>WOAB01000500.1:0-2468333 GCA_027886185.1 Rheum nobile | reverse complement strand
CTGTTCGTCACCCGTAATTCTGAGTAGTTTTGTTTCTTTTCAGAGGGACTCAGGAGAAGCCGGGGTGGTTTCGCCATCTCCAGTAAAGCTTGAATTCCCAGTTCCCTCATTATGATTTGAGGTTGTAGAACCTAGTAACTCGGTTTGAAGTTCATCTAATGAAATTTACCTAGTTTGATCTCTTCTAAGTTGATTTCATTACGTTAAGTACATTGGAAGATATTAATGTATGAAATCCTTGGAATTTGATCGGTAAATAGATGGTGAACACGAGGAACACTATCCGTGCTGGTACTGGACCGAGTAATGACCCCAGACCAAACGTGAGGAATGTTGCGAACCCTGTGGAGGAACACGAGTCTGTTTCTCATAACAATCCAGAAGGCAATGGCCAAGCTTCGGCCGACGCTCCAGTGGTGTTTGATGCAACAACAGTTGAAGCAATACGAGGAATCGTTATGCAAGCATTTACAGATATAATGCGACCAAACGCGCCTCAGGAACAAGTTGTGCAAGTTCCCCCAGTGGTTCCTAGAGTTGAGGAACCAGATGTCCATGTATATCGAGAAGAAGCAGTCAATAATAGAGGTGATTATGGCCGAGCACTGAAGGCCATTAACTCTATGAGGCCTGACGGCTACGATGGAAAAGGAGAGCCAGTCAAGGTGGCTCATTGGTTTTCCCACATGGAGCGGTTATTCCGCAATGTAGAATACACTGAAGCTGAGAAAGTGCATATAGCTTCTCTTCAGTTGAAGGAAGAAGCTAGTGAATGGTGGGAAAGCACCGGTTTAGCCGATAATCCTGATTTGAACTGGAGAATGTTCAAGTCAAAGATGATTGATTGTTTCTTTTCCCGAGCTATGAGGGAAGAGAAGCACAAGGAGTTTTTATATCCAAAGATAGATGGATTGAAAGTGATTGAGCTTGCGACCAAGTTCAATCATTTGCTGCAATATGCTGGGACAGAAGTGTCCAGCGAGGAGCAAAAGATCTGGTATTTCCACGAGTGGATGAATCCAGATAGTAAGCCACTAATGGTGCGTCACGGATGCTCTAGTGGGCCGTCTGTGAACCATGTAGTGGGATGGTCCAAGATGGTGACCATTTAGTTGGAACCAAGCGCCTTTTTGAAATTTCGATTACCATGTAGGGTAAGGAGTTCGAGGCGGATTTAATTTGATTAGCCATGGCTCCATACGATAATTTCTCGGTATGGATTAGCTGACGCGTCATGGGGCGGTCATTGATTTTAATTCAAGAACTGTGATGGTGTCATCTGGAGGCCAGTGTGTATGCAGATTTAAGGGTCTGAATGACGCTGATAACGACAGGCTTATCAATGTGATGACTGCGTTTAAGCTACTTCAACAAGGTTGTGTCGGGTACCTTTGCTACCTGGATCTGCCCATGAAAGATGAACCATCAATTCTTGATATTTCTGTGATTAGTAAATTTTCGGATATCTTTTCGAAAGATATTCCCGGTTACCCCGTATCGTGACATAGAGTTTATAATTGATTCTGAGCCTGGTACCGCGCCGATTTCTGAGGCACCGTATCGGATGGCTCCTGCTGAGATGAAAGAGTTGGAGAAGCAACTCGAGGATTTTCCTGACAAGGATTACATAAGGCCGAGTGCATCGCCTTGGGGTGCTCCGGTTCTGTTTGTCAAGAGGAAAGATGGATCGTTTCAACTTTGTTCCAACTAGCGAGAGTTGAATAAAGTCACGATCAAGAATAAATATTCGTTGTTAAGGATTGATGATCTGTTGGATCAATTGCAAGGAGAAATAGTCTTTTCCACAATCGATCCGAGGTTTGGTTATCACCAACTCAGGACTCGTAAGGTAGATATTCCGAGGATTGCTTTCCGGATGAGATATGGTCACTACGAGTTTGTAGTCATCAATGCTCCAGTAGTTTTCATGGGTCTAATGCATCGATGTTTTCGCTAGTACTTGGATAAGTTCGTGGTGGTCTTCATCGATGGGATTTTGATCTATTCCCCGAGCAAGAAGGCTCATGGAGGTCAGTCCTTAGACAAATCGGTTGTACGCGAAGTTGTCTAAATATGACTTTTGGATTAAGAAAATGGCCTTCTTAGGCCATGTGATCAATGAAGATAGGGTTATGATTGATCCCCAAAAGATTGGAGCGGTAGCTATTTGGAAGCGGCCTCAGGTTGTGAATGAGGAGCGCAGTTTTCTAGGACTTGCTGGATGTTACTGAAGAGGATATGCTTAGACGCTTTCCCGAGTTGTTTTCGGCCTAGAATAATCAAGTTTCTGGGTCGAAACTTCTTTTAAGGGGGAGGTAATGTAATATCCCTCATTTTATAAGGGTATTTTGGAATTTTTCCAACTCCCGTATTACAAGTCGTATTAATTTCAGAGAAGTTCAGACATTCGGTAATATGTTTGATGTAATATCCCTCATTTTATAAGGATATTTTGAAATTTTCTTATGCCCATATTACAAGTCGGATTAATTCCAGAGAAGTTTAGACATTCGGTAATATGTTTTGATCTCTGTAATATTTTTCTGAGTAATATAAAATACAGTTAACGTATTTTCGGGGTTAATTTGTCGATCATGTACAAATATATTTAACCCGGGGTTAAGAAAATTAACCAAAAGTCAAATCGGACAAAAGAGGCAAAGTTTGCCTTGACCGCACCCCGCGGTAAAGGGTGTGCCGCACCCCGCGGCGAGCATGATAGTGTTGTCGCGATAAGCTTCTGACAACTCTATCTCTTTGGCCACATGATTTTTTGGCCGATCCACTTGTTGTTTCCTTTGCTTGCTCATCACGGTTGTCTCTTTCCTTGCTCTCCAAGGATGTAAATTATGGGCTATATATATGGTGTTGGGAGTGAAAGGTAATGGGCACCAGATATCCATCTCCCTCTCTCGTCTCTCCCCTGTTCTGTTCTCGGTGAGCTCCTGTGCACCGCCTCCCCTGCTCCATCGTCTCCTCCGGTGAGCCCAGCCCAGTCGGAGTCGTCGAACCTCCCGAGCCGAGCCGCGAGCAGCTGGGGCTGGTGTTCGTGGTGGTGTGCAGCTCGTGCTGCGTGTTGTGCTCTGTTCTTGCTGTGTTGCTGTTGCTGTGAATTGGGTGAAGGTTGAAGATGGTGAACAGTAGAGTGGGTCCCCCTTGTTGAATTGTGTTGTTGTTGGGCCGATTAGCCCAAAACCCTTCCTGTCCAGATTTGACCCGAAATTATTCGAGCGGTATAATTTCGACTCCCTTTTACCCGTATTTTTTTTCTTTAGGAAAATTTAATAAATCTTTTTATAATTTAAAATCATAAAAATTTATTAAATATAATTTTTTGAGTTCGTCCAGACAAATTAATTGATATTAATTAATTTGTCACGTGTTGGATCGCGTGTGGACTCGTAATCTGTTGGAGTTATTCTGAAGCTTAGGCCATATCCTCGGAAATGATATCATCGGTAGTCGTCTCGTCTAGATTCATCGCCGAATCTACTCTAGGCAAGTGGCGGTTCGCTCTTGCTCATCATTCCATATTTCCATTAATTATCAATTGTTTAATTGTTAATTAATTTGGGATGATTAATGTTCTTGTCTGGGAACGGTTTTGTGAAACTGTTTTGGAAATTAAAATGGATATTATAATAGGTTGTATATCTGCTAGAACAACGCTATTATATATATATCTAGATTGAAATATATCTATGATACTGGCCTTGATGGCTTTGATATGATTTTGGACAGTTCTGAACTGTTTAGTTAGAACGAGTATTCGCAGGAACGCTACTTGGTATCTCCTTGTGAGTACTAGTCGTTTCTTTATAACCAAGTGGATGGGATGTCCAGGCCCCAACACTTCTCTTTGGTCATGATCATTCCCTGTCCGTGTACAGGGAAGGTGCACACAGCTGGTGCCACTCTATGGGATTTAGTCCCTACTCTATATCTCAATATCCGCGAGGATGAGATTCTTTAAAAGCTTATAACGTGATGCGCGTTTTGGAATTAAATGAGATAAGTGCCGTTGTCGCACATAATTAATATACTCTCAGGCGAGTAGTGCAACTAAGTGTAGTGCAGTTAGGAAAGCTCGTCTTGACTTTGATCAGAGTACCGTTCTCTTTCCAATATGGATTCGCGTTAAGCGGTGAGGTTGGTCGTGAACCGAAATATCAAGTCGTTTTTGAACGCTTGTGTGTAATTAATTAATGTTCCCCAACATTTGTCATGTTTCCTATAAGGCTCATTTCATTTGGAGTCTTCTTTTGGGATTGATTGTTGTGAGGCTCGGTCTCCAGAATCTTCTCTTGTACATACCTCTTGTTTATTCCAGTAGAAGTATGAAGGTTGACTAGCGTACTCGGTTATTATTCGAGGGACGATGAGTCTAACCTAATACGACTACTTCGAACCTTCTGCTTTGTGCCCTTGCTAGTCTATTCATTTAGACTAACTAATTGTATTTGTTATCTTCATCGTCATGGTTGGTGTCGTCCGTCCGTTTCGACACATCAGATATGTTGCTGTTCCGTGAAGGATAGAACGACTATGAAGATGAACGGTGGTTTTTGGATGTTTTTATTGTTTTTAATCAGGTTAACATCCTTGGGCAGGTGATCACTACGATCACAACCCTTTTCGTAATATTTTAAAGATTCCCGCTGTAATCTATTTACTCTGTTATTTGTTAAATTATGTATTACGACTTCCGCTGTCTTTTGTTTAAACTCTGTATGTTGTCCTATTCGGGTTTGGGATGTAATCCCGAGACTCAGGTTTTGATTGAATATTATTATGATTTTGTATCATATGTGTTTCATGATTATATTTAAACGGTAAAGCCTGGGGTGACTTTGGTGAGGAAAATCGAGGTCACTGGAGGTAATACCTTTCCAAATGGGTTAAGATTTGGGGGTGTTACATTTGATCTCTGTAATATTTTTCTGAGTAATATAAAATACAGTTGACGTATTTTCGGGGTTAAATAGTCGTTCGTGTACGAATATATTTAACCTGGGGTTAAGAAGATTAACCCAAAGTCAAAACGGTCAAAAAGGGTGAAGAATGCCTTTACCGCACCCCGCGGTCAAGTGGCCGCACCCGCGGCGAAGGCCAAATTTGGAGGCGGCAACAGAGTCGCCACCGCACCCAGCGGCTACGCCACCGCACCCCGTGGTGCAAGCCATCTTCGTCGCAATAAGATTTCTGAAAATCTTATCCTTGGCCGAGCAAATTGCTCCACTTGTTGTTCCCTTGTTCCCAACTGGTCTCCTTGCTTGTCCCCTCTGAGGAAGCTCACTGATGGGCTATAAAAGGGGGTTGAATTCAGAAGTCAAAGGGCACTTCACCTTCGTCCTCTGTTTTCTCCTCTGAATTTCTCCATTGTTGTTCAAACTTTTGAGCTTGGTGTGAGAAGGTGATCGAGATACCTTTGAGTGATAAAAAGGTACTTCTAAGTGGTATTCAAAGGCCTAAGGTGTTGGGAGATCAAACCAAGAACGAATCAAAGTCAAACGAATTGATTTGGGTGAGTTCTCCATCGAAAATCTGTCACGACCTTCGCCACTGTAACCTGGCCGCACCCGCGGCAGAGGCTCCACCGCACCCGCGGCGAGCCTTGTCCGAGTGTGTGTTCTTGGGTGTGTGGTCTTGGGCGAGGCTTGACTCCCTCGATTCTTTTCGTATTCTTTTAGATTCATATACGTGGATATTGAATCTAACTTAGGATTTCTTTATGGGTCGATCTGACGGAATATGTGTTTCCAGATCTGTCCCTGTTTCGAGCCCGAAAATCCCATCGCCGTCCGTAAGCTTCTGCGGATCTAAGGCAAGTGGCGGTTCGCTCTTGCTCATCATTCCATATTTCAATTAATTATCAATTGTTTAGTTGTTAATTAATTTGGGATGATTTACTGTTTGCGTTGGGAACAGTTTTTTTAAATGATATGATTGGAAAGGAGATATTATAATAGGTTGTATTTCTGTTAGAACAACGCTATTATATATATATATGTGATTAATTACATATATTATGATAGGTTGTATATCATTAGAACATCGCTATTTTATCTGTTATTGGCTTTGATGTGAATTATTACTGTGCTGAACTATTTAGTTAGCACGAGTATTCGTAGGAACGCTACTGTGTATCTCATTGCGAGTGCTAGTCGTTTCTTGATAACCTGGTGGTTAGGATTTAGTTCCTACCATCCTTCTCTAATGCCGTTTGTAGGGATTTAGTTTCCGACTCCGCCTTGAGGGATTTAGTTCCCGCAGGATTTAGTTCCCGATTCGACTTTTGGGATTTAGTTCCCGAGTCAACTTCGCTTATAGGGATTTAGTTCCCGACTCGACTCTGTTATAGGGATTTAGTTCTCGAATCGACTTTAGGGATTTAGTTCCCAAGTCAACTGCTTCTTAGGGATTTAGTTCCCGACTGTATCTCTTTATCCTGAGGGATGAGAGAATCTAAAAGCTTATAACGTGGTGTGCGTTTTGGAATTTAATAAGATAAGTGTCGTGGTGCACATGATTAATATACCCTTGGGCAAGCAGTGCAGCTAGACTGTAGTGCAGCTAGGAAAGTTCGTCTTGATTTTTAAACGCTTGTGTGTAATTATTAATGTTCCCCAACATTTGTCATGTTTCCGATAAGGCTCATCTCGTTGGAGTCTTCTTTTGGGATTGATTGCTGTGAGACTCGGTCTCCAGAATCTTCTCTTGATCATGCCTTTTCATATAATTCTGTAGAAGTATGGTAGTTGACTATCGTTATCGGTTGTGATTCGAGGAGCGATGAGTCTAACCTAATACGACTACTTCGAACCACTCTGCTTTGTACCCTTGCTTAGTCTTTCATTAGACTAACCAACCGTAATTGTTCTCTGCATGGTTGGCTGGTGTCATCCGTTCGATTCGGCACATCAGATAAGTTGCCGTCCTGTGAAGGCTAGAACGACTATGAAGGCAAACGATGTTTTTGACAAGTTTTTCAGGTTAAGATCCTTGGTGGGTGATCATAGCGATCAAGGCCCCTTTTGTTGGTTATTTAAAGTCTTCCGCTGTATTAAATATATCTTGTATTTAAGTCTTCTGTTGTATTTTGGTTGTCTTTCAGATTATGGATGTAATGCCGAGACAATGATTTCAAATTAAAATTATGATATTTTGTATCATAATTGTTGTTTGATGATTTATATCAACTGGTAAAGCCTTGGGTGACATCGGACAGAACGTCTGAGGTCACTGGCGATAATGCTTTCATAGGGAATATTTTGGGGGTGTTACATTTTCATAGCTACTTAAAAGCTTAATACTGCAACCTCGCTACTCCACTAACCTGATTCATCAAACACACCAACAAGTAATTCTTAGAAGTAAAACTACCAAAAAATAATCATAACTTTACTAATATACCAAAAATAATCTCAACTTTCAAATCAACAAAAAATAATACTAATTTTCGATTCATGAACAAAAAATAACACAAATGTTTTAACAAAGCTCGCACCTTATATGTCTGAAATTTGAAGAATAAAATTGAAATCTAAAACTTATTTATATAGTCCATCAGCTTGTTTTGTTTCTAGAGGTCATGTGTAAGTAAATAAATAAAATATGTTCATTAAACATATACATATACAAATGAATATTAAATAAGAAATACGTGAAAATTAAAATTATTGAGGTACCATATAATCAATATTAAAATAAGAAACGAAAGACCTTAAATCAGCCTATATTTAAACTATTACGATTGGGAATTTAAATTTGTGACTTTGTAATCATGGATGTTATCGTTTATCAAATAAGCTTATAAAGCTTGATTACTTCTAATGTGGCTAGATTAGTATTCAACCCAAATTAATAAAACGGTTTTTCTAATGTGTGTCTATGCGCACACTCTAACAAGTTAAAGTAGGAAACTATTTACAAAATATTTCATAATAGAGAATGGATAAATCCTTAAAAAAAATTAAACTAGTGACTAAAAAAAATATTACTAAAAATAGACTTGTTAGAGTGTGCCCATGTACACACACTAGAAAAAACCTTAATAAAAAGGTATGTGTTTCCCGCCAAATTCTACAATATTTCATAATAGAGAATGAATAAACCCTTAAAAAAAATTAAACTAATGACTAAAAAAAATATTACTAAAAATAGACTTGTTAGAGTTTGATCATATACACACTAGAAAAAACCTTAATAAAAGGGTCCGTGTTTCTCGCCAAATTCTACAATAACGTACGCATATGGATATCCGCGTTAACCCATGCACGCACCTCCCCGTGCGTTGGTCCACATTCATCTCCCTTCTAGCTCCCACTTGCCCTTTTTATTAATTTTTTTACTTTTCACCCTTATTATATTCAACTAGTGTAGTACCCGTGCCGTGCACGGGATTTGTTTATTTTTTCTTATACTTAAAAAAAATAGTATATAAAAATTATATATTTAATTGATATAAAAATATGTAGGTAATGACTATTATAAAAGTAGATGAATGCTAATGTAAAAAAGGACTAATTTAATACAAAATATTGAAGAGATTAACAAAATACATTATCAAAAGAGATGCAAAACTCTCCATAACTTTATTAATAGTAAAATTGGTTAAGTAGTTTTGAAACGTGGATAGTCATATCCCTAACATCTATACTACTAAAACGATAAAGCATAATCAAAATATTTATCAAATACATGAAAATGAAACCCTAAACATAAAATCTCGTAAGATATTCAAAATTGCTACAAATTATGAAAAACTTCGTTGTATACTACATTGGTAGTAGTATTAGATCTTTTTTTTGTTTTTGTCCCATATCAAAATCTTCAAACCTTTCTTGCTAGTAACTCTTGATGATGCAACACAAAATTGACCATGAGTGATGCAACATAAAACTAACCATGAGCAAAAACATGGCATGGAAGATACAAACCGACATTTGTAAGAGATTGGCCCTGACTATTGTTTATCGTCATAGCAAAACAGATACTCAAGAGAAATTGTCTTCGTTGAAACTTGAACGGGTATGAAGTGTTTGATGGTGACATGAGCATGCGAGGATTCAAAACTATATGTCTAATATTATAGTTAAAATAGTTCTTTCTTATATGACATGACTGCCGAGCTGCGTGGTTACCAATCTTGTCCCATTGCATAAACTTGAAGAATGGTCAATATTTCAAAGCAGCATAGTAGGAACCTTAACTTTAGTTTTCAATATATGATTTGGGACACCGAAACATCTAATACTTTTCAAGTAGTCAGAAGTATAAACACTTGCATCATTGTCTGCAATAAAACATGTCTTGCAAAGGCTATCCGAACTGAGATAGACTTTTTCATTACCTGGTAACAAAGATAATATATAGTTATTAACTCTATCTACCTCTTCATGTGGTGGTGCAAGAATTGCTCGTTCTTCAAAGTATTTTGGAGACAATTGATTGTCCAAAGAGAGGGATAAACAAACTTAATAATTGCTGGAATCAGATCTAAGTCATAATCCTTCACCAATAGTTCATCAGGAATTTATATTTGTGTTTCTCCATCTTGTCATCGCCTACAGTACCATCTCTGATGCTTAATATCCTTTCAGAAAATTCATTTGCTTCTTGGATATCATAATCAGATGTACCTTGTTGAATCCTCATATTTCTTGTCAAATTAAGAATTTTGCAATATTCCTACAAATAAGAGGAATTAATGGTGGAAAAAATAATATCTTGCCCTTTTGTGATAATGGATAGGATTTGCCTAAAGTCTCTACCAAATACTACGACTTTCCCTCCAAAAGGTTGTACTGAACTAAGGGGATTTGTAGCCCATAGAATATCCTTTAAAGTCATGTCTAATGCTTCAAAATAGATTCTATTCGTCATCGGAGCTCATCCCAGATAATAAGTTGGCATCACAAATCAATTCAGATAGTTTTGTACCTGAACTTAAGTTGTAAAGTTAACAAAATCATAACTTGTGAAGATGATCAAACTATATTAAATACGACCAATAAGTACTTTAAATAATAATAATAATAATGATAAATTATATTTAACAAATACGTTGTGAAGATTAGGCCCATATGAAATTTGGTTTACAATTATGTTAAAGTGGGTTATTTATTTTATAGAGTTGTCGTTTGAAGATAAAAATACATTAGGAAAGAGCATATATATATCATAATATAATATAATACATATATAAACAATGCACTTGATAAATACAACATACTATATGCTCTTTAGTTTGTATAAATTGGATTTAAATGACTTTCAATAGACTCTACGAAATACATTAGTTATGGAAATTGGTAAGTAAACTACTACAACATAAACACTGGATTTATCTTAATCGACTTCGAGAGAATCTTTTCAATAATATTTTATATAGTCTTGATAGAAATCTACGGTTTTAAGCAATTTGTGAACTTGATCGTAAAAATATTGTATAGCTTCAATATGTAGAAAAATTATAGAGAAGATTTGTAAAAACCATAAGTGGTTTAAGATGATATAGCAAGATTAGTTGATATATATTTACTTACACCATCAAATAAGATATATGAAAAATAGACTTTTCTATCTATTCAAGATTACTTAGGAAAATAAAGGGTTAAAAACTCCCTACGCATATAAATTGAGATTCTCTAATAAAAATATATCTTATTGGTTGTGATTACTTACTATAATCAAAACTTATCTTATTCTATAGATGAAAAATAATTTTTAGTTTTTTCGTATATTTTCGAAACATTTTGCAGCTTTTTTAGTTGATAATCTTTTTATTTTTATTTTTTTTCCTAATAGTTGGATGATGATTAGATGAGTGATGACATGTAGGTAAATCAAACGTGGTGGCGACACATAAGGTTTTGGATTAGTAGATATATAGTAGATTACACTCCGTGCTTTGAACGACTTTAAAAAAAGGTTATGCATACCAATAATATGTTATATAAAATAATTGACATGGACATAAACCATTATACTTATAGCACGTTTTCACCTTTGTTTTGTATAAAGTTTACTTTTAGCGACTCTAACTTTCGGATCATAGTCTTATCTTTTTGTGGTCCATTTTGGAAAGGATTAATGTTAAAAATATTGCATATTTATTTTCGCATAGTGCATAAATAAATATTACAGAATATTCTGTGGTCAATATTGGAAAAAGATAATCAAATATTACAGAATATTTTTTGTACATTTTGGAAATATTTTATTGCAAATAATATCCGTATGACAAGTGTAAGATTCTATTACCTTAGATTTTTTATTTTTAAAATAAATCTAAAAAAACCATAAGCTGCCACATGTCCAATTCAATATCGTGACGCTACATGACAACTTAAAATTCGGGCTCATTTTGAGAGCGCCACATGACTCAGTCGGTATTTGCATTTAGTAGTTATATAGTAGATTACTAATCTAAGATTTAGGGGTACTGTGGTAACTAAGAGGCATCCAAATTATTACTCGGTATTATTATTATATTTACGTGATCGATCTAGCTACCTATAAGCCTGGTAAAATAACACCACGAGTAGAGCTTCAACAACCCGTAGTATCACGAGGCTATGGCCAAAATTATTCAATTAAGGTCAACCAGCCAGAAAGTTTAAAAGCTCAACATCCAGTTAAAACCATACCCCACTTAATAAAACCCCAGGCAAAGCCGGACCAACATAATTACAGAATTAGCTGGTAGCGTAATTTATTTCCCATTTAGCTGAAATACTAGCTATTTATCACTTAATATATAATGGAGTAATATATCTATTGCAGTTGCCAACTACAGCGAACTAGGTTTTCAGATCTGGCTTCGAATATTCGAGGCTAGGGGTTCAAATCTCTGTGTTCATGTCTTTATATCTGGAACCTTGCTTGGGTGTTTGAACCCAAAAAATGCAAGTATTCACAATACTCCGTATACGGAGAAAATTCCTTGTGCTAATCTCTTATTGTGAATATTTCTTCTCTAGAAGTCTAAAATAAATGAACTCGATTCTGAAATTTTCCGATGAAAGCTAAATGTGATTTTATTTCCTTTTATTTATAGAAGAATACACTCTAAATCTCTCTGTTATAAATGTTCTAAGATATTTAGTTACCATGCCCGTGGAATTACCTACCCAAATGATCACTTATAAGCATATCCGGAGTAGTACTTAATTTTATGAGAGTCTTTTTAGTGTGTACGTATGAGCTCAAAGTATAAAGAAATATAAAATCGGATATATCCGGTTAGGTATGGTATGAGCTCAATTTCCATATGTGTACAAATTCGTGGGGTGAGGTTTTAGGTTTTGCAATCTATTATATAATAACTAAAGTAGAATGACGGCTGAGCGGCACGCGCCCCGATATTAAACCCGCGTTTATCGCTGTCACGTGTCACCGTTGAATTGATTTTAACACGTGTCATCAGTCCATTTAAACCGCGTTTGTTTTTTTAAATTAATAAAATCAAGAAACGATTATTTTAACCTTATTTAGCCGGATTTGATTGTTCCAATTTTTTTGGTATATTATAAATCATTGTAATTATAAATCTGTGTATAAATTAACCAAGTAATATTCTGACATAAATTTTTTGAATAGAACCAAATCTATAATCATAAATAATTGGCAACAAATGAAAATAACATAATTGTGCAATCCATGATTTATACAAACTAAAATAAATTCAAAATCCCGTGCAAAAATTATTGCAAGAGATTAATCAGCTAATAACTCAACATGTAAAAAACTGAAGCGTTTCAAATCAGACAACACACCTGCACAAAATTGCAAACTCTAAACATGCATAATATATATGCTAACACATTGCAAAATAACTTAACCTGTACAATATTAAAGCCTGAAAGACAAAACCTGAACCACAAAAAAATCAACCTAAAACTGAAAATAATACAAATAAATGAACCTGCACAATATTAAAGACTGAAAGAATAGATAATAAACCACAAACAAATCAACCTAAATCTGACAATAATACAAATTAATTATACCATAAAAAATGCACAAATCTTTTGTTGCCTCAATACAAATTATCCAAATGCTGCCTCAACTCACATATTTTGCAAATCAAACTGGTACGAACCTGTCCATAAACAGCATATGACAATATTACGAACTAAAAAAAACTGCACAATAAATGGCACAATATCACATGATATCATAGAATATATATGTATGAATATAATGCACCAAGAATCTATATTTCCCAAAATTTAAAAATGAACTTGGTAATGAAAACATACCCAAAATATTACAGAATTAAAAAGATGTTCAAAATAAACGGCAGAATATCACATAAAATATATGGTTGAATATATGGCAATGAAAATCTATGTTTTCCAAAAATAAAAACTGATATATTACTGAAAATATATGGCAAAATAATTCACTCTTCAATGACCCGGTCTGTGTGGCTATATATTTCCAGCCTCTCAGTCAATTTCAATACAAGCAACTAGACAATTCAATACAAACAACAGACCGTGTTGAGCTATTTACAAGGTAATTCTACAAACTTTATTGTTTCTATTTCATTGATTTGCAAAAATACACGTCTTTCATAACAATTTAACCCCAAAATTTAGGTCTTTCATCCTTTCAGAACTTGGCAATGCAATATTTATTCTGTAAATGACTTTGATTGTACATGCTCTCATCCTTTCATCCTCTCAGGTAATAACAGTACAGACAACAACAACCTCTCATCCTTTCATCCTCTCAGGTAATATCATCAAGACATTGTTTAAGCTTTTTAAGTAGATTGCAACAGTTTCTTGCTGCACAAAGTTTCATCGTAAAACTAGGAATTATGTCCCAATTTATTTCGTCCTCTAATAAACAATTTCTTGCTGCACAATATACTATTTTTATTTACAACTAATAAATTTTATGTTCTCTTGTATGATTTAGTTTACAACTGAAGCATTAATTTACTTATAACTAAATAAATTATGTTTTTATTTATATTAATTAGTTGTAAATCATGTGCACTTCTAAGATATTTTCTATTATTTAATTCTAAGCTAATGAAAGTAACTATTATAGATCAACTACTTACACTACTATGCAAATATAAATCTTAGTATAATGAACATACCTTTACATCTCTTTCAAGTTTATGTTTATCCTCAAAATTTGTTCAATGAGTCCATTATGAGGTCCATGATGGATTACTGTGACAAGAATACACAAGTTAGATCCATATTATATATTTAAAGTAATAATTTAAGATATGTTGATGTAATATTTCAAGAGTGAGAACCATGACCTGATTATATAGGTTGAACATAGTAAACATTTAATTGTGGCTATTTGATTTCCTCATATCAGAACCAGCTACCTTGGATGTTTTAATTTTAACCTATTATGAAAAAAGCTTTAAAGTCAGTAATTAAAATATAAGTGAATGAATAAATAAATATGATTTAAGTATAAAAGTCAAAAGGCCTACCTTTTAGAATATTATCAAACTAAACTTTACATTTTAGATATCTGATTTCCAGTTATATCTTGATACCTATGATGCCAAAAGTTTAGGGATCAGTAATTAGAGTATTATTTAATACAAATAATGTAAACTGTTTTGCTAGAATGATTACCTTGCAGAATATGAGCATTTTGTACTTGATATACCCAATGCACTCTTAAATTTTGTTAATAGGGCCAGCCCGTGCTCACATGCAATCAGATATAGAAAAGAAGTTACAAAGATGAATATTATATTGTAGGACTTACAAATATTTACGATTTAAGGTTTAGAGGTAGGGTTTAGAGGTGAGGGTTTAGGGTTATGGATTGGGGTATTGAGGAGTAGGATTTGAGGTTTAGGGTTAGGGCTAGAGTCTAGGTTAAGGTTTCAAGTTAGGGTTTAAGGTTGGGGTTTGGGGGTTAGAAATTAGGGTTGGGATTTACGGGTCTCTAGAGAGAGAGATTTGGGATTTACGGTCTCTAGAGAGAGAAATTAGGAGTGAGATTTGGGATTTAGGGTAAAAAATCAAACAAAGGATCTCTAGAGAGAGAGAGAGAGAGAGGAGAGATAGAGATCATGCTTACATTTATCGACTTTGAAGCTCACAAGAACATTCTTCACTTCCATCTCTTGACCAACCTCCAGATCTGCTCATATGAAATAAATTATTTAATTATTTTCAGAGAGTAATGAACCAGGACATAAATAAAACAAATGATCTGCAGAGAAAGAGATAAAGAGAGAGAAAGAGATAGACAGACAAAGATAGAGAACATGCTTACATTTATCACTTTGGATCCGGGCAGAACATCGTCCTTCCATATATCTTCCCAACATCCAAATATCCTCATCTAGGTACAAAATGAAACGAAAAGAATCTTCAGAGAGAGAGAGAGAGAGAGAGAGAGAGAGAGAGAGAGAGAGAGAGAGAGAGAGAGAGAGAGAGAGAGAGAGAGAGAGAGAGAGAGAGAGAGAGAGAGTACATTTATCGACTTTGGAGCTGCATAGAACATCATCCATGGATCTGAAAGCCCATGGTCGATTTGCATGTTATTAAATAAGGGAAAAAATTATTATAAGTAACAGATCTATAAATAATAGTAGAGACAAAACACAAGCATGCAGACACTTTGAAACAAAATGTCGGTGGTGGGATATAGATCTTTCTCAAAAAAATAATGGTATGAATAAGACAAACACAGTGATTAAAACATATGCATGACTTCTTCAAAGTTTTATGTTTTGGATCTGGATCTGTAAATGTGAAAGAGGGATACAGAGACAAAGAAACAGAAAGAAAAAGAGAGAGATGACACACAGAAATAGAAAGAGTTGAATCTGAAAGATTTCAGAGACAGACAAAGATAAAGAGAGAGCATCGATACTTGTGAGACTTAATTAATAGAGAATCCGACAGGTTCATCAGATTTTTTCTGAATTTCGGGAATTGGCAATTGGGCCAAAATAGAGAATCCGACATTTGTGGTGAAATAGGCCCAAAATACCATTAACCCAATATTTAAGCCCGTTAACCCAATATTTTCATTACAAGAATTTCAAAAACCAACTACAATTTTTATACACTAGGCCTATAAGCCCATTAACTAAATTATATGTTTAACTTTAATATTTAAGCCCATTAATTTACTTAGTTTACACCAACGTCATATATATATTGAGATTTCAGATCAGTCTACAGTGCAAGTTTTCTATACTGATTTCTATATAGATCTAGAGGTTTAGGGTTTATAAAAAGAGTAGTTGGGCCTAAAAGCCCATTAAAGTATATGCAGAATATTCATATACTATAATTATGAAAAAAATAGTAGACTGAAAATATGTGCAGAATATGCTCTGAGAGACCCAATTTAGTAATTGGGCCTAAAAGCCCATTAAAGTATATAAAGCAGTGTTAAGTTTTAATCGGTTGTATTAAATGTTATATATACAGTAGATTGGGCCGCACTTACAAATTATTATTTTTATACTTGGGCCTAGCTCATTAAATGTATTCAGCCTTATTACGAGGTCCATAGATATATATAAAAATTTTACTTTAATGGGCAATAAAGTAATCTATATAAACATGCCCATTCACTTACATTCATTTTGGTAGTCCGCTAAAGTTAATTGTTTCGGTTGTTTAACATATTAATTGGGCCAAAAAGCCCACATTTATAATGTTTTAATCCCATACTATTTGAATAAGAAGCCCATATATTTTAAATAGTAAAGTGGACCCGGTTTGATATAATATTTATCATAATGTCGAGCCGGTTTTATACAATATCATATTTTAATATTTATTATAAAGGCGAGCCGATTTCATATAATATCAGATTTTACCTCATAAAAATATATTTTCGAAAAAAAAAAATATTACACAAAGAACAGATGAATAACAGTCTTCATCAAAAATTATGAAATCAGTGAATCAGACGAAAACAATTGTTAGTAGAGTTTAATAGAAACATGTTTTTGAAAATTAAGCATTTCAAACATCAAAAAATTTTGAGAGAGAGAGAGAGAGAGAGAGAGAGAGAGAGAGAGAGAGAGAGAGAGAGAGAGAGAGAGAGAGAGAGAGAGAGAGAGAGAGAGAGAGAGAGAGAGAGAGAGAGGTAGGACTTACATTTCTCGGTTCTGGACTTCGCCAGAAAGTTCTTCCATATCTCCTCATCAACCGCGTCGGTGGGTTCTTCCAGATCTCCAACCCAAAATAGCCTTTCCATCAATTTTATTGTATACAAGCCAAAGATCTGTTTCCAGAGAACAAAAACCATAGATTTAGATAAAGAGAGCGAGAGAGAGATTTAGGGCGAGAGCAATAGAGACAGAGAGACATAGATCTTACCTTTCAAAGATCTAGATCTCAGAATCACCCTCTTTTTCCAGAACTGATCATCATCTCTGGAGACATTTTGTAGTATATCTCTTCTTTGCATGTCAACTTTGGACAACAATGGCAGTGGATCTTCTTTTTAGGGTCGTCTGAAACAGATCTGAAGACGACGGCTTTTCTCTTCGAGATCACAATTTTTTATGGTGGTGGGGAACAGAGGAAGAAAAACTCGATATTGTTTAAGGTGATTTAGAGAAAGAGGAAGAATAAAAATGGAGGTAGAGATTCTGTTGTTTGGAGACAAAGATGGTGAAGTTTGATGAAGAACAGGTAAAGAGAGAAAGGAAATGGAAGCGGCGGAATAGGAAACTTCTGAATGTGGTAGGGTTCCGTAAAAGCGTGATATTTGTTTGTTGCATGTGGCAGTGAACCGGGTGAATTAAATTGACAGACCTAATAGGCCAGATGAAGCCAGTCGGACAAGCCCAATAACGAAGCCAAAATAAAATGGGCTAATTTCATTTAATAAACTCTAAAACCATCAGCCGAATATGTTGTAATTGGGCTTTAAGCCCATTAACCCAATTTTATGTATGTGTTATTATTTTCACACTATGCCAATATTATTTTGGTCTATATGTCAATTTATTATCTTTTAAAAAATAATAAAATATATATTTAGTATGTACAAATTTTATTATTTAAAAGTCTTTATATATTATTATTAACTCAAAATAAATAATTAGTTTGTATATTTATTTAATTTGTTTTGAATATATATCTAAAATTGTCCATTAACGATTTAGGACAAATAATATATTGTATGTATTCAAACTTTTGCTTTAGAAAGAAATGATAAGTGACAAATTCAATTTAATACAAATAGTAATTTTTAACGAAGATAATTTCCCTTTGAGTGTTCGTTTTGCTATTACCATAAACAAGAGCCAAGGCCAATCTCTTGCAAATGTCGGTTTGTATCTTTCACGCCCTGTTGTTAGTCATGGTCAGTTTTATGTTGCATTATCAAAGGTGACTAGCAAGAAAGGTTTGAAGATATTGATCTGTGACAAAGACAAAAATAGATATAATACTACAACCAATGTAGTATACAAGGAAATTTTTGATAATTTGTAGCAATTTTGAAGATCGTGCCAGATTGTATGTTTAGCGTTTCATTTTCATGTATTTGATGAACATTTTTATTATGTTTGATTGTTTTAGTAGTATTGATGTAAGGGGTGTGGCTATCCCTGTTTGAAAGACAACGTAGCCATTTTTTATTATTAACAAAGTTATGGAGAGTTCCGTCTCTCTTTATATTATGTAAATTTGTATATATCTTGAATATTTTTAGTTCATTAGTCTTTTTATTTAAATAACTAATCGAATATATATTGAACAACTGACTCGTCGATAATTAAAATATACTATTTGTAGAAAAATAAACAAATCCCGTGCAAGGCACGAGTATTACACTAGTTGAACCTATTTATGGATGCGACAAATTCTAGACTCTAAATCAGATGTCAGATGTATGATTGCATTTCGGATGGAGAGACATGTACTACAAAATTTGTGCGACGAGTTAGAGTCCAACTACGGGCTTAAAGCTTCACGCAATATGCCGATTTTAGAGAAGGTTGGAATTTTCCTACACACGATTGCATTAGGGAGCTCCAACAGAGCTACATGTGAGCGGTTTCAACGATTAGGAGATACGATCAGTTGTGTGATTCACCAAGTACTAGATGCGTTGGTTGGGAGGAAAACCGGGTTCAACGGGCTTGTACGTAAAATTGTATAACCCCGTGACGGAAATTTCACAAACATTACAAACAAAGTTTTAAGTGAGGACATATATAGCCTTTTTAAGGTACTAGTTTTTATTGATTATGTTTTAGGTTACAAGGATATATGTGGCTTCCAAGTTAACCGTTGTTACTAAAATAGGGTGCTATTGGATGCATTGATGGGGTGTACATGGAATGTTCAATCCCTGAGGAAGATCAATTTCCATACCGAGGTCGTAAGGGATTCACGTCGTTTAATGTTATGGCGGTGTGCGACTTCGATATGTATTTCACATTCATTTCCGTTGGGTGGGAAGGAAGTGCCCATGACACTAGGGTGCTGGACCATGCTCTAAACACTCCGCGGATGAACTTTCCCCGTCCCCCAAAAGGTAATCTATCACACTCATTTTGTAAAACACATTATATGTATAACTAGTTTGATGTCACATGAATGTTATCTAACTTAGATCATATATTGATTATGTTTGAACATGTACAAAGCATAAGCAACATTAGGAAGAGTCCTAATACTCTCATCACACTAGTACAAAGCATATATTGATTATGTTTGAGCATGTCACATATGTATATGACTTAGTTGGTTCTCTTTATCTCCAGTACCAATAGTTTAGATACTTACATTTGTTATAACTATTTGTTTGTAGGTAGATACTATTTAGTTGACAAGGGATACCCTGACAGACGCGGATACATGGTGCCCTACTCTAAAGTGAAATATCATCAATCCCAATTCCAGCGAGCGGCCCCGAAAAACATTCGCGAAGGATTCAACCGAGTGCATTCTTCGTTGAGGACGACAATAGAACGATGCTTTGTGGTTCTTAAGAAGAGATGGAAGATCTTAAAGAGCATGCCAACCTACTCAGTTGAGACACAGATTGACATAATTATGGCTTGTTTTGCGCTGCACAATTACATTCTTGAGCACAAACATAGCGATACAATCCTTGATGATGACGAGGAAGATGAATGTCAGAGATTTGGACCCGAAGATGAAGGCGAAGATAACAATCCTAAAGGCATGGGTACCGTTCGAGATGCCATTGCAAAACAGATATGGGACAACAAAAGGAGATATTTGGGAGCAATGTAATTCTATGTGG
Source organism: Rheum nobile (assembly GCA_027886185.1). Classification (NCBI taxonomy): domain Eukaryota; kingdom Viridiplantae; phylum Streptophyta; class Magnoliopsida; order Caryophyllales; family Polygonaceae; genus Rheum; species Rheum nobile. The sequence continues at coordinate 2,448,083 of WOAB01000500.1, read as the reverse complement.
CCAATTAAACATGTTTTTTTGGAACAGAAGGAGATATTTGGCTGTTATTTTTTGGACAGATTCAAGTGTTCAAAAACTTGAGAATATGTAGCTAGTTAAAGTTGTGTTACTTCTTGAGGTTTAAACCTTATAAGTTTAACTTGCATTAGGTCCAAAGAAAGTTAGATGATTTCTAACATCATATTTGTCAAATGAAAGATGCTATCAATCATCTCAAATCTCAGGTAGAATTTCGGTCACTACCGAGCCTTTTTTCTTAACATTCAAGAGAATTTAAGAGGAAAGAAAATTGGTTTTGATTGAATAAATCAGGATGATTACAGAGAGGCCTTATATAGGCTAACAACCATTCATAACAAACTCATAACAAACTCCACGTGGCACTTGACATAAAGGAGCAGCGTTCGCTGCTTTGCCTAAGGAGCCGCGGTCGCTGCCTTAGGAGCAGCGTTCGCTGCTTTGCCTAAGGAGCCGCGGTCGCTGCCTTGCTTGAGCCGCGATCGCTGCCTAAGGAGCAGTGGTCGCTGCCTTGCTTAATGAGCAGCGTTCACTTCTTTGCCTAAGGAGCCGCGGTCGCTGCCTTAGGAGCAGCGGTCGCTGCCTTGCTTGAGCCGCGATCGCTGCCTAAGGAGCAGCGGTCACTGCCTTGCTTAATGAGCAGTGTTCGTTGCTTTGCCTAAGGAGCCGCGGTTGATGTCTTAGGAGCAGTGGTCGCTGCCTTGCTTGAGCCGCGATCGCTGCCTAAGGAGCAGCGGTCGCTGCCTTGCTTAATGAGCAGCGATCGCTGCCCTCTGCCTCTCTTTCCCCTGGTATTCTATCATTTTTTTAGCTCAGACTGCTTGGATTCCTTGGACTCGCGGGCTAACCGAGATTGGGTTTCGTTGTAGTAGTATATCCTTGATCTGTACTAGGTTCCCACATCATTACCCTATTCACATAGAAGCCAATGAAAGATGCTATCAATCATCTCAAATCTCACGGTTTCATAATCCAATTTCTCATTTTTTATAATCAAATTCAATTAGTACTCTTTCAGTATTATCCAACAATCCTCTTATAATTTTCAAGAACGATGGCGGGCAAGCCAATAGTCATACACCCAAGCCTTCATTGTGGAGGGAATGCTAAGAGTGGAAGAGTTATCCATGGTGATAAGTTTGTGAAGATGATTCAAACCTAAAACCTCACCCCACGAATTTGTACACATATGGAAATTGACAATTTCTTCATTCGATACTCAACATAATTATACACCAAAAGGATCATAGCATATGTTCAATTGCAAAACCACAATTACAAGTAATGGCGGTTTATAATGCATTTATTAACACAATGGCACCATTGTGCTTCGGACCATAAAGCAAACTACATACACAACACATTAAAACTTATAAACGCGTCCTCAAAGCTATTGAAAACAACGATTTATTCTTTCACATTTATTCTTCACTTCCTGAAGTAATCCTTATGGGAAGAAGAGTTGAGCACACAAAAGCTTGATGGTCGGATTCAACGGCCTAGCACGAAAGGATTTGAAACTTGGGTTCACCTACAGAAAAAAAGGTATCCACAAGAAGCTTGAGTGCACAAAATGCAATTCTTTCTTGAACACAACAATAATATAGATCTCGAATGCGGTAACTCACCATCGACTTGTTCTCCCACCAATCGTCATCCCCTATGATAGGACCAGTTATCGGGTCGCATTGAACATCGTCCGACCATTCAAGGCTTTTCCATAACCTCCAAATCTTCTTCAAAAAGTCAAACTGGTTCCTCAACTTAGTATTAGTAGCCTCTCTGCCAGTAGCACGACGAAACTTATCATTTATGGTACCCCAGTCGAGAGCCACGACTGTCCCATTTTCAACCTGATATTGTATGCATACCTCGAGAAAATGTACTTTGTCATCATTATTCCAAGTCCAAGACATTTTCGATGCTCCTTTTGGCAATCATAGAGCAAATATTAATACAATGAAGATTACAAGCAACCATATATATGAACATATTTATCATTACAAAAGTAAAAAAAGCCTAACCTTTTCCCTGCTTCTAGCCCGCTAATGTAATTGTCTTCCCTTACGAAAACTTGTGTCTTGCTTTGTGTGTGATGGAAGACAAAGGGAGGATAGGTGTATATATAATGCAATAAAAATTAAAGGACATAACCATATACAAAATGAAATAAATAGGTGAATAGTTGACATATTCAATGCAAAACTATTCACATGTTTATAATCGTGGGACATATATATACACATTATGATGCACAATAATCTTGATTGTCTTAACAACAAACATTAGTCTTTAGTACATTACAAAGGTCATCCTAGTATGTCATTGCGATAACGTCCAAAAGGAGGGTCGCCCAAAATATGCAACAAACATTAGTCTTTAGTACATTACAAAGGTCATCCTAGTAGGTCATTGCGATAACGTCCAATACATAGCGTACGATTACACTACATAGCGTCCAATACATAGCGTCGCCCCAAAATAACCACACAATCACTTTAGACAAGGCTACGGATGATACTAATTATAATAATTAAGGAAAGGAGAACGGTAACCACCCAACCATAGTATAACCTCCCCTTTGAAACATCTAGAAGATGAATGTTTGCAGTGAGGAGGTTGTCACGGTCCAACGCCAACTGGACGTTTGAAGTGGCTAGTGCAGACACTTGCTCATCCAATTGTTGGCTCATATCGTCCAAGTAACCAACATTCCCAAGCTCTTGTTGAACTTCACGGGTAAGATCTTCAAGTCTGTCTCTGCCCCAGCTGACATCATTTTCAAGCTCCACGACATGCTGACGCAGCCCCTAGCAACCTCTTGCATCAGTCGTACACGCGGAGAGGTTTCGACCCCGTTAATGAGGTCATCAAACCTTGAAGTGTCAAATTCCTATGAATGAAATTAATTATCAAGTAGAACAAGTTAACCAGAAAATGAATCCACCACCAGATAATGTAGAAAATGCAATAGGCTGGAACCACACATGCCAACAGTAAAATCAGAGGAGTGAATAGGCAACAACACATCGAAATCAACAATGCACAAAATGACACCATTGTCATACAATCACATGCCAATAGCTATAATCAGATCTGGAAAGTTCCAAAAATAACCATGTACATTCAGAATAATGCATTTAAAATATCCCAAAAGCAGTAGCTGAAATCAACAATGCACAAAATATATGTATCCTCATCAATCACATGCACAAAATATCTTTATCTGAATAGGCAACCAAACTTCCTGTACAATTGCTCGAAAATAGAAAAAACAATTGAACAACAACCCTGTACATTCAGAATAATGCATTTAAAATATCCCGAAAGCAATAGCTGAAATCAACAATGCACAAAATATATGTATCCTCATCAATCACATGCACAAAATATCTTTATCTGAATAGGTAACCAAACTTCCTGTACAATTGCTCAAAAACAGAAAAACAATTGAACAATAACCCTGTACATTCAGAATAATGCATTTAAAATATCCCGAAAGAAGTAGCTGAAATCAACAATGCACAAAATATATGTATCCTTATCAATCACATGCACAAAATATCTTTATCTGAATAGGCAACCAAACTTCCTGTACAATAGCTCGAAAACAAAAAAATAATTGAACAAAGCAGTAGCTGAAATCACCTTAGTCAGAGAATTCATTACCTCCTAGAAGGGGTCAATGGGTGGGCTATCCGAGCTGTAGTCGGATAACAATTCTCTCACATCGCTTGGCAACGGTACATATTCATATGGATACACACCACTCTCCCCATCACTAGAGGACGATGATATTGAAAGGCAGTCGTATTACCTATAATTGCAATAGGATAAAAAATGAATGTAATTAGAGTCATATAGAGATACCACCACTTCAAAAAAATTGAAGACTTGTCACATTTGAACTAGAATATTGGGTACACAACAATAAGGCACTGTAAACTCATATGAATGAAAGAAATGACATAACTTACTTAAATAAACACATAAATCATTAAGCACATCGAAACTGTGAGGCAATAATTACGTAAGAGCTACTTAGATACATCCTAATACATAGGCCAGAACCTACTTAGAGGTTTGCAAGGTCAAAACATAAGCAAGAGTAATTAACAAATAATACATGTAGAACAACACTTTGCCATACAAACAAACCTCTCAAGTGAATATATTGATTAAACTCTCAAGAACTTCCACTCTGATATGTAAAAGAGACTGTATAAGCAAAGCTGCTAAAAATATGGGTGACAAAGCTAAAGTAAGATCCTTCCTAAATCCTAATGAAGATAGATTTCATAGTCTATACAAGATTGGGAAAAAATTACAGACATTCATCAATTTCTTAGCGTTACACAAAAGCTTGGAAGTTGACACCATCCTTACTTCTCACTGCCAACCAATGACCAATCTCAGGTTTATAATTACAGACATCCATCAATTTGAAAAGGGTATAATTACACTTGGTTTCTCCACTTTTCCTTTGTTAAACTCCCTTCTACATTATCAAATAACCCAAAAGTGACTTCTATTTCTACCTTTTCACATCAAGGAAAAACATGAAAACAGTACAGCCTTTGTTACAAATAAAAATTGTCTGCGGAAGTCCAAGCAGGAGAAACTTCAGTTTGATGAATGTTAAAAGAAATCTCTACATGGCAAAAACTTTATAAGATTAAAGCATGCATGATCCATTCACATATCTAAGAATCCAATGTTCTGAAGAGAACTCAATGAGCAAGTAACACGTATCAAGAAGTTTGAAATTACTGAATGTTAATGCTTTGCCATAGAAAAAACAAAAATACCATCAACAGAGCAACTCTTCTTTCAATTAAATATATCGTCTGACTGATTGGCTTAAATGAGTGCCACTCACTTCACAAACATTGCAAGCAATATTGCTAGAACTCAAATGGCCACAAGATAAAGACACGAGGATAAGACACGAGGAGAGAATTAACACAAATCCTTAACCTTTTGTTTTAATGAACAATTTCTGCTTTGAAGTTGTGGAAGCTAGAATGAATTCACAGTAATGAAACTGAGGGTAAAGCAATAGGTATTGACTTGTCCAAATAAACTGAAGCAATATCTTAAGGGGATTTCAAAGATTATCACTGGATCTTGCAGAAGAATGCTATTACTTCTGATCAACTTTAATATTAAACTATCTTATCATCAACACCAATTAGTTAATAGTGTTGAGCTTATTAAGCATTAGAGAACATAAGAAACTTCAAAATTCTATCAACACCAACTTCAATTTGACAAACTTTTGGGGGTTACTAAAAAGAGCCAAACTTTGAGGGTTTTCATTTGTTAGAGCACCCCTTATGGGGGGCTCAAATGAGAGGCTTAAATGAAGGCTTTTTGAATTTAAGCCTCCATTTAAGCCCCATCTCAAAAAGGGTGTTTTAATAGGGGGCTTAAAGGTAGGCTTTTAGTTTCAATTTATATTTATAATTATGCCATTATCACCATAATCTTTTAAATAAATTACTATATACTTTATATTTACAATTATGCCATTATATTAAATAATATATTTAATAAATTACAATTATGTCATTATATTAAATAATCTTTTAATAAATTACAATTATGCCATTATATTAAATAATCTTTTTAATAAATTATAATTATGCCATTTTATATTAAATAATCTTTTTAATAAATTACACTTATGCCATTATATTAAATAATCTTTTTAATAAATTATAATTATGCCATTATATTAAATAATCTTTTTAATAAATTACAATTATGCCATTTATTTTAAAAACACTGTAAATATATTTTAATTTAAGTGTTTAATTATAGTAGTAATAATAAAACAAATATTAAGGCTTGGAGGAAATTAACGACAAACATATATTGCAAAACATTACAACGATTGATACATAAATTAAAGGAAAGAACAGTGATGAAACAACATAAACTCAAGCAAATTACCGAATTTAACAAAAAAACATCATTACACAATGCATAGCTCAATTTTTAAAAACACAAAACACTCAAAAGACTTTAATCTTCTCCAAATCGTTGCCAAATGTGTTCTTTCAAATCTTCCTTAAGTTGGCGGTGTGCATTTGAATTCCGAAGTTGAGCCCGCGTGTTGTTCAGGAAGTTGCTCATACTCGCCGGTCTATTGGTGGAGTATGTCCAATCCTGATTATTCATCGATGTAGGCTCTCCACTTACTCCTTCGGCAAACTCTGGGATTTCATATTCATGATGACTATAAGAATCTCGTTCATCTTCTACAATCATATTATGTAGAATGATGCAAGCCCTCATTATCTTTCCAATCTTCACAAAATCCAAAGAGAGTGCCGGGTTACGGATTATTGCAAATCGAGATTGCAACACTCCAAATGCACGTTCCACATCTTTGCGAACAACTTCTTGATGTTGGGCAAATAACTTGGCTTTAGGACCTTGAGGAATCCGTATTGATTGGACAAATGTCGCCCATGGCGGATAGATGCCATCCGTGAGATAATATCCCATGTTGTATTCATGTCCATTAACATTGAAATTTACGTTTGGAGCTCTACCTTCCAAAACGTCATCAAAAACAGGAGATTGATCAAGAACATTAATGTCATTACACGTACCTGGTACCCCAAAGAATGCATGCCAGAACCACGGGTCGTATGATACAACAACCTCCAAAATGATTGTTGGATGGCCATGTCCACGAGCATATTGACCTTTCCACGCAGTTGGGCAATTTTTCCACCTCCAATGCATACAATCGATGCTACCCAACATCCCTGGAAATCCACGAGACTCCCCCACGCTTAGTAGCCGTTGTGTGTCTACAGCGGTCGGACGCCTAAGATACCCATCACCAAAGAAGGTAATGATTCCCTGGACAAAATGCTCCAAGCTTTTCCTTGCGGTTTCTTCAGAAAGACGAAGATACTCATCACAAGCATCCGCATTAGTTCCATAAGCCAACATTTTGATGGCACTAGTACATTTTTGTAATGCAGATATGCCAAGCCTACCCAATGCATTTGGCCTTTGTTGAAAGAACTCCATACCATTCTCCAGTCTGTTCACAATACGCAAGAAAAGTTCCTTGCGCATTCTGAACCTACGTCGGAAGATATGATCTGGATAAGTTGGCTCGTCGGAGAAATAATCTTTGTAAAGTTGATCAAAGCCTTGTTCTCTTCCTCTATCTCTGAATTTTCGACGAGATCCCCTACGTGAACTTTCTGCTTGTGCTTTGTATTTGCGTTGTAGAGCCCGTTCTTGAACTTCATTAGTGGCTTGGATAGCTTCTTGTAAAAGTCTTTGGTACTCACCGTCATCGGAGCTATCACTAGAAAGGAGATGGTTTGAGTTTGAGGAGTTTGAAGATGAACCAGACATGTTTAGAGATTGAAGGTTTTGAATGATTTTGATGAGGAGTTTGAAGATGTAAGAAAAGAGAGGGTTTGAAATTGATGAGTGAAGAAGCATCCTTGTTTATCCTCATTTATATAGAGGGCAGAAGCAATCAATGGTAAGATATCTTACACAAGCAATCAATGGCTTCACATGGGTTTGTCTGAAAAGTGGTCCATGCCAACTTGTAGAAGCATTATTATTATGCTTCAGTCCAAAAATCGAAATATAATGGAAGAGAGAGTGCATAAGCAATCAATGGCTTCACATGGGTTTGTCTGAAAAGTGGTCCATGCCAACCACAAGAAACACTAAACGAAATGACTTCTCTTTGGCCTTTTGTCTGAAAAGTGGTCCATGCCAACTTGTAGAATGCAGAAGCAATCAATGTTTCACATGTGTTTGTCTGAAAAGTGGTCCATTTTGAATTGTAGAATACAGAAGCAATCAATTGCTTCACAATCAATTAAGTAGTTGTTATCTTTGTTGATGAAACAATCAAAAGAAGCTACAAGACTGAAACATTAAAGATGAAAACATGCCTTATAATATATTAGGCGTTGCATTACAAGATTGAAACATGCATTACGAAAACAAACCATGCATTACAATATTTAAATATGCATAGACAAGATTGAAACATGCATTACGAAAACAAACCATACAAGACAGAAAATGGACACTAACATCTTCCTCATGAGTACATGCATAAAACTATCACATGCCAGAGAGTTCTTTCATCAATGTCTGCTTGAGAGCCTCTCCTTCCTCACCAATATTACTTTGCCCTATCAAGAACTGGAGCATCTCCCACTTCTTCTTGTAACTCTCCCTCTTCTCCCGCTCCATCTCCAACACAGCAAAGTGAGCTTGTTTCTCCCTCTTGGTTGCCACCTTTGCCATTTCCAATTCATGCGCTCTACTTAACATGAGGTCTTTTTGTCTCTGCATCTCCTTAGCAAGCTCGTCCTCTTGAACAATGTTTGCATATGCCACTTTTTTCTCCTTTCTTTTACATGCCTTGATACCCTCTGGACGCTCCATAGTATGGCCACTGAATCCACTTGTCGGGGTATATGCATTTGAAGTATCACCTTCCACATCAGAAATCGATCTTTTGGAGCTTGCACTTCCAGAACTTGGATTGTTCTGGTTCACCTTGTGCAAATAATATTGACTCCATTTGGGCTCGTTACAAAGAGCTTTCCATGCATGCATATCAAGAAAGCTCTTCCCCACATCTTCTAAATAAGCGAAATAAGCCTTAGCAACAACATCGTCCTCTGACTCCCCATTACCTTTCTTTCTACTAGCCTCTGCATAAAAACCATTAAACTTAGTTACACTTTTACACATTACTTGCCATCTATTCTTACAACTTTTCGCGTCTCGCTCTTGTTGGCCTGGTTCTCTATAAGTGTTCCAGTACTCTGTAACTCGCTTCCAGAATGAGGCTGAAGTTTGGTTCGTGTTTGTTATTGCGTCCTTGCTGGTGTTGATGTACCCACTGATGAGGATCAAATCTCCAGCCTCCCCCCAGGAGCATCTTCTGGGTTTAGTGGGATCACCTGCGACCACGTCCACGACCACGTCCACGACCACGACCACGACCGGCATCAAGATCTTGAGGTTGTGTGCTGAACATTGGGACCTCCATGGGTTGAGATTCACTCCCAGTTATGGCTTCAGGGAGTGAATTTTGAGACATAATATTCGCATAATATTGCACATTATAAGGATCATAAGGCTCTAGGGATAAATCTTGAAAGTTTGGGCAGTTACCATCATTTGGATTCATGATTAATGTGATATTTGGAAAAAGAGATCTCAAATTTTGATAAAAGATAGGAATGGGTGGTTAATGTGTGAGTTTTACAATGACCATTACATCTTATTTATAGGCAAATAAAAATTATTTTTTTATTTTTATAACTATCCTAAATTATACAATAAATAGTGGATATACCTACCCTATAGTCATATATTAAATATAAAACTACCCTAAATACATAAAAAAAGCCATAAAAAAATTCCATTATGTATTTGAATGTAAAAAAAATAAAATTAATAGATATTTATATTTTAAACCACCATAGATAATTTAAAAATAATTTATTTCAATTAATGATATACAATATACAATAAAAAAATTAAAAATATACCAAATATATTCAAAATGGGTGTCTATAGATAGAGAAAAATGAAACTAGAATTATAGTATTTTTTTTTAATTTTGGATTTATAATAAAAAAGATATGACATTTAAAAAAAAAAATACCGACGGCCAGGAAATAATCTTGGCCGTCGACATCGCGCCACGCGTCGCTCATCTAACGAGCGATGCGGCGCCAATGAAGCCTTGACACGTGGCGGCGTCTGAAGTAAAGCAGCCGTTTGGCTACTTACTTCAAAACGCCGCATTTTGGTCCAAAACGCGGCGTTTTGTTTGGTTGGGGCCAAATTTTTTTAGCCCCAACCAAACGGGCCTTAAAAACACTGTTTTTTAAGCCCGTTTGGATGGGGCTTAAAATTTCCCCTTTATTTAAGCCCCTCCTCCCAGCTTTTACAATCCCCTTTATTATTTTATTAAAAAAAATTGTTTAAGCCCCTTCCCAAAAGCCCCATAAGGGGTGCTCTTAGGAAATATCAACTTCAATTTGAAATTAGGATTCTTCATAATTTGACAAAGTGACCCAGTTGAAAAATTAGGGTTTTTCAGAATTCTATCATAAAATTAAGGTTCTTCAAAACCAGTTGAAATTAGAGTTCTTCAGATCTTCAATTAGTTTTCAATGGTTCTTATGCAATCCGGAGGAAACCCTAAATCAAAAACCCTAACCCTAAAGACTACAATATTGGTGCCTGAACCATCAAAACAAAGGAGAATCACCTGGGTTATTGACGAAGCCAACAGACGGACAACCGATTCGGTTCTTCAGAGGAGACGTCGACGTCGAGGGCTGATACCAGAGAAAAAATGTAGTAGTCAAACAGAGGAGTAACGACGGATTAGGGGCAATGGAGAAGATAGACGAGTATGAACCTGACTTCTTCTTCGCAGAAGCTCGATGTCGGACAACTTCTCGCAACCAAAACCCAGTTCCTAGCTTGGCTTCTCCCCCCAAAATGAAACAATCAAAGGGAAATTTCAGTAATCTTCCATACTTCAACCACCAAATAATGCTTCCCCCCAGCATTAACCAAAAATCGGGATTTCATCTCCCTTAATGCTTCAAATGGTTGAAGCAAAATTCTGACAACTGGGAACCGAACATGGACGAAGGAGATAAAGGAAGATGAAGTTCCAACCTCATCTTGCTTAAACCCTCAAATAATACGCGCCGAACGGACCCATATACTTCAAAACAATTCTACATATATATACTCCATGTTAAAAGCCAAGTTGGCAAGGTTTTAATTACGTCAATCTTCTTACTCTAATTTTGAAGCAAACAAATGCACATTTAACTATAACTTGTACTAGTTAATAACAGAGAACTAATTATCGTAATAATTAAGGAATATCATATACTACATAGTCTACATCTTAAAATGTACTTGTATTTTTAAACTCATAATTTTGTTACAATTTTATTTATTACGTAGTAATAAAGTTGGGTGCGCGGTCACGCGGATTAAACGATATATCGAGATTTTAGTTATATAAGTGTGCGCGGTTGCGTGGATTACAAGTATCCATGCAGAATTTAATGAAATTAGCTAGTTTTTATTAGTTATGAATGAAATCATATATATGTGAACACACTAGTTTTAATATATTTAATAAAATTAGCTAGGAACACGCAGCCATGCAGGGATGGCTAAAAGTCGTCTTAATAATCATCACCTTTATTTTTAGAGTTTTTTCGCACTTTTTAAATATCTTATTTACTATTCTCTTTTGTTCTGTTTGACTTTTAGATATTGTTTGGGAATTTTCAAGATTTCTTCCAATATATAAGAAAAAACATAGTCATGTGGGGTCTTGTTTGATTCGTCTCAACGAGTATTTTAATAATATCAAAAAATTATAATTCATCAATTTCTTAGCGTTACACAAAAGCTTGGAAGTTGACACCATCCTTACTTCTCACTGCCAACCAATGACCAATCTCAGGTTTATAATTACAGACATCCATCAATTTGAAAAGGGTATAATTACACTTGGTTTCTCCACTTTTCCTTTGTTAAACTCCCTTCTACATTATCAAATAACCCAAAAGTGACTTCTATTTCTACCTTTTCACATCAAGGAAAAACATGAAAACAGTACACTTGCCTTTGTTACAAATAAAAATTGTCTGCGGAAGTCCAAGCAGGAAAAGCTTCAGTTTGATGAATGTTAAAAGAAATCTCTACATGGCAAAAACTTTATAAGATAAAAGCATGCATGATCCATTCACATATCTGAGAATCCAATGTTCTGAAAAGAACTCAATGAGCAAGTAACACGTATCAAGAAGTTTGAAATTACTGAATGTTAATGCTTTGCCACAGAAAAAACAAAAATACCATCAACAGAGCAACTCTTCTTTCAATTAAATATATCGTCTGACTGATTGGCTTAAATGAGTGCCACTCACTTCACAAACACTGCAAGCAATATTGCTAGAACTCAAATGGCCACAAGATAAAGACACGAGGATAAGACACGAGGAGAGAATTAACACAAATCCTTAACCTTTTGTTTTAATGAACAATTTCTGCTTTGAAGTTGTGGAAGCTAGAATGAATTCACAGTAATGAAACTGAGGGTAAAGCAATAGGTATTGACTTGTCCAAATAAACTGAAGCAATATCTTAAGGGGCTTTCAAAGATCATCACTAGATCTTGCAGAAGAATGCTATTACTTCTGATCAACTTTAATATTAAACTATCTTATCATCAACACCAATTAGTTAATAGTGTTGAGCTTATTAAGCATTAGAGAACATAAGAAACTTCAAAATTCTATCAACACCAACTTCAATTTGACAAACTTTTGGGGGTTACTAAAAAGAGACAAACTTTGAGGGTTTTCATTTGTTAGAGCATCCCTTATGGGGGGCTCAAATGAGAGGCTTAAAGACTTTTTGAGTTTAAGCCTCCATTTAAGCCCCATTCCAAAAAAGGTGTTTTAATAGGGGGCTTAAAGGTAGGCTTTTAGTTTCAATTTATATTTATAATTATGCCATTATCACCATAATCTTTTAAATAAATTACTATATACTTTATATTTACAATTATGCCATTATATTAAATAATATATTTAATAAATTACAATTATGCCATTATATTAAATAATCTTTTAATAAATTACAATTATGCCATTATATTAAATAATCTTTTTAATAAATTATAATTATGCCATTTTATATTAAATAATCTTTTTAATAAATTACACTTATGCCATTATATTAAATAATCTTTTTAATAAATTATAATTATGCCATTATATTAAATAATCTTTTTAATAAATTACAATTATGCCATTTATTTTAAAAACACTGTAAATATATTTTAATTTAAGTGTTTAATTATAGTAGTAATAATAAAACAAATATTAAGGCTTGGAGGAAATTAACGACAAACATATATTGCAAAACATTACAACGATTGATACATAAATTAAAGGAAAGAACAGTGATGAAACAACATAAACTCAAGCAAATTACCGAATTTAACAAAAAAAAACATCATTACACAATGCATAGCTCAATTTTTAAAAACACAAAACACTCAAAAGACTTTAATCTTCTCCAAATCGTTGCCAAATGTGTTCTTTCAAATCTTCCTTAAGTTGGCGGTGTGCATTTGAATTCCGAAGTTGAGCCCGTGTGTTGTTCAGGAAGTTGCTCATACTCGCCGGTCTATTGGTGGAGTATGTCCAATCCTGATTATTCATCGATGTAGGCTCTCCACTTACTCCTTCGGCAAACTCTGGGATTTCATATTCATGATGACTATAAGAATCTCGTTCATCTTCTACAATCATATTATGTAGAATGATGCAAGCCCTCATTATCTTTCCAATCTTCACAAAATCCAAAGAGAGTGCCGGGTTACGGATTATTGCAAATCGAGATTGCAACACTCCAAATGCACGTTCCACATCTTTGCGAACAACTTCTTGATGTTGGGCAAATAACTTGGCTTTAGGACCTTGAGGAATCCGTATTGATTGGACAAATGTCACCCATGGCGGATAGATGCCATCCGTGAGATAATATCCCATGTTGTATTCATGTCCATTAACATTGAAATTTACGTTTGGAGCTCTACCTTCCAAAACGTCATCAAAAACAGGAGATTGATCAAGAACATTAATGTCATTACACGTACCTGGTACCCCAAAAAATGCATGCCAGAACCACGGGTCGTATGATACAACAACCTCCAAAATGATTATTGGATGGCCATGTCCACGAGCATATTGACCTTTCCACGCAGTTGGGCAATTTTTCCACCTCCAATGCATACAATCGATGCTACCCAACATCCCTGGAAATCCACGAGACTCCCCCACGCTTAGTAGCCGTTGTGTGTCTGCAGCGGTCGGACGCCTAAGATACCCATCACCAAAGAAGGTAATGATTCCCTGGACAAAATGCTCCAAGCTTTTCCTTGCGGTTTCTTCAGAAAGACGAAGATACTCATCACAAGCATCCGCATTAGTTCCATAAGCCAACATTTTGATGGCACTAGTACATTTTTGTAATGCAGATATGCCAAGCCTACCCAATGCATTTGGCCTTTGTTGAAAGAACTCCATACCATTCTCCAGTCTGTTCACAATACGCAAGAAATGTTCCTTGCGCATTCTGAACCTACGTCGGAAGATATGATCTGGATAAGTTGGCTCGTCGGAGAAATAATCTTTGTAAAGTTGATCAAAGCCTTGTTCTCTTCCTCTATCTCTGAATTTTCGACGAGATCCCCTATGTGAACTTTCTGCTTGTGCTTTGTATTTGCGTTGTAGAGCCCGTTCTTGAACTTCATTAGTGGCTTGGATAGCTTCTTGTAAAAGTCTTTGGTACTCACCGTCATCGGAGCTATCACTAGAAAGGAGATGGTTTGAGTTTGAGGAGTTTGAAGATGAACCAGACATGTTTAGAGATTGAAGGTTTTGAATGATTTTGATGAGGAGTTTGAAGATGTAAGAAAAGAGAGGGTTTGAAATTGATGAGTGAAGAAGCATCCTTGTTTATCCTCATTTATATAGAGGGCAGAAGCAATCAATGATAAGATATCTTACACAAGCAATCAATGGCTTCACATGGGTTTGTCTGAAAAGTGGTCCATGCCAACTTGTAGAAGCATTATTATTATGCTTCAGTCCAAAAATCGAAATATAATGGAAGAGAGAGTGCATAAGCAATCAATGGCTTCACATGGGTTTGTCTGAAAAGTGGTCCATGCCAACCACAAGAAACACTAAACGAAATGACTTCTCTTTGGCCTTTTGTCTGAAAAGTGGTCCATGCCAACTTGTAGAATGCAGAAGCAATCAATGTTTCACATGTGTTTGTCTGAAAAGTGGTCCATTTTGAATTGTAGAATACAGAAGCAATCAATTGCTTCACAATCAATTAAGTAGTTGTTATCTTTGTTGATGAAACAATCAAAAGAAGCTACAAGACTGAAACATTAAAGATGAAAACATGCCTTATAATATATTAGGCGTTGCATTACAAGATTGAAACATGCATTACGAAAACAAACCATGCATTACAATATTTAAATATGCATAGACAAGATTGAAACATGCATTACGAAAACAAACCATGCAAGACAGAAAATGGACACTAACATCTTCCTCATGGGTACATGCATAAAACTATCACATGCCAGAGAGTTCTTTCATCAATGTCTGCTTGAGAGCCTCTCCTTCCTCACCAATATTACTTTGCCCCATCAAGAACTGGAGCATCTCCCACTTCTGCTTGTAACTCTCCCTCTTCTCCCGCTCCATCTCCAACACAGCAAAGTGAGCTTGTTTCTCCCTCTTGGTTGCCACCTTTGCCATTTCCAATTCATGCGCTCTACTTAACATGAGGTCTTTTTGTCTCTGCATCTCCTTAGCAAGCTCGTCCTCTTGAACAATGTTTGCATATGCCACTTTTTTCCCCTTTCTTTTACATGCCTTGATACCCTCTGGACGCTCCATAGTATGGCCACTGAATCCACTTGTCGGGGTATTTGCATTTAAAGTATCACCTTCCACATCAGAAATCGATCTTTTGGAGCTTGTACTTCCAGAACTTGGATTGTTCTGGTTCACCTTGTGCAAATAATATTGACTCCATTTGGGCTCGTTACAAAGAGCTTTCCATGCATGCATATCAAGAAAGCTCTTCCCCACATCTTCTAAATAAGCGGAATAAGCCTTAGCAACAACATCGTCCTCTGACTCCCCATTACCTTTCTTTCTACTAGCCTCTGCATAAAAACCATTAAACTTAGTTACACTTTTACACATTACCTGCCATCTATTCTTACAACTTTTCGCGTCTCGCTCTTGTTGGCCTGGTTCTCTATAAGTGTTCCAGTACTCTGTAACTCGCTTCTAGAATGAGGCTGAAGTTTGGTTCGTGTTTGTTATTGCGTCCTTGCTGGTGTTGATGTACCCACTGATGAGGATCAAATCTCCAGCCTCCCCCCAGGAGCATCTTCTGGGTTTAGTGGGATCACCTGCAACACGTCCACGACCACGTCCACGACCACGACCACGACCACGACCGACATCAAGATCTTGAGGTTGTGTGCTGAACATTGGGACCTCCATGGGTTGAGATTCACTCCCAGTTATGGCTTCAGGGAGTGAATTTTGAGACATAATATTCGCATAATATTGCACATTATAAGGATCATAAGGCTCTAGGGATAAATCTTGAAAGTTTGGGCAGTTACCATCATTTGGATTCATGATGAATGTGATATTTGGAAAAAGAGATCTCAAATTTTGATAAAAGATAGGAATGGGTGGTTAATGTGTGAGTTTTACAATGACCATTACATCTTATTTATAGGCAAATAAAAATTATTTTTTATTTTTATAACTATCCTAAATTATACAATAAATAGTGGATATACCTACCCTATAGTCATATATTAAATATAAAACTACCCTAAATACATAAAAAAAGCCATAAAAAAATTCCATTATGTATTTTAATGTAAAAAAAATTGAAATTAATAGATATTTATATTTTAAACCACCATAGATAATTTAAAAATAATTTATTTCAATTAATGATATACAATATACAATAAAAAAATTAAAAATATACCAAATATATTCAAAATGGGTGTCTATAGATAGAGAAAAATGAAACTAGAATTATAGTATTTTTTTTTAATTTTGGATTTATAATAAAAAAGATATGACATTTAAAAAAAAAAAAATACCGACGGCCAGGAAATAATCATGGCCGTCGACATCGCGTCACGCGTCGCTCATCTAACGAGCGATGCGGTGCCAATGAAGCCTTGACACGTGGCGGCGTCTGAAGTAAAGCAGCCGTTTGGCTACTTACTTCAAAACGCCGCGTTTTGGTCCGTTTTGGACCAAAACGCGGCGTTTTGTTTGGTTGGGGCCAAATTTTTTTAGCCCCAACCAAACGGGCCTTAAAAACACTATTTTTTAAGCCCGTTTGGATGGGGCTGAAAATTTCCCCTTTATTTAAGCCCCTCCTCCCAGCTTTTACAATCCCCTTTATTATTTTATTAAAAAAAATTGTTTAAGCCCCTTCCCAAAAGCCCCATAAGGGATGCTCTTAGGAAATATCAACTTCAATTTGAAATTAGGATTCTTCATAATTTGACAAAGTGACCCAGTTGAAAAATTAGGGTTTTTCAGAATTCTATCATAAAATTAAGGTTCTTCAAAACCAGTTGAAATTAGAGTTCTTCAGATCTTCAATTAGTTTTCAATGGTTCTTATGCAATCCGGAGGAAACCCTAAATCAAAAACCCTAACCCTAAAGACTACAATATTGGTGCCTGAACCATCAAAACAAAGGAGAATCACCTGGGTTATTGACGAAGCCAACAGACGGACAACCGATTCAGTTCTTCAGAGGAGACGTCGACGTCGAGGGCTGATACCAGAGAAAAAATGTAGTAGTCAAACAGAGGAGTAACGACGGATTAGGGGCAATGGAGAAGATAGACGAGTACGAACCTGACTTCTTCTTCGCAGAAGCTCGATGTCGGACAACTTCTCGCAACCAAAACCCAGTTCCTAGCTTGGCTTCTCCCCCCAAAATGAAACAATCAAAGGGAAATTTCAGTAATCTTCCATACTTCAACCACCAAATAATGCTTCCCCCCAGCATTAACCAAAAATCGGGATTTCATCTCCCTTAATGCTTCAAATGGTTGAAGCAAAATTCTGACAACTGGGAACCGAACATGAACGAAGGAGATAAAGGAAGATAAAGTTCCAACTTCATCTTGCTTAAACCCTCAAATAATACGCGCCGAACGGACCCATATACTTCAAAACAATTCTACATATATATACTCCATGTTAAAAGCCAAGTTGGCAAGGTTTTAATTACGTCAATCTTCTTACTCTAATTTTGAAGCAAACAAATGCACATTTAACTATAACTTGTACTAGTTAATAACAGAGAACTAATTATCGTAATAATTAAGGAATATCATATACTACATAGTCTACATCTTAAAATGTACTTGTATTTTTAAACTCATAATTTTGTTACAATTTTATTTATTACGTAGTAATAAAGTTGGGTGCGCGGTCACGCGGATTAAACGATATATCGAGATTTTAGTTATATAAGTGTGCGCGGTTGCGTGGATTACAAGTATCCATGCAGAATTTAATGAAATTAGCTAGTTTTTATTAGTTATGAATGAAATCATATATATGTGAACACACTAGTTTTAATATATTTAATAAAATTAGCTAGGAACACGCAGCCATGCAGGGATGGCTAAAAGTCGTCTTAATAATCATCACCTTTATTTTTAGAGTTTTTTCGCACTTTTTAAATATCTTATTTACTATTCTCTTTTGTTCTGTTTGACTTTTATATATTGTTTGGGAATTTTCAAGATTTCTTCCAATATATAAGAAAAAACATAGTCATGTGGGGTCTTGTTTGATTCGTCTCAACGAGTATTTTAATAATATCAAAAAATTATAATTTTTAGGATTATATAATTAAAGATATTAACGATATAAAACTCACATCGGCATTTGAACCCGGTCAAATCAGGACCATCTTTGCGGGACAGAGGGAGTAATAAAGTTGTAAAAATAATGAATTATCCTTTAGAAAAACTATTTTAGTGTGACACTAGCTTTAACCGATCAATTGGGATCACACATGGATCCATGTGATGTTATCTTATGATGAGCTATATAATTCCATGTTCTATCATATATGGGTACGAAATATATATATGATTCATTTAACAGGTACATATCGATCATCAATCAAATTAACATCTTTGATAAGTGTAATTACTCTCCTAATTAAAACAACATATATGTAGAGTCCCGTTCTGATAAACAACTCCCTTAAGATAAACACTACACATAAACGACAGCCTTAGGATGGAGAAGATGAACGGCCACGATTGAAGGAGAAGCAACACGGGATAAATACCGAGTTGGAGACGCGGTGGCAGCATTGTAATTTAAAGTAATTTGAACGTTGTATTACAACATTACCCTTACCCCTAACCGGCGCCAAAAGGCCCAAAAACGTTTCAGATGCCTCAAACCCTCGACTCTCTGAAAGCAAAAACCCTCACCAGCTGAAGACGCGAATACAAATCGAGCGAAACACAGAACTCGATTTGAGAAAGACGATCATAGTTGAAGAGAAGAAGACGAATCCACGCACTCAGACGCTCTCAATTGCACAAGTACAAGCAAATACAAACAAAAAACAACATGAGCGACACAGATTACAGTCAAGACGACTTGGGAGGTGCGAATAACACATTTAGGGTTTCAATTTCACATAGATTACTCAGAAATCAAGTTTCGAAACTTCGTTAAATGTTGTTGCACCATTACAAACACATAGCTCAATGTTACGATTGTTAGCGTTGCTTCAGTATTTTTTTTTTTCGTTGGGACATTGTTCTCCTGATCTGAATTCTGTGTTCGTGTCGTTTCCTGAGGTTCAATTGGGACTTGGAGGATCATTATCTTCTTAAAGAGTTCATCCCTTTGTGATGAAAAACTAGGTTTACGTGAGGTTCATTTTAGGTGTTCGCGGTTCATTTGCTTTTACATTAGTTCATGCATGTGTTTACCTGAGATGCATTTTTCAGTGAGGTTCATTATCGAGTTAGAGGTTCATTTTCTTCTTCCAGATTGCATGCCTTTGAGATAAAAAATTAGGTTTTCCTGAGATTGATTTTATGAGTTGGTGGTTCATTTGCTTTTACCAGAGTTCATGCATGTGTTTCCCTGAGTTGCATTGAATCCATGAGGTTCATTTATGACTTAGAGGTTCATTTATGAGTTGCAGATTTCATGCCTTTATGATAAAAAATTAGTTTTACCTGAGGTTCATTTGCTCTTACCAGAGTTCATGCATGTGTTATGGGTTCATTAGAGTTCATTTGCTTTTACAGGGTTCATTTGGTTTTTCTGAGGTTCATTTTAGGAGTTGGGGGTTCAATTTAGGTGTTGGGGGTCATTGGGTTTTTCTGAGGTTCATTTTAGGTGTTGGGGGTTCATTTGCTTTTACAGGGTTCATTTGTTTTTTCTGAGGTTCATTTTAAGTGTTGGGGGTTCATTTTAGGTGTTGGGGGTTCATTAGGTTTTTTTGAGGTTCATTTTAGGTATTGGGGGTTCATTTGCTTTTACAGGGTTCATTAGGTTTTTCTGAGGTTCATTTTAGGAGTTGGGGGTTCAATTTAGGTGTTGGGGGTTCATTAGGTTTTTCTGAGGTTCATTTTAGGTGTTGGGGGTTCATTTACTTTTACAGGGTTCATTTGGTTTTTCTGAGGTTCATTTTAGGAGTTGGGGGTTCAATTTAGGTGTTGGGGGTTCATTAGGTTTTTCTGAGGTTCATTTTAAGTGTTGGGGGTTCATTTTAGGTGTTGGGGGTTCATTAGGTTTTTTTGAGGTTCATTTTAGGTGTTGGGGGTTCATTAGGTTTTTCTGAGGTTCATTTTAAGTGTTGGGGGTTCATTTTAGGTGTTGGGGGTTCATTAGGTTTTTTTTAGGTTCATTTTAGGTGTTGGGGGTTCATTTGCTTTTACAGGGTTCATTAGGTTTTTCTGAGGTTCATTTTAGGAGTTGGGGGTTCAATTTAGGTGTTGGGGGTTCATTGGGTTTTTCTGAGGTTCATTTTAGGTGTTGGAGGTTCAATTTAGGTGTTGGGGGTTCATTAGGTTTTTCTGAGGTTCATTTTAGGTGTTGGGGGTTCATTTGCTTTTACAGGATTCATTTGGTTTTTCTGAGGTTCATTTTAGGAGTTGGGGGTTCAATTTAGGTGTTGGGGGTTCATTAAGGTTTTCTGAGATTCATTTTAGGTGTTGGGGGTTCATTTTAGGTGTTGGGGGTTCATTTGGTTTTTCTGAGGTTCATTTTAGGAGTTGGGGGTTCAATTTAGGTGTTGGGGGTTCATTAGGTTTTTCTGAGGTTCATTTTAAGTGTTGGGGGTTCATTTTAGGTGTTAGGGGTTCATTAGGTTTTTTTGAGGTTCATTTTAGGTGTTGGGGATTCATTAGGTTTTTCTGAGGTTCATTTTAGGTGTTGGGAGTTCATTTGCTTTTACAGGGTTCATTTGGTTTTTCTGAGGTTCATTTTAGGAGTTGGGGGTTCAATTTAGGTGTTGGGGGTTCATTAGGTTTTTCTGAGATTCATTTTAGGTGTTGGGGGTTCATTTTAGGTGTTGGGGGTTCATTAGGTTTTTCTGAGGTTCATTTTAGGTGTTGGGGGTTCATTTGCTTTTACAGGGTTCATTTGGTTTTTCTGAGGTTCATTTTAGGAGTTGGGGGTTCATTAGGTTTTTCTGAGATTCATTTTAAGTGTTGGGGGTTCATTTTAGGTGTTGGGGGTTCATTAGGTTTTTCTGAGGTTCATTTTAGGTGTTGGGGGTTCAATTTAGGTGTTGGGGGTTCATTAGGTTTTTCTGAGGTTCATTTTAGGTGTTGGGGGTTCATTTGCTTTTACAGGGTTCATTTGGTTTTTCTGAGGTTCATTTTAGGAGTTGGGGGTTCAATTTAGGTATTGGGGGTTCATTAGGTTTTTTTGAGGTTCATTTTAGGTGTTGGGGGTTCATTAGGTTTTTCTGAGGTTCATTTTAGGTGTTGGGGGTTCAATTTAGGTGTTGGGGATTCATTAGGTTTTTCTAAGGTTCATTTTAGGTGTTAGGGGTTCATTTGCTTTTACAGGGTTCATTTGGTTTTTCTGAGGTTCATTTTAGGAGTTGGGGGTTCAATTTAGGTGTTGGGGGTTCATTAGGTTTTTCTGAGGATCATTTTAGGTGTTGGGGGTTCATTTTAGGTGTTGGGGGTTCATTTTAGGAGTTGGGGGTTCATTTTAGGTGTTGGGGATTCATTAGATTTTTCTGAGGTTCATTTTAGGTATTGGGGGTTCATTTGCTTTTACAGGGTTCATTTGGTTTTTCTGAAGTTCATTTTAGGAGTTGGGGGTTCAATTTAGGTGTTGGAGGTTCATTTTAGGTGTTGGGGATTCATTAGGTTTTTCTGAGGTTCATTTCAGGTGTTGGGCTTCATTTGCTTTTACAGTGTATGAACTTCTATGCAGTTGTTGTATTTAAACAGGGTATTGTTACAGTTTACTTCATAGTCTGAAGTTGGTCTTACAATTGTCCTGTTTCTCTTAGCAGGCTCAACTAGACAATCGCGACAACAAAAAAGGCTTACACACAAAGACATTGAGGTGCCGTATGAGAGTACAGAGAGTACCAGTAGCGATGACATTCCACTTATAAGGAAAATCTCTGCGAAGAAATCTGTTGTAAAGAGAATACAACAACAAAAGAGCACAACACCAGCTAAAAAAGCCACAACAATGCCGAGACAAAAGAGGAGGAGTACTAAGAGAGAGAGACAGCCAGGAAACAAGGATTTGAAGGGACAAGCTTCAAAATCAAAACAACCTCCAGAAAAAAAGCAGTGTACTGAAACAGCAGACTCTGAAGATGAGAAGCTTTCTCAGTATTCTACACCAGACAACACAACTGTAGATACACCAAACATACAAGCAGATGAATTGCATTTAGAAGTAGAAGCCAAGGGGAAAGGAAAGGAGGTTGAAGACATAGAAAGCCTCAGCTCACATGAAGAGAAGAAGAGCAGTTCATCTCAGAGTTCTGGGAAAACAACACCAACCACAAGGACAATGACTGCAATTCAAATAGATGAAGCAGTTCAGTTAGAGAGTTCCAGTGAGGAGGAGATTGAGGACAACTTCAGGAACAAACAAAAGACTACACAGATTGAAGAAAGGAAGGACAAGGGGAAGAGGAAAATTGACATTGATGAGGAAGAAACTGCAAAGAAGAACAACGAAGAAAAATGGGCTGTAGATAAGGGAACAGGAGAGATGAAGCTGTTAACTACCAAGAAAAAAAAGGAGAAACAGAGAGAACCAAAGGAAAGCAAGCAGTTGGAGATAATCCCTGCCAACCTCAAGATAAAGACAGAAGATAATGGCACACAGTACATCTGGTTGGCAACTAGGAATATCCCAAAGGTGTTTGTCAATGCGCTGGAATCCATCCCTGAGAACAGGAAGGCACAGACTAAGGTCTGGATTAGGGAGATCGGATTTGAGAGCATGCTCGATTTAAAGATTAAAGGAGTGCCTCATTGTCTTGCTTTCTGGATACTCGAACACTATGACGAGGTCAAATGTGAGATAAAGCTTAATGATGGCAGCATCATTAATGTGACAGAGGAGGAAGTCCAGAGGGTGCTCATGATCCCTAGAGGCCACAGGACAGTGGAAAGGAGAGGCAAAGAGGCTGCTGATGACGCCATTATAAAGGAATGGAAAGAATATTTCGACAACATCAAGCAAATCAGGCCAAGTCATGTGGCAGCCAAACTCAAAACCTGCACCGACAAACTCTGGTTCAAAAGGATGTTCCTTGTCATGTTCATGTCTGTGCTAATCGAGAGCAACCAAAAAGGAACTATTCCTCAGCACATGATGATCAGCGACGTTGAGGACGTAAAGGGATACAACTGGTGTAGGTTTGTCATGAGTGTCTTGCCTCATACAACAACTGAATGGAAGGCCAAGAAAGAGAGGTTCTTCAGAGGCCCAATCGTCTTCCTCGTGGTAAAAAACTCTTGTTTTTTTTTTTTTGTAAAAAACAGTTAGTAGTGAGTGTACTCTGTCCAAGCATTGGGTTCATTGGTAATAACTACTAGGTTCATCATTTACAACTAATAGGTTCATTGAGTATAATGAAAATGTTCATCAGACAAAGAATGGGTTATACACTACAAAAATCGACCAGGTTCATTGGTGCTGTCTTGTAGGTTCATTACTTTTCTCATGCAGGTTCATTTGTTTAACTTGTAGCCACAATTAGTAGTGAGAGTACTGTGTCCAAGCATTGGGTTCATTAGTTATAACTAGTAGGTTCATCATTTATAACTAACAGGTTCATTGAGTATAAGGAAGAGGTTCATCAGACATAGAATAAGTTATACACTTGAAAAATCGACCAGGTTCATTGGGGCATGTTCATTACTTTTCTCATGCAGGTTCATTTGTTTGACTTGTAGCAACAATTAGTAGCGAGGGTACTCTGTCCAAGCATTGTGTTCATTAGTTATACCTACTAGGTTCATCAATTACAACTAACAGGTTTATTGAGTATAAGGAAAAGGTTCATCACACATACAATAGCTTATACACTTCAAGAATCGACCAGGTTCATTGGTGCTTTCTTGTAGGTTCATTAATTTTCTAATGCAGGTTCATTTATTTTGACTTGTAGCAACAGTTAGTAGTGAGTGAACTCTGACCAAGCATTGGGTTCATTAGTTATAACTACTAGGTTCATCATTTACAACTACCAGGTTCATTGAGAATAAGTAACGGATTCATTGAGTATAAGTAACATCTACTACTGTGTATTACTTTCCATGTCATGTGTGTACTAATGTATGTATGAACTTCTATGCAGTTGTTGTATTTAGACAGGGTATCTGTCTTCGGAAATACAAACCCGAATAATACACCAGTTTTCCTAGGATGGACAGATGAGAGTTTGGAAGAAAGGGAGAAGAGGGAGATAAAGAGTGAAGGATTTGGGTTAGGAACTCTTCAAGACCCAAGACCATCAAAAGAGGGAAGAGAACAGGCATACATGAACAACAATCTACAGGTAAACATCAAGCTTCATGTCCAAAAAATAGTATAGTGGGTTCATCAGTTTACACAGCAAGGTTCATTAACTTACAGATTGAGGTTCATTTATAGTTAAGGTTCACATAAACTTGTTGTCTTGAATGCAGGACTGGCTTAATAACTTCACCAAACAACAGATTGTAGTGGCCAACGAAATGTTGAAACTCACTGCCATGATGGAAAACTTGCCAAAGGAATTCAATGCAGAGCCCAAGGTCCAGAGCATGATCAAAACAGCCCAAACGCTGATTGGCGACAAAAAGGCCGAGGAAGAGGAAAGAAGCGAATTTGAGAAGATATGGAATGATGCCGACCACCCTTTCTGGAGCGATCCACAGCTCATAGAATGCTTGAGACAGGTGGAGAAGGTTGATGCTTCAAAAGAAAAGATCAAGATCTCAAATGCTAAACCTTCCACTTCTAAGGCAACACAGGGCATTGATACCACACAAAATTGGGAGGATGTAAACATAGTTATGAATGAGTACATTGACGTGCTCAGTGACAGAGAGGAGGAAAGAGATGAAGTTCAACAGCTAGAGAAAGAGAGGGCACAAGGCACTGCGCATGAGACTGTTGTTGGTACTAAGGACAAGAAACCAACACCCCCAGCACCAACACCCCCCGCACCAACACCCCGCGCACCAACAACCCGCGCACCAGCAACAACGAAGAAGGCCAGAAAGTCTCCGCATTTGAAAATTCCATCTTTCAAGCTGATAAGTTCAGAGGAGTCGGATGACGTTGAGACTGAGAAAAACGATGATGAAGAATTGATAACAGGAATTTTGTCGTTCTAATTCCTACTATGCAAGAAATCCAAACAAAACCTAAAACGCAGTCTCATTTTGCCTAGGAGCCCTTTCGGGTTTTCATCCTAGCCACTCATTTCATTTTATCATAGATAGACTCACCGCCTCACGTCACTCTGAATCCACTTTTGCCCGGATTACCTGCTTTTTACCTGGACCGCCCTTTCGGGTTTTCAGCCCATCCCAGGATTTTAATTTTTTTTTTTTTTTTTAAACTAGGAATAATAAATACATAATCCACTCCCCCACACTTAAAATAAGCATTGTCCTCAATGATATCAGACATAATAACAGAGGGAAAGTGAAGAATGTACTTACTACTGCGGCGGTGGTGGGAAGTCGGGATATTGGGAACCCATGAAAAGGTTCCACTGCCTCATCTGTTCCTCCAGGGCTTGAATGTCCTGGGCCTGCGTCGCGTAGTGATCCCTGGACTCCTGGCGGAAGTCAATGAACTCCTGGTGGTAGGCAGCAAAGTCTGACTGCATAGACTGCTGGCGAGAGTCAATCCCCTGGACCATTTCCCAAGTCTGTCTCTGGTAATCCTGAGACGGTCCAGCAGCAGCGGTAGCCTGTACCGCAGGCATAGCAGTGTCCTCATCGTCATTGGTATCATCGTCCTCATCCTCACTGTCATCATCATCCTGAGCAACACTGCCAGCTGGCACGGGACGCACCCCAGGGGCTCCCACCCGATAACCGCTCACATCAAAGTCTCTGTAGCGCGGGCCACAAGTCACCTCAAACGGAAAAGGGATGGGGATTTTGTAGATACCCCGCGTGCCATACAGCCAGAACTTTGGGTTAGACCCGGTCCCGGATATCACAGCGGAAGTCCTGAGCTGCCTCCAATCATATGTAAAAGCAGGAGAGAGTTGCTGGGAAGGGTCGGGTTGCTCGAGACCCAGGTGGCGGCCTATCAAAGTGATCATGCCCCCAATGACGATCTTCTGCCCCTTGTTATTCTGAAATTTTCGGCACGCAACAATAAAATGGGTACGCCAATCCCACACCAGAGGGCACTCGGGGGTCATACTCCATACAGCATACAAATCGTCGTACGGGAGCTTGTTCAATTCGGACTGGCCATGGAAGGCCATCCGCACAACTTTATGTGCTAGCCGCAGGCCCGGATGTGACCACTTGTAATTGTACTCCCCATCCTGCGGGTTGTAGACATTGGACCCTGTGGAGTGGTACCAAAAGGGGAAGTAACCATTGGCGGCGTTCCATGCCTGCGCAGAAGATGGTGGCATGGTAATCCCAAGCGCTAGATCAAGGTCCGTCCAAGACATAGAGTGCCTGCTACCACCCAAACTAAATGTGATCCTCTCCTCATCGCAATGACTATCAAAGCTGGCCAGAAACTCCACAGTCCAGCTGGGGAATGTGGGCGCCGCAAAATGGAAGAAACTACCTAGCCCACCATTGACAAAAAGCTCCTGCGTACTCTCATAAATTTGCAACTCCCGCAGAGTGCCTGGATCAAAGAATAATGTGGACTGAAAAGCCCTCTCCTGCAAAAGTCTCCTACGAGCCTCCTCAACCTTGTTACGGGAGGTCTCAACCCCCGATGATTTTTTTCGAGAGGGCTCACCTCCCGTTGATTTCTTCCGGGAAGACAATGAGCGTTTCAAAAATCCCGACATCTCAATAATCCCAGCTATTAGCAACAGCAAAAAGCAGAACAGGGAGGGAAGAAAACAAAATCACCAGATTTGACGAAACGGCGGTTGCCGGGTTGAGCGGCGGTCGCTGCTAAGAACGGCGGTCGCCGTGTTGAATGCGGCGGTCGCCGTTTTCAATTTTTCACAGATTCTGCAGATTTCCGAAACGGCGAGCGACGACGGCGACCTTGGCTGGCGGCGGGCAAGCGGCGAGCGAAGGTGGCGGCGAGCTAGCGCGGCGGTCGCCGGATCTGGGGTTGAGGGCGAGTGGCGAGCGAGAGAGAGAGGAATGGGGAATGGGAAAGTGAGGGAGAGGGTAGGGGGTAGGTTAGATGATAGGTCTGGGAAGGGGGGCCCATGTTTTTTTTTTTTTTTTTTTTTGGCTTTTATCCCGTTGGGTTTTAACGGGTTTCTTTTTATGCCTTTTGCACCCTGTTTAAGGTTTTCTCAAGGTCCATTTTTATTGGAATTTTTTTTTTTTTTTTTTGCGAAAGGGTCGAACCTGAAACGGCGGCGGTCGCTGTGATTAAACGGCGGTCGCCGTCATTTGATGCAAACAGCGTGATCGAGGGGGGTGAAACGGCGGACGCCGTATGGAGGGAGGCGGTCGCCGTAATTGCGGCGGTCGCCACAATTAAACGGCGGTCGCCGTTTTGAAGTCGTAGGCAACCTCCATGGTGAGCAATTAACGGCGGTCGCCGTAAGTTACGCGGCGGTCGCCGTGAACACCTTCTTCGATTTTTCACGTTTCTGCAGGTGAGTTCGACACAAAAATACAGAAACAAAAGGGAAACAACTAGAATTGACTAAGGGAAAGGAAAAGAAATTACCTAATCATCGGGTTGCCTCCCGAGAAGCGCCGTAGTTAACGTCGTGGCTCGACTCAGTGTAGGTTCAATCACGTTTCAGCTTCGGGTTCCTTCAGGAACGCCTCCTCAATGGTGTCTTTGGTGAAGCCTTCATGGTATTTCTTTATCCTCTGCCCATTCACCTTGAACAAAGTTTGTGATGTCGAGTCAAACAGCTCTACGGCACCGTGCGGGAAGACTTTGGTCACATAATATGGTCCTGCCCAGCGCGATCTCAGCTTGCCTGGGAAAAGTCTAAGGCGTGACTGGAATAAGAGGACTTTGTCTCCAACCTTGAAGTCTTTCCGCAGTATGATCTTGTCATGCCAGGCCTTAGTCCTTTCCTTGTAGTGAATGGCATTGTCATAAGCCTCGATCCTGGCCTCCTCCAGCTCTTGTAGTTGGAGCTTTCTAAGCACTCCAGCCTCATCCATCTGCAAGCTGCAATTCTTTACAGCCCAATATGCCTTGTGCTCTAGCTTCACTGGAAGGTGACAAGCCTTACCAAACACCAACCGAAAGGGTGACATACCAATTGGTGTTTTGTAAGCTGTCCTGTATGCCCAGAGTGCGTCATCAAGCCTCAAACTCCAGTCTTTTCTATTGGGAGACACCGTCTTCTCCAAGATGGACTTTATCTCCCGGTTGGACACTTCAGCTTGCCCATTCGTTTGAGGGTGATAGGCGGTAGAAACTCGCTGCGTGACATGATATTTCTTTAACAGCGCAGTAATTGTCATGTTGCAGAAGTGAGTTCCTCTATCACTGATGAGAGCCTTTGGCACTCCAAACCTGGTAAATATGTGGGACTTCAAGAATTCTGCAACAACTTTAGCATCATCAGTCCTGGTGGCCTTCGCTTCCACCCACTTGGAAACGTAGTCCACCGCAAGCAAAATATATATGTTACCGCAAGAGGATGGAAACGGTCCCATGAAGTCAATACCCCAAACATCGAAGATTTCACAGAAAATCAACCCTGTTTGTGGCATCTCATCCCTCTGAGATATATTTCCAACCCGTTGACACTTGTCACAGGATTTGCAGTGGTTATGCGCATCCTTGAAGATGGAGGGCCACCAAAATCCTGCTTCAAGTACCTTTCTTGCGGTTCGTTGTACCCCAAAGTGTCCACCACATGCCTCAGAATGACAAAAAGTAAGGAGAGAATTTACCTCATTTTCTGGGATACACCTACGAATTACCTGGTCAGAACAATGTTTCCATAGGTAGGGGTCGTCCCAGACAAAAAATCTGACTGAACTGCGCAGCCTATCCCTCTGAGCCTTGTTGAAGGGTGGAGGAAAATCACCCGTGGTGAGAAAATTCACCAAATCAGCATACCAAGGCTCTACAGTAGTGAGCCGGAATAGAGACTCATCAGGGAATCTCGTCTGAATCTGGGGTTGTGGGGTGTTATCTTCCTGGACAATTCGGCTGAGGTGGTCAACAACCAGATTCTCAGCACCCTTCTTGTCCTTGATCTCCACATCAAATTCGCTGAGTAATAGGATCCACCGGATCAGCCTTGGCTTGGCTTCCTTCTTCGTCATGAGGTAGCGCAGAGCAGCATGGTCGGAGTAGACAAAGACCTTTGTACCAAGCAGGTACTGCCTGAACTTCTCAAGGGCAAACACTACTGCCAACATCTCCTTCTCTGTGGTGGAGTAGTTCCTCTGCGCACCATTTAGCGTCATGGATGCATACTGGATCACATGGGATGCTCTTCCATCTTTTTGGCCCAGCACAGCCCCCACAGCATAGTCACTGGCGTCGCACATGATCTCAAAGGGCTTAGACCAGTCAGGCGCCTGGATGATTGGGGCACTTGTCAGGCGCGCCTTCAGTTCATCAAAGGCAGCCCGACACTCAACTGTAAACTCAAATCCAATCTCCTTCTTCAGCAGGTCACATAGAGGTGATGAGATCTTGGAAAAATCTTTAATGAACCTGCGATAGAAACCTGCATGGCCCAGAAAAGAACGAACTTCGCGAACATTAGTAGGATAGGGCAAAGACTGAATTACTTCAATCTTTGCCTTATCGACCTCAATACCCCTAGACGACACAATATGACCCAAAACAATGCCCTACTCAACCATAAAGTGACACTTCTCAGAATTTAGCACTAAATTGGTGTCAACACACCTTGCAAGCACAAGTGATAGATGGTGCAAGCATGCATCAAAGTCATCTCCATAAACAGTAAAATCATCCATGAATACCTCTATGAAGTTCTCAATGTACTCAGAAAATATGCTTACCATACACCGCTGAAAGGTACCTGGAGCATTGCACAATCCAAATGGCATCATGCGATAGGCAAAAGTGCCAAAGGGACAAGTGAATGTCGTCTTCGCTTGGTCTTCAGGTGCAATGGCTATCTGGAAGTAGCCTGAGTATCCATCCAGAAAGCAGTAGAATGCACGACCTGACAGTCTCTCGAGCATCTGGTCAATGAATGGTAGAGGGAAGTGGTCCTTCCTGGTCACCGCGTTCAGCTTACGGTAATCGATGCACACCCTGTAGCCTGTCTACAGGCGTGTAAGGACTAACTCTCCATGTTGGTTTTTCACAACTGTGATCCCTCCTTTCTTTGGGACGACCTGCGTAGGACTAACCCACTTACTGTCAGAAATAGGAAAGGTCATACCTGCCTGCAGAAGCTTCAGAACTTCCTTCTTGACAACATCCATCATAGGTGGATTTAGACGCCTCTGGGGTTGTCGCGAAGGCTTCTCTTCGCCTTCCAGCAGAATTCGGTGCATGCATGTGGTGGGGCTGATTCCCTTGATGTCAGCAATGGTCCAACCAATTGCTGTCTTGTGTTCCTTGAGAACCACCACCAACTTGTCTTCTTGTTCCTTGGTGAGCTTGTTAGAGATGATCACTGGCAAGGTCTCCTCGTCTCCAAGAAAGACATACTTGAGGTGCTCGGGAAGTTGCTTCAACTCAATCACTGGTGCCTGCACAATAGAGGGTAAAAGTTTCTCGCCAGGCAGGGTTAGTGGCAGAGGTGCTTTACCTGGTAGCTCAGTAGGACGCTTATAGTAAGCATCCAACTCATTGACAACTTCCTGCACGTTAGCAGATAGATTAAAATCTAAACTAGAATCAACAATCATGGATTGCATAGAATCTACTTGGTCATCATCAAAGACATATTGTACTACAGGCTCAAGCACATCAATAGCACACAAAGAGTGATCATCAGTAGGGTATTTCATGGCTTCATATATGTTATAATTAATAGCCTGGCCATCAAACTCCATAGTTAAAGAACCTGTGCTCACATTTATCTTAGTATTAGCAGTTTTGAGGAAAGGTCTCCCTAACAGAATAGGGGCTGCATGCTTGTCATGTTCCATATTGAGCACATAGAAATCAGCAGGGAACGTAAGATCACCAACCATAACCAAGACATCCTCTACAATCCCTATAGGACGCACACTAGACCTATCAGCCAATTGAATGGAAATATTCGTTGCATGCAAAGGTCCTAATCGCAAGGATTCACAGAGAGAGGAAGGTAAAACATTGATAGAAGCACCCAAATCCAGCATAGCCTTATTAAACTTGGTTCCTCCAATGGTGATAGGGATAGTAAACATACCTGGGTCACCACACTTTTTGGGTAAGCGTTTTTGAAACACAGCAGAGACATGTTCGCTTACCTTTACCTTCTTCTTGCTGTTCCTGTCTTGGTTCCTTTTTGTGGTGCACATCTGCTTCAAGAATTTGGCATAGCGGGGGACGGACTTGATTAGATTGAGAAGAGGTATGTTGACCTCGACGTTCCTGAACATCTCGAACATGTCCTTGTCCTGCGCAAGTGGCGTGGTGCGCTTCAGAGCAGATGGGAAGGGCGCAACCGGCTTCCACTTAGGAAAAATCGGAGAGTCAGACTTCTTTTCAGCCTCAGCTTCGACTCCAGATGAACGGCGGGCGCCGCAATTGTCACGGCGATCGCCGTGATTTTCTTCGGATAAGTCGAGAGCTACTTCAGTTTCGCGGCGGTCGCCGTAAGTTTCGCGGCGGTCGACGTAAGTTTCGCGGCGGTCGCCGTGGACATCATCAGAAACTTCGGAAATTGGAACACCGTCACGGCGGGCGCCGCAATTGATACGGCGGTCGCCGTTTTTTTCATCACAAAAGTCGAGAGCAGACTCCTCCTGACGGCGGGCGCCGTAGTCGTCACGGCGGTCGCCGTCACTGTTCACGGCCAAATCCTCAGTTTCTTCCTCGTTAATCTCAGAATTATTTTCCCCAAGCTTCTTCCCACTTCTCAAAGTCACAGCACTGACATTTTGAATGTTTGGGTTCACTTCAGTTTGAGACGGGAGTTTACCGAAATCCCTGGCATCCAGTTTATTCACCACTTGAGAAATCTGACCAAACTGTCTTTCCAAATTCTGGATGCTGGACTGTGTGTGCTCCTGGAATTACTTTTGATTCTTGCTCATTTGGACAACATTCACAGTCAATGTTTTCATCATGTCCTCCATGGATGATGAAGGATTCAAGCTCTGCCCTTGGGGTCTCGGTACATAGGGTTGTCTAGACTGTTGTGGATTACCCTGTTGTTGCGTTTGGCCTTGATCCTGTTCCGGGTCTCTCCATCTGAAGTTGGGATGGTTCCTCCAGCCAGGATTGTATGTACTAGAATAGGGATCATTCCTGGGCCGCTGCTGATATCCTCCTACTGCATTCACCTCATCTTGCATAGTAGGATATGCATCAGTAGGGTGTAGGTCATCATGATAGATCTCGCAGGCCTTAACCTGTTGGGGCGTACCCTTCAGCTTCAGACGCCTCACCTCCTCTCGCAGCAAATCAAAATCAGCTTGATCATACTTAGACTGAGTGCTTGCAGCAACCAAGCTTTGAGAGCCTCTCCCACTATATTGTCTCGCATCATCAGCTAGAGTGGCAAAAATCTCCAAGGCCTCTTCATAGGTCCTTTTCAGAATATTACCGCCACAAGAGGAATTCACCATCCGACGGTCATCTTCACGGAGTCCTCCATGCAGATAAAGAATAAGATCATGCTTTTCATACCCATGGTAGGGGCAGCTCTTCACTAGCTTCTTGAAGCGCTCATAATACTCATAGAGGGACTCATTAGACTGCTGCTCAATGTTGCATATCTTCTTCTTCAGCTGATTAGATTTGATTGCTGGGAAGTACTTGTCTAGGAAAACTTTCTTCAGGGCAGTCCAGGTGGTGATGCTTCCTGGGGCCAAAGTATGGTACCAGTCTTTCGCAGAGTCCTTCAGTGAGAAGGAGAAAACTCTAAGCTTCATCTGATCTTCAGTGATCTCAGATGGCCTCATACTGGTGCAGACCTCAACGAACTCATCCAAATGTTGAATAGGGTCTTCAAGGGGAGTTCCGCTGAATTTCGGGAGTAAGTGAACTACTCCTGTCTTAAGCTCAAATTTTACTCCTGCATCAAGAGCGGGAAATTCCACATCACGAGTTGGTTGGTCTAAGTTAGGAGCCGTCAAGGACTCAAGAGTAACACGTTGGTCAGCCATCGTGTCAGTATCCTGCAGTAATGCACGCGCAGCCCTGATAGCCTGGTGAAGAGTCCTTTCGATCTCTGGATCAAAATCAAGAAGTGGAGTATTAGTAACACGGGTGGTGTGAACCATAAGAGAGGTTCACACCAAAATTGGCACACAAATCACACACACAAGATAGAATTGTATAATTCCCCGGCAACGGCGCCAATTTGATAACAGGAATTTTGTCGTTCTAATTCCTACTATGCAAGAAATCCAAACAAAACCTAAAACGCAGTCTCAGGCAAGTAAGGGTCGATCCACAGGGAAACACAATCTATCGCAGTATGTAAAGTGTATGTCAATTGAAGTAACCAAAGGGGGGGGGGTTTGTTTGTTTGTAGAGTAACCAAGCATGCAAAAGTAAGTAAGCAATTAAAGTGCTGAAATCAAGTATGGGAAAGGCACTTAATCAAACAATATCCACTAATCGAATGACAAGTTGATCATAGAAACCACTCAAAATCGCATGCAATGGCAATTCCAATTCCTTTTCAAAAGTATCTAATAGCACAACCAGATACTATTAGAACTAACTAATTAAATAACCCTGAAACTATCAAGATTCAATTTAACAGCAGCTTTATGGATAGGAATATAGTTGGATACAACCTAGAATAAAACAACCAGTTTTTACCCTAAGATGCAAATCAATTCTCTTCTGCATAAGATTAGCACAACCAGTTACTAACACGATGCAGTTGCTACTAAGGAATAGATATGCTCAACCAGTAACAATCTAGACCTAGCAATAGATAAATACCAACAAACCCTAGTTGATCAGACTAGAAATTACCAATATTAATCATAAGATTCAAGCAAGAGAAAAGATAAAGGCCAAAGCAATAGATTAAAAGTAAGAAACTTACAACTGAATCAAACGAAGAGCTTCAATGTTTGACTAAGCAAGAGATGCTTAGTTCTTCATAGCAAGGGAAATACGTAAGAAATAAAACTAGGGTTCTAAGATGATAAAAGAATAAGTCTTCTCAACCCTTAAATACCAAAGGGAATTTAATCTGAAATTAACTTAAAATAAAAACAAAACATAATAAAATAAAATAACTAAAACGAAATGGAAAATCGGCTCGGCGCTTCGTCCAACAGCGGCGGCGGCCGCTGGTTTTCCCACGGCGATCGCCGTAATTGCGGCGGTCGCCGCAATTAAACGGCGGTCGCCGTTTCAATTTCGTAGCTGAGGTTCTCCAGGGGGAATTAACGGCGGTCGCCGTTATTATGCGGCGGTCGCCGTAATTCAGCTTCTTCATACTTCGCTTCTCAGCTCCAAAAGCTCCAAAAACGCAACTTCCGCGCCTCCTTGCCAAGTCTCCAAATCATCACTAGAGCATCCTAAAATACCACTAAAATCATGCCAAAACTCCGTCAATACACGCAACATAATTGTGTGTATCAAGAACCTTCAGTGCTCATAGGGTCAGAGGAGGTACAAGAAATTGGTGTTGTGGAAGCGATGGATGAAGAACAAGCAGTGGCTGCTGCACATAAGGACAAGGAGCTCGCTGAAGCAGAAAAGGCAAAAGAAAAGGGCAAGGGGAAACAAGTGGTGGCTGATGCTGATGTAGTTCACGGGCCAAGGCACAAGAAACTTGGGGAAAAGCTCAGAAGCCCCTACAAAAGCCGCACTGTCGACATCTTTGCCAGTAGACCAAAGGAGGCAATCGTGATGCACAACTACTGTAACCACTGCAGCATAGGAGGGTAAGATATACATACATTCTGACATATTTTATTTTATTATTATGCAAAATATTAGAGATAAAGGTTTACTACTGCATAACACTTTTGTTCCTATGCAATTGAATAGTGAGGCGCTCTTCAAATACAAGTCGCTGAAAGTCTCCGGAATGGAGTTGGCAATGGATGTGGACATCCACTACAAAGCAATTGATGCTTGGTCAACCATTCTGAACACTAATGAGGAGGTAAAAAGCAGCAACAAGCCCAACAGAGCATTCCTGTATGTATACCAAATGGTAAGTAAAAATGGTTAAAAGTTAAAAGAATAAGCTGCATGCATATATACTATACGGTTCAACAGTAAATAAAATGAGGTTCATCATTTTATTTAGATAGCAATAGGATTGGATTTCACACTAGGTGCATCAGTTTGCATACGAGGTTCATCAGTTTCAACAGAGAGGTTCAATCAATATAACTAAGAGGTTCATCATTTACAACTAACAGGTTCATTGAGTATAAGTAACAGGTTCATCAGAAATAGAATAGGTTAGACACTTCAAAAATGCACCATTTTCATTGGTGCTGTCTTGCATGTTCATTTGGGACCTCAGCAAACAGACTGGAATATGTAGATAGCAATAGGATTGGATTTTACACTAGGTTCATCAGTTTGCATACGAGGTTCATCATATGAAAAGTGAAGTCCTATAAGTTCAACAATTTATCTGTCCACGTTGTGGCTTGAATATATAATTCCCGTATACTAACAAAAAAATCGTGAAATGTTGAAACAGAATATAACCTTGAAAGATCAACTGGGCGAGTTCACGAGGAACTTCAACAACGCAGTGGCTGAGGTGCATGGACGAAAATTAAAGGACATAGACATGGTAAATTTATTGCTATTCTAAGCTTGTCTGTTTTTTGTATTTATTCTGTTCATAATTTTTTGTGAGTTAATTTCAAACGTCACTAACTAAACGGATTATTACAGGTTTTTGTACCGGTCATAATCCACAATGACCGTTACTTTCTAATTGCCATGAACATTAAGAGTAAAACCCTTCATGTGCTAGACAGTGTGCCGAACAGCGGTGATACGCAACTCTATCAAGAAGCGATTCACAAGATTGTAAGTGTACAATAATTGATTAAATTGTCTTGTTACTAGTGAGTGAACTCTGCCCAAGCATTAGGTTCATGACTTATAACTACTAGGTTCATCATTTACAACTACCAGGTTCATTGAGTATAAGTAACAGGTTCATCAGACATTGAATACGTTATACACTTAAAAAATCCTCCAGGTTCATTGGTGTTGTCTTGTAGGTTAATTAATTTTCTCATGCAGGTTCATTGGTTTGACATGAAACCAACAGTTAAATTGTGTTGTTGACAACATTTTTTTGACTGTTTGGGTTAAAATTCATTTGTTCTCTTTATGCTTGTGTGCAGGTACACATGACTGAAATATACTTCCGCCAGAATCACTTGGCCAGGAGAGCAAGCGAGATTGAATCTGCACAGCATAAGCCACAATTGATTCCTCTACTGGTCCAGTCTGACGGAGCAGAAGAACAAGACTCTGGGGTGTTTATCATGAGATACATGGAGAAGTACATGGGCGTGCCAAATGAGAAATGGAAGGATCAGATGAACAACAAGAACAAAAAAAAGGGCATTGAAGAGCTGAGAATCAAATACGTGCATGCCATCATCACCTCCGAAGCTAATGAAATACGAGAAAAGGCACTGCAGATCATAAAAGACAACCCTGAAGGGCCGTATACATGAACATTAGATGATTGACTTTTCGTAAGAATGATAATAGGTTGATTGTATAGATTGGGTAAATATATGACTGCTGAATTGGGTACAATGATACTAACAGATAGCACTAATCACCTGTCTAATTGCCTAAATTAGGATCAAGACTTCAATATATTAGCAGGTTCATTGCTATTGTCTTGTAGGTTCATTAATTTTCTCATGCAGGTTCATTGGTGTTGACATGCAGGTTCATTAATTTTCTCATGCAGGTTCATGACTTATAACTACTTGGTTCATCATTTAAAACTAACAGGTTCATTCAGAATAAGTAACAGGTTCATCAGACATACAATAGGTTATACAATTCAAAAATCAATAAATCAACCAGGTTCATTAGTGCTGACTTGCAGGTTCATTACGTTTCAAAGGCAGGTTCATTGGTTTTGACTTGCAGGTTCATTTTAGGGATTGGGGGTTCATTTGCTATTACAGGGTTCATTAGGTTTTTCTGAGGTTCATTTTATGTGTTGGGGGTTCATTTGCTTTTACAGGGTTCATTAGGTTTTCCTGCGATTCATTTTAGGTCTTGGGGGTTCATTTGCTTTTACAGGGTGCATTAGGTTTTTCTGAGGTTCATTTTAGGTGTTGGGGGTTCATTTGCTTTTACAGCGTTCATTTTAGGTGTTGGGGGTTCATTTGCTTTTACAGGGTGCATTAGGTTTTTCTGAGGTTCATTTTAGGAGTTGGGGGTTCATTTTAGGTGTTAGAGGTTCATTAGGTTTTCCTAAGGTTCATTTTAGGTGTTGGGGGTTCATTAGGTGTTGGTTTATCATTTAACTACTTGGTTTATCATTTAAAACTAACAGGTTTATTTATAATAAGTAACAGGTTCATAAGACATACAATAGGTTATACACTTCAAAAATCAACAAGGTTCATTGATTGGAACTAACAGGTTCATTGGTGTTGCCTTGCAGGTTCATTAATTTATGCATGCAGGTTCATAAGAAACAGGTTCATCATGTATAACTAACAGGTTCATTGAGTATAAGTAGCATGTTCATCAAAATTCTTAAAAGTTCAGCAAAAGTAAGCAAAAAAAAAATGGAATCGAAAAATACTGAAGAACACTAAGAGTCCAGCACTTCAGTGCAAGTGCGACTATTGTGAGTGGCTAACTTGTTGCATCTACCGCAACGCCTTTGCCCTGCACGGTTCGAAGCAATAGAAATTTCTCTTCCACTCCGGATACGCGACCCGCTTCCTTTGTTTTTGGCTTGCTCTGGTGGCAGCACATTAATGACTGAAGGTACTTCAACTCCGGCATAAGACTGAAGCTGCTCCAGGTTCGACGCGCCAGAACTAGATGAAGCACCACTTCCACACAGCAGAGACGCCTTTTTCTCCTTAAGCAGAACCGAAAACTGTTTCATGAGGTCCGGCTTGTCCTCCAATAGCCCCACACAGCTATAAAAGTCAGAAATCACCTCATTTATGACCGCCTCACGCTCTTCAAGGGCCGCACACTGAGTCACAACGGTGTTGTCGATAGTGAACACCGGTGTAATAGTGGCATCCATGGTCCAGCGCGCAAGGACATACCTATCCGGAATCCTATCAAACCCGAGGTTCCTGAACACAAAAATGAGATGACAACAAGGCAGACCAATCCTTTGAAACATGCGACAGCTACAAAAAAAATCCACACCTTCAGCTGACTGCTCCAATGTGAAACTCTTGGATAAGCAATCCTTGATACCGTAGAATTTTGTACCGTTGACATCAGACATGCTCACCATAAAGCATGATAGACAACATTCCATAATCTGATCCTGAACAAGTTTGAAAATCGAGAGCGTGTACACCTCAGATGCGTGCTTCTCCAATCCTAAAGGCGTCTTCAAATCTGGACGCATAGTAGAAGACTCAAAGTTCAGCTTCGCCTGCTTGTGTCTCTGCGTGTCCATGGCTATGTCAAAGTGCATCACCAACTCAACTAGGCGGTAGTATCTGTCACTAAAGTGACCAAAGTAACTATTTGCAGATTCCGAAACAGAAGTAGTTCTAAGCAGACCGCCAAACATCACATCCCTGAAGTAGGCTGGGATCCAAAATTGTCGGATTGCAAACATGTCATCAAACCACCTCCGCTTCACCAGTGGGAATTCATCAAGCAACGCAGCCCACTGTGTCTCAAACTCTGAAGGTGAAAGGTCATGGGTCCACACAATGTTGTCCAGCCTAGCCCTAAATTCTGAACCAGCAGCAGTGTCGTACTTGGTCTTTGCGGGCACTTTCTTCATGATGTGCCACATACAAAGCCTGTGGCGCGAACGCGGGAAAACTTGTTCAATAGCCGACTTCATGGACAGGTCTTGATCTGTAACTATAACCTTTGGCTCGTGCACCATTGCTGCCTTGAATTTCTCCAGCAACCAAACGTATGATCCCGCATCTTCCTTGAAAATTAAACCAGCCGCAAAAGTGACACTCGACTTGTGATGGTCTAGCCCGGTGAATGGTATGAAAATCAGATTGTACCTATATGAAATAGATGTACACAAAGCCAACTATGAATAAGAAAAAGGGATAAAAACACTCAAATAAGTGTCTAATAAAAAGAGCAATCAAATCAGGATACATAAGTACACAATGAGGCTGATTAGAATGAATACACAATGAGGTTCATGCAATATAACTAAGAGGTTCATCATTTACAACTTACAGGTTCATTGAGTATAAGTAACAGGTTCATCAGAAATAGAATAGGTTAGACACTTCAAAAATGGACCAGGTTCATTGGTGCTGTCTTGCAGGTTCATTTGGGACCTCAGCGAACAGACTATAATATGTAGATATCAATGGGGTTGGACTGCACACTAGGTTCATCAGTTTGCATACGAGGTTCATCAGTTTCAACAGAGAGGTTCATCATTTACAACTTACAGGTTCATTGAGTATAAGTGACAGGTTCATCAGAAATAGAATAGGTTAGACACTTCAAAAATGGACCAGGTTCATTGGTACTGTCTTGCAGGTTCATTTGGGACCTCAGCGAACAGACTGGAATATGTAAATAGCAATGGGGTTGGATTTCACACTAGGTTCATCAGTTTGCATACGAGGTTCATCAGTTTCAACAGAGAGGTTCATTCAATATAACTAAGAGGTTCATCATTTACAACTAACAGGTTCATTGAGTATAAGTGACAGGTTCATCACAAATAGAATAGGTTAGACACTTCAAAAATGGACCAGGTTCATTGGTGCTGTCTTGCAGGTTCATTTGGGACCTCAGCAAACAGACTGGAATATGTAGATACCAATAGGATTGGATTCCACACTAGGTTCATCAGTTTGCATACGAGGTTCATCAGTTTAAACAGAGAGGTTCATTCAATATAGCTAAGAGGTTCATCATTTACAACTAACAGGTTCAATGAGTATAAGTAACAGGTTCATCAAAAATAGAATAGGTTAGACACTTCAAAAATGGACCAGGTTCATGGTGCTGTCTTGCAGGTTCATTTGGGACCTCAGCAAACAGACTGGAATATGTAGATAACAATAGGATTGGATTTCACACTAGGTTCATCAGTTTGCATACGAGGTTCATCAGTTTCAACAGACAGGTTCATTCAATATAACTAAGAGGTTCATCTAATGAACTTAACATTAAAAGAACGAAAAACATTAAATTGAAGGCTGGTTGCACTGTAAAATAGAACAGGAACAATGCAATGAAGAAGGATAGAAAATAACCTGTTGGTACGGTACATAGCATCAAACGATACAACGTCGCCGAAGAGAGAGAAGTTCTTGCGAGACACAGGATCAGCCCAAAATAAACGTGTCAAACGATCACAAGAATCCACGTCATACTCAAATAAGAACGCAGGACAGAGTTCTTTTTTGTTGAACAGACGGTTGATCGTCATCTGAGCATCGGAACCACCTATGTAAGCCAACATATCTCGCCGGTAGTTCTTGAAGTCAACAGCTGATGCACCAACTTTGGAGTAGCCGCCCACGAGTTCCTTGAATATCCTATGAGACTTCACTGGACCGATGTGGGCTTTCTCACAATCCATCACAAACTTTTTATGACCAAAGTCCAGCTTCCTCATAGACTTCATAAACTGTTTATCCTTACTAACAACCATTTCATGAGTGTGGCGATCTTCAAACGCTGTTACTTTGTAGCCCTGGTTGCCCGCAAAAGTGAGGGTGAGTTTCGCCTTACAACCAACTCTGTTTGAAGGACGTCGACGCATGCGCTTTGTGTTGTTCTGGCCAGTTTTAAAACCCTGCCTGGTGCAATGCAAGTACTTCAGTGCAACCATATCTCCTGCCATGCGTGATCCGCCGAGCCTCACAACAAAGCCACATTCCAGTGCATATGCCTTGTAAAAATCAATCGCTTCCCCCAATGACCCAAACAGCATACCAACAACTGGTTTCAGAGAATCAACACAGATTGGAATGTGGTACACTGATCCACCTTGAGATAATCGCGTAACGGATAAATCCGACGACATCTCAGTGTCCGAATCACTTGGATATGAACTAGGAGAACTCTGATCCAGGGATACACTACCACTAGCACCAGCAAAACCACTACCATTCACTGCAAACATATATAACATCCAGGTTCATTGTTGGCTACAATGATACTAGCAGGTAGGCACTAATCACCTGTGTAATTGACTAAATTAGGATGAATACTTCAATATATTAACAGGTTCATCGAGTGATCATTGCAGGTTCATTCGTATTGCCTTGTAGGTTCATTAATTTTCTCATGCAGGTTCATTGAGTATATGTAACAGGTTCAACAGACATACAAATACTTGAGCACTTGAAAAATCAACCAGGTTCATTGTTGTTGTCTTGCAGGTTCATTATTTTGTTCATGCAGGTTCATGAGTTATAACTACTAGGTTCATTGGTTTTGAAACTAACAGGTTCATTGAGAATGAAATAACAGGTTCATTAGACATACAATAGGTTATACAAATTCAAAAATCAATCAGGTTCATTAGTGCTGACTTGTAGGTTCATTACTTTTCAAAGGCAGGTTCATTGGTTTTGAAACTAACAGGATCAATGAGAATAAGTAACAGGTTCATTAGACATACAATAGGTTACACATTCAAAAATAAACCAGGTTCATTAGTGCTGACTTGCAGGTTCATTTCTATAAGGCATAGGTTCAAAACAATCGCCCATTGAAAAGATGAAAAATCTAATCATGAAAAGGTTAATGCGAATCTGCCAAACAACATCCACAATAGAAACGCCAGATAACAACCAATTTGAAAACAATCATACTCAGATTACTAGCAATCGAAGAACATAAGTACACACAGCAAGAAATTCTGGAACCCTAAAACATAACGAAGCAAATTGACTTACCATAATCCATAGAAACGTCTATGCCAATCAATCCAATAGCAATGGTAGATTAAAGGAGACGAAATCGATGAAGAACGTGCACTGCAACGAGCGAGAAGCAACAACTCCTCCAATGGCAATTCCGGCGACAGCGAATACGGAAACAGAAGGCAAGTCGATCGAGATCAGAGACGCGAAGAACGACGGCTACAGACATACAATGGCGTTAACACATCGAAAGAGACGAAAATCCATGAAAAACATGAACTGAAATCAGCAAAAACTAGGTTTACCTCCAATGGCGATTGGGAGAAACAGAGCGAATCGAGACAGAGGCAAGGAGAGACGGCTACAGTGAATGCGTGGAAAATGACCAAATTACCCCTCCGTGTGTTAAATGAAGGATCACTACTAATCGTCAGATGGTGACACGTGTAAGGCCGGATTGAGTGCGCACGATTTACTTTAAGTCCGATGCTCATTTGATCCTCTCTCCATATATGTATACAAAATGATCATAACATTGTATACAATATATG
Organism: Rheum nobile; assembly: GCA_027886185.1. Taxonomy (NCBI): domain Eukaryota; kingdom Viridiplantae; phylum Streptophyta; class Magnoliopsida; order Caryophyllales; family Polygonaceae; genus Rheum; species Rheum nobile. Next base: position 2,405,000 of record WOAB01000500.1, on the reverse strand, counting down.
TTATAAAAACACGTACGTACTAAACTTATAACTCAACCTAAATTAACGTAATAATTTATTATCTTTTATAAGAAATATTTTGTAAGGAACCTCGTCCTTAATCTGCCATTAAATCTCACGATCAAGAAAAGATTGGGAAAGAGAGAGATAAAAGTTGTAACGAATTCTGTTGGATGCCTTTCTCATTCAGTTTGCCAGCTTATGTACTAAGCACAATATTACACTTTCGAGCTCAATTTCTCAACAATTACAGAATAACCCCCAAACATATAGTTCCTAACAATACTCCCTCATAAGGAACCTTGTCCTCAAGGTTCAATTGGAAAATTGAGGAAACTAATGAATAATATGCCCGACTGATTCCCAAGTCGCTTCTTCTATGGGTAAGTTGTGCCATTTAATCAACCATTCTTTCTGTGAACTTGTCGATCTTCACGTTCAAAGCAGACATCTTTCTCATCAGATTACAAACCCGGATTAACCAGAAGCTCTGATACCAGTTTGTTGTGACGGATGTGAGAAAGATAACAGAAAATCGGTATATGCAAAGAAAAAACACAAATTTACGTGGTTCACTAACAGAGTGTTAGCTACATCCACGGACAGAAGGAGAATTGATTTTATTAGAGAGACAGAAAACCTAATTTTTGGATTACAATATGGTGGAGGCAAAGAGAGTATTTATAGATGTCTTATCTACCCTAAACTGACTTGCTATACAAGTAAGGACCCAATTAGATAAGTAAAATCCAACAACAAGATAAGAAAACAAATATTCAAGACATATTTCTACAATAATGTAGTCTTATCACGATCGTATATATTGCTATGAATTATGAATATATTAATCTGAGTGTATGACACCAATTAACCTAATCTTTTGTTTTTCTTTCTTGGTGCAATTTCTTCACTGAAACCTGCATGAATAAGCTGACGAGCTAATTATTAATTTCTTATATCAACTATATCATGTATATTTATTGATTAGTGAGTTTAATTACATTCAAATAGGAATTTTTTTTATAAACGATCAAAGCACTAAGGTCGAGAGATGCATGGCGAATAATAATATATGGCATGGTCAATCCAATGTAATGAGATGATTAATTACTTGAGAACGATTGGTTTAAATTAATATTAAGGAGTATACAATAATAATAATAATAATAATAATAATAATAATAATAATAATAATAATAATAATAATAATAATAATAATAATAATAATAATAACTACTACACAACGAAGTTTCAGTATTTAACTAGCTTGTAAGTTGTAACGTACGTACTCATTTATTCATTTTTTTTATCGAAGGAGAGGCGGCATTCTCGCACACTTTATTAATCAAAATAAACAGATTATTGTCTAATCATACGGGGTAGAGCCACACCCTTAACATCATCTAAAAGTAAAAATAAAACACTAACAGGAGGATCATTCAGAACATGAAAACCAGCGGGAAAATCAAAAGCGATAGAAGCAAGGTGATCCGCAACGCGATTAGCTTCACAGAACACATGACGAAATTGGATGACCCAATCTCTATGGATAAAGCTCTGACACGCAAGTACCAGGCTAGCAAGGGAATGATGAGGAGAGACACCCTTGCGAATGAGACTAATGACCAACTCGGAATCCGACTCAAGAATCACACTCCTATGCCCACGATACCACGCCAAATCCAGACCATGATAGATACCCCATAACTCAGCAATTGGCACAGTACAAATGCCAATGTTCCTCACAAATCCTCCAATCCAACACCCCGTTTCATCACGAAGCACACCTCCAGCGAAAGCTAAACCAATGGAATCTTGTTTGGCACCATCAGTATTGATGGCGACCCAGCCCCTGGACGGCCTACACCAACTAACAAGCACCTCCGATTGAGGCTGAGCCGAACAGCTTGTAGGCCGCCCAGCATACGGGCTGGAGAACTCCATGGCCTGTTGCATCAGAAAACTCCGAGTTCCAGTGATGGTGGCCCCATCCCCAAAAAGACGCTTGCACCTCCATTTCCAAAACCACCATAGGATGACAGCAAATAGAACATCATTAGGAACCCCATTAACTAAATCAAACTTTCCCTACAGACCATCATACAGCCAACCATTAGGGTCGGTATAAAAAAAACTGGAGAGTTGGCCGGAAGAAACAATGACCACACCTCACGTGCCTTTGAGCAGTCACGAAAAAGATGTGGAAGATTTTCATCACCCGCCCCACAAATCAAGCACCCCGGATCAGTAGCAATATGACGGCGAACCCGCTCCACATTAGTCAACAGGTAGCCACGCACACCAAGCCACAAAAAAAATGTCGAATTCGTTCTGTAACAACGAGACGCTAAATACATCTATAAATAATCATCAGTCTTTCCTCAATTAGAACTCCTGGTCGCAACAAACTATAATATCCCACATTTTGTAAGGGTGGTTTTGAATTTTCTTATGCCCATATTACAAGTCAGATTAAATGCAGGGAAGTACGAACATTCTGTGAAATGTTTGATCTCTGTAATATTTTTTTGAGTAATATAAAATACAGTTAAGGTATTTTTGGGTTGAAAGATCGTTCATTTACGAATATATTTAACCCGGGGTTAAGAAAATTTAACCATTCGGTAAGAAAAGACAAAACGGGCGAAAAGGGGTAAATTTGGCCTTGACCGCACCCTGCCGCACCCGCGGTGAAGGCCAATGCCAGAGGCGGTAACAAGTTGGCCACCGCACCCTGCCGCGCCCCACGGTCGTCGTCAGCTGTGTCGTCAGCTCTGAAGTTTGCAGGTGTAGCTCGCCTTAGTTGGCTCGTAGGCCATCATTCCGGTCGGGCCACCTCCTCCTTGGCGTCATGGCATGGTAAGCTGTGAGCTTGGAGTATAAATGGAGGAGGAGAAATCTGGGACAAGCTCCATCTTCATCCTCTGAACTTCTCTCTGAAAACTCCATTAAAACGCAAGCTCTTGAGCTTCGTTCAAGAACGATTTGGATCCCTTTGAGTGTTGAAAGAGGTGCTCCTAAGTGTTTATCAAAGGTCTAAGTGTTCGGAAATCAAACCAAGATCAAATCGAAGTCGAAACGAATTGATTTGGTGAGTTATTCTTCTTGGAAATTTCTGTCGAAACCCCGCCTGCTGCCTTGACCACGACCCACCGCGCCCCGCGGTGAGGGCCGACCGCACCCGCGGCAAGCCGGGTTCGTGTTGTGTCTCTCGTGTGTTGTGGTCTTGGGCAAGGCTTGATTCCTTTGATTCTTTCCTTATTATTTTAGATTCATATATGTAGATATTGAATCTAACTTAGGGTCTTGTTATGGGTCATTCCAGAAGGATTTAATATCCAAGATCTGTCCCAGTTCAGACCCGGAAACTGTTATCTTTAAGCTCGTTAAGCTTTCGTCAAATCTAATACAAGTGGCGGTTCGCTCTTGCTCATCATTCCATATTTACATTGATTATCAATTGTTTAATTGTTAATTAATTTGGAATGAATATTGTTTCTGTCTGAGATCAGTTTTGATAAACTATTTTGGAAGATTAAAAGATGACATTATAATAGGTTGTATATTCTGCTAGAATCAACGCTATTATATATATATATATTGATAGGTTGAGATATATCTATGATGTTGGCCATGAGGGCTTTGATATGATTATTACTGTGTTGAACTTTTTAGTTAGCACGAGTAGTTAGGAACGTTGGACTCTTCGACATCCAGTCGTTTCTTTATAATATATTAAATGGTGTATAGGGCGACAAAACCCCTAACATCATTTTGTTGGTCATGACCGACCTCTATACGTTTAGTGTAGAGGTGGTGCACTTAGCCAGTGTCACAAATCTCGGGAGTTGCTCCCAAAAGATCTCTTGTCTCGGACGAGATAATTATAAAAGCTTATAACGTGATTGTGCGTTTTGGAATTAAATAAGATAAGCGCCGAGTCGCATATGATTAATACACCTGTGGCGAGTAGTATAGCTAGGTAATAGTGCAGCTTGGAAAGCTCGTCTTGACTTGATCAGAGTACGTTCGCTTTCCAATCTGGATTCGCATTATTGCGGTGAGGTTGGTCGTGAACCGAAACATCTTGTCGTTTTTGAACGCTTGTATGAGATGTTTATGTTCCAGACATTTTTCATGTTTCTAATAAGACTCAAGTTCTTGGAGTCTTCTCTTGGATAATTCCTATAAGGCTCACTTCCGTTGGAGTCTTCTTTTGATCATGTCTTTTGATATATATATATATTCAGTAGAAGTATGAATGTTGACTATCGTTATCGGCTATTATTCGAGAAGCGATGAGCCTAAACCTAATACGACTACTTCGAACCACTCTGCTTGTACCCTTGCATAGTCTTTCATTAGACTAACCAACCCAAATTGTTCTCTACATGGTTGGCTGGTGTCATCCGTTTGATTCGGCACATCAGATAAGTTGCCACCTCGTGAAGGCTAGAGCGACTATGGACGTAAATGGTGTTTTTGATAAGTTTATTCAGGTTGAGATCCTTGGCAATGATCGTAGTGATCAAGACTTGTATTTATTTTAAAAGACTTCCGCTAAACTATGTTTACTCTGATTACACTGTATTTCGTTTGCTTTGACTACTCTTTGTTTTGTCCTACAGGGGATTGGGATGTGATCAGCACTATTTTGTAGTGCATTTCTAGGGGTTGTTACCAGGTTTGAGGTGCCATTTGGATGGATTTAGTGCACAACTGTGGATTATGGAGTTAGAGAGGAGAAGTGTGGATTTGGTGATCTGGAGAAGCAAATTGAAGATATCCAGAGGAAGAGGAGTTGACCACTGAGGAGACGAAGAAGAACCAAGGAGAGAGTCCACACGAGAGTAGAAGAACAATGTGCTGAATTAAATTGATTTGTTCTCTTTACTCAGACGTCCAAATGGAGTGATTCCAATTCGAGGAGTTAGCTCTTGAAGTCTACTGCAAGTCCTCAAAATATGAGCGCAATCCGAGTTGAGAATCAAAAGTTATGGCGTTTTTACGGAAGTGTCGCATGAGCTGAACCGAAGAAATCAGGTTAGCGGCGACCGCCGCCAGGTTAACGGCGACCGCCGCCGTGTCGGATGCGGAACCGAACCACTTTTCCTTACTTTGTTATTTTGGATTATTATTAGTATTTTTTATTATTTTGTTTTTGACCTTTTTGGAAGACCTTATTATTTTCTAGTATTTAGGGTTAGAAGGGAGCTTGGTCTCCCTTATCCTCGAACCCTAATTTCATCTTTTTCCTTTCTATGTACTTTGCTATGAATAACTAAGCCACTCTTGCTTAGTCAGACGCTGAAGCTTTCGTTTTGATTCAGTTGTGAGATTCTCGTTCCTTATCTATTGCATGGATTTTATCTATTCTCTTGCTTGATTGCTTATGATTAATATTGATAATCTCTAGTCTGCGCAACTAGGGTTTGTTTCTATTGATTGATTGCTAGATCTAGATTGTTACTGGTTGAGCATATCTATTTCATAGTAGCAACTGCATCGTACTAGTATCTGTTTGTGCTAGTCTTATGCAGAAGAGAACTGATTTACATTCTAGGATAAAAGCTGGTTGTTTTATGCTAGAATTGTATCCAACTATATTCCTATTCTTAACGCTGCTATTAAACTGAATATTGATAGTTTCATGATTGTTTAATTAGTTAGTGCTAATAGTATCTGGTTATGCTATTAGTTATATCTGAAAAGGAATTGGAATTTCCATTGCATGAGATATTGAATGAGTTTCTAGGATCAACTTGTCATACGAATAGTGGATGTTTGTTTGACTGAGCTATTTTTCCCATTACTGAATTCATCATCTTTAGTTTGTTTGCCTTTGCATGCTTAGATTTACTGAAACACACAAAACCCCCCCTTTTGGTTACTTAAGAATTGACATAGAAATTACACATAAAGATAGAATCTGTCTCCCTGTGGACTCGACCCTTACTTACTTAGGACTACGGTTTAAGGTTTGTTTGGATACTTTGCATAGAAGTAATTAGCACGACAAATACCTGTTATCAGGATGTAATCCCCAGACTTATGTTTTATTAAACATTTTGGTGTGTTGCACCTTGATTATCGTGTTATGAATTGTGTGTTATGGAAAAGCCTGGGGTGGCTTCGGTGTGAACCCCTGGCAGTAATACATTTCCAAATGGGTTAAGATTTGGGGGTGTTACACAAACAGTACGTCGACTTCGCAGAGTAGTCACCATGCGAAGTAAACCCCCACCGAATAGACACTACTACAAAAATTGCATTTTAACCCGTGACTATTTAGCCCGGATCCCAATTATCCGGGATATTAAGGCCCTTTACCTCATGAGATTTCGGCTTATTTGAAAAACTACACATAATAGCCCGGACCGTTTAGAGGCGTCCGGACTAAAACAAATTTGGTTTCAAAAAATGCCAAACTTAATAGCCCGGGCGTGTATTTTTTCTACATATCCGGGCTATTTAATGGTATGAAAAATTAAGCTATCAGAAAATAGCTCGGATCTTTATAATTCGGGATATAAACTCTAATAAATATATCCCTATTGTTAAATATTCGGGCTATTTTCCTTTCCCCTCCGGCCTAAAAAACCTAGACCGTCCATCATGACCTAACTCTTCCTCGCGCCTCCTTTCTGCTCCCATAGTCGCTTCCTCCTCCACTAGCTAGCTCCTTCGACTCTTCGTTCCGACTCCCCGCTCCGGTGCCTCCTCCGACTCTCCTTTCGGATCAATTCGTACCAGCGGCGCCCAGGTAAATTCGTTAACTGTTTGCTTCTATCTGCAATTGCTTCGGTGCTCTCTTCGACTCGTTAACTGTTTGCTTCTCTCTTTAACTCGTTAACTGTTTGCTTCTCTCCGGTGTTCTAATTTTTTCCAGAGCTGAACTGGTGTTCTAATTTTTTTGTTGCTACTACATCTATTCTCTGTCATTAGTATAATCAAGGAAACGAAAATCAACTCTAGGTTTGAATCATGAAATGAGTATTTAACATTCAAATGGCTTTTAAGGATTGATAAAATCTCATTAATTCTGCATATAGATCGAAATCCAATTACAGTTAACAAATTTCAGCTTCTTCCCAATAAGATCTACATATCTGAAATCCACGCCTTTCACCGCATAGCGATTCGCAGCCCCAAATTGAAACTCACCAAAACAAATTAACACAAAACCTAACCCCCAAAACCATAGAGAGTCCTTCCCTGCCTCTTGAGGATTGATAAACAAAGGTTGTTTATCCTCATTAGTTATATGTTTGATTGTTTAGCTGGCTTCGGAAATGGCCATTACTTTCCCTGTGCAAGGTGGATTTTACATTTGTTCTTGCAGAATAAGTTCTGGTTAACCAGTGTTAACTGATAATATGACTTTTTTATCTGTGTTTTTTCATGCTATGGAAATATTTTGAGAATCTCTAGACTTGCTAATAGATGCAATTTTCCTTGGCTGCTATGTTTTTTCTAGTGAAGTTCTTGGCTACATAAGTTTGGTTACATAAAAGGTTGTATCTCTTAACATATGGAGCTTATAGTTTCCTTTTCTCAACGAGTTTAGTGATTTGCTGATGCTCGCTTTGTACCTGGTTGACGATGACATACATTTGGAACTTAAGTTGTTGAAAGATGAATTTCTAATGATAACTAACTTGAGTATACCTTTATTGTATATCATCTCCCATCAAGATGTGAACCTAATTTCTATATATCTGTGCTTGTTAGGTTGGTCTTAGATGTTTGCAGGAGATTGAAAGAGAGAAAAGCATACCTTGTATATACTGCTGCTGGGTGTTTTGGAGTCTCTGCTTTCTGCGATCTTGTCAAAGAGGTATATGATGCTTGTAGTGTTTCTTGTTTTATTTACTATCATGCACGTTTTTTCTAAGTTCCTATGAGGAATTTGTACCTTTTTGTTTGGGCATATGAGAAGTCCTTATTAGGACTTAAGTAACGTTCAAGAAACTTGCATTTCTCTTATGATATAGCAGCTTTACTGTCTACACCCAATCCACCCTTTGCAAGCATATTTTCTCTGGTTTTTTGAACTATTCTAGTCCTGCTCAGCAGCATTTCAAAGTATGGCTCTGTCACTAAGTTTGTCTTATTTACTCTTTGTGATTGAGTGTTTTATTGTGCTTTGTTCAACTATTTGTTGTTCATCTCCCTATTTTTTTGCCAATTGATACCTAGTTATTTACTAGATCTTATGATATTATTTGTCATGTATATTTTTAGTCCTTGTATGTTGTCCTATTTTTAGTCCTTATGTTCTTATAATTTGGATTGATTTACTGCATTCTGTAATTTAGCTTTTGCTCTTGAAGATAGATCCTGAACTGATGTTACCTGCCCTATTTATGAGTAATGTAAAATCTGGAATGGCTCATATATTATTATACATCAGGTTAGTAAGTTGTAATACAATTTTACCAACATTTTAAACTTGCACTGGATATTTTATTTCAGTCAATTATTTCAAACATGTCGACACATGTTCATATTTCTTGCAGATTTATATTTGACAATCATTGCAAAGGTGTTAACGACATGATTAAGTTTCTTTGTCCTACTCAAATTTCGCCATTGACTCAAAGCATTGAACAAAGAGCTACTTATATTGCAAAGACCATGGAAGGGGATGTCAAAAATAAGATATTTGTGGCACCCTATCATTTTAGGTAACTAGCCTTTGTAGTTTTTTTAGCTTTGTGACTGAACTTGTATTATCTATTTATTAAATAAACATACTTGTAGGGACCATTGGGTGTTAATTATAATGATTCCTAATCTGGGCCAAGCTTATTGGGTTGATTCAAATCGTGGAAAGATAGAAAAAGGATGCAGAGTCATTAGTTACACTGTAAGTGTTTATTTGTTATATTGACTAAGTTTTCTACAGTCTTCCTATTCGTTGTACATGTAATTGTGTCTGTTGTAAACAGGAGTTATAAAATGAAATATGCTAATTTGGGTAGGAGAACACCACGAACCAAAACTCTGTGGCATGATATCAAGGTAAAATTACTGATTTTCTAAACTTGTTTGAGTTTGAGTTGGAACTTCCTTATTAAAGTGTTATAAGTATGAATGTATATGTTTGATTATTGTTTCACAGTGCCCTATTCAGAACAATGCCATTGACTGCGGATACTATGTTTTCAAGTTTATGAAAGATCTTGTACTTCACCAAAAAAATTCTTCTATAATCCCTATCAATGTAAGGCTTCTTTTATTAGTAATATATTTGTCTATGAGAAATAAGGTCAAATTATAATCATGTTGTATTTTACAGTGGTATGGTGACCAGCAGAGTACCTACACAAACGAAGATATTGATGAAATTCGACGGGAGTGGTTTGACTATCTCCTCAGTCTTATGTAGGTATGAAATCAAGCTTGTTAACCATTTATCTTTATCCTGTTCAGTTACCGTGCCCTGCATTATTACTCAGGTGTGTGTATGTGCTCTTATGATGCCATTAAACCTTGATAGAATAGGATTAAGTACAAATTGTGCATTGCAACTTAATTATTGAGGTACAAGTACAAGCACTGAACTATTTAATTTATGTATAAGATAGTAAAATATTGTTGGATCTGTATTTGGCTGGACAATGTGCTTTCCTTGCTGCAATTGATTGATATGGCTAGCAATGGAAGTTCATGTACTTTTGAATATATGTGCACTACATAAATCTTTTGGATATTCATGTCTTTTATATCTTGTGGTCCAAATTTAATGGCTACATGTATTTTTCTTTCGCTCTGACAGATTTTGTTGGATGTTGAACATGAGAAGGAAAGGAGGAGATAAGAAGATCAAGTGGTATTGCTAGAAGAACTATAAAGTGGTTGTTGTTTAGTAGGTGTTAAGAACTTCTATTTAGAAGTTTTTTTTAACTAAGTGAAGGATTATACTATAACTAGAAGTGTATTGAAATACCGCTTTATAATATCTAGTGTAATATAAATGTTTGTACTTTTTAATGCTGGTTAAATATTGGTGCAATGTTACAAATTAAATATATATATATATATACAGGATGTTTAAATAGGCAAAACAAAAAATATCACGAAAAAATTATTAATACTATATAGCCCGGATGTTCATGAACCGAGCTATATACTCAGGATCCTACATCTCACGCACCACTTTTTAGCCCGGACACGTGTTTACATATAGCCCGGACATCAAATGGTAGTACTTTCTAATTATTGGACTTTTTAGCCCGGATGGTTGATTTACACACGCCCGGGCTATTAAGTGTAACACACTCAGAATATACCCATACTTTATAGCCCGGGCGTGTCATTATAGGTCCGGGCTATTTGGTATATTATCACACTGGGCTGTAGCCCAGACCTATTTTCACAATATCCGGGCTATATTAGGTAAAACGCCCGGGCTAAAAAGCCATTTTTGTAATAGTGAGAGTCCGATATACCCTCATCGAGACCAATCGCCACTGCCGAGATTTGCATCAAGATTGTCGTAGGGAGATGCTCACTGAAAATCTGCCAATTCCACCCACAACCGTTCACCCAAAAATCATTAATTTTCTTGTCCTGCAACACCGAATCAAGAGGGCACGTAATAGAAAGGATGAGAGGACCGTCACCAAGCCACCAATCCTTCCAAAATCTAATATGTTTCCCATCACCCACATTCCATCGAATTCCTTGTGCAACCACCCCATTCAGGGCCCAAGACAAACTACACCAAACATATGATACCTTGGATCGGCGAGACTGGTAAATCTGACCATCGCAGATTGTTAACCCATATTTCGCACGCATCAAATCCCCCCAAATGCCAGCATTGTTATTCAACAACCTCCCACCTAATTTTCCAAGCACATCCATATTAGAGTCTTCGACGCCACGTAACCCCAAACCACCAAGCGCTTTGGGGAGGCAAACATCATTCCAGGAGACCAAATGCATCTTCCGAACCCATCAATACTCCCCCAAATAAATCCACGACTAAGTTTATCAAGATCGTCACAAGTCGATTTCAAAAATTGCACCGAGTTCATAGTGTAATACGGAATAGAAGAGAGAACTGACCTGGTAAGCGTTACCCTACCCGCAAGACTTAGAGTACGACACTTCCACCCAGCAAGTCGAGTCTTCGCCTTAGTAAGCAAATGTGAGAAAGTATCCTTGGTGACACCCTTATGCAATATCGGCATGCCGAGGTACCGACCAAGATTCTTAGTGTCCTTCATGCCACTAATACGTTCCAGTCGAGAGATGAGATCATCGGAGATATTCCGGGACACGAAAATCTTGGATTTTTGGGCACTCACTTTAAACTAGTAATGTATAGCTTTCGTTATAACAACTGTATTTCTATAACGTACCAAATTTGAATATGAAACTTTTCAACTATACAATCAAGTTTATACTGATTCGATCATATCCGTAGGATATGCTATAATATAACATGAGATGCAAAGGTGTCCAATACATAAGTACTAGTTTAATACATTAAATTTTGATGGTTTATATATAGATTGGGGTTAATCATTAGAGTTATATATTAAGCAATTGGTTGTATATATCATACAAATTTGTGAGAAACATTATCTTTGTAAAACCTTAGGGGGGAAAAGGGAACATTTGATTTCAAAAAAAAAAAGGAACATTTCGATCAAAATTGATTTAATGTTGTAAAATGGAATTTTAACTTGGAAATTTAATAGCTACAAATTATTGGACTAAGTGTTGTTTGAGGTTTACAATAATCCGGACAGTTAAGTAAGCCTGAATAAAATTGGATCAACCAAAAAGCTATGCCATGAATACATAACAATATTGGTTAGAAAGATGAAAACATGTGACAGCATATATATATCTTGCCCCTCGCTACTAATAAGGAACTCCGTATTCCCCAAATTTAACTCATATATGTATATAGAGTCGAGTTCTAGTGAGGAGACTTGAAAGTTTTGTAAAGCGTTGATTTTTTATAATTTACGGTTAGATCGTAGAGAACATATAAGTTATAATATGACGTGTTCATTGAAAATGAGTTACAAAATCTGTAAAAAAAAATAAAAAGGTGATTATGGAAAATAATATTTGATTTCCCTAAAATCTCTCCCTCATTTACTGGTCAAAAACTTTTACGCTTCTTAACTCATCGACCGCCATTGTTTATGGTTATGGTCGAAAATTTGTTCATAGATGAACTAATTTATAAACCATAGGTTGAATTTTTTTGGTGTTCATAGATGAACAAGTACAATTCTATGGCGGATTAGTCCACTTCAATGGTGGCGATCGATTTGTTAATACTTGTTCATGTATGTGTTATAGTTGTTCTTTGTTCATCCAATTCCTTTTTGTTCATTCTAAGTACAATTGTTCATGTGAAATTATCGTTCATTGATGTAATTTTGTATAGTCGATGTCAATCTTTTTGTTATTATTCATTTATTAAACTCTAGTTGTCATTTGAACAATTTATATTTCAAGTATTGTTCTTGTGCATTTGTAAAAATTTGTTATTCGTGTGAAATTAGTTAATGAACAAGACGATCAAATGTGAAGAACAAGATAACTAAATGTGTTGAACAAGATGTAATGTACAAGATGACTAAGTGTGATGAACAAAATGACTAAATGTGATGAACAAGACGACTAAATGTTCATGGATGACAACTCGATCGTTGTTGACCTCAAACCTCGACTTATAGATGACAAGCTATAATTCTTCTGCATGAATGGAGAGTCAAAGGTAAAGTATTTATAATAATATTTCTCAATATAGTAATTAATGTTTCTTGTGCATCAATAATTTGATAAAAAAAATATGTTGCGTAAAAGTAGGAAATCATAATAGTTAATTATTGATCGTTAATTTTATCATATCTATTAACTAAAAATACTCCTTACTATTTACCCTAATACTAATATACACTTTTTTTTTCCTTTTTTGATAAGGTAAAAATTTGACTGGAAATCACATAGGAAACATTTTCTCAGTCTATAGCATCCTTGCGGATGAGAATTACAAGTTCTAGATTAGCTCGAATATCTTCTAAGAAACTCCGATGGCTCAGCTTTGCAATGAATTCGGCCACCGCGTTTGTTTCTCGGAAGACATGACAAATCTGTACTGAAGAAAACAGTTGTAAAACACAAAGGATATCAAAAATTAAAATTTCGATATCCGAAGGACATTGCCAGATTTTATTAAGAACGTTCACAATAGTAAGGTTGTCGCATTCAAGATAAATGTTGATAATGCCTAATTCATAAGCCTTGACCAGAGCATTTCTGATTGATAGAGTTTCTGTTTTCAAAGGGGTTGAGAAACCACATTTATTCCCAAAGAGAAAAATTGGTTCACCTGTGCTATTTCTAAAAATATAGCCAAAACTAGAATCAACATTAGAAAAAAAATATCTGAAAACACAACATATGTTATAATATGAGAAAAAAAGAAAATTGCTCTTGGCAGTGATCCAAAATTGTTGAACTTCTGGATGAATTCAAATACTAATATACACTTTGAACCTAAATCTATATATATGTGTGGTTATATATAATCAAATTCACAACTAATTTGACTAAAATGTATGTTCCACTTTGTATGAAGCTAAAAGAAAATGCACTGATAAAGAATTGAGTTGTAAAATGTATGTTCCACTATATTAATACGGAGTACTAATTTTAGGGAGGTGCTAGCTACGCTCAAATTTTTTCACTAAATAAGCTCAATTGTCCACGCGTACAGAAAGTGAGAGCGAGACCAGATGCTCGGATACGTGAAGCGGGAGCGAGACACACTGAATGGGTACCCGATGGAGGTCGAATTTTCGACCGTTGGAAATTTTGTCTATCTATAAAATCCGAACTACATCACAAATTTTTACAACATCTAAACCTTCTCAAAAGCAATTTGGAAGTTAAAAAATGTCAAGGAATGATGGAGTTTTGGTACAAGGAGAAGATGTTGAGAATAATGAAACTGAAGAGGTATTTATTATTTGAAATTTAATTTAATTTTGTTTTTCATTTTTAGTTAAATAATACAGTACCGTTGCTATACAGTTTAATTTTCTATACTTAGTGTAGATATTAATTTATATAGTTTTTTTTTTTAAATTATATGATGTAGTTTATTTTGATATACTTAGCGCGCCTATTAAATTACTTATATCATGTAGTTCATTTGTATATACTCGGTGTAGCTATTATAATTATATGATGTAGTTCATTTTGATATACTTAGTATAACTATTTCGGTATTTCGGTATGACTTGTAAGTATATATGTACTTAATTAAGTGTTAATAGTGTAAGGATGAATCATTGTATTGTTTATCTAAACAATGAAACATATTGTAAATAGGTACGCACGAGAGATTACTCAGAGGACTTTTCCGTAGACTTGGTGTGGGATAGTCGAGAGTAAATGATTAAATGGGTTAAACAAAAGGGTTGGGAATTGATGATGATTATTGTCATTCAAAACTCAAATCTTAGAAGGATGAAGATGAGTTGTGAGCAATTCGGTAGGTATAAACCTAAAAACATCGAGGGGATGAGAACCAACACAAAGAAGTCCAACTGTCCATTTGTGGTGATTGGGTTTAGGGTAAGTAGAGATTCAGAAACATGGACAGAAAGATGGGGGGAGCTTAGTGTCATTAACGGACACCACAACCATGACCTTCCTACTAGTTTCCTTGGGCATGCATATATGGGTTGAATGAACTCAGACCAGGAGGGCATGGTTAGAAGATGGACAAATATGAAATTGATGTCAAGGTGTATTATTTCTGAGCTTCAGAATCAATTCCCCGAAAATGTGACATCCGTCAAACAAATCAACAACTTTCGGCGGGAGATTCAATTTGAGGAGCGTGGAGATTTGACGGTAACCCAATGGACGCTAACATTCTTGTAAAAACAAGGGTACAAAGTGTATTATAAGAGGGATAAGCAAACTGATGAAGTGGATATCTTATTATTTGCCAACCCAAAGTCACTGCACTTGTTGAAGCTATTCCCATATGTCGTTGTTGTTGACAACACATACAAGACTAATAGGTGCGTATTTAATGAATTTAAATATTTAATATTTTTGTTATTTATACAATCCTATTAAGATTTGTTATATGTATAGGTATGGCATGGCTTTGGTTGAGATTGTTGGTTTTTCCTCCACCGGCAAGACGTTCAACATTGCATATGCATTTACTAAAGGGGAGGACATACCTCATTACGTTTTTATCATGGAAAGTCTGGAGAAAATATATACGTATGTGGGAGAAAAGCCAACGACCATAGTGACTGACCGAGAAATCGCTCTCATCACTGCAATTGGTGAAGTTTTTGGAGATACGGTGAAACACCTTTTGTGTTGGGTGCACATTAAACACAATATTGAATCATATGCTCTCACCGTACTCAAGGCCAAGGATAGCGCCGACGCTTTTGCAAATAAATGTTGGGGGTTGTTTTTGTCAAGCACAGAGGAAACATACGAAATGAGACTCCAACAGTTGAGAAAATCATGGCACAATGGCCTTGTTGGATACGTGGAAAGGACGTGGCTCAATCCATACAAGGAGAATATAGTTAGAGCTTGGACTGACATTCATCTTTATTTCTTCACCCGAACCACAAATAGGTACCTTTTACTCTAATATGTATGTTTGATATTATTGCACAAGATATTTTATAACGTTTTCTTTTTTTTTATAGGGCTGAGGGTATACACAGAAACTTGAAAGAGGTTTTGAAATCTTCTCAATACGGTTTCAACTCATTTATTGAGAGGATCCACTATGCCTTGGAGTTCCAGTGTGAGAGGGTTAGAGAAACAATGGAAATGTCACGTACAAAAGTTCCAACGGAGGTGCATGATCTGCCAACCCACATCCATGCCTTATTTTCCCCTTTATTCTACAAAGTGACGGAGAAGTGCTTGAAGATACTTTTGGATATGTATTATTTTATACTGGATGGAAAGATCCAGGAAGTTTGCAAATATCATTGGTGGACAACATGCTATGGGCTTCTGTGCATCCACAGAATCAGAATAGCCATGATTACAAACACTCTGATCATGCCGAGTGAGACTCATCGCTTTTGGAAACAAGTGAAGTGGGAAGGAGATTCAACAGTGGTTGCAGAGGAGAGAGATGGTGGCACGGTACCCGTCGCGGTGCATCATGTGATTTTTAGGGAGATGTTCGGGGATTACAAAGACGAAGTAATGTCTGATGATCACGTAAAGCAAGTCTCATCGTTGTTCTGTGACTTGAAATACCCGCGGAAATCTACGTTGAAGGAGCCTAAAGAATGCATTTCAAAAGGTAGGCCGAAGGGAGCCACCGGCAACAAATACTCCACAAAGAGGGAACCGAGCAGGGTTGAGCATTGCAGGGACGTGTACTCGGATTCACTCAATGACAAGAAGCCCCCTCGACCACGAGGACGCCCCCGAGGTAGCAAGTCAAGTAAGGGAGTGTCGACCGAGAGTGGGAGTCAGGACACACGTCACAGGACCCACAACGACTAGCGAATCCGCGGGCAGCAGCCGTGGACGAGCTTGGACCCATTCCCCGCGTGGATGCGGATAGGCTCGTCCAGCTTAGACATGCGCTATATATGGTTACAGCTGATGAGGTACAATCTACAACCAAATCTAATTACTTATAATAGCTATTAACAAATAGTAACATGATGTAATTACAGGTCCGTTGGATGCCTTGGAGAGTCAGGGGCGAATGCCCGAAGGGGGCAGACTCAGAGGTGGATTTCAGGACTACCCACCAGGGATCCAGGTTCGACGGTATCATCCGTTGCCTTGATGTTCAGGAGGGGTACATGCCGAGCCGAGTGCTACGCCAGTTCGGTCTGAGGCAGGTGGTTCCTCCACCTCCGTTTCAGCCGAGTTTGGTGACCAGAGGGATATGTTCGAAGAATTACAAGGTGGAGTTCAACGGGCCAGAATTTCCTACATGGGCAGACCGCGACAACCATCTCTTCGATATTGATGCGTTTCAGCCATGTAGGTGGTCCTGGGACTGTGATACCCACTACATAGACTATTTTGAGGAGATTACTCATCCATACGTGGATCCTACCTCCCAGGCACAAAATGTCATTCCCCGACCTCCAGTAGTTGATATCGAGGGAGATGATGGACTCGACCCGACACATGATTAGATTTATTTTGAGTTTGTTTTAGTATATTTTATATGACACAGCTATTTTGTATATAATTTACCTATTGGGGTCTATTTTGGAACTACGAATTTGATTCTCTATTTAATTTTCCAACCTTCAAAAGTCTACATTTATTATTTCTTATCAAAGACAATCAACGAATAAGTAATAATCTCTAAAAAATTGACTATGCTATATGACCAAATTCGTAAAGGGAAATTGAAGGCTTGTGTTTTATAAAGAATTCATTGAGTATTATAACCCATCCTACCAACATTTGTTAAATTAAAGAATGAAATATTTGAAATTAACATTATTTTTATTTTTATAAAATAATCAAATTAACATTAATCAATGTAATATTAATTTTATTTTTATAATAATTATTTTATTTTCATATAATAATGAATTTAACATTAATGTTAAATTATTTATTTATTTAACCAACATTGATTAATGTTAATTTGATTAACATTAATCAATGTTGATTATTTAACATTAATGTTACATTCAATTATTTAACCAACATTGATTATTTAACATTAATGTCATTCAATAAAAATATTGGGGTTTATTATTAGGAGGATTTCATAAAGTTAATATTTAACTTTATCCAAACTTAATACCTTAACCCACACAATGTCGCGCACCCGCTTTGCGAGTGCGTGACATTAAAAAATCGGATATCCTAAACCCTTAGTTCGCTCCCGTTTTCCGTATGCGTGGGTTCGATCTCGCTCCCGCTTTCCGTAAGCATGAGTTTTTGAGCATAAACAGAAGAAAATTTGAACGTATCTAGCGGTCGCGTAATTTTATATAGTACCAGGGCTGGTGGGTCCCTTGGACAGACTACAAACGGGGAACAGTTCTCTACCTAAACCCATTGACTTGCAAATAGCCATTCCGGTTTTCATGTGCAAATAATTTATCAGCACATGGCACATATGACGTCATTCTCCATGCAGAAACATACCCCCTGTTTAATTTACCGGCGATTTGAGTAAATTTCTACATTATTAGCTGTAATAAGATCTTGCTTAATTTTAACTTCATATTAATTTTATAACTAAAAATTCATATCAAGAATCACAAACAACTTTCGACCAAAAAAAAAAAAGAATCACAAACAACTAATAAATTGATGATACTATCAAGATATTACATATCTTATCTTTTAAAAAGTTAATATCTTTCCAGTTACCTTAGGAAAACAAAAAGATTATCTCCCATGTATCTATATATATTCTTGGAATATCAATGAAACGAACGAGGGAAATATTTCCACAATTCTTTTATCCTCTCTAAAATTATCATGGTATCAGCCTAACCGATCCTAAACACAAGTCTTCCGCCGCCGCCCCCCCCCCCCCCCCCCCCCCCCCCCCTCTTGCCCTAACACCAGCAGCCGAAGTCCAGCCAATGGCTGACAAAGAGATCACGATCGACCCCCAAAATCCCTATTACTTACATCCTTTGGACCATCCGGGTCTTAAAATCTGCCCGGTGACGTTCAAAGGGGACAACTACGATGAATGGGTCATTGCTTTTCGCAATTCCCTCTGCGCGAAGCGCAAACTCGGCTTCCTGGACGGTGAAATAAAGCACCCAGAAGCCACAACAACAACTCACCCAACGCTTGCTGATTGGAAACAAGTCAACTCCATGCTCGTTAGTTGGGTGATTCAATCAACCGACGAGTCTCTTCGGTCTTCCCTTACATACTTTCCTACAGTGGGACAACTGTGGGAAGATATTCGTCAGAGATTCTCCATCGGAAACGGCCCCAGAAAGCTGCAACTCCGGGAGCAAATCGCCAACTGCCGCCAAGCTGGACAAAGTGTTGCGGCATATTTCAATATTCTAAAAAAATTATGGGATGAACTCGCCTCATACCTGCCGATTCGGACCTGCAAGTGTGGTGTGGATCTCAACTCCGTCTGGGCTCCGGAACGCGAAGAGGAGCAAATTCATCAATTTCTCATTGGATTGGATGATAGTCTCTTTGGGGCTCTTCGCTCCAATCTTATGGCGCAAGACCCGTTGCCACCGCTCAATCGCGTGTATGCATTGGTTGTTCAGGAGGAGAGGCTCAAAACTGTGGTGTCTTCGCGCGATGCCCCCGTTGACTCCGTCGCCTTCGCGGCTCGTCAGCAGCAGTCGCAACAGCAGCGTTCGCAGCCCTCACCTACGTCTTCCCAGCCTCCTTCAGCCCCTGCTGTGCCGTCAACAAACAAGAAACATCTTCTGTGCACTCACTGTGGTCGGAACGACCATGAGAAAAGTGGGTGTTACAAGCTCATCGGGTACCCCGAGTTCATGAAGGAACGTTTCGTTTCTCGCGAGAAAGAACGCAAGCAGAATGCCTCTCGCGATGAGCGTCCGCCGGGCTCTGCAAATGCAGCATAGACGTCTCCCTCGACATCATCATCCGGCGTCTCCTCGGCTGATCGGGTTGCGTTCGGGCCATCCCTCTCCAATGACCAATGGTCTGCTGTCATGAATATGTTCCATGCTATGCAGTCCACTTACGGCAAACCTGGTATGACTCTTACCTGGATATTAGACACGGGTGCCTCGTTTCATATGACGGGCGATCCGAGGTTTCTTCGCAACCTGTCTCCTGTACAGCCGGTTTCCATTAAGCTGCCCGATGGGCGCATTTCATCTACCACGCAGCAAGGCTGCGTATATTTGGGAGATTTCTGCTTACCTGATGTTCTTTTTGTACCAAATTTGGAATGCAATTTAATTTCTCTTGCACAGTTAAGTACTGCGTTGGGTTTGCTTGTTCTTTTGACTCCTTCTCTTTGCGTTCTTTAGGAAATCAGTTCGAGGACGGTGATTGGCGTGGGTAGACAACATGGTGGGGTTTATTGGCTTCAGGCGCTTACTTCTGGGGTCCGCGCTCTATCAGTTCAGTCGTCTGCCTGCTCTGCGACTCTGTGGCATCGTCGTCTGGGTCATCCGTCAGCATCTGTTTTATCTTCTTTTTCAGATTTTCCTTTAGACAAGCATTCCTTAGCAGAAATTCAACCATGTAGTTCTTGTTTTAAGGCTAAACAGCCTCGTTTGTCCTTTCCGGATAGTTCTAATAAAGCATCTGAGTTATTTGAATTGATACACTGTGATGTTTTGGGTCCTTATAGTACTCCATCTTTCTCTGGTGCACGGTCATTCTTGACTATTGTTGACGATCATTCTCGAAATGTTTGGGTCTACTTCGTCGCAACCAAGGTCGAGGTTGCACATCGGCTCAGGAGTTTTTGCGCTCTTGTCCAAACTCAGTATCGCACTCGGGTTCGTCGGGTACGCGCAGACAATGGGACTGAATTCCTGCCACTATGCCCTTACTTCGATGACCACGGGATCATCTTTGAAACCTCTTGTGTGGCGACACCTCAGCAAAACGGTCGTGTCGAACGAAAAAATCGTCATTTGCTTAATGTCGCAAGAGCTCTCCGCTTCCAAGCGCACTTACCCATTGACTTCTGGGCTGAATGTGTTTCCACCGCAGCGTTCTTGATCAATCGCACTCCGACGCCCATTCTTGGTAATCGCTCTCCTTATGAAATTTTATATGGGCACTCTCCGGTTTATTCATATGTCCGTGTCTTCGGATGTCTCTGTTTTGCTGCCCAAATTCCTCGAGATCGCGACAAGTTCTCTCCTCGCAGTCGGAAATGCCTATTTATAGGCTATCCGGCAGGCAAACGCGGCTGGTTACTATTTGATTTGGAGACCAAGACTATTTTCGCCAGTCGGGATGTTGTGTTCTTTGAGGAGTTCTTTCCGTTTGCTCAACCCTCTCCCGAGCCGTCTTCACCAGAATCGGAGTTACCATCACCGGCGGTCTATGATGACCCGCCCGTGTTTATACCCGCAAGGGGGAGTACTGTGCCTCCACCACCGCAACCTGGTGGGGCTCCTCCGTCTTCTTCAGTCCGAGAGAGTGGCTCTACTGCCCTTCCTACTGTTGACTCCTCCACTGCACCACGTCCGGTTCGCGAAAGAACTCCATCTGTCCGTCTAAAGGACTATGTCTGCAGTACAATTATGCCTATAAACCCCCCCCCCCATTTCTGCATCTCCACCCACGCCACAGTCATCGTCCTCAGGTACTCTCTATCCATTGGCATCATATGTTAGTTGTGCTAATTTTTCTCCCTCCCATATCCAATTTTTAGCAACTGTGACCACCAATACAGAACCTCCCTCCTTTAAGGAGGCAATTCTTCACGGCGAATGGCGCGCTACCATGAAGGCCGAGCTAGACGCTCTTGAGCGAAACCAGACATGGCGTATTTCACCTCTTCCTGTAGGAAAGAAACCGATTGGCTGTAAGTGGGTGTATCGCGTCAAGTACAACTCCAACGGGTCTATTGAACGACACAAGGCTCGGCTGGTCGTACTCGATAATCGCCAAGTAGAAGGCATCGATTACACGGATACGTTTTCTCCGGTGGAGAAAATGGCTTCGGTTCGAGTTTTTCTTTCCGTCGCCGCTATACGAGGCTGGGAACTTCATCAAATGGATGTTCACAACGCCTTCCTGCACGGGGACCTCAATGAGACGGTCTACATGTTACCGCCACCGGGCCTCCTGCACGTGCCTCCAAGGCATGTGTGCCATCTCCAAAAGTCCTTATACGGGCTGAAACAGGCACCGCGAAATTGGTTTGCCAAACTCTCTCATGCTCTTCGTCTTTTCGGCTTCAAACTGAGTTATGCAGACTACTCGTTATTCTCTTATGCGACGCCCACTTCTGCTTTGCACATGCTCGTCTATGTCGATGATCTGATTATTGCAGGAAATGACTCTGCCACCATATCTCGATTCAAGGCACATCTCAGTACATGCTTTCACATGAAGGATCTGGGTGCTCTGAAATACTTTCTTGGAATTGAAATTGCCTGCAATTCCTCAGGGTTGTTCTTGTCTCAGCGCAAGTACGCGCTCGATATTCTGGCTGAAGCCGGCCTTCTTGCTGCGAAGCCATCTGAGTTCCCTATGGAACAACATCATCGTCTTGCAACCTCTACTAGCGAGCACTTTGACACTCTTGAGCGTTACCGCCGTTTGGTTGGACGGCTCATATATCTCACTATTACTCATCCTGAGATGTCTTACTCTGTTCACACTTTGGCACAGTTCATGCAATCGCCTAAGGTCGACCATTGGAATGCTGCGCTCCGTGTTCTTCACTATCTTAAGGGACATCCGGGACATGGCCTTCTTCTTTCTGCAATGAGTTCTCTGCAACTGACTGCATTTTGTGACTCTGACTGGGCGTCCTGCCCAATCACTAGACGCTCTCTTATTGGTTACTTTATTATGCTCGGTCAATCTCCCATCTCGTGGAAGACGAAGAAGCAAGTTACCGTCTCCCGCTCTTCTGCCGAAGCTGAGTACCGCTCTATGGCTTCAACCTGTTGTGAGCTCATCTGGTTGAAGTCTCTCCTTACGTCGCTTGGTGTCCGTCATTCTACTCCGATGTCTCTTTTCTGTGACAGTCAGGCAGCTCTGCATATTGCTGCCAATCCTGTTTTCCACGAGCGAACCAAGCACATTGAGATAGACTGTCACCTTGTTCGTGATCAGGTCCAGTCTGGGCACATCGTCACCAAGTATCTCTCTACATCTCAGCAACCTGCTGACCTATTCACTAAGGCTCTGGGCAAGGCTCAGTTTCAGACTCTTTTGGCCAAGTTGGGCATCATTGATCCTCATGCTCCAACTTGAGGGGGAGTATCAAGATATTGCATATCTTATCTTTTAGAAAGTTAATATCTTTCCAGTTACCTTAGGAAAACAAAAAGATTCTCTCCCATGTATCTATATATACTCTTGGAATATCAATGAAACGAACAAGATAAATATTTCCACAATTCTTTTATCCTCTCTAAAATTATCAGATACAAAACCCCTTAATTATTACTTACGAGAAATATTTCTTTATCACTTAATTATGTGAAATTTGATGAATCTTATCCTTAACTATTGTTTTTATTCAGAATGCATGTTTAGATAATATTGTTAATTGACTTAATAATATATTTAAATTCATCCATAGATTTGTTAGGCAAATGAGAGCGATCGAGCTGGTAATATTTCATTTCATATTACGTATGAGTGGTATGACCAATGACGAATTAACATGCCTATATTATTTGGTGTTTGAGGAAATTAGAGACTGAGATTCGATTAAACTGAATAATTGAGCGGTGAATTATTGCCATTTGGAAAGAAAAGAAAATGCTATTCTTTGTTCGTGGCGATTCGAAAAACTTTTTTCCTGTTAAAGCTCGAAATGAAAATAAATAATTTAACTAATCTCTTAAATTGGACGTATGTGCCAAAACATGCACTTCTATTTTGATCATGTTGTCCCTTTTTTATTGTTTTGTGTAAGAGCAATCACTAATCGGTTATATTTTAAAACAGTTAATTAATTAGCATTTAGATCTGCATCCGCGTTGATTACAAAAAATTACGCGTCTGTATTCTTGTATAATACGGAGTAACTTTTCAATCCAAAAAAATGAAGAAAAGTTTAGAAAAATAGATGAACATGCTCATTGATTTCCTTTTCTATACATATAGGATTATAACAAATGTCGATGTACAAAAATCATAGGGATATAACCAAACAAAAAATCACATGTTAGCTATTCTTTTTATTTCCATTGAATATTTCAAGTAAGAACTCCACATCCTAGTAAAAAAATTCTAGAAACACACACAAATATATATTAAAAAAATGAGATCTTTAAATCAACATATATATACCCATTAGTTTAGATATATTTATTTAAAATACAAATACGTACATTTCTGGAAAAAAAAGTTACAAATACATTTCGTTGTTGCATCCTTGAATCTAACGCGAAAGAAATTACTAGGTAAACGAAATCCTAACACGTCTTAGGTTAAAAAAATAAAAATAAAAATAAAAATAAAAACTAATCCCACGATCCGTGATCAACAGATTTTGCTAATTTCCAGCCTCTTTCCTTTGTAGCTAGGCCTTGAGATATTTCATCCATTTTAAATTACAATAATCTTAATTTCCAAGTGTCATTACACGTACGTACCTTTGTGAGATGTATTGAAGGTGAAGGCCAAGCCTATATAAAGGGGTAGGAGGCATGTAATCAAAGCATCACACAAAACACCTTTCAAAATGGGTTTAGGAAAGGGCTTCTTCATGGCAACTCTTCTTGTTGCTTTGGTGTCCATCGGCTTGGCTTCTCTAGCCACCGCTGACTACACCTACTCCTCCCCTCCACCACCGCCTTACCACTACTCCTCACCACCACCGCCAAAGCCGGTCCACCACCAGAAGCCCAAGCCACACTACCCTGCGCCACACCCGAAGCCGGTCTACAAGTCACCACCAGTGGCTCCCAAGTACCCACCTCCCACCCCTGTTTACAAATACAAGTCTCCACCACCCCCATACCCTAAGCCAGTTTACAAGGCTCTAGTGGCGCCCAAGTACCCACCTCCTACCCCAGTTTATAAGCCACACCCCAAGCCACCTGTTTACAAGTACAAGTCTCCACCACCCCCATACCCCAAGCCAGTTTACAAGGCTCCAGTGGCGCCCAAGTACCCACCTCCTACCCCAGTTTACAAGCCACACCCCAAGCCGCCTGTTTACAAGTACAAGTCTCCACCACCCCCATACCCCAAGCCAGTTTACAAGGCTCCAGTGGCGCCCAAGTACCCACCTCCTACCCCAGTTTACAAGCCACACCCCAAGCCGCCTGTTTACAAGTACAAGTCTCCACCACCCCCATACCCCAAGCCAGTTTACAAGGCTCCAGTGGCGCCCAAGTACCCACCTCCTACCCCAGTTTACAAGCCACACCCCAAGCCGCCTGTTTACAAGTACAAGTCTCCACCACCCCCATACCCCAAGCCAGTTTACAAGGCACCAGTGGCTCCCAAGTACCCACCTCCCACTCCAGTTTACAAGCCACACCCCAAGCCAGTTTACAAGGCTCCCGCAGCTCCCAAGTACCCACCTCCCACCCCCGTTTACAAATACAAATCTCCCCCACCACCATACCACAAGCCGGTTTACAAGGCTCCACCACACCCCAAGCCAGTGTACAAGTCCCCACCGGTCTACCCACACCCACACCCCACACCGGTTTACAAGTCTCCGCCACACCCAAAGCCGGTTTACTCACCTCCACAACACCCTGAGCCGGTGTACAAGTCCCCTCCACACCCATACCTCTATGCTTCACCTCCTCCTCCTTACCACTACTAAGCATCTTTCCCTTCATATGGTAATTATTTCATTAATCTTGTTAATTATTTTCAAATCGCTAATGTCTTAGTTTTCGCCATTAACTACATTTCAATTTCCAGCATGCATGCATGAATTACTGAAAATCAAAGTGCAACTGTATAACATCACTCTTGTGCATGCCACTTTGATTATTTTATCACCCGGTCCAAGAGTAATAGTAAATTAGTGGATCACATGTACTTGAATTACTGTTTGTAATTATTTAATTCTACTGTGCAGGTCAGAGAGAGAAGTGGCATCCAAGGAAGGTGCAAGTGAAAAAAATATATTGATTATAGATTCGATCAAGCATAAATTCCTACAAATAAAGACGTGGTCGCCAACTGTGAAGCCAGGATTAATTTCATAAATGAGGGATAAAGGCCGTATATTTACGATAAATGTTTGTAGCAAATTTCAGTCAACGTGGTTGATTCAATTGCTTGTATTGTCATTCTTATCATGTTTGTTCTAAATGATCAATAAAATATCGTTATTCATTTTATTATTGTGGAGTTTGTCAAAATCTTCTTACCTAGAGCTTTTATTTACTCCGTATCAATTATCTGTCAGAATTTTCATAGCTACTTAGAAGTTTAATACTGCAACCTCGCTAACTCCACTAACCCGATTCATCTAACACTCCAACAAGTAATTCTTATAATTAATAGACACTTTATGATTTACAAAACTTGGCACTAAAACCGAATCTGTCTATATATAAACATTCTATTTCTCTTTTTTGTGTATCAGCCTATATGTTATATCATATAGACACATATGATTGTCATTTTACTATTTTGATTTTCATATTTTGATAATTTATATTTTTTTCTATCTTCGTAAAAAAAATTATTTATCATATATTTTTTCGCCAAATATATCATCAAATATAATATTCGTGATTATATTACCAAACATAGCTCATTTTTATAAAGTTAATGACATGGTGTATATCATGTAATTTTAGATTTATTAAGCCACTACTTAAACTGTCACTTAGGGTATGTTCAGTAAGTAGTAGCTGAAGTGAGTTGAAGGAAGCTGAAGTAGTAGCTAAAGATGAAGTAGTAGCTAAAGATGAAGTAGTAGTTGAAGCTAAAATTAGGTAGCTGAAGTGAAATTTGGGGTGTTCGATAAGCAAAATTTATGGGAGTTGAAGTGGTAAACTTGGGATGTGAAATTACTAAAAAGGGTATGGAATTTTAGGGTTGTGAGATCACGTGCCAATCACATGACCCACACATGTGCCCCTCACGTGTTGAGTTTTAATCCCAAATTCAACAGTCTTCCTTGGATGGCTTGTTGGACCCCGACATTTGCCATTGCTAGGGTTGCCGTTGCGGACAAGCTTCTCCATCCTCCTCCATGGCTTCCAAGGTATCTTCCTCCCCTTCTTCTCCTCCTCTCCTTATTCTTCTCTTCTCCAAGTATTAGGAGAAGACGATCGTAAAATTCTGAAATTTACCTGGGTTATTTGCAAAGCCAACAGAGGAACTAAGGATGGGCAAAAGTAGACCGGACCGTGACGGTCCGAGAATTTTACATTTCCGGTCTTACGGTTCGGTCTAGACCGTAATTTTTACGGTCCGTAAAAATTAAAAAAAAGGTTTATAATATTTTTGGGCGTAATTTTTACGGTCCGGTCCGATCAATAATTTTTACGATCCGGACCGTAATCAAACAATTTAAATGCCGAAAATTATGAAATCCGGTCTTCTCGGTTCGGACCGTAGACCGGACCGTAAATGACACGGTCCGGTCCGGACCGGATGCCCATCCTTAAGAGGAACAACAATGTCGGTTCTTCAGAGGAGAGGACGATGGCTGAAACCTTAAAAAATGAGTAAGGTTTCACAAAGGATCAACAATGGAGGAACATATATGGAGAACGATGAGTACGCACCTGGGAGGCTGGCTTCTCGCAAAAGATAAATTATCGCAACAGCATAGCGACACTCTAATGAGGGACAACTTCAGTAATCTCTCAAGCTTCAACCACTCCTTAATGCTTCCCATCACCCTCCAGCATTACCCAAATCTCTCAATTTCATCTACCTTACTGCTTCAACTAGCTTATTCAATTAATTGCCTCTGATGATTCATGCCGAACACCCCCTGGAGAGATTAAGTGAGATGAAGTTGGAGCTTCATCTAGCTTCAACCAGCCCTTCATATGTGCTGAACGTGCCCTTAGTATTTTCGGCTTGATAATGTATGCATTTAAAAAAAATAAAACTAAAGTATATGTTATATCGTTTTATGACTATATTACTTAAAGTTTCGTTACCTTGTATGGAATAAATCATTCTCATTCTAACCGATCCTTACTTTAATAACATATGTTACTTTTTCTGTAAGCAGTTTAATTCTTCTCTAATATTTTAAATATTTTAAATCAATCTAATTTTTATAATATTATATATACGTCAATTAATAACATATTATATATTAAAATTTGTTAATTGAATATATATTTTATATTTATCAAACACAAAGTTTGAAGGGTAAAACAACGTGTAGTAATGCCACTTTCAAAGCCCAGCAGAACAGATCCGTTCACCAACGCTCTCTTCTGGGGAGTCGGCCCTAAAAGCCAATGCCACCGTCAGGGGAGCCGGCCCTAAAGCCAGCGCCACTGCCACCGGAGATGAGCCGGACCTTGAATCAAATGCTCCCAGAAGAGCCCCGCTCCGACCCTCCTGAGCCCAGATCCGTTCACCAACTCCCAGATCTGTGCGCGTTTCCTGCCCGTGTTTCGTCGCCGGAAATCCACTCCCGACTCCACTCGCCACCACGCCGCCGCCTCCCCTCCTCTGTCGACGCCACCCTGTCCCATGGAAGAGCTCTGGCCAGTCTTCTTCCTCTCCGCCCTCCATCTCTGCCCCGCCGCCGCCTCCCCCGCCTTCATCCTTGTCTTCCTCTAAATCCCCTCCTCCCTCTCGTGGATCTGATCTTGCTGTGTGCAAGCTCTCCCTCGAGAATCTGACCTTTACTGCGTCCTACGAGCAACCCTCGTCCCTTGTTTTGAAATTTGGTTCCTTGTTGCTTTGTGCTACACTCATTGCTGTTGCAGGTTTTCCTTTAGGTTTGATTGGAAATTGTTGTTTCGGTTCGAGATAAGATAGTGATCGTGTGATCCCTGGTGGTTTCTACTGACGAAATGCCTCCAGATTGTGTCTTGTTTCTTCTTTCTGGCTGCTTCAAACGCCTTGTTGGTGGTTTCCAACCCATGTTTGAAGACTTTTTCGTAGATTTAGCCTAGTTGGTTTGCTTGCTCGGTTGTGTCTATATTCTTGTTACTTTTGTTGTGTCTGTTTTTTTTTGTTCTTTGTTTTTGTGTTTGTTGTTGTTCTGTTGGTTGTTTGTTTTGTCGGGTGTTCCGACGCCGTTTGTTCGGCCTCCCGAGTTTCCAGGTTTGGTTGTTCTGGATACTTGAATTCTTACTTTATCAAAAAAAAAGGTGTAGTAACGTTGTGGACAGATGCGGAGTGGGGACCGGGAAAGTGCGGGGTCTCCGTAAGCCGTTGGTCAACGGCCCTCGTAATTGTGGATCATAATTGCGGACCCCGATTAAGATCTAATACGGGTAATTAAAGCGATAAGGAGAGATAATCCACAATGCAGCGTTATTAAATTGATCATCTTTCTAGTAGGTAACATTTGTTTATCGATCCTTAGGATTTTGACCCCTTAAAGGGGGTCAAATAGCAAGTTTGGACTCCTAATTAAATAAATTAGTTCATTGATCTCCTAAGCCTTTAAAAACCCTTAAACTCTAAACCCTAAACCCTACACCCTAAACCCTAACCTCTAAACCCTAAAAAAACACTTCCACCCCCCTTTGGGCCATATGTGTAGTAATAAGGGGTCATACTTGCAATTTTGGAAAAAAAATGGGCCTAAACTTGCTATTTTTTCCCTTAAGGGACCCTTCGCGCCCAATTTTCTCTTTGTCTATTTAGTTGGGCTGCGTGTTTGGACTGGACTGACGATTGCCCATATGCACATACGGCGTTGTACAATTCGACTCTCTTGGTGGGACAAAACACTGCTCGTTAGGTATTTGACAAAACGTCTCAATCACTGATAATGTCATATATGTACACCTTCATCTTGTGTGGAACTTTTGGATGAAATTGGCACCTAATCAACACATATTGGGGAACGACAAAATGTGGGAGCGATATCACAGACGTTTTAGGACAAATACACGTTTACACTGAGTGTAAGAAATTCAGATTTTATATCCCACTACATATTTGACAAGTGTCATTTGTAGAAATCTATCAATTTGATACTAAAGGTACATCGGAACCACAAAAAGTAGTTCAACTTTAACTTTTTTTTAATGTATTTATATTTTCTTTCAACAAACGTACAGTCCGTAATTTTTTTTTTGTTGAAACAGTCCGTAAATTCTTTGTAAATAAAAGAATTGCGGTGCCAATCCAAATTTTTTTCTATACCTTGACCAACCTACATAGTTGATTTTTTGGTTGAAGAAAGTTTTTTTTTTTTATATTAAAAGGAATTTCACAGGCTGAACATGGACGAGAATGGCATCTAATGGATCGGTCCAGGACTTGGGCTTGTAGAAGGCCCAGTAGAAGGGCTCGGTTCAGTGGTGTGGGCTCGAGAACAGTCTTATAGTGGCTTGAGGGAGGTCTTTAGCTAGTTAGGGGTTTGAATGTTGTGGTGGAATGGCTCAATTGTGGCTCGCAAAAACAGGGGAGAGCGGTCTTGCCTCACATATGGGTCATTTTGGGCATAACTAGGTTCGAGTGTGATGCCTCATTCTTCGAGGATTTTTACGGAGTCGACGACTGGGCTTGAAAAGGTGCAACGCGAGTCGAACGAGGCTCCATCGTTGGGTCGAGCTGAGGACGTTGGACAGGTGACTTTTGCAAAGAGGAGAGGTGGGCTTCTCAAGAAAGCCTACGAACTCTCTGTGCTCTGTGATGCTGAGATTGCACTCATCATCTTCTCCAACAGGGGCAAGCTCTATGAGTTCTGTAGCAGCTCTAGGTGAGATTAATTTTGTCTATACTATTTTTAAATTTCTGAGTTTAATTTTGATCTTGATTGATGATGCCTTCACTTTGTTCTCTTGTTTATTCTTTAATTTAGAGAATTTGTGGGTCTCATCTCTGGGCAACTTGTTGGGTTTCAAGATTTCAGATCTTGAAAAGGTTGTTTTTGTTGTTGTTTGGTTTGGGTTTGTTATTCTCTTCCTTGTTCAAGATCTGGGCCATATGAGAACATTGGACACTACCCTTCAAACCCTTGTAAATTTTGGCTCTAGATTTATGATTTTTACGAAGGTCCGACCTTCGTCGTCCGATCTCCAAGATGGTTGCCTCCTCCGTCGGACCTTCGTCGTCGTCGGCCAGTCCCACTCCGCAAAGCTATGTAATTTCTGAAACTCAAAATCTTCAATGGCATTCAAATGAAAATTTAATATGTATGTAAGGATATAATGGTATTTTTGTTTTATTTTTACCATTTTCAATGCAGCTGCTTTTCATCATTTTCAATGTAACCCTCGTCAGTCTGTACAAGCAACATTGTAACTTTCATCTATATTTTGACAAGTGTCAAAAGGTGTAGGACTTTAGTTTACATCAAGTGTAAACGTAGTGAGGAGGTATCCTAGATTCCTAGCCATGCTATGCAGTTTTTTAACAATAAAAAAAATTGATTGCAAGTCTATAAGGCTTTGTTTGGTTGAGTTTGATTATTATTTATAAATACTTTATTTCAAAAACATACTTTTACATATTTCAGTAAACGTATAATAAATTTATTTTACTATTTTTTTCACTACTCACACTTTTCTAATAAACTACACATACCCATAAAAATTATATTTTTATCAAACATATTTTTTGGCGAAAAAACCGCGCACTCAGTTTTGTTAAACCTCGCACTCCATCCTGGGCGGCACCTAGTGCAGCCCAGAAAACCCGATAGGATATAATCATATGTTATAACGAACTATAGGATATAATCTTATGTTATATAACTATACGATATAAATAGGATATAACCATATGTTATATAACTATATGATATAACGAACTATAATCATATGTTATATAATTATAGGATATAAATAGGATATAACCATATGTTATATAACTATAGGATATAATCATATGTTATATAATTATAGGATATAATCATATGTTATATAACTATAGGATATAATCATATGTTATAACGAACTATAGGATATAATCATATGTTATATAACTATACGATATAAATAGGATATAACCATATGTTATATAACTATAGGATATAATGAACTATAATCATATGTTATAACGAACTATAGGATATAATCATATGTTATATAACTATATGATATAAATAGGATATAACCTTATGTTATATAACTATAGGATATAATCATATGTTATATAATTATAGGATATAATCATATGTTTTATAATTATAGGATATAATCATATGTTATATAACTATAGGATATAATCATATGTTATAACAAACTATAGGATATAATCATATGTTATATAACTATAGGATATAAATAGGATATAACCATATGTTATATAACTAAAGGATATAACGAACTATAATCATATGTTATAACGAACTATAGGATATAATCATATGTTATATAACTATAGGATATAAATAGGATATAACCTTATGTTATATAACTATAGGATATAATCATATGTTATATAATTATAGGATATAATCATATGTTATAACTATAGGATATAATCATATGTTATATAACTATAGGATATAACGATATGTTATATAATTATAGGATATAATCATATGTTATAACTATAGGATATAATCATATGTTATATAATTATAGGATATAATCATATGTTATATAACTATAGGATATAACCATATGTTATATAACTATAGGATATAATGAACTATAATCATATGTTATAACGAACTATAGGATATAATCATATGTTATAACTCCCTTTCAACTCTCTTTTGTTGAAACAAAATATTCCGGTAAGACACTATCGGAGAAGACGATCTCGACGACAATATATACCGCCGAGATCAACTTTTTTTAAAAAAAATTACCCATCTGGGCGGCACCTATTGCCGCCCATGTTCAAATTTTGAACTTGGTTTGGGCGGCAATTATTCCCGCCCATGTTCAAAATTTGAACTTTATTTGGGTGGCAATAAGTGCCGCCCATACTTAAATCGAGTTGAAAAAAATCGATTTTTTTTAAAATAATATGAAAATCCTAAACCAGCTGCGATAAAAAAAAATAAAAAATTGTGGGCGGCAATACGTGCAACCCAACAGACAAACCGGGTTTTCGAAAACCCGGTTTGTCTGGGCTGCACGTATTGCAGCCCATGACTTAGACCGAGTTTTTTGGGTCTTTTCTGGGCTGCACTAGGTGCCGCCCAGGATGGAGTGCGAAGTTGAATAAAGTGGTCCATCACACATTTTGTCATTGTATATGTAAGCCATTTTTTTTGCTAAGCATGCAACACAAATTACTAGGAATATCCAAATGTAATAATAAGTGCTTATTTGGATCTAAGTTAAATTTCCTTTAATTAAAATATATTAAAAATAAGAGAAAATACATGTGTTTGATTTGAAAAAATGTGAAAGAAAATCACTGTTGGATCGTTAGTGTTACCTCTGACGGAACAAAGGCTTTGTTCCCTCAGAATGTGCAGCGGAATATACGCAAGAAAGATAACAAAAATTAAACACACGACTTAGAGTGGAAACCCTAATTAGTCAACTAGCTAATCAAGGAAAAACCACTACCTTCAAGCTTCTCGCTTGAGAGGATTTAGAAGAAGTATACTTATCTTATTAATTTCTTGTTCGTGTACAAGTGTAGCATGGATCCAAACCCCAGAATTCACACCTAGTCTTGAAACTCTTCTACCACTGTAACTCACGAACTCAACCCTCTAATACTCGTAGGCTTCTTCTCCTTCTTCTCTTTTCTGCACAACTTTTTCTCCTTTTCTTGTTCAACGTCGTTAACCACATAATGGAAATCTCATCCATTAATATAGTCATTCTAAACCCTAGCACAAAAAAGATAATACTTCCTTGCTTTTCCAGCAAGAAAGATAATATATTTCCATACATAAAATCTCCAAATTCTATCTTATACAAAAGATAATTACCTAAGGTACACTTACCATAAATAAAGACCCAAGATAAGATAAAATCTTCTCTCTCATATTTTTCACGATTCTGCAATATATCTCTTCCATATTTCGTGCAAGATCTTTTCCTTCTTCTTTTCCAAGACTTTGACCAAGATCTCCACTTTCCTTTTACGAATGCATGAAGCTGTCTTTGTTCCCTCAATCGCTTCCCACGATTTCGATCACTCCGACGCTTCTCCTTACATCTCCTCGCTTCTATCAAGCGACTCATCATTATAGTAATTGGATTGATCATTCGGTCATTGACAAGGCCGGAAACCGGTGTCGTTTTCCTGTCAAAGAAATCCTAATTCACCTACTAAAGAATATAGCAAGCAAGTCAGGGTCGATCCCACAGGGAGTCAGATATCTGTATGCAATTAACGTGTGACTAACAAGTAGCAGGGGGTGTTTCAGAATATTCACAGAGTAACAGAGATGCAAGCTTTAAAAGAAGAAGAAATATGATGAGGGGAAGTATTCCACTAGACAAATATCCACACTGCAGATGAAACGGGTTGATCACTGATAACTATTATTCCAAGTTCTTTTCACAATCTTATAGTTGTTCCCATCCTGATCTTAAATACTACCAATTCTCACAGTTGTTGATAGACTTATCACGATATCAATGGAAGAAAACCTTACCACTAACAAAGCAATAGCGATGCACACAAGGATATAGGATACATGCAAATAGAAGAAAACCTTACTACTTAACATGCAAATAATTCTCTCTCACAATTGTGTTTGCCACTAGGTAAGCACTCGTATTCCACTATATGCAAACCCTAGCACTATGATAGATATCGATAAACCTAGTTAGCAACTCTGGATAAATCAATACAAACCAATAGACATTATGCTCAAGAGAATTAAACCAACTTTATAAGATATAGAACAAGGAATAGAAATCTCACAACCAATTCATTGCAATGCTTCAATTGTCTAGCGAAACAAAGGTGTTTAGTTTTCCATTCGTTCAAACCCTAGACTTGGAATGAATAAGGAGAGAGAACGTCTGTACTCTTCTAAAAACTAGAAAAACTCTTAAATAGGTTCAGAAAAGATAAACTAAACCTAGCAAATAAAAATAAGGAAATAAAATAATAGAAAGTAGAATATCCAAAAATG
Source organism: Rheum nobile (assembly GCA_027886185.1). Taxonomy (NCBI): domain Eukaryota; kingdom Viridiplantae; phylum Streptophyta; class Magnoliopsida; order Caryophyllales; family Polygonaceae; genus Rheum; species Rheum nobile. The sequence goes on along the minus strand of WOAB01000500.1, from coordinate 2,370,172 downwards.
ATAAAATCGGAAACAAAAGAACTGTTGGCCGCGAGGCGTCGACCTCCACCGCGGGGCGGTGGCTTCGTTGTGTCGCCTTCTCTGAGATCCACCGCCGGGTCGCGGTGGCTTGTGGCGCGGGGCGGCAAAGACCGCTTCTTCAGTTCTTCATCTTCTGCTCTCCTGTACTACCAAGTGATGGCACCTTCCTCCATGAATCCTGAGCAGATCTTCTCCTCCATCTTCTCCATCCTTCATTAAGCTGTAAATCCTATGATATCTTTACTTTTTAACTCTTCTTCTGGATTGCAGACTTAGCCTAAATCTATACCGAAACTCCATCTAAATCATGTCAATAATCACTAGTTAAGGTGCCTGAAATGGCACCTATCAGTCATCTGCAAGACATTTGTTCCTTTCAAGGTAACGATACCTCATCCGGGCACAAAGCGTTTAAACCTTCTGTTCCATGTGACATATCTTTATATCCTGAAACACTTAGTCACCATATTAGTTGAATATTTGTTACCATTAAAACCTAAGGAATTCAACAAATTCCCCCTTTTTGATAGTGACAAACATCCTTGACAAAATAACACATATATGAGATAACGACAGTAGCATGAAGAAAGTTTCCCCCTTTAAGACAGAATAGTTCCCCCTCAGAGATAGTACAAAATAAAACATGATTAGTTCCCCCTCAACTAAGCTACCCGTCATTTCCCCCCTTTTGGCATCATCAAAAACCTGAAGAAAAGTGCAGAAGGAAAATGAACATATCTGAATAAGCAAGCAACCCCTTTCTTATTAACAAAAACAAACAAAGACAACTGCATGGACAACAACAAAATAAGCAAAGATAGCAAACATGATCAACATGCTAGTCAAGACAAACACATGAAACAGAACCAAAGAAAAGCAAAGCAACTAGGGGATAGATGTACTGGGAACAAAAGAGAGATTGGTTAGCCAGAGAGAGACGAATCAAGCACCACTGGTGCCTGCGGAGGGAGCCGAAGTATGAATAGCAATAAAAGTACGCACTTTCTCCATAAGACGCCTTTGTTGTTCTACCAACATAGATATTGCGTGGGACAAACTCCTCACGGCCCTTCGCAGATCTGGTTCCTCACTTTGTTCCCCCTCGGAGTCTGCATCTTCAGACTCTTCCTCATCCACATCAGCTTCCATCTCAGGTTCAACCTTGACCCAACCGAAACTTTCTTGTAACACAAACTACTTCTTGTGTAGGTTACTAGCATCCAGCCGCCGGTAGAAGAAAGATTCATTCGTCCCCTCTTTGTGTACCTTGTGGTGTTCCAGATTATTATTATTATTATTATTATTATTATTATTATTATTATTATTATTATTATTATTATTATTATTATTATTTTGGAACAACACAAGGGAGCAATAGGGCAACCTTGCTGAAGTCGCCATATAGATAGGAGGAGAGAACCCACGAGAATCCTTTTTCATATATTTTCAAGTACTAAGGATAATGTTCCCAATCCTCTTCTTTCCTTCTTTTTCCAAAGATCACAACCAAGAAGATATCTTCTAAAAATAAATCTTGTAAAAGATTCTGTCCAAATCCATCAAAGCCCACAAAATCTCAAGCGCAACAAACATCACACAACCATCACATCAATCCTAAATGCACACTCCCAAGCAGTTGCAGGACATCATTACACAGCATACCTGTCAAATCCCAGCCACATAGGCGACAATTCGTTTTCTTGACTTTCAAAAAAAAAAAAGAGTGTGATGCGGGGGTAATGTTACCAGAGGGGGTACAAAGAACATCACACAGAAACATATACGAGAATTTTTAATAATGTTTAATCATGAATGAGAGGCTCTCAGATGTGGATGATTAGAGGGGCTCATAGAAAGCATCAAACATGATGGCTAGGGTAAGCTATAGAGTCAATAATCATTTGGGCTTGTAATGAGGGATCAATGCATCAAGTTGACTCTTTTGGGCCGAAAGAAAACTGTTTCATGTATTCTAGTGATAGCATAGAAGATCATGCAAGAAATTTTGCAAATAAGTGAAGCACAGGCAAGATGCTAAGCATGTTGTTCATACAATGATCAAAGGAAAGATTGCAAATCAAGACATGACACTTAAGCAACCACAATTTACCAAGTAATTTAGCCAGTCATCGAGGGAACACAACAGGTAGACAGTTAGTTGAGAGAGATCATACCAAGTTCCATGCGAAACTGTTCGAAGGGTTCCCTATTGAGTGCCTTGGTGAAAATGTCAGCGATTTGATCCTTGGTTCCACAGAAATCCATGGACACCAACCCTTTCTCCACACAATCACGTAAGAAGTGATGTCTTATCTCGATATGCTTGGTATATGAGTGTTGCACAGGATTCTTGGAGATATTTATTGCACTAGTATTGTCACAAAGAATGGGAATAGAGTCAAGGAGAATACCATAGTCGCTGAGTTGTTTTTTAAGCCATATGAGTTGAGTACAACAGGCATCGGCGGCTATGTATTCGGCTTCCGCAGTTGACAGAACAACTGAATTCTGCTTCTTTGACCCCCAGGAAACCAAGCATGGCCCAAGGAACTGAGCCATTTCAGATGTAGATTTTCTGTCCACTTTGTTCCCTGCGAAGTCAACATCCGTGTATCCAACTAGATCGAAGTTTCCACCCCTTGGATACCACAGACACAGATCGTCTGTTCCCTTCCAGTATCTCAGAATCCTCTTCACTGCTTTGAGGTGTGTCTCTTTGGGATCAGCCTGAAAACGAGCACATAGACACACACTATACATAATATTGGGTCTACTTGCAATGAGATAAAGATACAAACCTATGATTCCTCGATAGAGTGATGGATCAACTCCTTGCTCATGTTCATCATTTCCCATTGCTGTGGACAAAACACTTACAACCAAAAGTGCGCAGATGAGACACATTAGGCTTTCTTCCCCTTAGGAGTTCATAGGAAGTCTTGTTCAACAGTGGGCGAATGGTTTCCCTATTCAGCACATAGCAGGCAACGTTCAAAGCTTCAGCCCAAAAGCTCATAGGAAGACCACTTGCAATAAGTAGGGTGCGCGTCATGTTCTCCAGAGTCCTGTTCTTCCTTTCCACAATACCATTTTGCTGCGGAGTCCTGGGAGCTGAGAAATTGTGATTAATGCCATTGTTCCTGCTTACTTTTGGTGCAAGCATCACAAACTTCATTTCTTGTTGCCATTGTTCCTTCTCAGGGTTAAAAGCAGGATAAATTTTTTAGTCGTTGTTGTCGTAGATCCCTTTGAGTAGAATTTTCCATGTACTTATACACTCAACAAAACAATCATCAGTAGTAAATACTACCCTATTTTTCTTGTTTTGACATAGTTGAGTCACACTAAAAAGATCAAACCTGAGATTATTCACAAGTGTCACGTTATCCACAGTAATATGTTTAGAGAGCCTTACCTTACCAAGACCACAAACTTCTCCCTTACTCTTATTTCCAAAGGTTATTGAACCTCCGAAGGCTTGTTGAAGTGAGGTAAACCAGCCTTTGTTCCCTGTCATATGACTTGAGCATGCATTATCAAAATACCAGGAACCTTTCCTCACTTCAGCCTGTATGGAAAATATTAGTTTTTACGAACCCAGACAAGCTTAGGCTTTCTGGGTGTGGGAGCAACATATTTGATTTTTGAGGGTTTAGCATTCATTTTCTCCCTAGCAGTGCGAGCAATTTCCTCATTGTGTTTCTTCAGGAGACACTCTTGTTTGTAGTGACCAGAGTGACCACAGTACCAACAGATCCTTTGACACTTTAGATCAACATACTTACTCTGTCCAGGCCAAATTGGTTTGTTAGCAATCCTAGAATGAAAATCAATATTATTGGACTTACCGCTTTGAGATTGTTTCAACCAAATGGAATGAGCCTTCTGTCCATGGTACCAAGCCTTGTTCCCATTAGTCGAATTTGAACAGTCTTTACAATTGTTCCTTCTCGAGGAACTTTCCCCTATTTCTTGCACGGACTGTTTTCCTTTTACTTCGGGACTTTTAGACTTGGTGCCATCTAGGGGTGAGCAAATATATCCGATCCGGCTGATCCGATTCGAAAATCCGCCGATCCGTATCCTAAAAATCCGTATCCGAAAATATCCTTTAAGTTTTTATCCGTATCCGATCCGATCCGGGTGATTTTGCCGGATACTTGAACCGGATACGGATCAAGATATTTAGCTTACCGGATATCCGAAAATATCTGGTACTATTCATATAATATTTATAATCATAAATTTGTTTATTATAACTAATATATTGAGTAATATATTAATAAATTTTACATCCTTAATCACATATTTATATTGTTGTCCAAGTAAAATATTGTAAATACATTTTCATATGAATAATAAGTGTGTATATAATTTAAATCGTACAAACAAATTAAGAAACAACCTACAAATTGTATTTCTTAATTTACAAATTTATTACTTTTGCATTTAAAAAATGAATATATTGATTTATTTTTAATAGATTTGTAGTAACCGGATAATTCGGATATCCGGCTCAGATATCCGATCCGATCCGGGTCCTTTTTACCGGATATCCGTTTCAAAACGGACCGGATACGGATCGGGGTTTTGTAAATTTTTTGAACCGGATATCCGGTATAACGGATCGGATCGGATCGGATCAGATCGATCTGTTTGCTCACCCCTAGTGCCATCAACAGGAAGCATAGGTTAGTAACCAATTCCAAAGCGAGACACTTCCTTCATTTTTGTTTTCTTTTCATTCTTGGCCGCTACAAACACAATATTTTTTGGCTTTTCCTTCTGTTCCTCACTGAGTTTAGATAGATCACTAGACAGTTTGGCATTGCCTAGTCTTAACATTAATGACTCGGATTCAAGTGAGGAAACAGAGGATTCTAGAGACGTGATCTTCTCAGTGAGTTTAGGACACTCATTGCAAGGACTTGGAGAAGAGGATGAAACTTTCTCAAGATTGGTCACTTTTTCTGCCCAACCTTTGTTTTCCTCGATCAAACTTGAGATCGATTCATCCTTTTCTTCAATCTGCTCACTGAAAAGACTATTCTCATGAACGAGTTTTTTAATGAAGAAAATTAGGTGTTCCTTAGACTTGCTTTTCAAACTTGAGATAAGTTTAGATTCATTTACCTCAGACTCATGTAGACCACCTTTTGATTCATCAGGGTCTTCTATGGCCATCAAACAGACATTCCTTGAATGAGAAGATTCTTCATCATCTGAGTCAGAATCACCCCATGTTGCGACCATTGCTTGCTCCCCTTCACGAACCGGAGGAAGACCTGTCTTTTTCTTAAAGCAGTTTTTGGCAAAATGTCCCTTGTTTTGACAGTGGTAACAAACGACATCATTCGTGTCTTTGTTCCCTTTCGAAGGAACGAGGGGTGCCCTTGTTTCGAGACCATATCTTCTTCATTGCTCTAGTGATGAGAGCCACATCTTCATCTTCAACTTGAGACAAGTCAAAGGCACGTTCAACCTTTAAAGCAATGCTTTGAGCCTTCTCTTCTCCTTTCTTATTCATTTTGTGGTTATAGACAGAGGCGTTGCTTTCAAGTTTGGCAACAACCTCTTCCATAGTGAGAGTCTTGACGTCAGTCTGGGAGTAGATGGCGAGAGCAATCGCATCCCACTGGGAGTTGAGGCCTTATATGAAGTGGTGAGTGAGCTTCCAATCTGACAGCTCTTCACCAAGGAACTCTAGTTGACCAACAATCCCCTGGAACCTGGAATAGAACTCTTGGATGTGTTCACCTTTTTTTTGGGAGATTTGATCATACTCCTTCATCAGGGAAAGAATTCGATTCTTCTTGACATCTTCATTTCCGTGATGGAGGCGTCTTAATGCATCCCAAATATCTTTGGCAGTTTTGTGACTAATGACTTTCTTGAAATCAGCAGGGATCAAAGCCATATGAAGGATCTTCTTGGCTCTGCTATTTTTCTCTAGCTTTTTCCAGTCTTCATCAGTGTAGTCAACCCTTGGCTTTGGCTTTGTAGCGTCTTTCTCATTTGGAATAGCTATGGGGCATACTTCAATGATTCTCCATATTTGACCATCAAGGGAACAAATATGAGACTCGATTTGCTCCACCCATCAGTCATATTCTCCAACCTTCAAAATCGGAGGCTTCCATAATGAATCTCCAATAGCATTGCTTCACGACATCTTTCCTGCAAAGTCTTTAACGAAAGCAATCTAGAGCACCAGACTCTGATACCAATTGTTGGATCGTTAGTGTTACCTCTGACGGAATAAAGGCTTTGTTCCCTCAGAATGTGCAGCGGAATATACGCAAGAAAGATAACGAAAATTAAACACACGACTTAGAGTGGAAACCCTAATTAGCCAACTAGCTAATCAAGGAAAAACCACTACCTTCAAGCTTCTCGCTTGAGAGGATTTAGAAGAAGTATACTTATCTTATTAATTTCTTGTTCGTGTACAAGTGTAGCATGGATCCAAACCCTAGACTTCCCACCTAGTCTTGAAACTCTTCTACCACTGTAACTCACGAACTCAACCCTCTAAGACTCGTAGGCTTCTTCTCCTTCTTATCTTTTCTGTGCAGCTTTTTCTCCTTTTCTTATTCAACGTCGTTAACCACATAATGGAAATCTCATCCATTAATATAGTCATTCTAAATCCTAGCACAAAAAAGATAATACTTCCTTGCTTTTCCAGCAAGAAAGATAATATCTTTCCATACATAAAATATCCAAATTCTTTCTTATACAAAAGATAATTACCTAAGGTACACTTACCATAAATAAAGACCCAAGATAAGATAAAATCTTCTCTCTCATATTTTTCACGATTCTGCAATATATCTCTTCCATATTTCGTGCAAGATCTTTTCCTTCTTCTTTTCCAAGACTTTGACCAAGATCTCCACTTTCCTTTTACGAATGCATGAAGCTGTCTTTGTTCCTTCAATCGCTTCCCACGATTTCGATCACTCTGATGCTTCTCCTTACACCTTCTCGCTTCTCTCAAGCGACTCATCATTATAGTAATTGGATTGATCATTCGTTCATCTGCAAGACATTTGTTCCTTTCAAGGTAACGATACCTCATCCGGGCATAAAGCGTTTAAACCTTTTGTTCCATGTGACATATCTTTATATCCTGAAACACTTAGTCACCATATTAGTTGAATATTTGTTACCATCAAAACCTAAGGAATTCAACAATCACAGACTTCGGGGATATTATACCCCAGAAATTTCATTTACTTATGAGGCAATTTTAATAAACACTATTTTTTAACTTCTTAGAATTTAGACTTCTTGTATTTAACCAAAAGAGCACTTACTTAATCATATGCCCTTTCATGATGGATCTCGAATATCTTAGTGTTACAACTAAAACGTAGGCATATGTTCTGTATTAATAAAATCGGACGGGAGTGTCGGAGTAAGAACATACTTTTGTATTAGTGCAACAAGATATATAAAACATAGTTGTTATTTAACGTCCATCCTATATTTTTTCATAGCGCTCACTCTACGTCCGTGAATTGATCAAGGAGGGTTGCAGGTCCTTCGTGAATTGATCACGAATGAATTGCATTCATCTGTGAATTGACCACGAAAGAACTGCGTCCTTCCATGGTCAATGCACGGAGGAACGCAGTTCATCCATGATCAATTCACCGAACAAACACAAAACTCAACTGTCGCAATAAATGTTACTTATCCCCACCTAACAGAATTAAATTATCCCATTCAGATATTACGGCACTCTTTCAACATAACACTCTTCCACCTTCAAACAAAAACTCTTCCACCCTCAAATAAAAGCAATCTCTTATGTTATGGCAAATCATTATGATTTCTATGTCACCATGAGTGGAGGGGATGATTCATTCATGTTTAATCACAATGATGTAAGTTTCTTTTGTTTTACTTCAAACTTGAGTTATGTGCTGTTCTAGTCATAAATTTTTTACTTCAAAGCATGAAAGTTTTGATTTTTACTTGTTAAAAGGCCAAACTTTAACTAGATTAAAGATAGTTGTTGCAAATAGATTGTTTTTTATATTGTTCTAGTCATAAATTTGTGTTTTAGACTAGTTATAGGTAAATTTTTAGTGTTTGTAACTTGAACAAAAAAAACCAGTCAGCCCTTAGGCTTGTAAAAAAAAACAGTTGAAATCGTATTGGAAAATAACAGTGAAAAAAGTAAGCTTCGTCCGTCAAGGAAGAAGTTGTTCCATCCTTCACGGACAAAACATATCCTTCTGTTACGAATGGAACATCTTCTTCCGACACGGAGGAAGCTTATTTACAGAAAATGATTTTTTGTTTGACTGTAACTCACTATTTTTTTTGTTTGAACAGGAAAATAATGAACTTTATATTGGTCTTCACGACCTAAGCCTTAATGACGAGTTTGCATCAACATCACAAAATGAGACGTTTTTTTCGTACACGCTTGGCGATGGATTTGTACCCTCAGAATCACTTTCGAATTTTACGCTTGACGATGGATTTGTATCCTCAGAATCACTTCCAAATTTTACGCTTGATGATGGATTTGGCAATGGATTTGTATCCTCATAATCAATTTTGACTTTTACACTTGACGATATATTTGGCAATGGATTTGTATCATCACTCCCGAATGTATCGACATCACAGATTCGTAGTGGAATTCTATGAGTAAAGACACTACGTACTTAACCGCAGTTTGGGTTCCAACCATTGCATACACAGTCGCAGTTTGGGGTGCCCTTAGAGGATGTAAGCAAAGTTTCAGCTGATTATTCTGAGTTGTTTACCACATATACTGTGTTCAGCACTAGGGATGAGGCAATTAAGTGGGTTAAAGAGACTAGGTTTCAAATTAATATGTGCATCAAGATTAGCCGAGATAGAAAATCAGATGATCGTCATCTTGGGAAGACTATGTTGTTGTGTGAAAGAGAAGAAATGTACACCCCATCAAAAGGAGGAGAAAATAGTGTCCGGAAAAACACAAAGACAAAGAAATGTGGGTGTCCCTTCAAATTAATGTGTCGTGAACATCCTAGAGGCTCATGGAAGATCGATGTTGTACATGGAACTCACAACCGTGAGATTGGGTCCAGTTTATGCGGGCATGCATTAGCTGGCAGGCTCACCGATGAGCAGAAAAGATTGGTGTAGTCGATGACAAAGACACATTGTACGCCAACCCAGATTGCAACTGCACTGAATGAGTTCCCAAGGAATTGCACTAGAAAGAAGCAAGTGTACAATGAGCTTATAATGTACGAAGGGTTGGGATGGAAGGAAGAACAATTGTCCAACAATTCTTCATCAAATGTAACGTGTACAACTACTATATGGAGCATAGGGCGGACCCTAAAACCAATAAGATCACCGACGTTTTTTTTGCCAGCCTAGACTCCATATCACTCCTCAAGGCATTTCCATATGTTTTATTGTTGGACTCCACCTACAGTACAAACAGGTAACCATCACGCACATCTCTTTATTATCTAGTTAATAATATGTTATTATATTATACAATAACATGTTAATTTGTGTGCAGATATGAGATGCCTTACCTGGAAATTGTAGGGATTCACTTCTACATGGAAGAATTACAACGTAGCGGCAGTATTTCTGAAACGTGAGAGGGAAGAAAACTATTTGTGGGTTATAAAGCAGGTTGCCAAACTTTGTGGGCTTGTGCATAAAACACCTACATGCATAGTGACGGATCGAGAGCTTGCCTTGATAAATGAGGTGGATGAAATGTTCCCAAAGGCAAAGTACATTCTATGGAGGCGTCATGTATACAAGAACATCAAGGCCAAAGCTAAGAAAATCATAAAACATGCTGACACTGCAACAAGGTTTGCAAATGTTTACATGGAGTTGTTTAAGGAAAAAACTATAGAGGCTTATGAGCGAAGTCTACGCAAGATTGAGGTTGAATGGAGCACCAGGAAAATACTACTTCAGTATGTCCGAAACCAGTGGCTTGAACCGTATAGGGAAAGAATTGTGTCGGCTTGGACGGATACTGTTTTGACATTAGGAACTACCACGACAAACAGGTTTGTGCAATATAATATATTCAATGCATTATTATCAAGCCTATACACAGATAGAATATGATTATATGTCACTTATGTTATTTCAACTGTAGGGTTGAAGGAGAACACTCGTCTTTGAAAAACTTCTTGACTACTCCACATGGTAGGTTAGACACTGTATTAGGTCAGTATGATTCCTTGATGTGCATCCAAGTAAATGAGATCAAGGCAACCTTCAACATCAGTCGCCAAAAGACGATGTGTATGGTGACAGTAGCAGATGCTTTCAAGCAGTTAAAGTACAAGGTCTTTGACAAAGTCATGAAGCGCCTGATAAATGAATACAAACGTGGGGAAGATCCATTTTTTTACCCCACTTACAGATGATGTATGACTGTGAGAGATGGGTTGTCGTATGTCCATAAGATTGCACGATGGGTGGATTATCAAATACTTATCTGATGGACAATGACTTGGGCCAAGACCTTGGTCTAGCGCAGCTCTGGCTTGCGCATCCCTGGCGTCCCCCATGGCGCCGAGTGAAGGGCGTCTTCTCCGACACATGCTACCAAGTTGTTCTATTTCTGGGCCGCACCTCTCGGGCGTGCGTGCTCTCGGTGACATCGTTTCATGAGCCATGTCCCGTTGGCTTGCTCACTTTGGTTGTGGGCCCGCTTTCTATTTATAGCTTTGCTTGTTATGTTTTTCATTCTCTTTATAAAATGATGTAATGGATTAGGCCTTATGTCTTGGGCCCAAGCCATTAGGGTTTCCTCTTCAATCCTAGTTTTCCCTTTGTTTTTCTATAAATAGGGTAGAACTCTCATTGTATTTCTCAAGTTAAGTTTAAGACAATCTAGTGGAGAGTCACTCCTAGTTGTCCTTTGGCTTCAATCTCTCTCTCTCTCTCTCTCTCTCTCTCTCTCTCTCTCTCTCTCTCTCTCTCTCTCTCTCTCTTCGAAGGCTTTCTAGCCTTTTCTCAAAGTTCTCTAAGGAGTCATAACGTTGGCCTCCTTCCACCACCTCGGGTGTTCATAACGTTGAACCCCTCCTCCCATCCGCCGCCAGGGTTTGATCCGCCAAACCCAAGAAAGGGGAATATAACGTTGTTTCCCTTGAAGGAGTTCTTGAAGAAAGCCAAGAACACGAAGAACGCGAAGAACGAGTGCTTGCTTGGGAAGAATAAACGATCAGGATCTAGATCGGTCTTGCTCCACGGGGATCGATCGCATCACTATCCCACTTAAAGTCGTGCATAGCTTTTGGAGACAGTTGGACATGGAAGTCCTGCAAAATGAAGAAGATGAAGGGTGGAAGCGCAAAGTTGTCAGATCGCTGAGGGGTGATTTCTATAGTAATGACTTCCCCAATTTATCAGCTCATCAACAAATTAAATGTTCCAATGCAGTTTGTTGGGCCCAAACTTACTCCAAGGGATCGGATCGAATGAATTGGGCCAAAGTCCAGACGAAGCCGAAGGCCAGAAGGAGTTAGAGGCGACGGGTGCCCTTCAGACGTTGAGGATCCGACCGAATCCCGGAAGTTTTGCCCTGGACATTAATGGCTTGATCGATGACAACGGTAACAACATTAAACACAGAGATTATGATGGCAATCAATAGCAAATCCCAAAGATCTCGCACGGAATTAATAGAGGATAAATACGAAGACGAATAACGGACACAAGGAGAAAACTACCATAAATAGACCACGAAGAAGCAAACAACAAGACATACGTCTATACACAGCATCCACTGACTTACCCTTCGAGAGTCCTACTTGCATATTCACTCTCACTCAAACCCCTCGGAGATTCTACCCGATCGCTGCCGGTCCAAACACCAAAATGCATGTCGGACAGGGCTCGATCCTTTATTCTCTAAGGATAAGTTGTATTTCGATCTGATTCAGTCATCATTTGATATATAAATTACATTGCCATTTCACATCTATTATTTGCTTGGTTGATTGTCTATTTGGTTTGGATTGATTTTTTATTATCCGATTGACTCGTTACCCCATCTAAGGCGATTTAGGTCAACCGATCTTTTCATCCCAAAACATTTTGGCGCCCATCGTGGGGAAACTTGCCGATCACCATCTCGAAAATCCTCCAACCATGACTATCAACCCACCTACCGGTACCGAGGAGCCACGCCTCGAAGACGACACCCAAGCTCAAGGAAACACAACCGAAAATCCTACTCCAAACCAACTCCAAGAGCTTGCCCAAAAAATGACTGCCCTACAAGAGGAACTTGCCCAGCAATGCCAAAAGACTGAAGCCTTGGCTACCTTATCCACCCAATCTGAGGCTGAGATTGCACAACTAACCCGTGAAAATGAGTCTTTTAAGTCGTAGGTACAATCGGTGGCTTCTGGATCCAGGCGGATGCCCATCCATAGCAACGTCCGGATGCGTCTCGACATGGATGGCGTCGAACTGCCCCCCCCCCCCCCCCGAGCATACGACGCCCCAGGAATACTGAGCGTACATCTCGAACTCCTCTGGTCAATCCGTTTTCAACTAACAACATTATTTTCTCCACGCCGATCGGGTCAGTAGGAACCCGAATCGACGAACCACAGGTTACCAATCCTCCCGACATCCTGGCTCTCGTCCAGCAGACACTCAGTCAGCACATGAAGACACTTGACGATCGCATTGCTAGAATTCTCGGAGTTCCACAGCCGATCGAGAAGGAAGCGTCGGGTGGATACGAGGAATCTCCATTCATCGGAGAGATCGCCAGAGTCGAAATCCCAAAGAAGTTCCACTATCCTAGCATGGCGACATTCGACGGCACCAACGACCCAAATGATCACATTTCCCTCTGTAAACAAAAACTAATGACTGTATCTATTCCAAGGGAGAGCCACGAGGCTGTCATGTACAAAAGCTTTGGCACGACTCTCGCGGGTCCCGCCCTGACCTGGTTTATGCATTTGCCTCAGGGAATAATCGCCTCGTTTGCGGATCTGGTCAACTCCTTCAAAATCCAATTTGCCAGCAGTCGGAGGCTAGAAAGGCAGTCAAGTGATCTCTATCGAATCACCCAAAGGTATAACGAACCTCTCCGGAGCTATCTTAACAAGTACAATAAGGAAAAAGTCACGATCCCCCATTGCGATGTCACCACCTCCATCGAAGCTTTCCGACAAGGTCTGATCAAGGACAACAACCTCTACAACGAGATCACCAAGTACCCGTGCAGAAGTTTCGAAGATGTCCAAGCCAAAACCATGGCCGAGGTACGTCTGGAAGAAGATCGCGAATCGCGAAAAGCGACCCATGGACCCGATCAATCTGATCGCAAATCCTCTTCCGACAACCGTCGAGACATACGGCATCACCCCTACCCTCATAACCGAAATAAGCAGAATCAGGTAAGCTCCTTCCAGGATAGGTCCCAAGACTGGAGAGATGGTCCAACGTTGCCTCCTAGGGTTCAGTCTTATAATTTCAATATCTCTGTATCGGAGCTCGTCAAGAGTTTCGACAAGTATGGGAAAGAGGTAAGATGGCCACGAAAGAACGACCGACCGGACGTCAAAAAGGACATGAGCAGGTGGTGTGAATTCCACGGTCACTCAACGGACGAATGCATCGCCTTACACAAAGAGGTCGCCAGGTTACTCGCGCAAGGACTCTTGCGCGACGTAATCTCGGAACGGGCCAAAGCCACCATGGAACGACGAGATCAGGTAAAACAAGATAAACCCCCATCTCCTGTCCATACAAAAATTATCAATACCATTTCAGGGGGCTCGAACGTATGTGGGAACACGTACTCTGCAGCCAAAAGACATGCAAAAGAAAGCAAAGGCAGTAAACCCGAGACACCGGAGTTCAGACAAACCAGGGTCTCCGACCTCTCGACGGTCACGTTCGACGAATCCGATGCCGACGGGTCGGAAAACCATCACGATGGTCTGGTAATCTCCTTGTCTATTGGGAACTGTTTGATACGTAGAGTACTAATCGATACAGGAAGTTCAACCAATCTCTTGACCTTCGATGCCCTCAAAGGGATGGGTCTGGGCGAAGATGACCTTATCAAGAAATCGACTCCATTAGTCGGATTCAGCGGCGAAGTTAAACATACTATCGGCGAAATCGTTCTTACGACATACGCCGGAGGGGTAAACCAACATGTGAAATTTCTAGTCCTAGACTGCCCATCTCCCTATAATTGCAGTTTTGGCAGTTCATGTATACATGCTATGAAGGCGGTACCCTCGACGTACCATCAAATCATCAAGTTCCCTACCAAGTGGGGAGTCCAAGAAATCAAGGGAGATCAGAGGATAGCCAAGGAGTGCTATGTCGCCTCCATGAAGAGCGCGATCGAGCCCAAAACCACATAGCAATCATAGCTCGGCGAAAGATCTAGTCGATACGTCGAACCAGAAATGGAAAAGATTGACGAGATCGCACTAGATCCTTCAAAGCCAAACCAAACGGTAAGGGTCGGGTCGGACCTGGACGACTCGACCAGACAACAAATTCCGAATTTCCTTAGATCTAATGCTGATTGTTTTGCATGGTCACATGAATATATGGTCGGTATATCTCCAAACATTATTACTCATAAATTGAACGTAGATCCATCTCACCCCCCTGTGAAGCAAAAGCGCAGGAAATTCGCCCCAGAGCGAAACAAGATTGCCGACGACGAGGTCAGGAGCCTGCTGGAAACAGGAAAGATAAGGGAAGTCAACTACCCCGAGTGGCTGGCCAATGTGGTTGTAGTCCAAAAGAAAAACGGCAAATGGAGAGTCTGCATCGACCTCACTGACCTTAACAAGGCTTGTCCCAAAGACTCTTTTCCGCTCCCTCATATTGACGCGATGGTCGATGCAACAGCGGGGCATGAAATGTTATCCTTCATAGACACATTCAGTGGCTACAATCAGATTCTCATGGAACCAGAAGACCAAGAGAAAACGGCGTTCGTCACAAGCCAAGGTATCTATTGTTACAAAGTAATGCCCTTCGGACTAAAAAATGCAGGGGCCACTTATCAACGACTGGTCAACAAGATGTTCAGAGATCAGATTGGGGACACAATGGAAGTCTACATAGACGACATGCTGGTCAAGTCGAAAAAGAAAGAAGACCACATCGACCACCTCCGTGACAGCTTTTAGGTACTAAAAAGATATAACATGAAATTGAATCCTATGAAATGCTCTTTCGGAGTGTCGTCAGGAAAGTTCCTAGGGTACATGGTAACACAAAGAGGAATAGAAGCCAACCCAGAACAAGTCAAGGCCATCATCGGCCTCCGATCCCCTCGGTGCGTCAAAGACGTGCAAAAACTACAGGTCGAATAGCAGTCCTGAAGAGATTCATCTCAAAGTCATCCGACAAGTGCAAGCCCTTTCACGACGCTCTCAAGAAGAACAAATCATTTCAATGGACGGAAGAACATGAAGTCGCGTTTCAGGACGTGAAGAAATACCTGGCCGGTCCCCTGTTATTAACCAAACCCAAGGACGACGAGCCATTACTACTGTACCTGGCAGTATCGGAGTCGGTCCTAAGCGTAGTTCTGGTCAGAGAAGAAGACGACAAGCAGTCGCCGATATACTACGTCAGTCGGACATTACTTCCAGCGGAGACAAGGTACTCATCGTTAGAAAAACTTGTACTATCACTGGTAATGGCATCAAATAAACTCAAACCATAATTCGAATCTCATACTATAATTGTCCACACTAACCATCCCATGAGAGCAATCATGAGGAAGCCCGAGTTCACAGGACGAATGGCCAAGTGGGTCATACACCTCAGTGGCTACGATATTGAATATGAGCCCAGAACAGCGATCAAGTCGCAGGCCCTGGCTGACTTTGTGGCAGACTTCAGCCCGACCCTAGAGCAAGAAGTCGCCAAAGAGGCAACACAGTTATTTGCGACAGATGAGACATGAAAATGGGAGCTCCACACTGATGACGTGTCGAATGCTAGAGGTTCAGGACTAGGGGTCGTGCTGAAGTCACCACAAGGGGACAAGATAGCCTAGGCCATAAGGTGCGAATGGGACGTAACCAACAACGAAGCTGAATACGAAGCACTCATATTTGGGCTCATCCTGGCACGCGACCTAGGAGTCCGAGAGATCGAAGTCATTTGTGACTCCCTCTTAGTCGTAAATCAAATACAAGGGTCGTACAGCGCCAAAGACGACAGGATGATAGCTTATCTAGACGTGGCCAAGAAGCTAATCGACCAATTCCAAACATTCGACATCAGGCAGGTGCCCAGAGATCTCAACTCTCAGGCTGACGCACTAGCCAATTTAGGGTCCGTCTTGGATCCAAAGGAATTCCCAAATATCCCACTGGCACACATCACAACACTAACTGTTCCAAAAACATCCAAGGGATCGGTCACACCTTTGGAAGAACTTGTCATGATGGAGATAGGCAACCGACCAGAGGAAGACATCGTCAACAATCAGGACGACTGGACGTTACCTTACGTCAAATGGTTAAAAGACGGCATCCTACCCAGTGACAAAACAAAAGCAAAAAGGCTAAAGGTATAAGTTCTTTCCTTCGATATTATAAGTGACGTCTTGTTCAAAAGATCTGTCACAGGGATACTCCTACGATGCCTCAAGATTCCAGAAGTCGGACGCGTCTTATAGTCATTACATGAAAGAGAATGTGGAAACCACACCGGTGGGCGAAGCCTCTCAGGGAAAGCTTTGCGAACCGGATACTACTGGCCCACAATGAATAGAGACGCAATGGAATAGACCAAGAAGTGAGATGCCTGCCAACGACACGCACCCATTCCTCACCAACCCTCGGAACTCCTCCATCCGACTCTGGCACCATGGCCTTTCATGAGATGGGGAATGGACATCGTCGGAAAACTCCCACCTGCGTCGGGTCAATGAGTCTTCTTCCTTGCCATGACAGAATATTTTTCCAAATGGATCGAAGCTGAAGCCTACCGAGAGGTAAAAGATCAACACGTCATTTCGTTTATAAAATGCAAAATCTTGTGCAGATTTGGCGTCCCATCAAAAATCGTGTGCGACAATGTCTCCCAGTTCATCAGTCATAAGACTCGAGCCTTTTGCGACCAATGGAACATCAAACTGGTCACATCTACTCCTTGATATCCGCAATCTAACGGACAAGCCGAGTCTAGCAACAAAATCATCGTTAACAACCTCAAGAAACGCCTCACAGGGGCTAAAGGAAAATGGGTAGACGAGCTCCCGTTCATCCTCTGGTCCGACAGGACCACTCTAAAAAATGCGACCAGACAGTCACCATTCTCACTCGTCTACGAAAGTGAAGCGGTCATTCCCGCCGAGCTATTGGTTCTGACGGCCCATTACAGTCTTCAGACAAATGAACAAAACGACATCGAGCTAGCACACAACTTGGACACAGCGGATGAGACTAGAGAAAAAGCCAGAATTAGAATGGTCAGGTTCCAGCAACAAGTCGCAAGAAGTTACAACAAAAATGTTCGAGCCAAAGTCTTCAAAGTTGGCGATTGGGTCCTTAGAAAGACATTCCAAAACACCAAGAATCCGACCGACGGAAAGCTCGCACCTCAGTGGAAAGGACCCTATCTAATCAAAGAAGTAGTCGGACAAGGAGCATACCAATTGGAAGACAAAGACGGATGACCAATCCTGAGAAGTTGGAACGTGTTGGGCCTGGCATCCCCGGAGAAGATGGATCAAGTGAATCGAGCCCAAGCCCATTGCAGATCGGAAGAACAAAGGAGAAGGCCCAGAGGAGGCGACAAGGCTTCTCTGGTCGAATGCCCTCCGACAGGATCGCGAGAATCTCGCCATACATTTAATGCCCAGATCATGCAACGTCCACAACATTCAAACCACTATAATTGCAGCAATTAAATGGCATAATCCTTGCCATTGCTCCCGGCATTGAAGACGAAGATATTAGAAAAACACAACGGTCACAATGGAAAAGAACTTACCATATTTGGACGACAAAAAAGATAAGAGGATACGAACACATTAACGCTAGACACACAAGCATCCTGGATCACAAACGAATCAGAACAACACTTACGCTGCCCGGTTAGCTCTCTAGCAATCATCTGCGCTTACTCTCCACCGGTCACCACCTAAAAGTCATCGGTCGAGTCCTACACGACCACTCGGTCTAAACTACCAAAAGTTGTATCTCGATTCGATCCGATCAATACACTATCTAATAAAATCATCTCACTATTCTACATTTATTCTTTGCTTGTCAATTATCTGCTTGGTTTGGATTGTTCTCTATCACCCGATCGACTAGTTACCCCGTCGAAGGCGATTTAGGTCGTCCGATCCTTTCGCCCCAAAACAGTTTGGCGCACACCGTGGGGCAACTTGCTGATCACCCTTCTGAAACTTTACAACCATGACTATTGACCCACCTACCAACAACCAAGAACCACGTCTCGAAGACGAAACCCAAGATGCAGTAATCACAATCGAAAATCCTACTCCAACCCAGTTCCAAGAACTTTCCCAAAAAATGGCCACCCTTCAAGAGGAACTAGCCCAGCAACGCCAAAAGACCGAGGCCCTAGCCGCTTTGTCAACCCAATCTGAAGCCGAGATCACGCAACTAACCCGTGAAAATGAGTCTCTTAAGTCGCAGGTACAGTCAGTGGCTTCAGGATCTAGGAATGTGCCCGTCCATGGCGGCGTCCGAACACGCCTTGACATGGACAACATCGAGCCGACGCCTCCGAGCATACGACGTCCCAGACACACTGAGGGTACGTCTCGAACTCCTTTCGCCAGTCCATTTTCGACTAACCATGTCACCTTTTCCACACCGATCGGGTCTGCTGGGGCTCGAATCGACGAACCGCAGGTTACCAATCCGCCAGATGTCCTGGCTCTTTTCCAGCAGATGCTCGACAGACACATGAAGACGATCGACGATCGCTTCAACAGGCTCCCAGGAGTCCCACAACCAATCGAGAGGGAAACGTCCGGAGGATTCGAAGAATCCCCGTTCGTCGAAGAAATCGCAAGGGTCGAGATCCCCAAGAAGTTCCATCTCCCCAACATGGCGACGTTCGACGGCACCACCGATCCAGATGATCATATCTCTCTCTATAAACAAAAACTAATGGCCGCATCTGTTTCAAGGGAGAGCCGCGAGGCTGTCATGTGCAAAAGCTTTGGCACAACCCTCGTGGGTCCCGTACTAACGTGGTTTATGCGTTTGCCTCAGGGAATGATTACATCCTTTGCGGATCTGGTCAACTCTTTCAAGAGTCAATTTGCTAGCAGTCGAAGGCTCGAAAGACAATCAAGCGACCTCTACCGAGTCACACAAAGGTATAACGAACCCCTTCGGAATTATCTTAACAGGTACAATAAGGAAAAAGTGGCGATCCCCCACTGCGACGTCACAACCTCCATTGAGGCCTTCCGACAAGGTCTGGTCAAAGACAACAATCTCTACGACGAGATTACCAAGTACCCGTGTAAAAGTTTTGAAGATGTCCAAGCCAAAACCATGGCCGAGGTAAGATTGGAAGAAGACCGAGAGTCGCGTAAAGCCTCACGCGGACCCGATCCATCCGGCCGTAAAAATCCCCCCGACAACCGTCGAGACAGACGATTTCATCCCTATTCCTGTAATCGAAATGAACCAAATCAGGTAAACTCTTTTCAAGACAGGTCACAGGAATGGAGAGACGGTCCGGCGTTGCCTCCTAGGGTCCAGTCCTATAATTTCAATGTTTCCGTGTCGGAGCTCGTCAAGAGTTTCGACAAATACGGAAAAGAGGTAAGATGGCCCCGAAAGAGCGACCGACCGGATGTTAAGAAGGACATGAGTCGATGGTGCGAATTCCACGGCGACCATGGTCATTCGACCGACGAGTGCATCGCCCTATGGAAGGAAGTCGCTAGGCTACTCTCACAGGGGCTCCTGCACGACGTAATCTCGGAGCGGGCAAAGGCCACCATGAAACGTCGAGATCAGGTAAAATAGAACAAACCCCCATCTCTCGTCCATACAAAAGTTGTCAATACCATTTCAGGTGGATCGGATATATGTGGAAACACATACTCCGCGGCTAAGCGACACGCTAGGGAAAGCAAGGGCAACAAGCCCGAGGCATCGGAATTCAAGCCAAGGAGGACATCTGACCTTCCGACGGTCACATTTGACGAATTCGATTCCGACGGGTCGGATAGTCACCACGATGGTCTGGTAATCTCTTTGTCTATTGGTAATTGTTTAATACAGAGAGTACTAATCGATACAGGGAGTTCGACAAACCTCTTGACCCTTGATGCTCTTAAAGAAATGGGTCTGACTGAGAAAGACCTAATCAAGAAGTCGACCCCACTGGTCGGGTTCAGTGGTGAGGTTAAGCATACGACTGGTGAAATCATTCTAACCACATACGCTGGAAGAATCAACCAACAGGTGAAATTCTTAGTCCTAGACTGTCCGTCTCCCTATAATTGTATTCTTGGCAGGCCATGGATACACGCTATGAAGGCAGTACCTTCAACGTATCATCAAGTCATCAAATTCCCCACTGAATGAGGAGTCCAAGAGATCAAAGGACCGCAAAAGAATGCTACATCGCTTCCATGAAGAGCGCAGTCGAACACAAGACCGCATAGCAACCACAGAGCGGCGAAGGGCCTAGTCGGTATATCGAACCAGAAATGGAAAAACTCGATGAAATCGCACTAGACCCTTCAAAGCCAAACCAAACGGTAAGGGTCGGGTCGGACTTGGACGATTCGACCAGACAACAACTTCTTGACTTTCTCGGGGCCAATGCTGACTATTTCGCATGGTCGCATGAGGATATGGTCGGAATATCTCCAAACGTTATTACTCATAAATTAAATGTGGATCCATCTCATCCTCCTGTCAAGCAAAAACGCAGGAAGTTTGTCCCCGAGCGGAACAAGATAGTCGACGACGAAGTCAAGAGCTTATTGGAAACAGGAAAGATCAGGGAGGTCCACTATCCTGAATGGCTAGCCAACGTGGTCGTAGTCCAGAAAAAGAACGGCAAATGGAGAGTCTGCATCGACTTCACAGACCTCAACAAGGCTTGTCCCAAGGACTTGTTCCCTTTACCCCATATCGACGCCATGGTCGAGGCCACAGCGGGGCACGAAATGCTTACCTTCATGGACGCTTTTAGCGGTTACAATCAAATCCTTATGGAACCCGACGATCAAGAAAAAACAGCGTTCATCACCAGCCAAGGTATCTATTGTTACCGAGTAATGCCCTTTGGTCTGAAAAATACAGGGGCTACTTATCAACGACTAGTCAACAAAATGTTCAAAGACCAAATCGGAGACACGATGGAAGTCTACATCGACGACATATTGGTCAAGTCCAAAAAGAAAGAAGATCACATAGACCACCTACGCGACAGCTTCGAGGTGCTCAAAAGGTACAATATGAAACTAAACCCTACTAAATGCTCCTTCGGAGTGTCGTCAGGGAAGTTCTTAGGATACATGGTGACTCAAAGAGGTGTAGAGGCTAGCCCAGAACAGATCAAGGCTCTCATCAACCTTCGATCCCCCCGATGCGTCAAAGATGTACAGAAGCTCATAGGTCGGATAGCAGCTCTGAGCAGATTCATCTCCAAATCGTCCGACAAATGCAAACCCTTCCACGACGCACTCAAGAAGAACAAGTCCTTTCAATGGACGGAAGAACACGAAGTAGCGTTCCAAAACCTCAAAGAGTACCTGGCCAGTCCCATGTTACTGACCAAACCTAAAGGCGACGAACCCTTATTTCTTTATCTTGCAGTGTCAGAATCAGCCGTAAGCGCAGTACTGATCAGGGAGGAGGATGACAAACAGTCACCAATATATTACGTCAGTCGGACGCTGTTACCGGACGAAACAAGGTATTCGTCACTTGAAAAGCTCGTGCTATCACTGGTAATGGCTTTGAACAAACTCAAACCATATTTCGAATCCCATACTATTACTGTTCGCACTAATCATCCCATGAGAGCTATCATGAGGAAACCTGAGTTCACAGGACGAATGACCAAATGGGCCATACACCTCAGTGGTTACGATATCGAGTACGAGCCCAGGACATCGATCAAGTCACAAGCCTTAGCCGACTTTGTGGCCGATTTCAGTTCAACCCTAGAGCAAGAAGCCACAAAAGAAGCAACACAATTACTCGCGACAAATGAGGCATGTACATGGGAGCTCCACACAGACGGGGCATCGAATGCCAGAGGATCGGGGCTAGGGGTCGTGCTAAAATCGCCACAAGGGGACAAGATAGCTCAAGCTGTCAGATGTGAGTGGGATGCGACTAACAACGAAGCTGAATACGAGGCACTCATATTCGGACTCATCCTAGCTCGCGACCTAGGGGTCCGAGAGATCGAAGTCGTTTGCGACTCCCTGTTGGTCGTAAACCAGATACAAGGGTCGTACAGTGCCAAGGATACCAGAATGATAGCCTACTTAGAGGTAGCCAAGAAACTGATCGGACAATTCCAAACATTCAACATCAGACAGGTGCCCAGGGATCTTAACTCCCAAGCTGACGCACTCGCTAATCTAGGATCCGTCCTAGACCCGAAGGAATTTCCACACATACCATTGGCCCACATCACCACGCCAGCCGTCCCAAGGACATCCGTCGAGTCAACAACATCACTTGAAGAACTCATCGCCATGGAAATAGGCGACCGATCAGAAGAAGACATCGTCGACACCAATGACGACTGGATGTTGCCTTACATTAGATGGTTAAAAGACGGTATCCTACCCGACGACAAGACGGAAGCAAAAAGGCTCAAGGTATAAGCACTCTCCTACGATATCGTAGATAACATCTTGTACAAAAGATCTTATACAGGACTACTCCTACGATGCCTCAAGACTCCAGAAGTCGGACGTATCTTACAATCGTTGCACGAAGGGGAGTGTGGCAATCACACCGGCGGACGAAGCCTCTCGGGAAAAGCCCTACGAAATGGGTACTATTGGCCAACGATGAACAAAGACGCCATGGAATACACCAAGAAATGTGATGCTTGTCAGCGGCACACACCCGTCCATCATCAGCCTTCGAAGCTCCTCCATCCGATCCTAGCTCCATGGCCCTTTATGAGATGGGGAATGGACATCGTCGGAAAGCTCCCCCCCCCCCCCCCCCCCCGCGTCGGGTCAAAGAGTCTTCTTCCTTGCCATGACGGACTACTTCTCTAAATGGATCGAAGCCGAAGCCTACAGAGAGGTAAAAGATCAACACGTCATTTCATTCGTAAAATGCAATATCTTGTGCAGATTTGGCGTCCCATCAGAAATCGTGTGCGACAATGGCTCCCAATTCATCAGTCATAAGACTCGAACCTTCTGCGACCAGTGGAACATCAAGTTGGTCATATCCACAC
Organism: Rheum nobile; assembly: GCA_027886185.1. Lineage (NCBI taxonomy): Eukaryota > Viridiplantae > Streptophyta > Magnoliopsida > Caryophyllales > Polygonaceae > Rheum > Rheum nobile. The sequence continues at coordinate 2,346,697 of WOAB01000500.1, read as the reverse complement.
CTCGGTATCCGCAATCCAATGGATAAGCCGAATTCAGCAACAAGATCATTATCAACAACCTCAAGAAATGCCTCACAGGGGCTAAAGGCAAATGGGCAGACGAACTCCCACTTATTCTCTGGTCTGACAGGACTACTCCAAAGAATGCGACCGAGCAATCGCCTTTCTCTCTCGTCTATGGGAGTGAGGCGGTCATCCCGGCTGAGTTACTGGTTTCGACCGCTCGCTGCAACCTTCAGACAAATGAACAAAACGACATCGAGCTAGCACACAATCTGGACACAGTGGACGAAATCAGAGAGAAAGCCCGAATTAGGATGGTCAGGTTCCAACAACAAGTCGCAAGGAGCTACAACAAGAACGTCCGAATCAAGGCATTCAAGGTCGGAGACTAGGTCCTCAGGAAAACTTTCCAGAACACTAAGAACCCATCCGACGGAAAGCTAGCACCACAGTGGGGAGGACCTTACTTGATCACCGAAGTGGTCGAACAGGGAGCATATCAGCTAAAGGATAAAGACGGACGACCGATCCCGAGGAGTTGGAACACAACACATCTAAAACTCTACCATTTCTGAACCAATGAGGTAAAACATCACACAAATCTTATACATCGCATATACATTACTATCTGTCGCATACAAATCGCATGCAAATCGCATGCTATCGCATATACATTACTATATGTCGCATACAAATCGCATGCTATCGCATATACATTGCTACATGTCGTATATATACCGTATGCTGTCGCATGCACATCGCTATTTCCTTTTATATATCATCATCTAACACTAAGCGAAGACTTCCTCCTTACAAAAACACAAATGCAGAACAACATTTACATTGGATCCTGTCATCCGCAAAAAAAAAGCGCTTATATTACATTACACGATCGATCGGAACACGGGGAGATGACAACACAGGCACGTCGGCACACCGCCTGCCTTACACAAAACATAAGGTATAACACCTTATTACATTTACGCAATAAAACATATTGCTTACCTCCCCGACATAATGTCATGACTAACACATACACAAACACATCGCATGCCTGCTCTATATACATACACACGGTGAAACCCCACTCGACGGAGCATACGGGTGAAACCAACATACACGAAATAGAAAACGTCATTGACAACTTCCTTGAAGGTCCGACGAACATGTACGAAATGAACTAGCATACGACTCTATATGTAAAAATACAATTGCATCGAAATAAAAGCATCTTTATACAAATACGTGACCCACGATGGTGGACGGGTCGCCAAAACACATTGTCTGCCTACACATCTGTAGGACTTTTAACGACGGTCATTCAGAAATATCATGCGACCCGCGATGGTGTACGGGTCGCCAAAACACATAATATTCAAACCCACACACAGGTGGGGCAAAGAGAGTCATACTACCCGGAGAAAACAAATCAAGCGTCGGGAGCAATGGCATTACCTTCCGTAGGGGCTGGCTCCAGAGAAGCTATCTCATCAGTCGGCTCGACATCACCAAGATGGGCCTCGTCCTCATCGGCGCCTTCATCCACGGCCTCCTCTCCGACGCCGGCTAAGCAAAACAGCTCCTGACCAGGATCTCCCTTTGGGAACATGGAGTCCAGAGTCTCCTTCTCCGCTTTCAGGTCCCAGAGCTCATGCTTGCCCTCGTTGAACTCCTCGATCATTTCGATGTGCAACTTCACCGCATAAAAAGCCCCAACATCACCAGCAATTTGGCCATCGGTAATGCGAGCCCGCCTCACCTCCTCCTCAACGCCTGATCGGCACTCTTCAAACTCCCTCCGACTTGCGACCAGCTCTTCTTGACTGCTCTTCAGCTCCCTGGTGAGGCGAGGCTCAGTCTCACGGCAGCGACTCTCCGCTCCCTCCAGCTTGGTCCTCAAAGACGCAAGGTCAGACTCTGACCTAGCAGCCCTGTCCTCGGCCTTGACAAGCATCGCCTGAACACCGGAGTAAGCTCCTAAGAAATACTGGAAGGCCTGACAGAAAGACACATGACAACACAAAAACACAATCAAGAAACGTAGTCGAGCAAAAAGAAACATAAAAACAAGAACAAAGGGCAACTCACCCTCCACGCGGAGCATCCCGCTTCACCAATGCAGTCTAGAGGGGAGACATCCTTAACTTCCGACTTCAAAGTCGGGTCCTGAGCACAAAAAAGGTCGGCGATCGACTGTCCGACGGCACCGATCTTGCCGACCCCCTCAGCAGTCGCACTCTTTTTCCTAGGGATGTCCTCCACCTTGACGTCTTCAGGGCGAGCGCTCGCCTTCCTCTTAGAGCCAGTCTTGACTGGAACCGTCAGATCCACCAGATTCGGTTTGCTTGACGCGGCTTTGGCCGCCGCCTTCCTCTGCTCGATCAGACTTTTCCCTGACGCCACCCTCAAACGATCACTCGATCGACCACAAGGGGAACCTGACACGACAGAACAACAAAAAGGGAGAAATCCTAAAGTATACGACAAAACGAAAAACAGTAAAAGACACCTGGAGTCAAGAATCTACCTTTTGAACGAGACAATGAGACATTCGACATGTCGTCTTGAGAGGCAGGAGTCGTCGACAGTAGGTTAACGTTCACAAACTTTCTTTCAAACGCGGGAATTTCAAGGACAATATTCAACAAGCCTTCCGACCGGCTACTCACTTCTAGATCTTCTGGTTCGGGGACTACAAAAAAGAAAAGTTAAGGCAAGAGTTAAGACACATAAAATACGCGAAAGAGAAGACAAATACATACTATCGATCTGCCACTCTGTCAACAAAAACGGACACTCTCCCTCCTTCTCCAAAGAAGAACGTTCGACGAAAAAGAACTTCGACCCCCATCCGCGGTCGTTGACATCAGGGCTCTGTACCAAAGGCTTCCGACCATGTCGGATACGCAACTGAACGTGACAGGAACTCTTCGACCCAATAAAGTAGTTATACCACAGAGCGTCAAAATCAAAATCGGCCCCAGTTTGAACATTCACAAGGTCTAAAACCCTAAGAACTCTCCACGCCTGAGGCATTACTTGACATGGCGCCAGCGCCAAAGTGGCTAAAAAATCCATGGCAAGGGGAGAGAAAGGAAATTTGTGCCCTATTCTAAACGGGTATGCGTAGAAGCAAATCCATCCTTCGTAATGCGCATCGGCCCTCTCATCTAGATGAGGCAACCTGGCGACCGTCTCTGGTGGAAAGCCTCCGACTTGGAGAACTTGATCCAGCTCCGCCTGAGACAAAGTGCTAGTCAATGCATCTGACTCCTTCAAAATGAAACGAGGAGGAGTTTTGCCTTCACGAGAATCGGAAAGAGTCTTCGACGACTCGGAAGCCTCGATGGAAACCATTTCGAGAATGGAAAGAGAGAGAGATCAAAGAGCTATGACTAGAGAAATCAGAAAACTATGGCGAAAGAGACCGAGAAGCTTACCGGAAGAAACTTGTAAAGGAAGATGGGATGAAGACTAATCGATTCCCTCTGCTCTGAATTTATGGAGGGAAGCAAAGATTTGCAGAGGCGTCGCATCATGCCCCAATCATGCGCCACGTAGCCCTGAGCAAACGCGCCAAAAAAGGATGGTGAAGATCGTATCTAGAGAAGATGCCACGGATTCCGTTTTACTTGCCTAAACCGAAAACCCAAGGCAACTTAGGGCTATTGTTGGGCCTGGCATCCCCGGAGAAGATGGATCAAGTGAATCGAGTCCAAGCCCATTGCAGATCGGAAGAACAAAGGAGAAGGCCCAGAGGAGGCGACAAGGCTTCTCTGGTCGAATGCCCTCCAACAAGATCGCGAGAATCTCGCCATACATTTAATGCCCAGATCACGCAACGTCCACAGCATTCAAACCACTATAATTGTAGCAATTAAATGGCATAATCCTTGCCATTGCTCCCGGCATTGAAGACGAAGATATTAGAAAAACACAACAGTCACAATGGAAAAGAACTTATCATATTTGGACGACGAAGAAGATAAGAGGATACGAACACATTAACGCTAGACACACAAGCATCCTGGCTCACAAACGAATCAGAACAACACTTACGCTGCCCGCTTAGCTCTCTAGCAATCATCTGCGCTTACTCTCCACCGGTCGCCACCTAAAAGTCCTCGGTCAAGTCCTATACGACCACTCGGTCTAAACTACGATAAGTTGTATCTCGATTCGATCCGATCAATACACTATCTAATAAAATCATCTCACTATTCTACATTTATTCTTTGCTTGTCAATTATCTACTTGGTTTGGATTGTTCTCTATCACCCGATTGACTAGTTACCCCGTCTAAGGCGATTTAGGTCGTCCGATCCTTTCACCCCAAAATAGAATGCAACACACCTAAAGTTATACCACTTCTAGACCAGCAAGGTAAGGCACCAACGTTCTTTCACCTACCATATACTATTCGTTGTTACAAACACAATTCTATTCCTTGAAACTGAGCATTCACATCTAGTAAGGACATTTTTCCTTGCAAACCTAAGTACAGGACGACATCGACATACACACTGGATCCAGTCACAAATAAAAGTACTTACACTACATTTACACGATCGATCGGAACACGGGGAGATGAACACCACAGGCACGTCGGCACACCGCCTGCCTTACACAATTAATACATAAGGTTAAGACACCTTATTACATTTACGCAATAGAGAAATATTGCTTTCCTCCTCGGCATAACACTAAGTCATGACTAAACAAACACATACATTTGCAGGCCTCCTTCTTTACATACATACGGCAAGCCCTACTCGACGGAGCACACGGGCGAACCCGACATACAAATCAAAGGCGTCAATGACAAACTTCTCTAGAAGAGTCTGACGAAACATACGAACACATAAAAAAGTTCGACCCTTTGTAAAACGGATTACGTCAATAAAAGTCTAAGCATTTTTTACATACACGCGACCCGCGATGATGGACGGGTCGCCAAAACATATTGTCTGCCTACACACACATAGGACTTCAAATCATCCACAGACACATTATGCGACCCGTGATGGTAGACGGGTCGCCAAAACAGAAAATATCATACCCACACACAGGTGGGGTCACAAGTCAATTACGAAAAATAGTCAAAGGTCGGGATTCGAGGCATTACCTTCAGCAGGGGCCGGATCGGTGGAAGGCTGGGGCTCGAGCGGCACGGTATTGCCAGAATGGACCTCGTTTTCATCGGTACTTTCGTCTAGAGATTCCTCTCCGATGTCGGCCAATTGGAAAAGCTCTGAACCAGGATTCCCCTTTGGAAACAAGGTATCCATGGTCTTTTTCTCCGCCTTCAAATCCTAGGTCTCCTGCTTGCCCTCTTCAAACTCCTCGATCATCTCGACACGCGACTTCAATGCATAGAAAGCGCCTACGTCGCCTGCGACCCGACCAGCCTCAATCCTAGCCTGCTTCAACTTCTCTTCAACACTTTACTGGCTCTCACTAAGCTCCCTCCAACAAGCATCCAAGTCATCTTGGCAATTCTTCAGCTCCCTAACGAAGCGACGCTCGGCGTCCGTAAAACGGCTCTCAGCTCCTTCCACCTTGGTCTTCAAAGACGCCAGATCGGACTCTGACCTAGCAGCCCTGTCCTCGGCCTTAGCGACCATCTCTTTGACACCAGAATATGCCCCCAAGAGAAACTGGAAAGTTTGAAAAAAGGACAAGATTGAAACAATCAAGGTTGCACCCGACTATGAGATAGAAAATGAACAAACTTGAGATCCGCCAAGACGACTTACCTTCCACGCAGAGCACCCCGCTTCGCCAATACAGTCCAAGGGAGAGACGCCATCAATTTTAGACTTCAGAGTCGGGTCCTGATCATGAAAGAGATTGGCAATCGATCGACCGACCGCGTCGATCTTCTCGACTCCACGAGCAGTCGTCGCCTTTTTCTTTGGAGTGTCCACCACCTTCACATCGCCAGAAGAAGCACCTGCCTTTCATTTCGAGCCAACTTTGGCTGGGAGCGACGACTCCACCGGCGTCGATTTACTCGACGAGGCCCTGGCCGCCGCCAACCTTTGCTTTATCAGACCTTTCTCAGACACTCCCTTCAAACGGGCACTCGACCGACCAGCCGGAGATGCTGACACGACAGACAAAACATAAATCACAAGCAGACGATTAAAAATACATGAGTCAAACAAAAACTCACACTTGACCCGAGACGATGAAACAGTCGACATAACGTCTTGAGTAGTGGGGGAGACCGACAACAGGTTGACGTTTATGAACTTCCGCTTCGACGCGGGGATACTAAGAATAATCTTTGTCAGACCTTCTGACTGAGCGTCCGCTTCCAATTCTTCAGCCTCAGGGACTACAAAAAAGAAGAGTTAAGCAAAGGGTTAAAAACACATAAAACATGCAAAGAGAAGTCGAATACGTACTCTCAACTCGCCATTCTGACAGTAGAAACGAATAGTCGCCCCCTTCTCTAGAGACGAACGCTTGACGAAGAAAAACTTTGACCCCCATCCACGTTCGTTTACATCTAAGTTGAACACCAAGGGCTTTCGACCCGGACAAATATGCAACTGGACACGAGAAGAACTCTTTGACCCCAGAGAATAGTTGTACCACAGGGCATCGAAGTTAAAACCAGCCCCAGACTCAACATTCAACAAATCTAAAACCCTAAGGATCTGCCATGCCTGTGGCATGACCTGACACGGTGTAAGCGTCAGGGTCACTAAAAAATCCCTAACAAGAGGGAAGAATGGAAACGTATGGCCAATCCTAAACGGGTAAGCATAGAAACAAACCCATCCCTCGTAGCGAGCGTCAGCTCTCTCGTCTGGATACGGCAACCTTGCGACCGTCTCCGAAGGAAAGCCTCCGACTTGAAGGATCCGCTCCAACTCCGCCTCCGACAGAGTCCCCGTCAGAGCGTCTGCCTCCTTCAGAAGGAAGAGGGGGGGACCTCATTCTTGCTCGAGTTCGAGCAAGTAGCAGTCGACTTGGAAGATTCACTGGAAACCATCTCCAGAACAGAGAGAGAAGGGAATCGAAGAGCAATTTTTTTCAAAAAAACTTAGCAAAACCTACCAGATGAGGAAACAAAGGAAAAAGATGAAGCCAAACCGTCAGAAACTTGATTCGGGTTTATGGAGGGAATCGGCAGTCGCAGAGACGTCCCATCATGCAGCGGGATTATCACCACGTAGCCCTCGTCTGTCGCGCCTAGATCGGAGGGTGGAGATCGTGTGGGATGAAAGTTGCTTGGACTCCATCTCACAGCTGCCATGGAGCCCAAAACAACTTGGGGCTATTGTTGGGCCCAAACTTACTCCAAGGGATCGGATCGAACGAATTGGGCCAAAGTCCAGACGAAGCCGAAGGCCAGAAGGAGTTAGAGGCGACGGATGCCCTTCAGACGCTGAGGATCCGACCGAATCCCGAAAGTTTTGCCCTGGACATTAATTGCTTGATCGGTGACAACGGTAACAACATTAAACACAGAGATTATGATGGCAATCAAGAGCAAATCCCAAAGATCTCGCACGGAATTAATAGAGGATAAATACGAAGACGAATAACGGACACAAGGAGAAAACTACCGTAAATAGACCACGAAGAAGCAAACGACAAGACACACGTCTATACACAGCATCCACTGACTTACCCTTCGAGAGTCCTACTTGCATATTCACTCTCACTCAAACCCCCCGGAGATTCTACCCGATCGCTGCCGGTCGAAACACCAAAACGCATGTCGGACAGGGCTCGATCCTTTATTCTCTAAGGATAAGTTGTATTTCGATCTGATTCAGTCATCATTTGATATATAAATTACATTGCCATTTCGCATCTATTCTTTTCTTGGTTGATTGTCTATTTGGTTTGGATTTATTTTTTATTATTCGATTGACTCATTACCCCGTCTAAGGTGATTTAGGTCGATCGATCTTTTCATTCCAAAACACAGTTTTAGAGTTAGCTCATTCAGAGAGGACTAATCTGCAAGAACCGGCAATTGTGAAGACTAAGGGACAACCAAATGGAGCTCTAAACAAAAGACTTCCTTCTTCGTGGGAGCTCATTGAGCAAGAGTTGAACCAAACACCTCTAAAGAAGCAACGAGGTAGCCCCCCAAAGCACCCCGATTCCCCGAGTACACCTGATGCGATCGATCCCCGTGGAGCAAGACCGATCTAGATTCAGATCGTTTGTTCTTCCCAAGCAAGTACTCGTTCTTCGCGTTCTTCGTGTTCTTGGCCTTCTTCAAGAACTCTCTCAAGGGAAACAACATTATGTTCCTATTTCTTGGGTTTGGCGGATCAAACCCTGGCGGCGGATGGGTGGAGGGGTTCAACGTGATGAACACCCGAGGTGGTGGAAGGAGGCCAACGTTATGGCTCCTTAGAGAACTTTGAGAAAAGGCTAGAAAGCCTTCAGAGAGAGAGAGAGAGAGAGAGAGAGAGAGAGAGGTGAAGCCAATGGACAACTAGGAGTGACTCTCAACTATGTTGTCTTAACTTAACTTGGAGATTACAATGAGAGTTCAATCCTATTTATAGAAAAACAAGGGAAAACTAGGGTTGAAGAGGAAACCCTAATGGGCTTGGGCCTAAGACATCAAGGTCCAACCCATTACATCATTCTAAAATGGAAATGCAAAACATAACTAGCAAAGCTATAAATAGTAAGTGGACCCGTGGCGGAATCGTCAAATAACCCCTAGAAATCAAGGGTCAAAAGAGAGACCCACGAACAACTTGGCTCGGACCCGAAGCTCGCACACATGTGGGTGACTAGAGATTGAGTAGCTCTAGCAATGCTTCTAGCACGGGCTCTAGTCATCGGCCCATCGAAACGCACCCTAAGGAGGTCCTCTTCGTCTCTCGGCGTAAGGGGGGTAGGCATGGAGTCATCATTCTTCCCTTCTTGGCTGCGAAGCGTCCTCGCTTCGTCCTCGTCATACTCGGGGGGAGCATATGGAGAGAGATCTGAAACATTGAAGCTCAGATGGGCACCATACTCGTCTGGCAGCTCGAGGTAGTATGCATTGTCACCAAGGCGTTCCAAAATGCGGAATGGTCCATTGCCTCGGGGATCTAGCTTGCTGCGGCGCTTGGCTGGAAAGCGCTCCTTGCGCAGATGGAGCCACACCATGTCGCCCGGCTCAAAGGTGATGTTGCGTCGTCCCTTGTATGCTTGGCGCTTGTACTGCTCAGCTCGGCACTCAAGTTGCACATGGGTGCGCTCATGGAGGCTCTTGACAAACTCAGCACGGTCAAGACATGTGGCGCTCTCGGCATCGTGAAGCGGCCGTGGTATCAAATCAAGCTGGATGGCAGGGTTGAGGCCATAGACGACCTCGAACGGCGTCTTCTTGGTCGCCGAATGCATGGACCTATTGTAAGCAAATTCAACATGGGGCAAACAATCTTCCCACCTGTGGATGTTAGCTTTCAACATAGTGCACAATAAGGCGCCAATAGTACGGTTGGTCACTTCAGTTTGACCATCCGTCTGAGGGTGGCAACTAGTGGAGAAAAGAAGTCGCGTCCCCAATTTGGACCAAAGAGTCTTCCAAAAGTGACTCACAAACTTAGCATTGCGATCCGACACAATGCTACAAGGGATGCCATGTAGCTTGACAACATGCTCAAAGAACAAAGTGGCAACCTCCTGAGCGTTGGTCATCTTGCATGCAATAAAGTGAGCCATTTTGGAAAATCTATCCACCACAACAAAAATCGAGCCCCTCCCCTTCTTAGACATGGGCAACCCCGTTATGAAGTCCATAGAAATGTCCTCCCAAGGGGCTGCCGGAATTGGCAAAGGGGTATACAAGCCAAAGGGACTCGACTTGCTTTCGGCCTTATGGCATGTCACACCGCTATTGCAGAACTTCGTGACATGGTCAAGCATTTTGGACCAAAAGAAGTGCTCCTTGAGCGCGGCCAAGGTTTTGGCGATGCCGAAGTGGCCGCGCCCTTCGTGGGCTTCTTGGATAAGAAGTCTACGAATGGAGGTGTCGGGTATGCACAATTTACCAGTTTTGTACAAAAACCCATTGTCCATATAATATCCCTCACATTCTCCCTTTTGTATGCATAAGTCAAAGATTGCACCAAAGAAAACATCTTGTGCATACAACTCCTTAATAAGAGAGAACCCAAGGATATTGGCATCAAGTTGGGAGAGAAGAGTGTACCTCCGAGACAACGTGTCGGCGACCACATTGTCCTTGCCCTTCTTGTACTTCACAACATATGGGAAGGTCTCCATGAATTCAACCCATCGGGCGTGACGCCGACCGAGATGCACTTGGCTCTTCAAATACTTGAGAGCCTCATGGTCGGAATGGATAACGAACTCCTTCGGCCAGAGGTAATGTTGTCATGTCTTCAAGACCCAGATCAAGGCGTAGAGCTCCTTGTCATACGTCGAGTAATTGAGAGTGGCACCGATGAACTTCTCGCTGAAGTATGCAATGGGGCGTCGGTCTTGGAGAAGCACACCACTTATGCCGTGGTTGGAGGCATCACATTCCACCTCAAAGGTCTTGGAAAAATCTGGCAGCTGAAGCAAGGGAGCATTGCATAAGCGATCCTTGAGTGTAGTGAATGTCGCCTCGTGCGCATCACTCCACTCCACTGTAGCTCCCTTCTTGGTCAACTCATGCAATGGTGCGGCAATTGTGCTGAAATCCCGCACAAAACGCCGGTAGAACCCAGTCAAGCCAAGGAAAGAACGGACCATGGTGGCCGTTGTTGGCTGAGGCCACTCTCGAATAGCGCACACCTTCTCTTCATCGACGCGCAAGCCGTCGCGTCCCACCACGAAGCCTAGAAAGACAGTAGAAGGGGCATAAAAAGAGCATTTGGAAAGGTTATCAAATAATTTCTCCTTTCGGAGGCATTCGAGCACAGACCTGAGATGGCTAACATGTTCTTCCAAACTCTTGCTATAGATCAGGATGTCGTCAAAGTAGATGACCACAAACTTGCCCAAGTAAGCCCGAAGAACCTGGTTCATGAGGCGCATGAAGGTGCTTGGGGCATTGGTGAGGCCGAAAGGCATCACGAACCACTCATAGAGACCGTACTTGGTCTTAAAGGCAGTCTTCCACTCCTCGCCCTCCTTCATGCAGATCTGGTGGTAGCCACTCTTAAGATCGATCTTAGAGAACAAGGTGGCACTATAAAGCTCATCCAACATGTCATCAAGGCGAGGGATTGGGTGGCGGTACTTGACCGTGATTTGGTTGATGGCTCGACAATCCACACACATTCGCCAAGAGCCATCCTTCTTGGGCACAAGGATCACGGGCACAACACAAGGACTAAGGATCTCACGGACATATCCTCTGTCCATGAGTTCTTGAACTTGACGTTGGAGTTCCTTAGTCTCTTCGGGGCTAGCACGATATGGGGACCGATTTGGCAAAGAAGCGGCCGACACAAAATCGATTTGGTGCTCGATTCCGCGCACCGGGGGCAAGCCAGGGGGAAGCTCATCGGGCATAACATCTGAAAGTTCATGCATCAAGGAAGCAACCGCAGGGGGTAACTCTAACAAATCTAGGGTTAAGCACCGGTCCAAACCCGGTCTGGACCGGAACCCGGAACCCCAAAAATGATGGACCGGAACCCGGACCGTCCGGACCGGTCCGGGTCCGGTCCTATTTGGACCGGATTTGGACCGGTTTATATTTTTGCTAAATTTAAATATAATTTATTCAAATTTAAACATGAAAAAAAAACCTCAAATCTAAATATAATTTATCCTAAATCCTAGAACCCTAAACCCTAAACCTCAAATATAAAAAAACCTCAAACCGGTTAAAATTTTGAGATTTTTAAAACCACCAGGCCAGACCGGACCGGACCCGGACCGGACCGGACCCGGACCCGGACCCGGACCGGACCGGACCGGACCGGACCCGGACCGGACCGGACCCGGAAATTCAGAAATCCGGAAATCTCTAGACCAGACCGGTTATAACCGGTCCGGTCTAAATTTCCGGGTCGGCCCGTATTTTGCCCATCCCTAAACAAATCAGTATTGATAATAAAGCAAGGGTTAGATACCGGGAGAAAGTACGGGTGTCGTCCGTGCAAGATAGGCGCCAGGTGGCGTTGGCGGGCCATGAGGAGTCGGGGCTCGCAAGTGCCCTTGATGGGTGCCGAAGATGATAAGGCAACTGAGGCATGGCCAGAAAGAGGAGTCGGAGATGTCTTGGCCTTGGCCGGTGGCTGGCCTAGGCGCTGCGGTGTAGTGGCTTCACGGCTCAAAAGGCTCTTGCCCTTGGTATTCTCGATCGTCTTCACACGGTTGCGGTCCACTTGGTCTTGTAAAATCTCCTTCGGGGACATCGGAAGGAGAGTCACCTTCTTCGAGTTGTGCATAAACACATAGGTGTTAAGAAACCCATCATGGAGCGCCTTCTTGTCAAATTGCCAAGGACGGCCCAAGAGGAGGTGGGTGGCGTCCATAGCAATCACATCACATAGCACCTTGTCTCGGTAGTAGCCAATGGAGAACTCGACGAGGCATTGGCGGTGAACCATAGCATTGTCCTTTCCCTCGGAAATACACTGAAGGCTATACGGCTGTGGGTGCGGAGTGGTAGCCAGATTGAGGTGTTTGATCACCTTCTCATTCACGATGTTGCAACAACTCCCACCATCAATGATGACGCTCAACGAGGAAGTTTGGACCAAGCAACGAGTATGAAAGAGATTTTCTCGTTGGTCCAAAAGGATGCCCTCCTTGGCGGTTAGGACACGGCGGGAGACAAAGCTCAAAGGGGTTCCATCAGCCTCGTCAATAGCGCCACAAAAATACTCCTCATCACCGGCCTTATAGGCGGCGTCAACATGGTGCTCGGCCTCAAACTCATCATCAAAGGACTCATAACCAGATTGAGCCATGAATAGTACCTTCTTGTTGTTCGAACAATCCCGTTGTACATGTCCTCGGCCCTGGAACTTGAAGCAAACCCAATCACGAGCACGTTCCTCGATGGTGGCGCCAGAATGGCCGGTTGGCGTGGCGCCGCGAGTAGGAGGCGCGACATTGGTGGGCGCCTTGGACGAGTAACTAGGGCGAGTGGGGACCGAAGACTAGGGCAGTCCAGAGGGAGATGCAGCCGTGGAGGGGCCAAACCTTGAAGTCGAATTGCGGGACCAAGCGGCCTTCTTCCATCTTTGGAGCTGGTTGTGAATCTCCATGGCCGTATGGGTCAAAGTTTGGATATCCTTGATGTTGAGGATTCGGAGTTGGTCCCGGATATCAACATTCAACCCACTCATGAAGGTTGTGCGCATAGCTATGGGCGACTGGTGAACACCGGCCTTGTGGGGCACAAATCCTCGAGCTCAGCAAAGTACTCAAGGGGTGAACGGTTTCCCTGCTCGGAGAGGGCAATCCGAAGGCGCATCTGCTCAGCATAATCTTCGGGGATGTACTTCTTGGTCATCACATACATGAGCTGTGGCCATGTACGAATGCGGGGCAAGTAACGCCTCCTTCGCTCGGTCCTGAGTCGGTATCACCAAGCACGAGCATTGTCGGTAAAGTGTAAAGTAGCCGCTCTGACTCTTTCCCCCTCGGCATATTTGCAATGGTCGAAGGCATCCTCGGTGACTAGTTTCCATTCAATAAACTTGGATGCATTATACTCGTCGGCAAAGTGTTCAAGCTTCACCTGGATTTTGTGACGACGAGCTAGGAATTGGCTCATGGATGGGTCGCAGTCTCGGGGAGGCCCATGACCGCGACGGCGGCGCCGAGGCTCACGAGCGGGGCGCTCATCGGAGTCCCACTCATAATCATCGGGTGGGTCATGGTGGTGTTGAGGGGGACCAAGATGCACCTCTGGCATCCAGTCAGGATCATCACGCGGGCTAGGTCGACGATGCTCTCGTTGGCCACGAGGGTCGGGATGAGCTGGGGGAATCCAATCATCATCATGATCACTATCAAAGATTTCACCGATCGGAGCATGGTACGGCCTTTCATTGGAGGTAACTTGCAAGTCCTCGTCGTCACCCTCAAAATCTTGGTAATCACTACTGTTTTGGGGCGAAAAGATCGGACGACCTAAATCGCCTTAGACGGGGTAACTAGTCGATCGGGTGATAGAAAACAATCCAAACCAAGCAGATAATTGACAAGCAAAGAGTAAATGTAGAATAACGAGATGATTTTATTAGATAATGTATTGATCGGATCGAATCGAGATACAACTTATCGTAGTTTAGACCGAGTGGTCGTGTAGGACTCGACCGATGACTTTTAGGTGGCGACCGGTGGAGAGTAAGCGCAGATGATTGCTAGAGAGCTAGGCGGGGAGGGTAAGTGTTGTTTTGATCCGTTTGTGAGCCAGAATGCTTGTGTCCTCAGCGTAATTGTGTGTCCTCTCGCCTTATCTTCCTCGTCGTCCAAAAATGGTAAGTCATTTTTCTTTGTTACCGTTATATTTTTTGCCATATATTTTATCTTCAATGTTGGGAGTAATGGTGAAGATTATGCCATTAAATCTCTGTAATTACGGTGGCTTAAATGTCATGGCCGTTGCGTGATCTGGTCATTTAATGCATGGCGAGATTCTCGCGATCCTGTCGGAGGGCATTCGACCAGTGAAGTCTCGTCGCCTCCTCTGGGCTTTTCCTTTGTTCTTCCGATCTGCAGTGGGCTTGGGCTCGATTCTTCCGACTCGTCTTCTCCGGTGATGCCAGGCCCAACAATAGCCCCAAGTTGCCTTGGGCATTCGGTTTAAGCAAGGAAAGTGGAATCCGAGGCAACTTCCGAAAACACGATCTCCACCATCCTTTTTTGGCGCGTTTGCTCAGGGCTACGTGGCGCGTGATCGGGGCATGATGCGATGCCTCTGCAAATCTTCACTTCCCTCCATAAATTCGGAGCAGAGGGAATCGATTAGTCTTCATCCCATCTTCATTTGCAAGTTTCTTCTGGTAAGCTTCTCGGTCTCTCTCTCTTTCCATTCTCGAAATGGTTTCCATCGAGGCTTTCGAGTCGTTGAAGACTCTTTCCGATTCTCGTGAAGGCGAAACTCCTCCTCGTTTCATTTTGAAGGAGTCGGATGCATTGACTAGCACTTTGTCCCAGGCGGAGCTGGATCGAGTTCTCCAAGTCGGGGGCTTTCCACCGGAGACGGTCGCCAGGTTGCCTCATCCAGACGAGAGGGCCGATGCGCGTTACGAGGGATGGATTTGCTTCTATGCATACCCGTTTAGAATAGGGCACAAATTTCCTTTCTCTCCCCTTGTTAGGGATTTTTTAGCCACTTTGGCGCTGGCGCCATGTCAAGTAATGCCTCAGGCATGGAGAGTTCTTAGGGTTTTAGACCTTGTGAATGTTCAAATTGGGGCCGATTTTGATTTTGATGCTCTGTGGTATAACTACTTTATTGGGTCGAAGAGTTCCTATCGCATTCAGTTGCGTATCTGACATGGTCGGAAGCCCTTGGTGCAGAGCCCTGATGTCAACGACCGCGGATGGGGGTCGAAGTTCTTTTTCGTCGAACGTTCTTCTTTGGAGAAGGAGGGAGAGTGTCCGTTTTTGTTGACGGAGTGGCGAATTGATAGTATGTATTTGTCTGCTCTTTCGCGTATTTTATGTGTCTTAACTCTTGCTTTAACTTTTTCTTTTTTGTAGTCCCTGAACCAGAAGATCTAGAAGTGAGTAGCCGGTTGGAAGGCTTGTCGAAGATTGTCCTTGAAATTCTCGCGTCTGAAAGAAAGTTTGTGAACGTCAACCTGCTGTCGACGACCCCTGCCTCTCAAGACGACATGTTGAATGTCTCATCGTCTCGTGCAAAAGGTAGATTCTTGACTCTAGGCGTCTTTTACTGTTTTTCGTTTTGTCGTGTACTTTAGGATTTCTCCCTTTTTGTTGTTCTGTCATGTCAGGTTCCCCTGGTGGTCGATCGAGTGCTCGTTTGAGGGTGGCGTCAGGGAAAAGTCTGATCGAGCAGAGGAAGGCGACGGCCAAAGCCGCGTCAAGCAAACCGGATCTGGTGGATCTGACGGTTCCAGTCAAGACTGGATCTAAGAGGAAGGCGAGCGCTCGCCCTGAAGACGTCAAGGTGGAGGACATCCCTAGGAAGAAGAGTGCGACCGCTGAGGGGGTCGGCAAGATCGGTGCCGTCGGACAGTCGATCGCCGACCTTTTTCGCGCTCAGGACCCAACTTTGAAGTCGGAAGTTAAGGATGTCTCCCCTCTAGACTGCATTGGTGAAGCGGGATGCTCCGCGTGGAGGGTGAGTTGCCCTTTGTTCTTGTTTTTATGTTTCTTTTTGCTCGACCGCGTTTCTTGATTGTGTTTTTGTGTTGTCGTGTGTCTTTCTGTCAGGCCTTCCAGTATTTCTTGGGAGCTTACTCCGGTGTTTAGGCGATGCGTGTCAAGGCCGAGGATAGGGCTGCTAGGTCAGAGTCTGACCTTGCGTCTTTGAGGACCAAGCTGGAGGAAGCGGAGAGTCGCTGCCGTGAGACTGAGCGTCGCCTCACCAGGGAGCTGAAGAGTTGTCAAGAAGAGCTGGTCGCAAGTCGGATGGGGTTTGAAGAGTGCCGATCAGGCGTTGAGGAGGAGGTGAAGCGGGCTCGGATTGCCGATGGCCAGATTGCTGGCGATGTTGGGGCCTTTTATGCTGTGAAGTCGCGCATTGAGATGATCGAAGAGTTCAACGAGGGCAAGCATGAGCTCTGGGACCTGAAAGCAGAGAAGGAGACTCTGGACTCCATGTTCCCAAAGGGCGATCCTGGTCAGGAGCTGTTTTGCTTGGCCGACGTCGGAGAAGAGGCCGTGGATGAAGGCGCCGATGAGGACGAGGCCCATCCCGGCGATGTCGAGCCGACTGACGAGATAGCTTCTCTGGAGCCAGCCCCTGCGGAAGGTAATGCCATTGCCCCCGACGCTTGATTTGTTTTCTTTGCGTAGTACGACTTTGTTTGCCCCATCTGTGTATGGGTTTGAATATTATGTGTTTTGGCGACCCGTCTACCATCGCGGATCACAGTATATTTCTGAATGACTGTCGTTAAAGTCCTACAGATGTGTAGGCTGACAATGTGTTTTGGCGACCTGTCCACCATCGCGGGTCACGTATTTGTATAAAAATGCTTTTATTTCGATGCAATTGTATTTTTACATATAGAATCGTATGCTTGTTTGTTTCGTACATGTTCGTCGGACCTTCAAGGAAGTTGTCAACGACGTTTTGTATTTCGTGTATGTCGGTTTCACCCGTATGCTCCATCGAGTGGGGTTTCACCGTGTGTATGTATGTAGAGCAGGCCTGTGATGTGTTTGTGTATGTGTTAGTCATGACATTATGCCGGGGAGGTAAGCAATATGTTTTATTGCGTAAATGTAATAAGGTGTTGTACCTTATGTTTTGTGTAAGGCGGGAGGTGTGCCGACGTGCCTGTGTTGTCATCTCCCCGTGTTCCGATCGATCGTGTAATGTAATGTAAGCATTTTTTTGCGGATGACAGGATCCAATGTAAATGATGTTCTACATTTGTGTTTTTGTAAGGAGGAAGTCCTCGCTTAGTGTCAGATGATGACATGTAAAAGAAGATAGCGATGTACATGCGATAGCATGCGGTATGTATGTGACAGGTAGCAATGTATATGCGATGGCATAAGATTTGTATACGACAGATAGCAATGTATATGCGAGGTATATGATTTGTGTGATGTTTTACCTCATTGGTTCAGAAATGGTAGAGTTTTAGATGTGATGCGTTCCAACTCCTCGGGATCGGTTGTCCGTCTTTATCCTTTAACTGATATGCTCCCTGTCCGACCACTTCGGTGATCAAGTAGGGTCCTTCCCATTGCGGTGCTAGCTTTCCGTCGAATGGGTTCTTGGTGTTCTGTAAAGTTTTCCTTAGGACCCAGTCTCTGACCTTGAATGCCTTGATTCAAACGTTCTTGTTGTAGCTCCTTGCGACCTGTTGTTGGAACCTGACCATCCTGATTCGGGCTTTCTCCCTGATCTCGTCCGCTGTGTCCAGATTGTGTGTTAGTTTGATGTCGTTCTGTTCATTTGTCTGAAGGTTGCAGCGAGCGGTCGAAACCAGTAACTCAGCCGGGATGACCGCCTCGCTCCCGTAGACGAGAGAGAAAGGCGATTGCCCGGTCGCATTCTTTGGAGTAGTCTTATCGGACCAGAGAATAAGTGGGAGTTCGTCTGCCCATTTGCCTTTAGCCCCTGTGAGGCGTTGTAACACCCCCAAAACTTAACCCTTTTGGAAAGGTATTACCGCTAGTGACCCCAGTGTTCCTTACCGAGATCACCCAAGGCTTTACCGTTTAAATACAAATCATGAAATACAATGATACAAAATGATAACCTTATTCATATAAAACACGAGTCCCGGGATTACATCCCAATCCCGAATAGGACAAACACAGAGTTTAAATAAATTACAACGGAAATCTTAAACAAGGTACAGCGGAAGACTTTTAAAAGATATTACAAAAAGGGTTGTGATCGTAATGATCACCTGCCCAAGGATCTCAACCTGATTAAAAGAGATTATTAAAAACATCGGAAAACCATCGTCGACTCCATAGTCCTTCTAGTCTTCTCATCTATACTCTATCTGATGTGCCGAATCGAACGGATGACACCAGCCCACATGCGGAGAACAAAGTTTGTGGGTTAGTCTACATAAATAGACTAACAAGGGTAAAAAGCAGAGTGGTTCGAGTGATCGAAACCGTTTACTATCATTGTCCCTCGAATAATAACCGAAGGGACGATACATAACCCGGCACTTTCACGGAAAACAACAAAAGGTATGCATGAGAGAAGATTCTGGAAGACTTCATCTTCACAGAAATCGACTCGAAAAGAGACTCCAAGAGATTGAGTCTTTAAGGAAATATGACAAATCTGGAATATTTAAATAATCATACAACAATGATTTTAAAAGTTGACTGAGATGCTTCAGTTCACGACCAACCTCATCGCATACAGCGAATCCAGATCGGAAGGAGAACGTATTATGATCAAAGTCGAGACGAGCTTTCCTAGCTGCACTGTTACTTAGCTGCACTACTCGCCATGGGTTTATTAATCATGTGCACTCGGGCACATATCTTATTTAATTACAAAACACACATTACTGAAACACGTTAATGTTATTAAGAGCGACAACAAGGCTTAAATCACAGGGTGACAATCATGTCGACCCAAATTAAAACACACACAACACACACGCGGGACTTAACATTATTATGCCAAGTAACAACGGCGTTATTATTACACCGGGTGACCTTACGTTCACCCTGATTGTACTATTACAGTGCTTACACTTTAATTATGTGCTTAACTGCACTTATCTTATTAAATTACAACACACACACACACACACACACACACACACACACACACACACACACACACACACACACACACACACACACACACACACACACTGTTGAGGCTTTTAATATTATTCCGAGAACACGGAAGTTATTATTACACCGGGTGACCTTACGTTCACCCTGATTGCACAGCCACAGCGCTTACAGTTTAATTTACAGGGTGACAGTTACGTCCACCCCAATGCACTAGCTAAGTGCTTAATACACAGGACTGCAATTAAGCTCATCCAATGGCGCTTGCAAGGCGCTTAAAACACTTCAGATCCTTACATGTGGATAAGAAGCATAGGTCATGACCCTTAAATTATTCGGAATAATCCGAGGAATATTATGATTTAAAGAAACGACAAATCCTTACTTGGATTAGCATTCCCACGAATATTAAATTATAAAGAAACGACTAATCCTTACTTGGATTAGCGTTCCTACGCACACTCTAACACAGTAATTAATCACATTAAAGCCATCCAGACAATCAACTTAAATATAGAGATAACAGAAACAGCTAATCCTTACTTGGATTAGTTTTCCTATTAGCCCACATGCTATTCTAGCATTAAGATTAATTTCACAACAATACCATCACGGTAATTATCACATATGATAGCGTTGTTCTAACAGATATACAACCTATGATAATGTCATTATTACAGTTTCCAAAACAGTTTATAAAACCATTTCCAGATAAACACAGTAATCATTCCAAATTAATTACTCAGATAAACAGCTAATAATTAATGTAAATATGGAACGATGAGCAAGAGCGAACCGCCACTTGCCTTAGTCCACAGATCTGGAACAAAGCAGAGACAACGGGATTCCGGGCTCGACACAGGTATAGCTCCGACAGCACAACGACCTTCGAGTCGACCCATAAGGAAACCCTAAGTTAGATCCGACATAAACTAGTACGAATCTATGGAAAGACGAAAGAACCCGAAAGAAACGACGCCACGACGACAACCAACCAAGCCAAAGCCACGAAGGCATTCTGGGCACTGGCGGCGGTCGCTGTTCTTGGCGGCGGTCACCGCATTCATCACGGCGGTCGCCGTGAAGAACACGGTCGACAGAGACGAGATAAATCTCACCAAAACAAAGCGCGTTTCGACCCCTTTCCGCCTTGCTTGGTTTCTGACCTCCAAAGGCAACCAAGAGGCTTCAAAAGGGCTGCTGGAAACACCACCAAACAACACCGACGAGGGCTTCAGAAATTCCGGCGAAGGGCACAACTCCGGCGAGACGAATTTTGGCAGAGATTTGGTGCTGGAATGACTCAAAACCTTTCCCCCAACATCCCCTTTTATAGCCAAGCATCTGGAGTTCAAAAACAAGAGGGCCTAGAGCTAGTTCGGCGCTCGCCAGAAGTCGCACCGGCGACCAACAGGCAAGGACCGCCGGATAACGAAGGTGGCAATTACGGAGGGCGCCGTAATTTACGGCGGTCGCCGTGGCCTGGCACACCAGTTGCCTCCTCGAGCATTGGGACGGCGGGCACCGTGACTTTACGGCGGTCGCCGTGCTTGGGTCTCACTACAGCGGTCGCCGCGACTTTACGGCGGTCGCCGTGACACCTTTTTCCCGCCCGTTCAGCTTTGGACGAACATGACATTAAGCCGGGATAAAAATTATCGTACGCGAACGACAATTAAAATCCAAGGCACGTCGTCTGTATTTTATTTCACTGAGAAAAATATTACAGATACAGAGCGCATTACAGAATGCCTCCAACTACCTGAATTAAGTCCGACGTACACAACGGGTACTCGGGAAAATTCCAAAAATTCCCAAAATAATCCTTACAGAATTACGGGGTATCACAGGCGTTTCTTGAGGTTGTTGATGATGATCTTGTTGTTGGATTCGGCTTGTCCGTTGGATTGCGGATATCGAGGTATGGATGTGCCCAACTTGATGTTCCATTGATCGCAAAAGGCTCGAGTCTTATGACTGATGAATTGGGAGCCGTTGTCGCACACGATTTCTGACGGGACGCCAAATCTGCACAAGATATTGCGTTTTATGAATGAAATGACGTGTTGATCTTTTACTTCTCTGTAGGCTTCGGCTTCGATCCATTTAGAGAAGTAGTCCATCATGGCAAGGAAGAAGACTCTTTGACCCGACGCGGGAGGGGGAGCTTTCCGACGATGTCCATTCCCCATCTCATAAAGGCCATGGAGCTAGGGTCGGATGGAGGAGCTCCGAAGGCTGATGATGGACGGGTGCGTGCCGCTGACAGGCGTCGCATCTCTTGGTGTATTCCATGGCATCTTTGTTCATCGTTGGCCAATAGTACCCGTTTCGTAGGGCTTTACCCGAGAGGCTTCGTCCACCGGTGTGGTTTCCACACTCCCCTTCGTGCAATGATTGCAAGATACGTCCGACTTCTGGAGTCTTGAGGCATCGTAGGAGTAGTCCTATAACAGACCTTTTGTACAAGATGTTATCTATGATATCATAAGAGAGTGCTTGTACCTTGAGCCTTTTTGCTTTTGTCTTGTCGTCGGGTAGAATGTCGTCTTTCAACCATCTAATGTAAGGTAGTATCCAGTCATCATTGGTGTCGACGATGTATTCTTTTGGTCAGTCGCCTATTTCCATGGCGGCGAGTTCTTCAAGCGATGTTGTTGACTCGATGGATGTCCTTGGGACGGCTGGCGTCATGATATGGGCCAATGGTATGTGTGGAAATTCCTTCGGGTCTAGGACGGATCCTAGATTAGCGAGTGCGTCGGCTTGGGAGTTAAGATCCATGGGCACTTGTCTGATGTTGAATGTTTGGAATTGTCCGATCAGTTTCTTGGCTACCTCCAGGTAGGCTATCATTCTGACGTCCTTGGCATTATACGCCCCTTGTATCTGGTTTACGACTAGCAGAGAGTCGCAAACGACTTCAATCTCTCAGACCCCTAGGTCGCGAGCCAGGATGAGTCCGAATATGAGCGCTTCGTATTCAGCTTCGTTGTTAGTCGCATCCCACTCACATCTGACAGCTTGAGCTATCTTGTCTCCTTGTGGCAATTTTAGCACGACCCCTAGCCCCGATCATCTGGCATTCGATGCCCCGTCTGTGTGGAGCTCCCATGTACCTGCCTCGTCTGTCGCGAGTAGTTGTGTTGCTTCTTTTGTGGTTTCTTGCTCTAGGGTCGGACTGAAATCGGCCACAAAGTCGGCTAAGGCTTGCGACTTGATCGCTGTCCTGGGCTCGTATTCGATGTCGTAACCGCTGAGGTGTATGGCCCATTTGGTCATTCGTCTTGTGAACTCAGGTTTCCTCATGATAGCTCTCATGGGATGATTAGTGCGAACAGTAATAGTATGGGATTTGAAATATGGTTTGAGTTTGTTCGAAGCCATTACCAATGATAGCACGAGCTTTTCAAGTGACGAATACCTTGTTTCGGCTGGTAACAGCATCCGACTGACGTAGTATATTGGCGACGGTTTGCCATCCTCCTCTCTGACCAGTACTGCGCTTACGGCTGATTCTGACACTGCAAGATAAAGAAATAAGGGCTCGTCACCTTTGGGTTTGGTTAGTAACATGGGACTGGCCAGATACTCTTTGAGGTTTTGGAATGCTGCTTCGTGTTCTTCCGTCCATTGAAAGGACTTGTTCTTCTTGAGTGCGTCGTGGAAGGGTTTGCACTTGTCGGATGATTTGGAGATGAATCTGTTCAGAGCTGCTATCCGACCTGTGAGCTTATGTACGTCTTTGATGCATCGGGGGGATCAAAGGTTGATGAGAGCCTTGATTTGTTCTGGGTTGGCCTCTACTCCTCTTTGTGTCACCATGTATCCTAAGAACTTCCCTGACGACACTCCGAAGGAGCATTTAGTAGGGTTTAGTTTCATGTTGTACCTTTTGAGCACTTCGAAGCTGTCGCGTAGGTGGTCTATGTGATCTTCTTTCTTGTTGGACTTGACCAACATGTCGTCGATGTAGACTTCCATCGTGTCTCCGATTTGGTCTTTGAACATTTTGTTGACTAGTCGTTGATACGTAGCCCCTGCATTTTTCAGACCAAAGGGCATTACTCGGTAACAATAGATACCTTGGCTGGTGATGAACGCTGTTTTTTCTTGATCGTTGGGTTCCATAAGGATTTGATTGTAACCGCTGAAAGCGTCCATGAAGGTAAGCATTTCGTGCCCCGTTGTGGCATCGACCATGGCGTCGATATGGGGTAAAGGGAACGAGTCCTTGGGACAAGCCTTGTTGAGGTCTGTGAAGTCGATGCAGACTCTCCATTTGTCATTCTTTTTCTGGACTACGACCATGTTGGCTAGCCATTCAGGATAGTGGACCTCCCTGATCTTTCCTGTTTCCAATAAGCTCTTGACTTCGTCGTCGACTATCTTGTTCCGCTCGGGGGCAAACTTCCTGCGTTTTTGCTTGACAGGGGGATGAGATGGATCCACATTTAATTTATGAGTAATAACGTTTGGAGATATTCCGACCATATCCTCATGCGACCATGCGAAACAGTCAGCATTGGCCCTGAGAAAGTCAAGAAGTTGTTGTCTAGTCGAATCGTCCAAGTCCGACCCGACCCTTACCGTTTGGTTTGGCTTTGAAGGGTCTAGTGCGATTTCATCGAGTTTTTCCATTTCTGGTTCGACGTACCGACTAGGCCCTTCGCCGCTCTGTGGTTGTTATGCGGTCTTGTGTTCGACTGCGCTCTTCATGGAAGCGACATAGCATTATTTTGCGGTCCTTTAATCTCTTGGACTCCCCATTCAGTGGGGAATTTGATGACTTGATGGTACGTTGAAGGTACTGCCTTCATAGCGTGTATCCATGGTCTGCCAAGAATACAATTATAGGGAGACGGACAGTCTAGGACTAAGAATTTTACCTGTTGGTTGATTCCTCCAGCGTATGTGGTTAGAATAATTTCACCAGTCGTATGCTTAACCTCACCACTGAACCCGACCAGTGGGGTCGACTTCTTGATTAGGTCATTCTCAGTCAGACCCATTTCTTTAAGAGCGTCAAGGGTCAAGAGGTTTGTCGAACTCCCTGTATCGATTAGTACTCTCCGTATTAAACAATTACCAATAGACAAAGAGATTACCAGACCATCGTGGTGACTATCTGACCCGTCGGAATCGGATTCATCGAATGTGACTGTCGGAAGGTCAGATGTCCTCCTTGGCTTGAATTCCGATGCCTCGGGCTTGTAGCCCTTGCTTTCCCTAGCGTGTCGCTTAGCCGCGAAGTATGTGTTTCCACATATATCCGATCCACCTGAAATGGTATTGACAACTTTTGTATGGACGGGAGATGGGGGTTTGTTCTGTTTTACATGATCTCGACGTTCTATGGTGGCCTTTGCCCGCTCCGAGATTACGTCGCGCAGGAGCCCCTGTGAGAGCAGCCTAGCGACTTCCTCCCGCAGGGAGATGCACTCGTCGGTCGAATGACCGTGGTCGCTGTGGAATTCGCACCATCGACTCATGTCCTTCTTAACATCCGGTCGGTCGCTCTTTCGGGGCCATCTTACCTCTTTTCCGTATTTGTCGAAACTCTTGACGAGCTCCGACACGGAAACATTGAAATTATAAGACTAGACCCTAAGAGGCAACGCCGGACCGTCTCTCCATTCATGTGACCTGTCTTGAAAAGAGTTTACCTGATTTGGTTCGTTTCGATTACGAGAATAGGGATGAGATCGTCTGTCTCGACGGTTGTCGGGGGGATTTTTACGGTCGGATGGATCGGGTCCGCGTAAGGCTTTACGCGACTCTCGGTCTTCTTCCAATCTTACCTCGGCCATGGTTTTGGCTTGGACATCTTCAAAACTTTTACACGGGTACTTGGTAATCTCGTCGTAGAGATTGTTGTCTTTGACCAGACCTTGTCGGAAGGCCTCAATGGAGGTTGTGACGTCGCAGTGGGGGATAGCCACTTTTTCCTTATTGTACCTGTTAAGATAATTCCGAAGGGGTTCGTTATACCTTTGTGTGACTCGGTAGAGGTCGCTTGATTGTCTTTCGAGCCTTCGACTGCTAGCAAATTGACTCTTGAAAGAGTTGACCAGATCCGCAAAGGATGTAATCATTCCCTGAGGCAAACACATAAACCACGTTAGTGCGGGACCCGCGAGGGTTGTGCCAAAGCTTTTGCACATGACAGCCTCGCGGCTCTCCCTTGAAACAGATGCGGCCATTAGTTTTTGTTTATAGAGAGAGATATGGTCATCTGGATCGGTGGTGCCGTCGAACGTCGCCATGTTGGGGAGATGGAACTTCTTGGGGATCTCGACCCTTGCGATTTTTTCGACGAACGGGGATTCTTCGAATCCGCCGGACGTTTCCCTCTCGATTGGTTGCGGGACTCCTAGGAGCCTGTTGAAGCGATCGTCGATCGTCTTCATGTGTCTGTCGAGCGTCTGCTGGAAAAGAGCCAGGACATCTGGCGGATTGGTAACCTGCGGTTCGTCGATTCGGGCCCCAGCAGACCCGATCGGTGTGGAAAAGGTGACATGGTTAGTCAAAAATGGACTAGCGAAAGGAGTTCGAGACGTACCCTCAGTGTGTCCGGGACGTCGTATGCTCAGAGGTGTCGGCTCGATATTGTCCATGTCGAGGCATGTTCGGACGCCGCCGTGGACGGGCACATTCCTAGATCCTGAAGCCACTGACTGTACCTGCGACTTAAGAGACTCATTTTCATGGGTTAGTTGCGCGATCTCGGCTTCGGATTGGGTTGACAAAGCGGCTAGGGCCTCGGTATTTTGGCATTGCTGGGCTAGTTCCTCTTGAAGGGTGGCCATTTTTTGGGAAAGTTCTTGGAACTGGGTTGGAGTAGGATTTTCGATTGTGATTACTGCATCTTGGGTTCCGTCTTCGAGACGTGGTTCTTGGTTATCGGTAGGAGGGTCAATAGTCATGGTTGGAAAGTTTCGGAAGGGTGATCGGCAAGTTGCCCCACGGTGGGCGCCAAATTGTTTTGGGGCGAAAGGATCGGACGACCTAAATCGCCTTAGACGGGGTAACTAGTCGATCGGGTGATAGAGAACAATCCAAACCAAGCAGATAATTGACAAGCAAAGAATAAATGTAGAATAGTGAGATGATTTTATTAGATAATGTATTGATCGGATCGAATCGAGATACAACTTATCGTAGTTTAGACCGAGTGGTCGTGTAGCACTCGACCGATGACTTTTAGGTGGCGACCGGTGGAGAGTAAGCGCAGATGATTGCTAGAGAGCTAAGCGGGCAGCGTAAGTGTTGTTCTGATTCGTTTGTGAGTCAGGATGCTTGTGTGTCTAGCGTTAATGTGTTCGTATCCTCTTATCTTCTTCGTCGTCCAAATATGGTAAGTCCTTTTTGTAGGATCGTGATTGTTAGATAAAAACTTAAGGAACTCAGAATATCAATTCTCAGTTCCTTTCGCAACGGAAATAAACAATCAAACAAATGACCAGTTCCTTATAGTGGAAACCTTTGATTGCCAACTAGCAATCCAAGATAAAAACCACTACCTTTCTTTCGAAAGGATTTCAAAGTCTACTTCTTGATTTCTTATCTCTTTTGGTTACAGCTTATCCTAGGAACGAACACACAGTTCCTTTGCCTTACACACAGTTAGACAATCCTAGATAACTTAACACAATCAATAATCAATCCAAAAAACAGACTTTTGCACCTAGGAACTATCACTTACAGTCACAGGAACTTAGCACTCAGCTATTCTTCCTTGACTGGTTCCTCTTGATCTCGGTTTGCTTTCATGATCTTGTTTGGAGGTTCACACTAGATATTTGCTAATGAGTGTGAGTCGTGTTTTTGTGCTTGAAGATAACCCTTGGGTTAGTCTTCCTTTTATAGAGGATTCTTCGCAGCTCGATCCACTCTGGGTTCCCACAGATTGAGCTTGCCCTAGAATGAGTGGTTTCCCTTGATCCACGTTGTTCTTGGCAAGTGCAAACAACCTAGGCAGCTCAGAATCTCTCTTGGTTGGTCAACTACCTCAGACGAGCCTTGCTATGTCATTGTCCAAATACTTTCGTCCGAGGTTGAACAAGTTGGCCGCTTGGGAACTGTCTTCTGGACAGCGACGTCTTTATGTCCTGTCGCTTTCACCTTCTCTGTCCGAGGTTCAGCGTCTCTAGGTTTCTTGTTGTTTTGCTCTTGGACAATGGCAGGCTTTTGGAAGCTTCGGACAAGTCGTTTTCAACAACTTTTGTCCGAGATTGTGTGTCCCTAGACTTCTCGGGAATCACAATGTCGCATGCTGCATTCTGGGCACACCTGGGTTCCTCTGGTTTCCTTCATCTGTCTTGTTCCTTTGGTTCCCTTGTCCTGTTTGGCTTTCTTGCCTTCGGTATATTCCTGTGGTTCCTTAAAACACATCTTTGAGATAAAACATTAGTATCATAATATTTGTCATCGTCAAAAGTAGAGAAACTGAGGAAATGAACTCTCAGGGGAACCTAAATTCCAGAGTTCTGTTTCCTAACAATTTCCCCCTTTTTGATGATGACAAATACAAGGAACCTGGCAACATAATAGGACTTTGAATTTCATGAGACCAGTTGAGATTAAGGGAGTTACAACATTACAAATTAATGATAGAGTATTCAATGGTTGCAAATTCCCCCTAAGCAAGTGAACGAGTTTATTTCAAATTCCCCCTTAGAAGTAGAACTAGTTCAGAGTTCCTATTAGTTCAGTAGTCTCCAAAGTTCAAGGTTCCTATCCTTTTCTTCCCCCTTTTGACATCATCGAAAAGATTAAGTACGAGTTAAGAACATGATATCCAAGAGAATATACAATTGCATTAAACCCATAACAGAAGCATAACGGAAACTTAAGGCAAAGACAAATTAATCATAGAGACGAAGCCAAAAGATAATCATTAAAGCTTAAACTGATCATTGTTCAAGGACGGGTAAGACACAACACAACCAACATAAGCCAACAACAAAAACGCAAAGACAACAACAAAAGTAATCATTAGGAAAGACGACAAATGGATAGAAGAGGGGAGTAGGATCCTAGGGGAAACTACTAGCACGCTGTGGTGTTACAGCACTGGGAACCAGAACAAGCGTTCCTATGTCAGAGCAGCGGCCTCCTCTTCAGCATCTTTGTCGACAGTTCCTACATTTTGGCCCATGGCCTGATGAGCACTGATTGCACTTTGCCAATCCTTCTGAAGAACGTCTACCAGAGCCACAACAGCAGAACTTATATGCCCCAACTCTCTTACTTGATCATGGAGGGCGACCGGGATAGCAGTCGAGCCCACCATGATAGCCTTTTCAATACGATCCAGAGCAGTAAGGATCGCAGAGGAGTCTTGAGAGGGGTTGAGATGTGGCTGGGAACTAGAAGGAGCCTTGGAACTGGCCTTTTTCTTAGGCAGTTGAGCTTGAGCTTCAGAAGGGGGGTCTTGTTGTTCCTTTGTCTTCAACTTCCGAACTATGGCCATGGTAAGATACTTGCTGTAGACTGTCTCAGGCAGATCAACTGGGTACTGGTGAAGGTTGGAGAGAATGTTTTTGATGATATGAGGGAAGGGTAAAGCATGGGAGTCATGGGATGAGCAGAACTGCATGTGGGCTAAGACAATGCGAGGGAGATCCAATTGAACACCAAAGAGCACCTTGTCCAGGTAGATGGCATCTGTGATGAGAACATTGTTTTGGTGCTCCTGTCTGGGAACCAGATTGCGGGTGATCCAGAAGTGTAACAACTTGTTTGCGATGGAGAGATCCTTTGTCTCCAAAGATGAGGGGGAGGCGCCATCATATATTTTCTTGACCACTGCTCCCTTGGATTTGTAGCCATTTCCTTTAGGCCATCCCTTCTTTTGAGGCAGAATGCCAAACCCAGACCTTGACTCGATCCCTAG
Source organism: Rheum nobile (assembly GCA_027886185.1). Taxonomy (NCBI): domain Eukaryota; kingdom Viridiplantae; phylum Streptophyta; class Magnoliopsida; order Caryophyllales; family Polygonaceae; genus Rheum; species Rheum nobile. The sequence continues at coordinate 2,317,428 of WOAB01000500.1, read as the reverse complement.
AGCAGACTCAATTAGGTTGGCGGACAGAGGATAGCTGGTTCCCTTCCATATAAGAATGGCATCGTTACAGGGAGAGTTCTCCTTCGCAGGCACAAACTCCATAGATTGGTAAAACAAGCGGACAACCTCATCAGAAGCAGAGAAGGGTTCAAACAGCATCTCGTCCCATCCTTGAAACTACAGCAGAGAATGGAACTCAGTCAGGGCTTCTCCAAACATTTCCTCATCTTCTTCTTCCAGTTCTTGGGTCCAAAACTCCTTGCCGATTATGAGAGGCTTAAGGATCTTCCTCTTAGAGAAGAAAGAGGAGACCTGACCCAGGGAGGAGGAGGCAGAGAGGGTGGTGATTTTGGCTCTTTTTGAGGATTTGGTTTCATAGGGAACTATGGCTTGGGAACTCATCTTTCTCTGTTGCATTCTAGTGGCGACAGAGGGACCAGGATTAGAAGTGGTTTTGGATTTGAGGCTTACTGGTGAGGGCTCAGGGCTGAGGAGCTCTTGGAGAGACTTGTCAGGCGAGAAGTCATGAGAGCCCCCTTCGGAGATGGTTTTGGTAGCCGATTCCGAAGCCAGAGAGATGGCCATGGCTTTCTCCTCACCCTTGGGCTTTGTTGGCTCCTTGGGTTCCTCTTCGGCTTTCTCTTCAGGTTCCTCCACTATTTTCTCCACATGTTTCTCTTCCGGTTGGGATTTATGAGAAGAGATGGCAGAAACGGGTTTAGAGGATGAAGCTGCCTTCTTTTCTCTAAAGGCTTTGAGAAGGGCAGCCTCCTCTTCGTCTTGAACAAGGTTAGGGTTTGGATCGGCCATTTTTTAGGAGCTTAAGGATTTCTGTGTTTGAGAGAAATGAGAGGCAGAGGATCAGAGAGATGGTGAGTTGTGGGATCAGCTTGGAGCAAATGTACAACTCTTTAAAGGCGGTGAAGGCTGAGATGACCGTAGAATCAAATCCAGCCGTTGAGAAGATCAAGGTAAATCTGGGGCATTGAGTACTCTTGCAGCTTTTCGGAACGGCTAACCCATTTTCAAAAAAAAAAACTTGCCCATTCAGAGAAGAGGGAGTCTGCCAATTGATAACACGTGACTGGGCTTCTGAGTTTTGCCATAAATAGCTTCTGGGAAGTGCCAATCTAGCCGTTGGAGACATACTAAATCCTGGTTCCTTTCTGGCGATATATTCAGCGTGCTAGATGGATGTATGGGAACCTTTAATGTGGGTGAAAACAATGGAGCCAAACATACGTTCCCATACAAGGAATCAGGGTAGGCTATTTATCGCATTGCACAATAATTCTCATAGAGGATTTAGAGATGGATCATAGAGAATATTGAGTAATGAGGCAAGGGTAGGTCTTAGTACACAATCATCATTTCGACTTGTATTGTTGGGATAGAAATATGATCAGATTGTGACTTTTGGGCCATCAAAGAAACTTGAACAATGAGGAGTTGAAAGAATAATGAGGACCAAAAGGAAACGAGCCAGAAAAGATTATCTAAGCCTTTTTAAGAAACCATTATGACAAAAAGGGTTTGTAGCAAAAGATATAACACAAGGACATCAAGACTCAACGAGTTAAATATCTTAAACTAGTCAATCAGGGGAACTGGAAAGAATTCTTTGAACTAAGGTCAATACTGAGTACTAGGAATCATTCCTAGTTCCAATCTAAGGTTCTCGAAAGGAACTCTATTCAATGCCTTGGTGAATATATCTACAACCTGATCTTCAGTTCTACAAAATTTCATAATGATGTTTCCCTTCTCAACATGATCTCTAAGAAAATGATGTCTTATGTCAATATGCTTGGTCCTAGTATGATACACAGGATTCTTAGAGATGTTTATGGCACTAGTGTTATCACAAAGAATAGTGAGAGGGCCATAAGACATACCGAAATCCGCGAGTTGTTGCTTTAGCCAGAGAAGTTGGGAACAGCAGGAGGCAGCCGCAATGTACTCGGATTCTGTGGTGGAGAGGGAGACTGAAACTTGTTTCTTTGATCCCCATGACACAAGGCAAGGGCCTAGGAACTGTGCCATTCCAGAAGTGCTCTTCCTATCCACCAAGTATCCAGCATAATCAACATCAGTGAAACCCATCAGCTCAAAGGGACATTCTTTGGAGTACCAAATGCAGATATCGTCAGTTCCCTTGAGATATCGAAGTATTCTCTTCACAGCAGCCAAGTGGGTTTCTCTTGGACAAGATTGGAACCTAGCACACAAGCCAACAGCAAAGACAATGTCTGGTCGACTAGCGGTTAGGTACATGAGTGAACCGATCATACCTCTATAGAGCTTCTCTTCCACTAGAGGACTCGAATTATCCTTATCCAGATGGGCAATGGTGGATATGGGAGTGGAGAGAGGCTTGCATGAATCCATTTTGAACTTCTTCAGTAGTTCCCTGACATACTTTTGTTGATGGATTTGAATACCCTCTTCCTTTTGAGTGATTTGTAATCCGAGGAAGAATGTGAGTTCCCCAATTAAACTCATTTCAAATTCACTACTCATCAAGTCTTTGAACTTGTCTACAAGGGACAGGTTAGTGGAGCCAAAAATAATATCATCAACATAGATTTGAACCACTAAGATGTTACCTTCTTCTTCTAGGATGAAGAGAGTTTTATCAATGACTCCACGCCTGTAGCCATTTGAGAGTAGGAACTGGGCAAGACGATCATACCACGCTCTGGGAGCTTGCTTGAGGCCATAGAGTGCCTTGTCTAGAAAGTAGACATGATCTGGATGATCGTCGTCTTCGAAACCAGGAGGTTGTTTGACATAGACTTCTTCTTGAAGAATTCCATTGAGGAAGGTTGTCTTTACATCCATTTGGAACAACTTGAATCCTTTGTGTGAAGCGAAGGCAATCAATAATCTTATTGCCTCAATCCTTGCCACTGGAGCATAGGTTTCATCATAGTCGATGCCTTCTTGTTGATTGTATCCTTGAGCAACAAGTCTTGCTTTGTTCCTTATCACAACTCCTGTATCATCCAGCTTGTTTCTGAAGACCCATCTAGTTCCTATGATGTGTTTATCCTTGGGACGGGGAACTAGATGCCATACTTTGTTCCTTTCAAACTGATGAAGCTCTTCTTGCATAGCTTGGATTCAGTCCGCATCCTTCAGTGCCTCACCTATGTTCTTTGGTTCCACAATAGACAGAAAGGCATTAAAAGCAAAGAAGGTTAGATGTTCATACATGACTGGAGGCTTGACGATTCTTCTTTCTCTGTTGGGAGCCAGAGCATTTGATGTGGAGACATTCTGAGTTGAGCATTCAGCTTCCTTGTTAGGATCACCTTCTCCATTGAAGATCATGTGGGAAGATGAATCATTGAAGTCTCCACAGATGTTGTCGTCATGCTCATGGTTCCCAGAAATGGATTGTTGTTCATTATCCATGGGAACTGGTGGGGGAGCCATTGGAGGGTTCCGATCAGCAGGACATGAACTGGGAGGAGTGACATTTTCATCTGGATCTTCTTGAGATGACTTGGGAAATGGATCTTCAAAGGAACTGATGGTGTTCTGCATAATCTTTCCAAGTGATTTTTCATTAAAAATAACATGAATACTTTCTTCTACCTTTTTAGTCCTTTTGTTGAAGACCTTGTATGCCTTACTGCCTGAGGCATAACCAATGAAGATTCCTTCATCACTTCTTGGATCGAACTTGCCAAGATTGTCCTTCCTATTGTTGTGCACAAAGCATTTGCATCCGAACACCCTCAGATGTGAAATGTTGGGAACTTTTCCTCTTAGGAGTTCATAGGGTGTCTTCTCTGTGATTGGGCGAAGCATGGCTCGATTGATGATGTAGCAAGCTGTGTTGATCGCCTCAGCCCAGAATGATTGAGAGAGTCCACTTGAGATCAGCATAGTCCGAGCCATGTCTTCCAAAGTTCTGTTCTTCCTTTCCACTACTCCATTTTGTTGAGGAGTGTATGGTGCAGAGAAGTTGTGATTAATTCCATGCTCACTGCAAAAGGTTAGAAATTCTCCATTTTCGAATTCGGTATCATGGTCAGACCGAATAGCATTGAGTGAACAATCAAGAGATTTTTCTAACAAAGGAACCAGATCTTTAAAGCGGTCAATAACTTCACTCTTAGATTTAATAAAGATGGTCCAAGTAAAGCGAGAGAAGTCATCGACAAAAACAAAGATATACATGTTCCCTCCTAGGCTCTGAACTCTCATGGGTCTACACAGATCCATGTGGATGAGTTCAAGAGGCCTTGAGGTGCTTACCATGTTTTTGGACTTGAAGGAACTACGAGCCTGTTTCTCTTTTACACAGTCAGAGCACAGTTCCTTAGATGTGCCACTTAGCTTTGGCAGCCCTCTGACTAGCTCCTTTGAGTGTAGCTTTTGAATCAGCTTGGTGCTAGCATGTCCGAGGCGTTGATGCCACAAATCAGCTTGGTCATTCACAGTTGAGAGACAAAGTTTCTCCTTGGGAACAAAGGATGGATCAATTATGTAGACATTGTTGAATCTTTTCCCTTTTAGGATGATTTGTCCCGAGGAGTCAAGGACTGAACATTCGTTTGATCTGAATCTAACTTCATTGTCTCGTTGATCACACAGCCGTGACACACTTATTAGATCAAAACCAAGATTATCAACAAGGTGAACTTTGTTTACCTGAATGTGGTCGTTGAGTTACACAGTTCCTATTCCACAGATTTTCCCTTTGCTTTTGTCTCCAAAGGATATGTTCCCTCCTTGGAGAGGTTGAAGAGAGGTCATTTGATTTCTTCTTCCATTCATATGGCATGAGCAACCACTGTCGATGTACCATAGTTGGGGTTGCCTCTCTTCTTTCTGTACACAAGGGAACTAAGATTTCTGAACCCAGCGAAGCTTGGCTTTACTGGGGGGATTAGCATTCCGAGTCTGTGAATAACCAGGGAACTGGTTCCTTTCATGGTAATGAGTAATTTTCTCCTTTTCAAAGTTCCTTTTCTTAGCACAATCAGTGTTGTAATGACCATTCTTACCGCAGTAGATACACAAACGATTGTAAACAATATGTCCATATTTTCCTTTTCCTGGCCTAAAAGGTTTTTCAGTTTTCCTTTTGTTAAAATCAACATTGTTTCTAACCTTGCTATGGGCCATGTCAATATATCTTTTGTGAGCAAAGGAATTGGTGAACCATTGGTTTTCAGGAACCATATTTTCTTTTCCCTTTGGTTCCTTCTTAGGAATTTGAGAGCCTTCATTGAGACGTTTGGCAACCTCAGCCTTGTTCTCAAGGACCATGATCTTCTCTGATAGGAATTGATTCCTATCACGAGAAGTGGCAAGAGCAATACTGAGATTTTCATTCATCTCAACAAGTTCTCGCCTACCCTTTTCTTCTTCAGCATCATTGTTCCCTTTATTATTGACATATCCTATTCCATGGCATTGTCTCACAAAAACAGTTTGATTTATCGTTTTTTCATTAATGGAATTAGTGAGAATGTCTAACCTATCAATTATGGATTGAAGCATGTCATTTCCAGGTGGGTTAGCATACAAGGAAACTTTGATAGAATCTATGCTAGTTTCATCACAAGATTTGCAAGTTTTAAGGTGACTAGCATGCACATTACTAATATCAATGAGTTTGGAGTGAGTTTCAGCTAGGTCTTTCTCAGTTTCATCAAGTTTCTTACTCCAAACAGAATTCTCAACAGTCAAGCAAGCAATTTCATCTTCACAATCATCTAATTTCTGTTGAAGGGAACTGGTTTCCTTTCCTAGTTTCTTTATGATCTTAAGAAGTTGTTTCTTATCACAATCAACTAGGGATTTTAAGAGATCGTCAGAAGTTACCTCAAGGTCTTCTGAGTCGCTTGAGTCTCCTTTTGCCATGAGACATCTTCCTCTAGAGAAGCCATTGAGATCCAGTTCCTCATCTGAGTCTTCTCCCCATGAGGCTACGAGAGCCTTCTTTCTCTGAGGTCTTTCTTCTTCCTTTGAGTCTTCCTTGTTGGGACAATTCTTAGCATAGTGTCCCCTTTCCTTGCACTCGTAACAGGAGACTTTCTTGAGATCTCTTCTGGGTCCATTGTGAGAGGAACTGCCCTTTTGGAACCTTCCCTTCACAAAGAATTTTTTGATGTTCTTTGTGAAGAGGGCCGTAAGTTCGTCCTCCTCTTCTTCTAAGTCTGAGTTCTCTTCCTCCATCTCGAGCCTAGAGAAGGCTTTGGAGATCTTGAGGGCAATTCCTTTCTCCAGTTTCTTGTCGGCATTGGCTTTGGTGTGCTCTCCTTCTTCAACTTCCAGTTTCCCTATGACTTGGGTCAAGAGAAGGGATTGGATGCCTGGAGTGTTCTTCATGATTCCCTTGAGAAGGGTGAACTTGGAGTTGAGTCCATTGATGACCACCAGGGACTTGGAAACTTCATCCAGATCGACTCCCGTCGCTGTCAACTTTCCAATTAATCTGTTGAAGCGGGAGTAGTACTCTGAGATGGTCTCAGTTTCCATCATTTTGAAGGTGTGGTATTCTCCTTCCAAAGCAAACTTTCTGCTTTGCTTTAGTTCCTCACTTCCTTCATGCATCTCCTTGAGAGCTTTCCACATCTCCTTCGTTGTCTTGATGCCTATGACCTTGTCCATGTCTTCTCTATCCAATCCATTGAGGATGAACTGCCTGGCCTTGGCATTCTTCTCCATGATGACATAGTGTTCTGGTTTCCAATCTTCTTCCTTCATGGTAAGATCGACATAGCCATCTCCATTTTCGACTATCCTCCAGCATTGGTAGTCGTTGGTCTTGATGTGGTTTTCCATGCACTTTTCCCACCATGTTTCTTCTCCTTTCTTTCGGAGATGTGGCTTGTTGGTGGAGATTCCGAGCTCAAACTTGCTTGGTTGAGACATGATCTGCAAACTTAACAAAGATCTAGAGCTTTTCCTGCTCTGATACCAATTGTAGGATCGTGATTGTTAGATAAAAACTTAAGGAACTCAGAATATCAATTCTCAGTTCCTTTCGCAGCGGAAATAAACAATCAAACAAATGACCAGTTCCTTATAGTGGAAACCTTTGATTGCCAACTAGCAATCCAAGATAAAAACCACTACCTTTCTTTCGAAAGGATTTCAAAGTCTACTTCTTGATTTCTTATCTCTTTTGGTTACAGCTTATCCTAGGAACGAACACACAGTTCCTTTGCCTTACACACAGTTAGACAATCCTAGATAACTTAACACAATCAATAATCAATCTAAGAAACAGACTTTCGCACCTAGGAACTATCACTTACAGTCACAGGAACTTAGCACTCAGCTCTTCTTCCTTGACTGGTTCCTCTTGATCTCGGTTTGCTTTGATGATCTTGTTTGGAGGTTCACACTAGATATTTGCTAATGAGTGTGAGTCGTGTTTTTGTGCTTGAAGATAACCCTTGGGTTAGTCTTCCTTTTATAGAGGATTCTTCGCAGCTCGATCCACTCTGGGTTCCCACAGATTGAGCTTGCCCTAGAATGAGTGGTTTCCCTTGATCCACGTTGTTCTTGGCAAGTGCAAACAACCTAGGCAACTCAGAATCTCTTTTAGTTGGTCAACTACCTCAGACAAGCCTTGCTATGTCATTGTCCAAATACTTTCATCCGAGGTTGAACAAGTTGGCCGCTTGGGAACTGTCTTCTGGACAGCGACGTCTTTATGTCCTGTCGCTTTCACCTTCTCTGTCCGAGGTTCAGCGTCTCTAGGTTTCTTGTTGTTTTGCTCTTGGACAATGGCAGGCTTTTGGAAGCTTCGGACAAGTCGTTTTCAACAACTTTTGTCCGAGGTTGTGTGTCCCCAGACTTCTCGGGAATCACAATGTCGCATGCTGCGTTCTGGGCACACCTGGGTTCCTCTGGTTTCCTTCATCTGTCTTGTTCCTTTGGTTCCCTTGTCCTGTTTGGCTTTCTTGCCTTCGGTATATTCATGTGGTTTCTTAAAACACATCTTTGAGATAAAACATTAGTATCATAATATTTGTCATCGTCAAAAGTAGAGAAACTGAGGAAATGAACTCTCAGGGGAACCTAAATTCCAGAGTTCCGTTTCCTAACACTTTTCCATTGTGACCGTTGTGTTTTTCTAATATCTTCGTCTTCAATGCCGGGAGCAATGGCAAGGATTATGCCATTTAATTACTGCAATTATAGTGGTTTGAATGCAGTGGACGTTGCGTGATCTGGGCATTAAATGTATGGCGAGATTCTCGCGATCCTGTCGGAGGGCATTCGACCAGAGAAGCCTTGTCGCCTCCTCTGGGCCTTCTCCTTTGTTCTTCCGATCTGCAATGGGCTTGGGCTCGATTCACTTGATCCATCTTCTCCGGGGATGTCAGGCCCAACAATAGCGTGTATCCATGGCCTGCCAAGAATACAATTATAGGGAGACGGACAGTCTAGGACTAAGAATTTCACATGTTGGTTGATTCCTCCAGCGTATGTGGTTAGAATGATTTCACCAGTCGTATGCTTAACCTCACCACTGAATCCGACCAGTGGGGTCGACTTCTTGATTAGGTCGTTCTCAGTCAGACCCATTTCTTTAAGAGCGTCAAGGGTCAAGAGGTTCGTCGAACTCCCTGTATCGATTAGTACTCTCCGTATTAAACAATTACCAATAGACAAAGAGATTACCAGACCATCGTGGTGACTATCCGACCCGTCGGAATCGGATTCGTCGAATGTGACCGTCGGAAGGTTAGATGTCCTCCTTGGCTTGAATTCTGATGCCTCGGGTTTGTCGCCCTTGCTTTCCCTAGCGTGTCGCTTAGCCGCGGAGTATGTGTTTCCACATATATCCGATCCACCTGAAATGGTATTGACAACTTTTGTATGGACGGGAGATGGGGGTTTATTCTGTTTTACCTGATCTCGACGTTCCATGGAGCCTTTGCCCGCTCCGAGATTACGTCGCGCAGGAGCCCCTGTGACAGCAGCCTAGCGACTTCCTTCCGTAGGGCGATGCACTCGTCGGTCGAATGACCGTGGTCGTCGTGGAATTCGCACCATCGACTCATGTCCTTCTTGACATCCGGGCGGTCGCTCTATCGGGGCCATCTTACCTCTTTTCCATATTTGTCGAAACTCTTGACGAGCTCCGACACGGAAACATTGAAATTATAAGACTGGACCCTAGGAGGCAACGCCGGACCGTCTCTCCATTCCTGTGACCTATCTTGGAAAGAGTTTACCTGATTTGGTTCATTTCGATTACGAGAATAGGGATGAGATCGTCTGTCTCGACGGTTGTCGGAGGGATGTTTACGGTCGGATGGATCGGGTCCGCGTGAGGCTTTACGCGACTCACGGTCCTCTTCCAATCTTACCTCGGCCATGGTTTTGGCCTGGACATCTTCAAAACTTTTGCATGGGTACTTGGTAATCTCGTCATAGAGATTGCTGTCTTTGACCAAGCCTTGTCGGAAGGCTTCGATGGAGGTTGTGACGTCACAGTGGGGAATTGCCACTTTCTCCTTATTGTACCTGTTAAGATAATTCCGAGGGGGTTCGTTATACCTTTGTGTGACTCGGTAGAGGTCACTTGATTGTCTTTCGAGCCTCCGACTGCTGGCGAATTGACTCTTGAAAGAGTTGACCAGATCCGCAAAGGATGTAATCATTCCCTGAGGCAAACGCATAAACCATGTTAGTGCGGGACCCGCGAGGGTTATGCCAAAGCTTTTGCACATGACTGCCTCGCGGCTCTCCCTTGAAACAGATGCAGCCATTAGTTTTTGTTTATAGAGAGAGATATGGTCATCTGGATCGGTGGTGCCGTCGAACGTCGCCATGTTGGGGAGATGGAACTTCTTGGGGATCTCGACCCTTGCGATTTCTTCGACAAACGGGGATTCTTCGAATCCGTCGGACGTTTCCCTCTCGATTGGTTGTGGGACTCCTGGGAGCCTATTGAAGCGATCGTCGATCGTCTTCATGTGTCTGTCAAGCGTCTGCTGGAAAAGAGCCAGGACATCTGGCGGATTGGTAACCTGTGGTTCATTGATTCGGGTCCCAGTAGACCCGATCGGTGTGGAAAAGGTGACATAGTTAGTCGAAAATGGACTAGCGAAAGGAGTTCGAGACGTACCCTCAGTGTGTCCAGGACGTCGTATGCTCGGAGGCGTCGGCTCGATGTTGTCCATGTCGAGGCGTGTTCGGGTGCCGCCGTGGACGGGCACGTTCCTAGATCCTGAAGCCACTAACTGTACCTGCGACTTAAGAGACTCTGTTTCACGAGTTAGTTGCGCGATCTCGGCTTCGGATTGGGTTGACAAAGCGGCTAGGGTTTCGGTCTTTTGGCGTTGCTGCATCTTGGGTTCCGTCTTCGAGATGTGGTTCTTGATTGTCGGTAGGTGGGTCAATAGTCATGGTTGGAAAGTTTCGGAAGGGTGATCGGCAAGTCGCCCCACGGTGGGCGCCAAATTGTTTTGGGGCGAAAAGATCGAACGACCTAAATCGCCTTAGACGGGGTAACTAGTCGATCGGGTGATAGAAAACAATCCAAACCAAGCAGATAATTGACAAGCAAAGAGTAAGTGTAGAATAGCGAGATGATTTTATTAGATAATGTATTGATCGGATCGAATCGAGATACAACTTATCGTAGTTTAGACCGAGTGGTCGTGTAGGACTCGACCGATGACTTTTAGGTGGCGACCGGTGGAGAGTAAGCGCAGATGATTGCTAGAGAGCTAGGCGGGTAGCGTAAGTGTTGTTCTGATCCGTTTGTGAGCCAGAATGCTTGTGTCCTCGGCGTAATTGTGTGTCCTCTCGCCTTATCTTCCTCGTCGTCCAAAAATGGTAAGTCTTTTTTCTTTGTTACCGTTATATTTTTTGCCATATATTTTATCTTCAATGCTGGGAGTAATGGTGAAGATTATGCCATTAAATATCTGTAATTACGGTGGATTAAATGTCGTGGCCGTTGCGTGATCTGGTCATTTAATGCATGGCGAGATTCTCGCGATCCTGTCGGAGGGCATTCGACCAGTGAAGTCTCGTCGCCTCCTCTGGGCTTTTCCTTTGTTCTTTCGATCTGCAGTGGGATTGGGCTCGATTCTCCCGACTCGTCTTCTCCGGGGATGCCAGGCCCAACAACTACCATAGGTCGTGTGGCTATTGCGTTCACATGATGGGAAACACCTAGCAAAGCGCTCCGCAACCTTGCCTCAGTCTCGAGTATCCATATAGAGAAGAGGAATCCTCCGGCGCCGGGTTGTAGTCATCACCGGTTGGGTCACGTCCTAAGAAATGGCTCGGGCGGGAGTAGGACGCCCTGGGGTTGTGGCGATCACAATGGTTGACACGCCCTGGGTGGCTGTCGACTTGAGACCTCAAGGGGCGGGGAAGCGCTAGGTGATACGAGGTCGAAGGAGCCATGGTATCTTTGCCTCAGATTAATGCGGCTCCTTCTCTAGCTTGACCCTCGACGACCGGGTCCACAAAGAGTTGTGGTGGTAGACCCGTGGGCATCAGGGGTCTGGACTCTTGGGCGGTACGGAGGGCGGCAACTCCGGCACATAACTCAGCAACAAGGGCATGGAGGCTAGCGGTGCCCTCGGACGGGGAACAGTTTGCTACTCGCTCTTGGTTGCCGACGAGTGTGTTGTCATGCTCGGCATTGGGATCCATGGAAACCGAACCTATTGTGATCATGCACACACTGGAATCAAAGTAATCAAAGGCAAAAGAACCTAATGACAAACCAAGTCCTTGTCACAAACGACCCAAAATCAAAGGCAAGAGAACCTAATGCCAAACTGAGAACTTTGGGCAAGCGTGAGGCGGATTAGGCTTGACGTAAGGCTAGAAGCAAATTAAGTATCAAGCAATGATTCACACAAGCGTCGTGATGCACAAAGCGTCAACAATGATTTTCACGTGTTAGAAGTAATTCTTCTTGAAAGATAGCAAGACAAATCAAACCTTTTACACGCGTTGCAATTTTAGACAATGGAGGGGAATGAAGTGGAAACCTTGCGCCAAGTGGGGGATCTTTACCCTTTTGTGTCTATGGCGAGTCTTTTTGTAATGCAAGACTTTTTTCTTTTTTTTTTGAAAAAGACGACGCAAGATATATTTTTTTTGAAAGAAGTCACACAACTTTATGTTGTTGTGTGATTGGAGGTGAGAAGATACAAGCAACTAATAAGGAAGAAAAGCAAGCGCAACTTCAATCAAATTAAATCTAAAAGATGAAAAGCATTCAAGACAACTTTATGCAAAGTTATCTACTTGCATGAACCAACTAAATGCTACTTGGGAAACGGGAATCTTGGAAAAGTAAATTTTCTTGGAAATTACTTTTCGACATCGGAAATGGACGGTCAAGCAATGAAGAATCACGCTTGAACCGCACAAGTGAAGGTGAACGGTAATGGGTGGGCACAAAGTGAAGAATCACGCATGCACCGACCTTACAAAGAGAACAATGGCGGAAGCAATTGAGATATAAGAACAAACTTAGAAATGGGATTGATCGCCAAAATTTAAAGATCGAAAGGAATAAGAAACTTAGCTTGAGGAATGACTCTGATACCAATTGATGCGATCGATCCCCGTGGAGCAAGACCGATCTAGATTCGGATCGTTTGTTCTTCCCAAGCAAGCACTTGTTCTTCGTGTTCTTGGCCTTATTCAAGAACTCCTTCAAGGGAAACAACGTTCCCCTTTCTTGGGTTTGGCGGATCAAACCCTGGTGGTGGATGGGTGGAGGGGTACAACGTGATGAACACCCGAGGTGGTGGAAGGAGGCCAACGTTATGGCTCCTTAGAGAACTTTGAGAAAAGGCTAGAAAGTGTTCAAAGAGAGAGAGAGAGAGAGAGAGAGAGAGAGAGAGAGAGAGAGAGAGAGAGAGAGAGAGAGAGAGAGAGAGAGGTGAAGCCAAGGGACAACTAGGAGTGACTCTCAACTATGTTGTCTTAACTTAACTTGAAGATTACAATGAGAGTTCAAGCCTATTTATAGAAAAACAAGGGAAAACTAGGGTTGAAGAGGAAACCCTAATGGGCTTGGGCCTAAGACATCAAGGCCCAACCCATTACATCAAGGGTCGAAAGAGAGACCCACAAACAACTTGGCTCGGACCCGAAGCTCGCACACATGCAGGTGACTAGAGATTGAGTAGCTCTGGCAATGCTTCTAGCACGGGCTCTAGTCATCGGCCCATCGGAACGCACCCTAAGGAGGTCATCTTCGTCTCTCGCCGTAAGGGGGGTAGGCATGGAGTCATCAACACCATCTCAAATTACACCTCCCACGCCTCTAGTGTCTCAGGTTAGAGCTCCCACGATACAAGTTTCTCCTATTAGAGCTCCCACACCTCGGGTGCGATCGAATTGGCCTATTTTCGGGTTCCCATGCGTTGATATCATTCCGATGTGTATGCGCACACACCTGATCAATTACCATTCCATACTACCGGATGGAAACTGTGGATACAATTGCAGAATCTCTAGGGCTTGGGCAAGAGAAATGGTCATATGTCAGACAGAGCATGATTGACAAGCTGGATGAATACCCATTTATGTTTGAAAAAGCTTTATGTCATTATAACTTAGATTCCTTGCGACATGCCCTTGATCATTTTGGGTTAGGTTTTGCCCAAAGCATACATGGTTTGGAGTTCCAGACATGGGCTTCCTAGTCGCTACTACATTCAATTGTGCCTTTGTCGTGTTGGGTGGCTTGAACCAGACTTTTCTGCTTCTAAATGTTTCGATGGATCGGTCCAATGTCACGGCGATTCAGACGATCTGCATCTGTTTGTCGAAATCGGAGGCTCGTTACATTTTGGTATATTACTAACCTTCTTACAACTTTGGAGTATTTTTTTAAAAATACAAGTACATGCTTTTCATATTGTAAGTGTCCTTGTCTCAGAATTCACCATTACCGAAACTATATAGCTTGTGGCAAAGATACCATCACAACTCTGCATCTCCTTTGATCAATCAATTTCTTTTGTGTTTCCACGAGTATAAGGATGATCCCAAAGTAAAACGTGGTCGCAAGTCAATTCATAATGTGTTAAATGACTAGTTTTGATTGTTTTGTTTTTGTGTCATGATATTTTGTACTTTCCCGCTTGATAAGACATTTGTACTTTTGGCCACTTGCGTAGCGGTTTTATGGATCATTTATGTTAAATCTTTTGTCTAATTTGATCATACTACTAATCATCCAAAACGATTAATCGAACATACATAGACAAAAAGGTTCGAAAAAGGTCTAAACAAATTGAAACATCCCATAAAGAGTGTGTCAAACAAACTACCACACACACTAATAGGCGGCTCATAGGAAGATGACTCGTAGGAAGATGAATACTCATATGCAACAGTCATCTCGTACGTAACAGGCGACTCGTAGGAAGACGGCCCAACATCACTCGGTGTTGGCTTTGGAAACATAGCTTCTGGCCCTCTTGACGGCCTACGGCGTGTTCGGACATACTGTCGATCTATCTGGCGATTTGCATCTCTTCTACAAGCATGCCCAGATCTAGTCTCATCTATTTGCAACATAATACAAAAGTTCATTTTGTCCGCGAATTGACCACGGAAAGTAGAAGCGGAGAATATAAAAAAAAAACATCCGTGAAGGGTGGAAGTGTTTCACCCTTCACGTACGGATGAGAGGGTTTCATTTGTGACGGATGAACACGTTTCATCCGTCATGTAACGCGTTTCGTCCGTCACAGATGAACGCATTTCGTCCGTCACGGATGAACGCATTTTGTCCGTCACGGATGAACGTGTTTCGTCTGTGACGTCCGTCTTCTCCACTGCTTTCTCTGAGAACATCGGTTCTCCGACTTCAGTTTGACAAACTCAGTCTAGAACACCCCCTTCTTACACGACTTCGGTTTCCATTACACATTCTTTTGATTTATAAACTTACAATTTCAAATCTATAACACAAATTCAAGTTTATAACACCCAAAAATCAATTTTAAATATTCAACCAAACCCTAATGCACAATGAACAAATTCACTAAACCAAATCCGAATATTATCTTCACAAATGCAAGAATTTGATGAGGAAGCACGAATTTGATGAGCCAATCCACGAATTTGATGAGCCAAATGCTTAGATGATGAAGAGAAAGAGAGGAAGAGAGGTATAGATATAGGTTTTTAGAGAGAATTGGAGAGGTAGAGAGATTTAGAGTGAATATGAATGAGAGTGACATAAATTATAATTTGTAAAATTGTATATATATATAAGGTTTGTTCGGTAAAATAGTGTTGATACTTATACTTATGCTGGATTATGTACTTAATCTGATGTTGAAATATATACTTATTTTTGAAATGTATTAATGTGCGTAAGCATATGCCAAGATCCGTACAGTACAAGACGAAGGACGCCAAGACATTGATTTGGCAACTTCTTGGCGAAACTCTCAAAATAGGACATTTGTTGTGTTTAATTGTGACTCTAAGCAAGAACTTGATGGAGATTTGACTCAAAAACTGAAATGGATATAACTCTCATGAACGAGGTTCATGAAGAGTTTGGGATAAGTATCTCTCGACCCTCGGATACGACTCACCAAGAACCTTGAGACGAGGTTGAACACTCATGGATATGACACACCAAGAATACCCAACCGCCTCCGGATATGACACACCAAAGGGGTTTCGGATACGACACACCGAAACAAGACTAAGACACTCAAGGATATCACACACCTTGAAGCCATCGTCCAAGAGGCTTGAAATGAACAAAACTCTCACGTTTTTTTAATAATCTCCAATTCAAGTCTGATTGAAATACAAGGCTCGGTCACCCTTATATAGGTGCCATAATGCATTAAGGAAATTACATAATTAATTAACTACCCACTAACATAGGCCACTAACTAGTTAAGCCACTAACTGGCTAAACCCACGATCTACCCACTAATTAATTAACGTAAAAATAGAAATAACAAAATAATAAAACACAAATCAACCATCTTCCGCGGAGACAGTTTCTGGCCTAGTTTCAGAAGGTTCGTTCTCTCCCGTCCGTGATCGGAATGGAGTGATTCTAACTCCCAGAGATAGATCTTGAAGTCTAGTTTCACTCCTCAAAATGTGAGAGTGATCGGAGTTGGGAATAAGAAGATACGGCACTTTTACTGAGGTGACCCATTGTCACATCCATGCAGCTCGATTGCTTCTTCCTCTTCATTGAACCGACTTTGGCATGTCCTTGAGGGGTGACCCATGGTCACATCATGTATGTTCGATAAATAATACTTATAAATACTCATAATTTTAAAATAAATTGGTGAAATTACAAAAAGGCCAAAATTGAAATTTTACTTTAGTTACACGTGATGTGCACGTGGTCATCTTCTTAGAATTCTCCTCCCAACTTGATGAGGTTCCAATTGCAAATTCCATTCATCTGTTGCTCCATAAATTTACTGCTCCATACTTCAATTTTTTATAATTCATTTTAACCTCTCCATCTCCTTCTCTATTTTCAACTTTCAAAGCCTTATATTTCAGTGCAAAGGTCATCACTCATCACTCTATCAAATAAATTACCCATGTCCACGACATTGATACTGCACTTGCACACGAAAGACAAATTGGAGCTTCTTTGTTCGACTGGTTGCTAACCCTATCAGATTTCAATTTCTTTTTTAAAACATTTAGTTTCTTCTCAAAACCCTAGAAATTAAAATTGGGGCTTCTCGATTGCCCAACTTCTTCGGTGTTCAAGGATGAAATTGGGGCTTCTCGAGGCGGCGGCGTGCTAGAGGTGTCGGAAGGCTAGATTAACGGGGCAAAAGGAAGATGGATTTCGGCTTCGTCGGTGTTCGAGGATGAAATTGGGGCTTCTCGTGCGGCGGCGAGCTAGAGGTGCTGGAAGGCGAGATTATCGGAGCAGAAGGAAGATGGATTTCGGCTTCGTCGGTGTTCGAGGATGAAATTGGGACTTCTCGTGCAACGACGAGCTAGAGGTGCCGGAAGGCGAGGTTATCAGGGCAAAAGGAAGTCGAGCGCGAGATGTCGGGGGCAAAGAGGAAGTTGAATTTCACCTCTAGAAGAAGAACAAGTGAAAGTCGAAGGTGAGATGTTAGGGACAACTGATGTAAAAATCCCAAACTTGCATATGATAAGTACCCAAAAGCATGGGAATCAGTCTTTTTTTTTGCCATTTTTTAGTAAGGAAAAGCATATGAAAGCATCCATGAGGAAGAACTACCGAACGAACCTTCGTCTACTTGATTTTGAAAAAAAAAGTATGAAGAAGGAAAAAAAAACATATTTAAGTAGAATTAAGGCTTTGTTTGGCCTTACTTATTTATTGTTTATAAACATTTTTTTTCAAAAACATACTTTTATATATTTCGATAAATGTGTAATAATTTATTTATTTTTTCCACTACTCACACTTTTCTAATAAACTACACACATATCTATAAAAATCACATTTTTATCAGACATACTTTTTTATACAACCTTATTTATCAACTACTTATAAACAAAAAAAAAATTATAAACTTCTTTCCCTAACAAACCCTAAATTATTTGTCGAACGTACCATAGAGTCGATGCTATTAAGTAAAACAGGGTGGGCACGAATGATACAATGGTAATGATTAGGGATGGCAACGGGGTGGGTTCGGGGCGGGGAGTACTCTCCTCGTCCCCGTTTTTGGCCCCAGTCCCCGCCCCCGTCCCCGAACGGGGATCAAAATCTTCCCACGTCCATGTCCCCGCGGGGGTCCTGCTCCCCGTCGGGGATCCCCGTCCCCGTTTCACTACACATAATTATTTTAAATTTTGTCTAAATTTATATATTATTACGATTTAGGGTATAAATGATTTGAGATTATGGTTTAACGTCTAAAGTGTACAAGGTTTAGGGACTAAACAATATAAAATTTAGGATTTAAGGTTAAGAAAATCACAAAAATATTATATACGACGGGAATCCCCGCAGGTTTCCCCGCCGGGGACGGGGTGGGGACCTCTATCCCCGCTCCCCGTCCCCGCTCGGGATTTAAATTTTCCCCGCCCCCATCCCCGTTTAAATTCCCCGTCCCCGTAGCGGGGATTCGCCACGGGAAATGGGGAATCCCCGCCCCGTTGCCATCCCTAGTAATGATGCTCTCAACCCCACACGATAATACTTAGAGCATCCTCAATGGCAAGCCAAATCTTCTGTGACTAAATCGTGTTACCAATATTTTTACCACTAATATTATTGGTACACGTGGATAGTCATTTAATAGTTGAGAGATTTTATAGAATAAGAAATAAATTGGGTGTTTATTTGTTTTTTTGAGCAGCAAAACTTGAAAGCTTTATATTGAATCAACATTTAAGCAACCATCAATATAGAAGGACGTTCGTAAATGAGAAATTCAAGAAATTTGAGATTGGTCTTCTGCAAGCAATAACCTGGGCATCATGGTCTGCGTGGCGTCGTCAAACGTAAACCCAATTGCAGACAAGCTATAGATACCGCTTCCGATTGTGCGTTCAAATTCTCTTCTAACATACCCAAAAATTGAGAGCCCTATTTTTCTTCGTCGATGCTGCTTTCGGTTCCTACCAGTCCAAATTAAACAAATTACCTCCCAATTAGAACCGAACAAGCACGATATATAGGCGAAGAAGCAATCATGGATTGCAGACATGTTCGAAGCCTAAGAGGGAGAAATTAACGCTAATTGAAACGGTGTTGATTCCACTAAAAAGAAAGGAAAGTAATGTTTTTTTGTTAATTTTGTATATTATTTTTTTACTTTTATCATTTTTTTTAATTATTCATTTACATATCCACGTGTACCAATAATATTAGTGATAAAAATATTGGTAACATAATTTAGTCAAAGAAGATTTGGCTTGCCTCAATGGTGGTATTCATTTTGAGTATCATAATATACTTTTTTTCATTTTTCTCTCTTTCACATCATTTTATGATATTTCTATCTCACAATAGTGATATCCTCCAAAATATCATAACTTTCTTTTACATCATTAAATAGTATCAAAAATCATATATACACTAATATACTATATATTAGTAGTTATTATTTTTATTTACGATTTAATTTCGAAAATATATTAAACATAATATAATCGTATGTATCGATTACAAATTTAAAAATAATTATCAAAGTTAAAATTTATTCATCCAATTAATCATCTTTTTAAAATTAATCAACACTTACATCATTTGACTAGTGGTGATTAATTATAAGTTACAACGTATTGTTAAGTTAGCAATTTTTTTTGAAAACCCGTCAAATTTACTCATTCACATTTGCAACATTTAGTTAAATGGTGGTGTTTAATTATTAGTTGTAATTAATGGGTATTTTTTAATTCAAAATAAATGTGAAGTGGAACCAAAACATATCAATTTTTCCAGATTTGTGTGTCAGGATAAATATCATGCAGGTGGTGTTTGACCATCATAATTACCCTGAATCAATACAAAATCTGACAAATTAATTTAATTTTCTTTTTTTGAAAATCTTATGATACTCCAAAACTCACGATTGAGGATGCTCTTAGAATATTCATTCATCTTTATGTGGGTCATCAACACATCTCAGCCGTTGCTGCATTTTAATCATCCAGATTTTTATTTCGTTTAACCGCCAGGATCTGCTCACGTCAACCCCTGATCCTGTGGGGCTTCGGGCTTCCGGTGCTCCACCTATGAATCCATCCTTCCACTCAGTGGCGGATCCAAGGGGGGCTTGAGTGGGCGGCCGCCCCCGCTTGGCTCCGCCGAGAAGTGTAATTTTCTGAAAATCATCATATGGGACAGCTGTTATTAGCCAAAAAGCACTGTCTCGCCCCCCATTCATAGCTCTTTAAAGACAAACAAACAAAGCGCTTTTTATGAAAAACGTTTTCCCAAACCTTTACACTTATTCTGATAACATTAAAGACAGCGTTTTCTTAATAAAATCGTTGCCCCGTACCTTTACAATACTAAAGAGAGCGTTTTACCTAAATAACCGTTGTCCCAACCAATCTAAAAAAAATTGTTTGATGTTGTTTATGATTTATTGATGTTAATCATTTATTAAATTTTGCTTATGATTTTATTGATTTAAATCATTTATTAAGTGTTGTTAATGATTTATTTATTTAAATCATCTATTAATTTACACTCTTGTTTATGATTTTAATACTTTATTAATTTAAACTCTTGGTTTTGATTTATATCATTTATTACTTTAAACTCTTATTGATTAATTTAAATCGTTTATTACTTTAAACTCTTGTTGATTAATTTAAATCAGTTATTCATTTGCCTTTTTTCTTAAAAAAATTATATATTTTTGTTAATGATTTGTTTCTTAATTATTTAATTAGATCAATTAATTATTAGTTATATAGATTTTTTGTGTTCAATTTATGGAGAAATTTATTGTTTGTGAATGTCATTAGTTTTAAATATTTAATCTTTAAATAATCATAATAAATTAAATATTAATAATAATGTTAATACTATAGGTATTTTAGCCCCCTTTCGAGCAATCCTGGATCCGCCCCGCTTCCACTTCCTCCTTTCCTCCTCTTTCGCTGCTCAGATCTGCGCCATTATCAAGCTCCAGCTCCTCGGAGATTTCTCTCATTGAAGCTCCAGGTTTGATTTCTCTCTCTCATTCTCTGGCTCCCGATTTCCCTAATTTCTTCATTGTCTTCGAATCCACATTTCAATTGTCGGAAATTTTGTGTTGTTTGATTCAATAGAGCGAAGCAAGAGCTTGAGAGAGGCAGATCGGAGCCGGCTCGAAGCTTCTTGAGGTGCTGTAATGGAGCAATCAGCTGGTTCCCTAGCATTCTCCAACAATTTGGGGCGAGAGGTGGACGTGTTGAACTGCAAGGATTTGGATCCGACGGCTGTGGTATTCGAGCCTGTGCCGCCGGTAGTCGATTCGTCGAGCGATCTCAACGCCTTTTCTGGCAAGAATGGCGTTGCTGGTAGGAATAAGGTCGAGGACGTGGATAGAGAGATTGTTCTAGGGCGGAACATGCACACCTCGTGCCTTGACATCACGGAGCCGGAGGCTAACGATGAGATGACCGGCGATAAGGAGGCGTACATGGCCGCTGTTCTGGCGAGATATCGGCAGACTTTGATGGAGCGGACCAAACATCACTTGGGTAAATTATATCCGAATGTTACTTTCTGTTTGATTTCATCGTATTTACATTTATATTCTCTCTTACTTTGACATTTGAAGCAATCGTAATTGATAGGAAAATGCTATTTTACCCTGAAATAAGCTTCATAGTGTTCATTTGTGTATAGTAGATTGAAATCGGTATACTGAACTGAAGATAGTAATTTTGGATGAAGCTCTTTGCTTTCTTATACGTGTGCCAGTACTATCTATCGGTAACCATAGAAGAAAATATGTGAATTGGGTAGACCAAGGAGACGATTGTTACTTATTTCTTCCTATCTCTACCTACAGTTGGAATTCTTGGATTGATTATTGTTATGTCTTATAACAGTGAAATTTGGAATATATATATACATTGCAACTGTGACAAAAAAGTGATAACCATGCACTTACCGCCAGTTCAAGGATTTTATTCAAGCACTGCTTATTTTGCTTATATATTGTTGCAGGGTATCCTTATAATCTAGACTTCGATTATGGAGCACTGTCTCAGTTACAACATTTTTCTATCAATAACCTTGGTGATCCGTTTATTGAGAGCAATTATGGTGTGCACTCTAGACAATTTGAAGTAGGTGTTCTGGACTGGTTTGCCCGTCTTTGGGAGTTAGAGAAGGATGAATACTGGGGTTACATTACCAATTGTGGGACAGAAGGAAATCTTCATGGCATTCTTGTTGGGTGAGTGATGTTAAATTTTGCCATGTCTCTGCTGCCGCTGCATAAGATTGCTAATAACCTTGCACATCTTCAACTACAGGAGAGAAGTCTTCCCAGATGGAATTCTTTACGCATCAAAAGAGTCACACTACTCTGTGTTCAAAGCTGCACGAATGTATAGAATGGATTGTGTCAAGATTGATACTTTGGTATCTGGAGAGATAGATTGCACAGATTTTAAATCCAAGCTGCTACTAAACAAAGACAAACCTGCAATCCTTAACGTGAATATAGGTAACTCTTCTTTCTTGCAGAATATCTTATATATACCTCTTACTTTGGAGAAATTCTGATTCTTAGTTGTTCATACTCCATATTACAGGGACCACGGTCAAAGGAGCTGTTGACGATCTTGACCTTGTTATACAAACCCTAGAAGAATGTGGTTTGTCTCCTGATCGGTTCTATATCCACTGTGATGGAGCATTGTTTGGTTTAATGATGCCCTTTGTCAAACGTGTGAGTAAATCTTCTGTGCGTCCAATATCCATTCCTTGATACACTTCCATTCTATGTTGGGGTGTGAACTTGCAGCTGTGTGTTGGTAGTAGAGTAGGAAGCTAATCAATTTAGGTCATTGTCATTCAGCTAATTAGTCATTGTTTTGTTTGTGGACAGGCACCAAAGGTTTCATTCAAGAAGCCGATTGGCAGCGTCAGTGTGTCTGGTCACAAGTTTGTAGGGTGCCCAATGCCATGTGGTGTTCAGATAACAAGAATAGAGCACATCAATGCCCTATCTCGAAACGTGGAGTACCTAGCTTCAAGGGACGCCACAATCATGGGCAGTAGAAATGGTCATGCGCCCATCTTCCTTTGGTACACACTGAACCAAAAAGGCTATAGAGGGTTCCAAAAGGAGGTACAAAAGTGCCTCAGAAACGCTCACTACCTCAAAGGCCGGCTCAGAGAACTGGGGATCAGCGCTATGCTCAATGAGCTGAGTAGCACAGTGGTGTTTGAGAGGCCTCAGGACGAGGAGTTTGTTAGGCGGTGGCAGCTTGCTTGCCAGGGCAACATAGCCCATGTTGTTGTGATGCCAAACGTGACCGTTGAAAAGCTCAACATGTTCCTAGACGAGCTCGTCGAGCGACGTTCAACTTGGTTCAAGGATGGGGAAGCACAACCTCCTTGTGTTGCCTCAGACATTGGAGCTGAGAACTGTTCTTGCCCGGCACACAAGTGAGCTTTGAGTAGAAACATTCAACTGCTAGCTTGAGCATGTTTTTTTTTTAGCTATTTACCTGTCTTTTATCAATCAAAGAACAATAGAAGGTTGCGTTTGAGTGATTTTATAAATCTGAAATCTATTGTACCCAGTTGAGTTTCTGAATTCTTATAGCAGGAATGAACAACTTCAGGCTACCTCCTCTACAACGAGATAGAAATAGTCTTGATAAACATTTACATGAGAGTATGTACTGCAAGGCTCCTGGCTACATATTGTCTTTTCCCTGTGCTTACAAGTCTCTAAACCCTGTGATTAAAGCCCATGAAGTTTGGTCGTCGCTGTTGCGAGTTCTGGCCATTACTTGGCTGAGCCACGTGAGACTGTGGCTGCTGAGTTTGCTGGCCAGCAAAGGAGTTCGAGCCTCGGTTGGGAATCTGACCGGTTGTTATCCTTAGTCTCTGAACTTCTTCCTTCAAAGCTTCATTCAAAGCTGTGAACCACAATAGGAACATTA
Organism: Rheum nobile; assembly: GCA_027886185.1. Lineage (NCBI taxonomy): Eukaryota > Viridiplantae > Streptophyta > Magnoliopsida > Caryophyllales > Polygonaceae > Rheum > Rheum nobile. The sequence goes on along the minus strand of WOAB01000500.1, from coordinate 2,293,842 downwards.
GAAACTAATAATGTTGGGGAATTAGTTAGAATATATGGATTCTGATATTCATATATGATTGTGCACTATGGCCATGAAAATCAGATAACATCCTTAAGAAAAAAACAGCCTGCATACCATCTTTGAGTTGTGCTTGCTGCTCCATGGCCTGCAATCTTAGCTTCAGTTCCCTGTTTTCAGAGGTCAGACCCGTCGTATCTCTCTGCACCATTAGAAGGTAAAAATGTCACAAGGAATATTTTTTTCTAAAACTCAAATACTCTAAAAAAACTGTCTCTATACGACAAGAAGGCGGACGTGTGCTGAACCATGGGTTGCTTCTAATGTCAGACAGTTAAGACGGGAAAAGGGACTTAGAACATCTCTCTCCCAGACAAGCAAACCCAACAGTTAATCAGACTTGAACACACCACTTAAAAACTACCCATTGACTAGAAGGTGACATTGCATTTGGAGCTGTGACTGTGTGTGATTGAAGCCTGAATTGAGTGATACTTTGAAATTCAAAATGAGTTCAACAAAAATAAATATCACAAGAAGGGCTACCACATCAGATAGATTTACTGCTAGGAAGATGCAACAGCTAGTATTAATTCTCTATTTGTTTACTTGTAGTACTAAAGATATCCCTTCACAAGTTTCCAGAGGAAAGGTGGAGTTGGAACTCATCAGCTTAATGCTCGGATCAACACTTCAAATGCATCAAACATAATTCCACTAAAATAGTTTGAACCAAAAATCTCCAAAGCAAGTTGCGAACCAGGATTATTGTTTTGAAATGGCTCAGACAGAACAGTTAGCCCCTCATATATGCAGAAGATCAAATCATAAAACATCTCTGCCAATTAAAACAGTGTTGCAGCTCTTGTATAAATCTATTCAAACTCCTTACCTGAAGCATTGTGACCTGTGCAGAGAGGGTTGTTGCTTCCGTCTGCAAAGTCTGCACCTTCTTCTCCAGTTCATTAGCATAACGTATTTTCCTTTCCTTAGAACGTGCTGCAGATTGTCTGTTTGCAAGAATCCTGTATTCCAAGAGATAAACATTCAATTAAGGCAATACATCATATATTTTACTTATCGAGATACTATATAAATGATATAATTCAATTCTGAGCACCTTACAGAAGCATGTATTTGAAAAAGAAAAACTTGCACCAAGATAGCTTAAAAAAGTAGAGAATTGAACACATAGAAGTAGAATATGACGAGTACAAGCAATGTTATGTGATCATATAGTCGCAAGGAATGCAATAATCCCTTTGTATTCAAAGGTAACACTTTGGCACAGAATAATGCACTTCATTCCCATAACTCTATAGTTGACAGCAATACCGGTTGCTCAAAATATATTTTGCAAAACACAAGCAAAATCACCATATGCTTACTTTCACCAAGCAAGTTGATTGTCTGTCACCAGATCTCACAGGAGTTGATCTATTCTCCATTTCTGTGATTTTACCTAACTGATGCCATTTTACTCAATCTCCACAAAGCTAAACCCCTAAAACTATAACCTTTTCCCCCTTTATAGATTGATCTCAATTAACACATCAGTAATCATAATTACAAGAAAACAGAAACCCAATTCCCCCAACAATGAAACTAAGGTGGCAATTCGGTATGGTTTCGGAATTTGAGAATTGGTAGATGTTTGGTTAGATTAGGAATACCCATATCAGGAATCGGATTGAAGAATTAAAAGCAAGTAATTACAATTGCAAATAAGGCTAAAGATTATTGAAGAGCAAGCAACAAAAAAAACCCCTAATTTTCAGTATTACCTCTTGGCTCTTTTGGGATCGAGCAGAGCAAGTTCAGCTAGCTTTTCAGGAGGCATGGCCTTCTTCATCCCATCCAAGAGCGAATCTCCCTCGAACGACGACGACGACCCATCCATCGAATTATTCCGCCGGTGCATCCCCGATCTCTTCCCTTCCGCCGGAACCGGGATCGCCGGCGACTGCGCTCCTCCATCTCCGCCATCGAAGGTGGGCGTTCCGATCAACGACAGCCCCTCGAAGAAATCGGCGTCAACCGATAAGCTCCGGTAGTGGCTGCTCGGATGCGGCGGCCGGCTAGTCGTGCCGGAGCTCTTGTTGTCGCTGCTTGATTCGTCCGATCGGCACGAATCAACGGTCATCGGAACGTGCAAGCTGTTGTTGTTGGCGGCGGCGGGGCTGGGGAGGTCGAGGGAGGATAGATCGAGGTCTCCGACGTCGAAGAGAAGGTCGTCGGAGAAGCGGAAGAAGTTCTCGGAGTGGGCCCGGCGGTGGTGGGGCCCGCGCTGGGTGGCTTCGGATATGTTGACTAGGCCCGCTCCACCCGCGTTGGTGGGCTTGGGCGCAAAGTCAGGGTTCATGGTGCAAACGGCGGTGGTCGGTGGGTGGCGGTGGCGAAGTCGTGGTATGAATAACTCCAATATTTGAGTGGTGTTGAGTTGAGTTTGTGGGAGTAGGCCTCCTACTTTCTCTGACTTTTTCTTCGAAAGGAGGGGCAAAATGGTACAAACACTAAATATTGAAGTGGTGTTTGGAGGAGCGTTGGATGAAGAGGTGCCTTCATCTAACGGACCTCATTGGTGCTTGGTAGAAAGTGGGACCCATCAAACTCGACACCGACCATGTGGCAGTTGGGGTTTTGGGACTTGAGAGTAGTCAACGGTGAAGACCAGCGTAAATGTTACGTTGTATTACCGTCATTATTATTGATTCTGTAACTACAACTTATAGAGTATCGCGGAGTAATAATTATTAATTTTGTAAGTACAACTTCTCCACAACACTTTTTTGTCTTATTTATACAAAAAAGTGAAAATCTTTGGACATATGATCCAAAGATAAGTGCAGCGCACTATATTACCCCTCAATTTAGTTTTAATTGACGTTCTAATAAATTTCAGACAAAATAAGAAATTAGTTTTTTTTTGAGATTATTTTTATGATTAGTGATTAATTACTGTTTTATTATTGATTATGGAATCTAATAAAAAAATCAAAAGTTAATCTCATCCGCTTACCGGGAAAGAAAATTTTGAATTACCAAAACAAAGATTCGGAATTGCCATAAAGATTCAGAAAATCAAATGCTTTATTATTGATCATGGGGAAGTAGTTAATAAATAATTGAGAAACCAAAAAATAAAAATAAAAGAATTACTAACATGAGGGCAAATCTGAAGAAAAAAAATGGTAAAAAAGTCTAAAACGATAATTAAAACTTAACAAAGACTTAAGCCTAGAATGTCAATTAAAACTAAACGGAAGAGTAGAAACTAGCCTCAGTTTGGACAGGATCATATACTTGAGACTCAATGTTGCCCTATAATACTACGGAGTAGTTTGGTTGAAAAAAAAAACATTTCTTATGAATTTATATTTCATGAAAGAGTGCATATCCGGTAAGAATGATTATTAGAGTGAGAAATGAAAATATCTCATAGATTTTAAATTCAAAGGTTAAGATTAGATTATCATTTAAGTGGATAATTAACCGGTTACCAGTCGGAGCTCCGACGTTGACCGGTTAAAGTTTTTTTTTTGGATCACTTTTTGGCTTAAGATGGCATGTGCATACATTTTGGATTGTGTGTGCATCTATATTGTCTTGTATGTGCATCAAAATTTTATAAGGCGTTGTTCGGCCTAATTTTTTTTTTCGACCCATTTTTTACGGGTCCACTTTTTGTTTGTGCTGGCATGTGCATCATTCTTGGCTTGTGTGTGCATCAATTTTGACTTGTATGTGCATACAAATTTTATAAGGTGTTGTCCGGCCATTTTTTTTCATTCAGTTTTTTTCAGCCTAACTTTTTTCCAAAACTATTTTTTTGTTTGAGATGACATGTGCATATATTTTGGCTTGCATGTGCATCAATATTGACATGTATGTGCATTTAGAGATTGCAAAAAAATATGCATTGTTTTCTAGAGAAATGTGTATGAGTTGTACACTGTATATGCATAAGTTTTGACATGTGCACATTCAAGCAAGAAGACATGTGTTTCAAATGGTATGCACATACAAGCCAAAAACTCATGCACATATCAAGTCAAGAAAACGATGCATACAAGTAAAATTTAGATGCACAGACAATTCAAAATCCATGCACTTACAAGACAAAACCTATGCACATTCTGTAAAGTGTATAAGATTTTACATGTATGTGCATAAATTTCCACTTATAAAAAGTCACACGTATAGTCAAACCCTATGCATGCTTAGTTCAATTTACATGCACATGCAAGCAAAAAGACATGCATTTTAAAGGGCATACACATACAAGTCAAAACTCATGCACATTTCAACCAAAGAAAACGACGCACACAAGTAGAATTTAAATGCACATACAAGTCAAATTTTATGTACACACAAGCCAAAACATATGCACATTCTGTGAAATGCATGCATAAGTTTTTGCATGTATGTGCATGAGTTTTTACATATACAAAGTTACACATATAGTCAAAATCCTATGCAAAATTTATGGAATTTAGATGCACATACAAGCCAAAACTCATGCACATTTCAACCCAAGAAAATAATGCACACAAGTAGAATTTAGATGCACATATATGTCAAAATCTATGCACACACAAGCTAAAACATAGAGGGTTTTGGGCCCATTGGCCCTTTAAGAGTTTTCAATTAATAAAATAGACCCCTACTAGTTTTTATGTATTTTTCCTACCCCCTATTAACTTATTTTATTTTATTTTTTCCTCTCTCTTCTTTGTTTTCTCCCTCTCTAAAATATTATTTTTTAGGATTTTGGGTTTAAGAGGTAGGGTTTAGGGGTAGGGAATAGGGTTTAGGGAGAGGGGTCCATATTTCGTTGAAATATAAAGGAAGAAAACCTTACTCTAAAGATAATTGGAATTGTTGTATTATACTGGAATTGAAAATTTCAGAAATTTAAATATCTGATTTTTTTATAAAAGAAATCATATTTGATATCACTTTCTAATATATTTAAATTAATCAAAATTAACTACGAGCACCTATTTTAATTAGATTTATGGTCAAATATTTTTTGTTTAAAATGTAACTTATATAATTTTAAATTACATATCAAGCGTAGCCTGTACAGAACGTGAAAAGGTAGGGATCTCGGAAGTCAAGCTTACTGATCCGACACTACTCAGAAATTGTATAAATGTCTACTCAAAAAAATAATTAAAATTAGGCATCATACGGAATCATAAAAATTTAGGACGTGAATAAATGATATAGAGGATTAAGAAAAGAACATCAGATAGCATGAATGTTAAAATTTGGAGCTCAGGCTCCCCTTTCACAATGTCTTTCAGTTTCCAAACTTATTACTCAGAATATCAACTCAACATTCTTCATTACGAATTGCAGAACACCAGTAACACGTCAGGTTTGAGACTGCAAACAACGGTGCCAATTGCAAATAATCACTTGAGTTTCTCTACTAATTTTGGGGCGACCTGCATTTGTGAAATTAAAGAGCACCAGATGAATCAAGGAATAGTGAAGTTAGTTGTGGACAGATACAGCAAAATAAGTCTTAGGAATGAGTGCTTACACATTTGTCTATACACGACCAATAATCAAAATACTGCCCAGTGCAATGCTTGTGCCCGCTTTCATCACCATCAATCCTTCTAACACATGCCTGCAAATGCACGCAACGGACTTAGAAATTCATCCGATGAAGCTTAGCCTTAACCATGGATTCTAAGGTTGGAGGTTCAGGATGATGATTCACCTTATACTCGAACAAGGGCTTTGCGCACTTGGGCTTGCATCGGTCCTCAAGATACTTCTTCTGATCAACAGGTTCATCATCCGCCCTGAACAGATTAAGGAAAGTATTTAGTAGCAGCAAAACTGTGGACAGAGCCAACAAGTAGTGCATAAACGATACTTGCATATGCAACAATTAAGTATGATAGCGGTGGACTTCACTGGTATGTTCAAACATATAGTGGTTGTACTCACATGGATACACACTGATGTCTAACCGTTTGTCAAAGCTCGAGAAGGATAAGCGTTGCCTGGATTATGGATAAACCAACATTGCTATCAGAAAAACTTAAATAACTGTAAGAGTTCAAACAACAGTTGATGGCACATTAGAATATCTATAATTAGGTCAATGTTTCACATCTTCTGTCTTGTTTGTTAATGAACTCTTAGGATAATTCCTTCGAACAAGAAATATATAAAGCAGATAAATATACTATCTATCTAAAATTCCCTTCTTTACATTGGATCTTCTCAATTCTTATCATCCATGATTCACAAAGCTTAAACACAAAATAACTGTGTTTTTCCTGACATTATCCTCAAACCTAGCTCCCCCATTTCAAGTTCCTACTTTCCAGTGCACCATCCTGAAATCTAAACTTGAAACTGGCTTCATGTTATCCAGCTTGCAAAATGATGCAATTACACACCACAACCAACAGATATATCTTTCAGATACCTATCGCAGTATTATAGGAAAACAGAAAACGAAGACGAATAAATCCAAGAAAAATAGATCTCAGAAACAGATCAATTTTCTCAAATTTTCTTTCTTAATCAAGCGAAATCAGGAGATCAACATCATTATGCGCATAAGATTCTAGGTCGTGACTGAGACATCGAAAAAACCAGAGAAAAATAATCCCTACAAGAATGATTTAGTGCCAAATCGACAATCAAATTATCATCAGAGATTGAAAAAACAATTAGAATACATATATAACGGTGCATAGCTCGGGTTTGGATTGAAAAAAAACAGAGATTTAAGATGTACCACACACCGTTTTGTTCCAATCGGGAGCTGTATTTTCAAATTGACCGCAACAACTATAAAAGAAAGCAAAAGCGATTATGTTGAATGTTAGAGTAATCGTACCTAATAACAGATTTTCAGCAGCTGGTTGATGGCTATGGCTGACGTTGAACGTTCGATCGATAAACGAAGAAGAAGCTTATGAAGCAAGAGCAAACAACCCTCTGGGATCTCCTCGCCCCGACCAGATCATTGGACGGAAAAGTTTTACCCGGCCCACAAAACTCGGTTCATAATCGACCTTACTCAAAACTCCATACATGCTAAAATTATGCGGATCAGGATCCAGATTTGACTCGGCCCAAATAGAAATAACCCAAACCACATTCGGAGCCCTCAATTTTGAGTTTTTATAATAGTTTGGTATTACCAGGCCCACCAAATACAGTAACGCATGTTGCTATATCCGCGTTAAACTACACCTTACAAGTTACAATGCACTTCCACAAAAAAAAAAGTGTACATGTACGTATAGTTTCTAATAAACAAAATGGTTTTTTCGCTTGATATACACGAAATTGGCGAGGTGACTCAAAATTTGACCCATTTCGCATGGTACCGAGTTTCGTTTTTTTTTTTTTTTCGTGAAATGTCGTTCTGTGAAATCACACCTCTCGCTCTCGTCTTCGTGCTCGACCTTCTGAACCAATCGCCGGAGAGCCTCGTGCGAGCAAAGTGCGTTTCCTTCCTCCCCTTCCTCCCTTCGTCCAATCTCCTTCCTCGCTTCCGTTCGTGTGAGATTGCTTCGCATTCTAGGGATTTATGTGAAGGGAAGTTTGTCTCCTTCCTCCTTTCGTCAAATCAGTCGCCGACGAGCCTTGTCGGAGCGAAGTGGCCTCCTCTCATCAGATATGTAGTTGAAATCCTCATATTTTACAACTAGAAATTTAGCAATTTGAGAAATTTAGGGAATCTAGGAATTTAGGGTTCAAATCCTTCTAATTTGTAATCGAATTTTCCAGCAAAACAATTTGGTTACAAGTGAACGAGGAATACATATATAATTCAGAAATGGAAGCTGAAGAGAGCCGACAGTGACAATCAAGAGTTGGTTTCAATTTTTTATTTAGCTTCTTCAACATATGAATTGAATGTTTAATGAATTGCTTTTTCAATTTCTATTTGTCTCCATGAACTAAGATGAGTCCAAGAGTGATAATTGTGCAGTATGTGTTCAGCATATGGGTGACTTTCATGTTTATTAGTTTTCAAAAGGAATCCAACCTGTGAATTGTGTGTTTGGGTCTATTCAGCATATATGTTGCAGCGTCTGTTGCTATTACCCCGCACGAAGGATCCTAATACAAATACGCAAGCAAAAACAAATTCTCTAAGTGCAAATTTTCTGTTGAACCTAAATCAAAACAATGGGCAAAGAAAAGTGCGATTTTGTCTGTTGGGAGGGGGAGGACGAACGGAGAAAGGAGCGATTTTGGCTGTTGGGTGGGAAGGCCATGGATTTTCATCACAATTCTCCACAAGAATCAGGAAAGCTTGAACATATTGTTTCATTTATGTGGTGCTGGATTACTGAAGGGGATGCCAGTTGAAACAGTGATCCAGAGGTGGCGGCAGGTTGAGTTCCTCGGTCAAATTTTTTTAATAGAATTTTTTTTAACGTTTTTCTGTTAAAGATTTCACAGAAGGGCATTTCGCCAAAAAAAAAATGAAACTCGGGGGTACCATGCGAAAATAGTCAAACTTTGGGACACCTCGCGAATTTCGCCGTACCTCAGGGGTACCAGGCGAAAAAATCGTAAAGAAAAATATAAAAAAAGTATAGCTAATTTCAGTAGATTGGTTGAACTTTACTCCCTCCGTCCCTAAATGTTTGTCCTGCTTGACTTTTGGACACTATTCATCGTTGAAGAGAATCTTCAAGATTTCTTCCAATATATAAGAAAAAACATAATCATGTGGGGTCTTGTTTGATTCGTCTCAACGAGTACTTTAATAATATCAAAAAATTATAATTTTTAGGGTTATGTAATTAGAGATATTAACGATACAAAACCCGCCTCGGCATTTGAACTCGGTCAAATCAGGACAATCTTTGCGGGATAGAGGGAGTATTAGTTTAGGGATTTTTTTCATAAAAAGGTTTATGACATGTTGTAAGGGCCTATATGCTAGTGATCATAATCATTATGTTAGTTATTATATACTCCCTCCGTCCCTTAATATAGTTCTCCTTTCCGTTTTTGACGTCCCAAAAAATTGTTCTCCTTTCCATTTTTGTTTTTGTCTTTATTTCCCAATCCCATCAATCACCTACTCTCATTTTCTTCCCCATTAACACCCTCCATTTATTCATTTTTTTTCATTCAAACCATCAACTATCATTAATTTACTCTCACCATTAATTTCACATACTCTCACCCTAAATCCCTAAACCATCTCCCTACACCCTTAACTACCCCATTAACACCTCTCATCTGATATCCATGTATAAAGCCTCTCATTCACTCTCTCCTCTCAAACCCCAACCCTAATCGCCGCTGCTCTCCAGATCCCCTCATTCACTCTGTTCTTCGCTCTCAAATCTCTCTCTTCTTCACTCGAAAAACCCTAGTTTGGGTGCTCTCCATCTGAAAACCCTAGAAGCCTCTCGTCCCCTCTGTTCTCCGATCTCTGTTCTCCGAGCTCTCTCATCAAAGATCCCCTCTCGTCCCCTCTGTTCTCCGATCTCTGTTCTCCGAGCTCTCTCATCAAAGATCCTCTCTCGTCCCCTCTGTTCTCCGATCTCTCTAAACCCTAGAAGGCTCTCGTCCCCTCTGTTCTCCGATCTCTGTTCTCCGATCTCTCTAAACCCTAGAAGGCTCTCGTCCCCTCTGTTCTCCGATCTCTGTTCTCCGATCTCTCTAAACCCTAGAAGGCTCTCGTCCCCTCTATTCTCCGATCTCTCTCATAAAAGATCCCCCTCTCGTCCCCTCTGTTGCTTGATCCAGATCCCCTATCATCATGAGTAGCTCCTCCTCGTTACCCTGGTCCTCTTGTTCTAGTTCTCCCAGCGGACAATGCTCTGAGCATCCTAGGTGCGATGGAGGTTGTTACTTTTTGGGGTATCACACGTACACCCCTCAAAGATCCGAGGAGACGGTGGAGGAGAGAATCGGAGGAGGTGGCTCGTCTGAGGTGATCGTGATACCTGACTCGGATGATGTGGCTTTGCCTGAAGTTGTTGTCATCCCTGATGTCCCCAATGTCCCGGATGCCGCTGATGTCCCCTCCGTCTCTGATGAGGTAGCTTCGCCTGAGATTATTGTCATCCCTGACTCGCCGGATCATTAGGGAAGTTCCTAATTCCATTGATTTCGTTTTCTGTTGTTGCATGCGTAATTGAGATGGATTTTTGGATTGTAAATTATGTTATTTGAAGTCCCCTTTTCAATTGTTGTTGGATAATGTGTATGTTGGATTATGGTTGATCTGTTATGTTGGATTTGCATTATAAGTTGTTGATCTGTTATGTTGGATTTGCATTATAAGTGAGTAATGAATGCAGTGTTGAAGGTTTAGGGGTTTAGGTACTGCTAGAAATGCTGTGATTGATCCTCTGTTAATTTTTGGCTTAATCCGTGTGTTTATGAATTCTGTGTTTCTATTGGTTGTAAACAATTTACGAATGTATTTTTATTGCTTAATTGAATGTGAGAAAGATTGAGGCACAAGTTTGATGAATTCTGGATTGTGATTGTACCCTATGACTGATGTACTTTCTTGCAGAATTGCTTACCTTAACCCCTTATGGAAATTTCTTAACTTGTGCAATTTGGCAAAGGAGAACTATACTTGTTGATGATAATCTGAACTTGTTGGCTATGTTTGATGTTGTCTAGTGATGGTTGTCCCTTTGTTGATCTGTGATGAGTTCTCTAATGGACTGAGATGCATATCCTTTGGTTTCATGCCCTAATGTGCCTTTAAGCAACCAGTTGATATAACTTGGATGGTTTATTGGTATATTTGTTGTTTTGTGTGATTGGATATGTTTCAATGATGCATGGGGACATCTGAGATGCTGTTTATATTCTTTTCTTATATCTATGATGAGTTCTCTAATGGACTGAGATGTATATCCTTTGGTTTCATACCCTAATGTGCCTTTAAGCAACCAGTTGATATAACTAGGATGGTTTATTGGTATATTTGTTGTTGTGTGATTGGATATGCATCAATGATGCATGGGGACATCTGAGATGATGTTTATATTCTTGTATGTGCATTTGATGACAATGACTTGCTTGATAATGCTCTATTAGATTCTGATTTAGTTCCCAAAATTACATTATGTTCCCAAAATTACTAAGTAGGCTAATCTTATATCAAGCTTCTAATTTTCACATAACCTACTAGTTATGTGAAATATAGAAGCTCTTCACAAAAGTGTAGACTTTAAATTTAAAATACTTAAAGTCCAAATGTTGTTGTTGCTGTTTCTTGAGTGTCTTGCATATCATATCCCATGCTTGCACTTCCTTCCTGAGTGTCCTGCAATCCATTTCCATTGCTTGTTGTTGGGTCCTGAGGTGGTTGTTGATCTGTTGCTTCCTGAGTGTCCTGCAATCCATGTCCATTGCGTGTTGTTGGGTCCTGAGGTGGTTGTTGATCTGTTGCTGCATGTTGTCCCCTTTGTTGTGCATTTCCCTTGACAAGGTCCCAAGCTTCTATCACAGCCCACATTGGGGCCTTCACTGGTAGATGTAATAAACCTTGAGCATCCAGTTTCTTCTTATTTACATGTGGTATCTCATAGTCATTCCCTCCCTTGTCCTTCAAAATCTCATTCATTACATGCTTGAGAGTCACCCACACATTACTCAGTGTTTTAGGATCTAGTTCATAGAAGGCTTCACTAACTGCACCTAGCAGTGCATCTACATCTTTAGGCATTTTTTTTTATGCATCAAGGACTGTATACTTTTAAAAAAGCCTAGATCTAAGATGTTTAGGTCAGGGCTATTAGGAGGCTGTTGAATTAGAATAAAAGTGAATCCATCTTGCTCATATACCTGTTGCCACTCTGCATCATTTTGAGTAATATGTGCCTTTGCATTATCTTGTTGGATGAAAATTACTTGTGGTGCTCCCCCTGGTCATTTGGACTTGATTGCTGGAATAATCTGATTGATTAGCATGTCCCTTGTGACTCTCTGATTGACTGACTCTACAATTTTTGTGCACATTGTCCCATTTTGCTTGTTTTTTTGATGATCTTTTGGCTGCCTCTTGATATGTGAATGGGAAGATGCCAATCTTCCCATCAAATGTGCATTCTCCTTGTGAATTGAACCTTGGCCTAGCCACCACTGAAGTGAACATTACCTTTGGAATGAATTTGCTTGAGCATGCTGATCTGTACTTGCCCTTTTCATCCTGTGCTAGATATACCCTATGTGACTTTTTGCTGAGATTGAACCACTTTTCATCTAAATGGACAAAGTCAAACATTGGGAAATACTCTCTCTTTGATTCAGCTGTGTCCCCTTGCAGTAGATCCAAAATCCATGACAACCTTCTCATTTTATTTCCATCTTTCAAACCTGGATGTAATGAATTTGTATGTGGCTTCAATGCTCCCCTTTTAACCATTCTATGGACTGTACTCTTTGAGATGCTAAGCTTGGCTGCCAAATCTCTAATACATGACCTGTCACCCATGCTAATTGATGTGATATCTCCACCTGGTACTTCAACCCTTCTTCTGCCTGAGTTGTGAAACTTGCTTGTGACATTATATCTTTCATTTGCTTGTCTTTGTCTCTGGCTAAGTTCCACAGTTTGCTTATGCATCTTTTTGTTACTTGAAATTCATGTGCAGTAGCCATGATTGATCCTCTGTTGAGCTTGCCCTTTGTTGTTCTGTTGAGAAGCCATATAAGTATGTCCAATCTCTTCTCACTGCTGAGCCTATTCCTTGAAGGTTGTTGATGATTATCTGGTGAAAAAGGAAATGATGTGTGTTGAAGGTATGTTACCTCTGTTTCTGGTTGCTGAATGCCATGTTCATCTTCTGGTTCCATATTGAGATCAAAATGGTAGCCTTGCCCCTCTTCCATGTCCCCAGTCGGTTCATTAAGATCAATGTTGATCTCAGCAGCTCCCATGTGTCCATGGTCTTCAGCATCTGGAATCCATGCGTCATTTAAGTCCTAGTCTGAAGCCATCAAGGATAGGCAGTGATGCCTTTAATTTTCTGTTTAGGGTTTGTTGTTTTTGTGCAAGTGATTAATTGAGCAGTGAGTAATGACTGCAGATTTCTAGCATTATGGGTATTTATAATGCCAGAAATACTGTGAATCTATGTAAATTCTTGTAGCAATCCGTGTGCTTATGAATTCTGTGTTTCTATTGGTTGTAAACAATGTACAAATGTATTTTTATTGATTATATAAATGTGAGATAGATTGGGACACAAGTTTGATGAATTTTGGATTGTAAATCTGATGTATTTTTCCTAATTCTAATGTACTTTCCTGCAGAATTCATTTGGTTTCAATTTTCTTATTTTTTGTGCAATTCCCCAAAGGAGAACTATATTTGGAGACAGAGGGAGTATAACATAATAACTGTAGCCTATAAGAGCTCATGGAGCTAACTCTGTAACTCATCCATGAACAATCCAATTACTCTTCTTCTATCTCTTATTCCTTCCTCTCTTTTCCTCTTCTCTTTACTCTCTTCTTTGTAATACACTTAGCTTCAGTGGAAGCGGATCTATCCTAACAACCAGTAACATCACGTATAAGTGTTTTTCATGTTAAGTGATAGTGATAACAGTTAAACTAATGATAACGGTAATGACGAAATGAACGATTGAAACTAGTTTAAATCAAAATGTCAATGAAAATAACTTTGAGAAAGTAGTGTTTTAATTTTCAAATGTTACTAAATATCAATAGTTTTTAGAATTACAATTTTCAAACCATAACCCAATTTGAATTTAAACACAAGTGAATCTGTGATGTTAATATGTACACGACATTAAAATTATTTCCTATTTTACAGTTTTAAGATAATATTGATGAGTGTCTATTAAAGGCAATGGCTAAATACACGTGAATACTTAACTATATCGACGCTATTTTACACGTTTATCTTAAGCGTGTGGTTTTATACGCTTAAGGTAAGCGTGCAGGGGTATTGTGGGTATTTTGAAAATACAGCTCACGGTTCTTACACGCTTAACTTAAGCGTGTAGGTTTTTTTTTTTTGCAAGTTTAATTTTTTTACAGTTTTAAGATAAAATACAGCACACGCTTACCTTAAGCGTGTAGGCACTATTTTTTTTTTCTCAAACTTGCATTTTTTTTCATAATCATGTAGAGAATTTCAATACAAGTCCATACATATAAAATTCGTCCAAAACGGACATCGTTTTCCCCTCCAAAAGCCCAAAAAATGAAGCCTTCCTACCCATTTTTTTTACAATTTCGTGCCCGACATATAGCGCATTATAGTGATTTTTTTTGGTATTTTGTGCATTTTTCTACTATAATTTTGTATAAAATTTTAATACGAGTCCGTACATATAAAATACATCCAAAACGGATATCGTTTTCCCCTTCAAAAAGCCAAAAAACGATAATAGAAACTTTAGCAACTATAGTATATAAGTAATAAGTTCGTAATACTTAACTATAATGCATAATTATACTTTATAAGTAATAAGTTTGTAATACTTAACCATAATGCATGCCTATAGTATATAAGTAATAAGTTCATAATAATACTTAACCATAATGTGTAACTATAGTATATAAGTAATAAGTTTGTAATACTTAACTATAATACATAACTATAGTATATAAGTAATAAGTACGTAATACTTAATTATAATGCATAACTATACTCTATAACTAATATATTTTGTAATACTTAACTATAATACGTAACTATAGTATATAAGTAATAAGTTTATAATACTTATAGGAGAGTTTGGATCATATGCGGAACACTCTTCCCGTGCGGACGTGCGGAGCATGCACTTTTGGGTCTTATTTGTGCACTTTAACGTCTTATTTGTGCACTTTTTCAAAACAAAAAAAAAAAAATTCTTTTTCAAATTTTTTTCCAAGCATTTTTCAAAATTTTTACAAAAGTGCACAAATAAGGCCCAAAAGTGCACAAATAAGGCCCTATAGTGCATGTCCGCACGTCCGCACGGGAAGAGTGCTCCGCACCGGAACCGCACTCACTTATAGGATATAACCATAGTATATAACTAAATGATATAACCATAAGATATAACCAAATTGGATATAACTATAAGATATATCATAATATATAGTTATAGGATATAACGATATGATATAATCAAATTGGATATAACTATAAGATATAACCATAGTATATAACTATAGGATATAACCAAATTAGATATAACTATAAGATATAACTATAGGATATAACCATAGTATATAACTAAAGGATATAACCATAGTATATAACTATAGGATATAACCAAATTGGATATAATTATAAGATATAACCATAATATATAACCAAATTGGATATAACTATAAGATATATCATAATATATAATTATAGGATATAACGATATGATATAATCAAATTGGATATAACTATAAGATATAACCATAGTATATAACTATAGGATATAACGATATGATATAACCAAATTAGATATAACTATAGGATATAACCATAGTATATAACTAAAGGATATAACCATAGTATATAACTATAGGATATAACCAAATTGGATATAATTATAAGATATAACCATAATATATAATCAAATTGGATATAACTATAAGATATATCATAATATATAATTATAGGATATAACGATATGATATAATCAAATTGGATATAACTATAAGATATAACCATAGTATATAACTATAGGATATAACCATAAGATATAACCAAATTGGATATAACCATAATATATAACTATAGGATATAACCATAGTATATAACTAAAGGATATAACCATAGTATATAACTAAACGATATAACCATAGTATATAACTATAGGATATAACCAAATTGTATATAACTATAAGATATAACCATAATATATAACTATAGGATATAACCATAGTATATAACTAATATATTTTGTAACACTTAACTATAATACGTAACTATAGTATATAAGTAATAAGTTCATAATACTTATAGGATATAACCATAGTATATAACTAAAGGATATAACATATTATATAACTATAGGACATAACCATAAGATATAACAAAATTGGATATAACTAAAAGATATAACCAAATTGGATATAACTAAAGGATATAACCATAAGATATAATCAAATTGGATATAACTATAAGATATATCATAATATATAATTATAGGATATAACGATATGATATAATCAATTTGGTTATATTTTATGGTTATATCCTATAGTTATATACTATATAACTATAGGATATAATCATAAGATATAACCAAATTGGATATAACTATAAGATATATCATAATATATAATTATAGGATATAACGATATGATATAATCAAATTGGATATAACTATAAGATATAACCATAGTATATAACTATAGGATATAACAATATGATATAACCAAATTGGATATAACTATAAGATATAACTATAGGATATAACCATAAGATATAACCAAATTGGATATAACTATAAGATATAACTATAGGATATAACCATAAGATATAACCAAATTGGATATAACTATAAGATATAATCATAATATATAATTATATGATATAACGATATGATATAATCAAATTGAATATAACTATAAGATATAACCATAGTATATAATTATAGGAAATAACGATATGATATAACCAAATTGGATATAACTATAAGATATAACCATAGTATATAATTATATGATATAACGATATGATATAACCAAATTGGATATACCTATAAAATATAACCATAGTATATAACTATATGATATAACCATAAGATATAACCAAATTGGATATAACTATAAGATATAACCATAATATATAACTATAGGATATAACCATAGTATATAACTCATATATTTTATAATACTTAACTATAATATGTAACTATAGTATATAAGAAATAAGTTCATACTACTTATCATAATGTGTAACTATAGTTTATAACTAATATATTTTGTAATACTTAACTATAATACGTAACTATAGTATATAAGTAATAAGTTCATAATACTTAACTATAGTATACAAGTAATAAGTTCGTAATACTTAACCATAATGTGTAACTATGGTATATAAGTAATAAGTACGTAATACTTAATTATAATGCATAACTATACTTTTAACTAATATATTTTGTAATACTTAACTATAATACTTAACTATAGTATATAAGTAATAAGTTTTTAACACTTAACTATAGTATATAAGTAATAAGTTCGTAATACTTAACCATAATGTGTAACTATAGTATATAAGTAATAAGTACGTAATACTTAATTATAATGCATAACTATACTTTATAACTAATATATTTTGTAATACTTAACTATAATACATAACTATAGTATATAAGTAATAAGTTCATAATACTTAACTATAGTATATAAGTAATAAGTTTGTAATACTTAAGTAATAAGTAATAAGTTCGTACTTATTACTTAATACTTAACTATAGTATATAAGTAATAAGTTCATAATACTTAACTATAATACATAAGTTCATAATACACATTATAGTTAAGTATTACAAAATATTTTACTTAAATACTATAGTTTCTAAAGTTTCTATTCTCGTTTTTTGGATTTTTGGAGGGGAAAACGATATCCGTTTTGGATGTATTTTATATGTACGGACTCGTATTAAATTTTTATACAAAATTATAGTAGAAAAATTCAGAAAATACCAAAAAATTTCACTACAATGCGCTATATGTCGGGCACGAAATTGTAAAAAAAATGGGTAGGAAGACTTCGTTTTTTGGAGGGGCAAACGATGTCCGTTTTGGACGAATTTTATATGTACGGACTCGTATTGAAATTCTCTACATGATTATGGAAACAAAAATGCAATTTTAAAAATAAAATAAAATTTAGTGCCTACACACTTAAGGTAAGCGTGTGCTTTTAAACTTGAAAAAAAAAACTACACGCTTAACTTAAACGTGTAAAACCACACGTTTAAGATAAGCGTGTAAAATAGCGTCGATATAGTTAAGTATTCGCGTGTATTTAGCTTTTCCGCTATTAAAAATGCTATAACATTAGACCTTGTGATAGGAGAAATGATTTGTTAAACCAACACTTGTTTGTAAAATAAAATGGGCTTTAATACGGAGTAATAATTAGCACTCTTTTGTTTGTTGGGGGAAGACACACTTGTCGAAACGAGTTTTGTATCGTTAATATCTCTAATTACATATTAATAAAAATTATAATTTTTTGATATCATTAAATATTCGTTGAGACGAATCAAACAAGACCCACATGACTATATTTTTTCTTATATATTGAAAGAAATCTTAAAAAATCTCTTCAACTTTAAATAGTATATAAAAATCAAAAACAAACTTTCGAATACTGAGTAACTAATAGACTAAGCATGTGAACGTGCTCTCCATGTTTACTGTTTAGGATGTTAACAGCATGTCATGTAGCCAACAGTCTTTCTCTTATTCAACTAATGTACTTTATCACTTTGGATTCTCTCCACTTCTTTTTCAAGTTCATTTATTTGTGTAATTATCTGTTTACAAATACTTATCTTTTTTTTTTATCCAAAGCACTTAATTTTCTTTGTGTACTATATATATTATGCACTATTTTTTATTTATTAATCCTGTATCATTGGCGGTGAGTTAAGAAAATACTTAGGTGATCCATTAGAGCTAATCTGTTAGCTAGGTTTATATATGAATATATACTGTTTTTTCATATTCTAATCAGTTATTGATTCTACTGCAGGGTGATTTGTATTTATTTGTTGAAAAATAGGGCGATTTGTAATTAATAATTAAGTGGGTATATAAAGAGACTTGAAGAAAAACAATCACTAATTATTGCGGAGTAGTAAAAATATTATATTGTTCGTCCGGGTACGTGAAAAGAATGGAGAAAGTACGTGTAAAGCTTATGATATGGTG
Organism: Rheum nobile; assembly: GCA_027886185.1. Taxonomy (NCBI): domain Eukaryota; kingdom Viridiplantae; phylum Streptophyta; class Magnoliopsida; order Caryophyllales; family Polygonaceae; genus Rheum; species Rheum nobile. The sequence goes on along the minus strand of WOAB01000500.1, from coordinate 2,274,954 downwards.
GGAAAAGATACTTTGCTCATTCTCATTAGAATGTACTTATAGGATTTACAAGATAGAGAATGGAGAATAAAATCAAAGATCCTAGGAAGATATGATTTGTAGAAATATATACTAACCATAAATGATATATAAAGATATTAACAAGATAACTTCTTAGAACCTAAAAGTTACCATACGTAACTTAACAGTCCCCAGCAATCTCAACGGTGTGGTCGAATCAGGAGACGATGCCGTAGAGATTGGAAGCGAGCGGTGCCAACCGCCTTGGTGAATATGTCTGCGACTTGGTCGAGGGAGTGCACATGACGGACGACAAGGTCACCAGCCTGAACTTGCTCACATACGAAGTGGTAGTCAAGCTTGATATGCTTGGACCGTTGATGGAACACGGGATTAGCAGTCAAGAACGTTGCACTCAGATTGTCACATAAGATGATGGGAGGACCAGTGAGTGGGGCACCCATTTCTTCAAGTAATTGGCGGATCCAGATGAGTTCAGCAGCACCGAACGCAATTGCACGGTATTCTTCTTCTGTACTGGAACGGGCTACAACTCGTTGTTTGCGGGAGGACCAACTGATGAGGTTACCGCCATAAAAAATAGAGAACCCGTGTTGTGAGCGGAAATCGTCGCGGTCGGACATCCAGCCTGCGTCAGTGAACGTGACGAGAAGAGAATCAGAGGCTTTCCCAAAGATGAGGCCGGAGGAGATTGTGCCTTTGAGGTAGCGGAAAATTCTCTTAACTGCAGCCCAGTGGGATTCAGTCGGTTTATGCATGTACTGACACACACTGTTGATGGCATAGGAAATCTCTGGGCGAGTGATTGTGACATACTGCAAAGCGCCCACGATGCTCCGGTATAAGTTGGGATTGTTCATCGGATCACCAGTGGCTGTGAGGCGGGAGCCAGGTTCGGCCGGCGAAGAGATTGGCTTGGCACCTGACATATGGGAGCGATCCAAGATGTCACATATATATTTTCGTTGAGAAAGAAGCACACCTGTGAGACTGCGATGAACTTCGATCCCAAGAAAAAAATTGAGCGCCCCCAGATCTTTGAGAGAGAAGGCATCGTTGAGGTGTCAGATGAATGCTTCAATGAAAGTGGTGTCGGAGCCGGTGATGATGAGGTCATCGACATACACGAGGACATAGGTCACCGCGGGGCCATGTCGTTTGATGAACAAGGATGTGTCAGATTGACACGGTCGAATTCCGACTCGAGTGAGAGACTGTTATAGCTTGTGAAACCATGCACGTGGCGCTTGTTTGAGGCCATAGAGGGCCTTCCGAAGCCGACAGACAAAGGACGGCTTGTCAGGGGCAACAAACCCTTGAGGTTGGTCCATGAACACGGTTTCGGCGAGATCACCATTAAGAAAGACATTGTTGATGTCGACTTGACGAAGAGGCCAGCCGTTGGTGATGGTGATACTGAGCACAATGCGGATGGTTGTAGGTTTCACAACGGGACTGAAGGTGTCGAAGTAATCTACGCCTTCTTCTTGATGGAAACCTTTGGCAACTAAACGTGCCTTGTATCGCTCAATTGATCCATCTGCTTTCTTCTTTATCCTGTATATCCACTTACACCCAACAACATTAGTTCCAGGAAACTTGGGAACTAGGTCCCAAGTCCTATTACGCATAAGGGCATCATATTCTAATTGCATCGCATGTTGCCAATTAGGTTTTTTTGTGGCTTGTATAAACAATTTGGGTTCAATTGGTAAAGAAGCATCAGTATGAGAGGGATATTTAGTAGTAGTAAAAGTTTTGGGTTTGAGATTACCAGTATGGGAGCGGGTCACCATTGTATGTTCCGAATCCGAGGGTGGACGAAAATAAGAGGGAGCTCCTAGGTAGTGGTCCATCGGAGGGGGAGACGGAGACTCTGGTGAGGAAGGGTTTGGCGAGTGGTGGGGAGTGGGTGCTGGGGAGGGCGGTGGTGAGCAGGGAGGAAGAGGTGCCGGAGATGGAGGAGAGGAGGGTGCAGAAGGTGTGTGACCAGCCGGCAAGCGAGGCAGGACGACGGAGGCAGCGTGCTGTAAGATGTGGAGAGGAAGCATGTTGCTTGTATTGGAGACAACATGATTAGGAGAGTTATGAGTAGGGTAAGGAAAAATTGTTTCATAAAAAATGACATGACGAGCAATATATACCTTAGACGTGGGTACATGAAAACATATGTAGCCTTTGTGTTTGGGACTGTAACCAATGAAGATGCAAGGAATAGATCGAAATTCTAACTTGTTCTGATTATATGGACGAATGAATGGAAAACATAGACAACCAAAAGATTTAAAAAAACCATAATCAGGTTTACGATTGTAAAGTCTTTCAAATGGAGATTTAAAGTGAAGAGTTTGTGTGATGGTCTTGTTGTTGAGATAAACAGCAGTGTGGAATGCATGTTCCCAAAATCGAGTAGGTAAGTTAGAATGAGCTAGGAGGGCTAAACCTTTTTCAATGATGGTGCGATTTAGGCGTTCTACAGAGCCATTTTGCTTTGGTGTGTAGGGGCATGAGACGCGATGAATGAGACTCGAGAAATTTAGATACGGGTCTGTATTCTCCACCTCAATCGGTTTGAAGGGCTTTGAGCTTGGCGGAGAACTGCGTTTCTATCATTTGCTTAAATAATAAGAATACTGAAAAGACTTGAGATTTATTAGATAAGAAATAAACCCAAATAAATTTAGTACAATCATCAATAAACGAAACAAAATAACGATGACCATTAATTGAAATAGAAGAGGCAGGGCCCCATACATCCGAGTGAATTAAAGCAAAGGGAGTCGTTGATGACTCAAGTCGACTAGGGAGCGGGTGACGATGACTTTTACCTAGTTGACAGGAGCTACAAATAGACGACAGTTTATTGGAAGAAAGAGGTAAAGCAGACTCAGAAACTAGACGACGCAAAATAGACTCATGAGGATGAGCCAATCGATGATGCCAACATTGTAGGGAAGTGCGTTCACCGAGGAAGACACGAGCAGGGGACGACCTGGACGACTGGGAGACGGATGTAGAAAGCCGATAGAGACCATTCTCAAGAACCCCTCTTAGTAGCGTCTGGCCCTGTAGATTCTTCACAAAGCAACAGTTTGGGTGAAATTCAAGATATGTGTTATTATCACGAGAGAGTTTAGAAACGGAAATGAGGTTCTTTTGTATTTGTGGAACAAAGAGCACATTATGTAGTTGAATGGGAGGTGACATAGCATGCGATGAAGTTAGAGTAAAACGACCTAAATGCGAGATAGGAAGAGACTGACCATTACCAACCAAGACACCGTCACTACCATCATACAGATGAGTGATGGAGAGGCGTCCTAGGTCATTGGGGATGTGGTGGGTGGCGCCTGAATCAAAGACCCATGGATCATGAAGTGTTGATGGCGACGAAGTCGAGGTTGTATAGGCTGCTGGTGGTGGAGTATATGGTTGTTGCTGCGAGGGCGGCTGTTGCTGCGTCGACGGAGAGTTAGAGGGGCGCCGAGTTGCAGGGAACTCGTTGGTATTGTGGCGTTGATAGCAGTTCTTCGCCTCATGCCCCATGCGATTGCAGATTTGACACTTCGGACGAGTGATGTCTGGGTTAGCAGCAGTGCCGTTATTCGTCTTTGGACGACGACCCTCACGACCACGTCCCCGAGCAGCAGTGTGAGCCTCCGGAACCGTGGATCCGAGTTCCTTGGACTCTTCCTCTAGACGTTGTTCCTCCTGGAGAAGAAGGTTCAGTAATTCATCGGTGGAGATATCATCTTTTTTGCATAGAGAGGGCTGCCCGAAATGAGCCATAGGCAGATCCGAGGCCATAGATGATATAAGCGACGAGGTCGGCATCAGGAATCACCACAAGACACTCCAGGAGGTTGTCGGCGAGGGCTCGTTTCTTCTCAAAGTATTCAAGAATGGTGAGGGAGCCCTTGGCGAGCGTCTGGAGTTGTTGGCGGAGATGCATCTGGTGCGACTTGGTTTGAGCGTGAAACATACGCTCAAGGATGAACCATGCATCAGAAGCGGTGACGGCGCGAGCCACCAACCCTAGAAGGGGAGTGGTGAGAGTCGACCGTATCCAAAGGAGCACCAGCCGATCCTTGCGAACCCAGGTGGAGTACGCTGGATTGGGAGCGGTGGTGGCCTGAGTTGTCTTCGTGGCAGCAACTGGAGTGGTCGGAGCCGGTGCAGCAGCAGGGTCAAGGCACGAGTCAAGATCATACGCCTCAAGAGCAGAACGAACAGTTCCACGCCAGAGAGAGTAGTTGGTGCGATCGAGTTTGATGGCGATGTTCGGAAAGTGGAACATGGAGCCGGTGCCGGAACCTGCAGCCATGGCTAAGAGTTGGGGGGAGTTGCCGGAGTTGGAGGGCTGATCAGTGAGAGACATTGGGATCATGTTTTAGGCTGATACCATGTAAAGATTATGATATGGTGGGAAAAGATACTTTGCTCATTCTCATTAGAGTGTACTTATAGGATTTATAAGATAGAGAATGGAGAACAAAATCAAAGATCCTAGGAAGATACGATTTGCAGAAATATATACTAACCATAAATGATACACAAAGATATTAACAAGATAACTTCCTAGAACCTAAAAGTTACCATACGTAACTTAGCAGTACGTACTTATATACACATAATGAATTAGGTATACAACGGAACAAAAATGTGAACAACTTGGGAGTTTTTGAACACAATGTAATCGTGTATGGTAATAAAACACAACGACAATTTTTGTAATCATATATGTACTGACTTGTTCAGGAAATTCATTTAGTTGGAAACTAGTGTAGTACCGTGCCATGCACGTGATCTGTTTATTCTTTCTTACATTTAAAAAAAATAGTATATAAAAATTATATATTTAATTGATATAGAAATATATAGGTAATGACTATTATAAAAGTAGATGAATGCTAATGTAAAAAATGACTAATTGAATACAAAATATTGAAGAGATTAACAAAATATATTATCAAAAGAGAGTCGAAATTCTCCATAACTTTATTAATAGTAAAATTGGTTAAGTAGTTTTGAAACGTGGATATTCATATCCCTAACATCTATACTACTAAAACGATAAAGCATAATCAAAATATTTATCTAATACATGAAAATGAAACCCTAAACATAAAATCTCGTAAGATATTCAAAATTGCTACAAATTATGAAAAACTTCGTTGTATACTACATTGGTAGTAGTATTAGAAATTTTTATTGTTTTTGTCCCATATCAAAATCCTCAAACCTTTCTTGCTAGTAACTCTTGATGATGCAATACAAAATTGACCATGAATGATGCAACATAAAACTGACCATGAGAAAAAATAGGGCGTGGAAGATACAAACCGACATTTGTAAGAGATTGGCCTTGACTATTGTTTATCATCATAGCAAAACAGACACTCAAGAGAAATTGTCTTCGTTGAAACTTGAACGGGTATGAAGTGTTTGACGGTGACATGAGCATGCGAGGATTCAAAACTATATGTCTAATATTGTAGTTAAAATAGTTCTTCCTTGTATGACATGATTGCCGAGCTGCGTGGTTATCAATCTTGTCCCATTGCATAAACTTGAAGAATGGTCAATATTTCAAAGCAGTATAATAGGGACCTTAACCTTAGTTTTCAATACATGATTTGGGACACCAAAACATCTAATACTTTTCAAGTAGTCAGAAGTATAAACACTTGCATCATTGTCTGCAATAAAACCTGTCTTGCAAAGGCTATTCGAACTGAGATAGACTTTTTCATTACCTGGTAACTAAGACAATATATAGTTATTAACTCTATCTATCTCTTCATGTGGTGGTGCAAGAATTGCTCGTTCTTCAAAGTATTTTGGAGACAATTAATTGTCTAAAGAGAGAGATAAACAAACTTAATAATTGCTGGAATCAGATCTAAGTCATAATCCTTCACCAATAGTTCATCATGAATTTGTATTTGTACTTCTCCATCTTGTCATCGCCTACAGTACCATCTCTGATGCTTAATACCCTTTCAGAAAATTCATTTGCTTCTTGGATATCATAATCAGATGTACCTTGTAGAATCTTCATGTTTCTTGTCAAATTAAGAATTTTGCAATATTCCCACAAATAAGAGGAATTAATGATAGCAAAAATAATATATTGCTTGCTTTCTTTTGTGATAATGGGTAGGATTTGCCTAAAGTCTCCACCAAATACTACGACTTTCCATCCAAAAGGTTGTACTGAACTAAGGAGATTTGTAGCCCATAGAATGTCTTTTAAAGTCATGTCTAATGCTTCAAAATAGAATCTATTCGTCATCAGAGCTCATCCCAGATAATAAGTTGGCATCACAAATCAATTCAGATAGTTTTGTACCTGAACTTAAGTTGTAAAGTTAACAAAACCATAACTTGTGAAGATGATCAAACTATATTAACTACGACCAATAAGTACTTTTAAAAAAAATGATAAATTATATTTAAGAAATACGTTGTGAAGATTAGGCCCATATGAAATTTGGTTTACAATTATGTTAAAGTGGGTTATATATTTTATAGAGTTGTCGTTTGAAGATAAAAATACATTAGGAAAGAGCATATATATATATCATAATATAATATAATACATATATAAACAACGCACTTGATAAATACAACATACTATATGCTCTTTAGTTCGTATAAATTGGATTTAAATGACTTTCAATAGACTCTACAAAATACATTAGTTATGAAAATTGGTAAGTAAACTACTATAACATAAACACTGGATTTATCTTAATCGACTTCGAGATATTTTTTCAATAATATTTTATATATTCTTGATAGAAATCTACGGTTTTAAGCAATTTGTGAACTTGATCGTAAAAATATTGAAGCTTCAATATGTAGAAAAATTATAGAGAAGATTTGTAAAAACCATAAGTGTTTTAAGATGATATAGCAAGATTAGTTGATATATATTTACTTACACCATCAAATAAGATATATGAAAAATAGACTTTTCTATCTATTCAAGATTACTTAGGAAAATAAAGGGTTAAAAACTCCCTATGCATATAAATTGAGATTCTCTAATAAAAACTTATCTTATTGGTTGTGATTACTTACTATAATAAAAACTTATCTTATTCTATACATGGAAAATAATTTTTAGTTTTTTCGTATCTTTTCGGAACATTTTGCAGCTCTTTTAGTTGATAATCATTTTTTTTCTTCCTAATAGTTGGATGATGTAGTGGATGATGGTTAGATGAGTGATGACATGTAGGCAAATCAAACGTGGTGGCGACACATAAGGTTTTGGATTAGTAGATATATAGTAGATTACACTCCGCGGTTTGAACGACTTTAAAAAAAGATTATGCATACCAATAATATGTTATATAAAATAATTGACATGAACATAAACCATTATACTTATAGCATGTTTTCACCTTTGTTTTGTATAAAGTTTACTTTTAGCGACTCTAACTTCCGGATCCTAGTCTTATCTATTTGTGGTCAATTTTGGAAAGGATTAATGTTAAAAATATTGCAGATTTATTTTCGCATAGTGCATAAATAAATATTACAGAATATTATGTGGTCAATATTGGAAAAAGATAATAAAATATTACATAATATTTTTTTTGTACATTTTGGAAAGATTTTATTGCGAATAATATTCGTATGGCAAGTGTAGGATTCTATTACCGTAAATTTTTTTAAAAAATAAATCTAAAAAAACCACAAGCTGCCACATGTCCAATTCAATATCGTGACGCTATGTGGCAACTTAAAATTCGGGCTCATTCTAGGAGCGCCACGTGGCTCAGTCGGTATTTGCGTTTATTAGTTATATAGTAGATTGCACTTTCGATGACAACTTCATTTTCTTACTAGGTGTAAATATTACGCATGGTAATTTTTTCCATGATATTAATGTTTGGTTAATATTGTCAAAATTTTGGGGAATATATATATCCGATATTGTTTCTAAATTTGTTGTTATTGATCTATAACTCATCTATGATATAAGTTAGAAAAATTTGAATAAAAAAACATTAATTATGCAAGTCTTTATTTGTAATTTATACTCCAATTTCCTCTAGTTCACCATATTTGTCCTCCCATGAGTAAAACAAGATGTTCATAATGTTTTTGTAATTCTAGGTATATTTGCTTAAACATTAATTTTGATTTGAAAGAGTATGATATAGAAAATTAAAGTCGCCATTCTCCAACTCAAAAGGTACAACTCTTATCTTTTATTTTTCATTTAATTTATTTTTCTTAATCATAATAGAAAATCTTAAGAATGTGTTTGACAATGCCATAAAACTAACGTTTGAGATTGAGTTTAGCGTTTTAGAAATAATAATTGTGTTTGGTAAGTAACAATAGAGATAGTTTTTCACAATTAGTAACGTTTCAAATTAACAGTACTTTTTCAATGTTATTCTCATTAGTGTTCCAATTTAAGCTAGTTTAAAACGCCTCCACTATCACTATGTAAACCTTTACTGCTATCTTTATCAAAAGAGAATAATACTGATTGTTGACACACCTAGGTCACGTCTCTTTTAGTTGGTGGTATTTTCTATGATCATGAATTGTTTTGACTCATCATTCAGAATGGTTTACTAGTCTAATTGTGTTCCTTTTTTAAAAAAGATAGAAAAGGAAAGAAGAGAATAATCCTGATGATTAATTTAGTTCATTTGTATAATAAGATAAAACTAATAATAACTTATAAGATATAGACGTAAGTTAAATAGAGGATTGAACCACATGGATGACACATGCCGCATGCATGTCTTCCATGTTACCCACCACTACGTCCATTTTCTCTTGTCTACACAAAAAAATAGTTCCAGGAAAGGAAAGGAAAGGAAAGAAATGAACGTAAAATCCCTGTAATATATATTCTTGTGGTTTCAAGTTTTTGACGCGGTATGACCTTTTCCCGGTGGCACCCTTGAGTTTTGTTGACTCCTTGCTTGCCTTAGATTTTTGTGTTCTCTTTTGCTTCGTTGTAATTTATGTGCTTGTATTTGGTTCTTACTGTTCGGTTTGTACCAACGCCGATTTTATCGGCCTTTCGAGCTACCCGATGTGGTTATGTCGGATACCTTGAATTCGTTACTCATCAAAAAAAAGAAGAAGTTTTTGACGCGGTGTAAAAAAAATGAATCTGAAACCGAGTCCGAAAACGCTCTCTTTTTACAACAGTAACCAGCATCCGAAAACCCTAACTTTTGAGTGGCCGCTGCACTTCCTCACCGATCTCATCTTTCAAACCTTTCCCCTCAATCGCGACTTTAATCCTCTCGATAAGCATGATTCTTCCAATACTCCACCTCCGCATACTAGGCTCTGTTTCTCTACGGATTCGGAGAAGAAGTTATGGGCGAATTTAGGGAGAAATTTTGCCCTTATTTTCGTCAGAGACGTTCACTGTTGCTACCTAATCCCAACTCTTCAGAAGCATGATTTTCCGGCTTACTGCTACTCCAGGATCTCCTTCAAAGGCTCCTTTCTGCTGCTTTCGTGGGATCCAGGCTCTCTGAAGGATTTGGTCAAAGGACAATGTGGGAATGGTCAAGTACAGGATGGCTTGCACGCCATTGTGGTGGCCATGATTCACAAGGAGCTGTACCTCCAGGGTTGCGTGGCTGATACGAGATGGTATTGTGTTGTCTCTACATATCTCATTACTATAGGGAGTGATGGGTTTTGTTCTACTCCGCCCTGATTAGCCCTAATTTCAGGAAGAGTTTTGCTCTTTCCTTACAAGTGTATTCCTTCCCTATTACCTCTCTTTCTTAGCTTGTTTGTTTTGCTTGCTAAGTTGCTTACTATAAATCTTCACTCTGACTGGTTGAACTCGATATCCCAATACTTGAATCTTGCTTGCTCTCTCTCTATTTTTTTATTCTGTTGCCCTTGTTTTTTATTCTGCTTTGATTGTGCTTGTGAAGTTATCTTTCCCTTTTCCAATTTCATGGACAAAGGGAAGAGAACGATGAAGGAGGTGTTATGTACCTCCTCGGGTGATTCTAACACCTCTAAAAAAGCTACAAACAAGAACAATGTTTCTTCTGATCCTAAAAAAGCTGAGGTGACCCCTCCTCTTGTGGCTAAATCCAGTTCTGAATCCATTTCTAAACCAGTTATTGATATGGAACTCTACCTGTCAAAGCTTTCGGGTGTGAGGAAAAACATCTTGAAACTGAAAGAATCTTCTTTACTTGGGTATGTTATTGGAGATCCAGTAGACTTCTAAAAACTAAAAACTAAACTAAAAAATTACTAGAGATTTGTCAAAGGCTCCTTTGAAATTATAGAGAAACCAAATCTCTGGTTTGAAATTCGTTTTGCTAATCCCATTGACTAGAAAAAAAAACACGAGATGGGAGACCTTATCATGTTTTTGGGAAACTCTTGCTTCTTAAGCCTTGGTCTTCTAACTTTGATCATTTTTTTGAATCTATCTCCATTGTTGATATGTGGATCAAAATTCCTCATTTGCATGTGGAATACATCAGTTTTGATGTCATTAGCACAATCATTGAGATGAATAACATGGGCACTCTTATAAAACTAGATCCTTTCACTGGAAAAAAAACAGAGAGTTAGCTATGCTAGAGTGTGCATCAATGTTGATGTTGAAAGAGTGAATTTCAAAACTATTGTCATCCCAAATGAAGAGGGAGAAGAAAAAATCTATACAATCTGGTTTGAAGAGGCTCCCGAGGGTTGTGGAAATTGTGGAGCCCTGGAGCATTCTTTTGACAAATTCCCACTGAGGGTTTGCCAAGCCTCAATCATTACAACTTACCTTTCAGAGGCTTATGGTTAGTTCTTCTAATGATGAAACTAAGGAAGCTTCTGAAGATGCCAAGAACAAGTGGCAAAATGTCTTTTACAACAAGAAAAAGAACAATACTGAGGCCAATACCTCGATGTCTCTATCTCCTGAGCCTCTTGTCCATAAGAATGGCTTCTCCATTATCTCTCAAGATGTGTAAGTCATTGATGGTAAGGTCTCAAACTCAGCTCCTGAACAATCTGTCTTACAGCCTTTGAATGATAAGGTTGTGGTGAATGATAACATTTCTATCCCTACTCCTGAAATCCCTGCTGTTGTAAATGAGTCTCATACTCTCATGTTGAGGTCTTTCCTATTGCTGAACTGTCTGCTAGTCTCACTCCTCCATTTCTGATCCCACACCCTAATGATGATATCACTAAGGTGAGCCTGGGGGCTCCTATAAGTCATGTACCTATGTTGGGCAAGGATGAGATGCCTATGCTTGATGAAAAAGAATTGCAGAGCTTCCTGAGCCAGGATGATCTCTTTGATGAATTTATGGAATGCTCTGAGATCCCTCAAAAGGATATTGAGGACATGATTACTGAACTTAAGGCTCCTGCAAAGCCCGAACCACCTCTAAGCACCATCAAGTCCACTGATGTCAATCAAGAGCTCCCTAGACAAGAAGTTGTTGCAGAACTGTCCCTTATTGTGACCTCTGAGTCCAGTAAGCGCAAGGATATGATTTGGGAGGCAGACACCGCCACCTTGGTGCTGAAGGATGCCAATTTTTTTTTAAATGATTATGTATTATTACAGTTATCAAGCTTTAGGTTCTGCTGAACTCACTGATCACAATGATGTTGTTAGGGTTAACCCCTTGATTAGCTTTTTGACTCCTTATGTAGTTTGGAGTAGAACCACCTTGATTACTGTTATGGTCAAGATTTCTAGGTCAGCTTTTGTTAGTCAATGGCCTTTATGTTGGTCTTTAGACTTGTTTCATGTTGCTTGGACCAATGAAATTAAATGGTATGGGTTAATATACTCTATGTGTGTTACTCTCTAATGCCTTACTGAAATTTGCTTAAATGCCTTAATCACTTTAGATAACCATGGGCTCTACAATGGTTTTTCTCTGTTGAAATACTTTACCAATCTGCTAAGATCTTACAATAAGATAAAGAATATGATTTTGAACAATATCTGCATTTATTTTGATAATGATGGGTTTGGTTTGTTTCCTCCCTGTGGCCATGAAAAATCTGGCAGTTTAATTCCTTGCTGGTTCTGGAACCTGGCTTGCTACATGCATTCTTGCTTGGTTAAACAGAATTGAACAGTTATGTGACTTTTGTCACCCACATTTGGCATAACAACCCTATCATGGTATGTATATATGCTTGTTGCAACAACTTTGTAAATGTTCTGACTTTTTTCTCTCTGGCTTCTTGTGTCTGGATTTACGCAACCTCAAGATTTATCATCTCACAAAACAGGAATGTGAACAAAGGACAACATCAGCAATTTGACTACAAAAGGACCAAGCTAAACAATTGTTATTCTCTAAACAAACTGAATTTGAACAATTACTCTCATACACACAATTCTTTATCAGCTGGTTGGTTTTTATGGCTAGTGGACAACTTTGAACAACCACCAAGGATACCACAAATAGTTGAACAAATATCTCCCCTGGGAAAGGGCTTTTTTTATTTATAATTCCTACTTTCTCTTGATCTGGATGAGAGAATTTTATTCTCAGGAAACCCTTTTGTCCATTTTGGATTTTTTTGATCAATCACAAACTGTGCAGTTTGCTACCAAAGATGTCTTTGAGGACACTACTGAAACAAATTTATGTTCATAGAAAATAGGGAAATTGCAGGTTTGCAAAGCTATGTACCATAGCCCACTACCAAAACACTATTTTGATAGTCTTTTACGGGTTCAAATGGATTATTATAAACAAAACCTTAACTATGCCAACACCAACTTCAAATACAACACTCAGTGTAGACACTAGCATAGAGCAAACCAGACAATTGCAAAAACAAGATATGAAAATCTTCCTCATGAAAACAATAGAACAATTATGCCAAAATGTTGCAACCATGATAACAGTTCCCTTAAACAACTGAAATTTCTTAGGTTAAAAAAGCCGCAACAATAACAAACCAGTATAAAGACCCCACAAAGTCTTAGGACAAGGGGCAATAGAAAATGAGTTTTTTATGAAGATTACAACGTGGAATTGTCGAGGAATTGAAAAAAAAAACATTTGGATGGATATTGAAGCCTTTTGCAAAATTGAAAGGATTTAATTACTCGCATTATTTGAAACAATAACAAACAAAGAACCCAACGAAAAAGTTTGAAAAAAGCAGGCTTTGATAATTTTCACTGTATTCCGGCCATTGGTTTCTCAGGCAGTATTTGTGTCATGTGGAAATCTTATCAGCTTACAAATGAAATCCTTGAAATTGATCAAATAAATTTACGATTCGTTAGTATTAAATACAAAAACCTTTGCACAAACATAACTAACTTGCTTATTCTCACGTATGCCTGATCGGTGCTATTGTATAGTGCATATCTGGGGGTTATTACCAGGTTTGAGGCGTCATTTGGATGGATTTAGAGCACAATCGTGGATTATGGAGTTAGAGTGGAGAAGTGAAGAAATCATGGAATTTATAGAGGTTTGAAGTGTATTGAAGAGTAGAAGAACAATATGCTGAATTCAAATGGTTCGTTCTATCTACTCAGATGTCCAAATGAAGTGATTCCAATTCGAGGAGTTAGATCTTGAAGTATACTACAAGTCCTAAAAATATGAGAGACATCCGAGTTGGGAATCAAACGTTATGGCGTTTTTACTAAAGTGTCGCAGAAGTTGAAAAAGGCACCGCCGCCCCGCGGTGGAACTCACCGCCCCGCGCCAGAAGCCACCGCGACCCGGCAGTGGATCTCAGAGAAGGCAACTAGAAGACTGACACCCCGCGGTGGACCTCACCGCCCCGCGGTGGGCACGTAGCGCCTCGCGGCCAGAAGACTTTATTTCCTTATTTTTGCTGTTTCGGATTTCCTTATTTTCTATTATTTTATTTCCTTTGTTATTTTGCATTAGGTTAACTTTATTTTCCAAAACCTATTTAAGACCTCTTCCTAGGTTAAGAGGCACGTAGACTACTACTTTACTTTTATCAGCAATTTACTTTTCTATTAGGGTTTCATTTACATCTGGATGGAGAACTAAACACCTTTGTTCTACTAGACGTTTGAAGCAATACAGTTGATTCGGTTGTGAGATTTCTATTCCTTGTTCTTATTCTTATATGTGTTGGTTTAATTCTCTTGATTATATTGATTATTGATTTATCGTTATTCTTCATAGTCTGGCCAACTAGGTTGAGTAATATTTATCAAATTGCTAGGGTTTGCATATAGTGGAATACGAGTGCATATCTAGTAGCATACACGATTGTTGCATATAGTGGAATACGAGTGTGCAATTGTGAGTGAGAATTATTTGCATGTTAAGTAGTAAGGTTTTCTTCTATTTGTATGTATCATATATCCTTGTGTGTATTGCTATTGCTTTGTTAGTGGTAAGGTTTTCTTCCATTGATATTGTGATAAGTCTATCAACAACTGTGAGAATTGGTAGTACTTAAGATCAGGATGGAAACAACCATAAGAATAGTTAAAGAACTTGGATTGAATAGATTTCAGTGATCGACCTACGTCTCTGTATTATGGATCTCATTCTAGTGGAACTACTTTCCCCAATCATATTCTCAAGTCAACTTAACCTTGTTTACTTTGCTCAGTTTGATAACTAAAACCCCCCTTGTTACTTTGCATGCTTTTAAACACATAGATTGATTACTTCCTCCCTGTGGGTTCGACCCTTACTTGCTTGCTATACATCTGTTTAGTAGGTTTGTTAGGACTTTTACTTTGACTAGGTCATTCAACGATATTTGCACTGCATATTTTGGCCACGTCAAATTTGGCGCCGTTGCCGGGGAGGCAAGTTTTGATCTTTCCGTGTGTTTGTTTGTGTGTGTTACTTTGGTGTGGATCTATCTTACGGTCCACACCAGTGCTACTGATTTCCGTGTGTTTTTCTATTTGATTTTGATATAGAGATGGATTTCTGGGGAGAACCGCGCGATGACCCATATCCCTACTCATTTTCGCCAGAGAGGGGATACTACCCAACTTCCAGTATAGCAAGGCCAGTTAGAGCCTGCAAACTCTGTCATGATCCGCGGCATTCCACTGATGATTGCCCAAGACTTCCTGAATATGCAACTGTTGTAAACGCTACAAGAGGTTTTGATCCGCAGAGGCCGAGATGTGTCCCATACTCCCATACATACAACTCAGGGTGGAGGAATCACCCCAATTCGAGTTATGGGGGCCATCAATACTCTCCATATGACCTTGACTGCCAGGAGTTCTACCCAGAGCCACAGTCATTCTATCAGCAGGGCGCTCCGCACCAGTACTATCCAGCATACGAGCATAACCCGCCAATGTCCAATCCAAGTTCCGCCATGTCAACTGAAGAGATGCTCAGGACCTTGACTCAACACTTTACCACTCATACTCAAACTAGGGAGTCAAGCTTCAAGAATATAAAAAGGCAGGTGGACCAGTTGGTGGAGTCAATTACAAGGATCGATGCAAGGATTACGGGGAATCTACCATCTCAAACGGTAGTAAACCCGAAGGAAAATGTGAGTGCTGAAATCCTCCGAAGTGGAAAGCAATTGGTCGTTCCTCCTAGTGCTGAAGAGGAGGACGAATATGAGATGGAGACAATCTCCGACCGCCCCGCGTCGCCTCCCACCACGACCCGGCGTGAAGTCCCAGCTATCTCACCGCCCCGCGGCGACACTGACCGCGACCCGACGGCGAGCCTCAGTTATCCCTCCTCACAGCCACCGCCCCACGGTGATGACCCACTGCCCCGCGGCGATGACCACCGCCCTGCGGTGGACGGAATGCCCCCTAGTGAGATTTTGCCGCGACCCGCGGTGAGATCAGCGCGACCCAACGTCCAAAATTCCAGTTATGCTGATGAGGTTTGGGTTGATCCTTATTTTCGTCCAGAGTTACTTTATGAGAAGGAGTACTTTTTGAGTCTGGATGATTTCAGCGACGATGAGGAGGAGTGCCGTGATCGCGAAAATACTCCAGAGACAACCGTTTCTCTCGAAAATGCCCCGACAGTCCCCGACCCTCTAGAGGCTGCCTATGATGAGTTTGTGCATCTAGACTCCTTCCCACTCGTCTCGCTGCACCTCGTTACACCCTTCCCTGAGGCTCTGAAGGACACCCAAAAGATGGAGAATGACAAATGCTTATTTGAGGCCTTCATTGACTGCATAAAAACCGTTCCCTTGGTCACACTGGCTGACAGCACCCCTCACAACAAGGAAATGTTAAAGGTGCTGGGCATGATCAAGAAGAAACCGAAGGGGAAGCACAAGAAGGATAACTTGATGCAAGTGGCAAATTGTTACATACTGGATACGGGGCAAGATAAGCATACATGCCCTGAGATGTTGGGTAGGCCATTTCTGAAGATGGCCAGTGTGTTCATGGGTATGCACAACGGTCCACCCACAAAGAAGTGTAGGAGATTGGGGGTCACGCTCAACATAGAGCATACAAAGAGGCACCCTCCCAGATCTATATCCCAGGTGTTCAGTTGCTATGAGCAACCCAAGTTGAGAATGAGCAGGATGTCAAGCCATGACAATAACTAAGGCGCTATCCGGGAGGCAACCCGAGGTATGTTTTTCTTTCTTTGTTTTTACATTTTTCTTTAGTGTGTTTTTGCTTTGTTTTTGTTCTTGTTTTTTGTTTTCGACTAACCTGCAGGGAAGAGACCCATGCCTATTGAAGAAGGTGTTTACCACCAATGTAAGTCTTCTTTTCCCTGCACTAATAAACTCTCCGAAAAAAAACCTTAAACGGGGAGCAAAAAAAAAATCGAAAAAAAAATTCGAAAAAAGAAAGAAAAAGAGTGGTACTGAAGGCCAGTTGTCCAGAGTTCTCCATGGAGAAGGTGCGCATCATGTTGTCAAGGAAGATACATTGCCCTACACATTATTTGGCAACGATGATGGCCCTACAATTGACAACTGAGGAGGAGGAACACTAGAGCCCACACCATGATTACATCTGGGCTCCACCATGTGTTCCTAGAAGGCCGTGCAACCCTAATATCATTGTTTTACCACTACTCACCAAAGTGGTTCCCTTTTGGTTGTACGGTAGAAGAAGATGCTGAAGTGATGAAGACACCCGTCCAACACCAGAGACCTGGGCATTTATTGAGAAGACCGCCAGCGATACCTTCAGTGTCCAAGCAGCTTGGCGACGTTTGTGAGTTATTTTTTTGCTTTTCCCTGTGCTTTATTCTTTTGTCTTTCATTACATTGAGGACAATGCAATGTTTAAGCATGGGGGAGAGTTTTATACTTGCTATGTCGCTGAGGAAAAAAAATTTTAAAAAAATGAAAAAAAAAAGCCAAAAATTGAAAAAAGGCATACATAAAAATCATGGGATAGGTCGAAAATCCGAAAGGGCAGCCTAGGTAATAAGCAGGTGGCTTGGACCAACATTAGGCTGGGGTAACAATTGGTCAAGAGTGACGTGAGCTTATGTGAGTACATCTATTGGAACATGAAATGAGTGGCTTGGTGAAAACCCGAAAGGGCGCCTTGGCAAAATGAGTGAAAAGAAGAAGAGTGAATTTTAGGAATCCTCATTTTTCCTGGCGTGGCGACATAAGAAGAGGTGATATAAGGAGGATTCAGGTAGGGCACTCTGAGAGGTATAAGAAGATAGATGGGAGATAGGATTAGATTATATTCACTCTATGGTGTTTGGGATAAGCTTGGGGGAAGTACTCTACTTTCCTTTTGACTTGATTGTGTGGGGTGTTGAGATTTTTGATTGGATGTTGTAGTTTATTGTGTTGGACTTATTTTGTATGGTTGCCTGGAGTTTATTGTTTGGTATGATTCTTGGAGGTTGAGTTTTCTATGCTTCCTGAAACCTTGGGATTTGATTGGAGGAGTAGGTTGACTTTAGCTTACTCGAGGACGAGCAAGGTTTAAGCATGGGGGATTTGATCGGTGCTATTTTGTAGTGCATATCTGGGGGTTATTACCAGGTTTGAGGCGCCATTTGGATGGATTTAGAGCACAATCGTGGATTATGGAGTTAGAGTGGAGAAGTGAAGAAATCATGGGATTTATAGAGGTTTGAAGTGTATTGAAGAGTAGAAGAACAATGTGCTGAATTCAAATGGTTCATTCTCTCTACTCAGATGTCCAAATGAAGTGATTCTAATTCTAGGAGTTAGATCTTGAAGTCTACTGCAAGTACTCAAAATATGAGCTCAATCCGAGTTGAGAATCAAAAGTTATGGCGTTTTTACTAAAGTGTCACATAAGCTGAAAAAGGCACCGCCGCCCCGCGGTGGAACTCACCGCCCCGCGGTGTAACTTGACGCCCCGCGCCAGAAGCCACCGCGACCCAGCGGTGGATCTCAGAGAAGGCAACTAGAAGACTGACGCCCCGCGGTGGACCTCACTGCCCCGTGGTGGGCACGTAGCGCCTCGCGGCCAGAAGACTTTATTTCCTTATTTTTGCTATTTCGGATTTCCTTATTTTCTATATTTTATTTCCTTTGTTATTTTGCATTAGGTTAACTTTATTTTCCAAAACCTATTTAAGACCTCTTCCTAGGTTAAGAGGCACGGAGACTACTACTTTACTTTTATCAGCAATTTACTTTTCTATTAGGGTTTCATTTACATCTGGATGGAGAACTAAACACATTTGTTCTACTAGACGTTTGAAGCAATACAGTTGATTCGGTTGTGAGATTTCTATTCTTTGTTCTTATTCTTATATGTGTTGGTTTAATTCTCTTGGTTATATTGATTATTGATTTATCGTTATTCTTCATAGTCTGGCCAACTAGGTTGAGTAATATTTATCAAATTGCTAGGGTTTGCATATAGTGGAATAAGAGTGCATATCTAGTAGCATACACGATTGTTGCATATAGTGGAATACGAGTGTGCAATTGTGAGTGAGAATTATTTGCATGTTAAGTAGTAAGGTTTTCTTCTATTTGCATGTATCCTATATCCTTGTGTGTATTGCTATTGCTTTGTTAGTGGTAAGATTTTCTTCCATTGATATTGTGATAAGTCTATCAACAACTGTGAGAATTGGTAGTACTTAAGATCAGGATGGGAACAACCATAAGAATAGTTAAAGAACTTGGATTGAATAGATTTCAGTGATCGACCTACGTCTCTGTATTGTGGATCTCGTTCTAGTGGAACTACTTTCCCCAATCATATTCTCAAGTCAACTTAACCTTGTTTACTTTGCTCAGTTTGATAACTAAAACCCCCCTTGTTACTTTGCATGCTTTTAAACACATAGATTGATTACTTCCTCCATGTGGGTTCGACCCTTACTTGCTTGCTATACATCTATTTAGTAGGTTTGTTAGGAATTTTACTTTGACTAGGCCATTCAACGATATTTGCACTGCATATTTTGGCCACGTCAATGCCCCGCCAAATGAAGCAGGAAAAAATGAATTTTGGGATGCCATTATTTCTTTTATAAAAAATAGTGCTCATCCTTGTATCATTATGGGCGACCTTAATGAGATTCAAGACCATACTGAAAAAATGGGAGGTTTAACTCCACCACTAACAAAATTCGCTAGACTAAGACATTTCAAAAATGAATGCGAACTAATGGACATTCCCTCTATAGGGAATGCATTTATTTGGCGGAAAAATAAAACTGAAATAAATAACATTTATAAAAAACTAGATAGAGTTCTCGTCCATCACTAGATTTTACAATGGTACCCTGATATATGTACTAAACATTATGCTTTTACAAGCTCAGATCATTGTCCTATTTCTACTGATCTAACATCTACCACACAGTTCAAAAATCAACCCTTTAAATTTGAAAAAATATGGACGACAAGAAAGGATTTCATGAATGTTGTTAAACAAGCCTGGAGGACAAATTTTCACGGGTCAAGAATGTATGATCTTGTATCCAAAACAAAGTTATTAAAGAAACACGCGAAAACGTGGAATAAAACCACCTTTGGTAACGTCTTTACCCATCTACAAAATATAGAAAAACAACTTTCTAACATCCAAATTGAAATTTGCACAAACCCGAACAATAACCTAATACAGAAACAAATACGACTTATTGAGTAAAAGGAAAAGCTACTCAACTTCCAAAAGATCTTCTGGAACCAAAGAGCAAAAGTAAAACATATCAAATTTTCTGACACAAATGCTAGCTATTTTAATAAAATAGCCAGTGGACGAAGAAATAGGAAAATTAAAAATAAATTATAACCCACGAAGGAACTACTATCATTGGAGAAGAAAACATTAGAAATGAAATTAGAAATGATTTCATTAAAAGATTCAAAAGTGAAGAAATGAATGAAGGTCTTTTACGGGAAAATATAGAATTAATCCAGGATGAATTATCAACAGAAGATAATGAAAACCTTATAAAAAAATGTCTCAAATGAAGAAATCAAGAAAGCTGTTTTTGATATTAGATCGGATAAATCACCTGGACCAGATGGAATGACAGCTGAATTCTACCAAAAATATTGGGATATTGTAGGCCCATCGGTGATTCAAGCCTGTAACACCCCCGACTTACGTCGGTAGTGCCACACGCCAGTGACCTCAGACGTTACTGTCCGATGTCACCCTAGGCTTTAATCGGAATAATTAATCGTAAATAAACATAATAAATAACGAAAGGTTTAAACGGCGGAAGACATTTTTAAATGGAACTCAACCATTTTTATTAAAAGATTTCTCAATAACGATTTACAACAGAGTGAAATTACAGCGGAAGACTTTAAATTACACAGCGGAAGACTTTAAGAATAAACCTATTACATGACTAGGTTATAAAAATATGTATTATAGTAATACTTAACAACTGACACTTAAATCTTCAACTGCAAGCCTCTTCTTCAATTGGTTACTTCGAGTCTTCGGGAACCAACCACTGATGTGCCGTATAGGACGGATGACACCAGCCAACCATGCAAGGAATAAAACCCGGTTGGTTAGTCTAATGAAAGACTATGCAAGGGTGAAAACAGAATGGTTCTAGTGATCGTGACCGTTTACTATCATTGTCCCTCGAATAACAACCGAAGGAACGATACATAACCCGGAACTTTCACAGAATGATTAAAGTTTAGACATGCACTAAAAAGAAGACTCCAAAGGAATTGAGTCTTATGGGAAAGTATAACAAATGTTTGGGAACGTTATAGTTTTCATACAAGCGTTTAAAAACGACTTGATCATTTCGGTCAACGACCAACCTCACTGCGCAATGCGAATCCAGATTGGAAAGAAGACTTACTCTAACCGAAGTCCGGGCGGTTTCCACGTTGTACTCCTCGCCTGAGGGTATATTAATTATGTGTATAACCGCACTTATCTTCTTTAATTCCAAAACACATATTTACGTTAAAGCTTTTATCATATAAATATATCATATCGATACAAGAGATATCTTGGGAATAAATCCCGATTGTTGGCACCAACTGTGTGCACCTCCCCTATATTCGAATAGGGGATAGTCATGACCAGGGGAAAGGGTGTTAGGGCCTGAACATCCTACACACCACGGTTATAAAGAAACGGCTAGACCTCGGAAGGTACATAGCGTTCATACGAATACTCGTTCTAACTACATATGTATAAGTTCACACATAAAATCCACACCAATATCATCATGATAATAATATATATAATAGCGTTGTTTCTAGCAATATATACAACCTATCATAATGTCACATTTTAATCATACATTTATAAAAAACTGTTCCCAAACGAAAACAACATTCATCCCAATTTAATTAACAATTAAAAACAATTGATAATTAACGGAAACATGAAATGATAAGCAAGAGCGAACCGCCACTTGCCTTAATCAAGACGAACGAACGATGTAGGGTTTCTGGGTCCAGAAACTGGAATCTGGAATCGGGTTACGGATTCCTACGACGACAACGAACCCACGACAAAACCCTAGGTTAGATTCGATACGAATAATAATACGAATCTAAAGAAACGGAAGGAAACGAAAGAAATGAGGGTCCCATCCGTGACCGGCTCGTCCAAATCCACGATCACGTTTGCTAAGGCAAACCGCGGTCGCGGTTTTGGATTCCACGGTTGCGGATTTCTAGGCAGCATCCACGGTCGCGGTGTTCATGTCCGCGATCGCGGATCCTCCTCAGACGAACTATAGATCGACACAAGCTCACCGACGATGACAATGGCTCGGACGAGGGGGCTTCGACTTCTACCACCACGAGACCTCCAAAGCACCACCACCTCCAACACCTGAGACTCCGGCGAGCTTCCGGCGAAAGCACCAATTCCGGCGACAGGAAAACGAGAGAATCAGAGAGCGAGAGAGATTTGAGCGAGAGCTGGATGAGAGATCCTCCCATAGAAGCTCCCTTTTATAGGCCTCCGAGGAGCTCAACGCCGAGAAGGCGAATCGCTCGGCCTCCCCCCGGCGAAACGACGGGAAACTGAACCGGCGAAACGCGAAGGAAGACGAAGACGAAGCTGATCCCTTTTCCGCGGTCGCGGAAATGCCACTCGCACATCCGCTTGCCCCGGGAAAGGTTTAACACGTGTTTAAACCCTGAACTTGAATATTTTGTACCCAAACAAATATTCTAAGCCTCGAAAATACATCGAATGTATATTACAATGCTCAAAGAATTATTACAGAGATTATACAAGTTATAGAAAATTTCGAATTTTGCCTAACGCGTCCCGAATAATTGACGAGGGTTTGGGAAATTACCCAAATACCCTTACTGAAATTGAGGGGTATTACATCACTATCCCCTTAAAAGAAGTTCGACCCCGAAACTTGGCCGATAACAACTCAGCCAGCTCAAACAAACGATCTGATAATCCGTTACCCAACCTTATGGCTTTAACCATGCCTAACCCATTTCACACTTCGTAAATTGGTTCAAGCATTTCTAAGTTAAAAGTTATAAGTTGGTTCAAATTACAGTTAACGTAAGGTTAACCGTAATTTAGACCCTTCACAAAATAAGAGAATTCTATAACTTGCCTACACCAGACATACATTCTAACATATTACCCCTATGGTAACATGAGGGTTATTGCATTACTACCCCCTTAAAATAGTTTCGACCCCGAAACTAGCATCGCTTAAACTAAAGAACCAGTTTCACCATAATCTCACTACCTGATCTTAGTATCCTTAACTATCTCATCCTTGTACTTGCTCCTAGGAAAACGATCTGTTTCCTCGACCATACCATTACTTCGCATATCTTATTTCCATGTGCTACACTTGTATCAACGCGTGACTATATCCACAATGTCATAATTATCTTAGGATAATAGTCTCCCAAAATCATCGCAATATACTTGCTAAACCTTAAGCATGAGAACACCCATTTCTCTTTCACCTTTCTCTTTATAAACCTCTCTCAGAGTACATACCTTATCTCCCCTAAGTTGATATCCTTAAATAAATTGGAACTTCGTAACCTATATCACCAAAATCGAACTATTTATTCGATCGTGATTCCACTTACTACACTACCTACATTCCTTACGCTCGCTAGAACAGACATGATCATCCACAAGATTACCATTGCCTTAATCAGAGTATCCATTATAATCTCCAATATAACCTCCCTATTCCTCATAAAGACCTTGATGTCCTCAAATAGAAGGATACAACATTTTTCTACTAACTTTCCTGCGGTGATTAGATCCTCAAAGTACATACATAGAATTCAACTATACCGCAACTTATTATTTCCACTTGTCATATAGACCTTACTCCTTACATACACGACTCACTTATTACATTGGTTACCTTAATTACATTTGGCCCTTGTGCCATATCTTAACTCAAAATCTTTACGCATGTGATCCCACAATTAATCACACCACAACCTATGTCCGATTATCTCAACATGATCTAACAATCCATTCCACAAGATTGTACTCCCGTTTTACCCAAACGTTTCATACGATCACCTTAATAGACGTGGTTCACCTTTTCCTCAAGTCCACTTGATATCCTCCACATACTTAATTTATGCCACACTATTGCCCTTCAAAACCGTAACAACTTTCACCGGTCGAGTTTGCTATTCACCCATAAATTCTTAAGCAACCAGTTGTCCTCATACGTTTTACTATCCCAAATCAAGCACCCTTTTGCTTTATGGATATTTACCATTTATCCAAGATTAACCTAACGTATTCCATTATTCAATCTCTAACTTCAACCCTTAAGGTTCCTCAATTATATTTACTCAAAAAGACCATATTGATGAGCGATGCCTTGCCATCAAAATCAATCACTTCACGTCCTAATCCTTCAATGGGTATATACGAGTAACATTTGTTACTTTACTCCTTAAATGCACATGAGACAATTTCCCAGGCTACATCCTTTGGTATCGATATCCTCCGAATAACTAGGCCCTACACCATAACCTTTTAATTTCAAGTGGGCTTTCTCCTAATACAATCGTTCACAACTTAATTCTTCCAGAAAGTGATATATCATCGGCCTTATAGACGTTACACTCTCTAACAATCCACATATAAGACCTTGTAAATCTCCAGATATCATATTTCTATATCCCTTGAAGGTACAATTCACTGATTCAGTTCCTTGGCCCAAATAAGTTTGGCCCAATGCTCACTTCCAACTCAAAACCTTTAGTTTCCTCAAAACGAGATCGCGATAAATCAATTAGCAAAATTTCGGCCAATCACTTTATTTTCCCTAAACGTGACATCAAGTCGCCTTAACAGACGTAGATCACTCTCCGTCCAATCCTGATGTCGTTTCTCTTAAGAGAGCCTCATAACGAAACCTCCGACAAATCTTCCAAAATGATACCTATAACTTCACACCCTTAGCCTTTCCGAAAGTTTAACCCTCTGGGCCCACAATGAACATATACTCACTTACACATTCCATAATCACACCCTTGGGTCCTAAGGTTTTACTCAAGGTCGTAATAGAGTACGATCTTTTTAGAGAAATCAGATTCCCTATGAACTATCTCCTATATACATTTATTATTTTCTCAACAATCTATCCACATAGATGACTATAGTATGACCTCACAACGAGGCATTCTGAACTTCATATAGTCCACTCCTACGTACTTTTACCAAAACAAATGTTCAGGGTACACATATGAGAAATAATTCTTAATCTCATAGAGCATTAACCACATATATTTGTTTCCTTTACATTAAGGAATTTTGGTAAAACTCAACTCACTAGATGACGCTCGACGGCTCAACGAAGGGAGTAATTAATGTCATACCGATGTGACATTACTCCAAGAATAAAGAGAGATTCCTAAGAATAGATCTAGGAATTCAGTAATAGAGTCGTCCCTGATGTTAACCATGTAGGGAACGAACACCCAGGCTCCATACGTTACCCCTCCTTTATGAGTCCTGACAGCCCTTATCCACACGTGACATAAACTGTTTTTGGCACTCACGGAGTCTCGTATGAACGAACAATTTGCAATAATAACGAATTTAGTAATTTCCGGAACAAGGAAACACTTCTTTATTATTCGAAACATTACATAAAACAACTGACAGAAAGTCGAATAGACAGATTACTAAACTATGGAGACTGTCGACACAAGTCATCGCTCCTTATTCTCAAAAGCCTTATAAAAGAAAACTACCACTCGCACAGGGCTTCCCTCCCGTCGGGGTGACGTATCACAAAGAGTCATTGCTCTTGACCCGAAGATTCCATAGGCGCCTTGCCTTTGATACGAGCAATAGATTACTCTGGAGCAGATACTTCCGCCCTTAGGTTCTGCCCACTGCTAGCTTTTAAGGCCTGATGTAGTTATGTTGGCCTTAGGCCCTTTTGTCTACAATATGCCTTCATGTGGCCTGCCTTCCCACAACTAAAACATGCCCTCCTCTCCTTTTGGCAACTAGGACTCTTGTGCCCAGCTTTACCACAGTTGTGGCATTGAATCACGTCGTTACTCCAGCCTGAGCCTTTTGGCGGAGCCAGACTGAGTCATCTTGGTCTTAGTACGACCAGACTTCTCGAACTTGGTGGGCGACGCCGGCCGCTTAAACGAGCCAGGCCTGCGGTTCTGTTGCCCACTCCTTGCCTTAATTTGTGCCTCCATACTAGCTGTGACTTGAGGTAAGGGGGCCGCTTGGGCTTGTGGTATCACCTGGGCTGTTAATACTTCGACCACTAGCCCCACTATCTGCCCAATGGTCGCCGCATTTAGTACGATCGGGGCAGGAGGTGGAACTCCCTGTGCAGCTTGGGGGTCCGCTTGTCCCTGATGAACATCCTGTCGCAGGGTCGGGTCATTATTACGTGAGCTAGATCCCGCGTCTTCCCCTTGTGGAGTAGCACTTCCCAGCCGAATTCGAGAATCGTTGCTAGGACTTTTGTTAGCTGCTTGGTTGGTGGATCGGGTGTCCATTATCTGTTGATGAACCATAACGTTAGTTTAGAACTTTTCCAACTTGTACATGACACTGAGTCAATTACTTTATGATACGATTTATAATGGTCCAAACTAATAACTTTATATCAGTCTGACTGGCCCACCACCATTAACCGCAGAAACGACCTTCTTCTCTACTTAAAAGTGGGAACTCTAGGAGAAATGTCAACCTTTAAACGACATTAAACCTAAGGAGAAACGATATTCCTAAGAATGGATCTAAGGAATAAGTAACAACTCGAAGCTTGAAGAAGTTTGAAAAACCACTTATTATTAGACCTTATACTTTCAAACTTCATACTTTATACCTTTAAACCTTATACAAAAATAATTAAGACTCTTACTAAGACAAAGAAGCTTGCAGAAGTTAGTTTCTCAAACTAGTGATACGATTATCACAAAACTCTTACTAAGACAAAAATCGCACTTTTAAAGTTACAATCATAAACTTAATTTAATCGCTTATAACACGACATTTTATAAACCAATTATAAATAGCTTTTGAAGTTCAATAGTTAAATCATTAGTTTAAATTAAATTCCAAGAAATAATTAAGACTTTTAAATTTAACATTTAAACTCTCAAAATTTCTTTTAAATAGAAAATAGGTTGAAAATAGTTTCCGAAATTAATTTTCGAAAAATTCTCAAACCTAACAGTAGGCCAAGAATTTTAAAACCTCGCTCTGATACCATAACTGTAACACCCCCGACTTACGTCGGTAGTGCCACACGCCAATGACCTCAGACGTTACTGTCCGATGTCACCCTAGGCTTTAATCGGAACAGTTAATCTTAAATAAACATAATAAATAACGAAAGGTTTCAACAACGGAAGACATTTTTAAATGGAACTCAACCATTTTTATTAAAATATTTCTCAATAACGATTTACAATAGAGTGAAATTACAGCGGAAGACTTTAAGAATAAACCTATTACATGGCTAGGTTATAAAAATATGTATTATAGTAATACTTAACAACTGACACTTAAATCTTCAACTGCAAGCCTCTTCTTCAATTGGCTACTTCGAGTCTTCGGGAACCAACCACTGATGTGCCGTATAGGACGGATGACACCAACCAACCATGCAAGGAATAAAACTCGGTTGGTTAGTCTAATGAAAGACTATACAAGGGTGAAAACAGAATGGTTCTAGTGATCGTGACCGTTTACTATCATTGTCCCTCAAATAACAACCGAAGGAACGATACATAACCCGAAACTTTCACGGAATGATTAAAGTTTAGACATGCACTGAAAAGAAGACTCCAAAGGAATTGAGTCTTATGGGAAAGTATGACAAATGTTTGGGAACATTATAGTTTTCATACAAGCGTTTAAAAATGACTTGATCATTTCGGTCAACGACCAACCTCACCGCGCAATTGGAATCCAGATTGGAAAGAAGACTTACTCTAACCGAAGTCCGGGCGGTTTCCACGTTATACTCCTCGCCCGAGGGTATGTTAATTATATGCATAACCGTACTTATCTTCTTTAATTCCAAAACGCATATTTATGTTAAAGCTTTTATCATATAAATATATCATATCGATACGAGAGATATCTTGGGAATAAATCCCGATTGTTGGCACCAGTTGTGTGCACCTCCCCTATATTCGAATAGGGGATAGTCATGACCAGGGGAAAGGGTGTTAGGGCCTGAACATCCTACACACCACGGTTATAAAGAAACGGCTAGACCTCGCAAGGTACATAGTGTTCCTACGAATACTCGTTCTAACTACATATGTATAAGTTCACACATAAAATCCACACCAATATCATCATGATAAAAACAGATATAATAGCGTTGTTTCTAGCAATATATACAACCTATCATAATATTACATTTTAATCATACATTTATAAAAAAATGTTCCCAAACGAAAACAACATTCATCCCAATTTAATTAACAATTAAAAACAATTGATAATTAACGGAAACATGGAATGATAAGCAAGACCGAAACGCCACTTGCCTTAATCGAGACGAACGAATGATGTAGGGTTTCTAGGTCCGGAAACTGGAATCTGGAATCGGGTTACGGATTCCTACGACAACGAACCCACGACGAAACCCTAGGTTAGATTCGATACGAATAATAATACGAATCTAAAGAAATGGAAGGAAACGAAAGAAACGAGGGTCCCATCCGTGACCGACTCATCCAAAGCCACGATTGCGTTTGCTAAGGCAAACCGCGGTCGCGGTTTTGGATTCCGCGGTTGCGGATTTTTGGGCACCATCCGCGGTCGCGATGTTCATGTCCGCGATCGCGGATCCTCCTCAGACGAACCCTAGATCAACACAAGCTCACCGACGACGATGACGACAATGGCTCGGACGAGAGGGCTTCAACTTCTACCACCACGAGACCTCCAAAGCACCACCACCTCCAACACCTGGGACTCCGGCGAGCTTTCGGCGAAAGCACCAACTCCGGCGACAGGAAAACGAGAGAATCAGAGAGCGAGAGAGATTTGAGCGAGAGCTGGATGAGAGATCCTCCCACAGAAGCTCCCTTTTATAGGCCTCCAAGGATCTCAACGCCGAGAAGGCGAATCGCTCGGGAAACTCAACTGGAGAAACGCGAAGGAAGACGAAGACGAAGCTGATCCCTTTTCCGCAACCGTGGAAATTCTTCCGCGGTCGCGGAAATGCCACTCGCGCATCCGCTTGCCCCGGGAAAGGTTTAACACGTGTTTAAACCCTGAACTTGAATATTTTGTACCCAAACAAATATTCTAAGCCTCGAAAATACATCGAATGTATATTATAATGCTCAAAGAATTATTACAGAGATTATACAAGTTACAGAATATTCCGAATTTCGCCTAACGCGTTCCGAATAATTGACGAGGGTTTGGGAAATTACCCAAATACCCTTACTGAAATTGAGGGGTATTACAAAGCCGTGAAAAGTGTATTTCTCTCGGGAAAACTACTCAGACAAGTTAACCATACTTTCATCTCCCTAATACCAAAATGTGACAACCCTAATTCAACAAATCAATATAGACCTATAAGTCTGTGTTCCACAATTTATAAAATTATATCAAAAATCCTAACAACAAGATTAAAGAATACTATGGAAAAATTGATTCATCCATTACAAGGAGCTTTTATTACAAATAGAGCAATCCAAGATAATATTTTAATAGCACATGAAATTTTTCATTCCTTCAAAGCAAAACAAGGAAATGAAGGCTTTAAAGCCATTAAACTTGATATGGAAAAAGCCTATGATAGAATTGAATGGGGTTTCATTCTTAAGACTATGGAAAATTTTGGGTTTCATCAAAAAATTATTAATTGGATTAGTTTTTTTTCGGTCCTTGTTAATAATGGACGACGAAGATTTTTACACCTACAAGAGGACTCCGACAAGGGGACCCCCTCTCTCCGTTCCTATTCATTTTAGGATCTGAAATCCTAGCTCGGAAATTACAAGAAGCCTCTCACAGACCTCGGAAACCAATCGATTTCCAAATGAGCAGACAGGGAACCAGAACCCCTTTTTTGGCTTTCACGGATGACATTATGATCTTCTCAAAAGCCAAAACAGAAAATTGCAAGGAAATCAAGGATATCGTGGATGATTATTGCAAGATCTCTGGACAAAAAGTGAACTTTCATAAATCAGTCTTTCAAGTAACAAAGAAAGTAACAAACACTAAAAAACAAGCGATTCAAGGTATTCTTACAATAACAAACATGACTTCACTTGAAAATACTTGGGAAGTTGGGATGTCCTATCATTAATGTTTGAGTTAACTCAAACACATTTGCTGACCTATTAACTAGCACACAAAAACAATTAACAAAATGGAAAGCCAATTCTCTATCCCAAGCAGGAAGAACAACACTAATAAAAGTCAACCTTGCTTCTAGACCAAAATATTTTCTGCAAAGCTTTATGCTACCTATACATACGCATAATGAACTTGACAAACTAAATAGAATGTTTTTTCTGGAACAAATATCCCACTTATAAACCCCTTATAGGATGGGAAATTTTTTATAAACCTACACAACAAGGAGGCCTAGGACTACAAAAATCAAAGGACAAGAATAAGGCTTTACAATTCAAATTGTAATGGAAAATCCTGGCAGAACCTGAAAATTACTGGGTTAAAATTATAAAGGAAAATTATCTAAGAACACGACACATCCTACACTATGAAAAAAGAGGTATATGTTCTTGGCAATGGTCTAAAATGATTGAGATCCTAGATGATTTCAAAAAGGGACTCATTTGGCAAGTCAAAAATGGCAGAACAATAAAATTTTGGACTGATAAATGGATATCAACAAGTCCATTAAGCAAAATCATCAACACACAACCAATTCATAACATTGATGAATTGGTTGCAGATTTCATCCTACCAGATAAGACTTGGAATAAAGAAAAAATTAAACAATATGTACCAAATGACATAGCAAAACAAATCACATCCATACAAATCTCAATTAATAACATTGAGGACAAGATGTATTGGGAAGCCAGCAAAAATGAGTGATTTTCTACAAAATCCGCCATGAACATGATTAATGAAAACAAACGATATACAACACATGACTCATCATGGATATGGAAATTAGATACTTATCCTAAGGTTAAAAACTTTATTTGGAAAATCATGAAAAATGGACTATCAACAAAAGCAAGACTAGCTGAAAAAGGAGTAGCAATCCCTCCAGGATGTATTCGTTGTAGGGCACAAACTGAAGATACAAATCATATCTTATTCCTCTACAAACATACGAGGAAAACAATCAAAAAAATTAATCTCCATACTCTTGGGATCATCAGATCAATTAGCATTGGGAATAAAAAAACATATGAATTAATCGAGAAAATCAGACAAAAAATTGATAAATCACAATTTGTAGAAATACTGACTTCATGGTGGAGAATCTGGTTCTACAGAAACCAACATAGTTTTGGAAGGACAAATAATGACATAGACCCTATTAAGGATATACATATTTACATCAAAAATCAAATTCACAATTGGAAACAGACGAAGAATTGGAACCCTGATTGCTTGGGAATAGATCAACTACAGAAAAATAGCAATACAAATAGAAGACGACTAAAGAAAAAATGGAAAAAACCACCAGATACCATTATAAAAATTAATACAGATGGATCAACTAAGACTAATAGAGAATCTAGCTATGACTATATTCTCAGAAATAGCAAAGGAGAACCCTTATTCATCTTCGGTGAAAAGTGTGGATTATCCACCCCACTAAAAACATAAACCATTGCGTTCAGGAATGCTCTGCTTAAAGCTTATGAATTAGGCTTTAACAACATCCAAATTGAATGCGATAACCTCATAATTGTAAATGTTCTGAACAAAATCTGGCATTGTCCTTGGGATATTGAAATCTTGATTTCTGATATCCTTTGTGTTTTACAACTGTTTTCTTCAGTGCATATTTGTCACGTTTTCCGAGAAACTAACGATGTTGCTGACCCTTGGAAGATTTTAGAGATAATTTAGAACTTGTAATTCTCATCCGCGAAGATAATATAGACTGGGAAACCGTTCTTTCTTTGGTTTTTGGTCTAATTTTTACCTTATATATAAAAAAATTGATGCGGTATCTGAAGTAAAGTACTTTCCCCCCCCCCCCCCAAATTTTTATGATGGGTGCATTTGTATGATCTATTAATATCTTATTTCTGTAAAAGAAAAAAATCAATAGTTTTATTTTGAGTTTCTTAATTAAATATTATAGTATGTGGACTTGGAAGATTTTTGGCTACTCGATCAAATTGTATATTTACTTCAGCCCAATTGCTAGTATTACTTTTATTTGAAAGTCATTATAAGATGTAGTCAACTAGTATCTATATCTATTTAAAAGTTGATTTTCTTTCCATTCAATGCTAGATTTTAAGTCCCTAAAATACAAAACTAAAGCAAGCTTTATGCTTAAATGGGCCCAAATGACTTTCTAGATTGTGCTTAAATGGGCTAAGGGCTGCTACAATATTTTGGACGGGTCCAATATATTGTGAAACAATGTTACACAGCCACAAGAAGCATAAAAACCTACATTGCCTCCATCAACTACGTTGGAAATTCCTGCAGTTATGAGAGACGGTGAAGAGATTGTGAAAAACTTACAATTGAGAGCGTTATTGCAGTTATGAGCCCGCTGTCCAGCCATTTCATCTACACCAACATGAAGAGGCTTTCAAAAATCTACAATTATGATAATTATTGCAGTTATGAGGCTGCCCTTTCAACTACACAAGTATGAACGTATGAAAAGTTTGCCTTTAAATAGTGTTGGTGACACCTACAACAACCTTCACTTCCATTACCTCTCATCTCCTACACCATGTCTTCTTCCAAAGGCTCCCAAAGCAAGGCTTCGTCTGCTGTGAATCAAGCAAGTAGTTGGAAGAAGTTGCGGTACGTATTTCAAACACATGCAAATAGCATAATTGAAAATCTATACTTACAATTAACTCTTTACTCCCTTGGTGGGTCTTTGATGTCGGATGATGCCGATGAAAGCGTCCTCCCCCAGGAAATACAAATAGTGAGTAGCTTACTAAGTGGAAAGGTATATTTTAAAACAACAACCACAATCCACTTGCCTGCTTGTAATTTATTACACCTTTAATTGTCCTTTGTTGAACATCACATCTAAGCAACATATCATGTGTAGGATGTTGCTTCTGCTTATGTTGTCACCAATGAAGCCCACAATGAAGTTGTTGCGCTGTATACAGAGGAAAATGGATCGAACACTACTATAGGTATAATAAATGAAAGAGCATGAAACAACAAATTGGAAAAGCTGATCAACAGAAGAGAAGAGTTAATACTAAATCATCCAAAAAAATGATGCAACCAAAGGTAACATTAAAAGGATTATATATTAACTTTAATTTTATGTAAAAGGGTTTTGAGACGAGCAATGTGATGTCTGTTAGAAGAAATAAAACCGTAATGGGGAAAGAGTTTCTTTCCTATTCATAATTCCTACTTCTAGACAGTAAGATTTTCTTATGATGTTCTATTTGCAAATATTTACAGTACCAACAGATAAGATTTTCTGACCTCTTTTAGCGGCGGTCGAGTTAGTGATGGTGGTGCCGGCGGTCCCGTGGTTTCTTTGCGGCGACGGGGTTGCTGTTTGTAGTTAATACAATGCAGTTAGTGTTTGGTTTAATCGCAGATTAATGATGATGACTCCTCAATCTGTCGATAACGACAACAATGGAGATGATGTCAATCACCACCACCACCACCATCAGCACCACCAGCAGCAGCCGTCGCCGCTCTCTCTCGCTCCAATCTCTGCCTTTTCTTCGCAGCATCGGTGTTGTCACCTTTCTGGTTCTGTCGCCGATCAAGTATTAGGGCATATGCCGGTCTCAATAGCAACGGTAGCACCAGTAGTGTGAACGTAATCCTAGATTAAAGTTTTGAGTTAAATAAAATCATAATTGCCTAAAAATGTGAAGCATACAAAACTACTGAACAATTTACAACATATTGATATTTCAAATTTCAGAGCTCCAAGAATAAGGATAACTTACTTCTACCACAACATGCCCAACCATTAGTGTATTATTATCCAAAATGTTGTTGTTGCTAATTTTGCAATCATAGGATATATGACAAGAACCCATGATAAGATTGTTGTTGCCAATAACCTAGATGATTCACACTAGCTAAAATATTAATACAAGTCAAACTGCATATAGATTATTCGGTAAAAATAAATAGAAAATATAAGCACATTATAAGTAGATTCTCACTATTTGGTCGTCTGGTTTTGATTATCGATGGATGAAAGTATATTCTCTTATGTCATTGTTGTCACCCATTTGAAGGAAGCATTCAAATCCAGTCTGGAACAAACAATTATATTAAAATCTACTATCGTGCACGAAAAAACTGACAAAAGAAAGACTACTGAACATAAAAATGGAAAGAAAAAGTTTACGAAAAATTGCAATCCCATGAATGAGAAAGAAATTGCACATGGTCAATAGGCAAAAAAATTCCAAATAGAACTTGATACTGAGAAACTCAACAAAGAAAAAACACCTAACAAACAAAATAGTAAAACT
Source organism: Rheum nobile (assembly GCA_027886185.1). NCBI lineage: Eukaryota > Viridiplantae > Streptophyta > Magnoliopsida > Caryophyllales > Polygonaceae > Rheum > Rheum nobile. The sequence goes on along the minus strand of WOAB01000500.1, from coordinate 2,240,385 downwards.
ATATGACAAGTTATACATTCAGATCACACAGCAGCACATTCTTTCATTAAAAATCTCAATCACCAAAAACTAACCACAACCCTTATACAATCCAAAAAATGACACACCTTATATTTGAGGTCTTGACATTCTATACCCACAAACAAAATACTGAGAAATTCAACAAAGCAAAAACACCTAGCAAACAAAATACAAAAATTATATGACGAGATATACTGATAGGATTCCGACCCTATCTTCAAGGCCATCTAATCTGGATAGTCTATCTTATTTTATTAATAGTCTACTTTATTATTAGTCTATCTTATTAATAGTCTATCTTATTAAGGAGTTCGTTAGCGTAGAAGCCTATATAAGGACCTTATACTCTTTGTTTTGAGATTATGCAATCAAAAAATGTATTATCTTGGTAGTTGAATCTCTAATCAAAAAATTCATGGTTGTTAGATCTCAAATCAAAAGATCAACCCTAATATTAAGCCTTGAAGAATCAGGTCTCATCATATACATTCAGATCACAGAGCATCACATTCTTTCATTAAAAATCTCAATCACCAAAAACTAACCACACCCGTTATACAATCGAAACAAAAACACACCTTATATTTGAGGTCTTGACATTTAATACCCATAACAACATGATGCACAATGATGTTATTTGACCTAATAACTGTATGTCCTGGGAGGTCATCACCAACCACTGCACCCCTGCCAAGAAAAAAGGATAATCTTGGTGACAATAATATTTTCAAGATTAAGAAATAAATACAAAGTATTATTAATATTCGAACTTCATATCAAGTGACTGTTGCTAATTCGACTTCGTTAGCAGACACCTCACAGCTTGCTCAGTACTTTTATAACTTAAGGGTGTGTCTGCAAAACATATGCTATAAGGCAAACAATGATAGGAGTTATAATGTGCTAATACGAAAACGTGTCCAATGCACCCTCTTCATATGGAATTGAGATAAAGGGTTTCAAGCTTAATTGAAGCCTCACAGAGTTAGTAAGTGATACTAAAATGGTACAGATTTCTACTTGCCAGACTAATTTTGAATAAAATTTTCCAAATGGAAAGGCACCAATGCCAAACATCAGGATATTCCTAAGTGGAAATTTGAAAAATTGGAGATTATTTTCAAACAATTCCGTAAGGCAATAAGGCACCAATGCCAAACATCTGGACTTGAAATTTTAAAAAAAAGAATTCCAAGCTTAAATTGGGGGGGGGGGTGGATTTGAGACCTACGTCATCAGAATGCAATTATCACCCAATTCAGAATTCCCAATGACATGGCTTCCAGGGTAGAGTTTACAAGAGTAGCCAAGCTTTACAAAGGGCCCAACTGTACAAAAGGGGCTAATTGAAACACCATGTTGAGAAATTTCAGAAACAAACATACAATTGGGACAAAAGCCAGTGATTATGGGCAAAGAAGAAACAAAAAATAGAGAAATTGAAAAGGAATTGGATATTAAACCTTGCCTAGAGTTGCACTGGGGTGCACAATAACAGCTGGATGGACGAAATCAAGGCTATAATCATCCTCTTTCACTCCTTGAAATTCATAGCAAGAAGAAGAAGAAGAATAAAAATTGGGTTTTTCTTTTAGAAAAGTTGCAGAGAGAAAGAGAAGAGTACCGGAGAGTGAAGCGTAGAAACGGGGGAAGGATTGATGGCGTCACCGGAGAGTGAAACAGCGACGGAGTTGCAAAAGTGAATGTATCTAAAGCCCCGCCCTTGGAATCATATACCACATTTTATTAGTTGATCACTTTTAACCCACAGCCCAAAACCACATTCACATTTAACATGGCTGACTTAGATCGAGAGGTTATCTATTAACCAAATACAAAATGCAACCATATCCCTGTAGTTTGATCAAACCGCAACAATGACATGAATACTGATAGATAACAAGGAGTAATATAGAATGCACTGCAAAATCTCTCCCAGTTTTGTACCTTTGGCACATTCTTAATCTTCCTTGCTTCAACATAAAGTCATTAAACCAAGAAAAAAGAGCAAACATAAAGAAGAATCAAAGCACATATCAGACACCAACAAGCCTTAAATATTTGATAAAAGAGTACTATAAGAATCAAAGCACAGTATCTAGCATGCATTGATCATAGTTTATATGGGACGGGTAATACAGTAGAATTCTGGACATACTTTGAAGAAAAACAACCATTTTTCCAAAACAAGATCTCAGATAATCTACAAATTGAGCCCCATATCATGCCCAACACCTAGAAATATAACCAGGAGGAAACATGCACCCTGCTTGAGTGAATCCTAAACATAGACAAACTACACTGATATTAGAACAATGATTTGACAATGAATCATCAATAAGTCAATGGGAGTAGAGGAGAGAATACATGTTCTTACTAACCCAAAATTGAAAAGTTACTTGCTTATGCTTTAGCATCTCCTTTTTCCTGCAATTTTTAAAGCATTTTATAAGGTTTTATCGATGCAAAATCTACCCATTAAGTATAAATTGGTAACTTGTACAGTAGATATAGTTTTCTACAGTCATGTCAACAACAGGAAAGGTGAATATCAAGATCAGATTATAAATCTATTAATTGACCAAGCCATACATTTTCTTTTCTAATCTGAATGAAAGCAAATATTTAATCATTTCACCTAACAAACCCACAACCTAGCATTTACTTATGAAGATATAATGAAATTAAAACAAAGCCTAAACTTTTGCTTAAAAGCTCCAGTTATCACTTGACAATCAATCCAAACTAAATCGATTTACACTCAGGAGAACACTTTGCGAACTTAGTATCAAGAAATTCAACAAAGAGCGAGTCCAATTGCACATATATGAAGATTAGGGATCTAGATAAGGAAATTAAAGAAGAAATTTACCAGTTCATTGGCTTCATAGTAATCATCAAGCGCCCACTGATACTTGGATTGGTTTAGACCTAACCAGTTTGCAACGTACTCATCCAAACTCGAATGAGCTACCAAATCACAACAAAAATCCATCTCAGCACTCCAATTGCGATCAACAAAAGCTAGATTTCGACTTCTCTAGCTAGCAATTGCAATAATCGAAAGAGCAAAACACTTGATCTCAAAAAACAAAAGAAGAAGAGAAAAAATGGATAAACCGTTTAGAACTCTAGAGATGGCGTTATGGAAGAAGCCGAAGTCGTCATCGACCGAGGGCTTAGTGAACTAAGCGGTCGGAGGTTGCACCGGCGGTGCCACAACGGGACGAGGCATCGGATGCTGCGGTGGCGGCTGAGCGACGATCTTCTTAGGGGTTTCAGGGATCGGCGAAGAGTCGGTGACGGCGGGAGATGGGGCGTTAAGGGAGGAATGAGGAGTGAGAAAGACGGTGTAAGGTTCGATCTTGCCTATGGCAGGAGAAGTGGCGGATTCCTTAGCAGACGCCATTGACGCACTGAAGCTAAAATCTCACCTCAGATTTGAGAGAGAAAGGAAGTGGGGAGTGAAGGCAGGTGTGTGAACTAAAGTCAAAAAGTAAAGAATTGTTTGTCTCTTTTCTTCTCTTGGTAATTTAATTGGGAAATATTACATTCAATTTTTTTTCCCTTGTATGTCTAAATGCGGAGTATATATCAATCACGGATCCTTCTTAATTATTTTGATGATACTTTCAAAATTTTGCTAAATTTCCATAGTGTCCAAAATCTGTTTACTTACTTTTCACCATGTGGTACCCTTGTGCTATATATGTACATGCTCAATTTTTAATATTCCTAATAAGGATGAAGTGCATATATTTATATCAGTTTTTCTAACCTATGCCCTATTCCTATTAAGGAATATAAACCCTAAAGAAGAAAATGTGAACCCATTTAAAAAAAAAATAAAATATCCTAAAAAGTTAACACATAATTAAAAGTTTCTACATATGAGATCTTAACATATGCCTTAGGGCATAGGTTAGAAAAACCGTATTTATATATATTGCACAAAATCAAACGTAAATGAGTATACATGAGTTTTCGTCATGCCTCACTATCAATTGATAGGTACATACATCTGTAAGCATGATCGAAGTCATACATTATACTATATCCCTCTTTTTCATTTTAATGGTATACTTAATGTTGCTAACTTCGGAATTTCATAATCGGATTGTAAGCTACTGTTTGAATCAGATCATAAAATCGTAAGATTCTACTACATAACTAAATATAGTAGAAAATAAACGAAGATAGTTTTGAAGTGAAAACATAAAGAAAATATAACCGATTAATGATCTTATGATATGAAAACATTATGTTTCCTATAATATAGAGGTGATTTACCAATGTAATCATATTATAATAGATAAAAAAATGTTTGTGTTTTATAATTTACGTATATATTTTCATCTCATAATGAAATAGTGTTATATAATATTCATTTTGTAGGATCGTTCATAGAATCGTCGGAACCTTATGCATGATTGGGATATATCATGCTTAAGATCCAACTTATATTACACCGAAATATTAAGATCTTACAAGCATAAGATTCTAGCTAGAATCCAAATCGTTATACCACTTTTAAATCGTAGAATCGAATCGAAAATTTAACAACAATGGATGAAATTACCCCTTAATATCAAACCAAAAAGAAATATACATGATTTTCAGCAAGTTGTTACATAAGACCACCCAACTTTGATGTTCTTTTGTAAAAAAGAAAACTTATAAACAACTTAAAAATAATAAATCTAACACGGCCACGTAGTAATGGAAATCAATCGCATGATACTAGATTGAAAATGCAATGAAATCCACCAAGTAGTTCACATAAACAATATAAATACACAATCGCTCTCAACCAAAACAATCAACTCAATTCAAATATTTAAAATAAGGGTCAATTACCGAAAACCACCCGTCCAATAGGCCATATTGCCCAAAACCACCCCTTTAATTCGATATTACCGGAAACCACCCGTATATCACATGCCGTTAAACACTCGCCACTCGACGTCTAACTCCGTTTCAATTCTGTTAATTCTGATTTTTTTTATTTAAAAGTAATTAAAAAAGAGTAAAAAAAGAGTAACAAATTGGGTCTTCTTCCCCATTGCTCCTCGCTCGCCTCTGCTTCCTGGCACTATCGGTGGCTCCGAGGATAACGGCCGGATTTCGGTCTCCGGTGGATGGCTTTACCGACCGACGTCTTCTCTCATTCGTTGCTTTTGTCGGAGGGTTTCCGTGGCTTCGATAATGTTGATTTCAAATCCAAATTATGTGCAAAATCAATCGAAATTGTGAACCGCTGTTTGCGCCACAGCCTCGCCGGAGCTTCACCGTTTCCTCCTTTCATATACACAGACCACCGGAGCATCACCGGCGCCACAGCCTCGCCGTCTCCGCGGCTCGTTCGTGTCTCTTTCACTGACTTCGACGCTACTGACTCCTCCAGCGACGATGACGACAACGGAAGAAGCTATGCCGGCCCCGGGTGAAGAAGCACATCACTGAGATCAGGATCGGGATAGATCGGGAGAAAAGAGAGCGGCTGAAACCGAATACAAAAGAGAGGGCTTTTCCGGCGGGGGATTTGTGTTGTGGCAAAACAGGGGAGGATCTGACTCCGGCGGGGGAGAGGAAGTTTCGGGGAGTCAGGCGGAGGAAGTGGGGGCAGTGGGCGGCGGAAATTACGGATCCGTCGAAGGGGGCCAGGATTTGGCTTGGGACTTACAACACGGCGGGGGATTCGTTGCTCGTCTCGCTCCCTCCATTCGATTCGGAGGTGAAGAGGTGGACGAGGGAGTGGCCGGCGAAGACGAGGTCAGAGGGGAACAGAGGGGAATCAGAGGAGAAGAGGAGGAAGAGGGAGAGGAGGAAAAGGAAGAGGACGGAGGAGGAGGAAGAGGGAGGCGAATAGGTGGACGGGGGAGTGGCCAACGACGAGGGGGTCAGGGGTGGCGGCGGAGATGAGTTGCAGGGATGTGGGCTGCAGGGGACGAGTTGCAGGGATGTGGTTAGGGGTGGAATTAGGGTTAATTAATTTTTTTTTTGTTTTATAATTTTCTTTTTCATTTTACTTTGAAAAAAATCAAAAATAGGGATGTGGGCCCGGATTAAACGGAAGTGAAGGATGGGTGGCGAGTGTTTAACGGCACGTGATATACGGGTGGTTTCCGGTAATATCAAATTAAAGGGGTGGTTTTGGGCAATATGGCCTATTAAACGGATGATTTTCGGTAATTAACCCTTAAAATAATTCACATCTAAGGAGTATCATTAAATGCAAACATAGAAGTAGAAACTCGTATTACAAATAATATATGTCTAACATAAAACAATGAATCATTTCATTGCATATCAAATAATATATGTCTAACATAAAATAACGATCCATATATTATAAACTCATATTTATATCGTGACACTACATATACATAAACGGCATGTACGAAGCACGGGCTTCGATTTCTAATTCTACCAAAAACTGGAATTATATAGATGATTAATTAAAGTCGTAAATACACAATTGAAAAATAATATAGCGTTCATTTTAAAGTTGTATGAAAAAACTTCCAAGTTTGGGATGAGTGGCAAACACCAACCATATCATCCTAAAGACAGAAAATATTATTCTTAATATTCACATGGAAACGTATTCACGTTATATAAACATAATCTACTATATAATTACTAAAGCAGAATACTGACTGTGTCACGTGGCGCCTGCAGAATAAGCCCGAAATTTACGATGTCACGTGGCGCCTCTGTATTCAATTTTTCACGTGTCGCCCTAATATTTTTTCGGCAGATATGTCAAAAAACTAATAAAATCAAACAAAATAAAATTATTACCTATAATAGCAGGATTTGCACACGCTCCCTTAATTATTTTGATCTACTTTTTTTCATAAATATTTTTAAAATATAATTTTACCTTTTAAAATATGAAAATATATAACAAATATTTGATCATTTCCTAATATACTATGCATATTGGTTAGTGATCTTATGAAGATCAAGATTGTGACTTCTAAAAATAGAGTGAATCAAAATCTTAATTTTTTTTTCTTACATAGATTATGAAGGGTTCGAATAAATCGCACAATTTTCTTTCATAAATACTTTAAAAATATAATTCACCTTTTTAAACATCTAAATAATAATCCGATAAATAAATTATGTGATAAACTAATTCGTGCAGGGTATTATAATTAAACTAGTTGGTTATAAAAGACAATGTCATGGGCACACACTCATTTCCAACTATTTTTTTTCGCTATTATTTTCAACTTACCCATAGTTGAACCTAATTTCCGCATTGTTATATGATACAACTATCCCCTAAACTTAATTAAAATTCTCCAACCAAATACAATCTCAAAAGAAAAAAAAATTAATGGTATATGAGAGTACGTGCTATAAACACGTTATCTTGTATAGATGTGGAAGGCCAGCTTATCAAAAATTTCAATCTCCATATATCTCTCCGACCCCCCTACCAACTTGCATGTTAGTTGTTACGGCATAATGGCCAGGGGCCCCACCAAGTTGATTGGTCACGTAACGCTCCAATTTCGTACTTTATATTTTTCTTGAAATTAACTAGCAACTAATTTTCATGTTACTCGGTAAAGGTCCGATAAAGGCCTGATACTCCTCAAAAATCAAAAAAAAAAAAAATCAAAAAAATAATAATCATGTTACTCGATCGGTTTATATATTAACGTGGCGTCCAAATTCCAGCGTAGCAGTACGTTTGAGTTTGAATTTCACTAGTTACAACTGGCAATGTACATAAATGTTATGTGGTCTCTACAGCTCTACTCTATTCTAACCAACCATACTTTATTTTGGTCGCATTTTACTTCATAAATGTATATGTCTATCGGGTTAAGACATTTTATTTTATATAATGCTTTTTAACGAATCAATAGTCGCCCTTTTTTCAATTTTTTAAATCGTTTCTTTCTATGTCTTTATTTGTTTTGCTTGGGCCTTTCAATTTGGTGGAGAAATGTGGATACTATAAATGGATGGGCTATAAAGTACGTGATTGGTTGATAATGGGAATTTCCTTTTTTGTTGCTCAGATGGGAGAGATTAAAGCGAAGAGATATAAAGTACGGGTACCAGTTTGCTTTAGTAATAATCAAATTATTTCTTGTTAAGCTTATTGAAAAAGTATGACTTTTTCCATAAAAATCAAGTATATATTAAGACAAAATGTAGTAAAGTTCCTTTTATTTTTAGTTTTAACTAAAAATGAATATTTTCATTCTCCGGACATATGTGAAATTTATATAACATAAACGATTTGTTTAATCAGGTGAAGATTTTTTGTTTTGGAAATCGTTTTCTAAAAAAGTAAACTAAAAGGTTTTAAAAAAGATTAAAATCTTTAAAATCATGAGTGTGGTTCCGGTGCGGAGCACTCTTCCCGTGCGGACGTGCGGACATGCACTATAGGGCCTTATTTGTGTACTTTTGGGCCTTATTTGTGCACTTTTGCAAAAAATTTGAAAAATGCTTGGAAAAAATTTTGAAAAAGAATTTTTTTTTTTTTTTTTTTGAAAAAATGCACAAATAAGACGTTAAAGTGCACAAATAAGACCCAAAAGTGCATGCTCCGCACGTCCGCACGGGAAGAGTGCTCCGCATATGATCCAAACTCTTAAAATCATATATAATTTAACAATATATTTTCATAATAAAATGCTTTATCATAAAGACATACAATAGAAAATTCCTAAAACAAATTATGACTAGTGCAAACAAAAAAGAACGTGGTACAAAAATAATCAGATTTTTCTAATCCATTTATTAGAATTTAAGAATGAATCGAAGAGTGGAAGAAAAAAGAAGAAGATTGAAAAAAGTGTGATATATAGCTAGATTCTTATTCGAATATATATATGTTTGGAAGGTTAGTTTTATTTTTATATATATGTTTGAAAAAAGTGTAATTCGAATATATAACTTTTTACATGTGCACCCGTGCTATGCACAGATTCGTGGCATGTTTAATTCAATACTAGTATAGAACTCGTACCTTGTATGGGTAAATGTAATTTGAAGGAAAAAAAATTATGATTGAATTAAATTAATGTTATATCGAAGTATTTTTTTAGAAAAATTAAGTTTTCGTTGGATCATTGAAAATGATATGCTATGATATATAAGAATTTATGTAGATTCATTTAGAGAATAGTTAATATAGAAATATTATAATGATTATTAATCTAAAAATTTCGATAAAACTATTCATGATTTACAAAATTATTTATACGTGGGATATATAATAGATGGTCTATTAAACAATTTAAACAGATTTCAAACAAATAATTAATATGTAGTTCATTGACAAAAACTATTAGATTAGTAATTATATCATTTGAATAAGATAGCCAAAAATATTCATAATATGTATAACTCATGTTTGGATTATAATAGAAAATTTTTTAAAGAAAAAATAAATTTGACAAAATCGTGAACATGATCCTCTTTATGTTGAATATTAAGTATTATAACAAAATCTTTATTTTTTATGTTTTTTTTAGTTTGATATTTGAACAATTCATAATCAAAATTTCAAATCTTAACTACTATATTATACCTTCAAACCAAGTTTTTGGTTAAACATGGATAAAAGTCAGGTGAAAATAAAGTGAGGTGAAGATTTTAAAATTATAAAAATTAAAATCATATATGTATAATTGATGAATAAGGCCAATGTAAATTAAAAAAAAAATTAAAATAAGATTTATGTTTTTCAAGAAAATATATATAGCTAAACAACGGGGATCCGAAATTGTTGTTACACCCTCAACGATACTTGTAAAAATCACAATATAAAACAATGATTTCTTAATATTCGCGAAAATAATAATATATGTAAGGTTACAAAACCAATATTTATCACAGCAAGTTACTTTATGATATATAATATTATGTTTTAGATATCTCATATGCATATGGAAAAGAAGTGACATCAATATTTAAATATATTTATTAAAAATAATTATTGAAAAATAAGGTGGAACTCAATATTTGAATATATTTATTTCAATGATTATTAAAAAATATTTTTCAGTTTAATTACTCAAAAATATATATACAAAACAGCCAGATAAATCACATTTTTTTGTTTTTTCTAATTATGTAATGGACCCATCTAAAGTTTTAAAATATTGATTTTAATTTATATCCTTACTTCTAGAAAATGATAATTAAAAAATTATTTGAATAATTAATTAATCAGTAGTGGCTGATTTATATAGGTGTAAAGTTATCTCAAATTCAAATACTTTTAAAATTTGTATACGTACTACATTTAATTTACTTTTGATGATGTTTATAATCATATGAAATTGAAAGTTTGTTATAGCAAAGATTTACCTGGATTTTTTAGTTAAACTTTTTGTTTGATTTAACAAAATTTTCTTGATAATTTATAATTGCTATTTCACGGTTTGTTAGTGAATATTTTCTTGGTGATTAATAAACTCAATTTAATTTTTTAAAACTGAAAATTACATTTAGCAAAATGATAAGTAATAAGCCCATAGAAACATTGTAAAATCGGAAAATGGAGACCATGTATTTTTTATAGAAAATTATAATCAAATAAAAATGTTAAATGAGAACGTACAATGTACCAAATTCGTTAAAAATGTGATATGATATAGTTTTTGTTAAGATGAGTTGTTAAAATTTATATAATCTTGAGATATTGCTGTATAATTTCACTAAATTTATGGCCCGTATAATTGTTGTATTATATTGATGCTCTAGATATTGCTCTAAATTCCTTTGCTTCAAATTTTCTAAAAAGTTGTATTATATTATTTTGATATAATTGTTGTTAAGATGAGTTGTTAAAATGGAAAGGTTTAGAAGAAAATCTCAAGATTATATAAATTAATATGTATGTGTAATAATATAATATAGTGGGTTGAATTATAAAAGCACATGTACTGTGAGTTAAAAATTATATATATTATATGATTTTGGCCCATAAATTTATATATGTCACACTATATATGCAAAGTCATAAAAATAATATTACTAATTACATAAATGAATATAAGATGTATTTTATATATAAGTTTAGTATAAATTCTATCATATATTAGTTTGACATATATAAGCTTATTTTTTGCAATTTGTAGAAATCAAAATTTATAAAAAAATGTATAAGCATTCAACAAAGTTGTATATAGTTTTTATATATTGGAAGCTAGGTGTGATTACATATTGTGATTGAAATTGAAATATAACGTTAAGGGAAAAAAATGCATTAATAACAAAATGACACATAACATTTGTGGGGCCAAAAACATTTTGTGACTCAAAATTCAATAGCTTTAATATATATATATATATATATATATATATATATAGGCCATAAAATTTATTCGGGTCATTTTACTCTAAATGGGCAATAAATTTGTTCGTGTAGTAATATAATATAATGGGCTTGATTATAAAAGCACATATACTATGAGTTGGAAATTGTATATATTGTATGATTTTGGCCCATAAATTTATATTGGTCAAATTATATATGCAAACGCATGAAAATAATATTACTAATTACATAAATGAATATAAGATGTATTTTATATATAAGTTTAGTAAGAAATCTATCATATATTATTTTGACATATATTATAAGCTTATTGTATGTGTAATTTGTAGAAATCAAATTTTATAAAAAAGTTGTATATAGTTTTTATATATTTGAAGTTAGTTGTGATTAGATATTGTGAATTAAATTTATATGTGTAGTAATATAATATAGTGGGCTTGATTATAAAAGCACATGTACTATGAGCTGGAAATTGTATATATTGTATGATTTTGGCCCATAAATTTATATAGGTGAAATTATATATGCAAACACATGAAAATAATATTACTAATTACATAAATGAATATAAGATGTATTTTATATATAAGTTTAGTAAGAAATCTATCATATATTATTTTAACATATGTTATAAGCTTATTTTATGTGTAATTTGTAGAAATCAAATTTTATAAAAAAAGTTGTATATAGTTTTTATATATAAAGTTAGTTGTGATTAGATATTGTGATTTAAATTTGTATTTGTAGTAATATAATATAGTAGGCTTGATTATAAAAGCACATGTACTATGAGTTGGAAATTGTATATATTATATGATTTTGGCCCATAAATTTATATAGGTCAAATTATATATGCAAATTAGACTTGTCAAAAACCGACCCAACCCGAAAACCCGACCGACCCGAAAGGACCCGAACCCGAACCCGACCCGAACGTCACTGGGTCAAGAATATGGGTGAAAATGGGTCGGGTGATGGATGGGTTGAGCCATTTTATCACCCGACCCGTGAATTAAATCCTCCACCCGACCCATCCGTCACCCGCGAAACCTTTCACCCACATCTGTCCATCCATCATCCAATGGGTGATTCGGGTGGGTCGGGTCATCCGTATAATATTTTATAATTATTTAAATGTAATAAAATATATGATTAAGTGTAAAAAGTAATTAATTTTTTCAATATATGAAAATAGTTGTTCTAAATATAGGATTTGATGGATGCTCATATAAAATATTCTTAGAATATTCAACTTTTAAACATATAAAAACTAAAATTAATGTCATGCATTTAAAAAAAATAGAATTAGAACTATAATCGCCGACGGGTGAACGGATGAGTGGATGAAGTGTGGGTAATGGATCGGGTGATGGGTGAGATTTACAACACCCATCACCCACCCGTCTGCCGTTTCACCCGATCCACCAACCATCCATCACCCAGTTTACTTCGGGTGATCATCTATATATTTGGGTCGGGTTTTCGGGTGGATCGGTCACCCACGGGTGATTTCCAGCCCTAGTCAAGAAAGACCCGAACCCGAAGGACCCGAACCCAAACCCGACCCGACTCGACCTAAACGCAAATCCGAGCTCGCGGGTCCCCTTTATTTTGTATATTTTATTTCATTTATATTAAATATTTTAATAAACTTTATTAAATAATAATATAATATTAGTTATATTATTATAATTATTTTTATAAAGTTAAAATTCATAATAATAATCATAAAAAAAAGGGCATGTTCGACCCGCTGGGTCAACCCGAACTCGACCCACCCGACCTGAAAATTTTATCAACCCGATCGACCCGAACCCGATATGACCCGAACCCGACCCGCCCGACCCAGTTGACAGGTCTAATGCAAATGCATGAAAATAAGATTATTAATTATATAAATGAATATAAGATGTATTGTATATATAAGTTTAGTAAGAATCTATCATATATTATTTTGACATATATTATAAGCTTATTGTATGTGTAATTTGTAGAAATCAAATTTTATAAAAAAGTTGTATATAGTTTTTATATATTTGAAGTTAGTTGTGATTAGATATTGTGATTTAAATTTTTAAATATTTGAAGTTAGTTGTGATTAGATATTGTGATTTAAATTGAAATATAATGTTAATGAAAAAAAGTGGATTAACCATAAATTGACCCATAGAATTTGTGGGGCCGGAATCAATGGCTCTAAATTCATTTGCTTTAATATATATATAGATATATTTTTATTTATAATTAGAATAGTCGATACTTTAATTTATCAGTGTACTTTATAAAATTGTATTATCAAATCTATCGAAATTTATGAACGGTTTCTAAATAGTAAAACGATATATATGAGGTATTACATTATGTATTATTAATCATGATGCTAATAATGTAAAATGAGATGAAACAAAAGATCGGATTCCATTGAGGAATTCAACACATGGTTTGGTACACTAGAAGATTGGATTCCATTGAGGAATTCAACTGAATAAATAGTGACATCATCAAAGTCGTTTTCATCAGTTTTGCATATATTGTATGAGCTAAGATACACTTTCTCATCCCCTGGTAGTAGAGACAATATGTGCTCATTTACCTTATCAACAATCTCATGTGTAGGTGCAAGAATAGATATCTCTCGATAATACTGATCAAGATCATCGATATGCATAATAGAAGGATATATAGCTTTAACAATTGTTGAAATTGGATTATAAGCTTCACTTATCAACAAATCAGAAGGAATTTCAATACTTGCTACACCGTCATTTGGCCCGCCTTGATCATCGTCTCCAACTTTTAATATCCATTATGAAAATTCTTTTGCTTCAGCAACTTCTAATTCAGTACCTCCATGTTGGAGCCTCATATTTCTCGTTAATCTCAGAACCTTGCATGAGTTCCACAAATATGAAGAATTTATTGTGGAATAAACAATATCTCGTATGCTTCCTCTAGGAACTACAAGCAATATTTGTCTAAAATCTCCACCAAATACCACAACTTTTCCTCCAAATGGCTTATTCAAGCTATCTGGATTTGAAGATCGCATCACATCCCTCAAAGATTTATCTAATGCCTCAAAGCAGAATTTGTTAACCATTGGGGCTTCATCCCAAATTATAAGTTTGGCCTTCATAATCAATTCAGTTAGTTCTGTACCTGGCTTGATATTGCAAGGTGAGTCCTCATGAATCTGAATAGGTATTGCAAAACTTGAATGAGCAGTTCTGTCACCAAGAATCAATAGGGCCACAGTACCACTTGAAGTAACATGAAGTACTATCTCAACTCTGGAACGAATATCAACAGAAAGAGATCTCCATATGAAGGTTTTTCAAGTTCCACCATACCCTTACAAAAAGAATACCCCAGTTTTGTTTGACTTGACAACAGTCATGATTTCATCATACACATATTTTTGCTCATTAGTGAATTTAGAAAGTAATGTATGATGCTCAATAATCAATTCTTCTGTATCGTATCAAAGCTCATCTTAAATCAACTTATTAAGGCTATCTGAAATCAAACTCTGATTAGGTTATGGCATCGGTAGAAAATATTTCAAGCTATTACCATTTCTATTTAATATTTTTTCTATTTCTGCAAGTAGTATGAGACATCAAAATTAAGGTTATATGCAATAATAAAGGTCACTCTTGTATACTAATAGTAATTGTGTACGTGGTAATTTTGTACGTAGTCTTTCTCTTTTCCTTTTAAAATTTTGAGGTGGCATGTTGAAAAAAATTAAATTTCGCTATAAATATGATTTTATTTAATATCTATAATGATGAAAAGTGTGTAATATTATAAGTTATAATGTTTTAACTTTTTTCCTCTTAAAAAAATTATATATAAATGTGAATTATTAGAAAAATTAATAGGAATTTTGTATAAAGGCGTACCTCTAATTTGAAGGATTCTTCGTTGATGAGCAAGAACATCTTCGGATAGTACTTGTCATGTGCATTCCCACACATATTCTGGTCTAGACATACTGCCTGATATTAGAAGCACAACAAACAAATGTCAAAGGTAGTTTGCACTGCCCTAAAAACTTGCTTCTTTTATTCCATCGATATATTCCTTTTCATAACCCAATAGACCAAGTGCATAGCATGCTTCTCTGAATGTAGGATAAACAATACCATTCACGGTCCTAATATTCTCGTAACAAGTGGGACCTTTGACATGATTTAATAAATTTCACAGGTAATATCTTTCGACATGCCACCTCAAATTTTAATCTTAATTGTATTTGTTAGACATAATATTAATTTTAATCCTAATTGAATCTATTATTTACTAATATTTTCTTCTTCTCATTTGTATGTTAAGATCCCATCTAAATATAATAGTTGTACGATTTTTTCAAATCTAAATTTAATATCTTTCAACTTCTTTCAGGCAAATTTTTCTTATTTTTATCTACAAATCGAATATCTTATTTTTGATGATTTTTTTTTGTCAAAACTTACTTTTAGTTATTTTTTAAAGATAATGCTCACTTGGTATTGAAATTAGATATTAAATCTACTGTTCAATATATATATATATATATATATATGCACACATTATTTTAATTTTTTTACGTTGAAATTTTGTATGTTTTGATTTATAATTGTATAAGTTATGATTGGCCATAAATTAAAAATATGATTCATTTAAGATTTTACTCAAGAGTGTATAGTTAAGATTTTTATGTGTCCTACATATTCAAATAAAATCAAATAATTCTATAGAATATATTTTTAATATTGTTTAATTTAATATTGTTTAATTTAGTTTGTTAGATTTCATTATATCTATAAGCCTTTCGATAAGAAAATTTTATTAAATTTTCATAATATCTTTTCGAAATTTAAGTTGGATTTTTTTTTTAATAAAATATAAATCGGACTCACTGTTATAACATTTTTTAAAAGGATTGATGATGTGGCGGATTATGGTTGGATGAGTGACGACACGTATGTGAATTGAACGTGAGACCGACACGTAGGATTTAAGTCTCTCCTTTAGTATATATGTATATGTGAATGTTTAAAATTAAAGAATAAATATTTTGGAATTATATCTAACTATATTTAGAAGCTTGTTATTTATTAATTATATGTAGAAGACTAAATAATATAAATAAAAAATTATAGCTAAAAATTGTCAAATATTGTAAAATGAAGGTAGTACAAAATTACGGTGAGGAATATGTGTATTATTTGTACACATTGAATACCTTATCTTAGCTATACATTAATTGTTTGAGGGCCTTCAGGCCCTCCCTGTTGGTTGGCTCGTTCAATTATATGTGTTCAGAGTATGTTTTTTTAGTACGTCAAGAGTGTTTGTTCCCCTCAGTTTTTGTTCTCAATCAAAATAAAACTGTACACTATACACCCATCCCAATTGCATAGTTCCTTACTATATACTCATTTCTATGATGAAATTTTCTATTATTTTTTCCTGGTGACGAAGGTATTATTTTTATATTATTTGAAACTAAATCAATCAATCACTGTATATTTTAGTGGAGTATATATTAGAGAAACAATTTAAATTATAAAATCTTATTTGACTCTGTACTACATAATTTATTTTAAAAAATGATGTTTTTTATAATCTAACATAACACTTATATAGATTTTTTTTGAATAAATTTTTTTTTTCTATGCTAGGCCTAGAAGCCATTAATACAAGTATTATTTTCATTCACTCTTAAAAGTAGAATGAAATGTAGTTGTATTTTAGTTTTTAAATTTTTATTTATGAACATGTGTCTTTTTAATTATTTTAGACATTACTTTACATACTTATCCTTATAATTATTAATAAATTAGTGGCGGACGCATAGATAATGAGAACATATATTACAAAAACCTTGTGGGTAGTCAAGGATGCAACATGTTGTTATATTGATCAAATGTCTTGAAGGAGACTTGCTAGTTTTCAAAAAATATAAGGGTAAAATAACCGGTTTTTCCTTAAAACAAGTGCGCGCTAACTTAAAGTTTGGTCAAGTTTCATCACCCTTTGTTATTTTTTTCTTACTCTTATATATATAAGTAGTATTTATATGCAAAAAAAGTGATGAGTTTATAAGTGTAACATGTATAAAAAAAAATTGGAACGGCTATAAAATAATCATAGTCTTATGTCCTTAAAGACAGATGAGGGAGAAAGAGAGGATAAGAGATAAGAGAAAAGGAAAGAGAAATTATGTTATTCTTCTTGGATGCCTCACATGAGTTTGTTACAAGCTAGCTTTTTATAAGCTCAGATGGCTTTACAAGCCATTGCCCACAATTACCACTAATTACATTATATCTCCTACGTTTCCTGTTAAGTATGCAACCCTCCTTAAAACCTTGTTCTCAAGGTTACAACTAAAATATGGGAAACTGGTGTACGTAGGAGATGAGTAGTAGCCTCATCAACAGACAAATTCTTCCATTTAACAAGCCATGCCACTTTGTACGTGACCAAGTCGTCATTAGTGCTGAAGTCTAGAGTCTAAAATAGATTCATGGGCAACCTCAATTTCACCAGTGGGTAGTTCAGAGGAGGAAGATACTTGAGCACAATGCTCTTCTTCAACTGAGACACATGAAAGACAAGATGAATGCGGGACTGTGAAGAAAGGTCCAGCTTGTAAGCCACAGAACCAACCTTGCCAATCACCTCAAAAGGGCCATAGAACTTAGCACTTAATTTCAAATTTTCCCTTAAGGCAACCGATTATTGACGATAAGGTTGTAATTTGAAAATAAACCCAATCCCCAATCTCAAATACTCGCTTAGTCACGTGCTTGTCAGCTAAATTCTTCATTACTCGCTTACACTGTTGAAGCATGCAACCAGTCATCCATAATAGCAGCGGTAATCCATGAAAAATGCACACCCAACTGTGGAGGGGAGTAGCCATACAAGGCCTGGAAAAAAACATACCCAGAGTTGTGTGAAAACTTGTATTTTACCACCATTTAGCAAGAGCTAACCACTTCATCCACTGAGAAGGTTGCCCAGAAGTCATACAACGAAGATACAACTGCCTAAACTAGTTAAGATTTGAAAACATAAGCCAAACGGCCCACTCCATATTATGACCAAATAATGTAACAAGATACACGAGTTAGCTCATATCGCGCTTAGACAAACCAGGAGTCAAACTCAGGGTTGTCCAATCAATTTCGGAGACCCTGTGTTAAAAGTGATATAAATATAAGTCTTATTTTAATAAAAATATTTCAATACTTCCTCTATATAAAAAATATAAGTTGTTTTAGTGTGTATATCTTGATTTAAGTGTAAATCGTATTAGGTTTCTAGGCAATTAGTTAACTTTGGGTGAATTTTTTTTTATTAAAACTCATTTTTGTTAATTTTAATTTGCTCGTTAGTTATTCCATTGAATTTATTGAGGCTATGAAAAGTGAGACTTAAACATACATCTACAAATAAATTAGGAATCTTTATAAGGGAGTTTTTGAAAATTTAGAATTTTAACGATTTTATTTAATGACAAATAAGTTGTGATTATGTGATTAATTAATTAATTTAGAGGAAAAAACTAATGGACTCGTATTTTATGAGAAATTAAATGTGAATCATATTTTTGTATGATTAAATAAGCAATATAATTTATAAATAAATTTAACAAATCCTTAAGTTATTGGCTACTTTAGAGCCATTCTACTCCTTTTTTTCAAAATTGGCATTCTTAAAGTATAATCAATTATAAAAGTTAACGAAAGCATTTTCCTAAAGTTGAAAAATGAAAATGAAAACGAAAACGCTCTCGCCATCAAAACCTTTCCTGCGCCCCTAAACCCTAAATCGCGACATGTCGCCGCCTCACACTATCTTGAACATGATCCTTTAGATCACCCTTCTCCTCAAATCCCTAAGGTGGCAAGCTTTGCTCTCCTCCTCTCTGATCCATCAACCTCACTCCCCTGTCAAAAAAGATAAGGCGAACAGATGGGTTTCCAGCCGCTCAAATCTGATGAACAAGTTTGGAGTTGGTCACCTCACGTCGGATCTGAGCCTTTACTACGCTCTTCGAAGTCTCCCTAGTATGGCCAGACTGTAGAACTCGTCCTTGAGCTCCGCTTGGACGTCAGATCTCCAGGGAAAGGAGATCTTTTCTGATGAAGTGGGTGGGGGCCTTTCATTCTCTTTGACGGGCGAACGACACTCAATAACATGGTTTTTTTTTCTCTCTCTGCGCCTACTGAGACTCTGGATCTGGAGTTTTCTGGGTTTAAGCAAGCCGAATTTTGTTGTAAAGCTCTGGAAAGGACATCTTCACCCCTCTTTCTCGTATGTGTGAGATTGCCTTTGGAGCCGGTTTTCCAGGTGCACCCTTTCCTTTCTCTTATCTTCCCTTATTTGTTGTCTGCTCTCTATGTTTATCTTCATTCTTCTGCATCTTTATGTGAAACTTGCTTACTTGAAACTGAACCTCTTGGATCTCCTGCATATTCTTGGAAATATGGATGATGGGGAACTCAAATTGTTGATGGCTTCTGAACAATATAAAACTCTGAACAACCATGATATGAACAAACATTCCACAAACCCCATCTCATGGAGATATGGCTCACGGAGGTATTTTTGTGATAGGAATAATGCGTGTAGCCTTTGGAGACCACTTTATGTTTATTCTGCCTATCGAAACTTTGAACTGTGTTACTATCCTATATGTGAGATTGGTACTATCTCTATTGGTCTTAGAATCTTTGAGAATAGTACCTTTTTTGAATATTGGATATATGTTCAAACTTGCAACCTTTGGCTTTGTGCTGGTAAGCTGCTGCAAAACTTATGGAGATTCATGATAGTCTTCTTCAATTGGGTTGATTATTGTTTGATTTACAAAACTGAGGTTCTTTCTTCCTCCATTTACTCTGCTTGCTGTTGTTTTAATTCTAACTTAATTTCTGTTTTACAAACAGAGATACACAAAGCACATGAATCCATGAAGAATCAAAAACTGAAATATGGAGTTGGCTCCCAAGCCAATAAACCAGCAGATTGTGATCCCATGGAAACCAAAAAAATATCGAAAACCTTTCACATGAACAATTTTTTTGGAGGTTTACCTCTTTGACCAATTGTGCTTCGAATCTGATTATGAATATGTTGTTGTATGGCAAAATGACATGTGAAAACATTAACTTCAGCTTCGTGTGCTACCACGTTTGGAATGGGATTTTGCATCCTGAAGTTTTCTCTTCTTTTAGTGATGCGTCCCTTTCTTCTACCAACAGATATGACACTTGTGAACACACATTTTGCTTCTTTGATGCAAGCATCTTTATCTTTAGGCAATGGATGTATTTTGTCAAGAATGATTCACAAAGCCGGATTTCTTATGAAGACATCAATGTTTCCTACTATAATTGGTTTATGATTATTTTGTGGATCACTAATAATTATAACAATGAAACCTGGACCATTAGGAAAACTTATCAATGTAATCCTTCTCTTACAAGATCTCTCTCTTCTAGCAAGAAAAGTCTTGCTTTGAATTGAGTTTTGGGGGTTGGTTGTTCTTATAGATGTTTAATTATGTTGTATGGAACACTTGACAAGAATTATGGAAAAGGTTTGTCCCGTGAATCGATACATGTGAATCAGAACAAACATTCTAGATTGAACAAACTTATTTACAAACTGGCATCTATGCTACACGAACAAATGGTTTTGGTGCTATTTCATTTTACTAAACCGCTTACTGAACCTCTTGCAATTTACATTTGGCATCAGGTTTTGTTTTATCAATTGATGATAAAGACCCCTAAATGTCTCTGGATATGGGACACAAATCAAATTGGTTTTTTATGAAGATCACAACTTGGAACTGTAGAGGAGTTGGAAAAAACCATTTGGATGGATATTGAATTCTTTTGTAAAATTGAACGGATTCAATTACTCGCATTATTTGAAACAAGAACAAACAAAGTACCAAGTGATAAACTATGGAAGAAAATAGGTTTTGACCAATTTTACTGTGTACCGGCAATTGGTTTTGCTAGGGGCATATGTGTTATGTGGAAAACATATCAACTAACAAATGAATTACTAGAAATAGATAAAATCGAAACAAGATTTATCAATATTAAATATACAAACCTATGCATAAACATTAAAGCACTGCTTGTGCTCACGTATGTACCACCAAATGAATCAGGTAAAAATGCTTTCTGGGAAGAAATGAGCTACTTCATAAAAACATTGCATATCCCTGTATCATTATGGGAAATCTTAATGAAATACAAGATCCAACAGAAAAATTGGGTGAATGCGTCCCACCAATAACAAAATTTACAAGACTAAGAAATTTTTAAAATGACTGTGAATTATTCGATATCTCGGTACAAGGGAATACTTTTACCTGGCACAAAAACAAAACAGAGAT
Organism: Rheum nobile; assembly: GCA_027886185.1. NCBI lineage: Eukaryota > Viridiplantae > Streptophyta > Magnoliopsida > Caryophyllales > Polygonaceae > Rheum > Rheum nobile. Next base: position 2,218,630 of record WOAB01000500.1, on the reverse strand, counting down.
TGAAAATATCTATGAAAAACTTGACAGAGTACTTATTCATCGCCAGATCTTACAATGGTATCCAGATCTTTGTACTAAACACTATGTTTTTACTAGTTCTGATCACTGTCCAATTTCCATCGAACTAGCACCTTCCCTACCAAAAATCAACCTTTTAAATTTGAAAAAAATTGGATGACAAGAAAGGACTTCAGGAACGTCGTTAAACAAGCTTGGAGAACAAATTTTCATGGATCAAGACTATATGATCTTGTATCCAAGACAAAATTATTAAAAAAACACGCCAAAATATGGAACAAAACTAATTTCGGTAATGTGTTTACCCAACTACAAAGTATTGAAAAACAATTGTCAGATATCCAAATTGACATCTGTTTGAGTTCGACAAATAATCTCATCGAAAAACAAAATAGACTAATTGAAAACAGGAAAAAACTTTTGTGCTTTCAGAAGATTTTCTGGAATCAAAGAGCTAAGGTTATACATATCAAGTTTAACGATACAAATGCAAGCTATTTTCATAAAATAGCAAGCGGACGAAGAAATAGAAAAATCATAAAGGAAATTAAAACACAAGAAGGAACGTGCATAATCAGAGAAGAAAATATTAGAAATGAAATCAGAAATGATTTCATCAAAAGATTTATAAGTGAAGAATTGAATGAAGGTTTATTACAGGAAAACCTTGATTTAATTGATAAGGAAATCTCAACAGAGGATAATGAACACTTAACTAGAAATGTTTCCAATGATGAGATTAAAAGAGTAGTCTTTGACATTGGATCGGATAAATCTCCTGGCCCGGATGGGATGACAGCAGAGTTTTACCAAAAATATTGGGACATTATAGGGCCTTCTGTGATACAAGCAGTTAAAAGTTTCTTCCTCTCAGGTAAGTTACTGAAACAAATAAACCATACATTTATATCCTTGATCCCAAAATGTGACAACCCTAACTCTATAAATCACTATAGGCCTATAAGTCTATGCTCTACAATCTATAAAATAATTTCAAAAATCTTGACTACAAGACTGAAAAATACTATGGACAAATTAATTCATCCTTTACAAAGAGCCTTTGTTGCGAACAGAGTCATTCAAGATAATATTTTAATAGCTCACGAGATTTTTCACTCGTTCAAGGCAAAAAAAGGAACCGAGGGTTTTGTAGCCCTAAAACTATACATGAAAAAAGCGTATGATAGAATCGAATGAAATTTTATCTTTAAAACTATGGAAAATTTTGGGTTTGCTGAAAAATTTATTAATGTATCACCACAGTATCTTTCTCGGTTCTAGTTAATAATGGACCAATAGAAATTTTCAAACCAACCAGAGGACTTCGTCAAGGAGATCCCCTTTCTCCTTTCCTTTTTATTCTTGGAGTTGAAATTTTAGCTCGAAAACTCCAACAAGCAACAGACAGACCCAGGAAACCAATTGGTTTCCAAATCTGTAGACAAGGAACCCAAATCCCTTTCCTGGCCTTTGCGGATGATATTATGATTTTTTCAAAAGCAAAACTGGAAAATTGCAAAGACATTAAGGACATTGTGGATGATTACTGCAAAATTTCATGACAAAAAGTCAATTTCCACAAATCGGCTTTTCAAGTCACAAATAAAGTGACAAACACGAAAAAACTGGCGATAAAAAGAATCCTTACTATCACAAACATGGTATCACTTGAGAAATATCTTGGATGCCCAATTATCAATGGAAGAGTGAACTCGAGTACTTTTGCGGATCTGTTGACCATCTCACAACAACAACTGACCAAATGAAAAACTAACTCCTTGTCACAAACAGGCATAACAACTTTGATTAAAGCCAATCTGGCCTCACGACCTAACTTCCTTATGCAAAGCTTTATGCTTCCCACACAAACCCATAATGAGCTAGACAAACTTAACAGATCTTTTTTCTGGAATAAATACCCATCATACAAACCCTATTGGATGGGAAAAGATCTGCAAACCAAAACAACAAGAAGGACTGGGATTAAGAAAATCAAAGGACATGAATAAAGCGCTACAATTTAAGTTATTATGGAAAATTTTGGCTGAACAAGAAAAATTTTGGGTAAAAATCATTAGTGAAAAATACATGAAAACAACAAATATTCTACAATATGAGAAAAAAGGGAACTACTCTTGGCAGTGGACAAAAATGACGGAAATTCGAGATGAATTTAAGAAGGGATTAATTTGGCAAGTTGGTAATGGCAGAACAATCAAATTTTGGATTGACAATTGGATTTTCACGACACCTTTATGTGACAAAATCACAATGTCAACAAATCAGAACAAGCAGGCTTTGGTGGCGGATTTCATCTTACCAGACAAAACATGGAATAAAGCCCTGATTGAACAAATATTACCATCTGTCATATCTAAACAAATCATATCCACACCAATCCCGATAAACAATATACATGACAGAATGTATTGGAAGGCAAGCAAAAATGGTTGGTTTTCTACAAAAACGGCGATGGAAATGATTAACAAGAACAAAAGGTATACATCTTACGATTCCTCTTGGATTTGGAAGCTGGATACATATCCTAAGGTTAAGAACTTTGTTTGGAAAATCATAAAAAATGGACTGCCGACAAAAGCTAGACTTGCTGAAAAAGGTGTTGCATTACCCCAAGAATGTATTTGTTGTAATGCACAAGTTGAAGATATGAATCATCTTCTCTTTTAGTGTAACCACACCATGAAAACAATAGAAAAAGTAAACCAAACATTTGGAATCATTAGGTCTCTAAATCTAGGAAATAAAAAAAAACATATGAACTTGTTGAAGAAATTAGAAATAAAACCAATCAATCACAATTTGAAGAATTAGCTATTTCGTGGTGGGGAATTTGGTTTTACAGAAACTAACGAAGCTTTGCAAGACCACATGATGATACATATATGATTAAGGATCTACCCATCTATATCAAGAGCCAAATCCATAACTGGAAACAAACAAAAGATTGAACTCAGACTATTTGCATGAAACTAAAAAGAAAAATAGGAACAACAAAAGGCCAAAACGAACACAAATGAAGTGGAAAAAAACTCCACAGAACTTCATCAAAATTAACACTGATGGATCTACAAAAACGAATGGAGACTCTAGCTTTGGATATATCTGTAGAAATCACAAAGGCGAATCAATTTTCTTAAGTGGCGGAAAAATTGGAACATCTAGCCCACTAAAAACGGAAATGATTGCACTGCGAAAGGCGTTGGTTAAAGCCTATGAATTAGGTATCAAAAATATCCAAGTTGAATGTGATAACCTCACCATTGTTAACGTCCTTAATAAAATATGGCACTGTCCATGGGATATTGAAATTCTTATTTCTGATATCCTTTGTGTTTTACAACTGTTTTCTTCAGTGCAGATTCGTCTGTTTTCCGAGAGACTAACGATGTGGTCGACTTCATTGCTAAGATGGGACAACAAGTTTCTTTGGAAAATGCTATAGACTGAGAAACCGACTCTTTGCGGTTTCCGGGAGCAAATGTAGAACTTTTAGTTCTCATCCGAAAGGATGTTATAGACTGAGAAACCGACTCTTTGCGGTTTCCAGTCTAATTCTTACTGTATAAAAAAAATATAAAAGTTAACTAACATATTTTACTAGTGAAAACTATGAGGCCCTCATGAGAGGCCCTGCGCAATTGGCCTCCTTGCATACCCTCAGGGACGGCTCTGATCAAACTTACACTGAAATCCGCTTTAATACCATGTTAAAGTCTATTGGACCGACAGACAAAGAACATCCTAGTTAGAGTGCAAGTCACACATAAAGCCCAACTAGACCTGTTCAAACACGAGCTTGTGATGGACACGGGCCATGCTAAATTTTAAAATTTGTACAGATGGCTCGGTTCGGAAAAACAGGATGATTTACCTGTCCAAGTCCGCCCATGGTGATGAATGGACAACCCGCAATGCATTTTATACTACTGTTTAATTGTTCAAACATGTCTAATATATTTAAAACTTGTTGCTGCTATAAATTTAATACAAACTTGTTTAATGAATTGTTTTTTCCTTTGAGGGAGAAGGGACAGAGAAGTGAGAACGTGAGAGAGAGAAGAATATGAGAGCGGCGAGGGAGGCGGGGGGGCGAGGGTAGAAATTAGGTTACAAATTTATGTGAGGGTTTATATATGTAATATATATAATATATAATTTAATTTATTATAAATAATATGGGCAGGCCGAGCCATATTCCTTTCCCATACATGTCCTAATTTTTATGGGTGGGCCGACCTAGATAGGTCAAATCTCTTGTCCAAACCCGCTCTTATGGTCAAGAGGGCTGGGCGGTATGGACGGGTCAGCCCGCGTTTGAACGAGTCTAAGCCCAACACACAAGTCGAGTGAGATTTCATCATACAATCAATTGGTAATAGAATGAGTAATCTATTAAACTTATATACTAGTCATGTTTAGACTCAACTCCCCGATATGTGACATGTTTATTCCCCAAACATATCACAAAAGCATAGAAAAAACTTTGTATATATATACCCCTTTATTCAATTTGTGACAGTTGATAGTCGATCGGTAATAAATCTATTATGTACGATTGATAGTATTAGCCGGTAATGCATTTTTGCAAAATTTTCAATGTAATATTACGATGTCGAAATATTAGGATACGTTTGGATTCTCTCATAGAATGTATTAAAATATATTATTTTATATTAAATTATCATTTTAAAATAAGATAATGCATATTAATACATTTTAAGGGAAATCCAAACGAACCCTTAGGAGACTGAAGTTTTGCTTCTATGATAAAGGGGAGAAAATACCATGGAGTCTATATACTCCTTTCGTTCACTTTTAGATGTCATTTTAGCCTTTAAAATTTGTTCATAAATATTTATCTTTATAGAATTTCAATGCAATTTATCACATCTAAATCATAAATTTTTTATTAGAATTTAGTAATGTTGATTATTTTCTCTTCGTCTATTGGTTCTAAATGGTGGTGAGTGATTAAATTGAGAAAAAATTTACATTTTTAAAACATATTCAATGATTACTTTAATATATATGTAAAACTCTAAAAAAACATGTAAGTATATATATCTAGATAAGCATTTGCAACCCATATTAATTTGCGTTAGGTTGCAGACTAACTGAATTCGTTACTATTAGCGTTTCCCCCATAATCCCCCATAAATGCATGCCTCATGAAACAAAGTTTGGTGAAACCGACCTACATGTGAAACATTTTTATTTATTAACTTTTTACAATAAACGATAGACATAGAGGATTTGTTTGGTATTCTATTTATAAAGACATTTTCATAAAAAAATTAATTTTTTTACCTTTTTTACATTTTCCTATATCACTCAAAATTCAAAATTATTTAAATAAAAAAGTCTTTATAAATACATACACCAAACGGATACAAAATAAGATTCTACTAAAATAACAACAACATAAAGTGCCCAATTTAGTTTTTTTTTTATTGCTCGAAAGAATTGCCCAATTCAGTAGATAAAGGTTACCACTAACCAGTCTCTTACCGGACCAAATTAAACCCCTTAAACATCATACATAGTTCATTTATGTTAAGGCCTTGTTAACCATTTAATTCAGTGTATAAAAAACTATTTAATCATGAAAAATTATAGCAAAAAGATACAAAATCTACATTGACATGAATACAGAGGTTTATAAAATTGGTGTGAGTCAATTGTGAATTTTACATTGAAATTTTGATGAATCTGATAAGTAGATGGAATATTTTTCGTATTATCAAATAATTTTAGGATGAAACCTCATTTGACTTATATAATGGGCTTGGCAGTTGGGCCAAAAATAACATCTCCCCACAACAAGTGATATTAGAGCCTAGAGTTTGGCTTGGGCCCAGACATGGTTTACGAGGATTCACAAGTGAGATGAGATGGTTGAGAGTCAATTGATAATCCCACATCGAGAAAAATTATTGAGAGTTGATAAGCACTACTTTATAGGGCTTAAGTAAGAGTCATTAGAAGTTTTATTGGTGCCATTCGGGTAGATTTAGACACATTCATGTGTATGGCGTTTGGGGGCGAAGTTGGTGTATTTGGAGGTGTTTGAGCGGTTTTGGATATCATATGAGACACTGAGGAAGAAACCACATGAGAAGACGAGGAAGAGGAGTGCAATGAAGAGTAGAAGAACCATAGGCTGAATTCAATTGGTTCGTTCTCTCTACTCCGATGTCCAAATGGAGTGATTCCAATTCGAGGAGTTAGATCTTGAAGTCTACTGCAAGTCCTCAAAATATGAGCGCAATCCGAGTTGGGAATCAAAAGTTATGGCGTTTCTACGGAAGTGTCGTAGGAGCTGAACCGAAGAACAGCGACGGCGCCCGCCGTGAACATTACGGCGACCGCCGCCGCTGTCAGAAGCCCGCCGAACGTGTTTTCCATATTTGTTTTATTTGGATTATTTTTATTACGTTTTATTATTTCGTTTTAGGTTAATTTCATATTTTATTTCCTTTAGTATTTAAGGGAAAAGAGAGGCATATCTTGGATCATCTCGGAACCCTAATTTCTTTCTATGTATTTGCTATGAAGAACTAAGCCTCCTTGGCTTAGTCAGAGGCTGAAGCTTTCGTTTGGATTAAGTTGTGAGATTCTCGTTCCTAATCTATTGCATGGTTTTTATCTTTCTCTTGCTTAAGTTGCTTATGATTGATATTGATAATCTCTATTTGGACGCATCTAGGGTTTATTGTTATTGATTGATTGCTAGATTTAGATTGTTACTGGTTGAGCATATCTATTTCAGAGTAGCAACTGCATCGTACTAGTATCTGGTTGTGCTAGTCTTATGCAGAAGAGAATTGATTTACATTCTAGGATAAAAGCTGGTTGTTTTATGCTAGAATTGTATCCAACTATATTCCTATCCGTAAGGCTGCTGTTAAACTGAATCTTGATAGTTTCAGGGTTGTTTAATTAGTTAGTGCTAATAGTATCTGGTTGTGCTATTAGTTATATTTGAAAAGGAATTGGAATTTCCATTGCATGAGATTTTGAATGAGTATCTATGATCAACTTGTCAGACGAATAGTGAATGTTGTTTGACTAAGTGCCTTTCCCCATTACTGAATCCATCACATCTAGTTGTTTACTTTTGCATGCTTAGATTAATTAAACTCATAAAAACCCCCCTTTGGTTACTTTAGTTCGACATACTAATTGCATATTAAGATAGAATTCGCCTCCCTGTGGATTCGACCTGTACTTACCTAGGACTACGGTTTAGGGTTTGTTTGGATATTTTGCATAGCAGTTTTTACACGAAAAAAACCTGTTATCAAATTGGCGCCTTTGCCGGGGAGGCAATAATCTATTTTGTGTGCGATTTGTGTGTCAACTATTGTGTGGACCTATCTTACGGTCCACACCCGTGCTATTGATTTTTGTTTTTCCTTTTTGATTTTGTTACAGAGATGGATAGATTTCCCCACTTCCATCAGGAGCCGCAATATGACCCATACGCATACACTCCAGGGTAGAGAGATCACCCTAATTCGAGTTATGGGCACAATCCAAGTCCCTCCATGTCATTGGAGGACATGTTTCGATCTTTCAAACAGAACACGATCCAACTTGAACAACAAATAAAGTCCAATATCCAGATCATTGAGAGGCAGACGGAGCAAATGGTGCAAGCATTGAGCAAGGTGGAGTCCATGACGTCGGCAGAACCACTATCTCACCCAGTGGTGCACCAGGAGGAGAATGTCTTCTCGTTGACCCTACAAAGTACTGAGCAGTTGCATGTCGCCCCCTTAGCTGACAGGGAGGAACAAATTTGTGAGACGGGTGCAGAATACAGCGAGATATCTACAGAAGAGAACCCAAGACCGCGGGAGGTATACCTCGACCTCGGTTCACCCACTGAGGAGATGGGTATTCCAGACGATATTTTGGACCGCGTTGTGCTTTCTGAAGAAAAGTATTTTTTGGGACTGGAGGAATTCAGCGATCAAGAGGAGGAGAGCCACGATCGCGAAAATGATCCTGTGACGCTCGTTCCTCTCGAAAATGCCCCGGCAGCCCCCGACCCTCTCAAGGCTGCCTATGATAAGTATGTGCATCTCAACTCCTTTCCACTTGTCTCGCAGTACCCCGTCACGCCCCTCCATGCGGTATTCCAAGATACTCGAAGGCTGAAGGACGACAAAGAGCTATATGAAACCTTCAGTACTCGGGAGGCAACCATTCTCTTGCTCGAACTGACAAGTTGCATCCTTCGCTACACAGAGTTTTTAAGGGCGCTGGGCAATATAAAGAAGAAGCCAAAGGGGAAGCACAAGAAGGAGACCTTGAGCCCTTGACAGATTTTTACATGTTGGATACGGGGCAGGACATACATGCAGCCCTTGAGATATTGGGTAGACCGTTCCTAAAGATGGCAAGTGCATTCATAGATATGAACAGCGGTCCTCCCATCAGCAAGTGCACAAGCAAGGGGGAAAGGCTCAACATGGAGCACACAAAGCGGCATCCCCCTGATATAGACCTCAGGAGTTCAAGTGATAGGAGCAACCCGAGTTGAAGAGGTTGAGCACTATGTCGAGCCACGACATTAACTAAGGCGCTACCCGGGAGGCAACCCGAGGTTAGTTAGTTTATTTCCCTTTCCCTTAGTCTTTTCTTTTGTTTTTCCTTTTAGTTTTTCTTTTCTGTGTCGAACTAACCTGCAGGAAGCGCGAAAAAACGAAGATGGTGTTCACGGCGCCCGCCGCAAACCTTACGGCGACCGCCGCAATTGCCTCGCCAAGCAAGTTGGCCACGACCTAAAAACGGCAACCGCCGTTTAATTACGGCGACCGCCGCACCCTTCACGGCGACCGTCGCACTTTCTCAGGTAAAAAAAAATATTAAAATATATATATATATATTAAAAAAAAATTAAAAAAAATCAAAAAAAAAAGGGCCCCGAAAAAACCTTAAACGAGGAGCAAAAGACGAAAATAAGATACCCCGAAAAGACCTTAAACGGAGAGAAAAAGTCAAAAAAATTAAAAATTAAAATAAAATTTACCCAGCTGTCCAGATTCTCCACGGAGAGGTGCGCATCATGTTGCTAACGGAAGATTACATTCACCCTACTTTTACTTGGCAACGATGATGGCCCTGCAGTCGACAGCTGGAGAGGAGGTACACCAGGGCCCAACCACGATGACATCTGGGCCCATTTTTGAAGGCCATGCAACCCCGTTCCCTTGATTGACCACTATTCACCAGAGTGGTTCCTTATGGTTGCATGGTAGGAATTGATGGAGTTGAAGGCCGTGCAACCCTGATTTCCTACATCACCACCACACCTCACAGTGGTTTCTTATGGTTGCACGGTAGATGAAGATAATGGCGTTGATGCCAGACATCCAGGACATGAGCTTTCATGAGTACACCGCCAGCAACAAGGAAGAGCCCAAGCCAACTCGGCAACGTTGTGAGTTATTTTTTGATTTTCCCTATGCTTTATTCTTTTGTCTTTCATTACATTGAGGACAATGCAATGTTTAAGCATGTGGTGGGGTTGTATACTTGCTACGTTGCTGAGGAGAAAAATGAAAAAAAAAATGAAAAGAGCCAAAAATTTGAAAAAATGCTATCATTGAAATCCTGGGATAGGTCGAAAACCCGAAAGGGCGACCTAGGTAATAAGCAGGTGGCTTGGACCAGCATTAGGCTGGGGTAATATGAGGTCAAGAGTGACGTGAGCTTATGTGAGTACATCTATTGAAAAATGAAATGAGTGGCTTGGTGAAAACCCGAAAGGGCGCCTTGGCAAAACGAGCGAAAAAGAAGAAGAGTGATTTTAGGATTTCTCATTATTCTTGGCGAGGCGTCATAAGAAGAGGAGACAAAGAAGGATTGTCGGGTAGGTCACTCTGGGAGACATAAGGAGCAATAGATGGAGGCTAGGATTAGAGGTTACTCACGCTATTGGATGTCCGGGTTTAGCTTGGGGGAAAGTACTCTGCTTGCCCCTTAAGCTGTTGAGTTGTTGATGTGTTGTAAATAAGATTGGTGCCAGGAGCTTGGCATGTGTTAGGTGACTCTTAGTTGGAGGATATGCTTCCTGAGACCTTGGATGCTGCATTGGAGGAGTAGGCTCTTTATTAGTTTACTCGAGGACGAGCAAAGGTCTAAGCATGGGGTGGTTTGATAAACACTACTTTGTAGGGCTTAAGTAAGAGTCATTAGAAGTTTTATTGGTGCCATTCGGGTAGATTTAGACACATTCATGTGTATGGCGTTTGGGGGCGAAGTTGGTGTATTTGGAGGTGTTTGAGCGGTTTTGGATATCATATGAGACACTGAGGAAGAAACCACATGAGAAGACGAGGAAGACGAGTGCAATGAAGAGTAGAAGAACCATATGCTGAATTCAATTGGTTAGTTCTCTCTACTCCGATGTCCAAATGGAGTGGTTCCAATTCGAGGAGTTAGATCTTGAAGTCTACTGCAAGTCCTCAAAATATGAGCGCAATCCGAATTGGGAATCAAAAGTTATGGCATTTCTACGGAAGTGTCGCAGGAGCTGAACCGAAGAACAGCGACGGCGCCCGCCGTGAACATTACGGCGACCGCCGCCGCTGCCAGAAGCCCGCCGAACGTGTTTTCCATATTTGTTTTATTTGGATTATTTTTATTACGTTTTATTATTTCGTTTTAGGTTAATTTCAGATTTTATTTCCTTTAGTATTTAAGGGAAAATAGAGGCATATCTTGGATCATCTCGGAACCCTAATTTCTTTCTACGTATTTGCTATGAAGAACTAAGCCTCCTTGGCTTAGTCAGAGGCTGAAGCTTTCGTTTGGATTAAGTTGTGAGATTCTCGTTCCTAATCTATTGCATGGTTTTTATCTTTCTCTTGTTTAAGTTGCTTATGATTGATATTGATAATCTCTATTTGGACGCATCTAGGGTTTATTGTTATTGATTGATTGCTAGATTTAGATTGTTACTGGTTGAGCATATCTATTTCAGAGTAGTAACTGCATCGTACTAGTATCTGGTTGTGCTAGTCTTATGCAGAAGAGAATTGATTTACATTCTAGGATAAAAGCTGGTTGTTTTATGCTAGAATTGTATCCAACTATATTCTTATCCATAAGGCTGCTGTTAAACTGAATCTTGATAGTTTCAGGGTTGTTTAATTAGTTAGTGCTAATAGTATCTGGTTGTGCTATTAGTTATATTTGAAAAGGAATTGGAATTTCCATTGCATGAGATTTTGAATGAGTATCTATGATCAACTTGTCAGACGAATAGTGGATGTTGTTTGACTAAGTGCCTTTCCCCATTACTGAATCCATCACATCTAGTTGTTTACTTTTGCATGCTTAGATTAATTAAACTCACAAAAACCCCCCTTTGGTTACTTTAGTTCGACATACTAATTGCATATTAAGATAGAATTCGCCTCCATGTGGATTCGACCTGTACTTACCTAGGACTACGGTTTAGGGTTTGTTTGGATATTTTGCATAGCAGTTTTTACACGACAAAAACCTGTTATCAAGAGTCAATTGTGAATCTCACATAAACTTTCTAAGTTTGGATCATATGGGGAGGAGTTTTAAGGTGTAAAGTGGGAAGCTTTCACAACCATTGGATTGTTAATCAAATGGGTGATATTAATCTTTATTTTAATATGAGAAGGTGACATACTTGTAATTTCTTCCATACTTTATTTCTTTTACCACAATTGCCCTCTCCTTCTACAGCCGTCTCTATATGTTTCTCCCTCTCAAGTCCGCCATTGTTGATTTGCTTCTTTGCCTTGTTGCTTCACTCTCGTCATCATGGATCAAGGTATTCAATCGTTCTCTTAATTCCTTCTTCTAATTCGTTGCTTTTGATTTCTATACAAACTTCATTCTTTTGATTCCCCCAAAAATTTTCATGTTCGTGAATTAGGTTTGTTCGTGAATTTGGGTTTTTTTTTTCGTCCAGATTTGCTTTTCTTTTCCAGTGTAATTGTTATTAATTGTCTCTCCATACTTCGTCATTTCGATTTGGATCCTTCGTTCGTTCAAACTGTGATTTGCACGAAATTCTCAATGTCAGTTTGTGATGCGGGGATTAGCCGTGAGTGGCCCGATCTTGACGCCAAGAGAGACTCGTGGAGATGGAAGAGAAGAAATGAAACACAAGTGATTAGAAATCTGAAAAATAGCAAGAAATAACAAAGATAAATAAAAGGGATATAGAAAGAACCGAATTGAATAGAGGCAAGACCCTTGGAGTCCTAAGATGTCTCCCAAGAACCAATACCAAATATCAACCAACCCCTCCTTCTACAACCTCACACAACAATGGACGAATCCAAGGAGCACGAGGAGGATTCTTGTGAATGCCTACTAGCACCAATCCTATAGAGGAGATTGACACACGCAAGTCAAACCAAGCAAGATCGAATCAATACTTGAGAAGCACTCCCATGGAGCTCTCAATCTTCATTGTGCTTAAAGCAACATTCATGTCATCAAAATCCAAGTCAAAAGACAACAAAATGGCCTTAAATACTACCCTAAGCCACGGCCCAAACAAGCCCTAAAAGGCCCAAGCAAAGTCATACAAAAGGGGTCTTAAAAGCACATAAAACAGCCAAGAACTCGGCCGAGTTCTTGGGCCGAGTGTGGAACACACACAACAATTGCAAGGAACTCGGCCTACACTCGGCCGAGTTGTTGGGCCGAGTCAGGAACACACACCACAAATGCAAGGAACTCGGCCTCCCACTCGGCCGAGTTGTTGGCCAAGTCAGGGGCTGGAGCCTTCGTCTCTTGTGGCCTTCATTCTCCCGCACTTGGCTTGGCTCGAAAGGTCACCAAGGTCCTTAGCATGGGTTCGGTGAAGTCCTCGACGAGGGTGGGCTCCCTTGAGACGTGGAGGCTTGCCAAGTTCTCTAGCTCCTCTTGCATGCGCTTGGCTTGAGCTCTTGTGAGTGGGCCATCTCCGCTTGTGTGCGTCTTGGGTGAAGCCTCGGATGCTCCCGCATCATTCTCCCCTTCTTGAAGAAGATTCGACCTCGAATCTAAGATTGTATGCCTTGTACTTTGCCTTTTGGGAAAGCTTGGACTTGCGCCTCTTGGAAGGCCCATCTCCTCTCCGGGGTGAAACACCAAGCGGCGACGCTCTTTGTTAGCCTTGGTTGCATTGTGTTCCGCCTTGGCATGAAGCTTGTTCCTTGTGCGCTCATGCAATTCCCGAATGCACTCCACCAAGGAATGAACCAAATCAGCCACATTAAGGACACCATGATCTCCGGGCTCAAAGGGCACTTCTCCGGATTTCAGCTTTGAGTAGAGCACACACTTCACTTCTTGTCCTGAAATCAAAGCACTAGAGACTCCATGCAACTCCACAACTTGGTCAATACAAGGGTTAGTCACATAAGATGCATTATGAAGTTTAGGGCATGCAATGAATTCCGCTTCCTTAGAGGGCTTAGGCATAACAACAATGGAAAAATAAGGCCCTCTAGCATGTCTACACAATAGTAAGAATGTAAGCACAAATCTTCCAATAACTACATGATACCCAAACATGCATGCAAACAGTATTCCACTCCTCCTAGTCCTACGTTCAAGCTTAGGAGTGCAACTAACAACATAACGCACATGCATGGACATAAGGATCATATTATGAACAAGATGCATTCCACAAGACATGTATTGTGTTAAAGAACTTTGATGCACACAAGAATATCTAGTTTTACATGCAAGGACTGATTTCTTCATGTGTATTGTCCTATATGGAATGACATGCTCATTTTCAAACTCAAGAGATGGAATTAAAAGGGTGGAGATAAGAGGTACTTCCCTTGCATTAGTCTTCATTGGCACATTCTTTGTCTCTTGGTTGAAAATTGATTTCTTGGCTTCAACCTCTTCATGGGGTAGGAAGGGCAAGCTTGAAGGAACCATGTGGGTCCGGTCCGTCCATGGAGTAGCCAAGGATTTGAATGAACTACGCACAATGATGGGCAATCGATTGCCTCTTATAGTAGGTGCTTCAATTTCCTCCTCTTTTCTTTTTGGCTTGAACTCCTCTCCCATTAGAGTGGAAGGTTGACTTGATTCGTCCTTGAGCTCTTCATCACTTCCCATGGGACCTTTAGGGGCCACGGCTGGCTGCCTTGGGCTCGGTGTGGAGGGTGTCGGCTGAGCACTACTCTTCGGCCCTCCTTGCTCCCAATGAGGGTTTGATGATTGTCCCTTGTCCTTAGCTTGAGATGCCTCTCTTCCATGAGGTTGGTAGCCTCGGTTTTGAGTAGGATTCTTCAAAGAGTTGGGCATCCCACTTGTCACTCTTCCTCCTTGGTTCCTAGCCTTAGTTTTTCCTTCACTTTTGATGGCTAGGGGCAGCAATTGTGTGTAGTGTCGAGGCACAAAGCGAGCTCTCATCAAGGCCTTCATTTGAGTCCAAGTTGTCACGGGTGCATCTAAGGTTCTTTTCCTTTCTTTCACAAGATTATCCCACCATGTTAGTGCATAACCATTGAATTCAAGGGGGGCGAGTTGTACCTTTTTATGCTCGGGAAAGTGGTGACAACTCCATATTTGTTCAATCTTGGCCTCCCATTCCATGTAGACATATGAATCACATTGGCCTTCAAAAGATGGAATCTTCACCTTGACCTTGTCAACGCCATTTTTCTCTTGCTCTCGGCCTCTCCTTGCTCGGTAGCCTCGATGTGGCTCATGCTCTCATTCTTCATCTTCATAGGCTCGCCTTAGCTCCTCATGATAGGCACGCCTAGGAATTCCCTGAAATTCATTTAAATGGTTGGGAGCATTAGGCTTATCTCTACGCCGGGGGAAGTTGGCGGCTATGGGCACTCGTCGCGTCTCTTGGGGCACGGCTGCGGGCTTGGGCACCCTTGTCTCCAATGCTACCATCCGATTGGACAAGATATCGATGTTGTCCGACATTGCCTTAAGCATGTTGAACAACTCGGGTGACACGGTGTCGGACCCTCCTTCATGTGATAGACTCCCTATACGAGACATGATCAACAAACTCCAAGAAACAAGTTAAGGTTAGTGAAATCAAAACAACCTCACAAGTGTCTACACTCGTGTGTTTGATCACTCACTCTCTTGTTGATGTCGATACATGCTTATGATCACAAAAATATGCCTTGCAAGGATCAAAAACTTCACGTGGAATTGGTGATCTTAGACAACACAAACCAATGTGGATTAGCTCTTGGACTTAAGAGAAGGACAATGCAATTGGGTGGAGCTAAGATAGGTGTTTGGACTTGGAAATGAGCTCAAGAGACACACAATGGAAGCTCAAACACGGTTGGACTCAATAAGATCACACAAATGGAATCAAACAATCAAGAAGAAAGACTCAATGAGAAGTGTTTAGAAGACTCAACAAAGCAATGTTATATCTAGCATGCATTACCAATACTCATGAATTGTGAACAATTGCCAATTATATGAAATGTATTTAGGCAAGGTGAGTAGGGTATCAAGCTTGGGTTAGGGTGATCAAGTCTTCAAGAACACTTAATGATATCAAGGGAAGAGCAACAACAATCAATCACATACACAATGGTTGCATGCATGCATGACCTTTCTTCCTCTCTTTTTTGATCTTGTTGTCTTTTCTTTCTCTTTTCTTTTCTGATTTTTTTTTCTTTTCTTTTGTGGGCATGTGCAGCAGCAAAGGGGCAATGTATATGGGCTGCTCTTTCTCTCTTCCTTGGCTTTGACTTCTTTGAAGCAACAAAAGGCTGATTTGTGATGGATAGAGATAGTGGGCCGAAATGGAGAAGATGGAAAGGGGTTTGAATGTTTGCCACAAATGTCTCCCTTCTTTGGAAACCCCACAAGGCTGCTAAGGTCAAGTTTGGCACTTTCCCAAACTACCTAAGACAATCAAAAGTGGCTAGAAAGAAAGTAATATGCTCCTTTGCCAAAAATGTTCCAAGTCACATGCACAAGTTAAGCTTTTCAAATTTGAACAAGCATTGGGCAAGGACACAAGGTTGAGCACTTGGCTGGGATGGAGGAGGTGTGGTGGCTGCTGGGTGGTTGTGGTGGTGGCAGCAAGGCGGCGGAGGGTGGTGGTCCGGTCGCCAATTATTATTTTTTTTGGTTTTTTTGTTTAGATTTTGCAAGGCTTGTGGTAGGGCTTTCTTTTTGGGTTTTTTTTTTGGAATGGTGATGGCAATATCAAGCAAGCAAAGTCCACAAATACATAAGCACAAGCAAAACAAGACTAGAAACAACAAAGCAAGAAAAACACAAGAAGAACACAAGAAATGGAAAGAAGGCTCAAAGGAGCTAACAAAAAATGGTGGCTCGGCTGAGATGGACTGAGGTGGGGGTGGCTTGGCGCCTCACCGGAGCTCTGATACCAATTTGATGCGGGGATTAACCGTGAGTGGCCCGATCTTGACGCCAAGAGAGACTCGTGGAGATGGAAGAGAAGAAATGAAACACAAGTGATTAGAAATCTGAAAAATAGCAAGAAATAACAAAGATAAATAAATGGGATATAGAAAGAACCGAATTGAATAGAGGCAAGACCCTTGGAGCCCTAAGATGTCTCCCAAGAACCAATACCAAATATCAACCAACCCCTCCTTCTACAACCTCACACAACAATGGACGAATCCAAGGAGCACGAGGAGGATTCTTGTGAATGCCTACTAGCACCAATCCTATGGAGGAGATTGACACACGCAATTCAAACCAAGCAAGATCGAATCAATACTTGAGAAGCACTCCCATGGAGCTCTCAATCTTCATTGTTCTTAAAGCAACATTCATGTCATCAAAATCCAAGTCAAAAGACAACAAAATGGCCTTAAATATACCCTAAGCCATGGCCCAAACAATCCCCAAAAGGCCCAAGAAAAGTCATACAAAAAGGGTCTTAAAAGCACATAAAACAGCCAAGAACTCGGCCGAGTTCTTGGGCCGAGTCAGGAACACACACAACAACTGCAAGGAACTCGGCCTACACTCGGCCGAGTTGTTGGGCCGAGTCAGGAACACACACCACAACTGCAAGGAACTCGGCCTCCCACTCGGCCGAGTTGTTGGCCGAGTCAGGGGCTGGAGCCTTCGTCTCTTGTGGCCTTCATTCTCCCGCACTTGGCTTGGCTCGGAAAGTCACCAAGGTCCTTAGCATGGGTTCGGTGAAGTCCTCGACGAGGGTGGGCTCCCTTGAGACGTGGAGGCTTGCCAAGTTCTCTAGCTCCTCTTGCATGCACTTGGCTTGAGCTCTTGTGAGTGGGCCATCTTCGCTTGTGTGCGTCTTGGGTGAAGCCTTGGATGCTCCCGCATCAGTTTGCCTCTTTTTTTGTTTTTGTCTGTTTTTTTGGTGGTATGCACTTCAGATTTGGTAATTTTCTTCCGTTCTGTTTACGCTTGTATCAATTGTACCTTATTTGTGCACTTCCACAAATTCTAAATATTTCCTTGCACGATAAGTTGTTATTCATGCACCACTTGTACCTTATTTGTGCACTTTTATCTTTTGTATATATTTCCAGCTATGCCTTCTTCCTCTGTTATTGATTTTGTTGCATCAAATGTTGCGGGTGGTGGTGTTGATTCTTCTTCATTTGTTGAGTCAGACACCTCTTCATTTTTGTCTTTATATATGCACTTTGTGAGTTTTTATGTTTGATAGAGGAAATGATTTGGATCTATATTTTACCATTGCTATTGTGGTCTCGAATTTTTTTGCCTTCACATCTACAGACCAATGGTCTCCAACAGCTCCTTACCATTTTTACCTTACAATTTCTAGTAGTACTAAAGCCTCCCTTAGTTTCACTTCCTTATAACAACACAAATAATCCAATTGCCTTAGCTATTGGTATGTTGTTGTCAAAACCCAACCCCCAAAACAAGCCTAAACAGAGTTTGTGCTCATGTTCCACACTGACCAGACCACCAATCAGCGTAAGATGGTTTGCCTGATTCATGTTTTTATCGGTTGAGTATCAAAAGCGAGATTTACCACCGTAAAATTAATGAGTTTCACACCATGGCTTTGCACCAAACAAACCTAAATCATATAATGAAGCCAACTATCAGGAAGAAGAAACAACTTTATTGCTATGTGAGAAACTTGCATTAATGTAATGTGGCCAAAACACTCTTTTCACAGCTCACATGCACACAAAATGTACAAAGTTGTACAATACGTATATCCATCCTCACCTGAACAAATAGTATGATCTACACTATTTGATTCCTAAATGGCCAAGATATACAAAGTATCGTTCTAAAAGCAAACTACCAAGAGAAAAAAAAATCAAAAAAATGGAGAAATGTTGCAAGCAAAGTCATTGCGGGTCCCCTTGAAGCCCCTTAGCTAGCTTTACTGCTCAATAATCTCCACTTCGATCTCCATCAACAGAGCATGGGTATTTGGCTGTCAGCTTCTCCAAGATCCAATGGTATATATTAGATGGAAATACAATGGTTTTTTGCATAACCCAAATGAAACGCATAAAATACATGGCCATTTTTGCATCAATCAGCTACAACTTTGTTGTTTGTCATGTACAGTGCTTTTGGCCTACATAGAGTTAAAATGAAGCAAACATAAATCATTTCTCAGACCTCTCAAATGGTGCTAGTTAGCTAGCGCTACTAGCAAAGACGACAATCAAAGTAAAAAACTTTCGCACTAATAAAGCAACGGAGTAACGCGTGAAGCAACCAAAAATTTGGGGTCCTATCACTTCAATTTCACAGCCATAACAGTAAGGAATTTTGTTTAGGAAGATATAAAGATAAAAAGACAACTGTCATAATTATGCACAGACAACTATTATTAATGCACTCATATACATAATTCACGCACTCTAGAAATTAATTTAATAAAGTCTTTTTTGTAGAAGATTTGCTTATGCACAAATAACTCTTATTAAAGCACTCCTATACATATTTCATGCACTCTAAGCATCACTAGTTTGTTCTAACAGTCTTGAACAAGTTGTAGACAACAAACAAATTTACAGGTTATACACCTTCAGCAACACATTGACCATAAATGTGAATAAAATGAAGAGCATAAGGTAGATGAAAAATGCAAGAGCATAAGGTAGATGCAAAAGGCATAAATTTGAGTATGTGTAGTTTAATCGCTTAAAGAGAGCTACAAATTTTGGTCACAATTTGGACCGGAGAAAGATAGATGAAGGATTTATGCCATTTATGAGTCTATGCACATCTAGCACTTATTTAAGTACTAAATTACACGAAATTATGCAGTTTTATGAAGATTGTTGATGCATATCTAGCACTTTTTATAAGCACATGTATATACAATTCATGCACTTGTAGACATCAATCCACTAATTTATAAGGCATTTCACTTATGCACTTTAGGAGCATACTAATGCACTTTATTATATATAATTTTGTACTTTTACCAATAACACATAAACTTACACACCAAATCATTTATGAAGTTTTCACAAGCTCAATAATGCACTTTGAATGATTATACGTGCACATTTACCTACAATACATGCATATCTTATTACACAGGGGTGCAATTTGTTTTGGTTTTAGTTTATACAATTTGAGTTTATCTACAATTTGTTTTTCAACTGAAGAGCAACTTATTTGAATGAATATAGGAACTTGTTAAAGAGTTCAAATACAAAGTGATCCCATATACGTTACTGGCTTGGATCTACAACATATACAACCTCTAGAAGCACATATATAGCTACAAAAAAATCATGTAATTATACTAGCTTGAAAGTAGAATCTTAAACAACTAGCGCTAGTTCGAACACATGAACCCTAATTTTGAACAAATTATTTCTAAATCTGAACATTTCTAAATCTTTACCTTGTTTTTGCTTTCCTTTCCCTTTTGAAGTATTGTCACTGCTCACCAATTCGATTGTTCACGCTCTGGAGTCTATAACAACTCTTGAGAGGAAGGATGGAAGGAATGGAGGTGGATGATGATTTGAAAAGCAAGATTTAGTGACTTCTAGAGAGATTTCGAGCGAAAGAGATTGGAGAAGGTTTGAGATTTGGGTGTGAATTTGAGAGCTAGTTTTTTTTAGGGGTTGGGAGCATTCGAAAACCACAAAAGAAAGTGGGTTTTGAGTTGTTTTGTTTGGGTTTAAGAGGGTTTTACTTTTGAGTTTATTTACGGGAAGGTGCCACTGAAAATAAATTAGAATGGAAGCACGCTTGGGTTCTGATTTTTTGAGCATCTTACATGTCCTCATTTGAGCCATTGATCTGGCGCATCCGACGATATTAAAAAATTCCCACTTTATATCTGCCATAGAACTGGACTCTAAACTTTCTTGTACATGCTTTTCGATTTTTAAAATATTTTTAATAAAAAGATATATTATAAGTATAAAAGCTTTTATAAAGATGCCAAACCAAGCCTTGATCTGGGGTTTAGATTGCTAACATTATAAAGTCGCTTCTCTCTATACTAAATTTCAGCTAAGAAAATGAGCCCCTGTCGGCCCTAGAAAAAACGCTCCATGCGAGCCTCCACCCCTCAAAACTTGACCCCAACCAACCATGGCCACCGCAACCCTTCAACGACTCGCCTTCACCGTCGCCTCCCCATTGCACCACCAGATGCGCTGCTCGCCTCGACTCTACCGCCATCTGCCACCACCGGAGAAAGAAAGGGACCATAGATCCGACCGATTGGCAGCCACAACCCTCCGACGACCTTGCCACCGTCGTCGCCGCTCTTCTGCTCGACCTCAGTCATCCATGGCCAGTGCGACCCTCAGATGACATGTCGCTGCCACTCCACTGCACCATCAGATGCCCAACCTCTAGTAGCACCTGAGACCGCCAAGAACAAGCCGTCAGTGCTCACTGCCTTCTATGTGAGCATTGTCGGGCGTGAATCTGGAGTTCCAGATCCAGAAATGTTGTCGTTGACCTTTCCCCGTCCCGATCCCTAATTCGTGCTGGCTCACCGTTGCGGATTTCGTCTTGATTTGAGATTTCGACTTGGTTTGATAAGAGATTGTTGTTTCGGTATAGAGATCGAGATAGTGGTCGGGTGACCCCTGGTGGCTTGTTCCGACGAAGTGCCTTCAGATTGTATCTTGTATCTGTTTTTCGGCTGTATTATCGTCGTGTTGGTTCCTTCCAACCCATGTTTGAGTCTTTCTCTGCGTTTAAGGCTTTTTCGTCTTCTCCTTTTGGGGGTTTTTTCTATTTCTTTTGATTTTTGTTGTTTTTGATTTCCTTTGTTGTTCTTTACTTCTTTTAGTCGGTTGTTCCGGCTGTCGTTTTTCGGCCTCTCGAGAATTCAGGTCTTGTTTTTCATGTAACCTCGAATTATTACTATATCAAAAAAAATTGCTAACATTATACAAGTAATATTTTGAAAGATTATCTGAATATTGGGAAATAGAAGAATTAAAAATAGGGAGCCGTCAAGGCCACTGAAAACGAAACGCCGAAAAGCAAAGTGGGCCCACAAATGGGCCGGCTTTCAAGTAGCAAGTAAAATTAGCTGCACTCACAAAGTCCCAACTTCTCCTCACCCCCATCATCATCATCCCTATCTATCTGCACCTCTGCTTCCCTCTTTCCTTTTCTTTCTTCTTTCTGTTCATTTATTTTATTCAACACATTCACTTTCTTTTCTCTTTTCTTTCTTCTTTAAAATCTATATTTTCAATTCCAGATCTTACTTTACAATCCAGAAATCCTTGATCTAATTCTATTATATTAATCATCTCGATTTTTTTTATATTTTACCAGAATTATTCCTGAGACAACCATTGTTTTTTAGCCAACATCTCACGTTACGTACATCCATGGAAACAGAAAGAGAAATTATTCAGGGGCGGTGTTGTATTTTTATATTTTAATATTTTTTGATTTTTTTTGATTCGGTTGTTACGGGGAGAAGAGAGGGCATTATAATACAAACAAACAAAACCCCAAAGCCATAACCGATTCAGCTTCGCCTAGCTCAGCTAGCGGTGTTCTTCATGCGTCAACCGGAAGCAGAAACCGCCACGTCAACTGCCGGAGAAGACGCTGGAGCCGCTTCCACCGGCGGAGCTGGAGCGAGCTCGGATATGGCAGCGATCGGGGACGAAGACATCAGAGTAAGAGAAGGAGGAGGAGGAGGAGGAGGAGGAAGCGAGGAATTAGGAGGCGGTGGCAATCGGTGGCCGAGGCAGGAGACTCTGGCGCTGTTGAAGATAAGATCGGACATGGACGCCGTGTTTCGCGATTCCAGTCTCAAAGGACCTCTATGGGAAGAAGTTTCCAGGTGAATTTGATGATTCCGCTTCGTTTTCGACTTCAATTGCATCTACATATATTTTCGATACCAAATAGTTGATCAATTTCCACCTCATTTCATCTTCTCTTGATCCGATTTGGTTCGATCTTCTTCTCATCTTCAGCAGATGAGGATTAAATTTGACGGTTGCTGGATCTCAATTAGGAGATTGCTTAATTCAACCTCCAAAATTTGGATTTATTCGATCGCAGTGTAGAATCGCAATTAGATTTAATTCGGAAAGTGGAATAGCAGCTTCGTAGCAAGTGTTTTGTTGCTGGAGCATAAGATTCTTAGGTTAGCTTGTGAATCCATGGTGGTCCTCTTCGTCGTCTACTTCTTTCTTCTGTTCGATCTCTGTCCTCCCCCATGCCAGTTGGCAAGTAGTAACCAACAAAATCTGCCACTTGAACTATTGTTACTTTGTTTTTGAAATCTCGTCTCACTTTTCAATTAAATTTCACCAGTTTTTTCCGGCAGTTAGAATTCAACTACATTGTAATAATTAGCAAGCATTAATTTCTAACGAGAGAGTTCAAACCATCTCTTGCCTTAATTTCATCTCCGGATTCCTGAAACTTCATAACCACGCTTAATTTCTCCAATGTCATCATAATTTTCTAAGTAATCAACCTTCATCACTGTTCTCCTCGATTAACAACTCAGATCTTCCATGAGTATATTTCATGTATCAATTTCAACCGAAGAAATTAATTTGACATTTAAACTTTAGTGGTTACAAATTAAAATTGATTTGGATGCTGAAAATCTAGGAAAATGGCGGAATTGGGGTATCGGCGGAGCGCCAAAAAATGCAGGGAGAAGTTCGAGAACGTGTACAAGTACCACAAGCGCACCAAGGACACCCGCGCTGCCAAAGGCCCCGACAAAACTTACCGTTTTTTCGACCAATTGGAAGCTCTCGAGTCTAGCACCCAGCCTTCTTCCTCCTTCCTCCCTCCCGCCGCCGCCGGATCGCCGCCGGTTGAATCGGCCGTTCCCATTGCAATGGCAATGCCGCCTCCTCGACCTCCACCACAAGCGAGCACTACTGTCACATCAGTACCATTCCAACTGGTCATGCCGGCGATCCGTCACGCCGCTCCGGCGCAGGTAGTCCATCCGTCAGGCTCTCCGTCTTCTTCTTCTTCTTCGACGTCGTCGGACGAAGGCGTGGCGAGGACGAGGAGGAAGCGGAAGTGGAAGGGATTGGTTGAGCGGCTGACGAAAAGCGTTTTGGAGAAGCAAGAGAAGCTTCAAAGGAAGTTTCTGGAAGCGATGGAGAGGAGAGAGAATGACCGGCGAGTTCGGGAGGAGGCTTGGAAGGCGCAGGAGATTGCGAGGCTGAAGCGAGAGCACGAAATCCTCATCCAAGAGCGGTCCATGGCTGCCGCCAGGGACGTCGCCCTGACCTCCTTCCTCCAGAGACTCTCCGACCACCAGCAGATCCCTCTCCCTCCCGCCATTCTCCAATATTCTCATCAATCTCAACCGCCGCCGCCTCGGCCGCCGCTCACTCCTACTGGTCCCGCACCGCTCCCCGTTACTCAAACGCAAACCGCTACCAATCCGATCGAATCGCCGGCGTATACCTTACCTGAGAGTTATAATGCGGGACATCATCACGCGGCGGAGGGATCCTCGTCGGCGTCGAGGTGGCCGAAGGCGGAGGTGGAGGCGCTGATCAACTTGAGGACGGGGATGGAGCAGAAGTACCAGGAGGGAGGGCCGAAGGGGCCGCTGTGGGAGGAGATTTCGGCGGCGATGCGGCGGCTTGGCTACGATCGGAGCTCTAAAAGGTGCAAGGAGAAGTGGGAGAACATCAACAAGTACTTCAAGAAGGTGAAGGACAATGACAAGAAGCGCCGCCGGGATGACTCCAAGACCTGCCCTTACTACCACCAGCTGGAGGCCATTTACACTGCCAGGGGTCACCAGACTCCGGCGGCGCCGATCGTGGCGCAGCCGGAGCAGCAATGGCCAATGCCGCTTCCTCCGCAGCAGGATCCTGGGAGCGCAAATGCCGGTCACGAGGACGAGGAGTTGTATGATGACGAGGAAGATGACGATCAAGCGGATGGGTGAGCAACTGATCGGAACTTACGCCTCCTTGATGGTCGGCGTCACGGCGGCGAAGAGGCATATATTGAAATTGGGATCATGTTATTTTGGTCAACGTGGGGTCATCAACGTCAGAGTACAAAGCAGATGAGAGATTGATTGATAGAACGGGATGGACAGGGGAGGCGACATGTGGGATGGTGGTGGGTGGCAGAACTGTGGTTGTGGTGGTGGGGCTGCAGAGATTCCGGTGGTGGCAAAATGGTAAATTAATTCCCGGGCGAAGCGGACAATTGTCTACTGATTGTACTAGTATCTGTAACACACGAGCACTGTTACAGCGAGGCGATGGTTTTTCCTATACCGGGTATTCTTTTTGGAGTTCTCGTTTTTTTTTTTTATTGCTATAGCAATTTTTAGTGTAATTTATTTATTGTTTTGCAACATAAATAACAATTCAAGAAACACTATCGATTCAGAGGAATAATCCAAAAGAGACAATTAATTCAGTCTTGCTATCTTTTAGCAATTTATTCTTCGTACATTGTTGATCTGATTGATTGGGTTATGTGTTAAAATCTGCATATCCTTGTTTCTTGCTAGTGTGACAGTGTCTGATCAATGCCAAGTTTGTGAATACGTGGCATTTTTATCACTTGCTTAATAGACGTTTCTATAAAAATCAAGTTACAAATGAATTGGAAGTCTACAAAGTGTCAAAGACATGGATAGGTAACTGTTAAAGTAACGGCGTAATTGTAAAATATACCAACTTTTGAAAGAGTATTTGCAAAAATATTAGATTTTAAAAAGTATTGTAAAAATATCATAAAGCTGCAAAATTTTATTTTTAGAAAAAGATAAATTTATATTTTCTTTTGATAAAAACTCTACTTTTAAGAAGTCATAATTATACTTATCAATTAATAATCTCGTTTAAGCAAATATTATTTTTCTCTCTCATTCATCCTCACAGCCAAGTCGCTTCTGCTTGAGGGCGACAACTCTTCCTTTCTCTGGCGAACTTGCACCGGAATTCGCCCATCACTTCCGACAACTCTTCCTCTGCTCCTATCCCTCTTCTCCGCTCGCTGCCTAATGCTCAATTTCTACAGATGGGTGTCCCTTCCTCTGTCCAGCTCCCCTCTCTCCCTCTATAGTGTGGACGATCAATTGAGGCCCACATTGTTCTTCCTGTGAAAATTAGGGTTTAAGCTTCTCTCTCCCACCTCACCTTCCCCTCATCCCCTCTGGCTTCTCCTCGGCGGCCTCGTCTACTGGCTCTCCGACCAGCCCGGCCCCAAGACGCTCTTCCTCCACAACCCTGTTGGCTCTCCGGCGAACCTTTACCGGAATTTGCCCATCGCTTCCGCCCTCTATCGCAACCGGCGAACCTGCGAAGTTGAGCAAATCCGACGACAAAGCTGAAAATGAATCCGAAGAAGTAGGGCCACAGACAGACCCGCCACCGGCAAGCATTTCACACAGTGGACGCTCTCCTCTTCCCAACCGATGCTCGACGGCCCCGACCCCCAAATTCCAAACCCTCACCACTGTCGCAGTCCCGCTTGTGGGGATCATCCATACACTCCTATTGAAGTTGCAATAGCACTCACGATATGGTTTAGGGTCTGAGGAAACTTCCATTAGTAAGTCATAATTTATCTCCCTAGGGAGAAATATGTTTGATATGGTTTAGGGTCTGAGGAAGGTGTTTATGGGGGATTATTTCTAACGGGGGAGATTTTGTTTGTCTTGCGACCATTCATATATGTTTTATGTATGAGAAAGTATGGAGGTCGGTCATGGACTCCATGGGTTGCATCACTGGTAGTCGACGTGGCTGCAATGTTTGCTTCTTTGCAAGCTACAAGGTCCAAGCAGAACTCTTCAAAACAGAATGTTCTTTCAATAACAGAGAAAGATGAGGTTCCAAAAACCTTCTTTTATTTACCGTGTTTGATTCAGATTTGCTCATTAACTTCTTTGCAAGATACGAATGTTGTGGGCTCTATATGTGATGAGGGATCCGTTCTTTTGCAAGTATACCAGGTTTGGCTATTCCCCATCTGCGTTGCTTCCGTTCTCTGCTTATGAAATAGGAAATCTGTCATATTTTAATAAATAGAAAATCTTTGCTAACTTTTTACTCTTTTTATGGGCCTCAATTGTAGGAAGAAGCTCGAAAGCACCCAAAAAGCATTGGAACCTGTTCCTGTTGTTGGAATGTTCACATGTGCAGTTTTCACTACATTTCATCATGATTTTACTTTTCATCTTTGTGAACTAGAGCAAATTCAATACAAGACCTATCTTCGCTTGGTGTATGCAGAGAAAGTCTTTGAACTGATTTTTGGAGTTCAATCACAATCCAGCTACATTTCTAGATCATAAAGATGAAGCCAAACAAGCATGCACACTTTGCTTTGTTCACAATGGCATTGTACAAGAAGCAATTCAGTATCCAGAGTAGGGTTATTCCCTTAGTTTATGTGTTTTTTCTGCTATTGGAATCAAGAATGATTAGATTTGTCATATAATACGCATAACGTATTATATGACAACCTCTCCGGCTACCTCGCCTCCTTCCGCCGCTCAGGCGGCGCTCTCCTTCCTGATCGACAACTGTGCCCTCGCCATCCACTCGCTAAACGACGTGGCTTCCCTCCTAGACGATGAGTTGTATATAGAGTAGTGTTGTGATTGACTTGGATGAGCTGGTAATTATGTATCAAGGTTTCAACTTGGATTTTTAACTTGTTCATGTTTAGTTGGCTTTTGGAAGTTGGAAAACCTTATGTTGCCTAAAATGGGTAACCACCACTTCTGGTGGAGCAGTGTCAAGTAAGTACATGTTAAGTGTTTCTCGTTACGAAACCAACCAATGTTCGTTTCAAATTTAAAGTTAAAATAACAGAGTAGTGACCTGACTACGTACAAATGTGATCTGATAAAGTGAATATTGCTCTGAAATTTAAAATCGGCTAACATTTGAAAATTTGTGATATAACATAGCATTGACCTGACTTCGTATACATGTGACATGACTTCGTATAAATGTGCCCTAACAAAGTACATAATGCTTTGTTACATAATAGAGCATTATGTATTTTATCAGGCCACATTTATAGTAAAGATTATTTTCCTAGCTAATGCACTTGCCAACTTGGATATACCTGTAATATGGCATGATTATTTAGTCATCCAACTCTTTGGATTTAGGAAAATGATCCCGTTGAGGATAAATTGAGTGAGCTAACCTCTCTTTGATTGGGCCACAAAGCTTGTAATAGTTTGTTAAGATTATATCATCTACTATATCTTAAATAGGGTCATTTAATGATAAAGTGAATATTGCTCTGAAATATGAAACCTCCTAACATTTGAAATTTAATTTCTATAAATTTTGTGATATAACACATCATTGACCTGACTTGGTATAAACGTGGTCTGATAAAATAAATATTGCTCTGACATTTAAAACCGCCTAACATTTAAAACTTTATTTTCGTAAATTTTGTTACATAACAGAGCATTATGTACTTTATCAAATCACATTTATACGAAGTCAGGCCACATTTATACGAAGTCAGGTCAATGCTCTGTTATATCACAAAATTTTAAATGTTAGCCGATTTCAAATTTCAGAGCAATATTCACTTTGTCAGACCGCATTTGTACATAGTCAGGTCATTACTCTGCTATATTAGCTTTAAGCAGAACCAATTTTATACCAGAACCTGTCTAATTAAGAATGCATTTGTATTTTGCGAGTCTAGACATTAGAAAGCCATATAACACAAACTCAAAAGAAAACCCCTATTATTCAGCGAGATTTCCATACTACAGTAATGGAATTGAATAGATAATAGTAATATACCTCACTCTTGGCAACATCATGAAGTGAACAAGATGGGATCTTGAAATTTTGGTCCATATTGTATATTATGAGCTGAATTGGCGGAGTCTTCTGTGATCAAATCCTCTCTGTCAATCGTGTAATCGTGTGTGTTTATTGAGTAGGTCTGATGATATTGTATGAGTTTACATGTGGTGTATGTTTGTATACTCTAGATGGATTCTTAAGGGTTTTGTGCATGTTTGGGTAAAGTAGGAGTCCTGACATATGAGGTTTGGCAATTACAACTTAAAGCTTGTAATTGAAAGAACACTGGTGCAGAGCTTGTACTTGTACCTCTCTAAAACAGTAAAACGATACAAATAAATATTGTTCTGCTACAAGAGCACTTCTCTTACATGTTGGAGAAGAAAAATACAGTGAGCATGGGGATGTTATAAAAAATCAGCCAGTTTATGTCAAGTATTTAAGAGTTTGCACACACATAGCTATTAAAGGTTTGGGACAGAGCTGCATCATTTGATGGAGTCCTGAGAAATGAAATTCAAAACAAGTTACAACCAAATCCTGAATTTCTTGGTCAAGTCACAAGTGGAGTCCTGACATATGAGATTTGGCAGGAGTGTAATCACTTCTCAAAGTTAACGAATGAACGATCCTG
This sequence comes from Rheum nobile, assembly GCA_027886185.1. Lineage (NCBI taxonomy): Eukaryota > Viridiplantae > Streptophyta > Magnoliopsida > Caryophyllales > Polygonaceae > Rheum > Rheum nobile. The sequence goes on along the minus strand of WOAB01000500.1, from coordinate 2,189,713 downwards.
GGTCAAAATATTTTGAGCCACATTAAAAAAAGTGTGTAATAACACTGAAGTTGTCTGCTTTGCTCTGCCAAGAATCGCTGCAAATGCAACAACTCAGGCCTGCGCGGCTGTGCTGTCAGATTGTTAAAGCATCTTAAAATGTGTCTCTCATCCTATAGTCAAATTACACACGACACTCAATGACGAAGGATGCATCAAGGCATTGCTTGGAATGGCTAGATCCAAGAACACTGAAGTTGTTGCACAAGTTGCAAGAGGATTAGCCAACTTTGCCAAATGTGAAACGCACGAGGTTATTCTGAGGTCTTGAGAGCCCTCTCGCTCTCGGGCACGACCAATTCAACCAACCATATTAGGAGGTATTACAGACTTGTTAGGAGGTATTACGGACTTCGTGTAAATATAAGATTTCAGAGGCAATATGAACATTTCAAGTCACATATTTCATAAAAAGTAAAAGCTAGATTTCATAGCATTATGTACTTTATCAGGTCACATTTACAAGAAGTCAGGACACATTTATACGAAGTCAGGGCAATGCTATGTTATATCACAAAATTTCAAGCTATGAAATATGAAACATCCTAACATTTGAAATTTCATTTCTATAAATTTTGTGATATAACACATCATTGACCTGTTTTTGTATAAATGTGGTCGGATAAAGTGAATATTGCTCTGACATTTAAAACCACCTAACATTTAAAACTTCATTTTCATAAATTTTGTTACATAACAGAGCATTATGTACTTTATCAGGCGACATTTGTACAACGTCATGCCACATTTGTACGAAGACAAGTCAATGCTCTGTTTAACCAAAAAATTTCAAATGTTAGCCGATTTCAAATTTCAAAGCAATATTCACTTTATCAGGCCATATTTGTACGTAGTCAGGTCATTACTCTGTTATATTAACTTTAAATTTGAAACAATAGTACTGCAAAGAGCATTGACCTGACTTGCTCAACTTCAAGATAACCATGAGATCGCCAAGACCAGGTGCTCGGACGAGCCCGTCCGCCATTGCTGATTACATATCCTGATATACATGATGTTGCCGTTGTGCTTTTGGGCGGTGAGAGCGTTGGACAGATGTTGCAGCTTTTATTACAATGCTCTAAAGTTAAGTTATTGATCATTTGATCTTCAATTCTTCCAGAGTTATTCTAGTGAAAAAACTATATATTTCCCTTTTTTGTTAATGATATTTTGATAACCTCAACGTGATAAGCTCAGAACTAACCTTTAAGGGAAATTTATAGGCTTATAGCAAACCAAGACATAAAGGGTATCTTTTAATATGTTAATATAATATACTGACAAATTTCTCATTAGTTATTAGCACAATTTACAAGTGTAGAGTTTCGCCTCAGCTGAATAAGGAAATTTGTGTTAACACATGTGTACGAAGTCATGCCACATTTATACGAAGTCATGCCACATTTATACGAAGTCAGGTCAATGCTCTGTTATATCACAAAATTTCAAATGTTAGTCGATTTCAAATTTCAGAGCAATATTCACTTTGTCAGGCCACATTTGTACGTAGTCAGGTCATTACTTTGTTATATTAACTTGAAATTTTAATATTGTTTGTAATATTGTTTTTGGTGTATTATAGTTTGCTAAATCACGTCAATTTATATTAAGGCGGAATTGCAAAATATGCCAACTTTTGAAGGGGTGTTTGCAAAAATATCAGATTTAAAAAAAGTATTGGTTATGAATGTGAGATGGGTCAACTGATTCATGCCCAAGTTCCAGAAACCTAAATCTTGAACAAATGAGTTTAATCCACTAAGAAGCTTTTTGGTCTATCAATTCATTGTGGGTACGTGAATTTGATGATCTGAGGCGGTTGTTTTTGTTGTTAACTGAATGAATTAGATGACTTTTGGGAGAAAGAAAACGCCTATTATTCAGCGAGATTTCCATACTACAGTAATGGAATTGAATAGATGATAGCAATATACCTCACTCTTGGCAACATCATAAAGTGAACAAGAACCATCATCACAAACTAAAAGAATCATTTGAAATCGGCTAACATTTGAAACTTCATTTCTGTAAATTTTGTGACCTGACTTCGTATAAATGTGGTTATCAATTCAACGAGAATCACAACTAATAAATGCAAAGAGTGAAGTTTCAAATTTATAGAAAATTTACAGAAATGATGTTTCAAATGTTAAATGTTAGGCGGTTTTAAATGTCAGAGCATTATTCATTTTATCAGGCCACATGTATACCAAGTCAGGACAATGCTCTGTTATGTAACAAAATTTACGAAAATGAAGTTTTAAGTGTTAAGCAGTTTTAAATGCCAGAGCAATATTCACTCTATCAGACCCCATGTATACCAAGTCAAGACAATGCTCTGTTATATCATAATATTTATAGAAATTAATTTCCTTTCCCCCTTCTTTTGGCACAAATGTATCATGATGCTAATGTGAACTAGATTCTTTTCCTTTCTGTTACCGTTTTCATAAACTCAAACCAAACGTGCCTTAGATTTGTTTGGATGAGAGTACCATATCAAAGAGAGGGAGTTGAGAATACTTGTAATCATCATTTTATGTTGTATGAGGTCGTTATCACAAAAAAGGTTAGCTTGTATATTTCATTGATCCAAGTTTTGGTTTCATTGATCAACTGTTGGTGATCTGTATATCACCAAGTATATACTTAGATGAACAAAACAAGTGTGAGCTTTGCAACAATATATGGTAGATTTTATTCTATGGATTATTCATTCAATTCTTGACCTCTTATCAATTTGTTTTGTCTGAACAGTTTAAATACCCCATGTTTAAACCAGAAAGCCATCGGTGGAGACGGCAACATCAATGTTGGAAGATCCATCAAGTGGTTCAAATACCACAATGTAGTTGCCTGAGTAGCTCTCCTCCACCGCAACCGGCACATCCTCCTCCTCAGACGCTATGATCCCTGTCCTCCCACTCGATCTCAAACAGCTTGAAAAAACCTAACCAAGTTACCAATTAGGCATCATATTTCACGGTTAACCAAACAATTTATTCTCGCTCATATCAATTATACAACAAAATATATCTTAAACGGCAGTAAACATCATAAGAGCTACTTTTACAAACACAATTAGAAAAAGCAGAAAATTGAGTGAGAATATTAGATGAGAGACCTCGTTGGAGATGACGTCGAGTTTCTTCTGGTCCTCGCCCTGGATATTGACGGCGCCCTGAACTCCGGTTAGGTTAGAGATGGGAGCTCTTTGAACTAGGGAGGCGATCTGCTTGCAAGCCATTGAGATGCTCGAGAGCACGATCGCCAGCTCGGCGTCGATGGTTCAGGAAATCTCCTGCTTAAGCAACCACCCGGTCATAGTCTGGATTTCGAACTTGCTTTTACTCTGTTTCGATGTAGCTTGCGGCGCCTCTGAAGTGACCGCCATACACCAAACTCCGCCATTTCTCTTCCTCAAGACGGCGGATCTGGCGGCCGTGGATGTGACAGAGGACGAGAGGCTGATGTGGAGGGGGAGGGAAGGAGAGCGAGGACGAGAGTCCAGAAACTAGAGAGTGGGAGCCACCGCCGTTGCAACCATGGCTTCCTGTGAGTGCGGTGCTGTTTTTGGCGCACAGAATGAAATCAGAATGGAAGGGGATTTGATTTTGGAGGTTGATTTTGAGGAGGGCGATTTTCTGGAATTGTGAGGCCAGTAACGATTTCAGTTACACGGTGGCAGCGAAGGAGGGAAGCAGAGGAGGGAGACGAGGGGTTGCTGGAGCGGGGGCTGCTGGAGCTGTGGTGGTCGGAATTGGGTGGTTATTTGATCGACGTGGGGCGGTGCGAGGAGGAGAGGGAGCACAGCGGCGGCGGAGCGGACGATATCGCGGCCTTCGGGGAAGAGGGAAGCAGAGGAGGGAGACGAGGAAGACGGTGAGATTTGGAATTGATTAGGGTTAGATTAGTAGGATTAAAATTTATTTTTACTTTTTTCTTTTTAAATTTTTTAATGATTTATCTGATTTTTCTATTTAAAAGAAAAATTAAATTTCACCCTTAACAATAACAAAACTACCAGAAAAAGTACAAAAATCTGGTATATTTGCAATACTTTTCAAAATATGGGTTTTTTGCAAGTTGACTTTGAAAATCTGGTATTTTTGCTAATATGCCTAAAGTAATTTCGGGAAAAAAAATTATAATATTTCACATAGAGGGAGTTTTATATACATTTGGTCCTTATTGTACAACATGAGAAATATTATGGGTCATTGGATTAAGGAGATGGAGGGCTGAGATTAAAATAAGTGAAAAAGAGTGAATAGTGACGCGATGGCATAATCATAAATACGGTGATTTTTTTTTTCGGTCAACAACTTTTTCTTTTTTTATATATATTTTTCGTCTCTAATCGTTTTAGAATAGACGATTATTGACGTTCACATGTAAGTACTACATGTTCATTTGTCTATGCGGTAAGGTTCACATATAACATGTTCATGTTCAAACACATGTCTTTGTGCATTTAGAGCTTATTTGTGAACTTCAGTGCACAAATAAATGAACGTTAAGAGCTTATTTGTGAACCTTCTATATATGTTATTTCAGAATGATCAGGAAACGTTAAGAGCTTTTTTATTGTTTTTCGTCTCTGGTCGTTCTGGAATAGACAATTATTGATGTTCACATATAAGTACTAAATGTTCATTATTCTATGTCGTAAGGTTCACATATAACATGTTCATGTTCAAACACATGTCTTTGCACATTTATAGCTTATTTGTGAACTTCAGTGCACAAATAAATGAACGTTAAGAGCTTATTTGTGAACCTTCTATATAGGTTATTCCAGAATAATCAGGGTACGAAAAAAAAAAAATATTGACCGAAAGAAGAAAAAAAACGATGGCCGAAATCGCTTCGCATATTGTACGATAAGGGCCTGTTATACAGAATACAAGTATATATACGTATAAGTGAAAATAATACTCAGTACATATAAATTGTAGTAATATAATTATGCAAATTCCCCTTTTCAAAATAATGAGACGCGTAATTTTGAATGCTAGGGTTTCTTACTGCCTGTGCTCGACCAAAAAAATTCTGCCTGTGAAAATGAAATCCATACTACTTATAATTATAGATCTCTCCTTAAAACTTGCTTGTCGTTTACTGGCCTTCATAAATCAATTGATTATGTGTACTAAGCACAAATTATTGCCACCTGACCACGTGGTCAGTTTTCATAACCCCATTTGCTTTCACCGATAATGATGCCACTTTCCCTTAATTATTAATCAACCAATTAATTAATCGTAATGAAGCATCAAATCTAATCATATTCTCTTTCCGTACATCGCAACAGCATGTTAATTAGTGCCCAATGAAATTCCTCCACAATCAGTATCTAGTCCTTACATAGTTGAATATGTTACATTGTTTAAAGCCCTTCCTGCATTTTTTAGAAAAATATTTTCGGAGAAAGAACCAAATCCTAAAATACTTTTGAAGTATATTTTATATTTTTTAACGACCTTTGGAAAAATTAATATAATCTTCCATCAACAACAAAAAACAAAGAAACCATTATCTTCAAATATAATAAATAACAATTAATGATGTAGTGCTATTTAATAAATTAATTGGCTTATATTGTCCAATGGGATATATCATATACTCCGTATAATTTCTTTTTGTCAGATGTACTAATTAATTGGTATTTCTTACAGGATTAATTACTCAGAGGATGTTGCTGCGCGCTAGTGCTAGCATATATAACTCACAAAGCACATACATGAAAGGGTTTAGAATTGATCGAGTTCACTATGATTTTATATATCAAAGCTAATGGCTGAAGTTTACTTGCGGCTTTTATATATTATGCGGAGTTAAACACTAGATATTTGGTAATTAACCCATAAAAAATACACCAATTTAAAAATGAAAAGGTATAATAAAGACATTAAAAAAAATAGATTTCGAAATAGGTGAACTTAAATAGAAGCCAAATATTCGCCAAAAGGAAAATTACGTAGTCCGGGATTTAAGGGATAAGATGCAGGCTGAAGGGCTGTGCAAATTCGAACCAGACCGAAAATGCTCGGACCGAATCGGATCGGGGGAATTACGGTCCGGTCCGGTCCAAACCCGATCAGTTTTCGGTCCGGACCGGATGGATCAATTTTTTATTATTTTTAAAGTTATTTTATGTATTAATATCTCATAATAATATTAAAAATTAATTTCTACTATAAATATAAATTAATAACAAAATATATTGTCTAAAATTATACACAATAAGTATAAAAATAGGAAAACTAATTAAATTTTAATATATGAAACAAAAAAAATAAAAAAAAATACGTATACCGGTCCATTCCGATCCAAGACCGGACCGGAACCGGACCGAATCGTATCGGTCCGGTCTCCAGTCTAAGGATTGTAAAAAATTCGGTCCGGTCCGGTCTGGACCGCATGCACAGCCCTATTGGGATGATGCTCATACAGTTCTATGGGCCTGGCCTGGCCTAACTAATCTGACCTCGTAGTCATGGGCTTGGCCCAATCCTACATATATGATTCACGCCTATTCAGCTGTACAATTAATTATGTGGATCAGTTCCTTGGTCAAATTGGATTCAGTTGTAGATTGGAGATGCATTGTTGTTGTCTCTGTTGGGATTTCGTCTTATGTTTCGAATCGTGAAGTGTTGAGTTTCCTTTTACTCATGACTCATGAGTGTTTTTCTCGTTAAGGGTATCACTTTCACATGGTAGTGCCCATTAAGCTGACAATATGTTTTTTCTTTCAACATTCTCACCAAATTGTAGGCTACGTGTCACCCTTTGCATGATTAGAGTTCGAAACTCTTTTGTTACTTGTGGCTAGCTAGGTTGTTTCTTTCTACCCAAGCTCTAAACTTTTTGTCTTTCTCATATATTTTTTCACTTGTCTTAATTTAACTCATTCGGTTTGATCGATCAGTCATACATAACTCATTTGCAACGGTGATTGCCATTCACAATCATTTTCTTTTGTCTTCGACCAATTGACTTAATTATATCATGAGTATATCGTCGGAGTTGATAGTGCGCGTCATAAATGTATGACACTGACCGCATAAAATCCACATGTTATGACACTACCATGTCAGGTAAATTCTCTCGCTTACAAGAAACACCGAATAATATCATTATTTCATCCCATTAACGCGTTATCGTTTAACGCGTGGCTGAGCAAAGAAGAGAGCAATCAAGCCAATCAAAACATGGCAACAACGCACATCACCCCTTCTGACACATGTCACGCCGATAAATGACCCAATCAACACACAACACGCCCCTGCAGACCTCAAACGCGAACGACCACGCGTCCACCCGGTGTCACTAAGTAGAAGTTGGACTCCTCCCCTATAAATAGGCCCCTAATGCCCAAAAGAAATGGGATTTTGCTTGGATACTCATTTTTTAGAGTGTTTATCCTTACGAAATATGTGCATGGTTCATGTGTCTTGGTGAGAGATGTTATATGCTTGATTCTTATATATAAATAAAAAGAGGAGTATGTGCTTCATATTTAGCGCGTTCTTCGTGTATCACGCATTCTCGCTTCACTTATTTATCGCGTTATTTAGATAGTCAAATTTTAGAAAAAGAAATTTTCATCCCATTCACTTAAAAGTATGAAAATCATCAGAAAGGATTCGGACTCAAGATAGGATTCGGACTCAAGATCTCTTAACCTACGCTTAAAAAGTCCACTGGACTAACGAAGAGTTGGTTTTGACGATTGTTACTTGTTAGCCATGAGATGGGTCCACCTACACCTACCCACGCGTGAGAGACACGTCCTCTCCATGGCCACAGGATCAGCCGAAAACTGTCGGTGACTGCTACGCTATAATTTCGTCGATTCAATCAACTCCAACGAACAAAGACAGAAGAATGAGTATAACACCATGTGTTTCTGATTGATGGCATTCGCCGGAAATCTGTAATCAAATAATAATACAACATGTTAATTAAGTAGGTCTTGACTACTCGTTTTTATAAAATGAATCTAAAGTTTTTTTATGGATAAAATATACTACTGTCTTGACAATAAATCTGATTAGTTGATATTATACAAAATAATGAAAAGGTGTAATGCTAAGAGAAGCAGCCATGCAAGTGGGGGTGGTTATGTCTGGCATTCCGCCGACGATACACTCAGGGCCTAGCTGTCACTCAGAATAAGCCCAGCTGTGATAGGGAGTTGGACCCACCCTTTTTTTTTTTATTATTAATACTCTAAGTTATTTTGTTTTAAATATGCTTTATTATTAATACTAAGAATTCCCATTTTCAAATTTCACCTCGTTTCATTTTCACGCTTCACGATTTTGCTTGCGATAGAAAGCTTTGAATGTGTATAGTAAGAGAATGATATTAACCATCCCTAGATGGCTCAATTGTCTTCGAGGCCGAGCTTGGATAATAAAATTGCCAAAAGGTCCATAATTCGAGTCTTGAGGAGGGTAATCACTTACTGCTTAATTAATTTAGGGAGGTCTCCGTATAAACGAAATATTACGTCCGCATAACAGGGTCTTATCGGCGAAGCCAAGAATGGGCAGCTCACGTGAAATTAGTCGAGTCCATTTAGTGGGTCCGGAAACTCACATCAATTTCAAAAAAAAAACGGAATGATATGACTATTTTTTTAGCAAGAAATATTTAAATAATAATTTAAGGTAATAGCGTATTTCTTATAGAGGAAATTTATTTAATGTTTAAATTGGAAAAAAATATATCTCTAAGTGGTTAGCTTAGTATGATTTTATGTCTATTTTTATTATTAATTGGTTACAAATAATTATTGTTGGAACGATGATGTTCCCTCTAGTTTTAATGATGATAAAATCAATGACATTTGATGGTTTTAGTGTGACTATGAGTTTCAGGAAACATATGATTTAAAGGAACGATGAAAACCAAGTGAATAATTAAAACAGAGAATACAAGGAACAGAGAAGTCAACAATGAGGAACAACGTGTTGGAACAAAAGAGAAAAAGAGACGCGCGTTGTTGAACAGAAAAGGAAAGGGAACAGCGCCAAGGAACGCATGACTCGCGCTTTAAACCCTTGCGCCTGCCGATTCTTTCTTTTATGGAAATAAAGATTGAAGGAGCAACTTGGGCCGCAAGAAATAATCTCGTTGGAGATATTCGGGTTAGGATAGATTAGTAAAGATTATATAGGATTATTTTATCTTATTTTCCTTAAGTAAAACTATGGTAAATTAGATAGAATACATAGACTATAAGAGAAACAGTTGCAAACTTCATTTGACAAGTGATTCACGACATTTTCCACAAAGAATAGCATTCGGAAGAAGGAAAGAACTTACAAGGACGAGACTTCGGTGAGTTGAGTACTTGTTAGGGTTTTGTTTGTCTTAGGTGTTGTTAGGAACGTTGTAATCAGAGGTCTAGATATCTATGAGTAAACTAGATTGAGATAAGACTTGCTTATTTGTAATTCCGGGATTAATAACACAAGTAGACTTTCGAAATCCTACTAGGGAAACCTAGAGGTAGAAGTTTTTCTTAGTCAACTAGTTGGTTGATTAAGTTTTCCTCTCTAAGGAACTTTGTCTGTTACTCTGTCATTCTGTTATGATATTCCGCTGCCTAAGGAACAGTTATACCGTTCCTTGTACTAACACACTCGATTCTACAATTGGTATCAGAGCAGGTTTGTTCTAGATTGTGTGTTACTTACAGATTTTCAGGTAACGACGTCTCCTACCACTGTCGAAGTTGGTTTGAACTCTTCAAGGCCTCCTCTCTTGCTCGCTGTCCAATATCAACATTGGAAGGCTCTCTTCATCAAGTGGGTGCAAAGCAATGATTACCAATGTTGGTTGGTCATCTCCCTTGGAGATCTTGAGATTGTTGATCTTGAGAAAAAGAAAAAACTGAAGAAATGGGATCAAGAGGATCTCCAAATCATGAAGAAGAACTGCAAGGCTGTCATGCTCATCAACAATGTTCTTAATCAGCAAGATGTGCAAAAGCTTCAATCTTGTGAATCCGTCAATGCTAAGTGGCTTGCCTTGGAACAGATGTACAGGGGAAGTAAGGACCTTCGTGAGATTGATCGTTTCACTGCTAAGAAGGATTTCTACAATTTCAAAATGGAAGAGAAAGAAGATGTGAGTTCTTACCAAGCCAGGTTTGAGAAAATCACTGCAAACTTGACTGCTCACTCTATCTCGGATAAAGAAATCCTCCCTAACGAGAAGATCCTAATTATCATTGATGGGCTTCCTCATCGTCACGCGGTGACCAAGGCCATTCTAAAAGAGAATCCCAACACTGTCAAACTGACGTTCCATGAGGTTTTTAGCAAGATTCAGAAGTATGACAAGGAAGAGAAGGCTGGAAGAAACAAGGATTCCAAGGAAAAAGGAATTGCTTTGATGGTTGGAAAGGCTGTTGATAGGATTGAAAATGATCTCGATGTAATACCCCTCATTTTTAGTAAGGGTATTTGGGTAATTTTCCCAACCCTCGTTCTGTATTCGTGTCGCTTTTGGAGAAGTTTGGATTTCTGTATCGTGTTCGATCTCTGTAATTTTTCCCTGAGTGATATAAAATACATTCGACGTATTTTAGGGGCTTAGAATATTTGTTCGGGTACAAATATATATAATCCGGGGTTTAAACCCACGTCAAACCTTTTCCCGGGAAAACAGACGTGGAAAAGGCATTTCCGCGACCGCATAAAATTGGCTCTCAGAAGAGCTGGGCACAGGAATATTCCGCGACCGTGGAAAACTGCAACACGCCAACGTCGCATCGCTTGCACCTCGTCGTCCGAGCCGCCGTTGATCGCCTGACTCGCCGTCGATCTGGTCGGGGCTGACTCCTCTCCTTGTCTATAAATAGTGGTCAATTTGGGAGGGTTTTGAGCACCCAAATCTGAGATCTCCTCTCTCACTCTCGTTTTCCATAGTCGCCGGAGTTTCGAGCTCTCGCCGGATCTCTTCGAAGTGTCGCCGAAGGCCTCACCGGGAGTTATAGAAGCCTTGGAGTGGTGCATTGGAGGCGCAAGGAAGGCTGGAGTCAAAGCCCTCGCGAACCAAGCCCTCTCGCATCGTCGCCGGTGAGTTTCTCGTCGTTTTGGGGTCGCCAAAGTTCATGGCCGCGACCGCGGATATGAACTGCCGCGACCGCGGCAGTGACAAGGCCGGCCGCGTCCGCGGCCGCTGTCTTTGACACTCGCGGACGAGGTCCTCGATGGCCGCGACCGCGGAATCCCAGCCGCGATCGCGAATTGCTCTGGCAATCGCGATCGTGGCCTTGGGCATGCCGGTCTCGGACGGGACCTTCGTTCTTTCGATTTCGTTTGTTCTTTCTTAGATTCGTATCATTTTATAGTCGAATCTAACCTAGGGTTTCGTTGTGGGTCGTCGTCGTAGGAATCTGTAATCCGACTTCCGTTCCCGTTCCGGACCCAAAAACCCGTCGTCGCTCTATCGTTCGTCTAGATTAAAGGCAAGTGGCGGTTCGCTCTTGTTTATCATTCCATATTTCCATTAATTATCAATTGTTTAATTGTTAATTAAATTGGGATGAACTATTGTTTTCATTTGGGAACATATTTTATAAATGATACGATTAAGAAAGTGATATTATAATAGGTTGTATATACTGCTAGAAACAACGCTATTATATATATATTATTGCCATGATGGTATTGATGTGGATTTTATATGTGAACTTATACATTATAGTTAGAACGAGTATTCGTAGGAACGCTATGTACCTTGCGAGGTCTAGTCGTTTCTTTATAACTGGTATTAGGAGGATTTTTCCCTAATACTTTCTCTGGTCATGACTATACCCTTACTCAGGGTAGGTGCACACAGCTGGTGCCGACATTCAGGATTTATTCCCTTCGATATCTCTCGCGATGAGATGATATATCTTAAAAGCTTGTAATGTAAATGTACGCTTTGTCACTAAAACCATATAAGTGCCGATATGCACATAATTAATGAACCTTGGGCGAGAAGTACAACTTGGAACCTCGTCTGGACTTCGATTAGAGTAAGTCCTCCTTCCAATCTGAATTCACATTACGCGGTGAGGTTGGTCGTGGACCCAATTGGTCAAGTCTTTTTAAACGCTTGTGTGAAATTATAATGTTCCCGAACACTTGTCATACTTTCCGATAAGACTCAATCTTTTGGAGTCTTCTCTTCATACGTTTCCTTAAGACTCGATCTTCTGGAGTCTTCTCTTGATCTTTCTGTTTTGTATCCTTCTGTAGAAGTATTGAGGTTTACTATCGTCATCGGCTTTCATTCGAGAAGCGATGGGTCTAGCCTAATACGACTACTTAGAACCTTTCTATTTTACCCTTGCATAGTCTTTCATTAGACTAACCAACCGGTTATTTTCCCTTGCATGGTTGGCTGGTGTCATCCGTCTCATACGACACATCAGGTAAACTTCCGTTCCGTGAAGGCTAGAATCTGACAATGAAGGCAGATGAAGTTTTAAGAGTTTTTATCCAGGTTGAAGATCCTAGGCGGGTGATCGCTTCGATCAAGACCCTTATGTTATTTATTTAAAATACTTCCGTTGTATGAAATATATTCTGTATTTCTGTTGTATTTGGGATTTACAACTGTAATTCCGAGACTTTGGTTTAAATAAAGATTACGATATCTCGTATTATCGGTGTGTTTTATGTTTTGAATGAATGGTTAAGCCTTGAGTGGCTTCGGATGTGGAATCTGAGGTCACTGGCGGTAATACTTTCAAGGAATATTTGGGGGTGTTACAGATTTGGTATCAGAGCCGATTTTTTTTTACGGGTTGGGTTTTAAAAACGTTTTATTAAAAACGAAGATTTTATAAACGTTTACTCGTTTTGAACTAAGATTTTTTTTTATTATTCAAAAAATGTATTGTTTTGAAATCTCTGTCGTTCTAGTCGTGCCTTCTTTCCAGTCTGATATAGTAAGTTCACTTCTATATTTAGAAAGACTAATTCTTTTCTCGTCGCCCCGCAAATTATGGGCACATTCATCTCTCATCTGAGGAACCCGAAGAAAGCCGAGGTGGCCCCGCCATCTCCAGTTAGGCTCGAGTTCCCGGTTCCCCCTCCATGCTTTGAGGTAGGGGAGCCCAGTTGCCCACCCGAGGAGGTAAAGACCGTACTGATACGAATCGAGGGGTCGACTCGTCTCGCGCATGGATCTAGATCGAGCAATTCACCGGGATCGCCAATGGGTTGTGTTTGGGATAGATTTGGGACAAGTAACAAGGGTGACGTTGAGGCTTAAGGGATGAGATGATCTCAACTGAGGCTTAAGCTTTAATTTCAACGTGATTAGAAATGAAGTACAAGGTGACTACTTATAGCCAAAGAGCTCAGCCAAAACCCTAATGGGCTTGGGCCTTATTCTAACTAATGGGCCGGCCCTCTTAAGCATAAGAGGAGCGCATACCCGAAATAGAAAATGCATAAAATAGAAAATGCTTAAAAAGGAAACATACTAAAACGAGAAATAACTAATAATAGGGAAATATATAATAACTATGCTAAGTCTGACTCCAGGGAGGACGCCATGGTCTTGGTCGTCCCTGGCTCTTAGTGGACCCTCTGATGGCGGGACAAGACCGCATCATTCTCCCTCCCTTAGAATCGAAGCGTCCCCGCTTCGAACATGTAGGCGCAAGGGTGAACAGTCAATCAACACATGTAAAGGACCATATACATCGGAATGGTTGATGCGTAATGTCTATTGAAGAAGCCAAAATGAAAGACTCACAAGTCGTGGGCACGGGAACGAGGGGAGGCACGTCCAACACCATGGGGACCATTGAAGTGGGTGCCGATATGATCAGAGGGGGCGGCCTGGTGGGCGCTGGCTCCGGAGGCACGACGGTTGGAGTTGGAGTGATCTCAGGATCGGATGCTGGTGCGGAAGTGGTTGGTGCGGTTGGCGTCGTAGCAGGGACGAGCGCAACAGGGGGTACCGGAGCTGGGGGCAGGAGCACCGTGACGCGCGCTGGGGTGCGTTCAGGGAATCCCTTAGAAGAGCGCACATGGGTACGTGCAGAGACGCGCTCAAGGTACGGTCTGGTCCGTTTCTTTGAGCGGGCGGCGTAGGCTATTGGATCAACACTCGGAGTAAAGTGTCGGGTCATAACATAAACAATTTGCTCCCAAGTGATGACGGGTTGCCAACCACGGGTCCGGCGATAATCCTCCACACGAAACCACCAATCAAGGGCATAGCCAGTGAGACAATTGATTACGACGTCACACTGCTCGTCTTGGTCGTAGTCTCGTTGGCTAAAGTAGTAAGCCATGTGCCGGGACCACTCCAGGAACTCTCCTTCATATCCAGCAAAACGTCGACGACACAAGGGGGTATCGGGCGGGCGCCAATCTGAGAGTCGACATGCCATGTCGAATTTTGGCTGATTTCTTTTTCTTTTCTTTTTTATATCAGCCCACAACTTTTTTTTTCTTTTTTTTTGTAACAGCAGTAGCCTTTTCTTTCTTTTTCTTTTTTGTAACCCTAGGGCTGCTTGTGCAAGCAGCCACTCAACACATACGCAGCATAGCAGGGTCAGTGGCGGCGGCTGGGCGTGGCCGGCGGTGGGTTCGACGCCGGGAGGCCGGCGGTCGCGGGGTAGAGACGAAGGCAGCATATCTGGTTGAGCGGGGGCGGAGTGGAGACGAAGGCGAAGTGAGGCCGACAGTGGTGACGCAGATCGCAGCACAGCAGGGGCAGTGGCGGCGGCTGGGCATGGCCGGCGGTAGGAAGCGAGCGGCTGGAGCGACGGCTAGAGGCCGCAGATCTGGCAGATTGGAGACGAAGAAGAGCGGACCTAGATCTGTGCAGATCTGACGACGATCGCAGCACAGCAGGGGCAGTGGCGGAGGCTGGGCGTGGCCGACGGTGGGTCTGACACCGGGAAGCGAGCGGTGGCTGGGTGGAGACGAAGGAGAGCAGATCGGGTCTGCTACTGTGAAGGCGGCGAGGCAGATCTGGACACGAAGGCAGATCTGGGCAGAATTCCTGGGCATTGGTCCGACTTGTAAAAATTCGTTCTCCCTGTTCAGGAATCAAAATGCGGTGATTCCAACTCGAGGAGTTAGATCTACGCGTCTAGTTTGCCTCCTCAAAATTTCAGACCAAAATATTGAGTGAGCAGAAGGTTATGGCAATTCTCCTGAGGTGTCGCAGATGGAGGTGTAGAGGACGAACTGGTTTGGTGTGGCGGAGATGGCGACTTGGGTGGCTCGATCGACTGGCGCTCTGATATCAGTTGATATGAATCGAGGGGTTGACTCGTCTCGCGCACGGATCTAGATCGAGCAATTCACCGGGATCGCCAATGGATTGTGTTTGGGATAGATTTGGGACAAGTAACAAGGGTGACGTTGAGGCTTAAGGGAGGAGATGATCTCAACTGAGGCTTAAGCTTTAATTTCAACGTGATTAGAAATGAAGTACAAGGTGGCTACTTATAGCCAAAGAGCTCAGCCAAAACCCTAATGGGCTTGGGCCTTATTCTAACTAATGGGCCGGCCCTCTTAAGCATAAGAGGAGCGCACACCCGAAATAGAAAATGCATAAAATAGAAAATGCTTAAAAAAGAAACATACTAAAATGAGAAATAACTAATAATAGGGAAATATATAATAACTATGCTAAGTCCGACTCCAGGGAGGACGCCATGGTCTTGGTCGTCCCTGGCTCTTAGTGGACCCTCTGATGGCGGGACAGGATCGCATCACGTACTCTCAGAGTCGGTGGTATTGGTATCTGACAGGGCTGAGGTTCCCGAGGCGAAGCCTAAAGCAGACCCAAGGGAGGGTACCGAGGAAGAGGAGGAGTCAGCGTAGTACCTGAGAGGGTACTACGACGACGACTTCGAAATTGGGGAGGATCCTGAGGAAGATCCTGAGGAGGACCCGGAAGAGGATCCGAAGGAGGACCTCGAGGAATATGGATACAACTTGGAGCATTTGCTGGAAGGCAGCGAGGACCCGGGAATGCAGATCATTTTTCCGAGTCCAGAGTTGCCGCCTGATGAGGAGTATACGCCGTTGTCCCCTGCCGCTTGGGAGGCGTTGGGTATTTCAGGTACCATCAGGAGGAGGAGTGGGCCGCTGGATGCACCAGAGGACCCGCAAGTGATCCCTACTCCGAAGAGACCAATGGTGAGTCCTGATTCGCGACATGTGCTTCGCCAGAGTCAGATGGTTTCCTCTGAAGCGCGTCACCAGGTGGATGAGACGGTTGAGCATGCTCGAGGAAGGGCAAGGCCGTGGGAGTCGATGGGTACACCAGTTGTGGTCCCGACTCAACAGGCCAGGCCAAGGCCCCAAATGTTGGAGGAACGACTGGAGGAGTGGTCGAACGCCCTGTACGACATGGAGGAGAGGACATACGAGGCTGAGCTTGGTCTCTCCCGAATGCTTGTGGACGTCCGCGAACTCCAGGAGTATATCCGCCAAGCAAGATTGCTACTTGACCCTTTGTACGAGGTGAATAGGGCAGACTTCCAAACATGATTTCTAGAGGAGTTTTGCTACCCATCGGGATCTGATGGGGCTGGACCAAGTGTTCCCACGCCTAGGGAAAGGCCGAGGGCACCAAGGCTGAGAGGTGAGCCGTGTGCTCCAGGGCCGAGTAGGTCAAGAAGTCCGACACCAGACCCCGATGATAGACCACGTGCGAAGAAGCAGTGCATGAGAGTTCCCGATTATAGGAAGCTTTTCAGGGCACCATGATGGGGGCCAGTGTTAAGATTAGCAGTCTTCTTTTCTAGTATTCCGGTTGTTTCGTTTTGATAGCATTGTATTCTCCAAGCAATTTTGCCTTGTCGCTTGAAAGAATTTTCCCATGTAGCCCCTTTCAAACTCAGTTTCAGCTCATCAATGAAGGTTTACCAGTTGATCTATTCCGAGTCAATTTTATACGTTATGCATGTTGAGATGATATTAATGTTGCAAAATACTTGGAATTTGATCGGTAAACAGATGGTGAACAAAAGGAACACCATTCGTGCTGGTGCTGGGCCAAGCAACAACCCCAGACTGAATTTGGGGAATACCGTGAATCCATTGGATGAGAACGAGTCTGTTTCTCACAACAATCCAGTGGGCAGCGACCAAGTTTCGGTCAACGCTCCAGTTATTTTCGATGATGCGGCAATTGAGGCTATTCGGGGGATTGTGATGCAAGCAGTCACCGATATAATGCGACCAATCGCGCCTCAGGCACAAGGTGTGCCAATTCCTCCTGTGATTCCTAGATTCGAGGAGCCAGCTGTCCCTGTACCCCATGAGGATGCGGTCAGGAACAGAGGCAATTATGGTCGAGCACTGAAGGCCATTAGCTCTATGAGGCCTGACAGCTATGATGGGAAGGGAGAGCCAGTCAGAGTGGCATATTGGTTCTCGCACATGGAACGACTGTTCAGAAATGTCGAGTGCACTGAAGCGGAGAAGGTGCACATTGCTTCCCTTCAACTGAAGGAGGTGGCTAGTGAATGGTGGGAAGGCACCAGTCTAGCTGATCACCCTGGGTTGAATTGGGGAATGTTTAAGGCAAAGATGACTGATCGATTCTTTTCCCGAGCTATGAGGGAAGAGAAGCATAAGGAGTTTCTCTATCCAAGGACGGATGGATTTAAAGTGACTGAGCTTGTGGTCAAGTTCAATCACCTATTGCAGTACGTTGGGCCGGAAGTGTCCAGTGATGAGCAGAAAATCTGGCATTTCCCTGAGTGGATGAATTCGGACATCAAGCCACTGATGGTGCGCCACGGATGCTCTACTCTGGAGCAATACGTGGATGTTGCCTATAAATTAGAGGTGACTCTGGAGAAGTTGGCTAAGAAGCGCAATCGCCAGAGACCGGCACAGAGCCAGCCTCAGGCAAGTGGGTTCAAGCGACCCGCGCCGTCGTCAAACTTTGCCAAATCTGGTCGGGCGAGAACAGAGATGACTCATGGAGGGTCTATGCAACGTTCGGGTCAGGGCAAGAATTCGATCCAGTGCTACAACTGTGGTACACCCGGGCACAAGAGCAATGAGTGTCCGAAGGGGAGGAAGACGTGTTTTGGCTGCGGGAAGGAGGGACACTTGTAGACATTTTGTCCGCAGAGGAGACAAAAAGGAGTTGAGTCACAGCAAGGGTCCGTTAGTCATAACAACCGACCCCGATTCAGACTAATGGAGGCTCCTAGTCCTTCGACGCAGACAACTGCGCAGAACAAGGGGAAAGCCCCAGCTGCTTCAGGAGGTCAAGGTCAGCGACTCTACGAGATGCGTGAGGCTGATGGACTAAATGCTCCTACTGCTCAAGGTACTCTATACCTCCATTCTACTTCTGTGTGTATACTTTTTGATTCGGGTGCTACTCATTCTTTCATCTCGGAAAGTTGCATATGTAAGCTAGGTTTAGTATGCAATGAGGCTTGTGAGCCTTTCATAGTCAATCTTCCCAATGGTGAACATTTAGTAGGATCCAAGCGTCTGTCGGAATTTCCGATTACCATCCAGGGTAGAAAGTTCAAAGAAGATTTGATCTGTATAGCTATGGCTCCATACGACATTATTCTCGATATGGATTGGCTGACGCGTCATGGGGCGGTGATCGATTTCAGCTCAAGGACTGTGACGGTGTCATCAGGGGGCCAGTTCGTATGCAAATTCAAGGGTGGTAACGACGCTAATAACGGCAAGCTCATCAATGCGATGGCTGCGTGTAAGCTACTTCGACAAGGTTGTGTCGGGTACCTGTGCTATCTGGATAAGCCCAAGAAAGATGAGCCTTCAGTTCTTGATATTCCGGTCATTCACGAATTTCCGGATGTCTTTCCGAAAGAGATTCCCGGTTTACCCCCGAGTCGTGACGTGGAGTTTACCATCGATCTCGAGCCTGGTACCGCGCCAATCTCTAAGGCACCGTATCGGATGGCTCCAGCGGAGATGCAAGAGTTGAAGAAGCAACTCGAGGACCTTCTTGAGAAAGGATATATAAGGCCGAGCGCATCACCTTGGGGCGCTCCGGTTTTGTTTGTCAAGAATAAGGATGGATAGTTCCGACTTTGTATCGACTATCGAGAGTTGAATAAGGTCACGATCAAGAACAAGTATCCGTTGCCAAGGATTGATGATCTGTTGGATCAATTGCAAGGAGCAAAAGTCTTTTCCAAGATCGATCTGAGATCTGGTTACCATCAGCTCAGGATTCGTGAGGAAGACATTCTGAGGACTGCTTTCCGGACGAGGTATGGCCACTATGAGTTCGTAGTCATGCCATTTGGCCTTACCAATGCTCTGGCGGTCTTCATGGATTTGATGCATCGATGTTTCCACCAATACCTGGATAAGTTCGTGGTGGTCTTCATCGACGATATTTTGATCTATTCCCCGAGTGAGGAGGCTCACGAGGAACATCTTCGGATCACCTTGTCAGTCCTTAGACAGAATGAGTTGTACGCAAAATTGTCTAAGTGTGACTTCTGGATCAAAGAAGTGGTTTTATTAGGCCATGTGATCAATGAGAATGGGGTTATGATTGATCCCCAGAAAATTTGAAGCGATAGTCGACAGGAAGCGGCTTCAGAATGTGAAGGAGATGCGCAGTTTCTTAGGACTCACGGGATATTATAGACGGTTCGTGGCAGGATTTTCTAAGAACGCTCTACCTATGACCGGTTTGCTCCGCAAAGTCCACAAGAAGTTTGTCTGGGATGACAAGTGCGAGGCCAGTTTTCAAAAACTAAAGAAGTGTCTAACCTCCGCACCAGTGTGAGCGCTACCGGAAGAAACTGATGGTTATGTGGTCTATAGTACTGCTTCAAAGAATGGGTCAGGGTGCGTACTGATGCAGAAAGGAAAAGTTATTGTGTACGCATCTCGGCAATTGAAAACCTATGAGGCAAACTATCCGACGCATGATCTGGAGTTAGCAGCTGTAGTATTTGCGTTGAAGATTTGGAGGCACTATCTCTATGGTGTAAGGTGTCAAGTCTTCACCGATCATAAGAGTCTCAAGTACGTGTTCACTCAGAAGGAGCTGAATATGAGACAACGTCGCTGGTTAGAGCTACTCAAAGACTACGACATCGAGTTGTTGTATCATCCGGGCAAGGCTAATGTAGTAGCCGATGCATTGAGCCGGAAGACGCCGCACGAGACTGTAGTGGCTTTACTCACTGCTCAGACCAAGCTAAACCAAGGGTTGTGCGAGATTGAAGTCTTGTACGATCAGCGTCGAGGGTACTTGAGTATGCTAGAGATTCAGGCTACGCTACTTGATCAAATCAAGGAGAAGCAAGTTGACGACGTGGTCTTGGTAAAGCTAAGCAGCGAAGTGATGGATGGGAAAGCTCCCGGATTCGTGATTCAGGAGGATGGATCACTCTAATTTCAAAGACAGCGAAGTGATGGACGGGAAAGCTCCCGGATTCGTGATTCAGGAGGATGGATCAATCGAGTGTCAAAGACAGCGGCCGCATCCCTGGACGCTGTCTTTGACACTCGCGGACGAGGTCCTCGACGAACGCGACCGCGGAATCCCAGCCGCGACCCCGGATTGCTCTGGCAATCGCGATCGTGGCCTTGGGCATGCCGGTCTCGGACAGGACCTTCGTTCTTTCGATTTCGTTCGTTCTTTCTTAGATTCGTATCATTTTATTGTCGAATCTAACCTAGGGTTTCGTTGTGGGTCATCGTCGTAGGAATCTGTAATCCAACTTCCGTTCCCGTTCCGGACCCAGAAACCCATCGTCGCTCTATCGTTCGTCTAGATTAAAGGCAAGTGGAGGTTCACTCTTGCTTATCATTCCATATTTTCATTAATTATCAATTGTTTAATTGTTAATTAAACTGGGATGAACTATTGTTTTCATTTGGGAACAAATTTTATAAATGATACGATTAAGAAAGTGATATTATAATAGGTTGTATATACTGCTAGAAACAACGCTATTATATATATATTATTGCCATGATGGTATTGGTGTGGATTTTATGTGTGAACTTATACATTATAGTTAGAACGAGTATTCGTAGGAACGCTATGTACCTTGCGAGGTCTAGTCGTTTCTTTATAACTGGTATTAGGAGAATTTTTCCCTAATACTCTCTCTGGTCATGACTATACCCTTACTCAGGGTAGGTGCACACAGCTAGTGCCTACATTCGGGATTTATTCCCTTCGATATCTCTCGCGTTGAGATGATATATCTTAAAAGCTTGTAACGTAAATGTACGCTTTGTCACTAAAACCAGATAAGTGCCGATGTGCACATAATTAATGAACCTTGGGCGAGAAGTACAACTTGGAACCTCGTCTGGACTTCAATTAGAGTAAGTCCTCCTTCCAAATCTGAATTCGCATTACGCGGTGAGTTTGGTCATGGATCCAAATGGTCAAGTCTTTTTAAACGCTTGTGTGAAATTATAATGTTCCCGAACACTTGTCATACTTTCCGATAAGACTCAATCTTTTGGAGTCTTCTCTTCATACGTTTCCTTAAGACTCGATCTTCTGGAGTCTTCTCTTGATCTTTCTGTTTTGTATCCTTCCGTAGAAGTATTGAGGTTCACTATCGTCATCGGCTTTCATTTGAGAAGCGATGGGTCTAGCCTAATACGACTACTTAGAACCTTTCTGTTTTACCCTTGCATAGTCTTTCATTAGACTAACCAACCGGTTATTTTCCCTTGCATGGTTGGCTGGTGTCATCCGTCTCATACGGCACATCAGGTAAACTTCCGTTCCGTGAAGGCTAGAATCTGACGATGAAGGCAGATGAAGTTTTAAGAGTTTTTATCCAGGTTGAAGATCCTAGGCGGGTGATCGCTTCGATCAAGACCCTTATGTTATTTATTTAAAAGACTTTCGCTGTATTAAACATATTCTGTATTTCTGTTGTATTTGGGATTTACGGATGTAATTCCAAGACTTTGGTTTAAATAAAGATTATGATATCTCGTATTATCAGTGTGTTTTATGTTTTGAATGAATGGTTAAGCCTTGGGTGGCTTCAGATGTGGAATCTGAGGTCATTGGCGGTAATACTTTCAAGGAAATATTTAGGGGTGTTACACTCGATGACAATGATGGCTCCGATGATCCTGAGGTAGTGTTGCTAACTAAAGTCATTCGTTCCCTCTATAACAAAGGAAGAAACAAAAGAGGTGGGAACGGTGAGACTCGTGACATCAAAGACATTACTTGCTACAACTGCAATGAAAAGGGTCACTACTCTAGCTCATGCCCAAAGCCCAAGAAACCAAGCAAACCTTCTGGGAACGATGAGAAGAAAGCTTTCGTTGCTGTATGGGGCAATGAGGATGACTCAGATGGTGAAGACCCTGAAGCCTGGAGTGGCAAGATATGTGCAATGGCCATCAACGATCTTCTGAGGATCTCGAGGTAAATACTGAAACTTTTTTGAAGTCTCTTGTGAATTATGATAAGAAATCACTGATTGCTCTCATAAGGAAAATGTATGCTGAAAATTTGAAAACACAAGAGGAACTTGCTAATTCTGAAGATGAGTGTAGTAGTTTAAAAGAAAATCTTTCTAACACTGCTAGCAGCTCAACTGTTCCTTGTTCTTCATGTGATGCTAATCATGAGGAACTTCACAGGTTAAGAAATGAAAAAGTCTATTTGCTTATGAATGAAGTCTCTAACAATACTGGTGCAAGAAGTGTAGCTGGATCAACCAAGCTTGAGGAACAGATGTCTGAGATGAAAGCTTATGTTCACAAGATTCATTCTGTGCTAATGGAACAGAAAGCTAAAACTGACAACATCCAGTTTGTCGAAGCAAGGTATGGCATTGGTTATACAGGTTCCAAGCAAAAGGAAGATGATCCATCTATTCTGGAACTTCGTGAAGCAAGAGATAGGGAACTTCAAGATGTTAGAGAGAAGAATCGCAATCTTGAGGAACATATCAAAGTTCTTGAGAGTGGACTGGATGAAAATCAGTCGTGGTACACTGGACAACCTGCCCACAAGATCTTCCTCAAGCAGTCGCAAGGGAAGCAATCCAGCGTTCCTTGTCCAGAACATGCGAAGCAACGTAAAAGTGTTGTTCCCAACAGAAAGTATGTTCAAATGGATCAATTCAAACTATGCTGGTATTGTGGGGACAACATACATTTGCAGAGAGACTGTAAAAAGAAAAAGAAGTTCTCTGAAGAGCACACAAAGAGAAGGAATAATATGAGCAATAATGTGAACTTGAATGACTTCTATGATGATTCACATATGCATAATCATAATCATGCTAAGTCTAGGAAGAAAACTGTTGTTACTGATAGAACTATTCCTAGGGAACAATTGCATTATGTGTCTCGACCAGGTAAGGCTAAGCTTGCCTGGTTTGCCAAACCTTAACTCTTTCTGTGCAGGTTGAAGTGAGGGGGAACGAGAAGTGGTACATTGACAGTGCTTGTTCGTGCCACATGATCGGAAAAGAAGATCAACTCACCTCACTTCACAAACACTCAAGAGGGAGTGTTGCTCTTGGAGACAAGAGATGCAGATAAATCATTGGAACAAGCGAAACAAAACTAAACTTCAGTATCACAGTAAAAGAGGTTAGTTTAGTTCATGAACTTGGTTTTAGTTTGTTGAGTGTTGCACAGCTTTGCGACCAAGGGAACAACAAGACGGTCTTTACTTCACAAGAATGCTACGTCAAAGATCGCGAAACCAAGAACATAATTCTGAGAGGATTCAGATTCAAGGATATGTACATTGTGGACAAGAATTTCAAGCCAAAGGAAATTCTATGCTTTGCGTCTATAGCTAATGAGACGGAACTGTGGCATAGAAGGCTTGTACATGCAAATCTTCGACTCATTCACAAGCTGTATACAAAGGAACGTGTCCGTGGTCTTCCAAATGTTCGATCAGAGTTCCATGGTGTTTGTGATGCTTGTGTGAAAGGAAAACAGACCCGTTCCTCGTTCAAGATTAAACCTGATGTAACAACTTCTCATCCTCTACTTAACCTTAATTATCCTTTGTTTATGATTTCCAGTGTTTTATCTCGATCTCATTTCACATTATGTATATTTTTTATTATAATTGAACAAGTGTTTATATATACTGATCTAATCCATTTTGTTAAATAATAGTAATAATTGACTAAACCAAAAACGAATGTAAGTACATATCAAAATATTTGCATAATCAGTAATTGTTCAATGGAAGCGATTCAGGTGCGAAAGCCTCTTAGAATGCAAAATAAGAAAGAATCCTAGTCGTCCACGGTGGCCAGATCTACGGCTGGGGAGAATATGAAAAAGGAGCTTTATTTAGTCAATTAAAGATGAACACGCTATGGAGGGAGTGATCCACACGCGCTCTATTAGTTTCAAAAAGCAGGCAAGCGAACCGCCATCATTACCTTTGTGTTTAGAGAGTGTGAGAAGAATTCAGAGAGCGACAGCGAGAGAGGAATCGAAACCCTAGAAGTCGAGTTCTACACAAGAGGTATGTAGATGCTTGCTTCCACTTTTCTTCTTATTTGCTTGCACTTTATTTTTGTTTGCTTGCACACTCTATGTTGTTCGCTCGCCTGCAAAGAAGAAAGTGCATGGGAATAAAAATAAAGATCAAGAAAGTGAACAGAAAGTGCAGGCCAATAAGAAGAAAGTGCATGGTAATAAAGAGTAAAGTGCAAGCAAGACAATAAGAAGAAAGTGCAAGCCAAGAAGAAGAAAGTGCATGGAAATAAAGAGTAAAGTTCAAGCAAGTGAACAGAAAGTGCAAGAGATTAAATATACTCAATATGCAAGCAAGTGAACAGAAAGTGCATGAGTATAATGAATAAGTGCAAGCGAATAGAACGAAAGTGCAAGCTGTTAAACAGAAGTGTTTATTTTACTTTGCTTGCATATATTTTACTTTGTGTTTTATTTGCTTACACTTTATGTTTGTTTGCTTGCACCTTTTTCTTATATGCTTGCACTTTATGTTTTTCTGGTTGCACTTTTGTTTATCTGCTTGCACATTGTGTATATTCGAATGCACCTTATGTCTATATGCTTGCATTTTACGTTTATTTGCTTGCACTTTATGTTTGTTTGCTTACACTTTGTGTTTATTTGCTTGCACTTTATGTTTTTTTGCTTGCACTTTTTTCTTATATGCTTGCACTTTATGTTTTTCTACTTGCACTTTTTTTTATCTGCTTGCACATTGTGTATATTCGAATGCACCTTATGCTTGCATATTACGTTTATTTGCTTGCCAATATCAAACAAAAAATGATAAGTTCAAGGGATTAAACAACAGAAAGTGCAAGCCAATAAGAAGAAAGTGCATGTGAATACAGAGTAAAGTGCAAGCAAGTGAACAGAAAGTGCAAGTCAATAAGAAGAAAGTGCATGGGAATAAAAAGTAAAGAGCAAGCAAGTGAACAGAAAGTGCAAGCTGATAAGAAGAAAGTGCATGGGAATAAAGAGTAAAGTGCAAGCAAGTCAACAGAAAGTACAAGACAATAAGAAGAAAGTGCAAGCCAATAATAAGAAAGTGCATGGGAATAAAGAGTAAAGTGCAAGCAAGTGAACAGAAAGTGCAGTTACGTTAGTTTAGAACTTCTCCAACTGGTACTTGACTCTGAGTCAATTACGTTATGATACGATTTATAAGGGTCCAAACTAATAACTCTATATTAGTCTGAATGGCCCATCACCACTAACCGCATAAACGACTTCTTCTCTGACTTACTAGAAAGGAACTCTAGGAGAAATGTCAACCTTTAAATGACATTCCATCTAAGGAGAAATGATATTCCTAAGAATAGATCTAAGGAATAAGTAACAACTTGAATCTTGCAGAAGTTTGAAAAATCTCTTAAATCTTATATTTTCAACTTCATACATTATATCCTTAAACCTTATAAATAAAAATAGTTATTTATAAAGTTAGTTTCTCAAACTAGTGATATGAATATCACAAAACTTGTACCAAGACCAAAATCTCACTTTTAAAGTTACAATCTTTAAACTTATTTTGATTGCGTATAACACGCCTTTTATAAACCAACGATAAACAACTTTTGAAGTTCAAAATAGCTAAATCATTAGTTTAAATTAAATTACAAGAAGTAATTAAAACTTTTACTTTTAACATTTAAATTCAACATTGAAACTCTCGAAATTCCTTTTTTTTTTAAATAGAAGATAGGTTGAAAATAGTTTCGAAATATATTTTCGAAAATTCTCAAACCTAACAATAGGCCAAGAATTTTAAAACCGTTGCTCTGATACCATAATTGTAACACCCCCGACTTATTGTCGATAGTGTCACACGCCAGTGACCTCAGACGTTGCTGTCCGATGTCACCCAAGGCTTTAATCGGAACAATTAATCTTAAATATACATAATAAATAACAAAAGGTTAAACAGCGGAAGATATTTGAATATGAAACTCAACCCTTTTATATTAAAAGATCTCTCATCAAACGAGAGTAGCGTTTTTACAACAGAGTGAAATTACAGCGGAAAACTCATAAATTACACAGCGAAAGACTTCAAGAATAAACCTAGTACATGACTAGGTTATAAAAATACATATTGAAGTAATACTTAACAACTTTGAAATACCGGCACTTAAATCTGCAACTGCAAGTCTCTTCTTCAACGGTTACTTCGAGTCTTCGGGAACCAACCACTGATGTGCCATATAGGACGGATGACACCAGCCAACCATGCAAGGAATAAAACCCGGTTGGTTAGTCTAATGAAATACTATGCAAGGGTGAAAACAGAATGGTCCTAGTGATCGTAACCGTTTACTATCATTGTCCCTCGAATAACAACCGAAGGAACGATATATAACCCGGAACTTTCACGGAATGATTAAAGTTTGAATGATCAAGAGAAGACTCCTAAAGATCGAGTCTTATCGGGAACGTATAAAGAGAAGACTCAAAGAGATTGAGTCTTAACGGAAAGCGTATGAAGAGAATACTCCAAAAGATTGAGTCTTATGGGAAAGTATGACAAATGTTTGGGAACATAATAATAATTTCACACAAGCGTTTAAAAAGACTTGACCATTTGGGTCCACGACCAACCTCACCGCGTAATGCGAATTCAGATTTGGAAGGAGGACTTACTCTAATCGAAGTCCAGACGAGGTTCCAAGTTGTACTTCTCGCCCAATGTTCATTAATTATGTGCATAGCGGCACTTATCTTATTTTAGTGAGAAAGCGTACATTTACGTTATAAGCTTTTAAGATATCATCTCATCGCGAGAGATATCGAAGGGAATAAATACCGAGAATCGGCACCAGCTATGTGCATCTACCCTGAGTAAGGGCAAGGTCATGACCAGAGAGAGTACTAGGGAAAAATTAGCACTAGTTATAAAGAAACAACTAGACCTCGCAAGGTACATATCGTTCCTACGAATACTCGTTCTAACTAAACAGTTCAGATCACACAATAGTCCACATCAATACCATCATGGTAATAACAGATATAATAGCGTTGTTTCTAGCAATATATACAACCTATTATAATATTTCTTTTAATCGTATCATATACGTTTATCAAAACTGTTCCCAACGAAAATGATATTCATCCCATTTAATTAACAATTAAAACAATTGATAATTAATAGAAATATGGAATGATAAGCAAAAGCGAACCGCCACTTGCCTTAGTCTAGACGAACGATAGAGCGACGACGGGTTTCTGGGTCAGGAACGGGAACGGAAGCCGGATTACAGATTCCTACGGAACGACCCATAACGAAACCCTAGGTTAGATTCGACAACTAAAATGTACGAATCTAAGAAAGGACGAACGAAAACGAAAGAATGGAAGTCTCGACTGAGACCAGATCGCCCAAGGCCACGATCGCGATTGCTAAAGCAATCCGCGGTCGCGGCGGGCACTACCGCGGTCGTCGAGGACGAATGTCCGCGAGCACTGGTGACAGCGGCCGCGGACGCGGCCGACATTGTCATTGCTGCGGTCGCGATAGTTCATAGCCGCGATCGCGACTAAGAACTCCGGCGACCCAAAATGATAAAAACTCACCGGCTGGGACTCCTTGGGCTCGATTCGCGGCGGCTTCTACTCCTGGCCACCTTGCGCCTTCAATGCACCACCCTACGAGCACCAGCACCTCCAATGGGAGCTCCGGCGACAACTTCGACCTTTCCGGCGAAAGCTCAACTCCGATGAAAGCTCAACTCCGGCGACAAGCACCTTAAGGGAGAGAGAGATCGGAATGGAGTGCTCTCAACCCTCCCAGATCGTCTCCTTTTATAGCCAAGAAGAGATCCTAGCCCCCAACAAGATCAACGGTGGAGCGAGAGATCGACGGCGACGACGAACGCGTGGCTCGCATGCCCGACTATACACTCTGCACATTTCCGCGGTCGCGGTGGGTTCTGCCGCGGTCGCGGAAAATTTAAAGCCCAGCTCCTCTGGGAGCTATTATTCCGCGGTTGCGGAAATTCTTCCACGGTCGCGGAGTTGCCCTTTTCGCGTCTATTTGCCCGGGAAAAGGTTTGGCATGGGTTTAAAACCCCGGATCCTAAATATTTATACCCAAACAAATATTCTAAGCCTCGATAATACGTCGAATGTATTTTCCAATACTCTGGGAATAATACAGAAATCAAACATGATACAGAAAATCCGAACTTCGCCTAACGCGTCCCGAATAATTGACGAGGGTTTGGGAAATTATCCAAATACCCTTACTAAAAATGAGGGGTATTACATTTTATTTGCGGCGCTCGACACCTATTTGTAGATTCTAAGTCTTGGTTTTGATTGTTGGGAAGGTGTTGAAAGGCGTTGGCTTATGATCGGTCATGCAGGGTAAGGCGGTCAGTGTGAGTCGTTCGGTGATTGGACCATTTGGGAGCATGACACACGAATTGGTGAGGCGATATAGGGGTGGAGCTCGTCGCCACCCTCGCTTGATGAGGTGTCAATTGGATGCGTTGATATGTTTGTCGCTTTGATTTAAAGATTGTTCGCATTGGGGCTTGTTGCCATTCTCATTTGATGACACGATCTTCCATTTGGCGTGGTAAATCCATATGATGTGCGTTACTCCACAACTGGGCCATCTCCATCGTGTGAACGCAACGATTGTAGACGGCTAACGTTATTCAGTAGGAAATAGCACGCTCTATCACCAGTTTTCACCACCTTTTACCAAACAGAACACAAACTAATTATATTTCTCCGTATTTTAATGTTTGTTCATTATTCATTGTTTTAAGCACTATTTGTCATTTTAACTTTTGACATAATTATTAAAAAATAAATAAATTAAGCTAAAATACTATAATTTTTTCTTAAATTCTAAATTTTAATTAATAATTATTTATCTTATTTTTAAACAATAAATAAAGAGAATTTGCATAGAAATGTCAATATGTATAATTTACAATGACATACTTCGTAACTTACCAATAAATCACTACTTAAAATTCTAATTATTACTTAACGGATAAAACACTATTTTTTAATGTTTGTTCAATTCGTTGCTTCATTAATTGGTACTTGATGAAATTTGTGACCTTAATATGTACTTCGTATATTAGGTGGGAACCTCTTCTGTTTTAATACTTCCTAAAAAAAAAGGACACCCATAAAAAATCGGGAACAATTTTTACATTGGGTTTTTTATGTCTCGTACCGCAATTTAGGCGTCACATCGTTGCGCCCATTTTTTTTTGCCTAGGACGTTCATTTTTTTTCCATTGGGTGCCACCTAGTGAATCGATTTTTAATAAATCTTTAATAAACCGGCTCATTTGAACCGGTTTTTAATAAATCGGCTCATTTGAACCGGTTTATTATTTGAGCAGGTTTTTAATAAACCGGTTCAAAAAACCAAAATTAATTTAAAAAAAAACGGGTCACTTCTTGGGGACACCCAAGAAGTAAAAAAAAATTATTTTTTTCAAGTGCTATACTATGTGGCGCCCAAGAAGTAAAAACTTTTATAAAAAAATAGGTCACTCCTTGTGCTCTACTAGGTGGCGCCCAAACCCTAAACATAATTTTTAGGGTTTAGTATAACAATTCATAGGCAAATCCCAAATTCAAAGTCATTTTTTATTTGAGATTAAGGGGGAAATACAATTATCCTAACGAGCCCCTAAATCGGACAAATTGCCCCAACCGCCCACACATTTCAAGGTCCGAACCAATTTACCAAAATATTCGGTCAATATCTAGATATTGTAAGTTATTTCTCCAACTTAGGGTTACAGTGGTGGCCAAAAGGTGTGGGTGGAGTTTTGTTTCATTTTTTTTTAGGATTTTAGGGTTTTCGTATATTCTAGTATAAAGTCTAAGATTTATTATTTGATTTGAGATTATAGGGAAGAAATACAGTTATACTAACGAGCCCCACGTCCTTACCCCAACCACCAACAAAAAATTCTACGTCCTAAACAATTTATCAAAATATTCGGTCAATATCTTGATATTGTAAATTATTTCTCCAACTTAAACTTGGAAATCTTAATCTTTGTATTGTAATGATAAAGACCCTAAACTCTAAACCCTAAAAAAATCCAAAAATTTTTGGTTATATCATATGGTTATATTCTAGAGTTATATCATATAGTTATATCCTATGGTTATACTCTATAATTATATACTATGATTATATCCTATAGTTATATCCAATTTTGTTATATCTTATGGTTATATTCTCTAGTTATATACAGAGGTGTCAATAAGGATGGGCAAAATTAGACCGGACCGTAAGACCGGACCGGGAATTTGACATTTCCGGTCTTATGGTTCGGTCCGGTCTGGACCGTAATTTTTACGATCCGGACCGGTCGGACTGTAAAAATTTTAAAAATAAATAAAATTGCATTACTATTTTGGGCGTAATTTTTACGGTCCAGACCGTAATCAAACAATTTAAATGTCAAAAATTATAAAATCCGGTCTTCCCGGTCCGGACCGTGGACCCGACCATAAAGGACCGGATCGTATCGGTCTGGTCCGGTCCATACATTAAAATTTTTACGGTTCGGTCTGGATCATTTACGGGTCGGGTCGATTGCGGATCAAAATTTTTGGGTCGTTGCGAGTCAGGTACGGGTTCAGGTCGACCCAGCGGGTCGAGAGCGCCATCGCCATGTCAAAATTTTATAAAATGAATATTAAAATATTTTTTAATGTCTCATACCGCAATTCGAGTTTGTGGGTCGGGTCAAATTTTGGCAGCTCTAGTTATATACTATGATTATATCCTATAGTTATATCATATGGTTGTATCCTATAGTTACATCCTATATTTATATTATATATTTATATACTATGATTATAAGCTATAGTTATATTACTTATATCCAATTTGGTTATATTCTATAGTTATATACTATGATTATATCCTATAGTTATATCATATGGTTATATCCTATAATTATATTTTATAGTTATATACTATGATTATAACCTATAGTTATATCCAATTTGGTTATATCCTATGATTATATTCTGTAATTATATACTATGATTATATCCTATAGTTATATCATATGATTATATCCTATAGCTATATTCTATGATTATAACCTATAGTTATATCCAATTTGGTTATATCCTATGGTTATATTCTGTAATTATATACTATGATTATATCCTATAGTTATATCATATGATTATATCCTATAGCTATATTCTATGATTATAACCTATAGTTATATCCAATTTGGTTATATTTTATAGTTATATACTATGATTATATCCTATAGTTATATCATATAGGTATATCCTTTAGTTATATTCTATAGTTATATACTATGATTATATCCTATATAGGGGCGGACCTACGTAGGAAAGAGCGGGGGCACGGGCCCCTACTAAAAAAAAATATTTTTTTTTTACTTTGCATCGCTTCCTATCTGAGCATACCTTCATTCCTTCTTTCTCCCTATTCAATGTAATGTTATGTTCAATTGAATCTATAGTGTATGTGATATGAATAGGGTGTTGAGATTATACAGTTTACCTATAAGTTTTTGTTTCTCTATATACGAAATGAATTAGATTGGGTGCTTAGAGAAACATCCTATGTCGAAAGTGAACTAATCCAACAATCAGAGTACTAGATGATATCATCTTCAATTTTTATTTTTCGTAAATTGAATTGATATAGGATAGAACATATCAAGTTTATGTTTACCATATATAAAGCAAATCTAACTATGCCATGTAATTCGACAATATAAAAGAGAGAACTCCTAAGTAATGTTTAGTTGCTTAAACCAATGATTATTCAACCAATCTCAGCTTATCATTCTTGTCCCCATTGGTATGAAGAAATTTTTTATTATGCATATGTTATGTTCACTCAGTCTCGATTAATTATTTTGTTGATTTTTTTTACACCTCTTACATGCATTGTTGAATCATTGTTTTGTATTCATGTATCCCTCATGGGAAACTCTTTTAATTTTCTATTAATAATAATTACATCGGGTTATTCCCGTCATATTAACTCAATTTTTTTTTTTAAATATTTTAAAATTGATTTTTAGTCACGCAGAATTTGTGCCCCCACTGGGCGAAAATCCTGCGTCTGCCCCTGATCCTATACTCCTATAGTTATATCATATGATTATATTTTATGGTTATATTCTATAGTTATATATTATGATTATATCATATGGTTATATCCTATAGTTATATCATATGGTTATATCCTATAGTTATATACAATAGGAAATTATCATAAATCGAATAATATACATTACAAACATTAATGTACTTATATAAATTGGGTTTGAGATTCTAAGTTCTGAACTAATCATTAATGCTTCGGACCATATCTAGATATTGGAAGTTATAAAGCCAATTTCAAATTATAAATCTTAAATTTTGTACTGTAATGACAAAGACACAAAAATCATAAACCTGAAATCCTAAATCTTTAAAAAACTAAATTGGATTCTCTCTCACAGTATTTGGGCCATAGTGACACCCAAAGGGTTACAGTTGAATCTGATAACTTTTTGGACGCTACATAGTAGCGCCCAAGGGTTGAATCGATTCTCATGAACCGGTTCAATATTTAAAAAAAAATCATTTTTCAAAAATAAAAATAAAATAACCCTGATCTTGGACGCCACCTAATGACGCCACAAAGGTGTTGAACGTAATTAATTTTTTGGCGAAATTCATTTCGGGCACGCACCGCAATTTGGGCGAAATTTATTTTTAAAAAAATTCATTCAAGTGTTGAACGGAAGAAAAAAAAAATTGATTTTTTTTATGTGCAACGAAGTTTCGCCCAAAATGCGGTACGTGGTCTAAAAAAATGCGGTGCAAAAATTAATTCCTAAAAATTTGACTAAACATATGATTGCAAAATTAATTAGTTAGGGACCGAAGGACGGTGAAGGTACGTAGTGGATCCCTTTCACAACCTTCCATGATTTTTTTAAGCTCAATGTTACTTAAAATGATTTGACATGCTGCTTCCTGATCGAATCTGTTAATTAATTAATTCTTTCACCCACTTCGTATTCACCCTTTTTCGAGTAGATTGATTACCAGCTTATACCAAACCCTAAAATTCGCTTATACGGAGTATTAATAATAACCGTCCATTTCATGGATCATTTTTTTTATAAGGTAATAATTCGAATTACTCACAATAATGTCAGATAATTCGAGAAGCCAATAAATTGACAACATAAAAAATCAGTTAAGAAAAGAGCAACAAAGCAAGTAAAGAAAAAATACAACAAAGTAAAAACGAGCTAAACGAATTAGAAAGAGAGGTGAGTCAAGCACAATCAACAGACAATACCACCAGAAGACGGGTCAAACATGATGAATCCTGACCGGATAAGTGCTGAATGGACCACCATGATGTTGCCCCCACCTAAATCATGGATCTTCAGGAGTCTCGACCACCCATGACGTTGCCTACAATGGATCTTCATGAGTCTCGACCACCCTGACGTTGCCTACAATGGATCTTCAGGAGCCTCAAACACAGTCACGATCACAACCGGAACAACTCGGTCTCCACCCTAGATCAACTCAACAAAAGCAAAGAAGTACTAACACTCAAGCTTGCAAAACATATTCGCAACCAAACAGGTTCAAGCAACAAAAGTTCATGAAAGTACTCAAGCGACTATGATTCCGATGTCGGATCCACTGCCTTGTTCAGATTCTGGTTGATAGGATCGGGGTTGGGATTTGGGAGT
This sequence comes from Rheum nobile, assembly GCA_027886185.1. Lineage (NCBI taxonomy): Eukaryota > Viridiplantae > Streptophyta > Magnoliopsida > Caryophyllales > Polygonaceae > Rheum > Rheum nobile. Next base: position 2,155,434 of record WOAB01000500.1, on the reverse strand, counting down.
AGCCATGGAGTTGTCTTAGCCTCCTCGTTGTCTAGGTTTTCGGATTAGTAATCCTCCTTGTCAACTATCATGTTGATGGCGGCGACATGCAACGACATCATGGAAGTGATGGCGCTGTGAGCGAGTTTGTTGACGATGGCAAGAGCGGCGTCAGTGACAGATTTGTTGAGGTCGGAGAAGGGTTGATGTCGGAGAAGGGGGCACTAAAAAGCTTGTTGATGGCGGCGGTGGCCTGGGCTTCAAGGGAGCGTTGTGTCGATGCCGAGGACTTGGAACTCGTGGTTGCACTGTGGGAGCACACGAACCTCTTTTTTGGCGAATAAATCCGACAAGCAAATCGACGAGCTAAGCCTCGAGATCGGGGGAGTAATGGAGCTTGGGGAGGGATCCAAGCACCTTCTTCTTGAGGCCTCTGTTGGCGGCGGGATGAGCAGTGGGGCTGCCGGAGAGGCGGTGGATCCAGATTAAAAACAATTTTAAAGTTGACCAGAATTTCATGTTGGTGATTCACTGATTTGAAAAGAGGAGCTTGAAAATCCAAGCAAGAAGGTAGAGGATTTGTGGGTTTATGGGTTGCAGGTGGAGCAGACTATGGTGGCGGATTGTTGGGAGTTTTTAGGGTTTTATTTTTCACGGATAGTTGTGAAGATGTAAACCAAAAAAATAGGGAAATTCATGTTGGTGTCCCTGAGTTTAGGGTTATTCATGTTGGTGTCCCACGATTAAGTTTTTTTTCGAGTTGTGCCCCTAAGGTTTGGGTTTGTTTGCTTCGTAACCAAACTTTTTCATGTTTGTACCATTCCAATTCAAATTGATTAAATCCAAGTCCACCATTTTGTTCCTCGCCCTCAAATTAGTAAGATTTGACTCCTAAAATACTTAAATCCATGTCTGAAGCATGTCAGTTTGAATTCTAAAGCAACAACCCATTTTCGACCTTAAGAATTTAAATCGGAATGGTTCGAGTATGGATTTGATTGTTTTAGGAGTCGAATCCAACTAAGTCGAGGTCAATAAATATAATGATGAACTTCGATTTGATCAATTCGAACCGAAATGATACGGATATAAAAAAAATTGGTTACAAGCGAACAAATCAAAATCTTAGGAGTACCAACTGGAAAAAACTTAATCGTGGAACACCAACATAAATAACTCTAAACTCATGAATACCAATAAGAATTTTCAAAAAATATTGATTGTCACGACGTATTTCATGGATCCGTTAGCAATAGTTAAAGTAGGTAAAAATGAAAGAATTATTTTACCACCTATGTTTTATGGCACGTTAAATTTAGGAAAAAGTTATATACACACGAAAAATCATCTAAACGCACACTATTTGGTGCGATTAAGTTGAACGTACATGTTGGTAAGTTAAACCTTAACGCACAAGGGACAAAACTGAAAAAAAGTAAAAAATATTCAGAATTGGTGCGTTAAACCTTAACGTATGGCACTGTAGCTGTGCGTTAAACCTTATCGCACAAGTTAGCAATTGGGCTTATAACGCGGCTTTAAAAAAAATGGTGCGTTAACATTAGCAGTACTGTACTGTTAATGTTAACGCACCAAAAAAAATAAAAAATTAGGTTAACATTAACAGTACAACTATATAATATAACCAAATTGGATATAACTATAAGGATATAACCAAATTAGATATAACTATACTATATAATTATAGTATATAAATATATGATATAACCATAGTATATAACTATAGGATATAACAATATGATATAACCAAATTGGATATAACCATAGTATAAAACTATAGAATATAATACATGATATAACCATAGTATATAACAGTAGAATATAATATTGGATATAACCATATTATATAACAAAATAATATAACCATAAGATTTAATCATAGTATATAACTATAGGATATAACGATATGATATAACCAAATTAGATATAACTATAAAATATAATCATAGTATATAACTATATGATATAACCATAGTATATAACTATAGAATATAATATAGGATATAACCATAGTATATAACAATATAATATAACCATGAAATATAATCATACTATATAACTATAGTATATAACGATATGATATAACCAAATTGGATATAACTATAAGATATAATCATAGTATATAATTGTTGGGCCTGGCTTCCCCTGGGAGAACGTGTCGAGTAAATCAAGCCCAAGCCCACGATAGATTGGAAGAACAAGGGAAAAGCCCAGAGGAGGCGACGAGACTTCTCTGGTCGAATGCCCTCCGACAGGATCGCAAGAATCTCGCCATACATTAAATGCCCAGATCACGCAACGGCCACAACATTCAAGCCACCGTAATTACAATGATTTAATGGCATAATCTCCTCCATTACTCTCAGCATTGAAGATAAAGTATACGATCAAGACATAACGGTAAGAGGAGTAAAAAGACTTACCATATTTGGACGAAGAGGAAGATAAGAAGGAAAAAAACACAAATTACGCGACACACAAGCATTCTCGCTCAGAAATACATCAGAATAACATATCTGCTCCGAGCTTAGCTCTCCGAGAATCATCCACGCTGATTCGTCATCGGTCGCAACCTAAAAACCACCGGTCGAGTCCTACCCGATCTCTTGTCTCACTACGATAAGTTGTATCTCGATTCGATCCGATTAACACGACATCTAATAAAATCATCTCGCTATTCTACATTTATTCTTTGTTTGCCTATTATTTATTTGGTTTGGATTGTTTTCTATCACCCGATCGACTAGTTACCCCGTCTAAGGCGATTTAGGTTGTCTGATCTTTTCGCCCCAAAACAATTTGACGCCCACCGTGGGGCGACTTGCCGATCACCCTTCCGAAACTTTCCAACCATGACTATTGACCCACCTACCAACTCTGAAGAACCACGTCTCGAAGACGAAACCCAAACCGCAGGGAACACCACCGAAAATCCTACTCCAACCCAGTTCCAAGAACTTTCCCAGAAAATGGCCACCCTACAAGAGGAACTAGCCCAGCAACGCCAAAAGACCGAAGCCCTAGCCGCTTTGTCAACCCAATCTGAAGCCGAGATCGCACAACTAACCCGTGAAAATGAGTCTCTTAAGTCGCAGGTATAATCAATGGCTTCGGGATCTAGGAGTATGCCCATCCACAGCAACGTCCGAACACGCCTCGACATGGACAACGTCGAGCCAACGCCCCTGGGCGTGCGACGATCCGGATATGCAGAGGATACATCTCGAACCCCTATTCCCCATCCGTTTTCGACTAACCACGTCACTTTTTCCACACCGATCGGGTCGGCAGGGGCCCGAATCGACGAACCACAGGTTACCAAGCCACCAGACGTCCTGGCTCTCTTCCAGCAGACGCTCGACCAACACATGAAGACGATTGACGATCGCTTCAACATGCTTCCAGGAGTCCCGCAGCCAATTGAGAGGGAAGCGACCGACGGATTCGAAGAATCCCCGTTCATTAAAGAAATCGCCAGGGTCGAGATCCCCAAGAAGTTTCATCTTCCCAGCATGGCGACATTCGACGGCACCAGCGACCCAGATGACCATATTTCTATATATAAACAAAAATTAATGGATGCATCTGTTTCAAGGGAGAACCGTGAGGCCGTCATGTGCAAAAGCTTTGGCACGACCCTCGCAGGTTCCGCACTAACTTGGTTTATGCGTTTGCCTCAGGGAACGATTGCATCGTTTACGGATCTGGTCAACTCCTTCAAAAGTCAATTCGCCAGTAGTCGGAGGCTCGAAAAGCAGCCAAGTGACCTCTACTGAGTCACACAAAGGTATAACGAACCTCTCAAAAATTATCTCAACAGGTACAATAAGGAGAAAGTGGCGATCCCCCACTGCGATGTCACAACCTCCATCGAAGCCTTCAGACAAGGACTAATCAAAGACAGCAACCTTTACGACGAAATTACCAAGTACCCATGCAAAAGCTTCGAAGATGTCCAGGCCAAGACCATGGCCGAGGTAAGATTGGAAGAGGACCGCGAGTCGCGTAAATCCTCACGCGGATCCGATCCATCCGATTGAAAAAATCCCTCCGACAACCGTCGAGACAGGCGTCCTCATCCCTATTCTCGTAATCGAAACGAACCAAATCAGGTAAACTCTTTCCAAGACAGGTCATAAGATTGGAGAGACGGTCCGGCGTTGCCTCCTAGAGTCCAATCTTATAACTTTAACGTTTCCGTGTCGGAGCTCATCAAGAGTTTCGACAAATATGGAAAAGAGGTAAGATGGCCCCGAAAGAGCGACCGACTGGACGTCAAGAAGGACATGAGCCGATGGTGCTAATTCCATGGCGACCATGGGCATTCGACCGACGAGTGCATCGCCTTGTGAAAGGAGGTCGCTAGGCTGCTCTCACAGGGGCTCCTGTGCGACGTAATCTCGGAAAGGGCAAAAGCTACCATGGAATGACGAGACCAGGTAAAATAGAACAAACCCCCATCTCCCATTCATACAAAAATTGTCAACACTATTTCAGGTCGATCGGACATATGTGGAAACACATACTCCGCGGCTAAGCGGCACGCCAAGGAAAGCAAGGGCGACAAGCCCGAATCATTAGAATTCCAGCTAAAGAAGACTTCCAACCTTTCGACGGTCACATTCGACGAGTCCGACTCCGACGGGTCGGATAGGCACCACGATGGTCTGGTAATCTCTTTATCCATTGGTAATTGCTTAATACGAAGAGTACTAATCGATACAGGGAGTTCGACCAACCTCTTGACCCTTGACGCTCTTAAAGAAATGGGCCTAACTGAGAATGACCTAATCAAGAAGTCGACCCCACTGGTCGGGTTTAGCGGTGAGGTCAAGCATACGACTGGCAAAATCATTCTAACCACATACGCTGGAGGAATCAACCAACATGTGAAATTCTTAGTCCTAGACTGTCCGTCTCCCTATAATTGTATTCTTGGCAGGCCATGGATACACGCTATGAAGGCAGTACCTTCAACATATCATCAAGTCATCAAATTTCCCACTGAGTGGGGAGTCCAAGAAATCAAAGGAGATCAAAGGACCGTTAAGGAGTGCTACGTCGCTTCTATGAAGAGCGCAGTCAAACACAAGACCGCATAGCAACCACAGAGCGGCGAAGGACCTAGTCGATACGCCGAACCAGAAATGGAAAAACTCGACAAGATCGCAGTAGATCCTTCAAAGCCAGATCAAACGGTAAGGGTCGGGTCGGACTTGGACGACTCGACCAGACAACAACTCCTTGACTTTCTCAGGACTAATGCCGACTGTTTTGCATGGTCGCATGAAGATATGGTCGGAATATCTCCAAACATTATTACTCATAAATTAAATGTGGATCCATCTCATCCTCCTGCCAAGCAAAAACGCAGGAAGTTCGCCCCCGAGCGGAACAAGATAATCGACGACGAAGTCAAAAGCTTATTGGAAACAGGAAAAATAAGAGAGGTCCACTACCCTGAATGGCTAGCCAACATGGTCGTAGTCCAGAAGAAGAATGGCAAATGGAGAGTCTGCATCGACTTCACAGATCTCAACAAAGCTTGTCCCAAGGACTCATTCCCACTACCCCACATCGATGCCATGGTCGATGTTTTGGGGCGAAAAGATCGGACGACCTAAATCGCATTAGACGGGGTAACTAGTCGATCGGACGATGGGAAATAATCCAAACCAAGCAAATAATAGGTAAACAAGAAATAAATATATAATAGCAAGATGATTTTATTAGATATCGTGTGAATCGGATTAGATCGCAATACAACTTATCGTAATAAAATCAGAGATCGAGTGGGACTCGACCGGTGACTTGTGAGTGGCGACCAGCAGGGGTCAGGCATAGGCAGCCGTTTGGAGAGCTAGATGGGGAGCGAGAGTGCTATTCTGGTGAGTTTGCTAAGTGAGAATGCGTGTGTTTTGCGTAGTTGTGAGTTCCCTGATCTTATCTTCTTCGCCGTTCCAAATATGGTAAGTCCCTTTACTCCTGTGGCCGTTGCACCGTTTTTATGTTTTTATCTTCAATACCGAGTGTAATGGCAAGGATTTCGCCGTTGAATTACTGGCAATTAAGGTGTTTGAACGTTACAGATGTTGCATGATCTGAGCATTAAATGCGTGGCGAGATCTCCGCGATCCTGTCAGATGACTCTTGACTGGAGAGGTTTTGTCGGGTGTCACTCGACCAGAGAAGCCTTGTCGACTCTTCTGAACTCGTCTGCCATTCTCCCGATTTGCAGTGGGCTTGGGCTCGGTCCTCTCGATATGTCTTCTCTGGAGAATCCAAGCCCAACAATAGCCCCAAGTTGCTATGGGCTTACGGTTTAGGCAAGTAGACCGGGATCCATGGTAACTTCCTTGGACACGATCTTCACCGTCCTTTTTGGCGCGGTTGCACAGGTCGACGTGGCGCGCGATTAGGGCACGATGCGACGTCTTCTGCAGATAATGATTTCCTTCCATAAATTCTGAGCAGGGGGAGCGATTAGTCTTCATCTCCTTCCTTTGCAAGTTTCTGGTAAGCCTCTTGGTTTCTCTTGCCATAGCTTTCTGATTTCTCTTAGTCGTAGCTCTTCGATTCTCCTCTTTTCCCATTCTCGAAATGGTTTCTCTCGAGGCTTCTGAGTCGTCGAAGACTTTCTCCGATTCTCGTGAAGGCGAAGCTCCTCCTCGTTTTATTTTGAAGGAATCGGATGCGTTGGTTAGCACTATATCCCAGGCGGAACTGGATCAGGTGCTCCAAGTCGGAGGTTTTCTGCCGGAGACGGTTGTCAGGCTGCCTCACCCAGACGAGAGGGCCGATGCTCGCTATGAGGGATGGGTTTGCTTCTACTCTTACCCGTTTAGAATAGTGCATAGGTTTCCTTTTCCCCCCCTTGTCAGGGACTTCTTAGCTATGTTGGTGTTGGTGCCATGTCAAGTAATGCCTCAGGTGTGGAGAGTACTTAGGGTTTTAGACCTTGTGAATGTTCAAACTGGGGCTGATTTTGACTTCGACGCCCTGTGGTACAACTACTTCATAGGATCGAAGAGTTCCTGTCGCGTTCAGTTGCGTGTCCGACCTGGTCGGAAGCCCTTGGTGCAGAGCCCTGATGTTAACGACCGCGGATGGGGGTCGAAGTTCCTTTTCGTCGAACGCTCTTCTCTGGAGAAGGAGGAAGAATGTTCGTTTTTGTTGACGGAGTGGCGAGTCGATAGTATGTACTTGTCTTTTCTTTCGTGTATTTGTGTGTCTTAACTCTTGCTTTAACTTTTCTTTTTTGTAGTCCCCGAACCGGAAGAATTGGAAGCTAGCAGCCGATCGGAGGCTTTGTCAAAGATTGTGCTTGAAGTTCCCGCGTCTGAGAGGAAATTCGTCAACGTCAATTTGCTGGCGCCAACTCCTCCCCCACAGGAAGATATGTCGAATGTTTCTTCATCCCGTGCGAAAGGTAGACTTTCGGCTTTAGGAATCTTTTTGTTGTTTTTCGCTTTTTCGTGTATTTTAGGATTTCTCCCTTTTTGATGCTCTGTTGTGTCAGGTTCTCCTGGTGGTCGGTCGAGTGCTCGACTGAGAGTGGCATCTGGAAAAGGTTTGATCGAGCAAAGGAAAGCTGCAGCTAAGGCGGCGTCGAGTAAGCCGGTCCTGACTGACCTATCGACTGCGACGAAAGCTGGCTCTAAGAGAAAAATGAGCGCTCGTTCCGACGATGCTAAGGTGGAGGACATCCCTAAGAAGAAAGGCGTGACTGCCGAGGGGGTTGACAAGATTGGAGTCGCTGGGCCATCGATCGTTGATCTTTTTCGCGCTCAAGACCCGACTTTGAAGTCGGAAGTTAAGGACGTCTCCCCTTTGGACTGCATTGGTGAAGCGGGCAGTTCCGCATGGATGGTGTGTTGCCCTTTGTTTTGTGCGTTTTTGTATTTCTTTTGTTCGACTGTGTTTTCTGATTCGCGTATTTGTGTTGTCGTATGCCTTTTTGTCAGGCTTTTCAATACTTCTTGGGAGCTTACTCCGGTGTCCAGGCGATGCTTGTCAAGGTTGAGGACAGGGCTGCTAGGTCAGAGTCCGACCTTGCCTCTTTAAGGACCAAGCTGGAGGGAGCGGAGAGTCGCTGTCGTGAGACTGAGCATCGTCTCACCAGGGAGCTGAAGAGCTATCAAGGGGAGCTGGTCGCATGTCAGAGGGAGTTTGAAGAGTGCAGGGCTGGCATTGAGGAGGAAGTGAAGCGGGCTCGGATTGCCGACGGTCAGATTGCTGGCGACGTTGGGGCCTTCTACACGGTGAAATCGCGCATCGAGATGATTGAAGAGTTCAACGAGGGCAAGCATGAGCTCTGGGACCTGAAGGCGGAGAAGGAGACTTTGGACTCCATGTTTCCAAAGGGCGATCCTGGTCAGGAGTTGTTCTGCTTAGCCGGCGTCGGAGAAGAGGCTGTGGATGAAGATGCCGATGAGGACAAAGCTCATTCTGGCGATGCTAAGCCGACCGACGAGATAGCCCCATTGGAGCCAGCCCCTGCCGAAGGTAACGTTGTTGTTCCCGATGCTTGACTTTGTTTGTCCCACTTGTGTGTGGGTTTAGACATTTGGTGCCTTTGGATAATGTATGTTTTGGCGACCCGTCCACCATCGCGGGTCGCAGAATATTTCTTGTTTTGTGAAGTCCTACAGATGTGTAGGCAAACAATTATGGTTTGGCGACCCGTCCACCATCGCGGGTCGCGTATTTATAGAAAATGCTTCTTATTTCGATGCAAAAATGTGTTTTTACACAGCGTGTTTCGTACATGTTTGCGATAGATAGCAAGTTGTCGACAACGTTTAGTATGTCGTGTATGTCGGTTTTGCCTGTGTGCTCCGTCGAGTGGGGTTTCACCGTATGTATGTATGTAGAGCAGGCCTGCGATGTGTTTGTGTATGTGTTAGTCATGACGTTATGCCGGGGAGGTAAGCAATATATAATAAGGTGTTTGTTCCTTATGTTTAATTGCGTGAATGTAATAAGGTGTTGTACCTTATGTTTTGTATAAGGCAGGCAGTGTGCCGACGTGCCTGTGTTGTCATCTCCCCGTAATCCGATCGATCGTGTAATGTAAGCGCTATATGCGGATGACATGATCCATTTGCGGACGACTGGGTCCAATGTAAATGTTGTTCTGCATTTGTATTTTTGTAAGGAGGAAGTCCTCGCTTGGTGTCAAGGCGATGATATATAAAGGAAAGTGGCGATGTATATGCGATAGCATGCGATACATATGCGATAGATGGCAAAGTACATGCGATAACATGCGATATGTCTGCGATAAATGGCAATGTACATGCGATAACATGCGATATATATGAGACAGGTGGCAATGTGCATGCGATAACATGCGATATGTATGCGACAGGTGGCAATGTACATGCGATATGTATGCGATGCATAGAGTTTTGTGTGATGTTTTTACCTTATTGGTTCAGAAATGGTAGAGCTTAAGATATGCTGCGTTCTAACTCCTCAGGATTGGTTGTCCGTCTTTGTCTTCTAGTTGATATGCTCCTTGCCCGACCACTTCGGTGATCAAGTAAGGTCCTTCCCATTATGGTGCTAGCTTTCCGTCGGATGGGTTCTTGGTGTTCTGGAATGTCTTCCTTAGGACCCAGTCTCCGACCTTGAATGCCTTAATCCGGACGTTCTTGTTGTAGCTCCTTGCGACTTGTTGTTGGAACTTGACCATTCTGATTCGAGCTTTCTCCCTGATTTCGTCCACAGTGTCGAGATTATGTGCTAGTTCGATGTCGTTTTGTTCGTTTGTTTGGAGGTTGCAGCGAGCGGTCGGGACCAGTAGCTCAACCAGGATGACTGCTTCGCTCCCGTAGACGAGAGAGAAAGGCGATTGCCCAGTCGCATTCTTTGGAGTGGTCCTGTCGGACCAGAGAATGAGTGGGAGCTCGTCTGCCCATTTGCCTATAGTAGCCCCTGTGAGGCATTTCTTGAGGTTGTTGATAATGATCTTGTTGCTGGATTCGGCCTATCCGTTGGATTGCGGATACCGAGGTGTAGATGTAACCAATTTGATGTTCCATTGGTCGTAAAAGATTCGAGTCTTATGACTGATGAATTGGGAGCCGTTGTCGCACACGATTTCGGATGGGATGCCAAATCTTAAGCTATTTTGCTTTTGTCTTGTCGTCTGGTAAAATACCATCTTTTAGCCACTTGATGTAAGGTAGCATCCAGTCGTCATTGGTGTCGACGATGTCTTCTTCTGGTCGATCGCCTATCTCCATGGCGACGAGTTCTTCAAGTGGTGTTGTCAACTCGACGGATGTCTTTGGGACGGCCAGCGTCATAACGTGGGCCAATGGTATGTGTGGAAATTCTTTTGGGTGTAGGACGGATCCCAGATTGGCGAGCGCGTCGGCTTGGGAGTTAAGATCCCTGGGCACCTATCGGATGTTGAATGTTTGGAATTGTCCGATCAGTTTCTTGGCTACCTCCAGGTAGGCTATCATTCTGGTGTCTTTGGCATTGTACGATCCCTGTATTTGGTTTACGACCAGTAAGGAGTCGCAAACGACTTCGATCTCTTGGACTCCCAGATCGCGAGCCAAGATGAGTCCGAATATGAGTGCTTCGTACTCAGCCTCGTTGTTAGTCGCATCCCACTCACATCTGACAGCTCGGGCTATCTTGTCCCCCTGTGGCGATTTCAGTACGACCCCAAGCCCCGATCCTCTGGCGTTCGATGCCCCATCTGTGTGGAGCTCCCATGTACCTGTCTCGTATGTCGCGAGTAGTTGATTTGCTTCTTTTGCGGCTTCTTGCTCTAGGGTCGGACTGAAATCGGCAACAAAGTCGGCTAATGCTTGCGACTTGATCGTTGTCCTCGGCTCGTACTCGATGTCGTAACCACTGAGGTGTATGGCCCATTTTGTCATTCTTTCTGTGAACTCGGGTTTCCTCATGATAGCCCTCATGGGATGATTAGTGCGCACAGTGATAGTATGGGATTCAAAGTATGGTTTGAGCTTGTTCAAAGCCATTACTAATGATAATACGAGTTTTTCAAGTGACGAATACCTCGTTTCGGCTGATAATAGCGTCCGACTGACATAGTATATTGGCGACTGTTTGAAATCTTCTTCTCTGACCAGTACACCACTTACGGCCGATTCCGACACTGCAAGATAAAGAAATAAGGGCTCGTCGCCTTTAGGTTTGGTTAGTAACATAGGACTGGCTAGATAGTCCTTGAGGTTCTGAAATGCTGCTTCATGTTCCTCCGTCCATTGAAAGGACTTATTTTTCTTGAGCGCGTCGTGGAATGGTTTGCACTTGTCGGATGATTTGGAGATGAACTTGTTCAGAGCTGTTATCCGACCTGTGTGCTTCTGTACGTCTTTGATGCATCGGGGGGATCGGAGGTTGATGAGAGCCTTGATCTGTTCCGGGCTGGCCTCTATTCCTCTTTGTGTCACCATATATCCTAAGAACTTCCCTGACGACACTCCGAAGGAGCACTTAGTAGGGTTTAGTTTCATATTGTACCTTTTGAGTACCTCGAAGCTGTCGCGTAGGTGGTCGATGTGATCTTCTTTCTTTTTGGACTTGACCAACATGTCGTCGATATAGACTTCCATTGTGTCTCCGATTTGGTCTTTGAACATTTTGTTGACCAATCGTTGGTATGTAGCCCCTGCATTTTTCAGACCAAAGGGCATTACTTTGTAGCAATAGATACCTTGACTGGTGATGAACGCTGTTTTTTCTTGATCGTCGGGATCCATAAGGATTTGATTGTAGCCACTGAAGGCGTCCATGAATGTGAGCATTTCGTGCCCTGCTGTGGCATCGACCATAGCGTCGATGTGAGGTAGAGGAAATGAATCTTTGGGACAAGCCTTGTTGAGGTCTGTGAAGTCGATGCAGACTCTCCATTTACCATTCTTCTTCTGGACCATGACCACGTTGGCCAGCCATTCAGGGTAGTAGACTTCCCTGATTTTTCCGGTTTCCAATAAGCTTTTGACTTCGTTGTCGATTATTTTGTTCCGCTCGGGGGCGAATTTTCTGCGTTTTTGCTTGACAGGGGGATGAGATGGGTAATAACATTCGGAGATATCCCGACCATATCCTCATGTGACCATGCGAAACAGTCGGCATTGGTCCTGAGAAAGTCGAGAAGTTGTTGTCTGGTCGAGTCGTCCAGGTCCGACCCGACCCTTACCGTTTGGTTTGGCTTTGAAGGGTCTAGTGCGATCTCGTCGAGTTTCTCCATTTCTGGTTCAACGTATCGACTAGGTCCTTCGCCAATCTGTGGTTGCTATGCGATCTTGTGTTCGACCGCGTTCTTCATGAAAGCGACATAGCATTCCTTTGCGGTCCTTTGATCTCCTTTGATTTCTTGGACTCCCCACTCGGTGGGGAATTTGATGACTTGATGATATGTTGAAGGTACTGCCTTCATAGTGTGTATCCACGGCCTGCCAAGAATACAATTGTAGGGAGACGGACAGTCTAGGACTAAGAATTTAACCTGTCGGTTGATTCCTCCAGTGTATGTGGTCAGAATGATTTCGCCAGTCGTGTGCTTAACCTCACCGCTGAACCCGACCAGTGGGGTCGATTTCTTGATTAGGTCGTTCTCAGTCAGACCCATTTCTTTGAGAGCGTCGAGGGTCAAGAGGTTTGTCGAACTTCCTGTATCGATTAGTACTCTCCGGATTAAGCAATTACCAATGGACAAAGAGATTACCAGACCGTCATGATGACTATCCGACCCGTCGGAGTCGGATTAGTCGAATGTGACCGTCGGAAGGTTAGATGCCCTCCTTGGTTTGAATTCCGATGCTTCGGGCTTGTCGCCTTTGCTTTCCTAGGCGTGTTGCTTAGCCGCGGAGTACGTGTTCCCGCATATGTCGGATCCACCTGAAATGGTATTGACAACTTTCGTATGGATAAGAGATGGGGGTTTGTTCTGTTTTACCTAATCTCGGCGTTCCATGGTGGCTTTTGCCCGTTCCGAGATGACGTCGCGTAACAGCCCCTGTGATAGCAGCCTAGCGACCTCCTTTCGTAGGGCGATGCACTCGTCGGTCGAATGACCATGGTCGCCGTGGAATTCACACCATCGACTCATGTCCTTCTTGACGTTCGGTCGGTCGCTCTTTCGGGGCCATCTTACGTCTTTTCCATACTTGTCGAAACTCTTGATGAGCTCCGACACGGAAACGTTGAAGTTATAAGACTAGACCCTAGGAGGCAACACAGAACCGTCTCTCCATTCTTGTGACCTGTCTTGGAAAGAATTTACCTGTTTTGCTTCGTTTCGATTACGAGAATAGGGATGTGGACGTCTGTCCCGACGATTGTCGGAGGAATGTTGGCGATCGGATGGATCGGGTCCGCGCGAGGCTTTACGCGACTCACGGTCCTCTTCCAGCCTTACCTCGGCCATAGTTTTGGCCTGAACATCTTCGAAACTTTTGCAGGGATACTTGGTAATCTCGTCGTAGAGATTGCTGTCTTTGACCAGGCCTTGTCGGAATGCTTCGATAGACGTTGTGACGTCACAGTGGGGGATTCCCACTTTCTCTTTGTTGTACCTGTTAGGATAATTTCGGAGAGGTTCATTGTACCTTTGTGTGACTCGGTAGAGGTCACTCGATTGTTTCTCATGCTTCCGACTGTTGGCGAACTGGCTCTTAAAAGAGTTGACTAGATCCGCAAATGATGTGATCGTTCCCTGAGGCAAACGCATAAACCAAGTTAGTGCGGGGCCCGCGAGGGTCATGCCAAAGCTTTTGCACATGACAGCCTCGTGACTCTCCCTTGAAACAGATGCAGCCATTAGTTTTTGTTTATAGAGAGAGATATGGTCATCTGGATCGGTGGTGCCGTCGAATGTCGCCATGTTGGGGAGATGGAACTTCTTGGGGATCTCGACCCTTGCGATTTCTTCGACGAACGGGGATTCTTCGAATCCGCCGGACGCTTCTCTCTCGATCGGTTGCGGGACTCTTGGGAGCCTATTGAAACGATCGTCGATTGCCTTCATGTGTCGGTCGAGCGTTTGCTGAAAAAGGGCCATGACATCTAGCGGATTGGCAACCTGTGTTTCGTCGATTCGGGCCCCAACAGACCCGATCGGTGTAGGAAAGGTGACATGGTTAGTCGGGAATGGACTAGCAAAAGGAGTTCGAGACGTACCCTCAGTGTGTCTGGGACGTCGTATGCTGGGAGGCATTGGCTCGATATTGTCCATGTCGAGGCGCGTTCGGGCGCCACCGTGGACGGGCGCGTTCCGAGATCCTGAGGCCACTGATGGTACCTGCGACTTAAGAGACTCGTTCTCACGGGTTAGTTGCGTGATCTCGGCTTCGGATTGGGTTGACAAAGCAGCTAGGGCTTCGGTTTTCTGACGTTGCTGGGCTAGTTCCTCTTGAAGGGCGGCCATTTTTTGAGAGAGTTCTTGGAACTGGGTTGGAGTAGGATTTTCGATTGGGTTTTCTGCGGTTTGGGTTTCATCTTCGAGACGTGGTTCTTGGTTATCAATAGGGGGATCAATAGCCATGGTTGGAAGATTCCGGAAAGGTGATCGGCAAGTGGCCCCACGGTGGGCGCCAAATTGTTTTGGGGCGAAAAGATCAGACGACCTAAATCGCCTTAGACGGGGTAACTAGTCGATTGGACGATGGGAAATAATCCAAACCAAGCAAATAATAGGTAAACAAGAAATAAATATATAATAGCAAGATGATTTTATTAGATATCGTGTGAATCAGATTAGATCGCAATACAACTTATCGTAATAAAATCAGAGATCGAGTGGGACTCGACCGGTGACTTGTGAGTGGCGACCGGCAGGGGTCAGGCATAGGCAGCCGTTTGGAGAGCTAGATGGGGAGCGAGAGTGCTATTCTGGTGAGTTTGCTAAGTGAGAATGCGTGTGTTTTGCATAGTTGTGAGTTCCCTGATCTTATCTTCTTCGTCGTTCCAAATATGGTAAGTCCCTTTACTCCTGTGGCCGTTGTACCATTTTTATGTTTTTATCTTCAATACCGAGTGTAATGGCAAGGATTTCGCCGTTGAATTACTGGCAATTAAGGTGTTTGAACGTTGCAGATGTTGCATGATCTTAGCATTAAATGCGTGGCGAGATCTCCGCGATCTTGTCAGATGACTCTTGACTGGAGAGGTTTTGTCGAGTGTCACTCGACCAGAGAAGCCTTGTCGACTCTTCTGAACTCGTCTGCCATTCTCCCGATTTGCAGTGGGCTTGGGCTCGGTCCTCTCGATCTGTCTTCTCTGGAGAATCCAGGCCCAACAGTCGACGCAACGGCGGGACATGAAATGCTTACCTTCATGGACACCTTCAGTGGCTACAATCAAATCCTCATGGAACCCGACGATCAAGAAAAAATAGCATTCGTCACTAACCAAGGTATCTATTGCTATAAAGTAATGTCGTTTGGTCTCAAAAATGCAGGGGCTACGTATCAACGACTAGTCAACAAAATGTTCAAAGACCAGATTGGGGACACGATGGAAGTCTACATAGACGACATGTTGGTCAAGTCGAAAAAGAAAGAAGATCATATCGACCATCTACGCGACAGCTTCGAGGTGCTCAAAAGGTACAACATGAAACTAAACCCTACTAAATGCTCCTTCGGAGTGTCCTCAGGGAAGTTGATAGGGTATTTTCAGTCGTTGTACACTATCAAAGAAATCCTAAAATGCAACTAGAGTATAGCATGCAAGTAAGGAGTCGTACCCAAGGGAGTAACACGTCAATTTCAATGCAATTGCTAATTTATCAACTTCAAAGGACAAATGGGGGGGGGGTTTGGTTTTCTACTAAAACTACTCAATTGCAATAGCATAAAAATCAAGATTAAACAATGGGAGAAAGAGTTTCACCTAGCAAGTTTCCACACATCAATTAACCAAGTTGCAATTCGGTTCATTTCATGTTCATCATAATCCTATGGATTTGTCCCAATTCTGATTTTTTGTATATTAACAATCCAACCGGTCTTGCTAATACTTACTAATTGAAAACCTAGAAGACCTCCTAAGTTGATTCAATCAATAGCATAGGGCATAAGAAATAATGGATTGCAAGCAAAGACTCAACACCGCAAGTATGACATGCAAATCAATTTCCTTTTCACAATTGAATTCAATATACCAATTTCATGCAATTGTGGTTGCTACAAGTGATTAGGGATTCCATCGTCTATCCCTATTCTAGCAATTAGAAAACTATAAAATCGAACTAGGATGTCAATCTAGCCAACAATATAGAAATCCGAATTATGCTCAAGGAAATCAATACAAAAATCCAAAGGGACGAACAAGAGATAAAACCTTACAACTGAATTAATCGAGTGCTTTCACGCTAGGCAAAACAAGGGTCTTAGTTCCGGTTCATGTTCTTCACGACATCCAAAACCATGGAGAAAACTAGAAAAACGTTCTTCAGAAAAACAAAGAAAGAAAAGAGATGGAAAAGATAGATGATGAGAGGAGAGAGAGGGAATGGTGATGGATCCATGAATGTCTGCCAAAAACGTGCTAATCTAACCTAAACTGACAAACAAAACGTCTGAATTGATTAAGGGAAAACAAAACATCAAGCCAAAAAGGAAATCGGGAAAGTTCAGAAACGCCAGAGACGCGACCGGACGCGATCGCTTCCGCTCGCCGTTTCGCCTCGCCAAAGATCAGAACTTCCTGGAGCAAAAACGCGACCACCGGCGATCGCCGCCGCCCGCCGCCACTCGCGGCCAGTCGCGTCCACCCGCCGCTGCCTGCTCGCGTCAGCCAGCTCCAGCCCAGCCCGCGTCGGCCCGCGATGGGTCGCCATGGCCCGCGTCAAGCTGCTTCTCCTAGCTTCAATGTCGTCTCTTCATGTCAGCCCGGCTCCTCGAGCGTCTTCTCGCCAAGGAAACCTCGAGCCTCGTCCTCAACATGCAAGTGCTTCCAAATAATCATAATGTAGCTCCGCACCTCAAGCATCGACTTAGCTCCAAAACCGAGCCAAAATCTCCACAAAACTATGCTAATAACTACTAGTTGCGCTATGTAAAATACCGCATATCAAATCCCCCATACTTAAACCTTGCTCGCCCTCGAGTAAGCTAAAAGAAAACTCACTCCTCCAATCAGCACACAGGTTTCAGGAAGTAAGGAAGAACATGAAACTAGCAATTACAAGACTCAACACTTCGCCTCCAAACAATCAAAAATGAGCAATGCATAAACTCCAATCTATCTCCTTATCGCTCCATGAGTGATCCTACCCGAGCTCCTTATAACACCTCTTCTTATGACACCAACGCCAAGCAAGAAAATCCTAAATCACTCACACTCATTTTGCTTAGGCGCTCTTTCGGGTTTTCACCTAACCACTCATTTCATTTTGCTAGATATCTCACATGTTGCTCACATCACTCAAGTCCATTTTTGCACCAACCTAGAGTCGGTCGGACTACCTGCTTTTTACCTGAGCTTTTCAGCTCATCCCAGGATTTTGATTGCCTTTTTCTCATATTTTTGGCTTTTTCTTTTTCAAATTTTTCAAAAATTCATACACATCAGCCATACACAAGTGCACAACACCATAAAACATGTGAATACATTCTCTCCCCCATACTTAAACATGACATTGTCCCCAATGGAATGAAAGACAAGGTAAAAGCACGGGGATAAAGAAAACAGAAGACTCACATACGAGACCGGATGGTCTCCCTCCAATGAAGCACAAGGTGTAGTAGAAGTGGGATGAGCTCAATGATGATCCAATAATGTCCAGCTCATCCAAAACAATGGGTAACAAGGAAGAACGCCGAAATTGAAGATCCACAGAAGAAGAAAAATGAATGGCGAATTCAGCAAATCACCAACTTCCGGAAGGTTGCTAAGCACAAACCCGTGATCGTAGTTTGCAACCTACAATCACAAGCTCTTCTTCGGGGAACACCAATCTCGCATCACTCCAAGACTCATTTTTGCCTCAACCTGGGGTTGAGCGAGTCACCTTCTTATTACCTATGCGGCCCTTGCGGGTTTTCCGCACATCCAAGGATTTTTTTTTTTTTTTTTTTTTTTTTTTTTTTTTTTTTTTAAGAAAGAAAGAAAGACTTACAGCGGTTTTGGCTACAGATTGTAGCTGAACCTGTGCCTCGGGCATCCTTCCCTAACCACAAAAACACTAAAAATGACAATTAAAAATAAAATAAAATAAAGCATCTCAAACCTCGGGTTGCCTCCCGAGAAGCGCCTTAGTTATTGTCGTGGCTCGACATACTACTCACACAACCTCAATCTATATCATCGGGTCCTTTAGGAACCCTCTCATTGAGCACCTCCTTCTTGAACCATTCATGGAAAGGTTTAAACCTTAGACCATGCTTCTTGGTAGTTGACTCCTTCGGTGGCTCCTCCATCTTTACCTTCTTGGTTGCCTTCCCCCCATACTTCGATGGATCAGGGGGGTGTTGGAACTCAACTTCCGGGGCCTGCACAAAAGAAGAAGAAAAAAGCTTCTTGCTCGGAGTTAGCACAATGGGGCCAATGCCCAAAAGAGAGTTAGGGGACTCTCCCTTCTCATCCAATAAAGCTGTCATGTTAGAATCCTCAATCATAGGTTGTAACTCATCCAAAGGGTTAGGAGTCATTACATCAACAAAGTTCAAAGAGGAATCAACAACGGGCTTCATATCATAGATGTTAAATTCAACTTCATCCCCATCAAATTCCATAGTCAATTTCCCACTATTAACATCAATTTTAGTTTGTGTTGTTTTCATGAAAGGCCTACCTAACAGCATAGGGGCCGCATCTTTGTCATGCTCCATATCCAACACAAAAAAATCAGCGGGAAATATCAAATCACCAACCATAACAAGTACATCTTCAACCACTCCCTTAGGATACACATTAGACCTATCAGCTAGTTGAATAACAATACCGGTCTCATGCAAAGGTCCTAATCCTAGGGATTCATACAAGGACAAAGGCAAAACATTGATAGATGCACCAAGATCAAGCATAGCATTTTCAATTTTAGTATCACCAATCACACATGGAATGCTAAACCTACCCGGGTCACCACACTTTTTAGGCATTTTCTTTTGAAAAACCGCGGAAACATGCTCACTAATTTTGACCTTTTGTTTTCCTTTCAATTTTTGATTCCTTTTGATAGTGCAAATTTCTTTTAAAAACTTAGCATATCTAGGAATACTTTTAACCAATTTTAGCAAAGGAATGTTTACCTGACACTTGCTAAAGGTCTCATACATCTCATTGTCACTCTCCGGTCTTCTAGTGTCCTTCAACGCCTCAGGGAAAGGCGGGACCGGCTTCTGAGAGCAAAGCGGTGGAAAGCTCGGGCGAACATACTCGACGACAAGATCTGGGCTCAAACCGCGAGCCACGGCGGGTCCACGCGATCGCCGTTCCTGAGCTGGGAGTTCTGCCGCCAAACCGCGGGTGGACGCGGGTGAGGGCGATCGCCGGGGCTCCTTGGTGGTTTCTGGCGCTGAACCGCGAGTGGACGCGGGTCCACGCGATCGCCGGCGCTCCATGGATTCCTCTTGGCTGCTCACTGGAATGAAACCGCGAGTCACGGCGGGTGACCGCGATCGCCGGCGTTGTTCCAGTGATTCTTCATCGTCGAAACCGCGATTGCGGTAGGTCGCGTGAGATCGCGTTTTCCTGTTTTCACACGGCTCAGTTTCGTCTTGCAATTCACCCTGTTCAGCATAAGGGTTCAATAGCTTCCCACTCCTCAAGGTAATGGCACTCACATTCGCCTTCGGGTTGACTACCGTTTGTGACGGTAATTTTCCCGATACATGAGCCTCTAGATTACTCACGGATTGAGCAATTTGTGCCACTTGTCTCTCAAGATTCTGAATAGACGACTTTGTCTCAGCATCCTTTTGTATAACCGATTGAGCCAACGACTTGATCATGTCTTCAGCTGACATGGTTTGTCTCGGGTTGTATTGTGGCCTCGGTTGTTGTTGTTGTGGTTGCAAGAGATGAGGATTTTGAACATTTTGCTGATTACTCCACCTCAGATTTGGATGATCTCTATACCCCGGGTTATAGGTGTTAGAGAATGGATCATACTTGGGTCTTGGTTGCCATCCTCCAACACCATTCACCTCAGCACTTGACTCTTGAAGAGTAGGGCATTGATCATTTGGATGCCCCACTTCATTGCAAACTCCACATGGTCGGGCTTGAGACGGAGTGCCCTTCAGCATAAAGCACTTCATCATTTCCTTCAGCTCATTCACATCAGACTCAATCTTTGAGGAGGAACCCACAGCCTTGAGACTCTCTCTCTTGCTAAATTGCCTTGAGCCTTCGGATAGCTCCTGAAACATCTCAAACGCTTGGGTAGGAGTTTTGTTCAGAATATTACCTCCACAAGCGGCATTCACCATTCTTCGTTCTTCATCCGAGAGACCGTTGAACAAGTAGAGGATGAGATCTTGATCATTGTACCCATGATATGGGCAACTTGCACATAGCCGCTTGAATCTCTCATAATACTCGTACAAGCTCTCGCCTCCTTGCTGCTCAATGGTGGCAATGGCTCTCTTCAAGCTATTCAACTTCATGGCCGGGAAGTATTTTTCGAGAAAAGCCTTCTTCATTTCAGCCCATGTCGTAATACTTCCCGGAGCAAGGTAATATAGCCAATCATTTGCAGCATCCTTCAAGGTGAATCCAAATGCTCTCAACATGATGGCATCGGCAGTGACACCTCTTGTCTTCATGCTAGAACACACCGCATGAAATTGCGCCAAGTGCTTGTTCGGGTCTTCTCCAGCAAGACCATGAAAATGAGGCAACTCATGAATCAATCCTGCCTTCAACTCAAAATTCACTCCTTCGGCTAACTCAGGAATAGTTATAGCCAAAGGCTGTTGCTCCAAGTTAGGAGCGGTAAGTTGTCTCAACGTCCGGTCACCCATCTCAGTTTGGTTCAACAAATCACGGGCTGCTCTTCGGTTCCTTAAAAATGTCCGCTCAATTTCTGGATCACAATCAACAATCAAAGAATCAGTAGCACGGGTGTGAACCATAAAAATGGTTCACACCAAAAGTTGATAAACAAACAATTACAAAGAAAAGAACAAATATCTCCCCGGCAACGGCGCCAAATTTGATAGGGTATTTTCAGTCGTTGTACACTATCAAAGAAATCCTAAAATGCAACTAGAGTATAGCATGCAAGTAAGGAGTCGTACCCAAGGGAGTAACACGTCAATTTCAATGCAATTGCTAATTTATCAACTTCAAAGGACAAATGGGGGGGGGGGGATTTGGTTTTCTACTAAAACTACTCAATTGCAATAGCATAAAAATCAAGATTAAACAATGGGAGAAAGAGTTTCACCTAGCAAGTTTCCACACATCAATTAACCAAGTTGCAATTCGGTTCATTTCATGTTCATCATAATCCTATGGATTTGTCCCAATTCTGATTTTTTGTATATTAACAATCCAACCGGTCTTGCTAATACTTACTAATTGAAAACCTAGAAGACCTCCTAAGTTGATTCAATCAATAGCATAGGGCATAAGAAATAATGGATTGCAAGCAAAGACTCAACACCGCAAGTATGACATGCAAATCAATTTCCTTTTCACAATTGAATTCAATATACCAATTTCATGCAATTGTGGTTGCTACAAGTGATTAGGGATTCCACCGTCTATCCCTATTCTAGCAATTAGAAAACTATAAAATCGAACTAGGATGTCAATCTAGCCAACAATATAGAAATCCGAATTATGCTCAAGGAAATCAATACAAAAATCCAAAGGGACGAACAAGAGATAAAACCTTACAACTGAATTAATCGAGTGCTTCCACGCTAGGCAAAACAAGGGTCTTAGTTCCGGTTCATGTTCTTCACGACATCCAAAACCATGGAGAAAACTAGAAAAACGTTCTTCAGAAAAACAAAGAAAGAAAAGAGATGGAAAAGATAGATGATGAGAGGAGAGAGAGGGAATGGTGATGGATCCATGAATGTCTGCCAAAAACGTGCTAATCTAACCTAAACTGACAAACAAAACGTCTGAATTGATTAAGGGAAAACAAAACGTCAAGCCAAAAAGGAAATCGGGAAAGTTCAGAAACGCCAGAGACGCGACCGGACGCGATCGCTTCCGCTCGCCGTTTCGCCTCGCCAAAGATCAGAACTTCCTGGAGCAAAAACGCGACCACCGGCGATCGCCGCCGCCCGCCGCCACTCGCGGCCAGTCGCGTCCACCCGCCGCCGCCTGCTCGCGTCAGCCAGCTCCAGCCCAGCCCGCGTCGGCCCGCGGTGGGTCGCCATGGCCCGCGTCAAGCTGCTTCTCCTAGCTTCAATGTCGTCTCTTCATGTCAGCCCGGCTCCTCGAGCGTCTTCTCGCCAAGGAAACCTCGAGCCTCGTCCTCAACATGCAAGTGCTTCCAAATAATCATAATGTAGCTCCGCACCTCAAGCATCGACTTAGCTCCAAAACCGAGCCAAAATCTCCACAAAATTATGCTAATAACTACTAGTTGCGCTATGTAAAATACCGCGTATCAGAAGTTCTTAGGGTACATGGTGACACAAAGAGGAATAGAAGCTAGCCCAGAATAGATCAAGGCTCTCATCAACCTTCGATCCCCTCGATGCGTCAAAGACGTACAGAAGCTTATAGGTCGGATAGCAGCTCTGAACAGATTCATCTCCAAATCATCCGACAAATGCAAACCCTTCCACGACGCTCTTAAGAAGAACAAGTCCTTTCAATGGACGGGAGAACACGAAGCAGTGTTCCAGAACTTAAAAGAGTACCTGGCCAGTCCCATGTTGCTGACCAAACCTAAAGGCGACGAGCCCTTCTTTCTATATCTTGCAGTGTCAGAATCGGCCGTAAGCGCAGTATTGGTCAGAGAAGAAGATGGCAAGCAGTCACCAATATACTACGTCAGTCGGACGCTGCTGCCAGCCGAAACGAGGTATTCGTCACTTGAAAAGCTCGTACTATCATTGGTAATGGCTTCGAACAAACTCAAACCGTATTTCGAATTCCATACTATTATTGTTCGTACTAATCATCCCATGAGAGCTATCATGAGGAAACCTAAGTTCACAGGACGAATGACTAAATGGGCTATACACCTCAGCGGTTACGACATCGAATACGAGCCCAAGACAGCGATCAAGTCGCAAGCCTTAGCCGACTTTGTGGCCGATTTCAGTCCGACCCTAGAGCAAGAAGCCACAAGAGAAGCGACGCAACTACTCGCCATGAATGAAACAGGCACATGGGAGCTCCACACAGATGGAGCGTCAAACGCCAGAGGATCGGGGCTAGGGGTCGTACTGAAATTGCCGCAAGGGGACAAGATAGCTCAGGCCGTCAGATGTGAGTGGGACGCAACTAACAACGAAGCTGAGTACGAAGCACTCATATTCGGACTCATCCTGGCTCGCGACCTAGGGGTCCGAGAGATCGAAGTCATTTGCGACTCCCTTCTAGTCGTGAACCAGATACAAGGGTCGTACAACGCCAAAGACGTCAGAATGATAGCCTACCTCGAAGTAGCAAAGAAGATGATCGGACAATTCCAAGCATTCGACATCAGACAGGTACCCAGGGATCTTAACTCCCAAGCTGACGCACTCGCCAACCTAGGGTCCGCCTTAGACCCGAAAGAATTTCCATACATACCATTGGCCCACATCATGACGCCAGCCATCCCAAGGACATTCGTCGAGTCAACAACACCGCTTGAAGAACTCGTCGCCATGGAAATAGGCGATCGACCAGAAGAAGACATCGTCGACACCAATGACGACTGGATGCTGCCTTACATCAGATGGTTAAAAGACGGCATTCTGCCCGACGACAAGACAGAAGCAAAAAGGCTCAAGGTACAAGCACTCTCTTACGATATCATAGAAAATATCTTGTATAAACGATCTGTTACAGGGCTACTCCTATGATGCCTCAAGACCCTAGAAGTCGGACGTATCTTGCAATCGTTATACGAAGGAGAGTGTGGCAACCACACCGGCGGACGAAGCCTATCGGGAAAAGCCCTACGAAACGGATACTATTGGCCAACGATGAACAAAGACGCTATGGAATACACCAAGAAGTGCGACGCCTATCAGCGGCATGCACCCGTCCATCATCAACCCTCAAAGCTCCTCCATCCGACTCTGGCTCCATGGCCCTTTATGAGGTGGGGAATGGACATTGTCGGGAAGCTTCCGCCCGCGTCGGGACAAAGAGTTTTCTTCCTTGCCATGACGGACTACTTTTCTAAATGGATCGAAGCAGAAGCCTACAGAGAGGTAAAAGATCAACATGTCATTTCATTCATAAAACGCAATATCTTGTGCAGATTTGGCGTCCCATCAGAAATCGTGTGCGACAATGGCTCCCAATTCATCAGTCATAAGACTCGAGCCTTCTGTGACCATTGGAACATCAAATTGGTCACGTCCACACCTCGGTATCCGCAATCCAACGGACAGGCCGAATCCAGTAAGAAAATCATTATCAACAACCTCAAGAAACGCCTCACTGGGGCTAAAGGCAAATGGGCAGACGAACTCCCACTCATTCTCTGGTCCGACAGGACCACTCCAAAGAATACGACCGGACAATCACCTTTCTCTCTCGTCTACGGGAGTGAGGCGGTCATCCCGACCGAGTTACTGGTTCCGACCGCTCGTTACAACCTTCAGACAAACGAGCAAAACGACATCGAACTAACCCACAACCTGGACACAGTGGACGAGATCAGAGAAAGAGCCCGAATCAGGATGATCAGATTTCAACAACAGGTCGCAAGGAGTTACAATAAGAACGTCTGGATCAAGGCATTCAAGGTCGGAGACTGGGTCCTAAGGAAAACTTTTCAGAACACCAAGAACCCATCCGACGGAAAGCTAGCACCACAATGGGAAAGACCTTACTTAATCACCGAAGTCGCCGGACAGGGAGCATACCAATTAGAAGACAAGGACGGACGACCGATCCCGAGAAGTTGGAACGCAGCACATCTAAAGCTATACCATTTCTGAACCAACGAGGTAAAAACATCACACAATTTTATACATTGCTATTTATCGCATATACATCGCTATCTTCTTTTACATGTTATCACCTGACACTAAGCGAGGACTTCCTCCTTACAAAAACACAAATGCAGAACAGCATTTACATTGGATCCAGTCATCCGCAAAAAAGCGCTCAAATTACATTACACGATCGATCGGAACACGGGGAGATGACAACACAGGCACGTCGGCACACCGCCTGCCTTACACAAAACATAAGGTATAACACCTTATTACATTTACGCAATAAAACATATTGATTACCTCCCCGGCATACTGTCATGACTAACACACATACGAACATTCACAGGCCTGTTCTACACACATACATATGGGGAGCCCCACTCGATGGAGCACACGGGCGAAACCGACACAGCAAACACAAAACGTCATCGACAGTTCTCTTGAACGTCTGACGACATGTACAAAACAAGCAAATGTACGATCTTATATGTAAAGACAAATTGCATTAAATAAAAGTACTAGCATTTTTATACAAATACGCGACCCGCGATGGTGGACGGGTCGCCAAAACACATAATATTCAAACCCACACACAGGTGGGGCAAACGAAGTCAAAATATGCAAAGAAAACAAATCGGTGTCGGAGACAACGGTGTTACCTTCGGCAGGGGCTGGCTCCAGAGAGGCTACCTCGTCAGTCGGCTTGACATCGCCAGAGTGGGCCTCGTCCTCGTCGACACCCTCATCCACGACTTCTTCTCCGACGCCGGCCAAGCAAAACAGCTCCTGACCAGGATTGCCATTTGGGAACATGGAGTCCAAGGTCTCCTTCTCTGCCTTCAGATCCCAGAGCTCATGCTTGCCTTCGTTGAACTCTTCGATCATCTCGATGCGCGACTTCACCGCATAAAAGGCCCCAACGTCACCAGCAATCTGGCCATCCGCAATCCGAGCCCGCTTCACCTCTTCCTCAACGCCTGACCGACACTCTTCAAACTCCTTCCGACATGCGACCAACTCCCCTTGACAACTTTTTAACTCCGTGGTGAGGCGACGCTCAATCTCACGGCAATGACTCTCCTCTCCCTCCAGTTTGGTCCTCAAGGAAGCAAGGTCGGACTCTGACCTAGCAGCCCTGTCCTCAGCCTTAACGACCATTGCCTTGACACCGGAGTATGCCCCCAAGAGGTACTGGGAAGACTGAAGTCTCACACAACAGCACGACACATAATCAGAAAACCCGGTCGAACGAAAGAAAAAGAAAAAAGCACAAACAAAAGGCATCTCACCCTCCACGCGGAGCACCCCGCTTCACCAATGCAATCAAGAGGGGAGACGTCATCGACCTCCGACTTCAAAGTCGGGTCCTGAGCGCGAAAAAGGTCGGCGATCGATTGTCCGACGGCACCGATCTTGCCGATCCCCTCGGATGTCGCCTCCTTCTTCCTAGGGACCTCCTCTACCTTGATGTCTTCAGGGCAAGCGCTCGCCTTCCTCTTGGAGCCAGCTTTGACTGGAGCCGTCAGATCCACTAGAGCCGGTTTGCTCGATGCGGCTTTGGCCGCCGCCTTCCTTTGCTCGATCAGGCCTTTCCCTGACATTACCCTCAGACGAGCACTCGTTCGACCACCAGGGGAACCTGACACGACAAAACAACAAAAAAGGAGAAATCCTAAAATACACGACAAAATGAAAAACAGTAAAGGACTCCTAGAGCTGAGAGTTTACCTTTTGTGCGAGACGATGAAACAGTCGACATGACTTCCAGACCAGAAGGGGATGCTGACAACAGATTGACGTTGGTAAAACTCCTCTCCGACGCTGGGACAGCTAGGACAATCTTGGACAAACCTTCCGATCGACTGCTCACTTCCAAATCTTCTGGTTCGGGAACTACAAAAAAGAAAAGTTAAGACAAAGAGTTAAGACGCATAAAACAAGCAAAAGGGAAGACAAATACGTACTCTCAACTCGCCACTCCGTCAATAAGAACGGACATTCCCCATCCTTCTCCAGAGAAGAACGATCGACAAAAAAGAACTTCGACCCCCATCCGCGGTCGTTGACATCCAGATTCTGCACCAAAGGCTTCCGACCATGTCGGATACGCAACTGAACGCGAGAGGAACTCTTCGATCCAATGAAGTAGTTATACCACAGAGCGTCAAAATCAAAATCGGCCCCAGATCGAACATTTACAAGGTCCAAGACCCTTAGAACTCTCCACGCCTGAGGCATTACTTGGCATGGCGCCAACGCCAGAGTAGCTAAAAATCCCTAACAAGGGGAGAAAAAGGAAATTTATGCCCTATTCGAAACGGGTACGCATAAAAACAAACCCATCCTTCATAACGAGCATCAGCCCTCTCATCTGGATGAGGTAACCTAGCGATCGTCTCCGGGGGAAAGCCCCCAACTTGAAGAATCTGATCCAGTTCTGCCTGAGACAAAGTGCTAGTCAGCGCATCCGACTCCTTCAAGATGAAACGAGGAGGAGCTTCGCCTTCATGCGGATCAGAAAGAGTCTTCGACAACTCGGAAGCCTCGATAGAAACCATTTCTAGAATGGAAAGAGAGGGGATCGAAGAGCTATGACTAGAGAAATCATAAAGTTATGGTGAGAGAGACCGATAAGCTTACCAGAAGAAGCTTGCAAAAGAAGATGAGATGAAGACTAATCGATTCCCTCTGCTCCGAATTTATGGAGGGAAGTGAAGATTTGCAGAGGCGTCGCATCATGCCCCGATCACACGCCACGTAGCCCTGAACAAACGCGCCAAAAAAGGATGGTGGAGATCGTGTTTACGGAAGTTGCCTCGGATTCCACTTTCCTTGCTTAAACCGAAAGCCCAATGCAACTTGGGGCTATTGTTGGGCCTGACTTCCCCTGGGAGAACATGTCGAGTAAATCAAGCCCAAGCCCACGATAGATCGGAAGAACAAGGGAAAAGCCCAGAGGAGGCGACGATACTTCTCTGGTCGAATGCCCTCCGACAGGATCGCAATAATCTCGCCATACATTAAATGCCCAGATCACGCAACGACCACAACATTCAAGCCACCGTAATTACAATGATTTAATTGCATAATCCCCGCCATTACTCTCAGCATTGAAGATAAAGTATACGATCAAGACATAACGGTAAGAGGAGTAAAAACACTTACCATATTTGGACGAAGAGGAAGATAAGAAGGAAAAAAACCCAAATTACGCGACACACAAGCATTCTCGCTCAGAAATACATCAGAACAACATATCTGCTCCGAGCTTAGCTCTCCGAGAATCATCCACGCTGATTCGTCATCGATCGCAACCTGAAAACCACCGGTCGAGTCCTACCCGATCTCTTGTCTCACTACGATAAGTTGTATCTCGATTCGATCCGATTAACACGACATCTAATAAAATCATCTCGCTATTCTACATTTATTCTTTGTTTGCCTATTATTTATTTGGTTTGGATTGTTTTCTATCACCCGATCGACTAGTTACCCCGTCTAAGGCGATTTAGGTCGTCCGATCTTTTCGCCCCAAAACAATAACTATATGATATAACCATAGTATATAAACTATATAATATAATATAGTATATAACCATAGTATATAACTATAGGATATAACGATATGATATAACCAAATTGGATATAACCATAGTATAAAACTATAGAATATAATACATGATATAACCATAGTATATGTTGGGCCTCGATTTTCAGCCCATCAGAACGGCCCACTGGATCAGCCCAAAGCTGCCTTCTAGAAGATCTAGTCAGCAACAACCCCCAAAAATCTCGGTCCGGTCAACTGAGCCTCCAGAGATTTCGGGCGACCAGTAGTCGAAGCGACGACCTCCGTGGATTTCGGAGCGACCAGTACACATCTAAACGTCTCCCGCAGATCTCGGACAATCTCAACCGACCTATAACAACTTTCATGAATCTCGGCGGATCTGCCAACCGATTGAAGACTAGAAGTAGTATAAATTTTAGAGAAAACTCTCTTGTAAGGGCCCGGATCAATTCTGTAACGACACACAACCACACATGGTCATTATTACTAAATTCAAGCAACTTTCTATCGTTATTCTACTATTGTTCTACTCAAATACGAGATCATTCTTGTACTCAGTCTGTTATTCCAACGTTGAAGCAACCGACGACTAAATTTTTGTACTTAATTAGTCTCTCATTCAAGGGAGATAAGTTTATATTATATTCATTTACTCTCATTCTCTTGATTGATTAGTTGATTTGGATTATTTAGATATAATTTGTCTAACAAATTGTCTAGTTGCCCTCCTTAAGGCGATTTGGATTCGTTAGGTCTTTTCGCCCCAAAACAATTTGGCGTCCACCGTGGGGCATCTAGCCAATCAACGATCCGATCGACGATCCAATCTACATTCAATCATGGCCAGTGCTGGAATCCCCATGATTGTCGCTGAAGAACAGGTTCAAGCCAACCTCCCGATCGTAGGTCAAACCGAAGATCTCGCCAACCAACCAATCCTGAACGTCCAGATCCAGCTCGCAAAAGCAATGAGCTTCCTCCAAGAGGAACTGGCTCAGCAACGCCTAAGAAACGAAACCCTAAGCATCCAATATGGAGTTGAAATTACAAGACTAATTCATGAAAATGAATTTTTGAAATCGCAGGTGAATTCAGCTGCATCGGTCCCAGGCGGATCAAGACGAATAGTCAACACCGAAGGACTACAAACACATTTCAACATGAATGGGGCAATCCCGACGCCCATGGATCTGGTCACTCAGAGCGTCGTTCAACCCATTGGTATGTTTCAAACTCCTCAAGTTAATACTTTCATGACTAACGCTTCAATTCCCATGACCGAGCCCACAAAAGCTCGAGTAGTCCCTCCATAGGTCACCCCGCCGATGGACCTACAAGTCCTCATACAACAAGCTATCAACAAACATATGAAAGTCTTAGCCGATCGCATCGCTCGGATTTCAGGAGTCCCGCAACCGATCGAAAAGGAAGCAATGGACGGATACCAAGACTCGTCGTTCGTAGAATCAATCGCGCACGTCGAGATCCCGAAGAAGTTCCATGTCCCCAACATGCCCAACTACGATGGGACCGGGGACCCCAACGATCATATCTCTATTTACAAACAAAAACTATTGACTATCTCTATTCCAAGAGGGAATCGTGAAGCGGTCATGTGCAAAATCTTTGGCACGACCCTCACGGGACCCGCACTAACTTGGTTCATGCATCTGTCGCAGGGTTCGGTCACTTCGTTTGCCGATCTGGTCAATTCATTCAAAATCCAGTTCGCCGGCAGTCGAAGACTGGAAAAACAATCAAGCGACCTATACAAGATCGTGCAAGGGTACGATGAGCCCTTAAGGGATTATCTTAACAGGTATAACAAAGAGAAGGTCGCGATCCCACATTGCGACGTCCCAACGTCTATTGAAGCCTTCCGTCGAGGCTTGGTCAAGGGCAACGAACTTTATCGCGACCTGACCAAATATCCCTGCCGAAGCTTCGAAGTTGTCCAAGCCAAGGCGATGGCACATGTCAGATTGGAAGAAGACGAAGAGTCCATAACAGACAACCAACCAAGCTGGAACACGACCCATTGGAAGTCATCTAACTTTTGAAAACTTATACGTTGTAATTCATTTACATTCAGTCGATTATACTTATCCAATCCTTTACTAACTTAAGCATTGGAGGACCGTTAGACTCACACCAACGGTCACCCTTTGATCTTTTCCATACTTTTCAAGTGTCTTCAACAGGAACATAACAAGAGGCCTCAAGACAAAGTCAAGTTGATCAACATACACAAACATACACAGCGCTTACAATACACATTACACGATCGATCGGTACACGGGGAGTAGAGGACACGACATACTACAAACTACTTACAAATACTTGTCCTACCCAGGGCGTTCGTCTTTTCATACATACAACTCCTCCCCCGACACACAAAGCATGCTACACTACAGGTCTACACGACCGACTACAGGTCTACGCGACTGACTATATGTCTACACGACCGACTACAGAACTACACGACATGTCACACTCAACTACAGGTCTACACGACCAATGTCACACGACTTGACCAGGAAGCGACTGACGAGTCCACCTGCAAAACAAAACAAACAAGGAGCGGTCTCTTGACCCTTCGTCATCACAAGAAATGCCCTCAGTCATCTTCACACGATCATTGGTTGTATTAAAGTTG
Source organism: Rheum nobile (assembly GCA_027886185.1). NCBI lineage: Eukaryota > Viridiplantae > Streptophyta > Magnoliopsida > Caryophyllales > Polygonaceae > Rheum > Rheum nobile. The sequence goes on along the minus strand of WOAB01000500.1, from coordinate 2,124,137 downwards.
ACTCTCAGCTTGAGCAACACATACGTCGGCCCTGTCGCCAGAACACCTGCAACAAAGTCGAAGTTATAAAATCAAACCGTCTCATCACTTGACACTCCGACCCGGTTTAATTTTGGGGCAATTGTTGGGCCTCGATTTTCAGCCCATCAGAACGGCCCACTGGATTAGCCCAAAGCTGCCTTCTAGAAGATCTGGTCAGCAACAACCCCCAGAAATCTCGGTCCGGTCAACTGAGCCTCCAGAGATTTCGGGCGACCAGTAGTCGAAGCGACGACCTCCGTGGATTTCGGAGCGACCAGTACACATCTGAACGTCTCCCGTAGATCTCGGACAATCTCAACCGACCTACAACAACTTCCATGAATCTCGACGGATCTGCCAACCGATTGAAGACTAGAAGTAGTATAAATTGTAGAGAAAACTCTCTTGTAAGGGCCCGGATCAATTCTGTAACGACACACAACCACACATGGTCATTATTACTGAATTCAATCAGCTTTCTATCGTTATTCTACTATTGTTCTACTCAAATACGAGATCATTCTTGTACTCAGTCTGTTATTCCAATGTTGAAGCAACCGACGGCTAAATTTCTGTACTTAATTAGTCTCTCATTCAAGGGAGATAAGTTTATATTATATTCATTTACTCTCATTCTCTTGATTGATTAGTTGATTTGGATTATTTATATATAATTTGTCTAACAAATTGTCTAGTTGCCCTCCTTAAGGCGATTAGGATTCGTTAGGTCTTTTCGCCCCAAAACAGTATATATAACCAAATTGGATATAACTATAAGGATATAACCATAGTTTATAACAGTAGAATATAATATAGGATATAACCATACAAAATAACCATAAGATTTAATCATAGTATATAACTATAGGATATAACGATATGATATAACCAAATTGGATATAACTATAAGATAAAACCATAATATATATAGTTATAAGATATAACCATAATATAACTATAAGATATCCATAGTATATATATATTATGGTTATATCTTATAGTTATATCCAATTTGGTTATATTCTATAGTTATATAATATGGTTATATCATATATCTTATAGTTATATAACTATATGATATAACTAAATTGGATATAACTATAAGGATATATATAACTAAATTGGATATAACTATAAGATATAATCATAATATATAACTATATGATATAATCATAGTATATAACTATAGGATGTAATATATGATATAACCATAGGATATAACGATATGATGTAATCAAATTGGATATAACAGTAGAATATAATATAGGATATAACCATAGTATATAACAATAGAGTATAACCATAAGATATAATCATAGTATATAACTATAGGACATAACGATATGATATAACCAAATTGGTTATATCCTATAGTTATATATGTGATACCCCGTATTTTTGTAAGGTTATTTTGGGAATTATGGAATTTTCCCGAGTACCCGTTGTGTACGTCGGATTTAATTCAGGTAGCTTGAGACATTCTGTAATGTGCTCTATATCTGTAATATTTTTCTCAGTGAAATAATATACAGACAAGGTGCCTTGAATTTTAAATTGTCGTTCGCGTACGATAATTTTTATCCCGGTTTATCGTCATGCTCGTTCAAAGCCGAATGGGCGGGAAAAGGGGAAAACGGCGACTGCCGTTCAGAAACGGCGACCGCCGTGGTTGGGCCCGAGAGGTCAACGTGTCAGCTTCTAGCTGGCCGCGACAGGCCTAGCAACGGCAACCGCCGCATTTACGGCGACCGCCGCGTGTCCGCCGCAGGCAAAAATACGGCGACCGCCGTGATTGTCCAGTGGGCTTTGCCCGATGGTCGCCGGCGTCGTTCGAGGCGCGCCGTTGCGTTGGTTGCCGCGTCTGAGGGGTTGCAGCTCATTCCTTGGGGTTTGCATATAAATAGCAGAGCTTGGGCATGGGTTTTGGGTCATCTACAACCCCGAATCGCTGCCAAATTCGCCTCTCGCCGGAGTTTTGTTTTCGCTGGTTTTCTTGTACTCGCCGGAGGTCTCGCCGGTGTTGGTTTGGTGTTTTTCCAGAGTGCCTTTGTGAAGCTTTTGGTTAGCCTTGGAGGTTAGAAGCCAAAGCAAGTCGAAGGAGGCCAAACCGCTCGTGTTTTTGGGTGAGTTTTCTCTCGTTTCAGTCGGCCGTGTTCTTAACGGCGACCGCCGTGTTCTTCACGGCGACCGCCGTGATGAATACGGCGACCGTCGCCAAGAACGGCGACCGCCGCCAGTGCCCAGAACACCTTCGTGGCTTTGGCTTGGTCGGTTGTCGTCGTGGCGTCTTTCCTTTCGTGTTCTTTCGCCGTGTTTAGATTCGTACTGTTTATGTCGGATCTAACTTAGGGTTCCTTTTATGGGTCGACTCGAAGGTCGTTGTGCTGTCAGAGCTGTACCGTGTCGAGCCCGGAATCCAGTGACGTCTTTAGACTATTATGCGGAGTAAGGCAAGTGGCGGTTCGCTCTTGCTCTTTCGTTCCATATTTACATTAATTATCAGTAGTTTATCTGAGTAATTAATTTGGAATGAATATTCTGTTTGTCTGGAAACGGTTTTGATAAACTGTTTTGAAAATCATATAATAGGTTGTATATCTGCTAGAACAACGTTATTATCTGTGATCGCCTTTCGGGCCTTTATGTGGATTTATCCTGTAAATGTTATGGTGTTGTAACTGTTTAGTTAGCACTGTTAGATAGGAACGTTACTCGGACTCTGTCCAGTCGTTTCTTTATAATCTGGTATCGGGATGGCTCGTCCCCATCTGGTACTATTCTAAGATCATGATCGGTCTCTTACACATGTGTGTAGAGACAGGACACTTAGCTGGTGTCACAAACCTTTCGGTATACGTCACTCTCGACGAAACATATACTAAGATGTGTCGTCCCATTGGTGGGGTACACATGTAAAAGTCTATAACGTGGTGTGTGTTTTTGGAATATAAACCAGATAAGTGCTACCTTGACGCACATAATTAATACACCTTGGGCGAGTAGTGCAGCTAAGTTCAGTGCAGCTAGGAAAACTCATCTTGACTTGAATGTAGTACGTTCTCTTTCCAATCTGGATTCGCTGTAGGCGATGAGGTTGGTCGTGAACCGAAGCATCTCAGTCAGTTTTAAATCATGGTTGAATGATTCTGTAACTTTCCAGATTTGTCATTGCTTCCTTAAAGACTCATTTCAGTTGGAGTCTTCTTTCGAGTCGATTTCTGTGAAGATTCAGTCTTCCAGAATCTTCTCTTGTGCATACCTCTTGTTTATTCTAGTAGGAGTATGGTGGTTGACAAGCGTACTCGATTATTATTCGAGGGACGAAGAGTCTAACCTAATACAACTGCTTCGAACCATTCTGCTTTGTTCCTTTGCTAGTCTATTCATTTAGACTAACCAACCAATATTTTTCCCTTGCATGGTTGGCTGGTGTCATCCGTTTGATTCGGCACATCAGTTAAGAAGTAGCTCAGAAGATTAGAAGGACTATGAAGTCGGCGGTGGTTTTTGAATGTTTTAATTATTTCTTTAATCAGGTTATGATCATTTGGACAATAACTCCGATTGTAACTTACTTTCTTAGTCTTCCGCTGTGTTTGGTTTAAACTATGTTTTGACCTATTCGGGATTGGGTTGTAATCCCGTAACTCTTGTTTCCTCAACAATGTTATGTTTTGGAATTTAATGCTTGATCTTTGTGTATCAATTGTATTTTATTTGGTAAAGCCTTGGGTGATCTCGGTAAGGAACACTGGGGTCACTGGCGGTAATACCTTTCCAAAAAGGGTTAAGTTTTGGGGGTGTTACAGTTGTGGTATCAGAGCCAAAAGTTTTTAAAACGGGTTTGGGATTTTATAAATCAATTATCCATTTTTGAAAATGCTTTAAAGAGGGCTCTGAATTTTCATTCTGAAAAGAATTTAAAAACACCGTTTATAGTCATGTCTTCTTTATAGTCTGATATAGTAAGCTTGCTTCTATGTCTAGAAAGACTAATTCTTTTCTTATTGTTCGATAGGATGGGTGTCTGCTTTTCTATTGGTAGGGGGTCGGAAGACGCCAAGGCGGATCAGCCGAGGCTAGACTTTCCGTTACCTCAGCGATGTTTCGAGGTTGGAGGCCCGAGTAGCCCACCCGAAGACGTCAAGTACGTTCTCCCCGAGTCGGTTGTCCTTGTAGCCAGGAATTCTATGGTCCCTAGACCTGCACCTGTGCCACCACCAAGGGTGGAGGGAGTACAGGAATGGGAGCAGGAAGACGAGTTGTCAAGGTATGAACAAGGGGTTTACCAAGACGACTTTCTGCTGGGACCAATTCCCGAGGAGATCGAGTACGAGGAGGAGGAAGAGGAGATGCTTGAGCAAGATCCTGTCGAGGACGAGGAGATGATCGAGGATGATTCCGAGGATGAGGATCCCAGCGAGGATGATCCCGAGGAAGAGGATCCCATCGAGGATGATCCCGAGGAAGAGGATCCCATAGAGGATGATCCAGAAGAGGATCCAGAGTTGGACCTTGGAGGGCAGATTCAGGAGCCCGGTACAGGATTGTCACCAGTGCCAGAGTACGCACCCATGTCAGAAGCTGATTGGGAGGCACTGTATACCGAGTACGGTATTGGGAGAAATGACAGGGAATCTCAGCCTATCCCTACTCCAAGGAGATGGAGGTCGGAATCCGAGATGCAGGAGATTCTCCGCCGGAGCGAGGAAATCTCCACAGAATAGCAGCGTTAGAGGGATGAGCTGATCGCCAGTACTCAGAGGAGGGCTGGAATAGAAGGACCAGTCATGGACGACCCATACTTTTCTATGGCTGAGCTAGGACTATGTGCTTCAGGGTCAAACAGGGTGCGAAACCCATCGCCAGAGCTCGATGGTGAGCCTAGCCCGAAGAGACCATGCACGGGTAGCCAGTCGTATGGGAGACGTTTTGGAACGCCTTGAGGAGGAGTGGCGTTGCCTATCGTAGTAGTTCGTTTCTTAGTATTCCAAGTTGTACTTTGTGTAATATTTCAGTATTGCGGCAAGTACTTTGAGAAACACTTATATCTTCGAGCAATGTTGTCCTAACGCTCGAATGATAAACTTATGTGTAACTTGTGTAAGAATTCGAAGGTTCATCTATAAAATGCCAAGTTGATCTATTCTGAGTAATTTATTTACATTGATATATTGCATAAGTATGTTGCATAATATTAATGTATTGAATGCTTGGAATTGGATCGGTAAACAGATGGTGAACCCAAGAAGCACGAGAAACTCGACTCGAGTCGGTGCTGGGACCAGCCAAAACCCCAGACCAGCAGGAAGAGGTGTTCAGGATGAACACGAGTCTGAGTCTCGCGTCTAGCAGAGGCGTGAAGGTCAGGATCAGACCCAGGCGCCGACGTTGTTTGACGCTGCAGCTGTTGAGGCGATCCGTGGGATCGTGATGCAGGCTATTACTGATGTCTTGAGACCAAGTGCGCCTCAAGCACAAGAGGTGCCTATTCATGCAGCGGTTCCTGATGTTGTGGAACCCAGAAACCCTGTGACTCAGGAGACTGCCGTTAGGGCGAGGGACAGCTATGGTCGCGCTCTTAAGACCATTACTTCCATGAGACCCGACTGCTATAACGGGAAAGGGGAGCCAGTGGCAGTGACTCATTGGTTCTCCCATATGGAGAGGTTGTTCAGGAACGTGGAGTGTACGGAGGCCGAGAAGGTCCATATCACGTCTCTTCAACTGAAGGAGGAGGCTAGCGAGTGGTAGGAGAGCACTGGTTTGGCTGAGAGCCCAGTGTTGACTTGGTCGATGTTCAAGACCAAGATGGTTGATCGCTTTTTCTCTCGTGCTATGAGAGAGGAAAAGCATAAAGAGTTCTTGTACCCTCAAACTGATGGTCTGAGAGTGACCGAGTTGGCATCTAAGTTCAACCATCTTCTACAGTACGCCACTGCCGAGATCACCAGCGAGGCTCAAAAGATCTGGTACTTCCACGAGTGGATGAACCCGGATATCAAGCCATTAATGGTGCATCACACATGCTCTACCTTGGAACAGTATGTGGATTGTGCCTATAAGCTGGAGGTAACTCTCGAGGAGTCGACCAAGAGGCGCAACCGACAGAAATCGATGCAGAATCAGAACCAGGGAGGTGGTTTTAAGCGCCCTGCGCCACCGTCTAACTTCGCCAAGTCCGGCCGAGCTAAGACGGAGATGACGCAAGGGGGATCGACTCAGCAGTCAGGGCATACCAGGAGTTCAGTTCAGTGTTATAACTGCGGTACTGCTGGGCACAAGAGCACTGAGTGTCGGAAGGAGAAGAGGCCATGCTTTGGGTGTGGACGTGATGGTCATCTGCAAAAGTTCTGCAAGCAGGGGAAGCAGAAGGGAGTAGAGTCGCAACAAGGGTCAGTTCATCAGAGCAATCGACCTAGGTTTAAGCCTGCCGAGACTCCTAGCCCTTCAGTGTAGACGACTGCTCAGAACAGGGGAAAGGCCCCAACTGCTTTTGGAAGTCAGGGCCAACGCTTGTACGAGATGTGTGAGGCAGATGGACCCAACGCTCCGATTGCTCAAGGTACTCTATACCTTCACTCTACTTCAGTGTGCATTCTGTTTGATTCTGGTGCTACGCATTCCTTTATTTCGGATAGCTGTGTTAGCAAGTTAGACTTAGTGTGCAATGATTCGTGCGACCCTTTCGTCGTTAATCTTCCTAATGGAGAACGTTTGGTGGGAACCAAGCATTTGTCCGACTTTCCGATTACCATTCAGGGTAAGGAATTCGAGGCAGATTTAATTTGCATAGCCATGGCTCCATACGACATTATTCTTGGTATGGATTGGCTGACGCGTCACAAGGCGGTGATCGACTTCAGTTCAAGAACGGTGACGGTGTCATCCGGGGGCCAATTCGTGTGCAAGTTCAAAGGTCAAAATGACGCTGATAACGGCAAGCTGATCAATGCGATGGCTGCGTTTAAGCTACTATGACAAGGATGTGTCGGGTACCTTTGCTACTTGGATTCGCCTGAGAAGGATGGACCTGAGGTTCTTGATATTCTTGTAGTTAGGGAATTTTCGGATGTCTTTCCGGGAGAAATTCCAGGATTACCCCCAAATCGTGACGTAGAGTTTTCAATTGATCTCGAGCCTGGTACGACGCCGATTTCCAAATCCCCGTATCGGATGGCTCCAGCTGAGATGCAAGAATTAAAGAATCAACTTGAAGATCTTCTTGACAAAGGTTATGTCAGGCCGAGTGCATCGCCGTGGGGTGCCCCGGTATTATTCGTCAAAAAGAAGGACGGATCGTTCCGACTTTGTATCGACTATCGAGAGTTGAATAAGGTGACGATCAAGAACAAGTATCCTTTGCCTAGGATTGATGACTTGTTGGACCAATTGCAGGGAGCAAAGGTGTTCTCCAAGATCGACTTAAGATCTGGATATCATCAACTCAGGATTCGGGAGCAGGACATTCCTAGAACTGCGTTTAGGACCAGATATGGTCATTACGAGTTCGTAGTGATGCCTTTTGGGCTTACAAATGCTCCAGCTGTCTTTATGGATTTGATGAACCGATGTTTTCACCAGTACTTGGATAAGTTCGTGGTGGTCTTCATCGACGACATTTTGATCTACTCTCCGAATGAAGAAGTCCACGAGGAACATCTACGGATTTCCTTGTCGATCCTTAGACAACATCTACGGATTTCCTTGCCTGACCTTGCCGACAACGGGCCTGACAGACACCCCGGCACTGCCATCCTTAACAGGCCTGCAGCGCAATTGGTAACAAGTGGGCGTTAAGCCGCTTGTTAAAGGGGAGAGGTCTCGTGTTCGAGCGCTCCCAACAACCTCTTGGCTAATGGCTTCCATTAATTTGGAGTAGCCCCCAAGGAAGGGTTGGGGTACACGGCCTGCAGGCCTGTTAAGGATGGCAGTGTCGGGGTGTCTGTCAGGCCCGTTGTCGGCAAGGTGAGGCACCAACATAAAGTGTATTTTTTTGTAACATCCCAGGCCAAGCTACCCCAGCCACCAAGCCGCCCAGCCACCCAACGGTGCCGGCGCCGGTACTAGTGCCGCCTGGTTGTCCAAGGGCATGCAGCCCACACACCCAACCCTTCCCCCATTTAAATGGGTAGGTTGTTGCCCACGGGGATCGAACCCGGGACCTTTAGATACAAGGACAATGCCTTACCACTTGTATCACCAATTGCGCTGTAGCACAATTGGTGATACAAGTGGTAAGGCATTGCCCTTGTATCTAAAGGTCTCGGGTTCGATCCCCGTGGGCAACAACCTACCCATTTAAATGGGGGAAGGGTTGGGTGTGTGGGCTGCATGCCCTTGGACAACCAGGCGGCACCAGTACCGGCGTCGGCACCGTTGGGTGGCTGGGCGGCTTGGTGGCTGGGGTAGCTTGGCCTGGGATGTTACAATATACTATGTGATGTGACCTTGTCCGATGGAAAGACCACACTTCGTTGTCAAGGATCGCTTGAATGCGTATTGGGGCGTTGCAACTCATCGGAAAGGATGAAAAGGGTGTTCGGATGCAGCGGACTGGGGGAGAGCGGCGGACGAAGGGGCGGCGAACGGCGGAAGTGATGGTGGAGACGCGGCGGACGTGGAGGAGCGAACGGCGGCGGAAGTGGTGGTGAGGGGGCGGCGGCCGAGAGGGTGGAGGTGGAGGCTGCCGTGAAAAGTGTATGGGAATTAGGGTTAGGGTTTGTGTTTAGGTGTGGATAAGTAACTGGATAGTTCGGTAACCGAGTTAACACGCCAAGATAGTTCGACTAGGAACGCGTTAACTTTGTGACGTTAAGGCTCGGGTTTTCAGGAGATTACTCGACTGGAAAGCAAAGCTCTATTTCGACGTAACTCAAAAAGGAAGACAAGAGTACTTATTTATACTAGAGAGTGGGCCTAATGGGCCAGACTCTCTAGTTACTAAATCTGGCGGCCCATTTAACATAAATGGAAATCACCCAGAAATAGCAGCTACTAAAAATAGAAATAATGTTTATATAATGTACTAAACAAGTAATGTCTCGATCAAACTGGATATAGATGTAGAGGAGTCAGTCACGGCTAAGCTGACGAGACACAGAAGCTCGGGCGCTATAGTGATCTGGTTGTGACTGGCTACAAGTCTGGTCACCAAGGATTGTGTCGCTGCTTGGACACTCTTCGCTCTGGAACGGGTGATCGGACCCGTAGGTGGAAGTCGCATGGCGTCTTCCTCCTCTGTAGCTGACATGGATGACTGGGTCACATCACCCTCCCCCACTTGAGTGTGAAGCGTCCCCGCTTCACCCTCATCATACTCAGGCTCAACATATGGCGCCAAGTCAGCGACGTTGAACGTCGGATGCACCCCATACTTGTCTGGGAGCTCGAGTTGATAGGCGTTGTCGCCAATGGCCTTGACGACTTTGAATGGACCATCACTCCGTTGGTCGAGCTTAGACTTGCGGACAGAAGGGAATCGCTCCTTCCGCAAGTGAAGCCAAATCAAGTCGCCCGGGGCGAAGATCAATCGTCGCCTGCCCTTGTTCTTCTGGGTTGAGTACTGCAGTGCATGCCGCTCCAGCTGTGTGCGTGTCCTCCTGTGTAGCTCCTGAATGTGCTCAGCCAACTTGCCAGCAACAATGTTCTCCTGATCCTGCATCGGGTATGGCGTCATGTCCAACGGTGTCAGCGGATTCCATCCATAGACGACCTCGAAAGGGGTCAGCTTCGTCGCGGAGTGCCTGGGCATGTTATAGAAAAACTCAACTGTAGCAAGTAAGTCCTTTCACCTTCGTGGGTTCGCCTTGAGAACCGTCCGAAGGAGGGCTCCCAAGGTACGGTTGGTCACCTCCGTCTGACCATCCGTCTGAGGGTGATAGCTAGTAGAAAATAAAAGTTTGGTGCCTAGCTTCCCCCATAAGGTTCTCCAGAAATGGCCCACAAATTTGGTATCCTTATCACTAACAATAGTTTTAGGGACCCCATGCAAGCGCACCACATGCTCAAAAAATAATCCAGCGATATCCGTAGCATTGTTGGTGTTCTTGCAGGCAATAAAGTGTGCCATCTTAGAGAACCTGTCGACCACTACAAAAATGCAATCTCTACCACGCCGAGACATAGGCAACCCTGTGATAAAATCCATGGAAAGATCTTCCAACGGGACTGCAGGAATGGGAAGGGGCGTGTAGAGACCATGTCGACTCGAGCGTGCCTTAGCCTTGTGGCATGTCACACAACTCTTGCAATACCTGGTAACACATTGGGCCATCTTTGGCCAGAAAAAGTATTCCTGAAGTGCTGCAAGCATTTTAGACACCCTAAAATGGCCACGGCTGTCATGTGCTTCCTGGAGCAATAAGTGCCTGACAGAAGACGTAGGAATACATAGTTTCCCAGCCTTGTACAGATACCCGTCATCCAGGAAATACGTGTCACACTCTCGGCTGATTTTACATTGCTCAAAGATGTCTTTAAAGAAAACATCATCAGCATATAAATCTTTGAGCAAAGCAAAACCAAGTAAACGAGACTGGAGATGAGTGATGAGGATATACCTGCGAGAAAGGGCATCGACAATTACATTCTCCTTACCTTTCTTATGCATGATCAGGTACGGAAAGGTCTCCATGAACTCGACCCACCTAGCATGCCTGCGGTTGAGGGTCGTCTGGATCTTCAGATAGGCCAGGGCAACATGGTCGGAGTGTATGACAAACTCACTCGGCCAGAGATAGTGTTGCCAAGTCTTCAGAACCCGGATCAGCGCGTACAACTCCTTGTCATACGTCGGGTAGTTCAACTGAGCACCTGACAGCTTCTCTGAGAAGTAGGCGATCGGACGCCTCTCCTGCAGCAGGACCCCTCCGATGCCGTAGTCGGAAGCGTTACACTCCACCTCGAACCGACGAGTGAAGTCAGGCAACTACAGCAAAGGTGCGCTGCATAGGGAATCCTTTAGGGCGACAAAAGCAGCATCATGTCGCGGAAGCCTTGTGATGGATGCCGCCTTCTTGGTCAGCTCGTGCAGAGGGGCGACGATGGTGCTGAAGTCGCAGACGAACCTCCTGTAAAAGCCGGCCAGCCCTAAGAACGAACGGACCTGGGTGGGGGTAGTCGGAGTAGGCCACTCCTTGATGGCGCGTATCTTCTCGTCATCCACACGTAAGCCATCCCTGGAAACAATAAAGCCAAGGAAATTTGTAGATGCAGAGCAGAAAATGCACTTACCTTTGTTGACATACAAGCTCTCCTTCCTCAAGCAGTCTAATACCTGTCTAAGATGGTCAATATGTGCAGACAAACTACGAGAAAAGATAAGTATATCATCAAAGTAGACAATGACAAACTTCCCCAAAAAAGACCGTAGTACATGGTTCATGAGGTGCATGAACGTCGATGGAGCATTGGTCAATCCAAATGGCATGACTAGCCACTTGTAGAGACCATCTTTGGTCTTAAAAGCTGTCTTCCATTCATCGTCATCCTTCATATGAATCTGGTGATAGCCACTCCGAAGATCAATCTTGGAAAACAGGGTGGCACCATGCAGCTCGTCCAGCATATCATCGAGGTGCGGAATGGGATGTCTGTACTTGATGGTGATCTGGTTGATGGCGCGGTAGTCCACACACACCTTTGTCCAAAAGATCTTAGACCTGTCGCTGTAACTCCTTCGTTTCCTCAGGAAAAGCTCTATAGGCAGCGCGGTTTGGCAGAGAAGCGTCGGGAATGAAGTCTATCTGGTGCTCAATACCACGCACTAGAGTCAGACCTAGCAGAAGCTCGTCAGGCATGATATCCTCAAAGTCCTGTAAAATAGACAAAATAGCAGGCGGTAGTGCGGGCTCTACCGTAGTAGTGGCACAAAGGCGAGGAATAAGAAGGAAACAAGCAGACTTGTCTTGAAGTGTCAGTGTGAGGTCCCTGTGATGTGCCAGAAGAACTCTGGTTTCACAGGTGCCCCGTAAGGTAGACGCAGAAGCAGCTGACGAAGACGGGAATCCACCCGAACCTATAGAGGGTAAACGCAAAGTAATTCCAGGGGTAGAACGCTTACCTGGCGATGCAGAAGACCCTCCAGAAGACGCAGAAGGCGAAGACGCAGGAAGGGGAAGAGACTCGGCCGAATTGCCAGAGCAGCCCCTGACTCGGTCAACAACTCGGTCGAGTTGTTGGCCGAGTTGGAGGTTGTTGCCCGGACTCGGCCCAGAACTCGGCCGAGTTTCTGGCTGGTGTGCTGACTCGGGCCATAACTCAGTTGAGTTAGTGGCCGAGTTTCCGTCTGTGGCCACAACTCGGTCGCTGACTCGGCCGAGTTGTCGTCTGGCGTTCTCCCCGGGTGGTGCCGTTGCAGGCGGAGCTCTGGCGGCCTCCAGTGCCTTCTAGCGTTGGCACTCTACCTAGTCTTGTAATATTTCCTGCGAACTCATGGGTAAGAGAGTCACGCGCTTCCTGTGGTAATTGAACATATAAGTGTTCAAATACCCGTCGTGAAGCACGAGACGATCATATAACCATGGACGGCCCAGAAGCAAGTGGGTAGCGTCCATGGAGGTAACATCCCAAAGCACAGTATCGCTATAAGGACCAATAGAAAAGGAAAGAAGACACTGTTGTGATACTTTGTTACCTGAACCATATGAAATCCACTGTAGACCATAGGGAGTGGGGTGTGGAGTCGTGGGAAGGTTGAAGTGGCGGACAACCTTCTCGTTGATGATGTTGCAGCATGAACCCCCATCAATGATCACGCTCAGCGATGCATTCTGAAGGCGGCATCGAGCGTGAAACAAATTCTCCCTTTGCTCAGCTAGGTCGCCTTCCTTGACGCTCAGAACGCATCATGTGACCAAGGCAAAGTGGTATGTCTGGTCGTCATGGTGGTCAGAAGTGTTGACCATACAGCCATCAGCATCGGCTTTATAGATAGCTGCAGGTGCTTCCTCGACGTCGTCATCTTCGTCGTCGTCGTAACTCTCATAACCTGCAGATTGGGTGGAAAAGAGGACCTTCTTCGCATTGGGACAATTCATCTGGTAATGTCCTCGTCCTCCACACCGGAAACATTCCACATCGCACGCTCTGTCAGCATGAGTGGCCTCTGTAATTGGCGGCTGGGGTCGGCGAATAGGAACAGACGGGGCTGTTCTCGGCGGTGCTGTATCAGACGCAGTACCTGTGCTTCTCCGGTCCTGTCTATGTGCACTAGATGTAGAAGTAGAGTCAGTGCCTGAAATAGAAGGAAAGGGTCGAGAACCATACCTGGAAGGTGTCGTGGACGGCCATGGTCTCTGCCTCTAGCGTTGTTGCTGGAGGTAGAACTTTTACGCAGTGTGCACGACATTATTGAGGTCCCGAATTGGGAGGACGTCAACCTGATCCTAGATAGGCTGGTTAAGCCCAGTGATGAACCTCGTGCACAAGGTGCCCGGAGCAACACTAACACCAACCTTGAAGTACATGTCCTCGAGGCGAGCGAAGAACTCCTGAGGCGAATCTGTGCCCTGCCGCGCATGAGCGATCTCAGTCTGCATCTGCTCCTTGTAAGTGGACGGCACATACTTCTGAGTCATGATGTACACGAGCTGATGTCACTCAGTAATGGGTGCCCAACCCATCGGGTAATGCTGTTGCGTAATACGTTGCCACCATGTCTGTGCAGCTCCCTCAAAATGTAGAGTCACAAGATCTACCTTCTCATACTCAGGGACAGTCAAATGACGCAGGACGTGCTCTGTGTTCTGCACCCACTCAAGAAAGACAGAAGGATCATATAAGCCATAGAAGTTTTTGATTTTTACCTTCACGTCTTGGCGTTGGACAGGTGGCTGGGCCTGGCGGTCGTGAAACCGAGCTGGAGGGTCCGCCAATGGCTCGACATGACGCGCGCCATACTGGGGAGGAAAACGGGTAGGTTGGCGCGGACGCTGTCGTCCGGCAGCGGGGCGCTGAGGCTGGTGAGCTTGCTGGTGGCGCCCGGGCTGGACAGCGTGCCAATAGGCCTCCTGATTTTGAGGCAGTAAAGGAGGCGGCACATAGTTGGTACGCTGGTGTTGAAGCTCAGGGGGATCCTAGAGAGGCGGATGAAAACCGTCAGCATATCCAAACTGACCCTCATCCTCCTCAAGGTCGTACTCATCAAACTAATCCTCTTCATCAGAATAAAGAGGAGTGCGAGCACTCTGATGATCCTGGAAAGCATCAATATCAAACGGCACAGAAGTGTTTGGTCGTTGACGCTGACGCTGTCTCTGCTGCAGATGTGAACCAGACGGCTGGTTATGGGGACGATCGGTAGTAGGCTGTAATGTCGGTGAGCAGCCTTGCCTATGTCGACCACTGGAATGAACCTGATCGTCCTCACGCTCCTCTTGGGAACTCTCATCATCGGCCTCTACAGCTGCAGTGTTCTCTTCCCGGATCACTACTTGCACAGGCCATCGTTGTCGACCATGCTGCGGAACTACAGTGTTGTCTCGTTGAGAAGCCATGTGTTTTAGCTGACCTGGTTCCGATGTAGAGGGTAGCATCACAGCTTTACCCTTTGCCTTTTCCAAGGCTAAGGCGCTCAACTCATTTTCCTGGGGTTGATCCTGAGTAGAAGCTAGCGTAGTGACCAGAATCGGTTGCTGGCGAGCAAAGATTTCTTCATACTTCCGCTGGAATTCAGCGAACTGTGCGTCTCTTGCTTTGTCTCTAGCAAGCAGCTCGTGGATCATTTGTTGTTCAACAGTCTCGGTGCCTATCTCACGTTTAGTATCACCTTCTGACATGTTACCTGACATCAAGAAATGGCAAACCACAGAATCAAAGCGAACAACAGCCGCAACAGAGAATCAACAAATAGGTAAGCAGAACCGAACTCAGCAAGCAATCACTCGGGTAACTAATCTGGCTGGCCGTGTGGACAGTTACGAGCAGGCTTAAGGCAACTCACACAACAATCAACAAAATCAAGGCAATGTTCAGCAAAGAAAATGTCGAAAGTAGATATGCAAGGATATAAGCACATAAGTAATCACAACACAGTCAACCAAGATATGCAACCCAGACAGTGAGAGATAGAGAAGACGGTAAATGAATCACTGCGATAACAGGGTTGAAGGTGCCGGAATCAAGACCGGGTTCTCCCTTCGTGCTGCGTAGAGACGCACTTGCCTTATTTTGGCTTCTGTGGTCTCAATTTTTATTTTTATTTTGAAAACAGCGAACATCTGCTGTTTATAGATGCTACAGTGCCGAATTCACCCAGAAAAGTGCAGCATAGTGGATACGAACAGCACAACAGCAAGAGGCACAACACAAGTGCAGTAGAAACGCACAGAAGTTCAGCAAACACACAGAAAACAGAATTATATGCATAGAAAATTCAGCAACGCACAGAAATTTAGCAGACGAACAGCAACGCAACACAAAAAAAATGCAGTGATTCAAGTGGGAAGAGAAGGAGATTGCGAATATGTAGATTTGTGGCGCACACAAGGCAAACGAAGTCGCAAACGAACTATCTAAGCCTATATGCAAGCAGATCTACTTCAAACACAAACAAAAACCAAGCAAAACACCAGATTTTGCAGAAAAACTGTGTGAGGGGTTCGGTTTTGCTCCAGAAAAAAAAAATTGTAGGGTTTTTTATGAAGGCCGAAGTGTTCAACCAACAAACCTAGGCTTTTTCTGATTTTTTTCGACTTCAAAATGCAGAAAAAAAATATTTTTTTGGTTCCTAGAACAAGATCTAGGGTTTTTGTTGATGCGGGAATTGATTTGCGGAAACGAATGAGTGATTGAATGAAGAGTTGGAACGACTTATGCGATTCGAAGGCTCTGATGCCAGTTGATGTGACCTTGTCCGATGGAAAGACCACACTTCGTTGTCAAGGATCGCTTGAATGCGTATTAGGGCATTGCAACTCGTCGGAAAGGATGAAAGGGGTGTTCGGATGCAGCGGACTGGGGGAGAGCGGTGGACGAAGGGGCGGCGAACGACGGAAGTGATGGTGGAGACGCGGCAGACGTGAAGGAGCGAACGGCGGCGGAAGTGGTGGTGAGGGGGCGGCGGCCGAGAGGGTGGAGGTGGAGGCTGTCGTGAAAAGTGTATGGGAATTAGGGTTTGTGTTTAGTTGCGGATAAATAACTGGATAGTTCGGTAACCGAGTTAACGCGCCAGGATAGTTCGACTAGGAACGCGTTAACTTTGTGACGTCAGGGCTCGGGTTTTCAGGAGATTACTCAACTGGAAAGCAAAGCTCTATTTCGACGTAACTCAAAAAGAAAGACAAGAGTACCTATTTATACTAGAGAGTGGGCCTAATGGGCCAGACTCTCTAGTTACTAAATCTGGCGGCCCATTTAACATAAATGGAAACCACCCAGAAATAGCAGCTACTAAAAATAGAAATAATGTTTATATAACGTACTAAACAAGTAATGTCTCGATCGAACTAGATATAGCTGTAGAGGAGTCAGTCACGGCTAAACTGACGAGACACAGAAGCTCGGGCACTGTAGTGATCTGGTTGTGACTGGCTACAAGTCTGGTCACCAAGGATTGTGTCGCTACTTGGACACTCTTCGCTCTGGAACGGGTGATCGGACCCGTAGGTGGAAGTCGCATGGCGTCTTCCTCCTCTGTAGCTGACATGGAGGACTGGGTCACATCATTATGGCTATATCCAATTTGGTTACATTATATAGTTTTATACTATAATTATATCCAATTTGGTTATATCCAATTTGGTCATATTCTTATAGTTATATCCAATTTGATTATATATTATGGTTATATTCTATATTTATATACTATGGTTATATCATGTATTATATTCTATTGTTATATACTATGGTTACATCCAATTTGGTTATATCATATCGTTATATCCTATAGTTATATACTATGGTTATATACTATATTATATTATATTATATAGTTATATACTATTATTATATCATATAGTTATATACTATGATTATATCTTATAGTTATATCCAATTTGGTTATATCATATCATTATATCTTATAGTTATATACTATGATTCTATCTTATGGTTATATTCTATTGTTATATATTATGGTTATATCCTATATTAGATTCTATAGTTATATATTATGGTTATATCATATAGTTATATACTATGATTATATCCAATTCGGTTATATCCAATTTGGTTATATCCAATTCGGTTATATCCTTATAGTTATATCCAATTTGGTTATATACAGCAGAATATATTCTATAATCATAGTATATAACTATAGGATATAACTATAAAACATAATATAGATATAGAATTTGGCTCTGGCGAAACAGCCTCTTTGAGTAAAACGGTAGTACTAATCTAGAGCATTGGATGAGAATAGAATTGATAGTCATGATTTAATCTAGAGGGTTGTAAAGTAGGTTGGTGGATTCACCCACACACAATTCCTCCAAATCCCATGATATTAGGGATTTCTTTTACCCATATTATTCACTTTCCAAATTTCTCTTCTCCTTATACGTTACTCTCTCCAAAATCCCGCTTCTCATCGTCGCCTCCTCGCTTCTCATCGTTCGCTGGGATCGATGATGTAATACCCCTGACTTATTGTCGGTAGTGCCACACGCCAGTGACCTCAGACGTTATTGTCCGATGTCACCCAAGGCTTTAATCGGAACAATTAAACCTAAATAAACACAATTAAATAACGAAAGGTTAAACAGCGGAAGACATTTGTATATGGAACTCAACCATTTATATTAAAAGATCTCTCATCAAACGAGAGAAGTGTTTTTACAACAGAGTGAAATCACAGCGGAAAACTTATAAATTACACAGCGGAAGACTTGAAGAATAAATCTATTACATGACTTAGTGGTAAGAATAAATAATAATTGACAACCTTTAAAAATACTAATACTTGAATCTCCAACTGCAAGTCTCTTCTTCCATGGTTACTTCGGACTTTGGGGGCCAACCACTGATGTGCTGTATAGGACGGATGACACCAGTCAACCATGCAAGGAATAAAACCCGATTGGTTAGTCTAATGAAAGACTATGCAAGGGTGAAAACAGATGGTTCTAGTGATCGTAATCGTTTACTATCATGGTCCCTCGAATAACAACTGAAGGAACGATATATAACCCGGAACTTTTACGAAATTATTAAAGTTTAGACATGCACTAAAAAGGAAATGAGCCTTATGGGAAACGTATGAAAAGAAGACTCCAAAAGATTGAGTCTTACGGAAAGTATGACAAGTGTTCGGGAACATAATAATTTCACACAAGCGTTTAAAAAGACTTGACCATTTGGGTTCATGACCAACCTCAACGCGTAATGCGAATTCAGATTTGGAAGGAAGACTTACTCTAATCGAAGTCCAGACGAGGTTTCAAGTTGTACTTCTCGCCCAAGATTCATTAATTATGTGCATAGCGGCACTTATCTTATTTTAGTGACAAAGCGTACATTTATGTTATAAGCTTTTAGAATATATCATCTCATCGCGAGAGATATCGAAGGGAATAAATCCCGAATGGCGGCACCAACTGTTGTGCACCTACCCTGAGTAAGGGTACAGTCATGACCAGAGAGAGTACTAGGGAAAAATCCTCCTAGCACCAGTTATAAAGAAACAACTAGACCTCGCAAGGTACATAGCGTTCCTACGAATACTCGTTCTAACTAAACAGTTCAGATCACACAATAGTCCACATCAATACCATCATGGTAATAACAGATATAATAGCGTTGTTTCTAACAATATATACAACCTATTATAATATCATGTTTTAATCGTATTATTCATAAAATCTGTTCCCAAACGAAAACAATAGTTCATCCCAATTTAATTAACAATTAAACAATTGATAATTAATGGAAACATGGAATGATAAGCAAGAGCGAACCGCCACTTGCCTTAGATTAGACGAACGATTGATCAACGATGGGTTTCTGGGTCTGGAACGGGAACGGAAGTCGGATTACAGATTCCTACGGAAATGACCCACAACGAAACCCTAGGTTAGATTTGACAATAAAATGTACGAATCTAAGAAAGAACAAAAACGAAAGGACGAAAGTCCCGCCCGAGATCGGCATGCCTAAAGCCACGATCGCGATTGCCCAGGCAATCCGCGATCGCGGTGGGCACTGCCGCGGTCGCGGTCGTCGAGGACGAATGTCCGCGAGTGACAAAGGCAGTGGCCGCGGACGCGGCCGACCTTGTCACTGCCGCGGTCGCGGTAGTTCATGTCCGCGGTCGCGGACATGAACTCCGGCGACCCAAAATGACGAGGAACTCACCGGCGACGACTCCTTGGCGCTCGATTCGCGGTGGCTTCGACTTCTGGCCACCTTGCGCCTCTAATGCACTACTCCGGGGCTGCTACAACCCTTGGCGAAGGCTCCGGCGACGACTTCGAAATCTCCGGCAAAAGCTCGAACTCCGGCGACAAGCACCTTGGGAGAGAGAGAGGTCGGGATGTGAGTGAAGATGGAGGCTTTCCTCCCCTCCTTTTATAGGGAAAGAAGGCTCCATCAACCGACAACCCAGCCAGTGCATCGACGCCACGCGAAAGAAAGACGAAGGGCGACGCTGGGCATTTTCCGCGATCGTGGTGACTTTTCCGCGGTTGCGGAAAATTCCTTTTCCCAGCTCTCCAGTGCACGCTTATTCCGCGATCGCGGTGGCTCTACCGCGGTCGCGGAAATTCCCCTTTTCGCGCCTTTTGCCCGGGAGGAGGTATGGGCATGGGTTCTAAACCCCGGGTTAAATATGCGTGTACCCGAACGAATATTCTAAGCCCCGAAAATACGTCGAATGTCTATTCCAAGGTTCAGGGAATTTTACATAGATCATACACGATACAGAAATTCTGAATTTTGCCAAACGTGTCTCGATTAATTGACGAGGGTTTGGGAAATTACCCAATTACCCTTACTAAAAATGAGGGGTATTACATCACTTCCCCCTAAAAAGAAGTTTCAACCCTGAAACTTGACCGCAAACCCAAAAAAAAATGAGGCGTTACATCACTACCCCCTTAAAAAGGTTTCGACCCCGAAACTAGCATCACCAAGCTAAAAGGACCGATTCCACCATAATCTCCTTACCTGATCTTAGTATCCTTAATCATCTCGTCCTTGTACTTGCTTCCTAGGAAAACGATCTGCTTCTTCAACCATACCACTATCTCACATAGCCTACTTCCACGTACTATTCATGTACTAACTCGTGACCATCCTCAAGGTCATAATTATCTTAGGATAATTGTCTCCTAAAATCATCGCACTAGTCTTGCTATACCTTAAGCATGAGAACACACATTTCTCATTCACCTTTCTCTAAGCCTCTCTCAGAGTACATGCCTTATGTTCCTTAAGTTGATATCCTTGAATAAATTTGGTTTCCGAAACCTGTACCACCAAAAATCGAACTATTTACTCGATCATGATTCCACTTACTACATACTGCCTACATTCCTTACTCTTGCTAGAACAGATGTGATCATTCATAAGATTACCATTGTCTCGCTCAGAGTATCCATTATAATCTCCAATATAACCTCATTGTTATGACATATTCCTCCTAAAGACCTTGATGTCCTTAATTAGGAGAATACAACATCTTTCTACTAACTTTCTTTCGACAATCTAATCCTCAAGTACATACATAGAATTCCACTATACCTCAACTTAGTACCTCTCTTGTCATATAGACATTACTCCTTACATACACGACTCACCTATTAAATTGGTTACCTTACTCACATTTGGCCCTTGTACCATATCTTTAACTCAAAATCTTTACTCCTGTGATCCCACAATTACTCACACCACAGCCTATGTCCCATTACCTCAACATGGTTTACTAATCCTCTCCATAGGATTATACTCTCGTCTTACCCAAACGTGTCATACGATCACCTTAATAAACGTGGGTCACCTTTTCCTCAAGTCCACTTGATATCATCTACATACTTACTTTATGCCACACTATTGACCTTCAAAACCGTAAAAACTTTTACCGGTCGAGTTTGCTATTCACCCAAAAATCCTTAGGCAATCAGTTGTCCTCATGCGATTTATTATCCCAAATCGAGCACCCTTTTGCTTTACGGATATTTACCATTTATCCAAGGTTAACTTAACGTATTCCTTATTCAATCTCTAACTTAAACCTGTAAAGTTCCTTAACTTTCTCCAAACATAATCACAATACCTTTACTCCTATGTTCCTCAAAACGAATTACATGAGACATTACTCCTATATCCTTAAGGTACCATCCTGATAAATGATTCATTATCAACCGCATCAGTCACTTCTATCAGGATCCTTTAATAACTTTATACGATTAACGCTTGCTACCTTACTCCTTAGGCGCACATAGACAATTCTCTCCACTAAATCCTTTTAATTTATCGGAATCATCAACATAACCTATCCTTAAACTGTAATCTTTCCATTTAAGTGGCCTCTTCCTAACACAGTAACTTCAGAACTTAATCTTCTCCAAAGAATTGCACCATAAGCCTTCTAACTGACAAACTCACATAAAATCCAAATATCAAACCTTACAACCTTACAAGTATCATAACTCCTTATTCCCTGAAAGTACAACTTACCAAATTCAATCATTTGGCCCAATTAGGTTCGACCTATACGCTCATTTCCTGACTCAAATCCCAAAGGTTTGTTTAACTCTCTCAAATAACTTATTTCTAACTTAAGATCCTTATATTCCTCACACAATCTACTATCCATCCAAGACTTAATCATATCATTTCTTTATAGAACCTCAAAACAAACCTCGAATAGATCTTCCAATATGATACCTATGATTTCGTACACTTGGTTGCTCCACAAGCTTTCACCACTGATCCTACACTATAAGTCTTAAATTTTCAAGTGGGCTTTCTCCCAATACAATCGTTCACAACTTAATTTCCAGAAAGTGTTATATCATCGGCCTTATAGACGTCACACTCTCTAACAATCCACATCTCAGACCTTGTAAATATCCAGATATCATATCTCTATATCCCTTGAAGGTACAATTCATTGATTCAGTTCCTTGGCCCAAATAAGTTTGGCCCTAAAGTTCACTTCCAACTCAACCTTTAGTTTCCTCAAAACAATGCTGTGATAAATCCATTAGCACAATTGTGACCAATCACTTGATTTTCCCTAAAACGTGACATCAAATCGCATTAACAGGCATTGATCACTCTATGCCAATCCTTATGTCGTTTATCTTAAGGAAGCCTCATAACGAAACCTCAGATAAATCTTCCAAAATAATACTTATGGCTTCACACCTTTATCCTTTCCGAAAGTCTAATCCTTTGGACCACAATGAACATACTTACTTACAACTTCCATAAGCAAAATCCTTGGGTTCTAAAGTTCTACTCAAGGTCGTAACAGAGTACGATCCGCTTAGAGAAACTGGATTCCCTATGAACTATCTCTTATATACATTTATTCTCTTCTCAACAATCTATCCATATAGACGACTACAGTATGACCTCACAACGAGGCATTCTGAACTTCATGTAGTTCATTCCTATGTGCTTTGACCAGAACAAATGTTTAGGGTACCCATATGAGAAGAAAAATTCTTAATCCCATAGAGCATTAACCACATACATTTGTTTCCTCAACATTAAGGAATTTTGGTAAAACTCAAATCACGAGATAACGCTCGTCCGATCAACGAAGGGAGTAATTAATGTCATATCGTTGTGACATTACTCCAAGAACGAAGAGAGATTCCTAATAATGGATCTAGTAATTCAGTAATGGAGTCGCCCCTGGTGTTAACCATATAGGGAACGAACACCTCAGTTCCATACATTACCCCTTCTTTGTGAGTCCTGACAGCCCTTATCCATCCGTGACATAACTATTTTTGGCACTCACGGAGTCTCGTATGAAAGAACAATTTGCAATAGTAACGAATTTAGTAATTTCCGGAACAAGGAAACACTTCTTTATTGTTCGAAATATTACATAGAACAACTGATAGAAAGTCGAATAGACAGATTACTAAACTATGAAGACTAACGACACAAGTCATCGCCCCTTATTCTAAAAAGCCTTACAAAATACTACCACTTGTACAAAGCTTCCCTCCCATCGGGGTGACGTATCACAAAGATTCGCTGCTCTTGACCCGAAAATTCCATAGGTGCCTTGCCTTTATCACGAGCAACATATTGCTCCGGAGCAGATACTTCCGCCCGTGGGTTCTGTCCACTGCCAACTTTTGAGGCCTGATTATCTTGAGTTGGCCTTAGGCCCTTCTTCCTACAGTATGCCTTCATGTGGCCTTCCCTTCCACAATAGTAGCATACCCTCTTATCCTTCTGGAAACTAGGACTCTTGTACCCGGCCTTACCACAATTGTGGCATTGAATCACGCCGCTATTCCAGCCTGATCCCTTGGCGGAATCAGACGGAGTTGCCTTGGTCCTAGTACGACCAGACTTCTTGAACTTGGTGGGCGACGTCGGGCGCTTGAACGAGCCAGTCTTGCGATTCTGTTGCCCATTCTGTGTCTTAATCTGTGCCTCCATACAAGCTGCGACTTGGGGTATGGGGGCCGCTTGGGCTTGCGGTATCACCTGGCCCATTAATACTTCGACCACTAGCCCCACTATCTGTCCAATGGTCGCCGCATTTAGCACGATTGGGGCATGAGGTGGAAAACCCCTTGCAGCTTGGGGGTCCACTTGTCCCTGATGAACATCCTGTCGCAGGGTCGGGTCACTACTGCGTGATCCAGATCTCGCGTCTTCCCCTGGTGGAGTAGCACTTCTCAGCCGAACTCGAGAATCGTTGCTAGGACTTTCGTTAGCTGCTCGGTTGGTGGATCGGGTGTCCATCATCTGTTGATGAACCATAACGTTACTTTAGAACTTTTCCAACTGGTACTTGACACTGAGTCAATTACGTTATGATACGATTTATAAGGGTCCAAACTAATAACTTTATATCAGTCTGATTGGCCCACCACCATTAACCGCAGAAACGACTTCTTCTCTGACTTACTTGGGAAGTGGAAACTCTAGGAGAAACGTCAACCTTTAACTGACATTCCATCTAAGGAGAAATGATATTCCTAAGAATGGATCTAAGGAATAAGTAACAACTTGAATCTTGCAGAAGTTTGAAAACCACTTAAATCTTATACTTTCAACTTCATACTTTATACATTTAAATATTTTATAAAAATAGTTATTTATAAAGTTAGTTCCTCAAACTAGTGATATAATTATAACAAAACTCTTCTAAGACCCAAATCATACTTTTAAAGTTACAACCATAAACTTAGTTTAATCGCTTATAACACGACATTTTATAAACCAATTATAAATAGCTTTTGAAGTTCGATTAGCTAAAACATTAGTTTAAATTAAATTCCAAGAAATAATTAAAACTTTTAAATTTAACATTAAGACTCTCGAAATTTATTTCAAATAGAAAATAGGTTGAAAATAGTTTCGAAATGAATTTTCAAACATTCTCAAACCTAACAATAGGCCAAGAATTTTAAAACCGTTGCTCTGATACCATAATTGTAACACCCCCGACTTATTGTCGATAGTGCCACACGCCAGTGACCTCAGACGTTACTGTCCGATGTCACCCAAGGCTTTAATCGGAACAATTAATCTTAAATAAACACAATTAAATAACGAAAGGTTAAACAACGGAAGACATTTGTATATGGAACTCAACCATTTATATTAAAAGATCTCTCATCAAACGAGAGAAGTGTTTTTACAACAGAGTGAAATCACAGCGGAAAACTTATAAATTACACAGCGGAAGACTTGAAGAATAAATCTATTACATGACTTAGTGGTAAGAATAAATAATAATTGACAACCTTTAAAAATACTAATACTTGAATCTCCAACTGCAAGTCTCTTCTTCAATGGTTACTTCGGACTTCGGGGGCCAACCACTGATGTGCCGTATAGGACGGATGACCCCAGCCAACCATGCAAGGAATAAAACCCGGTTGGTTAGTCTAATGAAAGACTATGCAAGGGTGAAAACAAATGGTTCTAGTGATCGTAACCGTTTACTATCATGGTCCCTCGAATAACAACCGAAGGAACGATATATAACCCGGAACTTTCACGGAATGATTAAAGTTTAGACATGCACTAAAAAGGAAATGAGCCTTATGGGAAACGTATGAAGAGAAGACTCCAAAAGATTGAGTCTTACGGAAAGTATGACAAGTGTTCGAGAACATAATAATTTCACACAAGCGTTTAAGAAGACTTGACCATTTGGGTCCACGACCAACCTTACCGCGTAATGCGAATTCAGATTTGGAAGGAGGACTTACTCTAATCGAAGTCCAGACGAGGTTCCAAGTTGTACTTCTCGCCCAAGGTTCATTAATTATGTGCATAGCGGCACTTATCTTATTTTAGTGACAAAGCGTACATTTATGTTATAAGCTTTTAGAATATATCATCTCATCGCGAGAGATATCGAAGGGAATAAATCCCGAATGGCGGCACCAGTTGTTGTGCACCTACCCTGAGTAAGGGTACAGTCATGACCAGGGAGAGTACTAGGGAAAAATCCTCCTAGCACTAGTTATAAAGAAACAAGTAGACCTCACAAGGTATATAGCGTTCCTACGAATACTCGTTTCTAAATAAACAGTTCAGATCACACAATAGTCCACATCAATACCATCATGGTAATAACAGATATAATAACGTTGTTTCTAGCAATATATACAACCTATTATAATATCATGTTTTAATCGTATTATTCATAAAATTTGTTCCCAAACGAAAACAATAGTTCATCCCAATTTAATTAACAGTTAAATAATTGATAGTTAATGGAAACATGGAATGATAAGCAAGAGCGAACCGCCACTTGCCTTAGATTAGACGAACGATTGATCAACGACGGGTTTCTGGGTCCGAAACGGGAACGGAAGTCGGATTACAGATTCCTACGGAAATGCCCCACAACGAAACCCTAGGTTAGATTCCACAATAAAATGTACGAATCTAAGAAAGAACGAACGAAAGGACGAAAGGACGAAAGTCCCGCCCGAGATCGGCATGCCCAAAGCCACGATCGCGATTGCCCAGGCAATCCGCGATCGCGGTAGGCACTGCCGCGGTCGCGGTCGTCGAGGACGAATGTCCACGAGTGACAAAGGCAGCGGCCGCAGACACGGTCGACCTTGTCACTGCTGCGGTCGCGGTAGTACATGTCCGCAGTCACGGACATGAACTCCGGCAACCCAAAATGACGAGGAACTCACCGGCGACGACTCCTTGGTGCTCGATTCGCGGTGGCTTCGACTTTTGGCCACCTTGCGCCTCTAATGCACTACTCCGGGGCTGCTACAACCATTGGCGAAGGCTCCGGTGAAAGCTCGAACTCCGGCGACAAGCACCTTGGGAGAGAGAGAGGTCGGGATGTGAGTGAAGATGGAGGCTCTTCTCCCCTCCTTTTATAGGGAAAGAAGGCTCCATCAACCGACAACCCAACCAGTGCATCGATGCCACGCGGAAGAAAGACGAAGGGTGACGCTGGGCATTTTCCGCGGTCGCGGAAAATTCCTTTTCCCAGCTCTCCAGTGCACGCTTATTCCGCGATCGCGGTGGCTCTACCGCGGTCGCGGAAATTCCCCTTTTCGCGCCTTTTGCCCGGGAGGAGGTATGGGCATGGGTTCTAAACCCCGGGTTAAATATGCTTGTACCCAAACGAATATTCTAAGCCCCGAAAATACGTCGAATGTTTATTCCAAGGTTTAGGGAATTTTACATAGATCATACACGATACAGAAATTCCGAATTTTGCCAAACGCGTCTCGAATAATTGACGAGGGTTTGGGAAATTATCCAATTACCCTTACTAAAAATGAGGGGTATTACAGATGAAGGTGCACTCATCGCCGGTGAGCTAGTCGGATTCTAGCTCCGATGGGCGATTTTTGTCGTACGTCAACTCCGATTTCATCTATGACGCGAAGAAGAAGAAGTCATTGAAGCCGATTCGGACGAGGGTCTCGGATCACCGTTCTGAGGCCGGCGAATTCTTGTACAAGAAAAACCGAAGCGTCGATCCGAGGCCGCCTAAAAGCGACAACGCCGGCAAGTCGGCGAAGTCTCGGGCGATGAAATTCTACGGCGACCTGAAGCGGATGAAGCAGCCGATTTCGCCAGGAGGAAAGCTGGCGAACTTCCTCAACTCTCTCTTCAACGCCAGCGGCAGTTCCAAGAAGCAGAGGATTTCATCCTCTCCTTCATCCACACCGACCGCCGCCAAGTCCAATTTCACCACCTCCAGCACGACACTGTCCTGCTCAACCGCCTCTACTTACTCGCGGTCCTGCCTGAGCAAAAGGCCGTCGTCGGCCGGACGGTACGACGACGTCTGCGTGAAACGATCTGTGAGATTTTGTTCGGTTCTCCTCGCTGCTCGCTTCTCATCGTCGCATCCTCGCTTTATCATCGTCGGTGGCGTCTTTGAATTCGATTATCCTCGTCCCTCGCTTCTCCACATGTATCTTACTCTGATTTTTTAAACCCTAATTTTTTCAATCCTAAATCCTTTCGATTTCTTACTCTAATGTTGATGTTCATATTTTGCGCTATGATATTCATGTTAACGATATTGTTATTCACAGTGTTACAAATTGTGTGTTTTGATTTTATATGTTTCTGATATTGTATATTTGATATTCAGTTTTTATGTGGTGTTATTCATTATAATAATGTTGATATTCATGTGGGTTCAAATTCTGCTTGTTGATGGTGTTGTATGAGTTGTTGATCGTTGATATTCACGTTTTATATGTGTTATTCAAATTGTTTGATTTAGGGATTTAGGATTTAATGCGATATTCATACAATTGCTTTTGATATTCATGTTGGATGCACGTTTCATGATCTGAGTAGTTTATATTCAAATTTTATGATGTGATATTCGTTATAATGTTGTGGATATTCGTGTTGTTCGTTTTGGTTTTTTATTTGTGTTGTTTGTACTATTTGCAATTGATATTCAAATTGTTTGACGTGATATTCATACAAATTCCTTTGATATTCATGTGGGATGTACTTTTCATACTCTGAGTAATTATATTCAAATTTTATGGTATGATATTCACTGTAATGGTGTTGATATTCATGTTGGTCGTTTTGGTGTATTACTAGTGTTGTTTGCACTTGATATTCAAATTGTTTGATGTGATATTCATATAAATTCCTTTGATATTCATGTGAGATGTACGTTTCATGCTCTGAGTAGTAGATATTCAAATTTTATGATGTGATATTCACTATGATGTCGTTGATATTGGTGTTGTCTGTACTGATTGCGATTGATATTCAAATTGTTTGATGCGATATTCATACAAATGTTTTGAAATTCATGTTCGATCAGTTTTGTAGTTTATGTTAAGGGTTTTAGTGTGCATGGATTTAAGGTTCATGGTGTAGAGGTTTAGCGTTTAGGGTTTAGGGTGTAGGGTTTAGGGCTTAGGGTTTAGCATTTAGGGTTTAAGGTTTAGGGTTAGGGTTTAGGGTATATGGTTTAGGGTTTCGAGTGTAGGGTTTATGGTTTAGTGTTAGGGTTTAGAGTTTAGGGTTTAGGATTAGGGTTTAGAGTTTAGGGTTTAGGATTTAGGGTGTAGGGTTTAGGGTGTAGGATTCATGTTGGTTCAATTTTGCTATATTTTTGGTGTTGTTTATACTCTTTATAATTAATATTCATATAAATGCTTTTGATATTCATGTTGTATGTACGTTTTACGATTTGAGTAGTTGATATTCAAATTTTATGATGTGATATTCATTATAATGTTGTTGATATTCATCATTTTTTTTCAAGCCTAATTTTTCAAAGCACGTGATTTATTGAGGACAATGGATTCCCTCACATGAACGAAAACCTTAGTGATGATAATATACCCGAGTGAGTTGTTGTTCAACCTAAACCGGATGAGACTGTTGTATCGACGAAGAGATGTTTGAAGCTTCCTGCTTGTCTAAAAAGTACAAGTTATTGCGTACTAGCGATATTCATGTTTGTTATTCCTAATGTTCATGTAATCATTACTGATGTTCATGTACATTTGTCCGTGTATAACTATTTGTGTTAGTGTGAAGTGGTTATTTTTGGTTTGGGTTATGATATTCATGTTGAAACGTAGTGATATTCATATCAATATAGAATGATATTCATGCTAATAGATACAACAATTTAGCTATCACTTACTACCATGAATAATTGGACGAAGAACACAAATCCCTTCATATCCTTACAAGTATTGATACCAAATTGTACACAGACTAAATAAATATATTGTATAACAAGATTAGCAAATCCCTTCATATCCTTACAAAATTTACAAATTATATGATGTGTAGCATGAATAACTGGTTGAACAACATGAATATCTATTAGTGAATTTCGAATATAAAAAAAAATCATTTATATCCAAACCATATTAAAAGGTTCGGAATGCTAAAATA
The DNA here is from genome assembly GCA_027886185.1 of Rheum nobile. NCBI lineage: Eukaryota > Viridiplantae > Streptophyta > Magnoliopsida > Caryophyllales > Polygonaceae > Rheum > Rheum nobile. The sequence continues at coordinate 2,094,593 of WOAB01000500.1, read as the reverse complement.
ATGAATATCGACTTGCAAAACATGAATATCTATGAACAGAATACATATAACGAAATTACAATTCTTTTTTGCCAAACTTTGATTTTTTATCATCCTCGTGAAAAATGCATTTTGTGTCAAACTTTGATTTTGTATCATCTTCTTCTGATATTTCATTTTCGGATAATCAATGTCTTCCTATGAGCTCTCCACATCATATATTCGCTTGAAACATTCTTTTTGTTCAACCCTGACATCTGCAAGAAATTGTGAATATCGATACATAATACATGAATATTAGTCACAGATTCATGAATACTGATTCACTTTACATGAATACCATTCCTAAAATATTGAATATTGTTAAAGAAACATAAATTTTATTATAAATCAACCTAGATAATCACATCACAATAATCATAATCTAGTAAAGCATATTCGCATAGTTAATATTAATAATAAAAGGTTGTATTCGATTTGATATTCAATTTTGGATCATCTATATATTCATGACACAATGCATATGTAGTAATAAATACGCACTATTCATGAATATGTATGCGTTGTACATGAATATCATCTCATCATAATCAGTTTACTATCAACCAGGATGTTCAAAATTAGGCAAGTGATATTCATCACAATTTGCATGCTCGATATTCATAACAAAGGCAAATGTAGCAATGAATATCTATGAATTACATGTGAATATCAAACAAAACTTTTCGAATATCACTACACAAGCATACTGCATCACTCTTAATTAAATACGTTGAATATCTATATTGATAACACGAATATCAAACACACAATTTTGAATATCACAACATTATTTGAGGTACGAGGATTCACGCATGATACATGTTCATCTCGACTGCAATCGTATTCATCTAACGTTGATTACTGGCCTTGAGGATCGCTTCTAGAATTCAAGAATATGTCGCGGTTTCTAAGATCGGTGTAGGCTGATTCGAACGTCGATGAGCTCGTCGCGAGGGATTTCGGGTGTCTTGATCACAATCACGACATTTTGCCGCGGAGAAGACGATGAAGATGATGATGTTGCCGGATCTGAGATGCAAAAAATCGATAGAGAAGACGGTGTAGAGGAAGAATTTTGCAGCAAACTTTGAAGGGTTGTTGTTGAACGCGAGGATTTTTGATGCTTCCTCTTCTGTCGGGGCTGTTCTTGTGAGTTTTCTAGGGTTTCAAGCTTAGGCCTTTGCCTTGTAGCAAGGCTTCGATGAGGCAGAAGCTTGTTGAATTACTTGAATCGATGGAGAAGGGAGGATCGATGAGGGAGAAGACGATCGGTGCAGAAGACGATGTAGAGGAAGAATTTTGCAGCGAGCTTTGAAGGGTTGTTGTTGAACGCGAGGATGTTTGATGCTTCCTCTTCTGACGGGGCTGTTCTTGTGAGTTTTCTAGGGTTTCAAGCTTAGGCCTTTGCCTTGTAGCAAGGCTTCGATGAGGCAGAAGCTTGTTGAATCAATGGAGAAGGGAGGAGCGATGAGGGAAAAGACGATCGGTGCAGATTTGGGCATCTTCTCTCTCCAATCTTGGTGCAGATTTATGATTTTTTTTATTAATATTCTCCATATTATATGGTAACTGCTTCTTTAAGCTCTATTATTATGGAAACACTCCCACTACAACTAATCTACACTCTCTCAATCCATCCGTCCATTACCCTTCATCCGACATCCCAGATTAATACCTTCGTTTTACCACAATTTTCGTTTTACCGGAGCGTTCCTCTATAGATATAACCATGGTATATAACAATAGAATATAGCCATAAGATAGAATCATATTATATAACTATAGGATATAATGATATGATATAATCAAATTGGATATAACTATGGTTATATTCTATTGTTATATACTATGGTTATATCCTATAGTTATATACTATGGCTATATCCAATTTGGTTACATCATATAGTTATATACTATAGTTATATACTATGGTTATATCATATATTACATCTTATAGTTATATACTATGATTATATCATATAGTTATATATTATGATTATATCTTATAGTTATATCCAATTTGGTTATATATATCCTTATAGTTATATCATATAGTTATATAACTATAAGATATATGAATTAACCATATTATATAATTATAGAATATAATCAAATTGGATATAACCAAATTGAATATAACTAAAGGATATAACCATAATATATAACTATAGGATATACCCAAAAGATATAACCAAATTGGATATAACTATAAGATATAATCATAATATATAATTATAGGATATAACGATATGATATAACCAAATTGGACATAACTATAAGATATAACCATAGTATATAACTATAGGATATAAGCATAGATATAACCAAATTGGATATAACTATAAGATATAACCATAATATTTAACTATAACCAAATTGGATATAACTATAAGATATAACCATAGTTATATACTATGGTTATATCCAATTTGATTATATATACTATATATGGTTATATCATGTATTATATTCTATAGTTTTATACTATGGTTATATCCAATTTGATTATATCATATCGTTATATCTTATAGTTATATACTATCGTTATATCCTATAGTTGTACTGTTAAGGTTAACCTAAAAAATAATTATTTTTATTAAAAAAAATGTGCGTTAACATTAGCCGTACTGTACGGCTAATGTTAACGCACCAATTTTTATTTTTATTTTTTTAAAGCCGCGTTACAGGCCCAATTGCTAACTTGTACGGTAAGGTTTAACGCACAGCTACAGTGTCATACGTTAACGCACCAATTCTGGATATTTTTCACATTTTTCCAGTTTTGTCCCTTGTGCGTTAAGGTTTAACGCACCAACATATACGTTTAACTTAACCGCACTAAATAGTGTGCGTTTAAACGATTTTTCGTGTGTATATAGGAGGGCCTAAATTTAAAATATAAATGGATACGTTTGTTACACAGTACATGTATATGTCACTCCTGGTCCTGAATATAGTCAAATTAACACCGTGACGCTTTACAATATACGAAGTAGTTCACGAGTTCATATATATTAAGTATTTCAGACTAACCGACAAATATAACACCCAATGACTATGAAATTTTCAATTCGAATTTATCTAATGTAATGGTCTAAATATCTTTTTTTTATAAAAAAAATATGGAGTAGTTCATATAGAGCTTTCTAGTAATTTGTCTTTTTTGGAAACTATTATTCATATTGGTGATTTGGAAAGATTGATTACAACCAAACAACATGATGCATATTCGAAAATGATGTTTCTACTACGTAATACTAATAACGACTTTTAAAATAACAATACCGTCGTTTTTGAAACGTAATATTCAATAGAGGGACCATAAGTTAAGTGCGGAGAATATGATATCAAGTTTCTTAATTCTCTCTTATGTGCCTCTAATAACATGGAACTCAAAAATTACGTACCTTATTTTATTTTATTTTATTATTATAGTTAAACGGAATTTGATCAATACTTTTATGTGCTATATATATCATGAATATCCATGATTAAGGATCAAGACTTTTATTTAAAAAAATCAACCAATAAGCTCAAAGTTCTATGATAATTAGTAAAACGTTATCTATTTATTAATTCGGTAACTGTTTATTTACTTTGGAGTGGATTAGTGTCGGCATTTGTAAGATTACTCTATATTCAAATACTAACTAAATTAAATCAAATTCTTACAAAAAAAAACTAAATTAAATCAAATGAAAAAGTTTCCATTATGTATGAAAATCGCAACCACCACAAATTTATAGAAAAAATGCAAGAAAGCTACTTTGCATTTGGAAAACATTTATTAATTTAGTAATAAGAAAAATAAAGTACAATACAATTTTTGACATGTAGTGACGTGATGAATGATTAAGCTAGCTAGTTGTCAATAAAATTAACACTTTTCTGTATTATATATATTTAATGGAGCTAGGTCACATGCTTAATGATATATTATAGGGGGGAAATCACACTGTCGGTGCTACAAATTATGCTATTCGTGATTCTTTTTGTATGACTTTATCTCCCACTTAATTACCTAAAAATAGCTGTTCTTTCATTTTCATCGTGCAAGCCGATACATGTGTTTCTTTTATCTTTTATTATGAAAGAAGCCAATATATATGTTTTATCTGTGTTCACCGAAACCCAACGATTAGCTATATAAAATCTAGTTCATACCTTTGAACAAAAAAAATATACTAGTTCATATCACTGTCCAATTTTTTTTGTTCTTAAAAAAAAAAACGGATACCTTTGCTCGTTCATGAACCACAATAAATTTTGGCTTACTTGTAAGGGTTTTGCTATTTGTCAGCCGGAACAATAAATAAGATGTTAAATATAGAAATTTATTTTATTAATAATTACAAACCTTTTTTTTTAGTTATTATAAATATATATTTCCTTAACAAGCAACCTACTACATCTAAATATTGATAAATTTTATTAGAAACTAAAATCCTAGAATGAAAATTATAAATCCGTAACAAAAAATATTTCTATTTTTGACATTTTATTCGTCGCCCCGGAGGCGACAAATAGCAAAATCCTATTTGTAAATACGGGTTCTACAAATTTTAGTTAATTGAAAATTTTCAAATTAGATGTCTAAGCTTATTAGCCGCTTAGGCTTTGTTTGGCAATTGTAGTTTATTCTCTATATACACTTTTTTTTTAAACCTACTTTTATACAGGGATTTTGCTATTTATTGTCCCCGAGACGAATAAGATGTCAAAAATATAAACATTTTTTGTGATGGGTTTGTAATTTCCATTCTAGGGTTTAATTAGTTTCTAATCTATTTTACCAATATTTAGATATAATGAGTTGTTTGTTAAGAAAATATATATTTGTAGTAGCTAAAAATAATTACAAATAATTACAATTTTTAATTAGATAAATTCCTATATTTAGCATCTTATTTGTTTCCCGAGGGCGATAAATAGCAAAATCCTTTATACAGTTCGATAAATGTGTAATAAAATTATTTTATTTTTTTCGCACTACTCACACTTTTCTAAAATAATACACATATACCCATAAAAACCACATTTTTACCATACTTTTTTATATGTACAACTCTATTTATCAACTATTTATAAACAAACAACTCTTTATAAACTACACCACCTAACAAACCCTTAGTACTTCTTTTTAAAAATATATGTATTTAACAATCTATGTACAATATAAATGTGTTGTAATAAGAGAAAGGATTGTGTGCGTAGAAATAGCATGGAGTATATATAGCGGGCTCTCGGGTAAAACCCGACGTCCCGTGAAAATGGTGAGAAGTTATAGCAGTTTGATTCTTCTGATGATGAATGGTCTGTTTGGATTACGCATTATTTGATATTATAATGTCAAAAATTGACATTATAATGCCAGATAATGCGTAATCCAAACAAACCCGAAATAAGGAGAATAGTTTACATTGTTATTTTGGTAAATTTTGATAATTTTAAAAAATAGAGTAATTTGTTAAAAGCTCAAGTCTAACTTACTTTCTCATTTAAGGGTTTGTTTGGTGGATGTATTTATAAAGATTTTGTTTGCTTGAAAAGTACTTGTTTTGTAAAAGTAGTTTTTGAAATTTAAAATTTGGGTGGTATGGAAAAATGTGTAAAGGGGGAAACAATACTTTTTGTAGATAAAATCTTTATAACTATAGGGACAAACAAGGCCCAAATGACCAATATCAAGCACGTGATCATTTAAATGAGTGATCGGTCAATATAGTGGTCAAGGGTGATTTTTGGCATTGACCGACCAAATTTATTATATTTGTTGGACAAATTGATTTTAGAGTCCAACTTTTATTTACCTGGGAATTTTAAAATGCACATACACTGCAATTCATTGTTAAATGTGCATTTTTTCGGGCATTTTTTGGGTCAATTTATGTTTACCTTAATTACACAACATTATAATTCAAATGCACACCACATTATAACCAAATGCACCTTTAGTATAATCAAAGCACATGTAGTTAAAATGAAATCTAGTATAACCTAAATGCACATCTAGTTATATACAAATGCGTATTCACTTATATCTAATTACACATCCTACAAAATTAAAATACACATCACATTATAATCAAATGCACATCACATTATAACCAAATGCACTTAAAGATATAGCCAAATGCACATATAATTAAAAATACACATATAGTATAACCCAAATATACGTTATAACCAAATGCACTTACACAATAAATCCAAATGCACGTATAATCCAAATGATTTTTCAGTTATATCTAATTGCACGTCTTATTATATACAAAATCACATTCAGTTATATCTAATTGCACATCCTACAATATTCAAATGCACATCACGTTATAACCAAGAACACATCACGATATAACCAAATGCACATATAGTTCAAAAGTGGACATGTAGTTATACCCAAATATACATCTACTTATATCCAAATGCACATCCAGTTATGTGTTTTTGTACCATAAACCCTAAACCTAAACACTAATCCCTAAATCTTAAACTTGAACTTTAAACCTTATGTGCATTGGAGTGTATTGTATCAACTATTTTGGGTGAAAATAAAAATATTTGGGTTAAAATTACAATTAATATACAATTACATGCATTTAAATAATTAGAAAGAGAGAGAAATGAGGAATTAAAATAAAATAAAGAGTGAAATGAGAGTTTTTTTTATTAGGTAAAAATTAGACCGGAAACCACAGAAGAGACGGTTTCTCAGTCTGTAGTATCCTTTCAGATGAGAATTACAAATTCTAGACTAGCTCAAATATCTTCAAAGAACTCTGCTGGACCATCTTTGCGATGAAGCCGTCCACCACATTTGTTTCTCGAAAGAAATGAAAAATCTGCACTGAAGAAAACAGTTGTAAAACACACAGGATATCAGAAATTAACATTTCAATATCACATGGACAGTGCCATATTTGATTAAGAACATTCACAATGGTAAGGTTATCGCATTCAAGTTGAATGTCGGTAATGCCTAATTCATAGGCCTTTACCAGGGCATTTCTTACTGTAAGTATTTATGTTTTTAAAGGGGTTGAGATACCACATTTATCCCCAAAGAGAAAGATTGGTTTACCCTTGTTGTTCCTGAAAATGTAGTCAAAGCTAGATTCACCATTAGTTTTGATGGATCCATCTGTATTGATTTTAATAATGTTATCCGGTGTTTTTTCCATTTCTTTATTGGTCGTCTAACATTGTTCATTCTATGTGTTTTTAGTCTGTCCTGTGCTAAGCAGTCAGGGTTCCAACTCTTCGTCTTATTCCAATTCTCAATTTATTTTTTAATATAAATTGGTATATCCTTTATGAAATCGGCATCATCGTTTGTTCTTCCAAAACTTTGTTGGTTTCTATGAAACCATATTCCCACCAAGAGACCATTAATTCTATAAATTGTGATCTATCAGTTTTTTTGTCGAATTTCCTTAATGATTTCATTGATTTTTTTGTTTCCTATGTTTAGGGATGTAATGATACCATAAGTATGATAATTCATTTTCTCTATTGTTTTTGTGGTGTGGTTACATTGGAATAGGAGATGATTCAAATCCTCCAATTGAGCATTGTAGCGGATACAACCCTAGGGGATTGCTACACCATTTTTTGCTAATCTAGCTTTTGTTGGTAGTCCGGTTTTCATTATTTTTCAGACAAAGTTTTTTACTTTGGGATATGTGTCCATCTTCCAGATCCATGAAGAATTATAGGCAGTATATCTCTTGTTTCTGTTAATTAACTACATAGCAGAGTTCGTAGAAAACCAACCATTTTTATTAGTTTCCTAGTACATTCTATCATGAATATCATTTAAAGGTATCAGGATAGAGGTTATTTTTTTGCTAAATCATGTGGTAAACATTGTTCTATTATGCCCTTATTCCAGGTTTTATTTGGCAACATAAATGTTCTCCCTCATCCTATGTACTCAATGTATATGTGTTAAATATACGGGGAGAATCTCCGCACCGCGGAAATTCATCCCCGCATTGCATTTTGGTTGCGCCCAAGAAAAATAATAATCCTAGTTGCGCTCAAGGTCTGGACGATTTTTTTTTATTTTGAAAAATGATTTTTTAAAGATTATTGAACCGATTCTTTATCATAACTGGTTCACTTGGACGTAACGTAGTTGCGCCTAGGAAAAAAAAACTTGGGCGCAACCCAAAAAGGAAAAGAAACAAAACTTGAAGATTTGTATTTAAATCAACAAATTTATTTCATATTAAGATTAATTTCCTACATACTCATCGCATTGTATCTATCCTGCTATTTTATATGATTTGGAAATTCAAATACCTAGTAGATTTGTATACTTGTGTGCATTTGACTATAGCAATAGACGTTTTCAAGTAATCAGGGTTACATGACTATAATTTCGTTTGTATCATGAGGTTTTAATATACTTTATTCATCTAAAATTCATGTGCGTTTCTCCACCAATTCGTTTGATATTAACTGTTTGTAACTATTATTCTCGAAAATCACATATAACTATGATTATATCATATAGTTATATACTATGATTATATCATATAGTTATATACTATGATTATATCTTATAGTTATATCCAATTTGGTTATATGTTATAGTTATATTTTATAGTTATATACTATGGTTATATCATATAGTTATATACTATGGTTATATCTTATAGTTATATCCAATTTGGTTATATCCTTATAGGTATATCCAATTTGATTATTACTATAAAATATAACCAAATTGGATATAACTATAAGGATATAACCAAATTGAATATAACTATAAGATATAATCATAGTATATAACTATATGATATAACCATAGTATATAACTATATGATATAATATAGGATATAATCATAGTGTATAACTATGGAATATAACCATAAGATATAATCATAGTATATAATTATATGATATAACCATAGTATATAACTATAGAATATAATATAGGATATAACCATAATATATAACTACAGAATATAACCATAAGATATAATCATAGTATATAATTACAGGATATAACGATATAATATAACCAAATTGGATATAACTATAAGATATAACTATAGTATATAACTATATGATATAACCATAGTATATAAATATAGGATATAACCATATTATATAACTATAGGATATAATCATAGTATATTCAACTATTTGGAGGAACACATACTGAAAAATAAAATTATTTTATGGATTAAACTCTATTTTATCGTGGTTTTCTCCATAATCCCAAATCAAGTAATCAATGTTAGACTTTGTATTTGAATGGACGAAAACCCCAAAACCTAACCATAAACCCTAAAAGAAACCCCTAGGTTGCGCCCAAAGGGTTGTGTGGGGGATTGTTTTAGGGTTTTTTAGTGTTTAGGGTCTTTATCATTCCAGTATAATTTAAAATTTTCAAGTTGAAGTTGGAAAAATAACTCCTAATATCTATATATTGACCGAATATTTTGCTAAATTGTTTCGGACCTTGAAAGGTATGATGGTGGTTGATGAGTAATATATAATGTCATTACATGATATAACTATAGAATGTAATATAGAATATAACTATAGAATATAGCCATACGATATAATTATAATACAAAAACCCTAAATTACAAACCCTAAATCCCAAAACCTAACCCTAAACCCTAAAAAAACAATAGAAACCCGTTGGGCACAACCTAGTTGCACCCAGAGTTTTGGACACAACCTAGTTGCGCCCAAAGGATTGTGTGGGAATTGTTTTAGGGTTTAAGGTTTAGAGTTTAGGTTCTTTATCATAATATATAACTATATAATATAAGATATAATCATAGTATATAACTATAGAATATAATATAGGATATAACCATAGTATATAACTATATAATATAACCATAAGATATAATCATAGTATATAACTATAGGATATAACGATATGATCTAACCAAATTGGATATAATTATAAGATATAATCATAATATAACTATATGATATAATCATAGTATACAACTATAGAATATAAATATAAGATATAACCATAGTATATAACTATAGGATATAACAATAGGATATAACAATATGATATAACCAAATTGGATATAACTATAAGATATAATCATAGTATATAACTATATGATATAACCATATTATATAACTATATGATATAATATAGGATATAACGATATGATTTAACCAAATTGGATATAACTATAAGATATAATCATAGTACATAACTATTATATAGTATATAACGATAGGTTATAACCAAATTGGATATAACTAAGATATAATCATAGTATATAATATAAGATATAACCATAGTATATAACTATAGAATATAATATAGGATATAACTATAGTATATAACTAGGATATAACGATATGATATAACCAAATTGGATATAACTATACGATATATAATCATTGTATATAACTATAGGATATAACCATAGTATATAACTATAGAATATAAATATAAGATATAACCATAGTATATAACTATAGAATATAACCTTAGTATATAACTATAGGATATAATCAAATTGGATATAACCATAGTTATATTAAAATGTGATTTTCGAGAATAATAATAACAAACAGTTAATAACACACGAATTGGTGGAGAAACGTACATGAATTTTAGATGAATAAAAGTATATTGAAATCTCATGATACAAACGAATTTATTGCCATGTAACCATGCTTACTTGAAATCGTCTATTACTATAGTCAAATGCACACAAGTGTACAAATCTACTAGGTATTTGAATTTCCAAATCATATAAAATAGCAGGATAGATACAATGCGATGAATATTTAGTAAATTTATTTTAAGTATGAAATAAATTTGTTGATTTAAATACAAGCGTGGACGCTACATAGTAGCACTCAAGTTTTTTTTGTTGGGCGCAAGGTGAACCATAATTTATTATTATTATTATTATTATTTTTCCATAAATCTGTCATGAACCAGATTTTTTAACAACCCAGTTCAATCACTAGTTGCGCCTAAGGAATTTTTTTTAATAAAAAAAATTAGGTTGTTCCCAAAAAGCGGTGCGGGGCTAGATTTTTGCGGTGCGAAAAAGAATCCCCTAAATATAGGGGTGTGCAAGATTGGATTGGACCGAAAAACCAGACTGGATCAAAAATGTCTGGACCGAACCAGATCGGGTGTATTCCGGTCCGGTCTGCGGTCTATCATTTTTAAGATTCCGGTTTCCGATCCAGACCGGATGGACCGTTTTTATTTTATATATTAATTTCTTATAACACTATTAAAAATTAGTTTCTATTATAAAAAATAAACTAGTGATAAAATATATTATCCAATATTACAAATAATGGTTATAAAAATATAAAAAATAAATAATTTTTAATTGATATAAAAATAATAATAAGAAAAAATACATTTACCGGTCCATTCCGGTCTAAGACCAGATCGAACCGAATCATATAGTTCCAGTCTGGTCTCCGGGCCAAGAATCAAAAAAATTACGATCCATCAGACCGGACCGAAAAAAAAAACAGTCCGATCTAGACCGGATGCACACTGCTAGTTAAATACGTCCATTTATTTATTGAACATTTTTTTTAAAATTGACCGTATTTATAAAGTTACCACCGTATATACTTTTTATTCTCAAATAGAAACAGTTCTCACTTCTCACCCACATTGATTCCTATGAAAAGTAAATACACGCCATGTGAACTTACCCATAATCCCATATTAAGATAAAGGACCCCGAACATTTTCTTACACGTTTTGCTTTTTAAATAATAATTTCATTCCCACTGGAATTATTCATTTATTTATTAAAAATGATATATATTCTTACACGTTTTGTTTTGACGAGCGACTTGTAGAGGAAGGTTTCTTGGTGTATGCTTTTCGCTGATGATATTGTTTTGGTTGATGAATCCAGAGCAAGGGTTAACACAAGATTAGAGGAGTAGAAGAATGCTTTGGAGACAAAGAGATTCAGGCTTAGTCGAGCGAATACAGAATATGTAAAGTTCAGTTTTGATCCAGTGGCAGAGGAGGAGTCTGACATGATGTTGGGGGAGCATATTGTACAGAAGATAGAGAGTTTCAGGTACCTCGGCTCGGTCATGCAGAGTAACGGAGGTATTGACGCGGATTTACAACATAGAATTCAATCGGGTTGACTTAGATAGAGAAGGGCATCTGGAATGCTGTGTGACAAGAAGGTCTCTCTCAAGCTAAAAGGAAAATTCTTTTCGACAGTGATCCGACCAGCCCTTTTGTATGGTGCATAATGTTGGCCGATAACTAAGGCGCAGGAGCAGAGGTTGATGGTAGCAGAGATGAGGATGTTACGCTGGATGTGTGGCTACACGAGGCTAGATAGAATCCGAAACGAAGTTATTCGGGGAAAAGTTGGAGTGGCTACTATTCAGGATAAATTGCGAGAATCTAGACTACGTTAGTTTGGGCACGTGTAGAGGAGGCCTACTAATGCGCCTGTGCGCAAATGTGAGGAGTTAGCGGCAGTACAGTTTCGTCGGGGCAGAGGGAGACCTAAGAAGAATTGGATGGAGGTCATTAGAAAAGACCTCGCCTTTTTGTCTCTCACAACGTCTATGGCTCAGGACAGGTCTTTTTGGAGGGATATGATTCGCATTACATAGGGTTAGTCAGACAGGGGATCCATGTGGCGTTCTGAATCTCTTCTACATATTTTTTTCTATTTTTCTATTTCGATTCCCTTTATACTCATTTTTCCACTCTCGTTCTTTTTAGTGGATCGTTCGAGGATATATCCACCCGACTAGTCTCGAAGTTCGGATAGAACCATCTTGACTCTCCCAGACATCCGTCGCAGACGGATCGGATTGTTGTTGTTGATATATATGCTTATACATTGTTGATTAAATAAAATAAATCACAAATCCAGGCAACAAATCTTGGAGAAATTGCAAGCTGAATCCTCTCACATAGTTACACTCCATAATTACCTCCCAGTCCCCACCCCACTTTAATACCAACCACTGGCACTAGTAATACGTTTCTTTCTATAAAAAAAAAAGTAATACGTTTCTTTCCATTAAGAAAAAAAGTAGAATACGTTTCTGTAGTGGCGTTCCCGTAAATTCCTTCTTCCTCCAGTGGCCTTTCCGTCATTTCAGCAAACTAGACACATACGAATACGATACGACATACGAATGCGGTAACTTCCATTTTATCGCGGGAGTTACTGACGAGATATCCATTCATCGCACGGGGATAAAATTACAGATCGAAAACAAAAGCCGACAAAAAGTCACAAAACCGGTTTTTATTTCACCCCGAGTAATTTCCGAACCCGAGTGTTGAGTAAGACCGGCAATAATAATCACAGAGATTAGGGCAAATTTTTTATCTTATGTCTTTGAATTTAACCTCCTCTGTTTTTATCCTCACTCCTTTGACCAAACAGACAGTCATCCTCCTCCACAGATAAACGTGGGAGTGGAGAACACCCCAAAAACCAGAAAGAGAGAAAAGAATTACTTGAAGAACAAGACGAGGAGGAGTGAAAAAGACGACAACTTTGATTGTGTATTGACAACTCTGCCCCTTGTTCCCCCACCTTTTTACCGCCACCAGCAGCACCACCACCACCGGATCGCCGGTGGGGCACCGCCGTAGGGCCCACCCACCACCACCACCACCACCACCACCACGTTCAGAGTCGTTGGCGACCCGGGCCCCGCCTGCTCCATGGGAGTGAAATTGGGTAGATCTGACTTCTCCTCTGTTTTAATTTACTATACTTTCTCTCTCTTGCTTCTGTCGGTTCCTTCATCTCTCTCTTGGCCCATCTGGCATACGCGTTGAATTATCAATCGCCCTTTTAGATTCTCTCTCTTCTCCCACACACAACACGCATTTCTTTCTCTCTCTGTGAAACCCCATCTCCATCTCCGTCTCCTTCTTCTACTACTGTCTCTGTCCACCAATTTCAGTATTCCAGAGAGAGATCCGACTTAAGAGGGATCCCCATTGAACGAGAACCCCTTTTCATCTACCGTAATTATATTTGTTTAATTAACAAATTACCCTTTTCGTTTCTCATATTATATTTTGCCATTTGTTGTGCTATTTCATCCCCCATCTCCTCCTTCCTCCTCCTTCTCTGTTCTTCAATGTGGGGTTGGTGTGGGAGAAGAAAGCTTCAGTGTTTGAAGGGCTCTATCCCTCCTAGCTTGATCTAAGAATTAGGAGCGCTTGTGATTTCTCAGATTTGAAGGCTCAATCTTTTTCTTGGTGGTTCCGATTTGCTCAGGATGGACACCAAAGGAAGGCTAGTTGCTGGTTCCCACAACAGGAATGAGTTTGTTCTTATCAATGCAGATGATATTGGAAGAGTAAGCCTTTAACATTCCTTTATTTCTGCTGTTTTTCTTTTTTCCTTTTTCCACTCAGTTGATATGTTAATTGTGAATCATGGTTGTGCTAGATATCAATCTGGAAATGACCCAATTTGCTTTGCCCTCTGAAGCCTGAGTTTTAGATTTGAGCAGATTTAGATAGTAAAGCGAGTTCTGGGACTACCCTTATGCGAATGTCTGCTCAATTAACCCACCGACAGCTTTGGATTTCCCTATTTTCCATGTTTTTCTTTGGAGCACCTCTTCAATTTCCCGTTTGGAGCTTATAATGGTTTCATTTCTTTTGCAAATAGCTTCTGCTTATTCTCTAAAGGGAGGTGATTTGTCATGGCAACTGATTGCTGTAATTAAGGTGGGAAATGTGTGGTGCTGGGGAAAGTCTTCCCATGCTTTTTACATTTTCAGTAAAATTGACAACCTCTTGGATAATTTCAGTGAGTTTTTACACCAATTAGTTGCAGATTTGAACATGGATATTCTCATAGTTTAGAACCCAGTTATTGAAAGTTGAAATCCCTGTTTTGCTCCTCAATTGAGAGAGATTGAGAAGGTTTTGGCCCGTGACAGTTGTTTTTGCCAATTACTACGACGGATGACTTGCTAATTTTCAGGTTTCAGATCTTTTTACTTGTATTTACCGAGTACTCTACATCTCTTTGTCCCGCAGGTGACATCAGTAAAGGAGCTAAGTGGTCAGATTTGCCAGATTTGTGGCGATGAGATTGAGATTACAGTTGACGGGGAGTCATTTGTCGCTTGCAATGAATGTGCTTTCCCCGTCTGTAGGCCTTGCTATGAGTATGAAAGGAGAGAAGGAAATCAAGCTTGTCCTCAGTGCAAAACCAGATACAAACGTATCAAAGGTGGCCATTTTTTCTTGTGAAATTCTTATATCTTAAAACCTCTTGCATTAGGATGGAAATGTGAAAATTGCTGCTTTATTGAATATCAGGAAGTCCTAGAGTTGAAGGTGATGAAGACGAGGATGATTTTGATGATATTGAGAATGAGCTTGATTATGCTAGCAATGGGAGAGACCCTCATCACATTGCTGAGGCAATGCTATCTGCAAGGTTTAACGTTCGTGGTACTTCAAATGCTTCTGGCCTTACCACACCAGCGGAATTCGATTCATCTTCACTTGCTCCTGAGATCCCACTCTTGACCTATGGTGAAGAGGTACAAAGTTATTTTTGACCCTTATCTTATTCTTTTTTTCTCATTATTTACAAGGAGCAATTGATCAATTATGACTGATTGACTGTTGTTCTCATTAAAGGATGCTGGGGTGTCTCCTGATAAGCATGCTCTCATCATTCCTCCATTTATGAGCCGTGGGAAGAAAGTTCACCCTATGCCATTCGCAGATCCTACCATGTCATGTAAGTTCGCTGTTTTTTTGATTGACTTGTGATCCTGGATTTATTTTTGTGATTCGTACAGTTTTCTAAATTGTTTGAGATCAACTTTTAGTGCCACCAAGGCCAATGGACCCTAAGAAAGACCTAGCAGTGTATGGTTATGGGAGTGTTGCTTGGAAGGATAGAATGGAGGAATGGAAGAGACGACAGAATGATAAGCTTCAAATGGTTAAGCATGAAGGAGATGAAGGCGAGCAAGACGATCCTGATTTGCCTATGTAAGTTTCTCTTGAATCTTTCTAACCTGCTTTATTTTTCTGCCTTTGGTTAGATATGTCATGCTGCTGATTAATTGATTTTGTTCATTGCATTTTTATATGGCTGGCTTGATGTCATTACTAAAAGCTATTTATTTCATCATTGAATCATCCAACTTTAATAAGATGCAATGAATGAAAGCAATTCAAGTAATCTGCACGTGCTTTTAAAATATGGTTGTCTTACTGCATTTGCATATTTTTTTTATTTTTTTTTAACCTTTAGCTCCATTAGTTTGGTTTCTAATTAGGCTCCCTTGTTTTTACTTTTGAAGGATGGACGAAGGAAGGCAGCCACTATCAAGGAAACTACCAATTCCATCAAGCAAGATAAATCCGTACCGGATTGTTGTTGTGCTTCGTCTTGCAATCGTTGCTCTCTTCTTTCATTATCGTATTCTCCATCCGGTGAACGATGCATTCGCGTTGTGGCTTATATCAGTCATTTGTGAAATTTGGTTTGCTGTCTCTTGGATATTTGACCAGTTTCCGAAATGGAATCCGATTGAGCGAGAAACATACCTGGATCGATTATCACTAAGGTATTATTCATCTTCCCTTCCATTATAATCGTACATCACATCATTAGTCCTGTTCGTCTTTCAATACTTACACCAAACTCATTTCAGGTACGAGAAGGAAGGGAAACCATCTGAGTTGGCTCCTGTCGACATATTTGTGAGTACTGTTGATCCAATGAAGGAGCCCCCGCTGATCACTGCAAACACAGTTCTCTCGATTCTTGCAGTGGATTATCCAGTAGACAAAGTCGCGTGCTACGTCTCTGATGATGGTGCCGCGATGCTTACTTTTGAAGGTCTTTCTGAGACTTCTGAGTTTGCAAGGAAATGGGTCCCGTTCTGCAAAAAGTTCTGCATCGAGCCCCGTGCTCCAGAGTGGTACTTCTCTCAGAAGGTAGATTACCTCAGAGACAAAGTGAATCCCGCATTTGTCAGGGAGCGTCGTGCTATGAAGGTTTGTTCTTATTTCATGAGAATCTGTCTTAGTGTTTCGGTTCCTGTATTATGAGCATGTTTGCTGACGGCTTTTCCACTTGTCCAGAGAGAATATGAAGAGTTTAAGGTTCGGATTAATGGATTGGTTTCAACGGCGCAAAAGGTTCCCGAAGAAGGTTGGACGATGCAAGATGGGACTCCATGGCCCGGAAACAACGTTAGGGACCACCCGGGAATGATCCAGGTAATTACCGTCATTTTAGCTTTCTTGCAACTTGCAATCATCCTGTGTAGTGTTTGTAATTAAGGTATTGATCATCCCATCATCCAACAGGTCTTTCTTGGGCAAAACGGTGTTCGTGATGTAGAGGGGAACGAGTTGCCCAGTCTTGTTTATGTTTCTCGTGAAAAGAGGCCGGGATTCGAGCATCACAAGAAGGCCGGAGCCATGAATTCTCTGGTAGACCTCTAGTTTCTTTATAGTATTTTTACATATTATTCAGGCAATAGAAAATCGTCAAGGATCCTAAGTATGCTTTATATTGACAGATACGAGTCTCTGCGGTTCTGTCGAATGCTCCTTATCTACTCAATGTTGATTGTGATCACTACATTAACAACAGCAAGGCACTACGTGAGGCTATGTGCTTCTTGATGGACCCAATTTCTGGGAAGAAGATCTGCTATGTCCAGTTTCCTCAGAGATTTGATGGTATTGATAGGCACGATAGGTACTCCAACCGCAATGTCGTGTTCTTTGATGTAAGTCACTTGACACCTTTCTTATTTTACATAGTTACCTTGGAACCAATAGTGGGTCTTTTTTAAAAATGAAAGAAAAGATGAAACTGCAATGTCTTATTTAATGGGTGATTTTCTATAATTTACATTATCTTTGATGTGAAGAATTGACTAAATGTGATCCCTTTGTGAAACAGATAAACATGAAGGGTTTAGATGGGATTCAAGGGCCCATTTATGTTGGTACGGGATGCGTCTTTCGTAGACACGCACTTTACGGGTATGATGCACCTAAACAGAAGAAGCCTCCGGGCAAGACCTGCAACTGTTGGCCAAAATGGTGCTTCTGCTGCTGCTGCTTCGGGTCACGCAAGAAGACCAGAAAGTCGAAGACAAGAGAAACAAAGAAGTCTAAGACGAAGGAGGTATCTACTAAACAGATCCATGCTCTTGAGAATATTGAAGAGGGAACTGAAGGTAACTCTTTGGTGTAAAATGACGTTATCTTCAACGGAGTTATTTTTCTACATCTGGCATTAACTTTGGAGTTCCCGGTTTTCGTTGCAGGGAAAGGCAGTGAGAAGTCGGCTCTCATGCCGGTAGAGAAAGTGGAGAAGAAGTTTGGGCAGTCCCCTGTTTTCGTCGCTTCTGTGCTTCTAGAAGACGGCGGAATTCCTCACGGTGCAAGCTCTGCTTCGCTCTTGAAGGAAGCCATACACGTCATTAGCTGTGGTTACGAGGATAAAACAGAATGGGGGAAAGAGGTTTGTTGCTCTACTCTTATCAATTACAATAATGAATAATCATGTTATGTTGGCGGTGGCCGGAAATTGCACAAAAAGTGCGTTTTTGGGAATTTTATACGCATGGACTCGTATTGAGATGCTCTACAAGATTATGAAATAAAATTGCAGAAAAGATATTTTTCTTTTCGTGGGCGAAATCTGGACAGAACTTGACCTTTGTTTGAGTTTTAATGCTTTTTTTTTCCGGTTTTTGGTGGTTAAGAAAACAACAAGATCAAAGTTTTTGCTGAAAATTAAGAATTGAAACATGCAAAACAAAAATTTAACTCAAAATATGTCTTCACATATGTTTGATAATATGAAATTTCCGGTGACGTGGCAGGTTGGGTGGATTTATGGGTCTGTTACAGAGGACATTTTGACCGGTTTCAAGATGCACTGCCATGGCTGGAGATCAGTATACTGCATGCCGAAACACCCTGCTTTTAAGGGGTCTGCTCCCATCAATCTTTCTGATCGTCTCCACCAAGTGCTTCGGTGGGCTTTGGGATCCGTTGAGATCTTGCTGAGTCGACATTGTCCTATATGGTACGGCTTCAATGGAGGTCTCAAGCCACTGGAGCGGTTTTCGTACATAAACTCTGTTGTCTACCCGTTAACGTCAATCCCCTTGCTCGTATACTGTACTCTTCCTGCAGTCTGTCTCCTAACCGGCAAGTTCATTGTTCCCGAGGTATAATCTTTCTCCACTTCTACTCCTGTTGTTACTTCAGAAGTTTTCGTGATCTCTGAAGCCGGGCTATTTTTACAGATCAGCATCTATGCGAGTATCCTCTTCATGGGGCTCTTCATATCCATTGCGGCAACGAGCATTCTTGAAATGCAATGGGGACACGTGGCAATAGACGACCTCTGGAGGAACGAGCAGTTTTGGGTGATCGGAGGCGTATCCGCTCACCTATTCGCGCTCTTCCAGGGGCTTCTGAAAGTGTTAGCTGGAGTCAACACCAACTTCACCGTCACTTCGAAGGCTGCTGATGACGGGGAGTTTTCCGAGCTCTACTTGTTCAAGTGGACGTCGCTGTTGATCGCCCCCATGACGTTGCTCATCATAAACTGCATCGGGGTCGTAGTAGGAGTCTCGGACGCCATTAACAACGGGTACGAGTCGTGGGGCCCACTGTTCGGTAGGCTGTTCTTCGCCTTGTGGGTGATCATGCATCTCTACCCGTTCCTCAAGGGTTTGATGGGAAGGCAAAACGGGGTTCCCACCATTATCGTCGTCTGGTCCATCTTGCTCGCCTCCATCTTCTCGCTCTTGTGGGTCCGGATCAACCCGTTTACCAACAGAGGCGGCATTGTGCTCGAGGTTTGCGGGTTGAATTGTAACTAAGAAAAGGGTAACATCATGTTCCTGAGTAGGTACAACATCTTCGATTTCTTGTTTTTTGAGTTTAAAAATTGTTGTGTAAAGAGATGGTCTCAGAAAAAAACCCAGTTGAAGGGAGGCGATGAAACGACGAGCAGCGGCGTTTGGTGGTGGGTTGTGTAAGAGAAACGGGGAAGATGAACCCCGGATGGAATGGAGGTGTATTTGTGTAGATACTAAGGGAGACTGAAATTTGTTTTTTGTTTTTTTTTTGGCAGAAAAAATGTTGTATTCATTCTTTAGAAACACGTTCCATTTTGTGGTGTGGATTTCAGAGTCTGATGTCTATAATCCTGGTGGGAGAATGATTTTTAAGGTGTTTATTCATAATTTATGGTCCCCCTTGCTGCAATAAGGGGACTTGATAATACTGATGTGGGTTGTATTTTTTGTTACTTGAAACTTATCCTTTAATTTTGGCTACTTGTTCCTATATATTGTTTGTTCACATTTTAGTTTCTTGGCTCCTTTTCCTCAAATTAATACTGCAAATGTTGATGTGCTGCAAGTGCCAACTTTTTCACAGTTCGGCCTGTTTTTGAGGTACTAAGGGTTTGTTTGTTTGAATTTCTCCTAAAATGTATTAAAATGCATTATCTTATTTTAAATTGATAATTTAATGTAATTTAATACTACGAGGGAATTCAAACGAACCCTAAATCCCACGATAAGAAAATTAACAGCTTCATATGAAGTTTGGTAATTATAACTGCTACTCGTGGTTAGTATGTGACGGCGCGTCAAATAATAAGTTATTGGAGAACTTGGAAGTGGTAAAGCATGAATTGTGAAGCTAAATCGTGGAGCCAATGCACTGTTGGAAAGCAAGGAAGTAGACGTTTGGTGATATAGTTGGTATGACAATTTTGTTAATCTGATTCTGATCACATATATATATATAGACTATATAGTATAAGGTAGTATTCAACTATTCATATATGGATTGTCACATTCCAGAGAGTGACTAAACATTATGCAGGGATAGTTCACCACCAGTAGAAGTGGACCCTGAAAAGTGGTTTATTGATCCAACTTTGCATAAATTTAACAAGCGGGGATAGCTCAGTTGGGAGAGCGTCAGACTGAAGATCTGAAGGTCGCGTGTTCGATCCACGCTCACCGCAAGACACTAATATGTTTTCCTTTTAAAATTTCTTTTTAAACAGTCAGAAACTTATCAGGTCAGTACAATTTGTCATGTTTCACTTTTGTTTTTGTTGGTCTATCGGACTAAATGAGTGGTCGTACAAAGGTCAATTACTGTTACCTTATCTTCGAACTGTTTAGATTGCTAAGATTTCGTCAGCCAAAAAGAGTCTACTTTGTCATAATTCAGTGCATTTATGTGGCACAAAGGTCAATTACTGTTACCTTATCTTCGAACTGTTTTTGTTGGCTCCACCGGTTCCGGAAACCGGAAAAATGAAAATCGGAATCGAAAAAAATACATTTTTTTAAATATAAGAAAAAAAACATTTTTTTTTGTAAAAAAATATAAAAGACATTTTTTTTAAAAATAATGATAAAGTGGACATTTTTTTAAACTTAAAAAATTTATACTTTAAGACTTAAATTTAAAATCTAACTCTATTTGACTTATAAAATGAATTGACAGAAAAATAACAATAGAAAAAATATATATATATATAACTTGAGAACCGGAGGTTTATCCGGTTCGAACCTCCGGTTTCGAACCTACGGTTCCGAATCGGGTAAACCTTCGGTTCTCCGGTTTTGGGTTTTGCCAAACCGAAACCGAATATAGGAGGTTTATTCGTTTTCGGTTCAAGCCGATTCCGATTTTTTCCGGTTCCGAAATCAAAGGTTCTCCGGTTCCGCCGAACCACGAGTCATCTCTAAAAACGCCCTATACCTTAAGGGAGGTGTCTATCATCACACATTCACACCCCTTTTACCATTTATCAGATCTCATATATACAAATTTACTAAATTACCCATAAGGACGATCTCGGTGCACCCCCACAATTTCTTTGTACATCTCCATTTCCAGAAATATGACAGATTTACCCTTTTATTAAAATATTCACCCTTTTATATGCCAAAATCTCAAACCTTCCAATTTCATATACAATACAACTTCATCTGTTTTACAATCTCCTAATTTTCTAGGGTTTAGGGTTTACGGTTTAGAGTTTAGGGTTTAGGATATAGAATAATTTCTAAATCTAATAAGAGTATAATTGTGTATATGAGGGTGGGTGTATAAAGAAATTAGTGGGGTGCACAAAGTAACACCCTTACCCATATAAATTAAAATATCAACTAAAATCCCTAACCAAAAAAACTAGAAACCGTAATATGTGAAACTCTTCCCCCGTACTCACATATTCCTCATCCGCAGTCATCTTGTTTAAAATTCTTACCTCATAGGCAAGATTAATGGTGGTGATTAGCAATACGTGTTTAGTCCTCATATAGGTTAGATTAATGGTGGCGATTTTCTTTTGATCTCCAAGTAAACCCCTTCTTTAAAGAGATCGCTCAATGATGAATTAGTTACGGAACCCTATTAACTTAAACAAGTAACCATCTTTGTTCTATGAAACTAGACATGAAATTTGATAATTAGAAGACAATTTTCAATCAAACACGTCCACTATTAACTAAAACAAGTGCGGTGCTCCACTCCTCTAAATAGATATGAAGAAAATCAATTTAAACTAGTGAGGAGCAAGGAGATGGAGCCTTAGCAAGGTTTCAATGAGGTTAGATGTCTCAAAATTGCAGTCAGTTTAGAGGCGTATAGCGACTAGGAGGAGGTTGTGACAATGTGGAGGAGAAACATAATCTCCAAGGGGGCACCATTTGACCAGTCGTGTAAAAAGAAAAGTGAAAGAGGGGATGGAAGTGGGAGATAGGAAGATAAAAAAGGGTATTATTAGTAGAAAAAATATAAAAATGTGTTATGTGTTAGAATAGGGTGTGATGATAGGCAATTATGTTAGTTAAACATAAACTAAAGACCAATTACATGTAGCTTCCATTGCCTCGTCATTCTAAGTTCTCAAATCTGAAGTTCACTCATTCTCCAAAAACTCATAATTCAATATATACATTTTTCCTGAGGCTGAAAGGGATCAAGGTTCTTGATCTATCATCAACTTTCATCAATACAGAGGGTGTCATTTGCCAAGCTCCATTTCCTGTGTAGAGAATCTCTCCATTCTTAATCTTCATCGACACCAATATTCAAAACTTCATGTTTGAAGTTAAGACTTCTACCTCAAGGGATAGAAAAGCTAGTCAAATTGGACCACCACCTTTTAACGCCAATTGATACCCATACCCCGTTTGTGGCGTTGACCAAGCTTATATCTGCAACTGGACTCTCGCGCCTTGAACTCGGCTATGGCATCAAAGATAAGATGTACTTGTTACAGACATGCTGCTATTGGAGTTCCTTGAGATATTGCATTGGCAAGTACACGACACTGAAAACCTTCAACGAATATGTTGTGTCAACCAGGACCGAACCTGCTCTGATACCATGTAAAAGTTCGTGGGCCCAATGACTGAGGTCGTGCGGACACGAGCGCATAGGCGCAGATAGGCTCAGTACATAAGCTTAGTGTGATTCTATCTTAAAACCAATTGACAATAGGAGGAGTAACCCATCAAACTTATATACTAGGCAAATTATGTTCTAACTTCACATTTGAATGTTTATATTCCAAAGAGCACTTTGATCACTTGACATCCTATATAAACTGCATTTTGGATTCTCATTTGACTTGTAACTCAACTGTAAGCACATATATATGAGGATGTTCTTAAGAGTTTAAGTCATAACACAAAAAGATTCTTAGCAAAGATGATTATCACTTCATCATTGGAGTTGTTTATAGCCCGGGTTAGTCTTCATAACCTGTAATTACAACATTGTGTTTCGCCATGGCTAACCGTTACCGGTCTAGGGAGGGAGAAGCCAAAAGTTAATGCTATTGGATTATAACAAGGTCGAAGGCGAACATGCTTTTCGATATATGAACAATTATTTTGATGCTATTTCTATATGAAAGAGAAGAGACAGAAATTGTATTGTTTTTAAATTAATACGTCTTATACTGATATATTTGTTGAGAGTACAAATTGTATTGTTTTTAAATTAATACGTCTGATTCAGGATGGTGATCCAGTGCCTAACCCTCAGCTCTATCGTAGTATTGTTGGTGCTTTACAGTATGTGACTATCACTCGCCCTGAGCTTGCCTATGCTGTCAATAGGGTTTGTCAGTTCATGCACCGCCCTACAAAGACACATTGGAGTGATGTCTAGCGCATTCTGCGCTATTTGAAAGGTTCCCTGACTTCGGGCCTTATCATCCGACCTTGTAGTGATTCTCGACTGGTTACCTACTCCGATGCTGGATGGGCGTTTGATGGCGACGATTGCATATCTCAGCATGGTTTCACTATCTATTATGGTGACAATCTGATCAGTTGGGCTTCCAAGAAGCAACATGTTGTTGCAAAGTTGAGCTCTGAGGCAGAATATCGAGCTATTGCTTTCACCTCCACCGAGTTGATTTGGATTCAGCAGCTGCTATTGGAGCTCAAGGCTTACTCGTCCGCCTATTATTCTCTGTGACAACTTGAGTGCTACCTATATGTCAGCCAATCCTATGTTCCATCAGCGATCCAAGCACATCAAGATTGATTATCACTTTGTACGAGAGCAGGTTGTTGAGGGCTCTCTAGTTGTTCGTCATGTTCGTGCTCTTGATCAGACAACAGACATCTTCACTAAGGCGGTGGGCAATGGTCGTTTTCTTTCGCTGCGTGACAAGCTGCATGTCCTTCCTCCATGAGCTTGGGGGGGGGTATTAGGAAAGATATATTATTACTTAGGAAATTAATATCTTTTATATGATAGACTTATTTTATGATAGAATTACTTCTACAATGTATAAATACCCTCTCTAGATTCAATGAAGATTTAACACATTCTTTACAAAATTACTCTCTTCTCTAATAAATAGAGAGGGTGTCATTTGCCAAGCTCCATTTCCTGTGTAGAGAATCTCTCCATTCTTAATCTTCATCGACACTAATATTCAAAACTTCATGCTTGAAGTTAAAACTTCTACCTCAAGGGATAGAAAAGCTAGTCAAATTGGACCACCACCTTTTAACGCCAATTGATACCCATACCTCGTTTGTGGCGTTGACCAAGCTTATATCTGCAGTTGGACTCTCGCGCCTTGAACTCGGCTATGGCATCAAAGATAAGATGTACTTGTTACAGACATGATGTTATTGGAGTTCCTTGAGATATTGCATTGGCAAGTACACGACACTGAAAACCTTCAACGAATATGTTGTGTCAACCAGGACCGAACCTGTTCTGATACCATATAAAAGTTCGTGGGCCCAATGACTGAGGACGTGCGGATACGAGCGCATAGGCGCAGATAGGCTTAGTACATAAGCTCAGTGTGATTCCATCTTAAAACCAATTGACAATAGGAGGAGTAACCCATCAAACTTATATACTAGGCAGTTTATGTTCTAACTTCACATTTGAATGTTTATATTCCAAAGAGCACTTTGATCACTTGACATCCTATATAAACTGCATTTTGGATTCTCATTGGACTTGTAACTCAACTGTAAGCACATATATATGAGGATGTTCTTAAGAGTTTAAGTCATAACACAAAAAGATTCTTAGCAAAGATGATTATCACTTCATCATTGGAGTTGTTTATAGCCCGGATTAGTCTTCATAACCTGTAATTACAACATTGTGTTTTGCCATGGCTAACCGTTACCGGTCTAGGGAGGGAGAAGCCAAAAGTTAATGCTATTGGATTATAACAAGGTCGAAGGCGAACATGCTTTTCGATATATGAACAATTATTTTGATGCTATTTCTATATGAAAGAGAAGAGACAGAAATTGTATTGTTTTTAAATTAATACGTCTTATACTGATATATTTGTTGAGAGTACAAATTGTATTGTTTTTAAATTAATACGTCTGATTCAGGATGGTGATCCAGTGCCTGACCCTCAGCTCTATCGTAGTATTGTTGGTGCTTTACAGTATGTGACTATCACTCGCCCTGAGCTTGCCTATGCTGTCAATAGGGTTTGTCAGTTCATGCACCGTCCTACAGAGACACATTGGAGTGCTGTCAAGCACATTCTGCGCTATTTGAAAGGTTCCCTGACTTTGGGCCTTATCATCCGACCTTGTAGTGATTCTCGGCTGGTTGCCTACTCCGATGCTGGATGGGCGTCTGATGGCGACGATTGCAGATCTCAGCATGGTTTCGCTATCTATTATGGTGACAATCTGATCAGCTGGGCTTCCAAGAAGCAACATGTTGTTGCAAAGTCGAGCTCTGAGGCAGAATATCGAGCTATTGCTTTCACCTCCACTGAGTTGATTTGGATTCAGCAGCTGCTATTGGAGCTCAAGGCTTACTCGTCCGCCTATTATTCTCTGTGACAACTTGAGTGCTACCTATATGTCAGCCAATCCTATGTTCCATCAGCGATCCAAGCACATCAAGATTGATTATCACTTTGTACGAGAGCAAGTTGCTGAGGTTTCTCTAGTTGTTCGTCATGTTCGTGCTCTTGATCAGACAACAGACATCTTCACTAAGGCGGTGGGCAATGGTCATTTTCTTTCGCTGCGTGACAAGCTACATGTCCTTCCTCCATGAGCTTGTGGGGGGGGGGGGGGGGGGGGGGGGGGGTATTAGGAAAGATATATTATTACTTAGGAAATTAATATCTTTTATATGATAGACTTATTTTATGATAGAATTACTTCTACAATGTATAAATACCCTCTCTGGATTCAATGAAGATTTAACACATTCTTTACAAAATTACTCTCTTCTCTAATAAATAGAGAGGGTGTCATTTGCCAAGCTCCATTTCCTGTGTAGAGAATCTCTCCATTCTTAATCTTCATCGACACCAATATTCAAAACTTCATGCTTGAAGTTAAAACTTCTACCTCAAGGGATAGAAAAGCAAGTCAAATTGGACCACCACCTTTTAACGCCAATTGATACCCATACCTCGTTTGTGGCGTTGACCAAGCTTATATCTGCAGCTGGTCTCTCGCGCCTTGAACTCGGCTATGGCATCAAAGATAAGATGTACTTGTTACATACATGATGTTATTGGAGTTCCTTGAGAGATTGCATTGGCAAGTACACGATACTGAAAACCTTCAACGAATATATTGTGTCAACCAGGACCGAACCTGCTCTGATATCATGTGAAAGTCTGTGGGTCCAATGACTGGAGACGTGCATACACGATCGCATATGCACAGATAAGTCCAGTACATAAGCCCAGTGTGGTTTCATCTTAAAACCAATTGGCAATAAGATGAGTAGCCCGTCAAGCTTGTATACTAGACAAATTATGTTCCAACTTTATATATGAGATGTTTATATTTCAAAGAACACTTTGATCACTTGACATCCTATATAAACTGCATTTTGGATTCTCATTTGACTTGTAACTCAACTGTAAGCACATATATATGAGGATGTTCTTAAGAGTTTAAGTCATAGCACAAATAGATTCTTAGCAAAGATGATTATCACTTCATCATTGGAGTTGTTTATAGCCCGGATTAGTCTTCATAACCTGTAATTACAACATTGTGTTTCGCCATGACTAACCGTTACCGGTCTAGGGAGGGAGAAGCCAAAAGTTAATGCTATTGGATTATAACAAGGTCGAAGGCGAACATACTTTTCGATATATGAACAATTATTTTGATGCTATTTCTATATGAAAGAGAAGAGACATAAATTGTATTGTTTTTAAATTAATATGTCTTATACTGATATATTTGTTGAGAGTACAAACTGGTCCCATGGTCTAGTGGTCAGGACATTGGACTCTGAATCCAGTAACCCGAGTTCAAGTCTCGGTGGGACCTTCTCTTTTTTTTTTTTTTTGCTCTCTCTCCTATCAAAAAAATCAAATTAGGAGGCACTACTTGAATTACAACTTCAACTCAGTAGTCAATAAACCAGCAGTTTTTACCTTGTTTCGTTACTGGAAAGGAAAAACATGCCATATATTTTCTCCCCGCAATCATCCAATTCCAGAAGTTTGCACTGACTTCTCTAGAAAGTAAGAATCGAATGAGAAAGATCAGTTCAACCTATTGAACTACGAACAATGGAGATTGGAAAATATTTCTCATTGCATGTGATATTTGAGCAGCTAGAGATCTAGAGAAGGTTTAACATGATTACTATCATTAATTATCAATATATAATAGTCTCATGCAGGTTAGTTATGACCATTATCGGTATAGCTTACATGAGCAATTTTATTTTATGTTATGAAAGAGAAGAGATGATATATATATATATATATATATATAGATGAGTCTGCTTCTTTGAAAAGATGCGGATGAGTACTTGTCACAGCTAACATTTTTTTTAAAACATATCGAGCTAATATTTCTGATAAAACTCATTGATAAATATAAACCTTGATTTCATAGCGTGTGAACGGCGGAGATAAAAACGACATTTTTATATATATGCATACTTATTAAGAAAGCATATGAACACACCATTAATCATAAAGTTTCCCCTAGCCCCTTTGGGATTCAACAACAGATGATGTTGATAGCTTTTTCCCCATGGGAGTTACATGGATGTTCAAGCTAGATGACAATTGTCTATGTTTTGGAGTAATTACACTAGAAAAGATGATCAATACATTAATGTACAGTGTAAAAACACTGAAGAATATAATATATACGTAATATTCATGTAAACCCCTCAATAACTCAAACGCGAATCGAAAATAATTTAAACTATACAATCATATAGGCGTTAATTCGTTGATCATATCCTTGCATTTATGTATATCTGTACATGATGAAAAACATAGATCACATACTTGAAGAAATACATATACAAAGGAAACAGATCTCAATCATCTTTACCAATTACGAGTGTACCAATTTAGCCCGGAGAGTTGGCAAGGGTAGCGAAACACGCCTTCACCTAGAGGCCCCAGCATCGCTGCAGCTGGACTCGGGCCACCTCCGCCTGCAAGCTGCAGCTGGCTGATCAGCCCAGCCATAGAGCTTGAGCTGTTCCCCTGATCTGCCATTGCACTCTGATCATCAACCACCGCCCTCTTGCTCCTTGTAGCCGCCTCGTCTTCGTTCCAGCATACAGAAGACAACGTCCGCTTCAGGCGCAAGCTGCTGCAGGGGGCGTTTGTGGGTTCTGTTGGTTCAGGCATTACGTCGAACAGGTTGTGCTCATGCTGGTGAGCCTCCATTAACAGCTGTTGGTTATGGTGGTTTATGAAATCCTCCCTATCATCATCCACCTGCCTGTGGGGAATCCTCTTGTATATCCGGCATAACACCCAATCATCAAGCTACAAAGATCAATTTCAAAGATTAACATAAAAACTCAATCAAGTACTACAGTTTTTTTCCCTCTTCTGGATTAAGTATTTACTCTGAGGGATCCACGCTTTTTGGCAGGATCGTAGCCAGTAGGTTTGTTATCAGCAAGCCTGTACTCGTGCATGATCCAATTGGTTTTCACTCCTCTCGGAGGCTTCCCGCCGTAGAAAACCAGAGCCTTCTTCAACCCTATCTTCTGGGCCCCGCCTGACGTCAGCACCGGCTTGTCCGTCCCCGTGGCCTTCCAGTAGCCTGACGTTGCGGCTCTGTTTGGCCTTGCTCCGTTCGGATACTTGCGCTCCCTTGGGCTGAAGAAATACCACTCTTTCTCCCCAAACGCCGCCTTAGCTGCGCTCTCCATCATCGGAATAAATATCACCGACATGTGTATATATATATATATATAATAAACAGATCTACACTAGTTTGATTCTC
The DNA here is from genome assembly GCA_027886185.1 of Rheum nobile. NCBI lineage: Eukaryota > Viridiplantae > Streptophyta > Magnoliopsida > Caryophyllales > Polygonaceae > Rheum > Rheum nobile. The sequence continues at coordinate 2,064,785 of WOAB01000500.1, read as the reverse complement.
AACCGAACAGTGTGCTAGCTAGGCTGAAAAGTGAAAACTGTGTAGATCGATTTTTAAAAGACGAATTACACATTTGATCTTTCACTTCTTAAAGGAAAAGTAAGTTTTGATACGTCGATTACGCGTCATCAATTTGTGAAAACAGCTGATCAATCGATCATTTCGGAGTTCCGAAACAATTTTTTTTGCTAACATTAAACAATCAGTTATGATTTACCTGGTAGCTCCCACGGATCAAATTTGTAAAGATCGACTTCAGCAATGATGGCGACTGGGAGAGGAGCAGACTGAGCCTTGTTCTTGAGGTAATGAACCACCAGCTCCTCGTCCGTCGGATGGAACCGGAATCCCGGCGGCAGCTGCGGCCCTCCTCCTCCTCCACCACCGCCGCCGGACATCGAAGAGTCCGTGCTCTCCATATGCACCAATATCCAGCAACGAACCAAGACTCAGCGATTCGTACGCCGGAAATCCGAGTTAGTTTTATGGGAGGAAGAAGAAAAAGCGTTCAGGAATGGCGGTAAGATGATGTAGCGAAACGGAATTCCGGTTGAGTTGGCGTGCCCATGGTTTATATCCGTTATACGACGGGGACCACTTCTGGGTTAAGTACAGCTAGAATCACTATAGTGCTCGTTACATCCAATGAGCGCCTGCCGCGTGTACATATAGGGCAGTTTGCTGGTGAGGAACTAATCGGGTGTGGTGGTGTTCAGTTTAGGAAGTGATTAGCGACGAATTGATTACGGGGAGGACAATGCATTAGAGCACAATATCGCGAAACGTGGCAATGCTAGGTATCTGTGCTTCTGACACGTATGATGCAGATTAGCTTAAGCTGTGGGCCCCAATCCCTCATATATTAAGTGTGACTAATTAAGCTTACCCATTCTAATTATAATCATGAAATATTAAGTAGGACAAAAGACGATCATAAAAAGTACTCCATAATTGTATCTGATATTGCACCAAATTACTGAATAAATTGTATCTGATAATCTGGATTGGGGCTACCGGCCTAGGTTAATGCCCTGATTGTGAATAACATAAATTTTAAGACAATGGCTAAATACATTCGAAAGATTGCGAAAGATTGTTTAAATCGACGCTATATTACACGCTTAAGATAAGCGTGTGGTTTTACATGCTTAAGTTAAGCGTGGAGGGGTATTGTTGGTATTTTTAAAAGACAGATCACTGATGCCACGCAGGAGACCCAATCATACACACTTATCTTAGGCGTGTATCCATACGCCTATCTTAGGCGTGTGATTTTTACACGCTTACGTTAGGCGTGTACATTTATAGCCGTTAGAAAGACAGATCACTGATGCCATGCAGGAGGCCCAAACATACACGCTTATCTTAGGCGTGTACCCATACGCCTTTTTTAGGCGTGTGATTTTTACACGTTTACGTTAGGCGTGTACATTTATAGCCGTTGGAAAATTCCGTTGGTGAGTTTAACGGATTTATTTCTTCCTATTTATAGTCGAAGGTCTTGCCATTCCATGTCCAAGAAACCGAAATTGTTTTCTCCTAATTTTAAAGATGTATCATAGTGGTGAGGATAGTAGTGACGAAAAAAATGATTGGGTTCAAAGTGAAGAAGAAGAGGAGGAGGACGACAAATGGATGGAGTCGAATTTTTTCTTAGATGTGGAAGACGACGAAGCGACTGGCGATTGGGACCCTAGTAGCGAATTTGTGGTTAGTGTTAAAATAGTTTTGCTCTTTCCTTCATCAGTATTTTAATACGTATTTAGTGTCTTAAATATTGCACTTAATTAGGTAGCCAATATTCAGCATGAATTTGTAGTTATATAATTGGAAATCATATGTAGTGTAACATAGTGATGTAGTTATGATGAATTTGTAGTTAACATAAACCGCTACATTTATAGGGGAGAGACTATACAGAGCATTTTATTACTGACCTAGTGTGGGATAGTAAGGAAGAATTGTACAAATGGGCGAAAGAAATAGGAAAAGAGCTTGTGATAGCTTTGGTGAAGCGTAATTCAAGTCCGTACCAAATTAGTATATTGTGCGATAGGTTTGGGCCTTCGAGATTGGGGAGGCCGAAGGTGAACGAAGAGAATCCAGAGTTGTCGGTTGCTAAAATCCGAAAGTCGAGATCCAAAAAGTGTGGGTGTAAGTTTGAGATAATGGGTGTTCGCATGAAGAAAGAGGCATGGACGGTTGGTGAAAAGTGGATCTTGGGTGTGATTGAAGGTCGGCACAACCATAAGCTACGAACTAGCTTTAAAGGCCATGCATTCATGGGTCGAATGACCGAGGCGGAGCAGCTGTGCGCTAGGAGGTGAGGAGACGGTCGCAAGACGCCGAATCAAATTGTTTCGGAATTGAGGCAAAACTTCGCGGGAAATGTGACTTCCAGGAAGCAAGTGGCCAACTTCTTGCAGAAGCTGCAGTACGAGGATCGGGGAGAGTTAACGGTTACGCAGTGGTCCCTAAGATTTATGGTTGAGCAGAAATACGTAGTTCATCCTTTGAGGGATGCGAAGACTGATGAGGTTGCAATCTTATTTTTTGCTAATCCGGAGTCGCTGCGGTTGTTGAAGAAGTTCCTGTACGTGATAATCATTGACGCGACATACAAGACAAACAAGTAAGTCCTAAATTGTAATAATGTGTAGTTTATGACATAAATTGTTATAGTATTTCATTTAAAAATGTGTTTGGTATTTTGAAATGTTTTCCATAGATATGGAATGCCACTTGTGGAGATTGTTGGTTTCACCAACACTCATAAGACGTTCAACATTGCTTATGCATTCACCCGAGCGGAAATGATTTACCATTACACGTGGATAATGAGGAAAGTTCGGGCATTGTGTTTGGATTTGGGAGTGATGCCGACTGCAATAATGACAGATTGTGAGAAGGCCCTCATAACTGCTATCTAGAGTGTTTTCAGCACCGAAGTTCAACACCTCTTGTACTGGATGCATATAAAGCACAACATCGAGGCACGTGCCTCGTCCATCTTGAAGAAGAAGGAATGTGTGGATGCCTTTGCAAACCAATGTTGGGCACTTTTTTGCTCAACCAGTGAAGAAAGCTATGAAGAGAGGCTTGCCGTATTACGGACATCGTGGAAGAAAGGCCTTGTCGGATACGTGGAGAACACATGGATTATTCCGTACAAGACGAGCATAGTAAGGGCGTGGACGGATCATCATCTTCACTTCTTCACGAGGACTTCAAACAGGTATGACGTTCACAATATGTTGTTTTTTGTACTCATAATACTAACGTCATGTGATTTGACAGGGTTGAGGGGATGCACAAGGTTTTAAAAGATATTATTGGCTCTAGTAGAGGGGGCTTCAACATAGTGATCGTGAGGATTCACCATGCCATAATCCTTCAAATAGATCAGATTAGGGGGAGCATGAACCTTTCACTTTCCAAACGACCAACGGATTTCGATGATGTATCGATGATGCCAGTTGTACGAGCTACTTTTTCTAGGCTCTTCTACCAAGTGTCGGATAGGTGCTTTGATATGTTGTTGGGCTATTACGATATCTTGAAGAAGGGGGAGTTCTCAGAAGAATGCACCGACCATTGGGTGAGAGATTGCCTTGGGTTGCCTTGCGTGAACAGCATTGCAAGAGCCATCGTTTCAAGAACACCTCTCATTCCGTCAGACGTTTACGAGTTCTGGAGGGACTTGGAATGGGAAGAGACTCCAACAACAACTCCTGGCCCTTCTGCCTACGTTCGAATGGACATTACAGAGATGAGACTTCGTGAAATGTTTGCCAGGTTGGAGGTTGGGACATTGAAGAAAGGCACGGCATTCCTACTAGGTGAGTTGTACCACGACTTGGAGCATCCAGAAGAGAGTACTTTGTTGGAGCCGACAGGGATCAAGTCAAAAGGAAGGCCAAGTGGTGCTAGGAACAAGGAGAAGGTGGATGAGAAGGCGGAGAAGAGGGATAAGTGCTTGTTTGAGAATAGACGGGATGAGCTCCACGAGAATGAGAAGAAGGCAGGGCCGAAGACAAAGGCGAAGGGGAAGGCAAGTGCGAGCACTGGTAGAGGCCCAAGTCGTCCTAAAAATCAAGCAAGTGCATCTACTACAGTAGTGATGGACTTTGATGACTTGCAGTCCCAACCCATACTAGAAGAATCACAACCAGAAGATTTGCAGTGGCCTGAAGAACCTAGTATTCCCATTGTTCATATGGGGGTGAACTTTGGGATTGACAATGTGGATGACTTTTGGATTCCGTACATCAAGAATGTTAGAGATGTATGCCCCGATGGACACTGTGGATATCGGTTGATGGCTGTATTATTGGGGAGGCAAGAGAAGGAATATCCCAACATCCGACACGAGATGGTAGCGGAGTTGCTTGACAACCGAGAGCTATACGAGCCGATACGTTGCCGTCTTCGACAAGGGTCTTGGGATGATCTTATCTTTCAAGTGAACCATTGCATAAGCCCTTGCTTAGAAGTATACTGGCTTCACATGCCATTGATGGGTTTAGTGTTTGCCACACTATATCAGGTTGGTCTCGTCTTATTAACGTGGAAAGCTCCGACGTTTTTCTTATCGTTGAGGAATAGGACATCAAGCATAGGACCTCCAGACAAGATTCTTTCCATGGCACACGTAGGCAATCATGATCACTTCATACCGGTAAATGTGCTTTGTAATAAAATATTTATGAAATTAGGTTACATTGTTTTCACTACTCAAATAGTTTGTGTGTGTATATATAGGTGGTACTTAAGGAAGGGTCGCCAATACCACACACTCCTGGTTCGTGGCGCAGAAACGCAGATCGAAACATTTTGTGGTGGACAACAAAGTTTGAGTGGAATTTGAAGACGTATCGAGATTACCGCATTGCAAATGGTCGGGCACCAGATCCTTTTATGTATGTGGGAGACGGATCCGTTCATGTACTTGATTGATGATACGAGTATGTAATGTAATATTTAGACGGCTTTGATGTGTTCATATTACTTTGATGTGTTTTACATTATGTCTACGTTTGAAGTAGTACAAACTCGCTTTTTATCTTGATTTAATGGGCCTATACTGGGGCGAAGTAGTACAAAACATAACAAATGACATAAAAAATTCACTAATTTCGCTTGATTCCTTTTCAATGTCCCTCTTTCGCTAATTCCGCTTGATTCCTTTTCGATTTCGATGTCCCTCTTTTGCTAATTCCGCTTGATTCCTACAAAACATAACAAATGGTTACTTCTATCTTTCTAACACCTACGATGTTTATTTGTTATTTTTCGTAAACAATACCTAAAAATACCCTCATTCTGCTTTAGAAGTTGTTATTTTTCCTTCCACAGCCCCATAATGACCTCGCGTGCCCTCTCGTCGTATGGTGGATCAAACCACGTAAAGAAATCACATCCCCCTTTATTATCAGGTTTATGGACATCGTACATCCCCAATTCAGGGCATCCCCAGTACCTTCTTCCGTACTGCCACTGTCGGTCACAAGTGTGTATGACCGCCTTCAAATTACAAAAGCAAAATCTCTCTCCCGTAGTTGAACTCGAACTCGACGAAGAGGCCATACTAATTTTTGGAGAATTAAAACACAATTAGAGAGGAGAAGGGTGTATAGGGTTTAGGATGAAATTGTTCGTATTTGTAGGGTGAAATAGAGCCGTTACAAGTGACTGTTACAACGTACACGCTTAAGCTAAGCGTGTACGTTGTAACAGTCACTTGTAACTGTCTTACGCTTACCATAAGCATGCAGTTTGTAACGGCCATTTTCCAACGACTCTATTTCATCCTATAAATACAAACAATTTCATACAAACAATTACACCCTTCTCTTACTCTTATCCTTCTCTTAGCTAATTGTGTTTTAATTCTCCAATAGTTAGTATGGCCTCTTCGTCAAGAAATGTAATAGTAATCAGCGACGACTCAAATTCCTCTGTCATCGAAGAAGACAGCAGCTACACCTCTGATGATGATGCTGGAGATGTTGGGAATTCAGCATTAGAAAGAGCTGAAGCTATGCAACGTGATCCTCAGAAGAGTTTCATTATTGTACTAAATCAAACCATGCTCTACCCAGAATATCGGGTAGTAAGCACCGCATCCTTCATTATGTAAATTTATGATTCGGATTACTTCATAATATCAACTTTAAATGCACTTACTGATATGCAGAGTATCATGAGGGAGCATGCTTTGAAATTCCTGAGTTCTGCAACAACAACGGAAGTCACCCTGGATTGTGGTAATGCTACTTTGCCTTCGTGTATCGCAACGATTGGGAATCGATACAGATTTGGCAACGACTGGCGGGATTTTGTAAGATGGCATGAATTGGAAATCCATGACGCATTAGTGTTTGAATTAATAGGTCGGCGTCCCCAAGTTATATATCTAGTAACCATATTCAAAGCTTAGGGATATTATGTTTATTTTGTTATGTATGTATTTTTCGGATGACATGTACTACTACGCATTAGTAAAAAAAATTATGTTTTAATTCATGACATGTCCCAATACTACCAAAAAAGGCTTAATGGGCCCAAACTAGGCCCAATTCAACAAAAAAGTCTTAATGGGCCCAAACTAGGCCCAATACTACCAAAAAAGGCTTAATGGGCCCAAACTAGGCCCAATACTATAAAAAATGGCTTAATGGGCCCAAACTAGGCCCAATTCAACAAAAAATCCTTTATGGGTCCAAACTAGGCCCAATTCAACAAAAAAGGCTTAATGGGCCCAAACTAGGCCCAATACTACCAAAAAGGCTTAATGGGCCCAAACTAGGCCCAATACTACAAAATATGGCTTAATGGGCCCAAACTAGGCCCAATTCAACAAAAAAGCCTTTATGGGCCTAGTTTGGGCCCAATTCAACAAAAAAAGGCTTAATGGGCCCAAACTAGGCCCAATACTACCAAAAAAGCCTTAATGGGTCCAAACTAGGCCAAATTCTCATATTACATAAGTATACTAAAATGATCTAAGTTCCTATTACTTTCTAATATTACATAAGTATTACTTTCTCATATTACATAAGTATTACTTTCTCATATTACTTTCTCGTATTACATAAGTATGCTAACATGATCTAAGTTCCTATTACTTTCTCGTATTACATAAGTATGCTAACATGATCTAAGTTCCTATTACTTTCTCATATTACATAAGTATACTAAAATGATCTAAGTTACTATTACTTTCTGATATTATATAAGTATTACTTTCTCATATTACATAAGTATACTAAAATGATCTAAATTACTATTACTTTCTGATATTACATAAGTATTACTTTCTCATATTACTTTCTCGTATTACATAAGTATGCTAACATGATCTAAGTTCCTATTAATTTCTGATATTACATAAGTATTACTTTCTCATATTACATAAGTATTACTTTCTCATATTACATAAGTATTACTTTCTCATATTTCTTTCTCGTATTACATAAGTATGCTAACATGATCTAAGTTCCTATTACTTTCTCATATTACATAAGTATACTTTCTCGTATTACATAAGTATGCTAACATGATCTAAGTTCCCTAATTTAGACAAACAAGTTCATGCATGATTTCAAGCTTATGTTAAGAGAAAGCCTACACGCCTAAGCTACGCGCATACTAACACGCTTAAGCTAAGCGTGTAACCACACGCCTAAGCTAAGCGTGTGGTTATGCATGGGGAGATTGCAATCTCAATTATTTGAGGTAGGTATCAAACGACAATGCATGGGGAGATTGCAATCTTATCCTCATGAACTCTTCTTTTGATGAACTCTCATCTACCGCACAGTTGTAAATTAAGTTAACCCCCAGCTACCACAAGAGTAAAATGAGAATTTTGAGGAGATTGCAATCTTATCCTCATGAACTCTTCTTTTGATGAACTTATTTTGATGAACTCTAAGTCCTGACCCAAAAAAGCTAAGAAAATGAGTACGCTCTTGCTTCTTTACTTTGCACGAATCACATGGGACTAGTATTTCTCATGTACTAAGTTCATATTAACTTTCCATTTTGTACTTATTTATTTTTCGATGGTAATCATTTCGTACTGTGTCGATTTTCTTATAGTTCTTCATACATCTTGTTATGGCTCGGTAAAGTTATGTTTTTAATTCGTACTTTGAGGTAAGTATCAAACGACATAATAAACATGAACAAACATACTAAACCAAATAAGATAAAATAGATAACATTTACAGAAACACTCCCTATATATGAATCATGTCTAATCCAAATATAAAAACTAATGTGGCTACGAGCCACTACCTTCACCAGGTTCCGTGACAAAATCACGAAACATCTGGGACTGGTGAGGTGGAGGTGGAGCCATGGGTGGAGGCTGCCCAATCAGCATATCAAGCCATAATCTCGCAAGTCCCTCGAATGTATGTGTCGCCGCCTCAGGTGTGCGTAAGTAAGTGCGGATATCAGCAGCAACCACCTGAATGCGCTGTATATAAAGTAAGTAATATTTGTCAAACTATTGCAAAATACACAATAAATGATAAAACATTCAAACAATTCAACAAAATTAAGCATACCGCGACTGCGTCAACAGCTGGAGAGATATGGATAGGGCCGACCGGACGATCACGTCTGACGGAACCGGGATCGACCAAGGGATGAGAACACTCGTCATACCAATCTAAATAGTCGGCAGACATGTCCCAAAAGTGTGTCGTATCCGATCCATGCAGATCAATCAACGGTCTCGAATCTGCATCCCAAGCCACTAGAAGGTCATCAGCAAAACTGACCTCGTATCCCTTAATTTCCGCTTTCCTGACGGCCTTGTCCGGCTCAATGGGCAGAACTGGGACTGGCTGCATGAGCCCAAACTGCATGAGGACTCTATCCGGGTGGTACGGCTCCTGAACATCTATAATGCGCAGTATACCGCGAAACCTGGTAGGAGCTACCTCAGGAGCCTGGAAGTCCAACCCCACCCAAGGGGTCCAGGTAACTTGTAAAGTAAAAAATGCAAAGTCAATACATACATATTTTTTTAAATTAAAGACTAAGATATCAAAAATTACGTGTACTATTCTACATCCTCATATCTCATGTCGTCCAGTATGCGGCGTGAAGCGATCAAACGACCGGTGTCTCTACTGTTAGGCACCTCCGCGACACCAGGAACAACTACTCCAAAGGCCTGGGGGTTCGTAACATATTGTTCCCGAAAGTGTGGGAAATATGCCCAAACCCAGCACTGTAAATGAATAAATAAGGCTATTAATGACCGAAATATTAAAACGTAACTTAATATTTCACTAATCCATCCAATATCTTACCCTAATCAGAATCCTGCAAGATGCAATGCCCTGTGCTCCACGCCTAGACGCCTCTCCCAAGTTGCGGTAGACGTAGGCTAGAATTCCAGCTCCACATACAGTGTCTCCGATAACGTCATGGTCAAACAAAAGCGCCACCCACTTGTGCTTCACGGCGTTAGTCGACTTGTCCACCAGGACAGTCGAGCCGAGAAGCAACAAGAGGTAGTACATAGCAATAACGCCCTCGTCACGCTCGTCACTCCCCATCCACTCCAGCAATCTACTCTCTAAAAACGCCAAAGGAATACCACCAGCTGTGTGCCATTTCTTCATCTGCTCCTGCCCAACGTCCAGATCAGTACAGATGCACTGTCTCACTGCCGGATCACTGAGGTCTGAAGTACAGCTCCTCCCACGTATGGGAACCCGTAAGATCTGGTGAATATCAGCAAGGGTGATGGTCATCTCTCCGAAGGGCATATGAAATGTGTTCGTCTCGGGATGCCATCTCTCCACAAATGCAGAAATCAATGTTGAATCCATGCTGCATGCAATGCCAAGTGTGCGTAGACCTGTAAGCCAACTCCGCTCAGCTAGCCTAAACCACGTATGTGGCTCAGGGCTAATAAAATCCTCGTGGGCAGAGCAATGGGCTGAGCGGAAATGGATCCTCAGAGTCTTACAACTTTGAATTAACGAAATTTAAGATTAGTATACATTTTCTAATAAAAATACATTTAAATATTCAACACATAAACTACAACGTAAAACATACCAAATCCTGCTCCGCCTGACGACGGGCTACCCCGCTACGACGTGGCTGCTGCTCAGCAATCTCAGGAACAACAGGCTCTGCAGGAGCATCCTCAACAGCTACAGCGTCTCCTCTACGTCTTCGTCTCCTCTGCTGTACATGAGGTGGCATCTGCGCAAGTGCCTCAGGAGCGGGCTGGGGTATAGGAAAGTCAAATATAGCCCGAGCAATGTGTGTCTCGTAGCTACGGAGAAGAATTGGACACCTTGGGCCTCCAGGCATCCAATGATGGTAAGTATGTACAACAGATGGACCGGCAGAAGGTGGACAAGAAGGACTGGCAGAAAGTGGAGAAGAAAGACCGGCAGAAGGTGTAGAAGAAGGACCGACATATGAGATGGAGAGGGGACATGAGTAGGTATCGACCCAAAAATAATAGGGGAATGGGAAAATGGAATGTCGTCCGTACTCAACTCCCGTGTCGGTAATGTAGGATCTAAAGACTCAACATAGTCTACCTCATCATCCCGATACGGCTCCTCAATAGCCTGATCATCAACCGCCATGTGTTGAGCTGACATGTCCTCAGCGTCCTCCATATACTCATCATCATCGGTCATAGGCGGATGTGAAGATAACCCACTAGACGACAATATATCAGCGCTGACAAGACCGACGCGGCGACGGATAGACTCAGAAACACCAACACGTCGGGTACGATCAGCAACAACAGGTGTCGGATCTGTACGCCCCGTAGGGGTAAAGGCCGCCAATATACTCTAATTTTTTGGATACTTATTAGATTATGGACTAGTTAATACATTTAGGGACTTATATGATTAATTTTAGAATTTACTATACTTGTTAATTTCTAAATATATGAGTCAATAATTCTAATCTATAACTACCTAATTTATAACTAATTCGTAAATAATAAATATTAAATAATAATATTAAACTCTAAATATATGTTAAATAATACAAAAAATAAGACATAATTAATTCTAATCAATAACTATATTATTCTAATCCGAAATAATTCAAAATTTAAAAGATAATGCATTCTAATCCAAATTATTAATTAATAACATAAGTATGCTAAATATATGTTAACTAATACAAAAATTAAGGCAAAACTATTTCTAATTCATAACTAATCCGAATTAAATCATAATCTTAATAAATATATTTACTAAATTATTCTATTCCAAATTAACTATATTATTCTATTCCAAATTAAATCAAATCTTAAGAAATATATTTACGAAAACAATTACGAAATTAATGATAAATTTAATATTAAAAAAATATCACTCGGAGACCGATCGGACTCGATACAGGTGCCGTCGGAGTCGTTTCCGCCTCAATCGGAGTCGCCCTCGGTTGCGCTCGGGTCCTAGCTCGACCTCCACTTCCACCTCGGGTCCGAGCTCCGCCGGAAAACACCATGGCCACCTCCTCCTCTTCGCTTTCGTCCACCTCTACCCCCAGCCACGGGCTCCTCCCGCCACCGCTCGCGCCGCCAGTCGTGTCCGCGCCGCCAGACTGCCGCGCCGGAGGTCGTCGTCGTGCCAGTCGGAATTCGTTCGCCGGATTCGCTAGCCGCTCCGCCGCCGGTTTCGGCCCTCTCTCCGCCGCCAATCAAGTCGCCCAACCCAGCAAAACCCAAATCCATGGCTAATGGGAACAATCGAAGGAAATGGACGAAGAAAACGATTCGATTTCGATTTTTGATTTTAGGTTTCAAGACGCGGCGGGAGGAAGAAGACGACTCGTCTTCTTAAGCGTGTAACTACACGCTTACGTTAAGCTTCTATGTACACGCCTATCTTCGGTGTGTGGCTTGGCTTGGAACATGGCCTAGTTATTTTGGCCGGCCCAATAACTAGCCCATGTATTACACGCGTAACGTAAGCGTGTAGTTACACGCTTACGTTACGCGTGTAATACATTCATGTATTTTTAAAATGGTCAAAATATCCCTTCACACTTAGCTTAAGCGTGTAAAATCACACGCCTAATCTAAACGTGTGAAATAACGTCTATTTAAACGCTATTTTGCATACATTTAGCTTTTCCGAATTTTAATCATAGAAATTCATTGAAGTTTGGAAGCGTACACAAATCAGGTTGTGTAGTAGAGGAAGAAGAAACAGCAATCTGTAGAGTTTAGTAGGAGTAGTAGTCAGTCCACATCAATCACTACACTAGTTATCTCATCTCCTCGTCCGATCCTTAATCCCTTAATCAGAGTGGGGCCCATGCATGACGCGGCGGCGCCCACCGTCCTTGTCCTGACTCTTGTGTGGACCAGTCATGTACATCGATCTACAACTACAACGATAGTGGTAAAATGGATTAATTTTAACTTGTAACTTGAACTTGGTCATGTACCTGGTTTAATAATTTCCATGTGTTTCTTATTAATTTCAACTTGTAACCTGGTCATGTGATCATACTAGATAAAAAATAATAATCAAGATATGTCTTAAACAATCATGCTTGATATTTTAGGACGTGGGATCATGTGAGAAGTGGACTTAGGGTGTAAAATACGAAGTGATTTCGGCTGTCGATTTTTTTTATTTTTTTGGTCAACAATTTTTTTTATAGTCTTCTGATCATTCTGGAATAGCCTATATAAAAGGTTCACAAATAAACACTAAATGTTTATTTATTTGTACATTCAAGTTCACAAATAAGCACTAAATGTTCAAAGACATGTGTTTGAACATGAACATGTTATATGTGAACTTTACGGCACATAAAATGAACATGTAGTACTTAGATGTGAACGTCAATAATTGTCTATTCCAGAATGATCAGAGACGGAAAATATAAAATATAAAATTGTTGACCGAAAAAAAAGAAAAAAAAGTTTATCGTATTTACGGTTATGCCACCGCATTACTATTCACTATTTCCACCCTTTTAATCTCAGCCCTCTATCCCCTTAATCAAAAGGCCCATAATGCTTCTTACTTCTTACTTTAAGAGACAAATATATGAGAACTCACCTCTCTCTATATATATAGCACCATCAAATTACAAACGCACTTTAGGGTCTGTTTAGATTTTCTCCGAAAATGCATTATTTTACATTGAATCATCAATTTAATATAAAATAATGTATTTTAATACATCATTTGGAAAATCCAAACAGACCCTTACACACATACTCAAATAGAGGGAGGGCAGGAGTGACAAAATGAATTTTGTATGATTTTCTCAACAAAAATCTATGCATATATTAATACAACTACTTCATTTTTCTGTCTTTTCCCATAAAAAAATACGATGTTCAGGTTAAATGACCCTTTTAGTATAGTGAAATTAGATAAATATCCCCCAATAAACTTCATCCAAATCCATAACCCATGGTGATGTCATCATTACATAATGATGACATCACCGTAAGTCAAAACAAATTAACACATTTGACCATTGACCGGTCAACGGCCGTTGACCAAAATTTTTCCCCATCGAAAAAATATTTTTGGTGATGTCATCATCTTGATGACAGTTACTGTTATCAAAACACAAACTGTCATCAATTTTGATGACAGTCACTGTCATCAAAACACAAACTGTCATCAAAACACAAACTGTCATCAAAATACAAACTGTCATAAAAAAACAAACTGTCATAAAAAACACAAACTGTCATCAAAACACAAATTATCATCGAAATACAAACTGTCATAAAAAATACAAACTGTCATCAAAATACAAACTGTCATCAAAGACACAAACTGTCATAAAAAACACAAACTGTCATCAAAACACAAATTGTCATCAAATACAAACTGAATCGCAACTAGATAATGACACATATTGTCATCAAAACACATATTGTCATCAAAACACAAACTGTCATCAAATACAAACTGTATCACAACTAGTTGATGACACATATTGTCATCAAAACACAAACTGTCATCAAATACAAACTATATCGCAACTAGTTGATGATATATAATGTCATCAAAACACAAACTGTCATCAAATAAAAACTATATCGCAACTAGTTGATGACACATACAAATCTCGTTTTGATGACAATTATCGTTGAAATGTCACCACCACTAGCTGGTGGTATTTACAAAGTGTCATCTGCACTAGTTGGTGGCATTTACGAAGTGTCATCTACACTAGTTAGTCATGTTCAAAGTGTCATCAAGACAAGAAATTAGTGGTACTTTCAAAGTGTCATCGAGACTAGTAATTAATAACGATTTCAAAGTGTCATCAAGGCAAGTAAGTGGTGACACTTTCAAAGTATCACCGAAACTAGTTGATGGCACTTTCAAAGTGTCACCGACTAGCACCGAGGATAGTCTACCGAGGCTAGTCGGTGACGCTTTCAAAGTGTCATCAAGAATAGTAAGCGGTGACACTTTCAAAGTGTCACCGAGGCTAGTCGGTGGCGCTTTCAAAGTGTCATCAAGGCTAGTAAGTGGTGACACTTTCAAAGTGTCACAGAGGCTAGTGGGTGACACTTTGAAAGTGTCACCGAGGCAAGTGGTGACACTTCGAAAGCATCACCGAGGCTAGTCGGCGGCGCGTTCGAAGCGTCACCGAGGCTAGTCGGCGGCGCGTTCGAAGCGTCACCGAGGCTAGTCGGTGGCGCATTCAAAACCTCACCGATGCTAGTCGGTGAGGCGTTCGAAGCGTCAACCAGTCGGTTAGGCATTTGAAGTGTCACCGAGGCTAGTTTGGTGGCGCGTTCGAAGCGTCACCAAGGATAGTTCGGTGGCGCGTTCAAACCGTCACCGAGGCTAGATCGGTGGCACGTTCGAACCGTCACCGAGGCTAGTCGGCCTCGGTAACGGTTCGAACACGCATTCGGTGAGGTTTTCGCTCAGAGCTCTTGATGGGATCAACCTCTTCAGAGAGCGGGTAGTTTGATCGTCTCGGGTTCCACGTCACGTACTTGTTTGGGGAGAATTTCTAAGACAGGCGCTTTCTCCCTTGTTTCCTGAAGTTGGTCCATGCCTTGTCCCAGTCCATAGAAGATTTCTTATCTGAAAAGTAGCCAAAGAAGTTGTTTCAATCCCTTATTTATTGTCTTGTAACGGAATAGAGCAAAATATAAGTACTGCTACTGAATTTCTTACATAGATTCAATATGAGAAAAGTTTCCTCACCCTTCTGAATCAATGACAAAAGAACAAAGGGTTTGTCTAGTTTGTCCCAATGGACACACAGTAAGAAGTTAATATTGCAAACTATTTCCAAACTATGGCTAAATTAAAATTAAATAGTCATTAAGAAAAATATTAAAATTAACAAACAATTATCATACTTCCTAAACCTGGAATTTTAACCACAAGAAAAAGCCAAGAAGAAATCAAATCTTTGTTGGATATAGTTGCATGCAAGCTTCATCACAAACTTCATCCGGTTTGCCATGTATCAAACAAAAGAAATCCAACTAAAATATATTTAGCTGCACAAAATTCCAAGTATAGGATGTTAAAATAACTTGATTTGAGAAGTTATTATCATCATACATAATTATTGCCCATAGGTTAGAGCAAGACATGCTTACATCCACTTGATAATTCCGATCAAAACACATCCACTTGATAATGAGACAAGAGTTGCTGCCTCAACCTGCATGTTTTCAAGGAAAGAAAATTTCAAGTTAAATGCAGGAAACATATAAAGCAACAAGAATAGAGGAAAACAATTATGTGACATGAAAGGTAAAAGAAGTTACATAACATATCAAACATTGACCACAAAACCTTTTGCAGTAGTTCAAACTAATACCAATCCCATCCCTCAAAAGATCAACATTCAGAGCCTATCAACTTAGCAATGCTCTAACCAACTAGCAATAACTCCAGACACATACTTAAGTATTGAAAGAAGCCTAAGGAAACACATAACCATCCCTGACCCCTCAAGAAAAGCAGCTTTCTGCACTAAAACAACAAACATGAAGAGATTCCTAACCCAAACAAGCTTTTGTAGATGACCATTGATATCATGAATCAGTTCAGCAAGCAAGCTTAAAGGAGAACATGAACAAATTCACAAAGAAGGGGAACAACATTCCACGGAAATTTAATAGAGAGAAGGAGAACAAGGAGCACACAACACCACCTTCACACCCTAGCAAAAAATCCCACACAAATTATCGGGCACTTTGAATCAAAACAAGAGGAAAAAAACACCAGTTTCTAAAAAAGGAACCAAGGCAGATTATTTGGTCACTACGATTAAAGCAATAAAATAGCAGTTGCATCCTCGTCCATGAGCAAAACCCTGACATCAACAACGAAATCTATTCACTCGATAATCTGGGTGGGGCATTTCGTCGAATGGTTGGTAGGCACTGGGGGAGGACGAGGAAGGAAGAGAGAGAGAGGGGTTCTGGAATGGGAGATGGAATCGATGAGATTGAGGTCGGTCCATGGATTCCAATCTGGAATTGGTCCTAGTTAGGTTGGATCCGGTTGCGGCGGTGGGAGCGGAGCTCACGAAGTGGAATGAAGAATTCGAAAATGGCATAGATTAAAGAGGGAGAATCGAACCTTCTATCTTTCCTTCTGCGCAGCCGAATTTGGAATGATGGCGCCAGCGGATTGAGGCGATCAACGGCCGAGACCGAGGACATCAAGACGCCGGAAAGGAGAGCGGAGGTTGAAAAGCTTACCAGAGGTCAAAACTAGCGGAAGTGAGACAACTTCGTTCCATCCTAGAGAAGGCAAATGTCCAGTTTCAGGGGAAAAGAGTCACGGTCTAACGCGCCTGTGTAGGAGGAAGTATACAAGGGGTCAAAAGTCTAAACTTTGTATTTAGTGGGGTATTACTCAGATTTCAGCTAAGAAAAGAGACAATGGGCCTCATTGTGTCAAAAAAATAATACTCCAGGCATGGCAGACTATGACTTGTCGTTAATGGAACCCACTGGCCCAATGGGCTTATTTGAATCTTCAGATCCAGCCCATTTTCACTTAATGATAACTATGTCTATCTCCGATCTCCATCTACACAATTACTTGAACGTTGCCGTCACAATGATTTGTGCATCGTGTGATACATATATCTCAATCAACATTATAATGGATCGACATCAATACGTTGTTATCTTATGACGTTATGTTCATGTAAGCTTCTGAACTAATATATTCATATTCTTAAAAAGAATAATAATAGAATATCGATGCCAAAGAAAAGTATAATTGTAATTCTATACGGCATATATGGCATTATTGTTTGTTAATATAGTGGCATTTTTGTTCGTTGTCGCAAAATAATGGCATTTTCGATATGTACATTATTTTCTACTTGGGTCTTTAATGGAAAAGAAAACAATAAGCTCAATATCAAAATGGTGAGCTGCTTGCTGGTCAGGATTTTATATTATAACGTCTTAATCTCAATTTATATATATATTTAATAATTCCAGAGGTTTCTCTTGCCAAATAGAACATGATATTCCTATTCCATTGGGAGTGTGAACGTTCACTATTTTGTCTTCTTATTGATCGTTCACATTTTATACTTGCCATAATCATTTTCAGGTGATGTTATTGGCCTGTGAATAATGAACTATTTGTCCAATTACGTAGATGAAAGATGGTCATGAGTAACATGTCAAAAATTAGTTTAATAATTTCTAGAATATGAATGAGCAATCCAAAAGATAGATCGTGAGAGGAAGAGAATGATGAAAAACTCAATTGATTCTGGAAGAGCTTTTGATTATCAAAGTTACCATGAAGAAGGTAAAACGAGCTTAAGTACATTAGTGAACATCAGTGAAACTAACCAAGGCTAACAGAAATTTAACCATGGTTCACTAAATGCACTAACTAGAGTTAAAACAAACTCAAGCTGTTAAAACCAAACCGCGATCGCTGCAAGGTGTCGCGATCGCTGCATTGCATTCTCTATGCCGCAGTGGCTGCTAGTTATCGCGGTCGCTGCATTCTCTATATCCCTCCTCAAGTTGGAAGATCTTGGAAATCCAACTTGAGAATCAAAAATTCATGTTGGGCACGACTAAGAGGCTTGGTCATTACATCAGCTAGCTACAGATGTGTAGGAATACAAGATGTCTTCAGGAAGCCACTCTGCACCTTCTCTCGTGTGAAGTGACAATCAAGCTCAAGATGTTTCGTCCGCTCATGAAAGCAAGGATTAGCAGCAATCTGTTGAGCAACCTTGTTGTCACAGAACAAGGTAAAAGGCAAAGACAATGGAACATGTAAATCCTGTAACACAAAACTTGTCCAAACAAGTTCTGCAGTAGTAGCTGCCATACTCCGATATCCAGCTTCAGCTGATGATCGAGATACTGTTGCCTGTTTCTTAGTCTTCCATGACACAAGAGCGTGGCCTAAGAAAACACAAAAACCTGTCAAAGATCTCATGGTAGATAGACAAGCCCCTCAGTTAGCATCTGAAAAGCCAACAACTTGTAGATCAGTCTGCACTGGATAAAATAAGCCTTTGTTCATGCTTCCCTTGAGATACCTGAGAACATGTAGATCAGCCTGCCAGTGTGGTCGTCGAGGTTGTGCCACAAATTGTGATAAATGTTGCACGGAATAACTGATATCTGGCCTAGTAAGAGCAAGATACAACAACCTCCCAATCAACCTCTTATACTGCTCGGAATCATGCAGTAAAGCACCAACATCAATACTAAGCTTCAAGCCAGTTGGAAGAGGAAAATGAGCTGCTTTGGCATCCAACATCTGTGCATCATGTAGAATATCATGAACATATTTCTTCTGACTCAAATATAAGCCATGAGGCTGTCGATGTATTTCCATCCCAGGAAAATACCTTGCCTCTCCCAAATCCTTAATAGTGAACTTAGTATGAAGTGCATCTTTGAAAAACTTGATCTCTGAAAGATAATTTCCTGTCAACAATATGTCATCCACATAAACAAGGAGTATTGATGCGTCCCTGCTTCTGAATGCCGGATCGTGATCTTGGTGGTGAGTCGCGCGTGTCGAATCTGATGCTGAATGGGTGGAACGCGGTGTTTGGGGTCTCGCGTGAGTAAGGAAACGCGATGATGGTGGCGGAGTGTGACTCGCAGCCTCAGGGCTAGGCGCGAGAGTTAGTGGCTCGAAGGGTCGAGCGAAGCCGTAGCATCGGCAGCGGAGGGGATAGACTCGATGGAGATCGAGTGGATGCCGTAGCGTCGGCAGCGGAGGGGATAGTCTCGAGTAGATCGAGTGATTGGCCGTAGCGTCGGCGGCGGAGGAATGGAGATGAGGAGGAAGATTAGGGTTTGACGTTCGATCAAAGGGGAGGAGGCAATTAGCTCTCGATACACATGCTTTGATTAAAAATGAACGTAACCTGGTACAGAAGGTCGAGTTGACCTTTTATAAGAGATAGCGGGACTCAGATGGGCCGAGTTTCGCTTAATGGGCTAGCCCACGCGACACGCATGGAACACACGCCCAAAAAGAAATAACTAAAATAATAATGTTTCAGAAATGACAAAACAATTCAAAGATCGCGTTCAACTGATGGTGGCGAGTATCTTGACAGAGAACGCGTTCTCTGGACTTGGTTGGAGGCGATTGAGGGAGAACGTGGTCTCTTGCGTCCCTTGGCTAGCGACGACGCGCACAATCAATGATTGTGTCGCGTTTGCGATGGCTTTGGCACGCAATCTTGTTATTGGCCCATCTGAGCGAATGCTCATAGCTTCCTCTTCCTTTGTGGTAGTCATGGTGGGTAGGATCGCATCACCCTCCCCCACTTGGCTGTGAAGCGTCCCCGCTTCACCATCATCGAACTCTGGCGCCACATATGGTTCCAAGTCTGCGACGTTGAAGGTCGCGTGGACACCGTAGTCCGGTGGAAGCTCGATCTCGTAGGCGTTGTCGCCAATGGCCTTCACAACACGGAAAGGGCCATCACCGCGTTGGGCCAGCTTTGATTTACGCTTAGCTGGAAAACGGCCTTTGCGAAGATGCACCCACACCAAGTCTCATGGGGAAAATATAACGCGGTGGCGCCCACGGTTGTGCTGTGTGGCATATTGATCAACGCGGCGCTCCAGCTGCTCCCGCGTTCGCTGATGCAGATCCTGGATCATCGCTGCGCAGTTGGCCGCGCTAGTGTGCTCATTGTCCTTCAGAGGCCGCGGCAGCATGTCGAGTGGAGTCAATGGGTTTCATCATAGACCACCTCGAACAGGGTGAGCTTTGTTGCGGAGTGCCTGGACCTGTTGTAAGAAAACTCAACAATTGCAAGTAAGTCTTCCCAACGCTTGGGGTTGGATTTGAGCATGGTCCTAAGGAGGGCTCCTAGGGTTCGATTGGTCACCTCTGTTTGGCCATCTGTTTGTGGGAGATAGCTAGTAGAAAACAAAAAGTTTGGTACCCAACTTTCCCCAAAGTGTTCTCCAAAAAAGGCATACGAATTTGGTATCGCGATCACTCACAACAGACCTAGGGATCCCATGTAAACGGACCACGTTGTCAAAGAACAACGCGGCGATTTCACTAGCAGTGTGTGTGGTCTTGCACGCGATGAAATGTGTCATTTTTGAAAACCTATCCACAACAACAAAGATAGAGTCCTTACCCTTACGAGAGAGAGGCAAACCTGTGATGAAGTCCATGGACAAATCTTCCCAATGGCATAATGGTGTAATAACCCTCAATTCAGTAAGGGTATTTGGGTAATTTTCCCAACCCTCGTTCTGTAAGCGAGACACGTTTGGCATTTTTGGAATTTCTGTAACTCCTATAATCTCTGTAATAATCTTTTAGACGTTATTATATACGTTTGAGGTATTATAGAGCCTTAGAGTATTTTTTATGGGTACTGGCATTTAATTCTAGCTTGAGTCCGTGAGGGAGACCGCGACCAAAGGTCACAGACGCGATCGCGGCATTTCCGCGACCGCGGAAACCTATTTGTCATCTTCTTCCAGAAGCTCGCGCGTGTCGCCGGTTCGGATGTCGCCTTTACGCCGGGGGGAGGCCAATCGCTCCTTCTTCTCGGCGTTGTGCTTCCTTTGCTCTATAAAAGGGAGGTGGATGCCATGGAAATCTTCATCCACAGCTCTCGATCTCACTCTCTTTCTCTCGTTCGTGCCCTCACCGGAATTTGTGCTCGTCGGAGTTTTCGCCGGAGTTCTTCGTGGTCGTCAGTGGTGCTTTGGAAGCTTGGAGTGGTGGTGAGCCTCGTTCGAAGCCAGGGAGGTCGTCGTCTTCGTCGTAATCGGTGAGCCTCAAACCGATTTAGGGTCGCGACAGGGGGAGATCCGCGACCGCGGCTATGAACACCGCGACCGCGGCTCTGCCCAGAAATCCGCGACCGCGAAAATCCAAACCGCGACCGTGGCTTGCTTTAGCAAGCGCGATCGTGGCTTGGAGGAGCCCGGTCACGGCTTTGACCCTCGTTTCCTTTTGATTCTTTTGTTCGTATATTTTATCCGTTCGTATTGAATCTAACTTAGGATTCCGTCGTGGTTCGTCGTCGTCGTAGGAATCCGTAACAAGATTCCAGTTCCCAGATACCCGGAACCCAACAACTATGTTCGTCTCAATTAAGGCAAGTGGCGGTTCGCTCTTGCTTATCATTACATATTTTCTTTAGTTATCAATTATTTTTGATTGTTAATTAAATTGGAATGAAGTGTTGTTTTCGTTTGGGAACAGATTTAATAAAATAATGTGATTAAAATATGATATTATAATAGGTTGTATATATTGCTAGAACAACGCTATTATACCTGTTATTACTATAATAAATTTTGGTGTGGATTTAAATATAACTTAAATGCTAGATTAGCATGAGTATTCGTAGGAACACTAATGCCTTATGAGGATTAGTCGTTTCTTTATAACTTGGTATTAGTCGGAATAATTCTCTAATACTTTTAAAGGTCATGACCATTTCTTCTTATCCACCCGTTAAGGATAAGAGGTGTTTAAGCACCTTGCTAGTGCCATTGGGTTGGGCGTAATGTCACCCTGTGTTATTCTCGTAGTCACTCGAGATTGTATTAAAAGCTTAACGTGAATATACGTTTTGTAATTAAATAAGATAAGTGCAGTTATGCACATAATTAATATACCCTCGGGCGATGAGTACAACGTGGAAACCGCCCGGACTCTTGTTAGAGTAAGTCTTCTTTCCAATCTGGATTCGCGTTACGCGGTGAGGTTGGTCGTGGACCCAAATAACTAAGGTCGTTTTTAAACTTGTGAATAAACTTAACGTTCCCAAACATTTGTCATACGTTTCCCATAAGACTCAATTCCTTTGGAGTCATCTTTTCAGTGCATGTCTAAACTTTAATCATTCCGTGAAAGTTCCGGGTTATGTATCGTTCATTCGGTTGTTATTCGAGGCAGAATGATAGTAAACAGTTACGATCACTAGAACCATTCTGTTTTCACCCTTGCATAGTCTTTCATTAGACTAACCAACCGAGTTTTATTCCTTGCATGGTTGGCTGGTGTCATCCGTCTTATACGGCACATCAGTGGTTGGTCCCCGAAGTCTTAAAGTAACCAATTGAAGAGAGGCTTGCAGTTGAAGATTTAAGCGTCAGTGTTTTAAGGTTGTTGAGTATTACTTTAATATATTCTTATAACCAAGTCTTGTAATAAGGTTTATTATAAAAGTCGTCCGCTGTAAATTCACTCTGTTGTAAAATCGTCGTTCTCATTTTATGAGAAGTCTGTTAGTAAAAGGTTGAGTTTTATTTAAATATGTCTTCCGCTGTTTAATCTTTCGTTATTTAATATACTTATTTAAGCTTAATTGTTCCGATTAAATCCTAGGGTGACTTTGGACAGTAACGTCTGAGGTCACTGGCGTGTGACACGACCGACATAAGTCGGGGGTGTTACAATTATGGTATCAGAGCAATGGTTTTAAAATTCTTGGCCTACTGTTAGGTTTGAGAATTTTTGAAAATTAATTTCGAAACTATTTTCAACCTATTTTCCATTAAAAAGGAAATTCGAGAGTTTAAATGTTAAATTTAAAAGTTTTATTATTTCTTGGAATTTAATTTAAAATAATGGTTTAGCTATTTGAACTTCAAAAGTTAATTATAGTTGGTTTGTAAATGGTGTGTTATAAGCAATTAAATTTAAAGTTTATGATTATAACTTTAAAAGTGCGATTTTGGTCTTAGTAAGAGTTTTGTGATAATCGTATCACTAGTTTGAGAAACTAACTTTATAAATAATTATTTTATTAAGTTAAGTATATAAGGTTTAAAAGTATAAAGTAGAAAGTTTGAAAGTATAAGGTTTAATAATAAGTGTTTTTCAAACTTCTACAAGCTTCTAGTTGTTACTTATTCCTTAGATTCATTCTTAGGGATAGTGTCTCTCCTTAGGATTAATGTCATTTAAAAGTTGACATTTCTCCTAGTGTAGACCGTTTCTGCGGTTAATGGTGGAGGGTCAGTCAGACTGATATAAAGTTATTAGTTTGGACCCTTATAAATCGTATCATAACGTAATTGACTAAGTGCCATATCCAAGTCGGAAAAGTTCTAATCTGACGTCATGCTTCATCAACAGATGGTGAACACAAGAAACACAATCCGTGCCGGAGTTGGGCCGAGTAACAACCCAAGGCTGAATCTGAGGAACGCCACTAATCAAGGGGACGAGAGCGAGTCTGTCTCTCACAATAACCCCGAAGGCAATGGCCAAGTTCAGGCTAATCCCCGGGTGGAATTCGACGCTACGCCCATAGAGGCCATTCGTGGGATCGTCATGTAAGCGGTCATCGATATAATGCGGCCAATTGCACCACAAGCACAAGGTGTGCCGGTTCCTCAGGTTATTCCTGAATTTGAGGAGCCAGTGGATCTGGTACCTCAGGTCGACACCGTCAGGAACAGAGAAAATTACGGTCGAGCCTTGAAGGCCGTGAGCTCAATGAGGCCTGACAGTTATGACGGTATTGGAGAACCAGTCAGAGTGGCATATTTGTTCTCGCACATGGAACGGTTGTTCAGGAACGTGGATTGCACTGAGGCTGAGAAAGTGCACATCGCCTCCCTTCAACTTAAGGATGTGGCTAGCGAATGGTGGGAGAGCACTGTTTTAGCTAACCATCTCGGGTTGAACTGGGTATGTTCAAAACAAAGATGACTGACCGTTTCTTTTCCCGTGCTATCAGGGAGGAGAAGCATAAGGAATTCCTTTACCCTACGACCGAGGGGTTGAAGGTGACTGAGCTTGCAACTAAGTTCAATCATCTGATGCAATATGCTGGACCAGAAGTGTCGAGTGAAGAGCAAAATATCTGGTACTTCCATGGATGGATGAATCCAGAAATTAAACCTCTGATGGTGCGCCACAGTTGCTCTATGCTAGAGCAATATGTGGGACCAGAAGTGTCGAGTGAAGAGCAAAAGATCTGGTACTTCCATGGATGGATGAATCCAGAAATCAAACCTCTGATGGTGTGCCACAGTTGCTCTACGCTAGAGCAATATGTGGATGCGGCCTACAAAATAGAGGCCACACTGGAAGAATCCGCCCGAAAGCGGGAGAAGCTGTAACACCCCCAAATATCACCTTGAAAGTATTACCGCCAGTGACCTCAGATTTCACATCCGAAGCCACCCAAGGCTTAACTACTTTATACAAAACATAAAATACATTGATAATATGAAATATCATAATCTTTATTGAAAACAAAGTCTCGGGATTACATCCGTAAATTCCAAATACAACAGAAATACATAATATGTTTAATACAGCGGAAGTCTTAAATAAATAGCATAAGGGTCTTGATCACGCGATCGCACGCCTAGGATCTTCAACCTTGATAAAACTCTTAAAAACTTCATCTGCCTTCATTGTCGGATTCTAGCCTTCACGGAACGGGAGTTTACCTGATGTGCCATATGAGAGGGATGACACCAGCCAACCATGCAAGGGAAAATAACCGGTTGGT
This sequence comes from Rheum nobile, assembly GCA_027886185.1. NCBI lineage: Eukaryota > Viridiplantae > Streptophyta > Magnoliopsida > Caryophyllales > Polygonaceae > Rheum > Rheum nobile. Next base: position 2,039,792 of record WOAB01000500.1, on the reverse strand, counting down.
TAGTCTAATGAAAGACTATGTAAGGGTAAAACAGAAAGGTTCTAAGTAGTCGTATTAGGTTAGACCAATCGCTTCTCGAATGAAAGCCGATGACGATAGTAAACCTTGATACTTCTACAGGAATATACGAAACATAAAGATCACGAGAAGACTCTGGAAGATCGAGTCTTATGGGAAACGTGTGAAGAGAAGACTCCAAAGGATTGAGTCTTATCGGAAAGTATGACAAGTGTTCGGGAACGTTATAATTTCGCACAAGCGTTTTTAAAAAGACTTGACCATTTGGGTCCACGACTAACCTCACCGCGCAATGCGAATTCAGATTTGGAAGAAGGACTTATTTTAATCGAAGTCCGGGCGGTTTCCACGTTGTACTCCTCGCCCGAGGGTATATTAATTATGTGCATAATCGCACTTATCTTATTTAATTCCAAAACGCACAATTACGTTATAAGCTTTTAATATATATCATCTCAACACGAGAGATATCGGAGGGGATAAATCCCGAGTGTCAGCACCAGCTGTGTGCACCTATCCTGAGTAAGGGTACAGTCATGATCAGAGAAAGTACTAGGGAAAAAATCCTCCTAATACCAGTTATAAAGAAACGACTAGACCTCGCCAGGTACATAGCGTTCCTACGAATACTCGTTCTAACTAAACAGTTAAAACCACACAATAGTCCACATCAATACCATTATGGCAATCACATATATAATAGCGTTGTTTCTAGCAGTATATACAACATATTATAATATCACTTTTTATATCACATACGTTTATCAAAACTGTTCCCAAACGAAAACAGCCTTCATCCCAATTTAATTAACAATTAAAAACAATTGATAATTAATGGAAACATGGAATGATAAGCAAGAGCGAACCGCCACTTGCCTTAGTCTAGATGAACGATTGAGCGACGACGGGTTTCTGGGTCCGGAACGGGAACGGAAATCGGATCACCGATTCCTACGACAACGACCCATGACGAAACCCTAGGTTAGATTCGACAATTAATAATATGAATCTAAGGAAAAATGAACGGAACCGAAAGAACGAGGGTCCCGTCCGAGACCGGTTTGTCCAAGGCCACGATCGCGTTTGCTAAGGCAAACCGCGGTTGCGGCTTGGATTCCGCGGTCGCGGACGTCTGGACATCGTCCGCGGTCACGGCAGTTCATGTCCGCGGTCGCGGCCGACTAGACATTGTCCGCGGTCGCGGCCGACTGGACATTGTCCGCGGTCGACTGGACATTGTCCGCGGTCGTGGCCGACTAGACATCGTCCGCGGTCGCGACCGACTGGACATTGTCCGCGGTCGCGGCAGTTCATGTCCGCGGTTGCGGCCGTGAACTCGGCGACCCCAAATCGGCTAAATTCTCACCGGCGACGACACGACGGGGCTCGAGGTGAGAGGGCTTCGACTCCTATCCTCACTGCGCTTCCAATGCACCACCCCACGGCCATCACAACTTCCGGTGAGAGCTCCGGCGACACCACAAATTTCCGGCGATGAAGAACACGAGAGAGAGAGAGAGGGGAGATTTGATTTTCGGATGCCCAAAACCCTCCAACTCGGCCCCCATTTATAGCCAAAGGAGGAGCAACCCCCCGACCAGATCGACGGTAGCTCAGAGGATCGACGACACACGTTCGACGAGGCACAGAGGAAGACGAGGCGTCGCATGCATGCATTATTCCGCGGTCGCGGAAATCTTCCGCGGTTGCGGAAAATTCCATTGCCCAGCGTGTTAGGAAACGGAACTTTGGAACCTCGGTTCCCCTGAGAGTTCCTTTCCTCAGTTTCTCTACTTTTGAAGATGACAAATATTATGATACTAATGTTTTATCTCAAAGATGTGTTTTAAGGAACCACAAGAATATACCGAAGGCAGGAAAGCCAAACAGAACAAGGAAACCAAAGGAACAAGACAGCTGAAGGAATCTAGAGGAACCCAGGTATGCCCAGAAATGGAGCTTGCGACATTGCAATTCCCGAGAAATCTGGGAACACACAACCTCGGACAAAAGGTGTCGAAAACGACTTGTCTGAAGCTTCCAAAAGTCTGCCAAGGTCCAAGAGCTAAAGAACAAGATGCCTAGAGAACCTCTACCTCGGACAGAGACGATGAAAGCGACAACACATGAAGACGTCGCTGTCCAGCAGACGGTTCCCAAGCGGCCAGCTTACTCAACCTCGGACGAAAGCATTTTGACAACGACACCACAAGGCTCGTCTGAGGTAGTTGACCAACCAAGAGAGATTCTGAGCTACCTAGGTTGTTTGCACATGCCAAGAACAACGTGGATCAAGGAGAACCACCAATCCTAGGGCAAGCTCAATCCGTGGGAACCAAGAGAGGATCGAGCTGCGAAGAATCCTCTATAAAAGGAAGACTAACCCAAGGGTTATCTTCAAGCATTCACAATAGAAACACACTTCATAGCAAACATCAAAGTGTGAAGCTTCAAACAAGATCATCAAAGCAAACCAAGATCAAGAGGAACCAGTCAAGGAAGAAGAGCTGAGTGCTAAGTTCCTGTGACTGTAAGTGATAGTTCCTAGGTGCGAAAGTCTATTTCTTGGATTGATTATTGATTGTGTTAAGTTATCTAGGATTGTCTAACTGTGTGTAAGGCAAAGGAACTGTGTGTTCGTTCCTAGGATAAGCTGTAACCAAAAGAGATAAGAAATCAAGAAGTAGACTTTGAAATCCTTTCGGAAGAAAGGTAGTGGTTTTTATCCTGGATTGCTAGTTGGCAATCAAAGGTTTCCACTATAAGGAACTTGTCATTTGTTTGATTGTTTATTTCCGCTGCGAAAGGAACTGAGAATTGATATTCTAAGTTCCTTAAGTTTTTATCTAACAATCACGATCCTACAATTGGTATCAGAGCAGGAAAAGCTCTAAATCTTTGATAAGTTTGCAGATCATGTCTCAACCAAGCAAGTTTGAGCTCGGAATCTCCACCAACAAGCCACATCTCCGAAAGAAAGGAGAAGAAACATGGTGTGAAAAGTGCATGGAAAGCCACATCAAGACCAACGACTACCAATGCTGGAGGATAGTCGAAAATGGAGATGACTATGTCGACCTCACCATGAAGGAAGAAGATTGGAAACCAGAACACTATGTTATCATGGAGAAGAATGCCAAGGCCATGCAGTTCATCCTCAATGGATTGGACAGAGAGGACATGGACAAGGTCATAGGAATCAAGACGGCCAAAGAGATGTGGAAAGCTCTCAAGGAGATGCATGAAGGAAGTGAGGAACTAAAGCAAAGCAGAAAGTTTGCTTTGGAAGGAGAATACCACACCTTCAAAATGATGGAAACTGAGACCATCTCAGAGTACTACTCTCGCTTCAACAGATTAATTGGAAAGTTGACGGCGGCGGGAGTTGATCTTGATGAAGTCTCCAAGTCCTTAGTGATCATCAATGGACTCAACTCCAAGTTCACCCTTCTCAAAGGAATCATGAAGAACACTCCAGGCATCCAATCCCTTCCCTTGACCCAAGTCATAGGGAAACTGGAAGTTGAAGAAGGAGAACACACTAAAGCCAATGCCGATAAGAAACTTGAGAAATGAATCGCCCTTAAAATCTCCAAAGCTTTCTCAAAGCTTGAGATGGAGCAAGAGAACTCAGATTTGGAAGAAGAGGAGGACGAGCTAATAGCCCTCTTCTCAAAGAATATCAACAAATTCTTTGTGAAGGGAAGGTTCCAAAAGGGGAGTTCCTCCTACAACGGACCCAGAAGGGACCTAAAGGAAGTCTCTTGTTACGAGTGCAAAGAGAAGGGACACTACGCTAAGAACTGTCCCAACAAGGAAGACTCCAAGGAAGAAGAAAAACCTCAGAGAAAGAAGGCTCTCGTAGCCTCATGGGGAGAAAACTCAGATGAGGAACTGGATCTGAGTGGCTTCTCTGGAGGAAGATGTCTCATGGCAAAAGGAGACTCAAGCGACTCAGAAGACCTTGAGGTAACTTCTGATGATCTCTTAAAATCCCTAGTTGATTGTGATAAGAAACAACTTCTTAAGATCATAAAGAAACTAGGAAAGGAAACCAGTTCCCTTCAACAGAAACTTGATGATTGTGAAGATGAAATTGCACCCTTAACTGTTGAGAATTCTGTTTGGAGTAAGAAACTTGATGAAACTGAGAAAGACCTAGCTGAAACTCACTCCAAACTGATTGAAATTAGGAACGTGCATGCTAGTCACCTTAAAATCTGCAAATCTTGTGATGAAACTAGCATAGACTCTGTCACAGTTCCTTTGCATGCTAATTTACCTGGAAAAGACATGCTTCAATCCATAATTGATAGATTGGACATCCTCACTGATTCTATTAATGAAAAGACAATAAATCACACTGTTTTTGTGAGACAACGCCATGGAATAGGATATGTCAACAACAAGGATAACAATGATGCTGAAGATGAAAAAGCTAGACGAGAACTTGTTGAGATGAATGAGAACCTCAGTATTTCTCTTGCCACCTCTCATGACAGGAATCAGTTCCTATCAGAGAAGATCATGGTGCTTGAGAACAAGGCTGAGGTTGCCAAACGTCTCAATGAAGGTTCTCAAAGCCCTAAGAAGGAACCAAAAGGAAAAGAAAAAAATGACTCCTGAAAATCAATGGTTCACCAATTCTTTTTCTCACAAAAAGTATGTTGACATGGCCAATAGTAAGGTTAAAAACAATATTGATTTCAACAAAATAAATGAAAAACCTTTTAGGCTAGGGAAAGGAAAGTATTATCATGTTGTCTACAACCGCTTATGTACCTACTGTGGTAAGAATGGCCATTACAACACTGATTGTGCTAAGAAAAGGAACTTTGAAAGGGAGAAAAGTGCTTATCACCAGGAAAGGAACCAACTCCCTGATTATTCACAGACTCGAAATGCTAATCCCCCCAGTAAAGCCAAGCTTCGCTGGGTTCAGAAATCTTAGTTCCCTTATGTGCAGAAAGAAGAGAGGCAACCCCAACTATGGTACATTGACAGTGGTTGCTCATGCCATATGACCGGAAAAAGAAATCAAATGACCTCTCTTCAACCTCTCCAAGGAGGGAACATATCCTTTGGAGACAAAAGAAAAGGGAAAATCTGTGGAATAGGAACTGTGAAGCTTAACGATCACATTCAGGTAAACAAAGTTCACCTTGTTGATAGTCTTGGTTTTGATCTAATAAGTGTGTTACAGCTGTGTGATCAAGGAGACAATGAAGTCAGATTTAGATCAAACGAATGCTCAGTTCTTGACTCCTCGGGACAAATCATCCTAAAAGGAAAGAGATTCAACAATGTTTACATTGTTGACCCATCCTTCGTCCCCAAGGAGAAACTGTGTCTCTCAACCGTGAATGACCAAGCTGAGTTGTGGCACCAACGCCTCGGTCATGCTAGCACCAAGCTGATTCAAAAGCTACACTCAAAGGAACTAGTCAGAGGATTGCCAAAGCTGAGTGGCACATCTAAGGAACCATGCTTTGACTGTGTAAAAGGAAAACAGGCTCATAGTTCCTTCAAATCCAAAAACATGGTAAGCACCTCAAGGCCTCTTGAGCTCATCCACATGGATCTTTGTGGACCCATGAGAGTTCAAAGCCTAGGAGGGAACATGTATATTTTTGTTATTGTCGATGACTTCTCTCGCTTTACTTGGACCATTTTCATTAAATCTAAAAGTGAAGTCATTGATCGCTTTAAAGACCTGGTTCCTTTGTTAGAAAAATCCCTTGATTGCTCACTTAATGCTATTCGATCTGACCATGGTACCGAATTCGAAAATGGAGAATTTCTAACCTTTTGCAGTGAGCATGGCATTGATCACAACTTCTCTGCACTATACACTCCTCAACAGAATGGAGTAGTGGAGAGAAAGAATAGGACCTTGGAAAACATGGCTCGAACTATGTTGATCTCAAGTGGACTCTTCCAATCCTTTTGGGCTGAGGCGATCAACACAGCATGCTACATCATCAATAGAGCCATGCTTCACCCTATCACAGAGAAGACACCCTATGAACTCCTAAGAGGAAGAGTTCCCAACATTTCTCATCTAAGGGTGTTCGGATGCAAGTGCTTTGTGCACAACAATGGGAAGGACAATCTTGGCAAGTTCGACCCAAGAAGTGATGAAGGAATCTTCATTGGATATGCCTCAGGCAACAAGGCATACAAGGTCTTCAACAAAAGGACTAAAAAGGTAGAAGAAAGTGTTCATGTTATTTTTAATGAAAAATCACTTGGAAAGATTGTGCAGAACACCACCAGTTCCTTTGAAGATCCGTTTCCCAAGTCATCCCAAGAAGATCCAGATGAAGATGTCACTCCTCCCAGTTCCTGCCCTGCTGAACGGAACCCTCCAATGGCTCCTCCACCAGTTCCCATGGATAATGAACAACAATCCATTTCTGGGAACCATGAGCATGGCGACAATATCTGTGGAGATCTCAATGATTCATCTTCCCACATGTTCTTCAATGGAGAAGGTGACCCCAACCAGGAAGCTGAATGCTCAACTCAGAATGTCTCCACATCAAATACTTTGGCTTCCAACAGAGAAAGAAAAGTCGTCAAGCCTCCAGTCAGGTACGAACATCTAACTTTCTTTGCCTTTAATGCCTTTTTGTCTATTGTGGAACCAAAGAACATAGGTGGATGCGGACTGGATCCAAGCCATGCAAGAGGAGCTTCATCAATTTGAAAGGAACAAAGTCTGGCATCTGGTTCCTCGCCCCAAGGATAAGCACATCATAGGAACCAGATGGGTTTTCAGAAACAAGCTAGATGATACAGGAGCTGTGATAAGGAACAAAGCAAGACTTGTGGCTCAATGATACAATCAACAAGAAGGAATTGACTATGATGAAACCTATGCTCCAGTGGCAAGGATCGAAGCAATAAGGTTGTTGATTGCCTTCGCATCTCACAAAGGGTTCAAGTTGTTCCAAATGGATGTGAAGACAACCTTCCTCAATGGAATTCTTCAAGAAGAAGTCTATGTCAAGCAACCTCCTGGTTTCGAAGACGACGATCATCCAGATCATGTCTACTTTCTAGACAAGGCACTCTATGGCCTCAAGCAAGCTCCCAGAGCTTGGTATGATCGTCTTGCCCAGTTCCTACTCTCAAATGGCTACAGGCGTGGAGTTATTGATAAGACTCTCTTCATCCTAGAAGAAGAAGGTAACATCTTAGTGGTTCAAATCTATGTTGATGATATCATTTTTGGTTCCACTAACCTGTCCCTTGTAGACAAGTTCAAAGACTTGATGAGCAGTGAATTTGAAATGAGTTTAATTGGGGAACTCACATTCTTCCTCGGATTACAAATCACTCAAAAGGAAGATGGTATTCAAATCCACCAACAGAAGTATGTCAGGGAACTACTGAAGAAGTTCAAATTGGATTCATGCAAGCCTCTCTCCACTCCCATATCCACCATTGCCCATCTGGATAAGGACCACTCGAGTCCTCTAGTGGAGGAGAAGCTCTATAGAGGTATGATAGGCTCACTCATGTACCTAACCGCTAGTCGACCAGACATTGTCTTTGCTGTTGGCTTGTGTGCTAGGTTCCAATCTTGTCCGAGAGAAACCCACTTGGCTGCTGTGAAGAGAATACTTCGATATCTCAAGGGAACTGACGATCTCTGCATTTGGTACCCCAAAGAATGTCCCTTTGAGCTCATGGGTTTCACTGATGCTGATTATGCTGGATATTTGGTGGATAGAAAGAGCACTTCTGGAATGGCACAGTTCCTAGGCCCTTGCCTTGTGTCATGGGGATCAAAGAAACAAGTTTCAGTCTCCCTCTCCACCACAGAATCCGAGTACATTGCAGCTGCCTCTTGTTGTTCCCAACTTCTCTGGCTAAAGCAACAACTCGCGGACTTTGGTATGTCTTATGGCCCTCTCACTATTCTTTGTGACAACACTAGTGCTATAAACATTTCTAAGAATCCTGTGCATCATACTAGGACCAAGCATATTGACATTAGACATCATTTTCTTAGAGATCATGTTGAGAAGAGAAACATCATTATGAAATTTTGTAGAACTGAAGATCAAATTGCAGATATATTCACCAAGGCATTGAATAGAGTTCCTTTTGAGAACCTCAGATTGGAACTAGGAATGATTCCTATTACTCAGTAGTGACCTTAGTTCTGAGAATTCTTTCCGAGTTCCCCTGATTGACTAGTTTAAGATATTTAACTTGTTGAGTCTTGATGTCCTTGTGTTATATCTTTTGCTACAAACCGTTCTTGTCATAATGGTTTCTTATAAAGGCTTAGATAAATTTTTCTGGTTCCTTTCCTTTTGATTATCATTATTTCTCAACTCCTCATTGTTCAAATTTCTTTGATGGCCCAAAAGTCACAATCTGATCATATTTCTAACCCAACATTACAAGCTGAAATGATGATTGTGTACTAAGACCTACCCTTGCCTTCTTGCTCAATTTAATTCTCTATGATCCATCTCTAAACCTTCTCTGAGAATTATTGTGCAATGCGATAAAAAGCCTACCTTGATTCCTTGTATGGGAACGTACTGTTTTTGGTTCCTTTGTCTCCACCCACACCAAAGGTTCCCATACATTCCTCTAGCTCGCTGAAAATGTTGCCAGAAAGGAACCAGAACATCGCGTCTCTCCAACGGCTCGCTTGGCTCTCCCAGACGCTATTTATGGCATATTGGCAGGGATAAGACATGTCTCATCAGTGGCAGACCTCCCTCTTCTCGGAATGGGTCATATTTTGAATTTAAATTAGCCGTTCCAAAAAGGCTGCAACTCTCTTCAATGCTTCGGATTTGCCTTGATCTTCTCAACGGCTGGATTTGCTTCAACGGTCACCTCAGCTCTTGGCCATCCCAGATCTTCAGCGCCCTTAAAGAGGTGCTCAGTTGCTCTAAATTGATCACCCAAGCTCTCCATCTCTCTGATCTTCTACCTCTCTTTCTTTTCTCACATCAATCCTCTTAGCTCCTCTCAAATGGCCAACCCTAACCCACTCGTTGTTATGGATGAAGAAGAGGCTGCTTTTCTTCAAGCCTTTCGCGAAAAGAAGGCTAAAGCCTCCTCCTCCAAGCCTGTTTCTTCCTCCACCTCTCAAAAATCCCTCCCCAAAGAGAACCCTGTGGCGAAACCGGCAGAGAAACCAGAAGAGAAGCTTGAGGAACCACCAAAGGCTAAGGAAAAGGTGGAAGAGGAACCAACCATGCCCAAAGAAGAAAAGCAAGCCATCACTTTGGCTTCAGAATCAGTCACAAAATCAGTTTATGAAGGCGGGTCGCATGATTCCTCTCCGGATAAATCCCTTCAAGTGATCCCTAGCCCCGAGCCTTCCCCAATCAGCCTCAAATCCAAAACTTCCAACCCAGGCCCCTCTGTCGCCACAAGAATGCAACAGAGGAAGAGAAGCTCCCAAGCCATTGTTCCCTATGAAACCAAATCCACAAAAGGGCCAAAACCACCACCCTCTCTGTCTCCTCTTCCTTCTCCAAAAGGAAGATCCTAAAACCTCTCATTATCGGCAGAGAATTCTAGACCCAGGCGTTAGAAGAAGAGGATGAGGAACTCTATGGAGAAGCTTTGGATGAGTTCCACTCTCTGCTGCAGTTCCAAGGGTGGGACGAGATGCTGTGCGAGCCCTTCTCTGCTTCCGACGAGGTTGTCCGGATGTTTTACCAGTCCATGAAGTTTGTACCTCAGAAGGAGAACTCTCCCTATCACGACGCCATTCTCATATGGAAGGGAACCGGCTTTCCCCTGTCCGCCAATCTAATCGCGTCTGCTCTAGGGATTGAGTCGAGATCTGGGTTTGGCATTCTGCCTCAGAAGAAGGGATGGCCCAAGGGAAAGGGCTTCAAGTCCAAAGGAGTAATCGTCAAGAAAATTTATGATGGCGCATCCCCCTCATCTTTGGAGACGAAGGATCTCTCCATTGCAAACCGGATACTGTATTTTTGGATCACTCGCAACTTGGTTCCCAGGCAAGAGCACAGGAACGAAGTCCTCATCACCGACGCCATCTACATGGACAAAGTGCTCTCCGGCGTTCAGTTGGATCTTCCCCGTATTGTGCTGGCTCACATGCAATTCTGTGCATCTCATGACTCCCATGCTTTACCCTTCCCTCACATCATCAAAAGGCTACTCTCCAACCTCAATCAGTACCCAGAAGACTTCCCCGAGACTGCCTACAGCAAATGTCTTACGTTGCACACAGTTCGGAAGCTGAAATCTAAGGAACAATAACCCAACCCTGCTGAAACAGAAGAAATCCCGCCTAAGGAAAAGGCGGGTTCCCAGGGCCGTTCCAGTTCCCACCCTCAGCAACCCCCCTCTTCAGACTCCTCTGCGATCCTCCTTCCGTTGGATCGTATTGAAAAAGCTATCTTGGAAGGCTCGACTGCCAACACGGTCGCCATCCATGATCAAGTAAGAGAGTTGGGGCGTATCAGTTCTGCTGTCGAGAGTCTGGTGGACGTTCTGCAGAAAGATTGGCAAGGTGCAATCAGTGCTCATCAGGCCGCGGGCCAAAATGTAGGAATCGACGACAAGGATGCAGAAGAAGAGGCCGCTACTATGCCATAGGAACGCTTATTCTAGGTTCCCAGTGCTGCAACGCCACATCGAGCTAGTAGTTTCCCTTAGGATCCTACTCCCCTCTTCTATCCCTTTTGTTGTCTTTCTTCAGATTGCTTTTGTTGTTTTCCTTGCTATCTGTTGTCTGTATTGTCGGTTGTTTGTTGTTTGCTTGTGGTATTTTGTGTGTTTGATCAATGATAAGTGAAGTTTTTAATGATTATCTTCAGTTTCGTTCCCATGCTCATTTGTCTTCGCCTTAAGTTTTCATTATGACATTTTATGGGCTTGCTGCAATCGCATATTCACTCCGATATCCTGTTCTTAACTCATACTTAATCTTTTCGATGATGTCAAAAGGGGGAAGAAAAGGATAGGAACCTTGAACTTTGGAGACTACTGAATTAATAGGAACTCTGAACTAGTTCTATTTCTAAGGGGGAATTTGAAATAAACTTGTTCACGTGCTTAGGGGGAATTTGCAACCATTGAATGTTCTATCACTAATCTGTAATGTTGTAAATCCCGTTATCTCAATATGGTCTCATGAATTTCATGTCCCTATTATGTTGCCAGGTTCCTTATATTTGTCATCATCAAAAAGGGGGAAATTGTTAGGAAACGGAACTCTGGAACCTCGGTTCCCCTGAGAGTTCATTTCCTCAGTTTCTCTACTTTTGAAGATGATAAATATTATGATACTAATGTTTTATCTCAAAGATGTGTTTTAAGGAACCACAGGAATATACCGAAGGCAGGAAATCCAAACAGAACAAGGGAACCAAAGGAACAAGACAGCTGAAGGAATCTAGAGGAACCCAGGTGTGCCCAGAAATGGAGCTTGCGACATTGCAATTCCCCAGAAATCTGGGAACACACAACCTCAGACAAAAGGTGTCGAAAACGACTTGTCTGAAGCTTCCAAAAGTCTGCCAAGGTCCAAGAGCTAAAGAACAAGATGCCTAGAGAACCTCTACCTCGGACATAGACGATGAAAGCGACAACACATGAAGACGTCGTTGTCCAGCAGACGGTTCCCAAGCGGCCAGCTTACTCAACCTCGGACGAAAGCGTTTTGACAACGACACCACAAGGCTCGTCTGAGGTAGTTGACCAACCAAGAGAGATTCTGAGCTACTTAGGTTGTTTGCACATGCCAAGAACAACGTGGATCAAGGAGAACCACCAATCCTAGGGCAAGCTCAATCCGTGGGAACCAAGAGAGGATCGAGCTGCGAAGAATCCTCTATAAAAGGAAGACTAACCCAAGGGTTATCTTTAAGCATTCACAATAGAAACACACTTCATAGCAAACATCAAAGTGTGAAGCTTCAAACAAGATTATCAAAGCAAACCAAGATCAAGAGGAACCAGTCAAGGAAGAAGAGCTGAGTGCTAAGTTCCTGTGACTGTAAGTGATAGTTCCTAGGTGCGAAAGTCTGTTTCTTGGATTGATTATTGATTGTGTTAAGTTATCTAGGATTGTCTAACTGTGTGTAAGGCAAAGGAACTGTGTGTTCGTTCCTAGGATAAGCTGTAACCAAAAGAGATAAGAAATCAAGAAGTAGACTTTGAAATCCTTTCGGAAGAAAGGTAGTGGTTTTTATCCTGGATTGCTAGTTGACAATCAAAGGTTTCCACTATAAGGAACTTGTCATTTGTTTGATTATTTATTTTCGCTGCGAAATGAACTGAGAATTGATATTCTAAGTTCCTTAAGTTTTTATCTAACAATCACGATCCTACACAGTGTCTCTGAGTGCCATTTATCCGCGGTTGAGGAAATGCTTCCGCGGTCGGGGAAATGCCCTTTTCCGCGCCCGCTTGCTCAGGGAAGGATTTAGCACGGGTTTGAGTCCCGTAAATTATATATTTGTACCCAAACAAATATTCTAAGCCGCGAAAATACATCGAATTTATTTTATACCACTCAGGGAATTATTACAGAGATCATACACGTTACAGAAAATCCGAACTTCTCCGAAAGCGACACGATTACAGAACGAGGGTTGGGGAAATTACCCAAATACCCTTACTAAAAATGAGGGGTATTACATCACTCCCCCCTTAAAAGAAGTTTTGACCCCGAAACTTGGCCGAATAACCTAAAAAAAAACGAGGCATTACATCACTACCCCCTTAAAAAGGTTTCGACCCCGAAACTAGGCCGAAAACAGATCGGGACATGGATTACGCATATCTGCCTCAGTCTCCCAGGTTTCCCAAGTAACCTCTTCAGATCTAGCCTTGGACCAAAGAATCCGTACCAATGGTACTACCTTGTTCCGCAATTGCTTCTCGCGACGTTCGAGAATACGCACTGGTATCTCTTCATAGGTACCATTTGCCTGAATCTCGATGTCTTCATAGCTCAGCACATGAGACGCATCTGGCACGTACTTTCTCAACAAGGACACGTGGAACACGTTATGCACTGGATGTGCCGACGGCGGTAATGCCAAATGATACGCTAGAGACCCTACCCTGTCAAGGATCTCAAACGATCCCACGTAGCGAGGGTTAAGCTTCCCACGCTTGCCGAACCTGAACACACCCTTGGATGGCGACACCTTGACAAACACCTTGTCACCAACCTCGAACTCGACAATCCAGCGCTTCAGATCTGCATAAGACTTTTGTCGACTCTGAACTATCAACATCCTCTGTCTGATCAAAGCAATGTCCGAGGCAGTCCTTTCAACTAACTCCGGTCCGAGCAGAACCTTGTCGGCATTCTCATCCCAACAAATCGGAGATCTGCACTTTCGACCGTACAAAGCCTCGAATGGAGCCATCTTAATGGTAGCATGCCAACTGTTGTTGTACGTGAATTCAATCAGACTCAGACTGTTCTCCCAGCTAGTCGGACGATCGAGTACACAAGCTCTCAACATATCTTCCAATGTCTGGATGGTCCTCTCAGACTGTCCATCCGTCTAGGGATGAAACGCAGTACTGAACCTCAACTCGGTTCCCATAGCCTTGTGGAGCTCCTTCCAGAATCTCGACATGAATCGGCCATCACGATCCGATACAATGGTCTTTGGTGTACCATGAAAACGGACAATCTCGTGTAGGAACACTTCTGATAGCTTCTGGGTTTCCCATGTTGACTTGATAGCCACGAAGTGAGCACTCTTCGTGTGCATGTCAATGATTACCCATATCGCATCCTTTTGACTCTGAGTCTTTGGCAACCCTGTGACGAAATCCATAGTGATATCCTCCCATTTCCACTCTGGCACTAGAAGAGGTAGCAATTTACCACCTGGTCTACGGTGTTCTATCTTGACCTTCTGACACGTCAAGCATTTCGCCACAAATTCTGCTACGTCCCACTTCATGTTGGGCCACCAGAATTTCTTCCTGAGGTCCTTGTACATCTTGCTAGAGCCTGGATGTACAAAATAAGCTGACGAATGTGCCTCCTTCATCACCAACTGGCGAAGGCCATCAACGTCAGGCACACAAATCCGGTCCTGAAACCAGAGTGATCCATCCTCCTGAATCACGAATCCGAGAGCTTTCCCGTCCATCACTTCACTTCTTAACTTTACCAAGACCACGTCATCAACCTGCTTCTCCCTGATCTGATCAAGTAGCGTAGCCTGAATCTCTAGCATACTCAGGTATCCTTGACGCTGATCGTACAAGACTTCAATCTCGCACAACCCTTGGTTCAGCTTGGTCTGAGTAGTGAGTAGAGCCACTACAGTCTCGTGCGGCATTTTCCGGCTCAATGCATCGGCTACTACATTAGCCTTGCCCGGATGATACATCAACTCGATATCGTAGTCTTTGAGTAGCTCTAACCAGCGACGTTGTCTCATATTCAGCTCCTTCTGAGTGAACACGTACTTGAGACTCTTATGATCGGTGAAGACTTTGCACCTCACACCATAGAGATAGTGCCTCCAAATCTTCAACGCAAATACTACAGCTGCTAACTCCAGATCATGCGTTGGATAGTTTGCCTCATAGGTTTTCAATTGTCGAGATGCGTACGCAATAACCTTCCCCCTCTGTATCAGTACACATCCCAACCCATTCTTCGAAGCATCACTATAGACTACATAACCATCGTTCCCTTCCGGTAGCACCAAAACTGGTGTGGAGGTCAGACACTGCTTTAACTTCTGAAAACTGGCCTCGCACTTGTCATCCCAGACAAACTTCTTATGGACCTTGCAGAGCAAACCGGTCATAGGTAGAGCGATCTTAGAAAATCCCTCCACGAACCGTCTGTAATATCCAGCGAGTCCCAAGAAACTGTGCACCTCCTTCACATTCTGAAGTCGCTTCCAGTTGGCTACCGCTTCAATCTTTTGGGGATCAACCATAACCCCATCCTCATTGATCACATGACCTAAGAAAGCCACTTCTTTGATCCAGAAGTCACACTTAGACAACTTTACATACATCTGATTCTGTCTAAGGACTAACAGGGTGATCTGAAGATGTTCCTCGTGAGCCTCCTCACTCGGGGAATAGATCAAAATATCGTCGATGAAGACCACCACGAACTTATCCAGGTATTGGTGGAAACATCGATGCATCAGATCCATGAAGACCGCCGGAGCATTAGTAAGGCCAAATGGCATGACTACGAACTCATAGTGGCCATACCTCGTCTGGAAAGCAGTCCTCGGAGTGTCTTCCTCACGAATCCTGAGCTGATGGTAACCAGATTTCAGATCGATCTTGGAAAAGACTTTTGCTCCCTGCAGTTGATCCAACAGATCATCAATCCTCGGCAACGGATATTTATTCTTGATCGTGACCTTATTCAACTCTCGATAGTCGATACAAAGTCGGAATGATCCGTCCTTCTTCTTGACGAACAAAACTGGAGCGCCCCAAGGCGATGCACTCGGCCTTATGTATCCTTTCTCAAGAAGGTCCTCGAGTTGCTTTTTCAACTCTTGCATCTCAGCTGGAGCCATCCGGTACAGTGCCTTAGAGATCGGCGCGGTACCAGGCTCGAGATCAATGGTAAACTCCACGTCACGATTCGGGGGTAAACCGAGAATCTCCTTCGGAAAGACATCCGGAAATTCGCGAATGACCGGAATATCAAGAACTGAAGGCTCATCTCTCTTGGGCTTATCCAGATAGTACAGGTACCCGACACAACCTTGTCGAAGTAGCTTACACGCAACCATCACAATGATGAGCTTGCCGTTATCAGCGTCATTACGACCCTTGAACTTGCATACAAACTGGCCCCCGGATGAAACTGTCACAGTCCTTGAACTGAAATCGATCACCGCCCCATGACGCATCAACCAGTCCATCCCGAGAATAATATCGTATGGAGCCATGGCTATACATATCAAATCTGCTTCGAACTTCCTACCCTAAATGGTAATCGGAAATTCTGACAGACGCTTGGTTCCAACCAAATGTTCACCATTGGGAAGATTCACAACAAAAGGCTCACAAGCCTCGTTGCTTACTAAGCCTAGCTTACTTACGCAACTTTCCGAGATGAAAGAATGAGTAGCACCCGAATCAAAAAATATACACACAGAAGTAGAATGGAGGTAAAGAGTACCTTGAGCAGTAGGAGCATTTGGTCCATCAGCCTCACGCATCTCGTAGAGTCGCTGACCTTGACCTCCTGAAGCAGCTGGGGCTTTCCCCTTGTTCTGGGCAGTTGTCTGCGTCGAAGGACTAGGAGCCTCCACTGATCTGAATCTGGGTCGGTTGTTATGACTAACAGACCCTTGCTATGACTCAGCTCCTTTCTGTCTCCTCTGCGGACAAAATGTCTGCAAGTGCCCCTCCTTCCCGCAGGCAAAACACGTATTCCTTTCCTTCGGACATTCATTGCTCTTGTGCCCGGGTGTACCACAGTTATAGCACTGGATCAGATTCTTGCCC
The DNA here is from genome assembly GCA_027886185.1 of Rheum nobile. NCBI lineage: Eukaryota > Viridiplantae > Streptophyta > Magnoliopsida > Caryophyllales > Polygonaceae > Rheum > Rheum nobile. Next base: position 2,023,292 of record WOAB01000500.1, on the reverse strand, counting down.
TGACCCGAACGTTGCGTAGACCCTCCATGAGTCATCTCCGTTCTTGCTCGGCCCGACTTGGTAAAGTTTGACGGTGGCGCGGGTCGCTTGAACCCACTTGCCTAAGGCTGGCTCTGTGCCGGTCTCTGGCGATTGTGCTTTTTCGTCGACTCCTCCAGAGTCACCTCCAACTTGTAGGCAGCGTCCATGTACTGTTCCAGAGTGGAGCATCCGTGGCGCACCATCAGTGGCTTAATGTCTGGATTCATCCACTCGTGGAAATGTCAGATATTCTGCTCTTCACTGGACACTTCCGGCCCAACGTACTGCAACAGATGATTGAACTTGGCCGCAAGCTCAGTCACTGACGTGGCCGAAATATGCAATGCAAATATCGTTGAATGGCCTAGTCAAAGTAAAAGTCCTAACAACCTACTAAACAGATGTATAGTAAGCAAGTAAGGGTCGAACCCAAATGGAAGGTCTGATGAAGTATGCAATTATGATTAACAAGTAACAAGGAAGGGGGGGGGGGGGGGGGGTTGGTTATCAAACAGAGCAAAGTGAACATGTTTAATTGACTTGAGAATATGATTGGGGAAGAAGTTCCACTAGAACGAGATCCACAATACAGAGATATAATTTGATCACCGAAATCTATTAAATCCAAGTTCTTTATCTATTCTTATAGTTATTCCCACCCTGGTCTTGATTAACTACCAATTCAGACAGTTGTTGATAGTACTTACTACAATATCAATGGAAGAAAACCTTACCACTAATAAAGCAATAGCAATGCACACAAGGATATAGGATACATGCAAATAGAAGAAAACCTTACTACTTAACATGCAAATGATTCTCACTCACAATTGCGCACTCGTATTCCACTATATGCAACAATTATGTTTGCTACTAGATATGCACTCGTATTCCACTATATGCAAACCCTAGCAATGGATAAATAGTATTCAACCTAGTTGATCAGGCTATGAAGAATAACAATGAATCAATATTCAATATAACCAAGAGAATCAAACCAACACATATAAGAATAGGAAAAAGGGATAGAAATCTCACAAACAATTCAACTGTATTGCTTCAAACGTCTAGTAGAACAAGGGGAAATTAGTGCTCCATTCAGATGTAAAATGAAACCCTAATGAGAAAAACAACGATAATGATGAAAGTAAAAGTGTCAAAAAAGTTCTCTCTGCCTCTTAACCTAGAAAGAGGTCTTAAATAGGCTTAGGAAATAAGTTTAACCTAATTAAAATAGCAAGGGAAATAAAATACTAGAAATAAGAAAGTCCGAAAATGCATAAAAGGAAATAATGTCTTCTACTGGCCGCGAGGCGTGACGTGCCTACCGCGGGGCGGTGAGATCCACCGCGGGGCGTCAGTTCCTTCTCTGAGATCCACCGCCGGGTCGCGGTGGCTCTGGCGCGGGGCGGTGACACTCGCCCAGTCCTCTCTTTAGCTTTTCTTCTCTTCTGCTCTTCATTACTACCAAGTGTTGGTAGTCTTCTCCAATTAATCTCCAGCAGATCCTCATCCATCTTCATCATCTCCATCTAAGCTGTAAATCCCTGGATATCTTCAATTCTCCCTACATCTTCTGGATTACAGACTTAGCCTCAAATCTTATCATAAACTCCTCCAAATAATGCTAATAATTGCTAGTAAAGGTGCATGAAATGGTACCTATCAAATTCCCCCATACTTAGACCTTTACTCGTTCCGAGTAAGCTAATGATAAACCTACTCTCTCAATCAAACACCAATGTCTCAGGAAGTACAAGAAAATATGACACCAGCAACTACAGCATCTCAACAATCAGCTTCAGACAACCAAAACAAGTGATGCAAAGATTATTCTAATCCTAACTCCAATCTAACTCCTTATCGCTCCAGAGTGGCCTACCCGAGTCCTCCTTATGACGCCAGCCTCCAGAATGATCCTAAAATCACTCTTTTTTCTTTACGCTCATTTTGCCCAGGCGCCCTCTCGGGTTTTCACCTAGCCACTCATTTCATTTTGCTAGATGTCTCACAAATACTCGCATTACTCCAGTCCAATTTTGCACCGGTCTATACCAGTCGGACTACCTGCTTCTTACCTGAACCGCCCTTTCGGGTTTTCAGCTCATCCCAGGATTTTAATTGCCTTTTTCACATCTTTTTGGCTTTTTTTTGAAAGGAATACTTGACTGAAAATTACAGAAAACAAAGCTATGTACACTAGCTAGATAGATAGCACAGTCTAAATCTCTCCCCCATACTTAAACCGAACATTGTCCTCAATGTAGAAAAGAGAACAACAAATGAGATAGGGGAAAGAGAAATAAACTCACTGTGGGCCGGATGGTGGTGGTGGTGGGAACCTCCCAAAGTAGTCCCTCATATGAGCGTCCATAGCGTCCAGACGCTCATCTACATCAGCACGGAACTGGATCTGCCAAGTCTGCAGACCGGTCTCTACTTGGGTGTTCCAATGAGTCTGCTATACCGAGAATGCATCAAATCTTGCGTACAACTCTTGCCAAGGTGTGGCAGAACCATAAGAAGACGAAGGTGCATCATACTGAGTAGGCATAGGTGCATCCTCACCCACATAATCAACAGTAGCAGCATCAACACCAACACTAGGGCCCTCTCCAAACGGACCCGAAGGAGCAGCAACAGGGGTAGCATCAGCCATAATTCTGCCATCACTGGGAATCCACCAATCCGCAAATGAAGGGGAATAAGTAAAAACCCGAGGAAGAATCAGAATATGACCATCATATGAAGACCAAACTAAATCACCATCCCTGCCCAATGGCTTCAGCATCGAGCACACTCTCATGTGCACCATGTCATACACCGCATGAGCAACATGCCGAGGAATACGATCGGTGGCAATAATCTCAACACAAAGAAGGGTGATCAAACCACCCCCACAGATATCACGTGGCTCACCATCTCGAATCCTCTTCAAGGAGCTCAGAAACAAACTAGCCCAATACGGGGTGTACGTGACAATAGACAAGATGCTCAAAAACCACTGGAAATCATTCAAAGGGACCTTACCATCATCAGCATGGCCAAAGAAATCTCTCATCAACACCTTATGGATCAACCTTAAGCAAGGGTGCACCAACTTCGAATTCACTTCCTGACCCTTCTTGAACTTCCTGTGCGTGGCAGCCTCCCAAAACTCCATCATATCCGTCTCAATCAGACCACTAGACCACCCATCAGACGGTTCATGTGTAATGCCCATGGCACCATGAATCTCCTCAGCAGACAAAGCATACTCACGACCATTGTACGTGAACGTGATCTTCGTCAACCTCTTGTCGGCGGGACCATCAGAATACCTCTTAACAGAGGCAATGAACTGGTAGTATAGCTCGGGGTAAGCAGCAACGGACTTGTTCAGGAAGGTCCCCATGCCACACTTTGCTAAACAAAAGGATACACACTCCAACATACCAAACTCAATCAACGTCGGCTTGTCAAAGAATTTAGTAGCCAACACCTTCCTCTCCTTCACAACGTTATACACCTCATTCTCATCCCTCGTAGAGACTTGCTTCCTACCTCTAGGTGCCATAAGTAATGAATTGAGATGCTCAAAACAAAGGGCGACCAAAGAGGACTTACAAACGAGCGAAAAACACACAGCCTGGTAGTCTCGCCGCGGGGTGGTGAACGAGTCACCGGGTCACGGTGAGATAACTGGGCCTTCTCGCCGGGTCGCGGTGGGGGTCGCCGCGGGGCGGTGACTGGTGACGCGAGGCATTGGGGTTGTGTTTGGCTCGGTTGTGAGGCTAGACTCCAAATTGGGCAAAGGAACTCAAGGTTTAAAGTTATTGGAGGCTAGAATCGGACCAAGAACGAGAGGGAAGTGTGGGAAAATGGGGGGTTTGGCTTGGAGAGTGGAGGCTAGGTTAGGGAAAGTGAAAGTGAAAGGGAAGAAGGGTTGATAGGCCGGTCATGTACAAGGCCCAAAGAGACACTTGGCCCAAAAGGGGGCCCAATCCGTCAAATCCTTTTATAACAATTTTTTTTTTCCGGAGTTGAAAAGGGTATACCAGATAGTCTTTGCGGGGCGGTGGTCTCCACCGCGGGGCGGTGGACGTCGCCGCGGGGCGGTGAACAAGCTGGGAAAACACGTCTCTTCTCCATTTACTTTTGTACTTGAAATGTTAGTGACATGCGAACGAAACAAAGCAAACAAAACTACGAAATTAATCTAAGAGAAAAGAAAAATTAAGGAAAACTACCTCGGGTTGCCTCCCGGACAACGCCTTAGTTAACGTCGTTGGCTCGACGTACTTCAAATCAATCACCACCTAGAATAGGATCCTTTCGGAATCCTCTTACTTAACTCTTCCTGCTGGAACTTCCCATGGAAAGGCTTGGACCTTAGACCATGTTCCCTCTTAGCCAATGACTCCATGATTACTGCCTTTGGAGCATCTCCCCCATACTTAGAGCGATGTGGGGGCCGATATGGCTCGACCTGATCACGCTGCACGACACTAGATGAAGGCTTACAGCCTTGTGTGATTAGTGCAGGGGGGCAAGTGCCCAAATTAGAGGGAATAGGATCTCCTATGTCATCAAATAAGACATCATACTCAGGCAAATCAAAAGGTTCAACAACAGCAGAGTATACAACTATGGTCTCCACTACACTAGTCTTAACATTTTCCTGAATAGGATCATCAATATCACTAATGTAGCAAAGAGAAGGCAATTCGATGGAGTTGACCTTATGAATATTATGCTAAAAAATTATTCCATCGAATTCCATAGTCAAAGTTCCACTATCCATATCAATCTTCGTCATGGATGTTTTCATAAAAGGTCGTCCTAACATAACAGGAGCAACCTGCTCATCATAGTCCATATCCATAACAAAGAAATCAACAGGGAAAATTAAAGGGCCAATTTTAACAAGAATATCTTCCACAACACCCTTAGGAGGCACACAAGAACCATCAGCAAGTTGAATCACAATATTGGTATCATGCAAAGGTCCTACTCCTAAATCCTCAATCAATGAATAAGGCAAAACATTAATAGAGGCACCCAAGTCTAGCAAGGCTTTCTCAAATCGATGCTCACCTATAGTAATAGGGATAGTGAACGTACCTGGATCCTTGCACTTCTCAGGCATACACCTTTGAAATACCGCCGAGACATGTTCACCAACCGGAACCTTCTTCTGGACTTTCAGCTTTTGTGTCCTTTTAATGGTGCACAGCTCCTTCAAAAACTTGGCATATCGAGGAACAACCTTAATAAGCTTGAGAAGGGGGATGTTCACCTCATAGTTTCAGAACGTCTCAAAAAGATCACTATCGTCGGCGACCCTTCTAGCCTTTAGCGCCTCGGGAAAAGGTGCTGGTGGCTTCTCAGAACCGAGAGGGGGAAAAACCGGACGAACATAATTATCAACACAGACCTCTTCAGTGGAGTTGGGATGTTGGACGCCGGGTCGCGGTGGTCTCACCGCAGGGCGGTGGTCATCGCCGCGGGGCGTCAGATGTGAGGAGGGATTACTGGGACTCACCGTCGGGTCGCAGTGAGTGTCGCCGCGGGGCGGTGACTGGCACTCATCTTTACTGGTCTCAGACCCAATTCGCCGCCGGGTCGCGGTGGGGTCCACCGCGGGGCGGTCACCGATATTCTCCGTCTCAATTTCGCACTCCTCTTCAGCAATAGGAGGAACGACCAGTTGCTTACCACTTCTGAGGGTGATGGCACTCACATTTTCCCTCGGATTCACTGTAGTCTGAGACGGCAAGGAATTTGATGTTCTCTGGTCAATCTTTGTCACAACATCAGCCAATTGGCCAATCTGCCTCTCCATATTCTTTATGCTTGATTCAGTAGTCTGTACATGAGTGGCGAAGTGCTGAGTCAAGGTTTTGAGCATCTCTTCAGTAGTAGCACCAGAGTTTTGGCCTTGGGGCCTCTGTTGGTATGAGACTCTCTGCTGGTATTGCTGTTGTATGGGTTGTTGACCACCTTGTGGGTCGCTCCATCTGAAACCTGGGTGGTCTCGCCCTCTCGGATTATAGTTGGGTTGTCCATCAAAACGCGGTCTAGGGGGTCCGTAACCTCCTACAGCATTCACTTCAGTAGTACCTTCTTCCTGTAGCTGAGGACAAGCATCAGAAGGGTGGAATTGATCATAGCAAATCCCACATGCTTTGACTTGTTGAGGAGTGTTTTGGTTCGCCATTCTCTTCACCATCTCCTTCAACTCAGCTAACTCATTCAGCACAGGGCTAGATCTTACAGGAGTCACAGCATTGACTACTTTTCTCTGGTACGTCCTACCAAAGCTCCTGGTACTCTCACTCATCTCTTGAAATCTTGCCATGACTGCGTCCGGTGTCAGATTAAGAATGCTCCCACCGCATGCAGCGTCAACCATCCTTCTCTCTTGATCTAGCAGACCATTGTGTAAGTAGAGAACAAGATCCTGTTTGGCGTATCCGTAGAACGGACAGCTAGAGCAAAGCCTCTTGTATCGCTCAAGATAGTCATATAGCGTCTCATCAGCACCCTGCTCAATGTTAGCAATTGCCTTTTTCAAAGCATTCGCCTTCTTTGTTGGGAAGTACTTGTCAAGAAACGCCTTGTGCAGTTTAGTCCAGGAATCTATGGTCCCTGGCGGCAAGTGATAATACCAGTCACTAGCAGAGTCTAGCAAAGAAAAACCAAAGGCTCTCATCTTGATTTGATCATCCGTCACATTCCTTGGCTTCATAGTCATGCAGACATTGTGGAATTTACCCATACGAGATATTGGGTCCTCTCCACTCAAACCATGGAATTTCGGGAGATAAGCAACAACTTCAGATTTCAGCTCAAAGTTCACCCCTTCGTCAAGTGCAGGGATGACGACAGCCAAGGGGGGTTGTGCCCCAATATTCGGCTCAGTAAGCTCTCTCAGAGTTTCGGCCATTGCAGCAGGAGGGATGTCAACTGGCTCAACTGTTTCAACTGTTTCAACCTCTTCTTCTTCTTCTTCTTCTCCTTGATCGCGTAGGTTCACACGGAACGATCTATCGATTTCTGGATCAAAAGCAGCTAGAGGAGAGTCAGTACTACGGGTGTCGACCATAAGATAGGTCTCCACCAAAATCAATCACAAAAACACACAACAAAACAGAAAACTTTCCCCGGCAACGGCGCCAAATTTGACTTGGCCGAAATATGCAATGCAAATATCGTTGAATGACCTAGTCAAAGTAAAATTCCTAACAACCTACTAAATATATGTATAGTAAGCAAGTAAGGGTCGAACCCACATGGAAGATCTGATGAAGTATGCAATTATGATTAACAAGTAACAAGGAGGGGGGGGGGGGTTGGTTATCAAACAGAGCAAAGTGAACAAGTTTAGTTGACTTGAGAATATGATTGGGGAAGAAGTTCCACTAGAACGAGATCCATAATACAGAGATATAATTTGATCACCGAAATCTATTAAATCCAAGTTCTTTATCTATTCTTATAGTTGTTCCCCTCCTGATCTTGATTAACTACCAATTCAGACAGTTGTTGATAGTACTTACTACAATATCAATGGAAGAAAACATTACCACTAATAAAGCAATAGCAATGCACACAAGGATATAGGATACATGCAAATAGAAGAAAACCTTACTACTTAACATGCAAATGATTCTCACAATTGCGCACTCGTATTCCACTATATGCAACAATTATGTTTGCTACTAGATATGCACTCGTATTCCACTATATGCAAACCCTAGCAATGGATAAATAGTATTCAACCTAGTTGATCATGCTATGAAGAATAACAATGAATCAATATTCAATATAACCAAGAGAATCAAACCAACACATATAAGAATAGGAACAAGGGATAGAAATCTCACAAACAATTCAACTGTATTGCTTCAAACATCTAGTAGAAAAGGGGAAATTAGTGCTCCATTCAGATGTAAAATGAAACCCTAATGAGAAAAACAACGATAATGATGAAAGTAAAAGTGTCAAAAAAAGTTCTCTCTACCTCTTAACCTAGAAAGAGGTCTTAAATAGGCTTAGGAAATAAGTTTAACCTAATTAAAATAGCAAGGGAAATAAAATACTAGAAATAAGAAAGTCCGAAAATGCATAAAAGGAAATAATGTCTTCTGCTGGCCGCGAGGCGTGATGTGCCTACCGCGGGGCGGTGAGATCCACCGCGGGGCATCAGTTCCTTCTCTGAGATCCACCGTCGGGTCACGGTGGCTCTGGCGTGGGGCGATGACACTCGCCCAGTCCTCTCTTCAGCTCTTCATTACTACCAAGTGTTGGTAGTCTTCTCCAATTAATCTCCAGCAGATCCTCATCCATCTTCATCATCTCCATCTAAGCTGTAAATCCCTGGATATCTTCAAATCTCCCCACATCTTCTGGATTACAGACTTAGCCTCAAATCTTATCATAAACTCCTTCAAATAATGCTAATAGTTGCTAGTAAAGGTGCATGAAATGGAACCTATCAGTCACCTTCAATCCATCCATCTTCGGATAGAGGAACTCCTTATGCTTCTCTTCCCTCATAGCCCGGGAAAAGAAACAATCAGTCAATTTCGTCTTGAACATTCCCCAGTTCAAACCAGGATGATCAGCTAGACCGGTGCTTTGCCACCATTCACTAGCCACCTCCTTCAGTTGAAGGGAAACGATGTGCACCTTCTCAGCTTCTGTGCACTCGATGTTTCTGAACAGTCGTTCTATGTGCGAGAACCAATATGCCACTCTGACTGGCTCTCCCTTCCCATCATAGCTGTCAGGCCTCATAGAGCTAATGGCCTTCAGTGCTCGACCATAATTGCCTCTGTTCCTGGCCGCATCCTCATGGGGTACATAGATATCTGGCTCCTCGAATCTAGGAACCACAAGAGGAATTGGCACACCTTGTGCCTGAGGCGCGATCGGTCGCATAATATCGGTGACTGCTTGCATCACAATCCCCCGAATGGCCTCAATTGCCGCAACATCGAATACCACTGAAGCATGGACCGGAACTTGGTCATTGCCCACAAGATTGTTGTGAGAAACTGACTCGTTCTCATCCACTGGGTTCGCGACATTCCCTAAATTCAGTCTGGGGTTGTTGCTTGGCCAGCACCAGCACGAATGGTGTTCCTTGTGTTCACCATCTGTTTACCGATCAAATTCCAAGTATTTCGCAACATTAATATCATTTCAACATGCACGACATATGAAATCGACTTAGAATAGACCAGACTTGGTAAACTTTTATTGATGAATTTTGAAACTGAGTTTGAAAAGGGGCTACATAGAAAATCTCTCCCAAGTGACAAGACAAAATTGCCTGGAGACTACAATTCTACCAAAACAAAATGACAAAACACTAGAAAAGAAAACGCTAAGCGCTCAACACCGACCCCCATCATGGTGCCCTGAAAAGCTTCCTATAATCAGGAGCTCTTATGCACAACTTCTTCGAACGGGGTCTATCATCGGGGTCTAGCGTCGGACTCCTTGCCCTACTCGGCTCTGGAGCACATGGCTCATTCCTCGGCCTTGGTGCCCTCGGCCTTTCCCTAGGTGCGGAAACACTCGGTACAATCCTATCGGATCCCGGTGGGTAGCAAAACTCCTCCAGAAATCCTGGTTGGAAGTCTGCCCTGTTCACCTCATACAAAGGGTCGAGTAGCAACCTTGCTTGACGAATATACTCCTGGAGCTCGTGGACGTCCCCAAGCATTCGGGAGAGACCGAGCTCAGTCTCGTATGTCCTCTCCTCCATGTCGTATAGGGCGTTCGACCACTCATCCAGTCGCTCCTCCAGTACTCGGGGCCTTGGCCTGGCCTGTTGAGTCGGGACCACAACTGGTGTACCCATCGACTCCCACGGCCTTGCCCTTCGTCGAGCATGCTCAACCGCCTCATCCACCTGGCGACGCACCTCAGATGAAGCCATCTGACTCTGGCGAAACACCTGTCGCGAGTCAGGACTCATCACCGGCCCACTCCTCCACCTGACGATACCTTCAACACCAAGTGCCTCCCAAGTGGCAGGAGACAATGGAGAATACTCCCGCTCAGGTGGCGACGCCAGACTCGGGAAGATGAATTCCATCCCCGGATCCTCGTAGTCCACCAGCAAGTGTGCCAAGCTATCAGACTCGTAGCCCTGCCCCTCGAGGTCCTCCTCGGGGTCCTCCTCTGGATCCTCCTCCGAATCCTCCTCCGGGTCTTCTTTAGGGTCCTTTTCCGGGTCCTCCTCGGGATCCTCCTCATGAACCTCTTCGACCTCGAAGTCCTCGTCGAAGTACCCTCCTGTGTACTCCGCCAGCTCTTCTTCCTCAGTGTCCTCCCAAGGATCCGCTTCAGGCTCTGCCTCGGGAACCTTGTCGGACACTAACACCACCGACTCCTCGAGTACGGTCTTCACTTCCTCGGGTGGACTACTGGGTTCCCCGACCTCAAAGCACGACGGGGGAACCGGGAACTCGAGCCTAACTGGAGATGGCGGGGCCACCTCGGCTTCCTTCGGGTTCTTCAGTTGAGAGATGTTTGCGCCCAATTCCTGCGGGGCGACGAGAAAGAGTTAGTCTTTCTAAATATAGAAGCGAACTTACTATATCAGACTGGAGAGAAGACACGACTAGAATGGCAGAGATTTCAAAACAACACATTTTCTAGTCAAGTATGGTTTTATTTGGAAATTCAAAAAATTTGAATTTAAACAACTTTCTCAGTTCAAAAATGGATAAACGGTTGATAAAATCTTTGCTTTCAGTAAGACGATTTGAAACCCAAACCGTTTTTAATTTTTTTTCCGGCTCTGATACCAAATCTGTAACACCCCCAAATATCACCTTGAAAGTATTACCGCCAGTGACCTCAGATTTCACATCCGAAGCCACCCAAGGCTTAACTACTTTATACAAAACATAAAATACATTGATAATATGAAATATCATAATCTTTATTGAAACCAAAATCTTGGGATTACATCCGTAAATTCCAAATACAACAGAAATACAGAATATGTTTAATGCAGTGGAAGTCTTAAATAAATAACATAAGGGTCTTGATCACGCGATCGCTCGCCTAGGATCTTCAACCTTGATAAAACTCTTAAAAACTTCATCTGCCTTCATTGTCGGATTTTAGCCTTCACGGAACGGGAGTTTACGTGATGTGCCATATGAGACGGATGACACCAACCAACCATGCAAGGGAAAATAACCGGTTGGTTAGTCTAATGAAAGACTATGCAAGGGTAAAACAGAAAGGTTCTAAGTAGTCGTATTAGGTTAGACCCATCGCTTATCGAATGAAAGCCGATGACGATAGTAAACCTTGATACTTCTACAGGAATATACGAAACAGAAAGATCACGAGAAGACTCTGGAAGATTGAGTCTTATGGTAAACGTGTGAAGAGAAGACTCCAAAGGATTGAGTCTTATCGGAAAGTATGACAAGTGTTCGGGAACGTTATAATTCCGCACAAGCGTTTTTAAAAAGACTTGACCATTTGGGTCCACGATCAACCTCACCGCGCAATGCGAATTCAGATTTGGAAGGAGGACTTACTTTAATCGAAGTCCGGGCGGTTTCCACGTTGTACTCCTCGCCCGAGGGTATATTAATTATGTGCATAATTGCACTTATCTTATTTAATTCCAAAATGCACAATTACGTTATAAGCTTTTAAGATATATCATCTCAACACGAGAGATATCGGAGGGGATAAATCCCGAGTCTCGGCACCAGCTGTGTGCACCTACCCTGAGTAAGGGTACACTCATGACCAGAGAAAGTACTAGGGAAAAATCCTCCTAATACCAGTTATAAAGAAACGACTAGACCTCGTAAGGTACATAGCGTTCCTACGAATACTCGTTCTAACTAAACAGTTAAAACCACACAATAGTCCACATCAATACCATTATGGCAATAACATATATAATATCGTTGTTTCTAGCAGTATATACAACCTATTATAATATCACTTTTTATATCACATACGTTTATCAAAACTGTTCCCAAACGAAAACAACCTTCATCCCAATTTAATTAACAATTAAAAACAATTGATAATTAATGGAAACATGGAATGATAAGCAAGAGCGAACCACCACTTGCCTTAGTCTAGACGAACGATTGAGCGACGACGGGTTTCTGGGTCCGAAGCGGGAACGGAAATCGGATTACAGATTCCTACGACAATGACCCACGACGAAACCCTAGGTTAGATTCGACAATTAATAATATGAATCTAAGGAAAAACGAATGGAACCGAAAGAACGAGGGTCCCGTCCTATACCGATTTGTCCAAGGCCACGATCGCGTTTGCTAAGGCAAACCGCGGTCGCGGCTTGGATTCCGTGGTCGCGAACGTCTGGACATCGTCCGAGGTCGCGGCAGTTCATGTCCGCGGTCGCGGCCGACTGGACATCGTCCGCGGTCGCGGCAGTTCATGTCCGCGGTCGCGGCCGTGAACTCGGCGACCCCAAATCGGCTAAATTCTCACCGGCGACGACACGACGGGGCTCGAGGCGAGAGGGCTTCGACTCCTATCCTCACCACGCTTCCAATGCACCACCCCATGGCCACCACAACTTCCGGCGAGAGCTCCGGCGACACCACAAATTTCCGGCGACGAAGAACACGAGAGAGAGAGGGGAGATCTGATTTTCGGATGCCTAAAACCCTCTAACTCGGCCCCCATTTATAGACAAAGGAGGAGCAGCCCCCCCGACAAGATCAACGGCAGCTAAGAGGATCGACGGTGACACATTCGATGAGGCGTCGCACGCATGCATTATTCTGCGGCCGCGGTAAATTCCATTGCCCAGCGTCTCTGAGTGCCATTTATCCGCGGTCGCGGAAATGCTTCCGCGGTCGCGGAAATGCCCTTTTCCGCGTCCGCTTGCTCAGGGAAGGATTTAGCACGGGTTTGAGTCCCGAAAATTATATATTTGTACCCAAACAAATATTCTAAGCCGCTAAAATACATCGAATGTATTTTATACCAATCAGGGAATTATTACAGAGATCATACACGTTACAGAAAATCTGAACTTCTCCAAAAGCGACACGATTACAGAACGAGGGTTGGGGAAATTACCCAAATACCCTTACTAAAAATGAGGGGTATTACAAAAGCAGATTAAAGGAAGGGGTGGGCAATAGGATCGCCAGGTTGGTACATTCAAGCGTCCGACATCGCCCACCAAGTTTGAGAAGTCTGGTCGCGCTAAGACCGAGACAACTCAGTCTGACTCTGCCAGAGGCTCAGGTTGGAGTAGCAGAGTAATTCAATGCCACAACTGTGGTGAAGTTGGGCATAAAAGTCTTAACTGCCAAAAGGAGAAGCGGGTATGTTATAACTGTGGGAAAGAAGGCCACATGAAAACATACTGTAGGTAGAGGGGCCAAGGACCAACGCAGTCATACCAGGCCTTAAATGTTGGCAATGGGCAAAACCCAAAACCAGGGATGTCCGCCCCGGAGCAATCTTTTGCTCGTAATAAAGGCAAGGCGCCTATGGAGTCTTCGAGTTAGGGGCAACGACTCTTTGTGATTCGTCACTCCAATGAGAATGAGACTCTGAACGAGTAGTTGTATTTCTGTTAAGCCTTTTTGTAGGATCGTGATTGTTAGATAAAAACTTAAGGAACTCAGAATATCAATTCTCAGTTCCTTTCGCAGCGGAAATAAACAATCAAACAAATGACCAGTTCCTTATAGTGGAAACCTTTGATTGCCAACTAGCAATCCAGGATAAAAACCACTACCTTTCTTTCGAAAGGATTTCAAAGTCTACTTCTTGATTTCTTATCTCTTTTGGTTACAACTTATCCTAGGAACGAACACACAGTTCCTTTGCCTTACACACAGTTAGACAATCCTAGATAACTTAACACAATCAATAATCAATCCAAGAAACAGACTTTTGCACCTAGGAACTATCACTTACAGTCACAGGAACTTAGCACTCAGCTCTTCTTCCTTGACTGGTTCCTCTTGATCTCGGTTTGCTTTGATGATCTTGTTTGGAGGTTCACACTAGATATTTGATAATGAGTGTGAGTCGTGTTTCAGTGTTTGAAGATAACCCTTGGGTTAGTCTTCCTTTTATAGAGGATTCTTCGCAGCTCGATCCTCTCTGGGTTCCCACAGATTGAGCTTGCCCTAGGATGAGTGGTTCTCCTTGATCCACGTTGTTCTTGGCATGTGCAAACAACCTAGGCAGCTCAGAATCTCTCTTGGTTGGTCAACTACCTCAGACGAGCCTTGCTATGTCGTTGTCCAAATACTTTCGTCCGAGGTTGAACAAGCTGGCCGCTTGGGAACTGTCTTCTGGACAGCGACGTCTCTATGTCCTGTCGCTTTCACCTTCTCTGTCCGAGGTTGAGCGTTTCTGGGTATGTTGTTGTTTTGCTCTGGGTATTGGCAGGCTTTTGGAAGCTTCGGACAAGTCGATTTTAACACCTTTTGTCCGAGGTTGTGTGTCCCCAGATTTCTCGGTTTCTGGGCACACCTGGGTTCCTCTGGTTTCCTTCATCTGTCTTGTTCCTTTGGTTCCCTTGTCCTGTTTGGCTTTCTTGCCTTCGATATATTCCTGTGGTTCCTTAAAACACATCTTTGAGATAAAACATTAGTATCATAATATTTGTCATCGTCAAAAGTAGAGAAACTGAGGAAAGGAACTCTCAGGGGAACCTAAGTTCCAGAGTTCCGTTTCCTAACAATTTCCCCCTTTTTGATGATGACAAATACAAGGAACCTGGCAACATAATAGGACTTTGAATTTCATGAGACCAGTTGAGATTAAGGGAGTTACAACATTACAAATTAATGATAGAACATTCAATGGGTGCAAATTCCCCCTAAGCAAATGAACGAGTTTATTTCAAATTCCCCCTTAGAAGTAGAACTAGTTCAGGGTTCCTATTAGTTCAGTGGTCTCCAAAGTTCAAGGTTCCTATCCTTTTCTTCCCCCTTTTGACATCATCGAAAATATTAAGTACTAGTTAAGAGCAGGATGTCCAAGTGAATGTACAATTGCATCAAACCCATAGCAGAAACATAATGGAAACTTTAAGGCAAAAAATAGATTGATCATTGGAACAAAACCAAAAGATAATCATTAGAGCTTAAATTGAACATTGTTCAAAGACGGGTAAGACCAACCACAAAACAACATAAACAACAACCAACAAGGACCAACAACAGGACAACAAACGACAAAGATAACAACAAAAGCAATCTTAGGAGGAACAATAAGTGGATAGACGAGGGGAGTAGGATCCTAAGGGAAACTACTAGCACGCTATGGTGGTACAACACTGGGAACCAGAACAAGCGTTCCTATGGCAGAGCAGCGGCCTCCTCGTCTTCAGCTTTGTCGTCAGTTCCTACGTTTTGGCCCGTGGCCTGATGAGCACTGATTGCACCTTGCCAATCCTTCTGAAGGACTTCTACCAGATCCACAATAGCAGAACTTATGTGTCCCAACTTTTTTACTTGATCATGGAGGGCGACCGGTATGGCAGTCAAGCCTTCCATGATTGCCTTTTCAATACGATCCAGAGCAGCAAGGATCGCAGAGGAGTCTAAAGAGGGGTTGAGCTGTGGTCGGGAACTAGAAGGGTCCTGGGAACTCGCATTTTCCTTAGGCGGAATTTCTTGAGCTTCAGAAGGGTTGGACAGTTGTTCCTTAGTCTTCAACTTCCGAACTGTGGCCATGGTAAGACACTTGCTGTAGACTGTCTCAGACAGATCGTCTGGGTACTGGTGAAGGTTAGAGAGGATATTTTTGATGATATGGGGGAAGGGTAAAGCATGGGAGTCATGAGATGCACAAAACTGCATATGGGCCAACACAATACGAGGGAGATCCAATTGAACACCAGAGAGTACTTTGTCCATATAAATGGCGTCTGTGATGAAAACATCGTTCCTGTGCTCTTGCCTGGGAACCAGATTGCGGGTGATCCAGAAGTGTAACAGCCTGTTTGCGATGGAGAGATCCTTTGTCTCCAAAGATGAAGGGGAGGCGCCGTCGTAGATTTTCTTGACCACTGCTCCCTTGGATTTGTAGCCCTTTCCCTTGGGCCATCCCTTTTTCTGAGGGAGAATGCCAAACCCAGACCTTGACTCAATCCCTAGAGCAGACGCAATGAGGTTGGCGGACATGGGATAGCTGGTTCCCTTCCATATGAGAATGGCTTCGTTACATGGACAGTTCTCCTTTGCGGGCACAAACTCTATGGACTGGTAAAACATGCGGACGACCTCATCAGAAGCAGAGAAGGGCTCAGTCAACATCTCGTCCCAGCCTTGAAACTGTAGTAGAGAATGAAGCTCGTCCAGGGCCTCTCTAAACATTTCCTCATCTTCTTCTGCCAGTTCTTGGGTCCAGAATTCCTTGCCGATTATGAGAGGCTTAAGGATCTTCCTCTTAGAGAAGAGAGAAGAGAGAAGAGACGTGACCCAGGGAGGAAGATGCAAGAGGGTGGTGATTTTGGCTCTTTTTGTGGATTTGGTTTCTTTTGTGGATTTGGCCTCATAGGGAACTATAGCTTGGGAGCTCCTCTTTCTTTGTTTCATTCTAGTGGCGACTGAGGGATCAGGGTTAGAGATAGTTTTAGATTTGAGGCTTACTGGTGAGGGTTGAGGGCTGAGGAGCTCTTGGAGAGACTTGTCAGGCGAGGAGTCATGAGAGCCACCTTCGAAGGAGGATTTGGTGGCCGATTCAGAGGCCAGAGTGATGGCCATGGCTTTCTCCTCAGCCTGTTCCTTTGGTGGCTCCTCAAGTTTCTCTTCGGGTTGCTCCACTGGTTTCTCCACAGGGTTCTCCACTGCTTTCTCTTTAGGTTGGGATTTTTGAGAGGAGGTGGCAGAAATGGGCTTAGAAGATGAAGCTGCCTTCTTTTCTCGAAAGGCTCTGAGAATGGCAGCCTCTTCCTCATCCAGGATAACATTAGGGTTTTGGTTGGCCATTTTTGAGGATTTAAGGATTTCTGTGTTTGAGAGAAGGAGAACATGGCCACTCTTTAAAGGCGAGTTGTGGGATAGCTTAGAAGCAGAAGATTAGAGAAATGGCGAGTTGTGGGATAACTTGGATGAACAGGGCCACTCTTTAAAGGCGGTGAGGGCTGAAGAGACCGTTGAAGCAAATCTAGCCGTTGAGAGGATTGGGGAGAATCCGGAGCATTGAAGGCTAATTGCAGCTTTTTGGAACAGATCAAAACAATTCAAAACTTGCCCATTCAGAGAAGAGGAGAGCCTGCTAACTGATAAGACCGGTCTGAGCTTCTGAGATTTGTCATAAATAACTTATGGGAGGTGCCAATCTAGCCGTTGGAGAAGCGTTGCATTCTGGTTCCTTTCTGGCGATATATTCAGCATGCTAGAGGGATGTATGAGAACCTTTGATGTGGGTCAAACATTGGAACCAAAAGATACGTTCCCATATGCGAAATCAGGGTAGGCCATTTATCGCATTGCATATTAATTCTCAGAGAGGGTTTAGAGATGGATCATAGAGAATTGAATTGAGCAATGAGGCAAGGGTAGGTCTTAGTACACAATCATCATTTCGGCTTGTATTGTTGGGATAGAAATATGATCAGATTGTGACTTTTGGGCCATCAAAGAAATTTGAACAATGAGGAGTTGAAAGAATAATGAGGACCAAAAGGAAACGAACCAGAAAATTTTTATTTAAGCCTTTGTAAGAAACCATTATGACAAGAAGGGTTTGTAGCAAAAGATATAACACAAGGATATCAAGACTCAACAAGTTAAATAACTTAAACTAGTCAATCAGGGGAACTGGAAGGAATTCTTTAAACTAAGGTAACTACTGAGTAATAGGAATCATTCCTAGTTCCAAAATAAGGTTCTCGAAAGGAACTCTATTCAATGCCTTGGTGAAAATATCTGCAACCTGATCTTCAGTTCTACAAAAATTCATAATGATGTTTCCCTTCTCAACATGATCTCTAAGAAAATGATGTCTTATGTCAATATGCTTGGTCCTAGTATGATGCACAAGATTTTTAGAGATGTTTATGGCACTAGTGTTATCACAAAGAATAGTGAGAGAGCCATAAGACATACCAAAGTCCGCGAGTTGTTGCTTTAGCAAGAGAAGTTGGGAACAGCAGGAGGCGGCTGCAATGTACTCGGATTCTGTGGTGGATAGGGAGACTGAAACTTGTTTCTTTGATCCCCATGACACAAGGCAAGGGCCTAGGAACTGTGCCATTCCAGAAGTGCTCTTTCTATCCACCAAATATCCAGCATAATCAGCATCAGTGAAACCCATGAGCTCAAAGGGACATTCTTTGGGGTACCAAATGCAGAGATCGTCAGTTCCCTTGAGATATTGAAGTATTCTCTTCACAACAGCCAAGTGGGTTTCTCTCGGACAAGATTGGAACCTAGCACACAAGCCAACAGCAAAGACAATGTCTGGCCGACTAGCGGTTAGGTACATGAGTGAGCCTATCATACCTCTATAGAGCTTCTCCTCCACTAGAGGACTTGAGTGGTCCTTATCCAGATGGGCAATGGTGGATATGGGAGTGGAGAAAGGCTTGCATGAATCCATTTTGAACTTCTTTAGTAGTTCCCTGACATACTTCTGTTGGTGGATTTGAATACCATCTTTCTTTTGAGTGATTTGTAATACGAGGAAGAATGTGAGTTCCCCAATTAAACTCATTTCAAATTCACTGCTCATCAAGTCTTTGAACTTGTCTACAAGGGACAGGTTAGTGGAACAAAAAATGATATCATCAACATAGATTTGAACCACTAAGATGTTACCTTCTTCTTCTAGGATGAAGAGAGTCTTATCAATAACTCCACGCCTGTAGCCATTTGAGAGTAGGAACTGGGCAAGACGATCATACCAAGCTCTGGGAGCTTGCTTGAGGCCATAGAGTGCCTTGTCTAGAAAGTAGACATGATCTGGATGATCATCGTCTTCAAAACCTGGAGGTTGCTTCACATAGACTTCTTCTTGAAGAATTCCATTGAGGAAGGCCGTCTTTACATCCATTTGGAACAACTTGAACCCTTTGTGTGATGCAAAGGCAATCAACAATCTTATTGCCTCAATCCTTGCCACTGGAGCATAGGTTTCATCATAGTCAATTCCTTCTTGTTGATTGTATCCTTGAGCTACAAGTCTCGCTTTGTTCCTTATCACAGCTCCTGTATCATCCAGCTTATTTCTGAAAACCCATCTGGTTCCTATGATGTGTATATCCTTGGGATGAGGAACTAGATGCCATACTTTGTTCCTTTCGAACTGATGAAGCTCTTCTTGCATAGCTTGGATCCAGTCCGCGTCCTTCAGTGCCTCACCTATGTTCTTTGGTTCCACAATAGACAGAAAGGCATTGAAGGCAAAGAAGGTTAGATGTTCGTACCTGACTGGAGGCTTGACGACTCTTCTTTCTCTGTTGGGGGCTAGAGCATTTGATGTGGAGAAATTCTGAATTGAGCATTCAGCTTCTCCATTGAATATCATGTGGGAAGATGAGTCATTGAGGTCTCCACAGATATTGTCGTCATGCTCATGATTCCCAGAAATGGATTGTTGTTCATTGTTCATGGGAACTGGTGGAGGAGCCATTGGAGGGTTCCGAGCAGCAGTGCAGGAACTGGGTGGAGTGACATCTTCATCTGGATTTTCTTGATATGACTTGGGAAACGGGTCTTCAAAGGAATTGGTGGTGTTCTGCACAATCTTTCCAAGTGATTTTTCATTAAAAATAACATGAACACTTTCTTCTACATTTTTAGTCCTTTTGTTGAAGACTTTGTACGCCTTGCTACCCGAGGCGTATCCAATGAAGATTCCTTCATCACTTCTTGGGTCGAATTTGCCAAGATTGTCCTTCCCATTGTTGTGCACAAAGCACTTGCATCCGAACACTCTCAGATGTGAGATGTTGGGAACTCTTCCTCTTAGGAGCTCATAGGGTGTCTTTTCTGTGATTGGGCGAAGCATGGCTCGATTGATGATGTAGCAAGCTATGTTGATCGCCTCAGCCCAAAATGATTGAGAGAGTCCACTTGAGATCAGCATAGTCCGAGCCATGTCTTCCAAAGTTCTGTTCTTCCTTTCCACTACTCCATTTTGTTGAGGAGTGTATGG
Source organism: Rheum nobile (assembly GCA_027886185.1). Lineage (NCBI taxonomy): Eukaryota > Viridiplantae > Streptophyta > Magnoliopsida > Caryophyllales > Polygonaceae > Rheum > Rheum nobile. Next base: position 2,003,126 of record WOAB01000500.1, on the reverse strand, counting down.
TGCAGAGAAGTTGTGATCAATTCCATGCTCACTGCAAAAGGTTAGAAATTCTCCATTTTCAAATTCGGTACCATGGTCAGACCGAATAGCATTGAGTGAACAATCAAGAGATTTTTCTAACAAGGGAACCAGATCTTTACAGGTCAATAACTTCACTCTTAGATTTAATAAAGATGGTCCAAGTAAAGCGAGAGAAGTCATCGACAAGAACAAAGATATACCTGTTCCCTCCTAGGCTCTGAACTCTCATGGGTCCACACAAATCCATGTGGATGAGTTCAAGAGGCCTTGAGGTGCTTACCATGTTTTTGGACTTGAAGGAACTACGAGCCTGTTTCCCTTTTACACAGTCAGAGCACAGTTCCTTAGATGTGCCACTTAGCTTTGGCAGCCCTCTGACTAGCTCCTTTGAGTGTAGCTTTTGAATCAGCTTGGTGCTAGCATGACCGAGGCGTTGATGCCACAAATCAGCTTGGTCATTCACAGTTGAGAGACAAAGTTTCTCCTTGGGAACAAAGGATGGATCAATTATGTAGACATTGTTGAATCTTTTCCCTTTTAGGATGATTTGTCCCGAGGAGTCAAGGACTGAACATTCGTTTGATCTGAATCTAACTTCATTGTCTCCTTGATCACACAGCTGTGACACACTTATTAGGTCAAAACCAAGATTATCAACAAGGTGAACTTTGTTTACCTGAATGTGATCGTTGAGTTTCACAGTTCCTATTCCACAGATTTTCCCTTTGCTTTTGTCTCCAAAGGATATGTTCCCTCCTTGGAGAGGTTGAAGAGAGGTCATTTGATTTCTTCTTCCAGTCATATGGCATGAGCACCCACTGTCGATATACCATAGTTGAGGTTGCCTCTCTTCTTTCTGCACATAAGGGAACTAAGATTTCTGAACCCAGCGAAGCTTGGCTTTACTAGGGGGATTAGCATTGCGAGTCTGTGAATAACCAGGGAACTGGTTCCTTTCATGGTAATGAGTACTTTTCTCCTTTTCAAAGTTCCTTTTCTTAGAACAATCAGTGTTGTAATGACCATTCTTATCACAGTAGGTACACAAACGATTGTAAACAACATGTCCATATTTTCCTTTTCCTGGCCTAAAAGGTTTTTCAGTTTTCCTTTTGTTAAAATCAACATTGTTTCTAACCTTGCTATGGGCCATGTCAATATATCTTTTGTGAGCAAAGGAATTGGTGAACCATTGGTTTTCAGGAACCATCTTTTATTTTCCCTTTGGTTCCTTCTTAGGACTTTGAGAGCCTTCATTGAGACGTTTGGCAACCTCAGCCTTGTTCTCAAGGATCGTGATCTTCTCTGATAGGAATTGATTCCTATCACGAGAAGTGGCAAGAGCAATACTGAGATTCTCATTCATCTCAACAAGTTCTCGCCTAGCCTTTTCTTCTTTAGCATCATTGTTCCCTTTATTATTGACATATCCTATTCCATGGCGTTGTCTCACAAAAACAGTTTGATTTATCGTTTTTTCATTAATGGAATTAGTGAGAATGTCTAACCTATCAATTATGGATTGAAGCATGTCATTTCCAGGTGGGTTAGCATGCAAGGGAACTTTGATAGAATCTATGCTAGTTTCATCACAAGATTTGCAAGTTTTAAGGTGACTAGCATGTACATTCCTAATATCAATGAGTTTGGAGTGAGTTTCAGCTAGGTCTTTCTCAGTTTCATCAAGTTTCTTACTCCAAACAGAATTCTCAACAGTCAAGCAAGCAATTTCATCTTCACAATCATCTAGTTTCTGTTGAAGGGAACTGGTTTCCTTTCATAGTTTCTTTATGATCTTAAGAAGTTGTTTCTTATCACAATCAACTAGGGATTTTAAGAGATCGTCAGAAGTTACCTCAAGGTCTTCTGAGTCGCTTGAGTCTCCTTTTGCCATGAGACATCTTCCTCCAAAGAAGCCACTGAGATCCAGTTCCTCATCTGAGTCTTCTCCCCATGAGGCTACGAGAGCCTTCTTTCTCTGAGGTCTTTCTTCTTCCTTTGAGTCTTCCTTGTTGGGACAATTCTTAGCGTAGTGTCCATTTTCCTTGCACTCGTAACAGGAGACTTCCTTGAGATCTCTTCTGGGTCCATTGTGGGAGGAACTGCCCTTTTGGAACCTTCCCTTCACAAAGAATTTTTTGATGTTCTTTGTGAAGAGGGCCATAAGTTCGTCCTCCTCTTATTCTAAGTCTGAGTTCTCTTCCTCCATATCGAGCCTAGAGAAGGCTTTGGAGATCTTGAGGGCAATTCCTTTCTCCAGTTTCTTGTCGGCATTGGCCTTGGTGTGCTCTCCTTCTTCAACCTCCAGTTTCCCTATGACTTGGGTCAAGGGAAGGGATTGGATGCCTGGAGTGTTCTTCATGATTCCCTTGAGAAGGGTGAACTTGGAGTTGAGTCCATTGATGACCACTAGGGACTTGGAAACTTCATCCAGATCGACTCCCGCCGCTGTCAACTTTCCAATCAATATGTTGAAGCAGGAGTAGTACTCTGAGATGGTCTCAGTTTCCATCATTTTGAAGGTGTGGTATTCTCCTTCCAAAGCAAACTTTCTGCTTTGCTTTAGTTCCTCACTTCCTTCATGCATCTCCTTGAGAGCTTTCCACATCTCCTTCGTTGTCTTGATGCCTATGACCTTGTCCATGTCTTCTCTGTCCAATCCATTGAAGATGAACTGCCTGGCCTTGGCATTCTTCTCCATGATGACATAGTGTTCTGGTTTCCAATCTTCTTCCTTTATGGTAAGATCGACATAGCCATCTCCATTTTCGACTATCCTCCAGCATTGGTAGTCGTTGGTCTTGATGTGGCTTTCCATGCACTTTTCCCATCATGTTTCTTCTCCTTTCTTTCGGAGATGTGGCTTGTTGGTGGAGATTCCGAGCTCAAACTTGCTTGGTTGAGACATGATCTGCAAACTTAACAAAGATCTAGAGCTTTTCCTGCTCTGATACCAATTGTAGGATCGTGATTGTTAGATAAAAACTTAAGGAACTCAGAATATCAATTCTCAGTTCCTTTCGCAGCGGAAATAAACAATCAAACAAATGACCAGTTCCTTATAGTGGAAACCTTTGATTGCCAACTAGCAATCCATGATAAAAACCACTACCTTTCTTTCGAAAGGATTTCAAAGTCTACTTCTTGATTTCTTATCTCTTTTGGTTACAGCTTATCCTAGGAACGAACACACAGTTCCTTTGCCTTACACACAGTTAGACAATCCTAGATAACTTAACACAATCAATAATCAATCCAAGAAACAGACTTTCGCACCTAGGAACTATCACTTATAGTCACAAGAACTTAGCACTCAGCTCTTCTTCCTTGACTGGTTCCTCTTGATCTCGGTTTGCTTTGATGATCTTGTTTGGAGGTTCAAACTAGATATTTGCTAATGAGTGTGAGTCGTGTTTCAGTGCTTGAAGATAACCCTTGGATTAGTCTTCCTTTTATAGAGGATTCTTCGCAGCTCGATCCTCTCTGGGTTCCCACAGATTGAGCTTGCCCTAGGATGAGTGGTTCTCCTTGATCCACGTTGTTCTTGGCATGTGCAAACAACCTAGGCAGCTCAGAATCTCTCTTGGTTGGTCAACTACCTCAGACGAGCCTTGCTATGTCATTGTCCAAATACTTTCGTCCGAGGTTGAACAAACTGGCCGCTTAGGAACTGTCTTCTGGACAACGACGTCTCTATGTCATGTCGCTTTCACCTTCTCTGTCCGAGGTTGAGCGTTTCTGGGTATGTTGTTGTTTTGCTCTGGGTATTGGCAGGCTTTTGGAAGCTTCGGACAAGTCGATTTTAACACCTTTTGTCCGAGGTTGTGTGTCCCCAAATTTCTCGGTTTCTGGGCACACCTGGGTTCCTCTGGTTTCCTTCATCTGTCTTGTTCCTTTGGTTCCCTTGTCTTGTTTGGCTTTCTTGCCTTCGGTATATTCCTGTGGTTCCTTAAAACACATCTTTGAGATAAAACATTAGTATCATAATATTTGTCATCGTCAAAAGTAGAGAAACCGAGGAAAGGAACTCTCAAGGGAACCTAAGTTCCAGAGTTCTGTTTCCTAACACTTTTTAAGAATAAGGAGCGACGACTTGTGTCGATAGTCTCCATAGCTTAGTAATCTATATGTTTGACTTTCTGTCAATTGTTTTAATGTAATGTTTCGAATAATAAAGAAGTGTTTCCGTGTTCCGGAAATTACTAAATTCGTTACTATTGCAAGTTGTTCGATCATACGAGAATCCTTGAGTGCCAAAGATAGTACATGTCATGTGTTGATAAAGACTGTTTGGACTCATAAAGGATAGTGTTGGGTTGGGACATGCGTGGTTGTTCCCTACCCTGTTAGTGTCAGTTTCGAGGTTGAAACTATTCATAAGAACTCCTCTATTTTTCTGAGTTAATGTCAGGTTGAGCATTGCCTCGAGAGATTAATGTTGTAAGGATTCCTTGCTATAAGGATTTGGTGTGTGTGTAGTAATGTTCTATGGAGTTTGAGGTTATTCCTCATGTACATACTCTGAGCATTAGATGGGGCAGTGAGCTAATATAAAACTCAAAGTACTTAAGTGTGAGTAGTATAAATTATACATTTAAGTAAATAACAGTATAAGAGAGATATTTCATAAGAAGTCATTTTCTCTAAGATGATCGTACCCTAATACGATCTGGAGTAAAACTTTAGAACCCAAGAGTTATGTTGATGAGGTTTATAAATGAGTGTGTCCATTTATGGGACCAGTATTAAAAGCTTTTGGGAAAGTTAAGTGTACCAAATCATAAGTATTATTTTGGGAAGACCTATTTGAGGTTTCATTATGAGGTATTTTCTTTAAGGAAACGAGATAATGAGATGATGATACGAGAAGTGTTGAGGTGATTAAGTCTTGGATAAATAGTGAATATCAGTAAAGAAAAAGGGTGCTTAATTTGGGATAATAAGTCGTGTGAGGACAACTGGTTGTTTAAAGATTTAGGGGTGAATAACAAACTCAACCGGTAAAAGTTTGTTATGATTTTTAAAGATCAATAGTGTGGCAAAAAGTAAGTATGTGGATGTTGTCAACTGGACTGGAGGAAAAAGTGATCTACGTCGATTAAGGTGATCGTATGACACGTTTGGGTAAAACGAGGTTATAATCTTGTAAAATGGATTATTAAATCATGTTGAGATAAACCGACGTAGGATGCGGTGTGATTAATTCTGGGAAAATTTAGGGATCATATGCGTAAAGATTTCGAGTTAAGATGTAGCACACGGGCCGAATTTAATTAAGGTAACCAAGGAAATAGGTGAGCTGTGCATGTAAAGAGTAATGCCTATATGACAAGTGGAAGTACTAAGTTGAGGTATAAGTGAGTTCTATGTATGTAGCAAGTGGAATCATGATCGAATAAATAGTTCGACTTGGGTGATATAGGTTACGAAGACCAAATTTATCTAAAGGATATCAACTTAAGGAAGATAAGGTATGTACCTTGAGAGTGGTTTATAAAGAGAAAAGTTAAAAGACAAATGTGTGTTCTCATGCGTAAGGTATAGCAAGTCTATGGCGATGATTTTGGAGATTATTATCCTAAGATAATTAAGACCTTGTGGATATATTCACGAGTTACTACAGATGTAGCACATGGATATAGGATATGTGAGATAATGGTATGATTAAGGATACTAAGTTCAGGTAGTGAGGTTAATGGTGAAAGTGGTCCCTCTACCTTAGTAACGTTAGTTTCAGGGTCAAAACTATTTTTAAGGGGGTAGTAATGTAATAACCCTCATGTTACCATAGGGGTAATATGGTAAAATGTATGATTGGTGAAAGCAAGTTATAAAATTCCCTTATGTTATGAAAGGTCTAAATTATGGTTAACCTTACGTTAACTGTAATTGGAACCAACTTATAAATTTTAACTTAGAAATGCTTGAACCAATTTACAAGTGTTAAATGGGTTAGGCATGATTAAACTTATAAGGTTGGGTAACTTATAATAAGGTCGCTTCTCTGAGCTGTTATCGGCCAAGTTTTGGGGTCGAAACTTCTTTTAAGGGGGTAGTAATATAATAACCCTCAATTCAGTAAGGGTATTTGGGTAATTTTCCCAACCCTCGTTCTATAAGCGAGACGCGTTTGGCGTTTTCGGAATTTCTGTAACTCCTATAATCTCTGTAATAATCTTTTAGACGTTATTATATACGTTTGAGGTATTAACGAGCCTTAGAGTATTTTTTATGGGTACTGGCATTTAATTCTAGCTTGAGTCCGTGAGGGAGACCGCGACCAAAGGTCACAGACACGATCGCGGCATTTCCGCGACCGCGGAAACCTGTTCGTCGTCTTCTTCCAGAAGCTCGCGCGTGTCGTCGGTTCGGATGCCGCCATTACGCCGGGGGGGGCAATTGCTCCGTCTTCTCGACGTTGGGCTTCCTTTGATCTATAAAAGGGAGGTGGAGGCCATGGAAATCTTCATCCATAGCTCCCGATCTCGCTCTCTTTCTCTCGCTCGTGCCCTCGCCGGAATTCGTGCTCGTCGGAGTTCTTCGTGGTCGTCAGTGGTGCTTTGGAAGCTTGGAGTGGTGGTGAGCCTTGTTCGAAGCCAGGGAGGTCATTGTCTTCTTCGTAATCGGTGAGCCTCGAACCGATTTAGGGTCGCGACAGGGGGAGATCCGCGATCGCGGCTATGAACACTGCGACTGCGGCTATGCCAAAAAATCCGCGACCGTGAAAATTCAAACCGCGACCGCGGCTTGCTTTAGCAAGCGCGATCGTGGGTTGGAGGAGCCTGATCACAACTTTGACCCTCGTTTCCTTTTGATTCTTTCGTTCATATATTTTATCCGTTCGTATTGAATCTAACTTAGGGTTCCGTCGTGGTTCGTCGTCGTCGTAGGAATCCGTAACCAGATTCCAGTTCCCAGATACCCGGAACCCGACAACTACATTCGTCTCAATTAAGGCAAGTGGCGGTTCGCTCTTGTTTATCATTCCATATTTTCTTTAGTTATCAATTATTTTTGACTGTTAATTAAATTGGAATGAAGTGTTGTTTTCGTTTGGGAACAGATTTAATAAAATGATGTGATTAAAATATGATATTATAATAGGTTGTATATATTGCTAGAACAACGCTATTATACCTGTTATTACTGTAATAAATTTTGGTATGGATTTAAATGTAATTTAAATGCTAGATTAGCACGAGTATTCATAGGAACGCTAATGTCTTATGAGGATTAGTCATTTTTTATAACTTGGTATTAGTCGGAATAATTCTCTAATACTTTTAAAGGTCATGACCATTGCTTCTTATCCACCCGTTAAGGATAAGAGGTGTTTAAGCACCTTGCTAGTGCCATTGGGTTGGGCGTAATGTCACCCTGTGTTATTCTCGTAGTCACTCGAGATTGTATTAAAAGCTTAACGTGAATATACATTTTGTAATTAAATAAGATAAGTGCGGTTATGCACATAATTAATATACCCTCGGGCGAGGAGTACAACGTGGAAACCGCCGGGACTCTTGTTAGAGTAAGTCTTCTTTCCAATCTGGATTCGCGTTACGCGGTGAGGTTGGTCGTGGACCCAAATAACTAAGGTCATTTTTAAACTTGTGAGTAAACTTAACGTTCCCAAACATTTGTCATACGTTTCCCATTAGACTCAATTCCTTTGGAGTCATCTTTTCAGTGCATGTCTAAACTTTAATCATTCCGTGAAAGTTTCAGTTTATGTATCGTTCCTTCGGTTGTTATTCGAGGGACAATGATAGTAAATGGTTACGATCACTAGAACCATTCTGTTTTCACCCTTGCATAGTCTTTCATTAGACTAACCAACCGGGTTTTATTCTTTGCATGGTTGGCTGGTGTCATCCGTCCTATACGGCACATCAGTGGTTGGTCCCCGAAGTCTTGAAGTAACCAATTGAAGAGAGGCTTGCAGTTGAAGATTTAAGCGTCAGTGTTTTAAGGTTGTTGAGTATTACTTTAATATATTCTTATAACCAAGTCTTGTAATAGGGTTTATTATAAAAGTCTTTCGTTGTAAATTCACTCTGTTGTAAAATCGTCGTTCTCATTTTATGAGAAGTCTGTTAATAAAAGGTTGAGTTTTATTTTAATATGTCTTCCTCTGTTTAATCTTTCATTATTTAATATACTTATTTAAGCTTAATTGTTCCGATTAAAGCCTAGGATGACTTTGGACAGTAACGTCTGAGGTCACTGGCGTGTGACACGACCGACATAAGTCGGGGGTGTTACAAATGGAATGGGCAATGGCGTGTAGAGGCCATAGGGATGGGAACTAGACTTTGCGCGTTGACACATGACACAACTTGTGCAATATCGCATCACCTGTGTGGTCATGCGCGGCCAAAAGAAGTGCTCGCGAAGAGCTGCTAGTGTCTTGGTAACCCCAAAATGACCGCGTCCTTCATGGGCTTCTTGGATGAGGAGTTTCCTAATGGGTGAGCTAGGAATGCACAGGCGCTCGGCTTTGTAAAGGTACTCCTCATGTAAGAAGTAGGTTTCAAACTCGCGGTCCTTAAGGCAGTGGTCTACAATTGGCTTAAAAATGGATCAGTGCAGTATAAATCCTTAATCAACGCGAAGCCAAAAAGTTTAGATTGAAGATGAGTAAAGAGAACATACCTGCGAGAAAGGGCGTCAGCGACCACGTTCTCCTTACCTTTCTTATGCACAACAATGTAGGGAAACGTCTCCATGAATTCTACCCAACGAGCATGGCGTCGGCTGAGGTGGGCCTGAATCTTCAGATAGCTGATGGCCGTGTGGTCTGAGTGGATCACGAACTCATATGGCCAGAGATAGTGTTGCCATGTCTTGAGCACGCGGACAAGAGCATAGAGCTCTTTGTCGTATGTGGGGTAATTCAAAGTTGCCCATGTGAGCTTCTCGGTGAAGAACACGATGGGCTTCTTCTCCTGGTGTAGGACTCCACCAATCCCCATATTTGACGCATCACATTCCACTTTAAAGTGCTTGGTGAAGTCTGGTAGTTGTAGAAGTGGCGCGTTGCACAAGGATTCTTTCAACGCGTTGAACGCGTGATTGTGGTTCTCCTTCCAATTCACCGCGGCGCCTTTTTTTGTGAGCTCATGGAGTGGCGCGGCGATGGAGCTGAAGTCGCGAACAAATCTCCTGTAGAAGCCTGCTAAGCCAAGGAAGCTTCTAAACATTGTTGGAGTGGTAGGTGTTGGCCATTCCCGGATGGCCTTCACTTTGTCTTCATCAATGCGGAGTCCATATTTGGAGACCACGTAGCCCAAGAAGTTGGTAGTGTCGGATGCAAAACGACACTTGTCAAGGTTGGCATACAATTGTTTGCGTCTCAAGCACTCTAACACAAGCCTAAGGTGCTTTACATGGTCATCTAGACTACGCAAATACACCAGAATATCATCAAAGTACACTACAACAAATTGCCCCAAAAATTCCCTCAACACATGGTTCATGAGCCTCATAAACATGCTTGGCGCGTTGGTGAGACCAAACGGCATGACTAGCCATTCATAAAGCCCATATTTTGTCTTGAACGCGGTCTTCCATTCATCACCTTCCTTCATGCGAATCTGGTGATATATGCTCTTCAAGTCAATTTTGGTGAAGTGGATCGCGCCATGGAGCTCATCTAGCATGTCGTCGAGACGCGGGATGGGGTGCCTGTACTTCATTGTGATCTGACTGATGGCGCGGAAGTCGACACACATGCGCCATGAGCCATCTTTTTTTGGCACTAGGATCACGAGGACCGCGCAAGGGCTTAGAGATTCCCTTACGTAGCCGCGATCCAGAAGTTCTTGCACTTGGCGTTGTAACTCCTTTGTTTCTTCTGGTCCAGCGTGATAAGCAGCGCGGTTTGGGAGAGAGGCACCAGGCACCAAATCAATTTGGTGTTCAATGTCTCGTAATGGGGGAAGACCTTGGGGAAGCTCCTCTAGGAAGATATCTTTGAACTCATCGAGCAACGCGGCGATGGCGCTGGGCAAAGCTTCCGTGATGAGGCTCTCTAGGATGCAACGCATGGGCACCAATAGGAAACACAGTGCCTTGCCGCTCAAAGTAGCAGTGAGGTCGCTTGGGCGGGCAAGAAGCAATCTGTGCTCACAGGTTCCTTTTAACACGGCCGTTGAACCATCCTTGCTACGCGTTCTCTCATTGGGCTCTTTGTTGTTGGAAACACCTTCGAGCTCTTTGGGAGAACGCGGTCCTCTGGTACTTGTGCCTGGGGTGTTGGGAGAAGCCCCAGTATCTGGTTTGGAATGCATCGGATGGGACGCGGTCTTGGCTGCTTCCAAAGCCTTTTGTCGATCACGCTCAACCTGATCCTGTAAAATCTCATGAGGAGACATTGGTAAGAGCGTGACGCGTTTCCCATGGTAAGTAAACACATAAGTGTGTAAATAACCATCATGAAGAATGCACCTGTCGAATTGCCATGGGTGCCCCAACAAAAGATGTGTGGCATCCATTGCAATGACATCACAAAGGACTGAATCTGAATACTAGCCAATGGAGAAAGAAATAAGGCATTGACGAGTTACAGTGTTACCAAAACTCGATGAAATCCATTGTAGCCCATAGGGTTGTGGGTGAGGAGTGGTTGGCAGGTTGAAGTGGTTGACCACCTTTTCATTGATGATATTGCAGCAACTACCTCCATCGATGATGACACTCAAGGATGCGGTCTTGACCAAGCAATGCGTGTGGAAGAGATTCTCGCGTTGGTCCATAAGGGTTGCTTCCTTGACAGTGAGGAGACGGTGCGTGACAAGGCTCAGAGGTGTGCCTTCATGTAGCGCGGTGGCTTCACAAGTGTAAGCCGCCTCGTTGTCATCTTCAAATCCCTCCTCGATCGTCTCAAATGCCGTGTCCTCCTCCTCATAAGACTCATATCCCACGGCGATGCTGGAGAAAAAGGACTTTCTTGTTGTTTGGGCAATCTCTCTTGTAGTGCCCTCGTCCTCCACACTTGAAACACTCCAAGTCACGCGCGCGCTCAGTAGCTGGTGTTGAGCCCTTTGTTGGCGTCGTGCAAGGAGCATTGGTGGGAGATGCCGCGATCTTTCCCTGTCGGCTTTGATTTGACACAGTGGTTCCTGTAGGTGGACCGCGCACATTAGTAGTAGGGGATTGACTAGAGTTAGAGTCATACCTTCGTTGACTTGAGGCTTGCCAAGAGGATTGCCGGCGACTCGTTTGTTGGTTGTGGATTTGCATCGCGGTGTGAGTCAAGGTATTCAGATCCTTGATTGGCAATATCTCGAGTTGGTCACGGATGGACACATTCAAGCCACTCAGAAATTTCGTTCGCAGTGTGGATGGGGCAACACTGATATTGGCTTTGTAGTACATGTCCTCCAACTGAGAGAAGAACTCCAAAGGTGTTTTGGAGCCTTGACGCGCCATTGCGATCTCCATTCGCATTTGATTTCTGTAGTCCATTGGCACGTACTTCTGTGTAATGACATACACGAGATGGTGCCACTCCGTGATGGGAGCAAGGTGTTGACGAACGCGATCGTCCACGAACCTATGGTACCAAATGCGTGCAGCACCTCTGAAGTGTAGCATTGCCGCGTCAACATGCTCCTCTGTGGGGATGCGACAATATCGCAAAGTATACTCTATAGCCTGCACCCACTCAAGAAACACAGCGGGATCATATTCGCCAAAGAAATGCTCAATTTTAACTTTTACCTCATGGCGGCTAAGCCTTGGTGTGTTTTGAGCAGGTTGTGGCGCATAAGCGCGTTGTGCAGCTTCCTCAGCGCGATGATGAGGACGACGAGCTTGGCGAGCCTAGACATCTTCAGCGACGAAGTCCCTAGGACGCGCGTTGTACTCAGTGCGTCCTTGTCTTTGAACATGTGTATTGTGTTGGCGACGAAAGTCACGCGCCATGTCCTCGTGGTGTTGGCCACGAGAGGCACGCGTGTTGTCGCCCAAGACGCGATGTGGTTGTCCTACTGGTTGGAGTGGAGGTGGAATCCAATCCGCTGGCCGATCTTGGAGTTCAATGGGATCACCAAGGGGAGGATGGAAGGAGCCTGGATTGATGAGCCCTGCGTCCTCCATCTCCTCATCGTCGAACTCATTGAAATCATCATGTATAGTCGGCGTCGTCGATCCATAGCCATCGGAGCCATACGCGGAGTACGCGTGCTTTGATGGCCAAGGTGGTCGTTGATGTCGAATGGCACTGGGGTGGGATCATGGCGACGCTGACACGGCTCACTTTCTGCGACGCGATGGGATCTACGCGGCAAACCGGAGTCGCGTGCATCTCGTCTGGTTCGACCGGCAAGAGGTGTTGATGCAATCTCGCGGCGGCGTCTTGTTCCCTTGGATTCATACCTGTCATTGAAGTCAAAGGGTTCTGAGTACTCACCATGGGAATCATCATCGCGGTCGGAGCCGCTATCGTAGCCGACTGGTGTTGCTCGTGGTGCGTATCGTTCGCGATGCGACACATAGCCTTGGCGGCTTTCGATCACAGATTGGATTCGTTGAAGTCGCGGTTGCAAGTTTGAGGTGGAGGGCATGACTCCTTTGCCCTTGTCCACACGTTGTTGACTTGGCCCGGCTTCAATGTGACGCGGCGCGCCTAGGGTGTCCATAGGGACCATCAAAGTTGGTGTGGGTTGGGCCGGCGCAGCGCGTTGCATGGCCTGCAATTGGGCAACTTGGCGCCTAAGTTCTTGTATCTCGCGTTGCTCCGCGGAGAGCTCCAAAATGGGATCTTCATTCTGTTGGTCTAGTTGTGGCACCAAGGTTGGATTTGGCGCGTTCTCGTTGGCACCACTGTCGTCTCCACTTGGATGAATATGGGCCATCATGTTTCCTATCACAATGTGACCAGACATCCAAGTAAAAACGAACAAAAGACAACACAACCAAAGAACAAGCAAGCACGTATCAAGACACAAGTGTTCACGTAGGAAGGCACGGTCTTTTTGGTCGTGAGGGCGACTTAGGCAAAACACAAAACAAGTGTGATATGCAAGCACATAACCAATTGATTAAAGTCTTAACCTCTTACGTAAACACATAAACACACAAGAACCAACCTTCAAGGTGTTAACCTAGACGGTGGAAGGGTAGAGAAGATGATCCAAGCCGAAGGTGAAAGAAGGTTGCCTTATTTTGGCTTTCCTTCTTTTTTTTTTTTTTATAAATAAGTCGCGTCCTTTTTTTTTTAATGCGACTTGACTTTTGAAATTTTAATTTCAAATCCGAATCTTAGTCTTTGACTTTTGATTGATATCGGATAAGATTTGCACACTTAAAATGGAAAATAAAACGGCTTGGTAACTAAGGAAAGAAATCACGAAAATCGCGTGATAGGAGAGAGAAGATTGATTCAGATTTATGACGGCCAATCAACAAGAAGATATGGCATTTATGGCATGCAAAATTCACAGAATCAATTAAGCAAATTAAGCATTTAATTTCAGAAGATTTCACGCGAGCAAATCACACAATTTTTGCGAGGATCAAGCAATTAATCGGCTAAGAGATTCTCTTGTGGAAACCGAATGGACTAGCATGGAAGAAAAGAAAAAAAATTGTAACAATCGTGGAAGCAAGTATGGTGGGGGAAGAAAAAAAAAATCGTGAACAATTGAAAACTTGACAAGTGACTTACAAGATCAAAGGCTCTGATGCCAGTTGATGCGTTCCTGCTTGTGAATGTCGGATCGTGATCTTGGTGGTGAGTCGCGCGTGTCGAATCTGATGTTGAATGGGTGGAATGCGGTGTTTGGGGTCTCACGTGAGTAAGGAAACGCGATGATGGTGGCGGAGTGTGACTCGCAGCCTCAGGGCTAGGCGCGAGAGTTAGTGGCTCAAAGGGTCGAGCAAAGCCGTAGCGTCGGCAGCGGAGGGGATAGACTCGATGGAGATCGAGTGGAGGCCGTAGCGTCGACAGCGGAGGGGATAGACTCGAGTAGATCAAGTGATTGGTCGTAGCGTCGGCGGTGGAGGAATGGAGATGATGAGGAAGATTAGGGTTTGACGTTCGATCAAAGGGGAGGAGGCAATTAGCTCTCGATACTCAGGCTTTGATTAAAAATGAACGTAACCTAGTACAGAAGGTCGAGTTGACCTTTTATAAGAGATAGCGGGACTTGGATGGGCCGAGTTTCGCTTAATGGGCTAGCCCACGTGACACACGTGGAACACACGCCCAAAAAGAAATAACTAAAATAATAATGTTTCAAAAATGACAAAACAATTCAAAGATCGCGTTCAACTGATGGTGGCGAGTATCTTGACAGAGAACGCGTTCTCTGGACTTGGTTGGAGGCGATTGAGGGAGAACGCGGTCTCTTGCGTCCCTTGGCTAGCGACGACGCGCACAATCAATGATTGTGTCGCGTTGGCGATGGCTTTGGCACACGATCTTGTTATTGGCCCTTCTGAGCGAATGCTCATAGCTTCCTCTTCCTCTGTGGCAGTCATGGTGGGTAGGATCACATCAAGTATTGTGAATGACTCACCAATAGCCTTAGTGAATAGATAATAGTCATTGATGGATTGCTTGTAACCCAATCTGTCTAAGAAACCAGTGAGTTCATGGTTCCATTGTCGAGAGGCTTGCTTCAATCCATAAAGAGACCTTTTGAGTCTGCAAACTTGATTGGAGTTACCCTTATGATAGCCCTCGGGAATTTTCATGTAGATTTCTTCATCAAGAAATCCATGCAGAAAAGCATTATTGACATCAAGTTGAAACAAAGGCCAATCCTTTGCAATAGCAGTAGCAAGTACTATTCTGACAGTGGGTAGTTTAGCCACAAGGCTAAATGTGTGTTTGTAATCCTTCCATAGCTTTTGATTGAACCCCTTCACAACTAACCTAGCTTTGTGTCTTTCAACAAAGCCATTTGCCTTGAACTTTACTGTATAGACCCACTTAGAGCCTATTGCAATGTAACCTGGTGGTAATGGAACCAATTCCCATGTCCTATTTTCCTCAAGAGCATCCAATTCTTTGCACATAGCCTCCTCCCATTCAGGTTTACCTCTAGCCTCTGAATATCTTGAAGGCTCAAACACTGCCATCACATGAGCTAGAGAAGCAAAATACTCTCTATGTACATCAACATAACTGCCTGTGTCAACTGCATTCATGACATAATCTCTAGACCATGAAGGAGCTTGTCTATTTCTAGTAGATCTCCTATTGTCTGCATCCTGATCATGTGCTGGAGGTAATGGATTAGGAGAGGAAGAAATTACCTCTTCAGGAACAATAACTTGTGGTGATGGCAAGATAGGAGGTGTTGCAGTAGATGGAGATGTAGCATCTCTATCTCCCAGTGAATCAAACATAGGCAAAGGACAATCATCATCAGCTGCACTGCCTTGTGTAACAGGAAATATTGTGTCAGGTAAAAAACCAATTGTCTGTTGTCTTAGCTCCCTTAAAGGAAATCTGTCTTCATGAAACAATACATCCCTGCTGTGATAAATCTCTTTGCTACCCACATCAAATAACTTGTAGCCCTTCTGTTGACTGGGATAACCTAACAGCACACTTCTTCTCCCCCTTGCATCAAACTTATCATGACCCCTCTTAATCACAACTCCATAGCATAGGCAACCAATAACTCTAAGGTTGTCATACTTAGACGGTCTGTGAAATAAGATTTCAAAAGGTGTTTTCCAACCAATGCTAACCAAAGGCATTTTATTGATCAAATAAGTGGTTGCTAAGATGCATTCTCCCCAGAATTCTTTTGGCAAATTAGCATGCAACCTGAGTGCTCTTGCTGTCTCAAGAAGATGCCTATGCTTCTTTTCCACAACTCCATTATGTTATGGACAATATGACATGCTTCTTTGATACACAATGCCCAGTTTAGACAAGTACTCACTCATATCTTTATTCAATAATTCTGTGCCATTATCTGACCTAGACCTGTACAAATCCGGGTTCGGGCCGGGCCCGGGCCGGGTTTTTTGTATTTTTTTGCCCGGTTGACTGGGTTGGGTTTTTTGTCCAGGCCCGCCCGGTCAACCGGGCCGGGTTATCCGGCGGGCTAGCCCGATCGGATAAAATTATAAATATATATAATTATATATATATAAAATTATAAATGAATATATAAAAAATTATAAACAATAATTATAAATATATATATAATTATAAATATATATATAAAATTATAAATATATATATAAAATTATAAATATAAATATAATTATAAACAAATATTAATTATATAAACAATAATGGGTACCGGGCCGGGCTTCTAGGCCCGGTCGGGCCTAGAGGACCGTCCGTGCCCGGCCCGTTACTGTACCGGGCTGGCCCGGCCCGACCGGGCCAATATTGTTGTCTAGGCCCGTTTTTTTAACCGGGCGGGCCGGTCGAGCTAGCCCGGACTTGTACAGGTCTAATCTGACCTTATTCCCTTTGGTGTCACATTAAACTGAGTTTGTACCATAGCAATGAAGTTCCTTATGACAGTAGAAACTTGCTCTTTGTTGTGAATGAGAAAGGTCCATGTGGCTCTACTTAAATCATCCACTATGGTATAAAAGTAATGATCACCAGTCAAGGAAGCCACATGATATGGTCCCCACAAATCCATATGAAGCAACTCAAAACAACTAGTAGTTTTGATTTCACTGTTTTGAAAAGGTAAATGATGCATCTTAGCAAGTCTACAAGTATCACAAAACACATTTGTAGAACTATCATTAACACATCCTGGCATATATTTCAGTCTAGAAAAAGAAATATATCCTAATCTGTTATGAATTATATGACTACTATCTTCTACATTAGAAGAATAGCAAGCCTTATTCCTAATGGCAGCCTTAGTCTCTTGCCCTTGTAATCTGTATAAACCTCCATTTTCCTTTCCAACAACAATCACTGCTTTACTCATATGGTCCTGTAAAGCACAATGAGATGAATCAAAATAAGCCATCAAGTCTTTATGAGCAACAATTCTACTCACATAAAGCAGATTAAACTTGAAGTCTGTAACATGAAAAACTTCCTCAATCACAAATTCTGGCCCTATGTAAACATCTCCAGCCTATGTCACTCTCTTTACTGTTCCATTTGGCAATTTAACTAAGATAGACATAGACAATTTCTTGACATTGATCAACATATCAAGGTGAGGAGTCATATGGTTTGTAGCCCCAGTATCTAGTATCCACTCATACTTATCAAATTTATGAGCAACTAGATTAATGTAAGAGCTACCTGCAAAATTGGCAGCTGAGGGAGACACCATCTTTCCTTTGAAAACCTTGAGCATCTCTTGACACACAGCTTGTACCAACTCAGCATCAACCTGCTTCCCCTTCATATATTATGGTTCATCATCTGTCTCAAGTAGAGTTGATTGTTGTCCACCTTCAACATGTGCAGCTACCTTGAATGACTGCTTATTCTTCTTTCCTTTATACCAATCTGGATAGCCAATTATCTCAAAGCATTCTTCAAGACAATGGCCAGTTTTGTTGCAGTGAGTACATGACTTCTTCTCCCCTCCTTTGCCTTTACCACTATCCATTTTGTCCACAACATGACCAACCATGAATGCAGTTGAATTTGGAACAGAATTGGTAATCTCCTTCTGTTTTTCAACCTGCATCACTGTGTAATAAGCTTTGTTGACCGTAGAAAGTGGATCATTAGCCATGATTTGACTCTTTATTGAATCATAATCATTATTGAGGTTATCTAGAAATATCATCAGCTTATCCTGATTCTCTAGTTCTTGTACTCTCTCCAACACCTTACAGGTACACTTTCCTAGGGCTCTACAACTACAAGAAGGAACTCCATTCATGAACTGCAACTCATCCCAGCACTTCTTGAGCTTCGAATAGTATGCTGTCACTGAAAGATTCCCTTGCATTGTCCTCATCGGTTCTTGCTTTAACTGAAACACCATAGGTATATTTCCTTGATTTTATCTCTCAACAATCTCATTCTAGAGATCTTTAACAGTTCCTGAGTAAACAAAGGTGCAAGAAATTTCTGGAAGCATGGAATTTAGCAGCCAGCATGCCACCATTCCATCCGCATGAATCCATCTTACAAGATCTTGTGAATCATCAGCAGGTTTCACAATAGATCCATCCAGAAATCCAAGTTTCAACCTCGTTCCTAATGCCATTCGAATTTGCCTACTCCAGGCATAGAAATTATTTCCATCAAATTGCAAAGTTGTGAGCAAGGTACCTGAATTGTCTGAATTCGCAAAATTCAGTGGATCATTCTGCGAATTTGATTGATTCTGAGCCAGTTGCGCAAATTGAGCAATCAATTGTTGCATTCCAGCTTCCCCATCCATCGTAGGAAATCTCTGATTTCAGCAAGAGAGACGAAAGGAAACAATAGAGCACTCTCTTCTCACTTTGAATGTGGATGAACAAACGAAAAATTCTCTCTTCTCATTCGATTGAATAACCAAGCTCTGATACCATCTAGAATATGATCGAATGAGTAATCCAAAAGATAGATCGTGAGAGGAAGAGAATGATGAAAAACTCAATTGGTTCTGTAAGCGCTTTTGATTATCAAAGTTACCATGAAGAAGCTATGTAAAACGAGCTTAAGTACATTAGTGAACATCAGTGAAACTAACCAAGGCTAACAGAATTTTAACCATGATTCACTAAATGCACTAACTAGAGTTAAAATAAACTCAAGCTGTTAAAACCAAACTTCGGTCGCTGCTAGGTGCCGCGATCACTGCATTGCATTCTCTATGCCGCGGTGGCTGCTAGTTACCGCGGTCGCTGCATTCTCTCTACAATTTTATATATGTATAGTGACATGCCACGCACAGTACGTGCGTTCAAATTAGGATAAGGGTATCGATGCCTCCGATTAGTACGTTTAGACTTGAGAGGTCCGTAATCGCTAAAAACAAATAGAAAAGGTTGTAATTTATCTTTCAGTGCAAGGGGAATATATATTGGGTTTTTTGGGTCGAAGGAATATATATTGGTTAAGATGTACATGTATATCATATTAAAACCATTACGTCATTCGCAGCCAGCTTGCTCCATGCACATAGCACAATTAATTATTAATTACTCACACTTTTGCAAAGCTTAAAAAAATAACCAAATATATATTGATGCTTAATTGCGTGCATATATAGAGTCAGTTTCACGTACGAAATATGCTTACCGTGCGAAATGTGAAACGGTCGCGTTCATTCGAGTTTATAAAAAGACACCATATGTTCATTTTCTGAGCGGTAATGTTCATTATCTGGGGGGTAATATTCAAGGGCACTGTACTGTTAAAAAAAAAGGGGATAGTGAATAGTGACGCGGTGACATAACCGTAAATATGGAGATTTTTTTTTTCGGTCAACAATTTATTTATATTTTTATTTATTTATTGTCTCTGATCGTTCTGGAATAGACAATTATTAACGTTCACATATAAGTACTATATGTTCATTGTATGTGCCGTATAAGTTCACATATAACATGATCATGTTCCAACACATGTCTTTGAACATTCAGTGCTTATTTGTGAACGTGAATGTACAAATAAATGAACATCTAATGCTTATTCGTGAACCTTCTATATAAGCTTTTCCAGAATGATCACGGGACGAAAATGAGAAGAAAAAAAAATATTGAAAAAAAAAAAAAAAAAACGTACGGCCGAGATTGCTTCGCATTTCGCACGGGAAGCCTATTTTGCACGGGAACCCAAATCTGCATATATATAGTGTTATTGGACTGTAATTTCCATTAATTGTATCAGATTACCTAATATTGTATTCTTTATAAAACGTATCAATTCGAAGCAAGGATATTATAACATGCAGATCGATATATCAGCATGAGAAGAAAAATAGCATTGAAATATTAAAAGGGTTCCCATTTGCCCTAATTAATTAACTAATAGTCTAATTCTCCATATACTATATACTTTTCCATAATAAGCTAGTACTCCAAACCCCCCAAAAAAGCTTATTAAAGACAACTGAATTCGATTTTGCCTCACTGCCTGAACCCCAATGCCGCTACCGGATACCTGATCCTAAACGGGTCAACCGAATTCGGATAGCTGTGGGCCCACATCATATTCGGATTGAAGAATCCCCCGGATAACGCGTTAGCGCGTTGAGTCATCCTGAGCCCGGTCTCCACCTCATCCTCCTCGAGTACACGGTTAATCATCTTCTCATTCGTCTCCACGTGACACAACGGTGGCAAGGAAGATACGCACATGTCACTCCTGTTATTATTCACGTGACCACCCTGGTAGCCTTGGGCCTGGTTCGGCCCATTATCTGGACCGGCTGTCAACTGGGCTAAGACGTCCCAATCCAGGCTAACAGACCCATAATTCTCCAAAACCAGCTTCTGATCATTCTCCAACTGCCTCGTTCTCCCCGGCGGCGAAGTGTCAAGGCGAGATGTCGCCGATGAGGCGGATGATCCGCCGGCGCTGTGCTCATTGGTTGACGCGGTGGATCTTTTCTTATATATCCTACATAACACCCAATCATCCAACTGCAAGCCCCAAAAACGTTACACGGTTAGTTAGTTTACATAATTTTCAAGAATGTGAGATTAATGAGAGATAACAATTAAATTAAACCTTTAAAGTGCAGGCGCTTCGAGGGGAATCGAAAAGGCGATACTCGTGCATGATCCAGTTGGTCTTGGTACCACGGGGAGCCTTTCCCATGTAAAACACCAAAGCTTTCTTGATACCGACTTTGGCGCCGCGGCTGCTGATCACTTTGTCCGTACCCGTTGCCTTCCAGTACCCGCACCCGGCTACTCTGTTGGGTCTTGTCCCATTCGGGTACTTTCTGTCCCTCGGGCTAAAGAAGTACCACTCCTTTTCTCCAAACACGGCCTTGCCTTTTTCAAATTTCAATCAATTTACCAATTTTAAGACAAATTAAGTTGAGTAGAATGAAGAAATGAGAACCGGGTATGAATTCTTACTGGGTAAGACCCACGGGTCGAACTTGTACAGATCAATGTCGCCGATGATCCGAAGGGAGAATTCGTGGCCAGCTACTTTCCGGCAGAGATATTGAACCATCAGCTCTTCGTCGGTCGGGTAAAACCGGAAACCCGGGGGCAAGCTCAATTTCCCGATCGGATCATTGTCGGGTTCGCCCATTTTTTGCAGCTCTTGTTGGGTTTCCGAACTGTTCTTTTTTGGGTTATAGGAATAAGAATATTTCTGATTTTATCGAATTGAGCAGCGCAGCCAACGATTATATAGTGAGGAGGGCTGGCAATCTTGTGGTTTGCGGGGTTTTGAGATGAGTACAATCAGCTCGTCCGAGTCACTGATTTTAATGAGGCTGGGACCACGAGGGGCTCATTGAGCCGTAAAGATTGTGACACGTGGCGGTACATCAAATGCATGATTCGTGTGACCCGCAATGTCACAGATTAAACCGTTCACGAAAAGAATACGGTGATGTGGGTTTGGGTGCACGGATCCATGACCCACCCGAATACCTCTATGTATTGTATAGAAGGTTGCGGATCATTGTACGGGCACGGTTCGCGCTTGTGGCGAATTACACAGTCGACGGTTTAGGCTATGTGGAGTATGATGAGTGTATAATAATCACACGTGCGCTGATTCTTATAAGCAGAGTTAGTTCGACTCTCTTATCCTTTCTGACACAATTGATAGAGAGAACAAATCGCATATTGGCTGCGGATGAGATGCTTCTGTTTTGCTATATACTGTTTTGCGTTATATATTTTCTAGTACTTAAAATAACACAAATTTCGTTTCAAAAATAATAATAATAAAAAACAACAAATTTAGATTTGAAACCACAAAAATACATTTTTCATTACAAATATCGTACTCCCTCCTTTCAACCAAAAAAAAAAATATATCGCACTCCCTCCTCGGTAATAAGTTATATTTGTTAAGTTTTAATTAACGTTCTAGGCTTAAGTCCTTATTAAGTTTTAATTGTCATTTTAGATTTTTTCACTTATTTTTTTCAGATTTGTCCTCATGTTTAGTAATTCTTTTATTTTTATTTTTTTGGATTCTCAATTTTTATTCATTGTTTTCCCATTTTCTAGGATCTACTAATTTTTTTTATTACCCTTATGATTAATGACTAATTTCTTTTGATTTTCTTATTTTGATTTTATTTTTTTGTGAGATTTCATGAGCAGTAAAAAAAAAGGTAATTAGTCACTAATCATAAGGGTAATCTGAGAAAATAATTGATTTCTTATTTTGTTTGAAATTTGCTAGAACGTCAATTAAAACTTAACGGATGGAGTATTATTATTTTAGATTCGTAGGTAATTATGTACCGGTGAATACGATGTATGTCATAAAAAATTATATATATTGATATTTTTATGCAAATTATGGTTAAAAATAATATGGGTAGTTACTAAATTATAAATTTAAAAAATAATATATATTATTTTAGCATGATTATTATCTTTTTAATAATTATATTATATACTAAAATGACAAATATTATTAAATGAATAGAGTATTATGTATATGATCTTATCAATAAATCGATGTATACTCTGCATTAATATATGTATACTTTGTGATGGATCGCGCTATTTTCACGTAGCGCTCAACGCGTTGGATGCCCACCTTTATTCCCTTCATGACTTTCCATCAAACGAAGAGGATCGCGCGTCAACCAGAAAGAACGCGGAAGGTAACAAGAAACCTCGCAACATCTCTAGCGCGTCAATTTCTTATGACCGCATAGTAACTGACGGACGCCATCAAACCGCCTCGAATCCATCGGACCAATCCGGGCATGTCAACCATGCATCTTTCCAGAATCGACACGCGTCTTCCCGCCTTGCTAGTCCAATCACGACCTTACACCCGTTCGCCAACGTTTGTCACTAGACGGGTCACTAGACGACACGTGTCCCTGCGTATCAGCCGACTTTGGGCAAGATCCCTCGCCTATAAATAGCCCATGACCCCCTCATAAATAAGGGGTCGAGAAAAAGAGAGAGACTGATAACAGGTTTTCGTCGTGTAAAAACTGCTATGCAAAATATCCAAACAAACCCTAAACCATAGTCCTAGGTAAGTAAAGGTCGAACCCACAGGGAGACGAATTCTGTCTATGTGTCAAAGCAAAGTAACCAAAGAGGGGTTTTGTTTGTTTTGTAAGTTCTAAACATGCAAAGGTAAAAAAGCGAAAGAGTTGTGAAATCAGTGATGGGAAAAGCACTTAGTCAAACAACATCCACTATTCGTATGACAAGTTGATCCTAGATACTCATTCAAAATCTCATGCAATGGAAATTCCAATTCTCTTTTAGATATAACTAATAGCACAACCAGATACTATTAGCACTAACTAATTAAACAACCCTGAAACTATCAAGATTCAGTTTAACAGCAGCCTTACGGATAAGAATATAGTTGGATACAATTCTAGCATAAAACAACCAGCTTTTATCCTAGAATGTAAATCAGTTCTCTTCTGCATAAGACTAGCACAACCAAATACTAGTACGATACAGTTGATATTCTGAAATAGATATGCTCAACCAATAACAATCTAAATCTAGCAATAGATCAATAACACCAAACCCTAGTTGATCAGACTAGAAATTATCAATATCAATCATAAGCAAACAAGCAAGAGAATAGATAAAAACCATGCAATAGATTAAGAATAAGAGTCTCACAACTGAATCAAAACGAAAGCTTTAGCGTCTGACTAAGCCAAGGGAGGCTTAGTTCTTCATAGCAAAAATACGTAGAATGAAAATTAGGGTTCGAGAGATTGGCTGATAGGCAAACAAGCCTTTCTCTACCCTTATATACTAAAGGAAACAAAGTCTGAATTTAACCTAAAACGAAATAATAAATCGTAATAAAATAATGCAAAATAAAGCAAATAAGGAAACGGCTCGGCGGACTTCTGAACAGCGGCGGCGGTCGCCGCAACCTCCACGGCGGGCGCCGTAATGGCGGCGGGCGTCGCATTTCCACGGCGGGCGCCGCATTTCCACGGCGGGCGCCGCATTTCCACGGCGGGCGTCGTGGCCAAGTCGTAGCCATCATTGTTGGGAGGGTTTAGGCGGCGGTCGCCGTGGCTTCTGCGGCGGGCGCCGTAAGGTACTTCCTCCGAAGTCTTCGTCTCTTCAGCTCCTTGGCGTCTACTTCTGGTGGCTTCCTCCTCAGTGTCTACTATGATCTCCAAAACGGCTCAAACACCTCCAAATACACCAACTTCGCCCCCAAACGACATACACATGAATGTGTCTAAATCTACCCGAATGGCACTAATAAAACCTCTAATGACTCTTGGTTAAGCCCTACAAAGTAGTGCTTATCAAACTCCCCCATGCTTAGACCTTTGCTCGTCCACGAGTAAACTAATAAAGAGCATACTCCTCCAATGTAGCATCCAAGGTCTCAGGAAGCATATCCTCCAACTAAGAGTCACCTAACCCATTCCAAGCTCCTGGCACCACTCTCATTTACAACACATCAACAACTCAACAAGCTTAAGGGGCAAGCAGAGTACTTCCCCCAAGCTAAACCCGGACATCCAATAGCGTGAGTAACCTCTAATCCTAGCCTCCATCTATTGCTCCTTATGCCTCCCAGAGTGACCTACCCGACAATCATTCTTTGTCTCCTCTTCTTATGATGCCTCGCCAAGAATAATGAGAAATCCTAAAATCACTCTTCTTCTTTTCGCTCATTTTGCCAAGGCGCCCTTTCGGGTTTTCACCAAGCCACTCATTTCATTTTTCAATAGATGTGCTCACATAAACTCACGTCACTCTTGACCACATATTACCCCAGCCTAATGCTAGTCCAAGCCACCTGCTTATTACCTAGGCCGCCCTTTCGGGTTTTCGGCCTATCCCAGGATTTCAATTTCAGCCTTTTATCAAATTTTTGGCTCTTTTTCATTTTTTTCTTTTCCTCAACGATGTGGCAAGTATAGAACTCTCCCCCCATGCTTAAACATTGCATTGTCCTCAATGTAATGAAAGACAAAAAGAATAGAAGCACAGGGAAAAGCAAAAAAAATTAACTCACAACGTTGCCGAGCTGGCTTGGACACGGAAGGTGTCGCTGGCGGTCTTCTCAATAAACGTCCATGTCACGGGTGTCGGCATCAACGCCATAATCTTCATCTACCGTGCAACCATAGGGATCCACCGTGGGGTGTGGTGGTTATGTAGGAAAGCAGGGCTGTACGGCCTTCAACTCCATCAGCTCCTACCATGCAACCATAATGAACCACTGTGGTGAATGAGTGGTCGATCAAGGGAACGGGGTTGCATGGCCTTCAAAAATGGGCCTAGATGTCATCGTGGTTAGGCCCTGGTGTATCTTCTCTCCAGCTGTTGATTGCAGGGCCACCATCGTTGCCAAATGAATGTAGGGTGAATGTGTTCCTCCGTTAGCAACATGATGCGCACCTCTCGTGGGAAATCTGGATAGCCCGGTAAAACTTTTTTTTTTTTGATTTTTATTTTTCTCCCCGTTTAAGGTTTTTTCGGGGTAATTTTTTTTTTTTGATAATAAAAAAAAACGAACCTAAGAATGGCGGCGATCGCCGTAATTAAACGGCGGTCGCCGTCATTTGCCGCAAGCAAAGTGAATGAGGGAGGTGATTTACGGTGGATGCCGTGAACTCCTTCTTCACTTTGAAACGCTTCCTGCAGGTTAGTTCGACACAGAAAGGAAAAACAAAAGAAAATGACTAAGGGAAGGAAAATAAACAACCTAACATCGGGTTGCCTCCTGATCAGCGCCTTAGTTAATGTCGTTGGCTCGACATACTACTCGAACATCCTCAATCCATATCGTCGGGCACTTTAGGAACCTTCTTAATTCATACCTCCTTCCTGAACCAATTATGGAAAGGTTTGAACCTTAGACTATTCTTCTTCTTCTTCAGCGGCCCCTCCATCTTGACCTTCTTAGTCGCGTCTCCCCCATACTTAGATCGATCAGGGGGGGTGTTTAACCTCAACTTCAGGGACCTGCATCACAGATGGAACGAGCTTCTCGCTCGGAGTTAGCAGTAAAGGCGATTTGCCTGGTATCTCCAGAGGAGGCTTATAGTCAGCGGCCAACTCAGTGATGACTTCCTGCGAGTTAGTAAATGAAGCAGAAACCAAGCTAGAATCAACAATGAGAGATTGTGTGTCATCTAGGTGGTCCTTAACAAAAACATCTTGCACCACATGCTTAAGTACATCAATTGCACACAAAGAGTGATCATCAGAAGGATATTTCATGGCTTCATAGATATTGTAGTTAATAGTTTGGCCATCAAATTCCATAGTCAAGGAACCAGTACTCACATTGATCTTAGTGTTGGCAGTTTCCAGGAAGGGTCTCCCTAACAGAATAGGGGCTACATGCATATCATGTTCCATATTAAGCACATAGAAATCAGCAGGAAAAGTAAGATCACCAACCATAACCAAAACATCCTCTACTATCCCTATAGGACGCACACTAGATCTATCAGCTAACTGAATGGCAATATTAGTGGCATGTATGGGTCCTAATCGTAAGGATTTACAAAGAGATGAAGGTAGAACATTAATGGAAGCACCCAAATCTAACATAGCTTTATTGAACTTGGTACCTCCAATAGTGATTGGAATGGTAAACATACCTGGGTCGCCACACTTCTTGGGTAAGCACTTCTGAAACACAACAGAAACATGTTCGCTTACCTTTACCTTCTTCTTGCTGTTCCTATCCTGATTCCTCTTTGTGGTGCACATCTGCTTCAAGAACTTGGCATAACGAGGGACAGACTTGATCAAATTAAGGAGAGGAATGTTTACCTCAACGTTTCTGAACATCTCAAACATGTCCTTGTCCTGCGCAAGTGGCTTGGTACGCTTCAAAGCAGATGGGAATGGTGCAACAGGCTTCCAATCAGGCAGAATCGGGGTGTCAGATTCCTTCTCAACCTCGGTATCGACTACATGTGTGCGGCGGTCGCCGTAAGAAGTGCGGCGGGCGCCGTGAACATCATCAGAAAGTTCGAGATTTTGCTCACCGTCACGGCGGGCGCCGCAAGAATTGCGGCGATCGCCGCAATTTTCATCAGAAAAGTCGAGAGCAGAATCGCCTTCACGGCGGGCGCCGCAATCTTCACGGCGGTCGCTGTTCTGCTCCAGATCCGAGGTTTCTTCCTTGTTGACCTCAGAATCACTCTCTTCAAGCTTTTTCCCACTTCTCAAAGTTACAGCACTGACATTCCGAATGGTCGGGTTCACTTCCGTTTGGGATGGAAGTTTACCAGAATCCCTTGCGTCAAGTTTATTCACCACTTGAGAAATCTGGCCAAATTGCCTTTCCAGGTTCTGAATGCTAGCTTGCGTAGTTTCTTGGAACTGCAATTGGCTCTTGGTCAACTTAGCAACATTGTCATTGAGATTGACGTTGCTCTGCATCAACATCTTCATCATATCATCCATAGAAGGAGACGGGTTCGAGCTCTGCCCTTGCGGCCTTGGCACATATGGTTGCCTAGGTTGTGGAGGGTTACCCTGTTGTTGGTTTTGTTCTGGGTCTCTCCATCTGAAGTTGGGATGATCCCTCCAACCAGGATTGTATGTATTAGAATAAGGGTCATGCTTGGGCCTCTGCTGATATCCTCCTACATGGTTCACTTCCTCTTGTAGAGTATGACATGAATCAGTAGGATGCAAGTCGTCATGACAGATCTCACAGGCCTTAGCCTGCTGAGGCGTACCTTTCAGCTTCAGGCGCCTCACCTCCTCTCTCAGCACATCAAAGTCAGCTTGATCAATTTTTGATTGAGAGCTCGCGACTACCAAGCTTTGGGGGCCTCTCCCACTGTATTGTCTAGCGCCATCAGCCAGAGTGGCAAATATCTCTAGAGCCTCTTCATAAGTCCTCTTCAGAATATTCCCACCACATGCAGAGTTTACCATCCGACGATCATCTTCACGGAGTCCTCCATGCAGATACAGAATCAGATCATGTTTAGCATAACCATGGTAGGGGCAACTCTTCACCAGTTTCTTGAAGCGTTCATAATAATCATAGAGAGACTCATTAGATTGTTGCTCTATGTTGCAGATCTTCTTCTTAAGCTGATTGGACTTGATCGCTGGAAAGTATTTATCAAGAAACACCTTCTTCAAATTCACCCAAGTAGTGACACTTCCTGGGGGTAGAGAATGATACCAGTCTTTAGCCGATTCCTTCAGAGAAAAGGAAAAGACTCTCAACCTCATCTGGTCTTCAGTAATCTCATATGGTCGCATGCTGGTGCAGACCTCAAGGAACTCATCCAGGTGCTGAATAGGATCCTCAAGCGGGGTTCCACTGAATTTCGGGAGTAAATGGACTACTCCTGTCTTGAGCTCAAATTTAACCCCATCACCCAGGGCAGGGAATTACACAGCACGAGTTGGTTGCTCCAAGTTAGGAGCTATCAGAGATTCAAGAGTAACACGATCAGCCATCGTATCAGTATCCTGAAGTAGCAAATTCGCAGCCCTGCGAGCTTGAAGAAAAGTTCTCTCGATTTATGGATAAAAAACTAGAGGTAGATTATTAGTAACACGGGTGTGAACCATAAGATATGTTCACACCAAGATTGGCACACAAATCACACACACAAAATAGATTATTGCCTCCCCGGCAACGGCGCCAATTTGATAATAGGTTTTCGTCGTGTAAAAACTGCTATGCAAAATATCCAAACAAACCCTAAACCGTAGTCCTAGGTAAGTAAAGGTCGAATCCACAGGGAGGCGAATTCTGTCTATGTATGCAAATTATGTGTCAAAGCAAAGTAACCAAAGGGGGGTTTTGTTTGTTTTATAAGTTCTAAACATGCAAAGGTAAACAAGCGAAAGAGTTGTGAAATCAGTGATGGGAAAATCACTTAGTCAAACAACATCCACTATTCGTATGACAAGTTGATCCTAGATACTCATTCAAAATCTCATGCAATGGAAATTCCAATTCATTTTCAGATATAACTAATAGCACAACCAGATACTATTAGCACTAACTAATTAAACAACCCTGAAACTATCAAGATTCAGTTTAACAGCAGCCTTACGGATAAGAATATAGTTGGATACAATTCTAGCATAAAACAACCAGCTTTTATCCTAGAATGTAAATCAGTTCTCTTCTGCATAAGACTAGCACAACCAGATACTAGTACGATACAGTTGCTACTCTGAAATAGATATGCTCAACCAGTAACAATCTAAATCTAGCAATAGATCAATAACGACAAACCCTAGTTGATCAGACTAGAAATTATCAATATCAATCATAAGCAAACAAGCAAGAGAATAGATAAAAACCATGCAATAGATTAAGAACAAGAGTCTCACAACTGAATCAAAACGAAAGCTTCAGCGTCTGACTAAGCCAAGGGAGGCTTAGTTCTTCATAGCAAAAATACGTAGAATGAAAATTAGGGTTCGAGAGATTGGCTGATAGGCAAACAAGCCTTTCTCTACCCTTATATACTAAAGGAAAAAAGTCTGAATTTAACCTAAAACAAAATAATAAATCGTAATAAAATAATACAAAATAAAGCAAATAAGGAAACGGCTCGGCGGACTTCTGAACAGCGGCGGCGGTTGCCGCAACCTCCACGGCGGGCGCCGTAATGGAGGCGGGCGCCGCATTTCCACGGCGGGCGCCGCATTTCCACGGCGGGCGTCGTGGCCAAGTCGTAGCCATCATTGTTGGGAGGGTTTAGGCGGCGGTCGTTGTGGCTTCTGCGGCGTGCGCCGTAAGGTACTTCCTCCGAAGTCTTTGTCTCTTCAGCTCCTTGGCGTCTACTTCTGGTGGCTTCCTCCTCAGTGTTTACTATGATCTCCAAAACGGCTCAAACACCTCCAAATACACCAACTTCGCCCCCAAACGCCATACACATAAATGTGTCTAAATCTACCCGAATGGCACCAATAAAACCTCTAATGACTCTTGGTTAAGCCCTACAAATTAGTGCTTATCAGAGACAGGGCCGCAAGCCTGTTTTGGCCTTTTTGAGATTTGTGATGATTTTCAAGTATTTATAAGAGTGTTCTTGCTTAGTGCTCGCCGTCTGTAATATGTCGCGTCCTTTATTCGAATTTGTGTTCTTGCTTAGCGCTCGCTGTCTGTAATATGTCGCATCCTTTATTCGAATATGTGTTCTTGCTTAGTGGATTGGGTGGATCTCCCCTTTTGAGATCCCACGGATGTAGGGTAACCGAACCGTATTACCAATTCTTTGTGTCCTTGCTTCAATCTTGTTTTATCGCATTCATCAAGGGCCAAGTATTTTGTAGGATTTACACTGTTTACTTAGAAAACTTGGGCATCATCACTGGCGCCGACCGTGGGGACTTCCTCACACTAGGGCTGTTTGGTCCTCTGTAAACGCAACGGAAGAAATGTGAACTGGGCTTCTTAAACGGGTGAGATCCCTCATCGAGCTTGGGGCTGCCACCACGTTCTTCAAAACGGGTATGATCCCCCAACGAGCTTGGGGCTGCCACCGCATTCTTCAAAACGGGTGAGATCCCCCAACGAGCTTGGGGCTACCACCGCGTTCTTCAAAACAGTTGAGATCCCCCATCGAGCTTGGGGCTGCCACCGCGTTCTTCAAAACGGGTGAGATCCCCCAACGAGCTTGGGGCTGCCACCGCATTCGTCTAAATGGGAAAATTTACTATGTCACTCAGATTGCCACTACCTAGAAAGATGACGAAGTTCAAAAAGTTGTTTTTCATTCATCTGATATCTTACTAATTGTCTCATGCGATGACATACAAGTAGAAAAGTTGAAGAAAGTCTACAAGTCGCCTAGGGGAAATCAAGGAGCATCGCGATCCTCGAGCAAGGTTGCACTGGTTATCGTGACATTTGCATCCACATCCATGGCTTGGTTATCTCCTTCCACGGGATCTTCGATCGGAGGCTCGCCAAAAAGATCCGTGTAGTCTGGAGTGAAATAAACAATCTTGGGATCGATCTCGCTGAACCTCGCCACCGCTTGCCTGACTCCAATCCTTATGCCCTGCTTCCAATGGGGTCCCACCTCGTCGGCCAACTTCATATGGTAGTCTTCCGACTTGAGATAGTCAGAAATAGTGCGTTCTGCTCTGGCACGCCATTTCTCAGCTTCAAGGTTGGAAACATCGTGTTGCCTTCTAAGCTCTGCCACCTCATCATCTTTCTCGGACATGACGCGTCGAAGGTTCTCAACATTATCCTTGATCAACGCATTCTCCTCCTCAAGCTTTGCCTTCTCACCCTCAAGCTTTGTCGCGTTTGCATTAGCCTTATCAAGTTTCACGGCAGATTGCTCAACCTGTCTAGTTAACGCGGCCACTTTTGTACGAGCTTCATTCTCTTCACGGATGCCTTTGCATTTGGCACCTAAGATGTTGCAATACGATGTGGCCGCCAGCATGCTGAGACGAGCCTGCAAACTCAAACGTGATGAGATCAGATAAGTAAGATTAATGTGACAAAAAGCAGAAGCAAGCATTGAAATGCGTACCATCTCCATGTATTTCATGCCCTCCAACTAAAGGACTTCAGGAGACAAGGAAGTCAACCATTCTTTCTCTTTCACACATACACCATTGGGAATGGCCAGATTACGCATATCGGCCACAGAGGGCACTGGCGCGGCAAATACGGTCCTCCCCGTGACAGCAATTGGAGCAGGGTCAATGTGGCTGTCAGACCTTGATCTCTTTTCACCGCGGCCTACTTGAGAAGGAACATCGCGCTTGTCCCCTCGCGTCTCTGCCTCGACTGGACTGCCAGGTGATAGCAACGAGGCTGTCGTCTAGCACACAACCATCGCGTCAATAGTTGGAGCCGAGGCCTGCTCCGACGTGGTCTGGTCTTCAGTTGCTCTGGCCGACGACTTTGATCCGCTCGTAATCTTCTTGGCCCTCTTTAGCAAGAAATCGGACTTCATCCCTGAGAATACAGAGGTCAGCTAATACAACGCATGGAAATTAAGAGCAGCAAAAGAACAAAATTACCACTCGACTCATCACGTCAAACTGGACGCGGAAAACTGAGCCCCGCTTTCTCCAAGTTCTCTTGAGTAATCACGCGCTTGTAGTCAGGGGCATTTCCCTGATTACGAAACTAATTTTTGCACGCTTCAATCTCCTTCTGATCTGGCTTGTCCGGACGCATGAAAGGGCCGGGAGACAGTTGGCAGTTGAAGACCATGTGAGAAGAGCATCGCGCTAGGAACCATCTGTCCTTCCATTTGCCCACATTGGAAGGCTTACTGATCACATTTAGGGTAGGTAAGCTAAGATTACAAAAACCCTTGTCGTACTTCAGAGTGAAGAGCTTGAGTATGTGTTGCGCATCGAGAGAGAGGCCAGAATGATAACATCGCATCGTATATCCACTGAGATATCTTCACGCTTTAGGATACAGTTGGACAAGATTGAGATTAATGAGCCTTAAGAAGTCACGGTAAAAGTCAGGTAGAGGAAGACGGAATCCGGCCTCGACGCTAGCCATGAAGATAACTAGGCAATTTTTGTATCGCGCCAAGGAAGTCCCCCCGCTCTCAGGAAGACAAAGTTCTACCCCTGTTGGCCATGGGATTGATCGCGCCAAATCCTCTAAAGTGGATAGCGAGACAGTGGTGGCTTCTCCAAAACTGCGCATGTCCTTTCCTGGATGACCCGTTATCATTGGAATCTCGTCTGGGATAACCGCGGGGATCAGAGGAGGATCAACGTTCAACCGATGACTCACGAAGCTCTCCATGCTCCGCGCTCTTTCTTCTTGGGGATCGCTTGAAGATTTGTTTGCCACGGAGGGAGAAGAAGCCGCACCTTCGCCCCTTATCTGTTCAACTCGCAACGCACGTCTCTTCGAAACAACTTTGGCTATGGTTCTACGTGTTGAATCACTAGAAGATGAAGATGCGGCCTCGGACTCTGGACTCGAGGCAGATTCATGCTCTCTGTATGCGTTCCCCACGGCTCTACCATATGCGTCGCCACTCCCTGAATTAATTTCGCTTGACATGATGAAGAGGTGAGGAAGGATGATTGCGCGCGATAAAACAAGCCCTCTCTGAAAAGAAGAAAAGAGTTTAGTCACAAAGAAGGAGAAGCAACGCACGCAACCAAAACAGGACTTGTAATGATCCTTAGAAGAAGAACGCGATCAACATAATCCGAAGAATCTGGAATCGAAATTTGAAGAGCCAGGTTAAAAAGAAAGTTTAGTGACCTAACTCGAAGAAGAAGGAACGCGCACAACCAAGATAAAGCAAAATAAAGCACTATTAAGAAAACAACGCGATCAACAAGGAATTGCAACGGATAGGGCTATCGAAAGATCTAGAGGCAGAATTTTAACAGTCAGAAAGAAGATGAAGCAAAGAAGAGGAAAAATCACAGTGAGAAGCGGCAGCGAACCCTTGCGCTCCATGACCAAAGGGAACTCATCGAAATCAGGTTATGCAATTCCTCCCTCATATCTCTATTGTCACCTTCTCAGAAGAACACCCATCAACGCCATCACCACCGCCATTATTACCCAGAAGAGCGAAAGATAAGGAGATGAAGCGACAAAGGAAAGAGAAAAAAGAGGAAAGTTCAATCGTCCACCAAAGACTGGGAAACCAAGCAAAAAACGAACACATTCAAAAATTAGAAAGCGAAGGAGCTGATTTACCTGAGCAATTCCAAGAAAGGCGATGAAGAGGAAGCGCCTGTGACCGGAGCAGAAATGGAGGAAACCGAATCGTCTCGAAAGCCTCTGACAGAGAGAGAAGAAGAAAGGTGAAGTGACGGCTTCCCGCCTCTGACTTATCTTATATAAGAAACTATTGGGCTGACATGATGAAGGTCCATTAAGCAAAGGCCCACCACTGAGGAACCAGAGTGTCCCTATCTCAAAATATCTTGAAGTAAAGCAAATAAACGCGACCATTCAACGCGTTTCCCTGGGATTGCCTTAATGCATCACGTGTTCGCCATCAATGCAAGGGGTTGTGATGGATCGCGCTATTTTCACATAGCGCTCAACGCGTTGGATGCCTACCTTTATTCCCTTCATGACTTTCCATCAAATGAAGAGGATCGCACCTCAACCAGAAAGAACGCGGAAGGTAACAAGAAACCTCGCAACATCTCTAGCGCGTCAATTTCTTATGACCGTGTAGTAACTGACGGACGCCATCAAACCGCCTCGAATCCATCAGACCAATCCGGGCATGCCAACCATGCATCTTTCCAGAATCGACACGCGTCTTCCCGCCTTGCTGGTCCAATCACGACCTTACACCTGTTTGCCGACGTCTGTCACTAGACGGGTCACTAGACGACACGTGTCCCT
The DNA here is from genome assembly GCA_027886185.1 of Rheum nobile. Classification (NCBI taxonomy): domain Eukaryota; kingdom Viridiplantae; phylum Streptophyta; class Magnoliopsida; order Caryophyllales; family Polygonaceae; genus Rheum; species Rheum nobile. The sequence continues at coordinate 1,968,724 of WOAB01000500.1, read as the reverse complement.
GCGTATCAGCCGACTTTGGACAAGATCCCTCGCCTATAAATAGCCCAAGACCCCCTCATAAATAAGGGGTCGAGAAAAGGAGAGAGACAGGGCCGCAAGCCTGTTTTGGCCTTTTTGAGATCTGTGATGATTTCCAAGTATTTGTAAGAGTGTTCTTGCTTAGTGCTCGCCGTCTGTAATATGTCGCGTTCTTTATTCGAATTTGTATTCTTGCTTAGCGCTCGCCGTCTGTAATATGCCGCGTCCTTTATTCGAATTTGTGTTATTGCTTAGTGGATTGGGTGAATCTCCCCTTTTGAGATCCCGCGAATGTAGGATAACCGAACCGCGTTATCATTTCTTTGTGTCCTTGCTTCAATCTTGTTTTATCGCGTTCATCAAGAGCCAAATATTTTATAGGCTTTACACTGTTTACTTAGAAAACTTGGCCATCATCACTCTGTATTGAGCCTATTGACTATAATCGTAAATGCGTTTGTTACTTTGGAGTTTGGAACCACCAAACATGCTCGATCAGGCCGGAGAAGCGAAAGAGCATTGAACTACGTACTTGATCAAAGTAATCACGCTAGCGTTAAGGATAGAAAAGAAGGAGGATAAGTGTTTGTTTAAAAGTTTCTTTGTGTCTACTTTTTATTTTTCTCACTTTTTTCCCTATGTGATGAATGGGAAGCTAATATAAAATAAAAAATTAAATGGCTTTTTTGTGACTTTTGATCGTATAAAGTTGGTATGGTACGTTCAAAAGTTATAAATCGATAGATACCGATACATATGCATGCATTTAGACGCGTGAGTGCCAAAGATATTATGGTTTTCTTTGAAAGCCTAAAGATAATTGTGACTGGTACGGTATGAGCAAAGAATAGTGTATATATTGATTGATTCCGAAAATGTGCTTTTGTTTAAAGTTCTTGCTAAACAAAATTGTTTCCCTACCAACTTTTAATAATTGAAGTGTAATTAATTACAGATGCATAGAGCTTTTGTACGTGTTCAACTGTGTGTAGATATATATATATATATTTTTTGATAAAGTAAGAATTAGACTAGTGTCAATGAGACCTTAACACTCAGCTTATAGCATCCTTGTGGATGAGAGCTTGAAACTCTGAGTTGTTTATGATATCGTTCAGAGAAAGGTTGTGACCAAGTTTTGCAATGTAATCGGCCACCGAGTTCAATTCCCGAAAGATATGAGAAATCTGCACTGTCTGAAAGGATTTTAATAAACATAGGATATCAGAGATAATAATCTCGATTTCCCATGGACAGTGCCAGATTTTATTAATAACATTTGCAATAGTAAGGTTATTAGTTTATATTTGTATTTTGTCGAATTTCTTTTCTTTTGCTTTAATAAGCGCATTTCTGAGAGCAAGGGTTTCAATGATGAGGGGAGTTGATATGCCACATTTTTCTGCATGGATGAAGATCGGGTTTCCCATGTTATTTCTACATATGAGGCCAATGGTAGACAAACCATTAGATTTGGTAGATCCATCTATATTAATTTTAATAAATTTATCAGGTGGTTTTTCCATTTAGATTTTCGGTGTTTCGTCTTAGTTGTTGCATTTCTCACTATGGGGCATTGTTCGTAGGTGCAGTATGGGTTCCATCTACATGTTTTATTCCAAGCTGAGATAAGATTTTGAATATATTTAGGAATATCTTTAATGATATCCCTATCAGGGTTGTCATTTGAGAAAGTTCTCTGGTTCCTCGAGAACTAGATGCCCCATCAGGCCACAGATAGCTCTGTCAGCTCTATGGGGGAGAGTTTGAGTTTTATTTCATCAAGGATTTGTCCAATATGCTTGTTTGTGGGGTCGATTGTTCTTATGTAGAGGCTAGTTGTTATATTAATTGTTGAGATTGCCTTTAAAGTATGTTCGCAGTGGAATAGGAAATGATTTGTATCCTCCATAGGGTGGGAGCAGGAGATGCAACCTGGGGGGATGGACACTCCTTTTTCTTGTAGTTATGTGTAGATATTTTCCCTCGAGCTATGTCACTTATTTTTTGAAAATCTATATATATTTAAAAGTTAGCATTCTAGGTCATTGAATTCTAACTTTTAAATATGAATTAGTTTTTTTTTCATTTCATGTCTTATTTATTTCCCAAAATTTAAACAATTTCTCAAATCCAAAAAGTACTAAAGTGACAATTTTATATATTAACAATTATATTAATAATCTATAATCTTCTATATAATATACAAAGTTTTTGATTCATAATTATATACAATTACTACATATTAATCAATTAAAAAGTCCTCATTTTCATATCGTTGTATAACTCTTATATCTTCACGTTAAGTTTTCAACATAGTTCAATTTATATTTCTATTAAGCATGAAAAACAATCATCTATATATATTTAAAAGTTAGCATTTTAGGTCATTGAATGAAGATGAATTAGTTTTTTTTTTCATTTCATGCCTTATTTATTTAGCACAAAATTTTAAAAAAAATCTCAAATCCAAAAAGTACTAAAGTGACAATTTCATATATTAACATTTATATTAATAATCTATAATCGTCTATATAATATACAAAGTATTTGATTCACAATTATATACAATTACTACATATTAATCAATTAAAAAGTCCTCATTTTCATATCGTTGTATAACTCTTATATTTTCACGTTAAATTTTCAACATAGTTCAATTTATATTTCTATTAAGCATGAAAAACAACCATCTATATCTATATATATTTAAAAGTTAGCATTCTAAGTCATTGAATGCTAACTCTTAAAGACAAAATCAAAGGCTTAAATATGCCTAAAGGTATAGTTTGCATGTAGGGTTAGTTTATCACCCTTAGTATATAATATGTATATAATATGTTAGATTTTTTCGATCGGTTTCTACTATAGGGTTTATAAAACAATATAAAATACATAAATATAATTATAGGCTACTTTGTAATTTAAGTAATTAATTTTTCTTTGTTTATTTTAATATACCATAGCATAATTATGTGTATATATAAAAATGAGCACTATTTGTAAGTAATTATTCCCTCCCCACACACACTTTTTTCACTTAAATCTTGCCTCTACGTATGGACTACTCTTTAGGTTATGACTCATTTTTTAACCTAAATCTCAATTAGTGATAGTTACTACATATTGTATACGTTGTAATTTGCTCTCATTTACTCCTATTTTAATATTATCAAATTACTACACGTAACTCCCGTATTTAGTACACAGTGAGTGGCTGGAAACAAATTATAATCAAGATGTCTAAACAGTTATATGTCAAAATGACTTCACTTTCCAAGTAACATTTTCATCTATAAAAGGGTATAAACGGTGGTATTTCGTTCATTTGCTCTGGACATCCATCATCTCATTCTTCTACATGGAAATTAGCTTTAGAAAGCCATATAGTGAAGCTTGGGAGAGAGTGGGCAACACCTTAAAAACACATGGTCACTGAAGTAAGCATAATTATTAAGTTAAAGACGTGAATGAGGATTCCCGATTGTCGATGATGCAAGTATATATCCACCTCATGGTAACTATCCTTGATTATATGTATTTGGATCTCTTTTGGAGTCTACAATACTTACATATACCGGTTTAAATTTATTAATATATTTGTCTTTTGATCGAGTTAGGTTAATTTTATGTGAAGATGTCAGAGAACTGAATAATCTAATAGCACTATTGAGGCATCGATTGTTTACATCATGCACCGGTAGAATTTCACTACAAGGAGGACAAAGACAATCGATTTAGGACGACTGATTGTTAGTAACGAATAAAGCAAACTATTTTATGGACGATGTAATTGTAACACCCCCGACTTATGTCGGTCGTGTCACACGCCAGTGACCTCAGAGGTTACTGTCCAAAGTCACCCTAGGCTTTAATCAGAACAATTAAGCTTAAATAAGTATATTAAATAACGAAAGATTTAAACAGCGGAAGATATTTTTAAATAAAACTCAACCTTTCATTAATAGACTTCTCAAACTATGAGAAGTGACAATTTACAACAGAGTGAAATTACAGCAGAAGACTTTTAATTACACCCTAGTACAAGACTAGTTTATAAGAATATATATTAAAGTAATACTTAACAACCTTAAAACACTGTCACTTAAATCCTCAACTGCAAGCCTCCTCTTCGATTGATTACTTCAAGTCTTCGGGGACCAACCACTGATGTGCCGTATAGGACGGATGACATCAGCCAACCATGCAAGGAATAAACCGGTTGGTTAGTCTAATGAAAGACTATGCAAGGGTGAAAACATGATGGTTCTAGTGATCGTAACCGTTTACTATCATTGTCCCTCAAATAACAACTGAAGGAACTATACATAACCCGAAACTTTCACAGAATGATTAAAATTAGACATGCACTGAAAAGAAGACTCCAAAGGAATTGAGTCTTATGGGAAAACGTATGACAAATGTTTGGGAACGTTAAGTTTACACACAAGTTTAAAAACGACCTTAGTTATTTGGGTCAATGACCAACCTCACCGCGTAACGCGAATCCAGATTGGAAAGAAGACTTACTCTAACAAGAGTTCGGGCGGTTTCCACGTTGTACTCCTCGCCCGAGGATATATTAATTATGTGCATAACCGCACTTATCTTATTTAATTACAAAACGTATATTCACGTTAAGCTTTTAATACAATCTCGAGTGACTATGAGAATAACACAGGGTGACATTACGCCCAACCCAATGGCACTAGCAAGGTGCTTAAACACCTCTTATCCTTAACGGGTGGATAAGAAGTACTGGTCATGACCTTTAAAAGTATTAGAGTATTATTCCGACTAATACCAAGTTATAAAGAAACTACTAATCCTCATAAGGCATTAGCGTTCCTACGAATACTCGTGTTAATCTAGCATTTAAGTTACATTTAAATTCATACCAAAATTCATTACAATAATCACAGGTGTAATAGCGTTATTCTAGCAATATATACAACCTATTATAATATCATATTTTAATCACAACATTTTATTAAATATGTTCCCAAACGAAAACCACATTTCACTCCAATTTAATTAACAATCAAAAGTAATTGATAACTACGGAAATATGGAATGATAAGCAAGAGCGAACCGCCACTTGCCTTAATTAGGCGAATTGACGATGTCGGGTTCCGGGATCTGGAAACTGGAATATGAATACGGATTCCTACCACGACGACGAAACAACGACGAAACCCTAAGTTAGATTCGATACGAAACGAATAAACGGAACGAGCGAAACACAAAACGAATCGAAAGGAAAAGGCCACAGCCGCGGCTGTGCCAGAGGGTGCCGCGATCGCAGCCAACATGACCGCGGTTGCGGTTTTCTGGGCAATCCGTGGTCGCGGCGTATGAACCCCGGTTGCGGATTCCCATCCCGACAATAGCTCGGAGACGAAGACGGCTTACCGACGATGACGACTCGGCTCTTCGCTCCTACGACACCGCACACCACCACCGCTACTCCAAACTTCCAACTGGGCACCACGACCTCCGACAACACAACTCTGGCGACGAGCAAGACTCCGGCGAAGCTCCGACGAACACACAAACGAGAGGGAGAGAGAGATGGATCACAGCAGATGTTGGATGAGGTATTAGGGGTGGAGAGGGCCCCTATTTATAGGCTGAAGGAGGCCCTAATGCCGAGCAACCAAAATGATCGGCCTCCCCCTCCGGTGTAACGCTGGCAACCCGAACGATGAAACGCGGGGAAGACGAAGACGCAACCCATTTTCACGGGCGCGGTTTCTCCGCCGCGGTCGCGGTTGTCCCTGGGCAGTTCCGCGGTCGCGGTTATGCCGCGATCGCACCATTGGATCCTTGATCACGGTCTTTGCTCGGGTTTATGCTTAGAATTTGTTATTCTTAATACCCAAAATAACTTGTGACCCATCTATCTTTGCTAAACGTATATTATTACGTTCAAAGGGTTCACACACAGATTCCAAAAACTGTAATACCCCTCATTTTTAGTAAGGGTATTTGGGTAATTTCCCCAACCCTCGTTCTGTAATCGTGTCGCTTTCGGAGAAGTTCGGATTTTCTGTAACGTGTATGATCTCTGTAATAATTCCCTGAGTGGTATAAAATACATTCGATGTATTTTCGCGGACGCGGAAAAGGGCATTTCCGCGACCGCGGATAAATGGCACTCAGAGACGCTGGGCAATGGAATTTTCTGCGACCGCGGAATATTTCCGCGACCGCGGAATAATGCATGCGTGCGATGCCTCGTCTTCCTCTGTGCCTCGTCGAACGCGTCGCCGTCGATCCTCTGAGTTGCCGTCGATCTGGTCGGGGGGCTCCTCCTCCTTTGGCTATAAATGGGGGCCGAGTTGGAGGGTTTTGGGCATCCGAAAATCAGATCTCCCCACTCTCTCTCGTGTTCTTCGTCGCCGGAAATTTGTGGTATCGCCGGAGCTCTTGCCGGAAGTTGTGGTGGCCGTGGGGTGGTGCATTGGAAGCGCGGTGAGGTTAGGAGTCGAAGCCCTCTCACCTCGAGCCCCGTCGTGTCGTCGTCGGTGAGAATTTAGCCGATTTGGGGTCGCCGAGTTCACAGCCGCGACGCGGACATGAACTGCCGCGACCGCGAACGATGTCCAGTCGGCCGCGACCGCGGACATGAACTGCCGCGACCGCGATTTGCCTTAGCAAACGCGATCGTGGCCTTGGACAAACCGGTCTCGGACGGGACCCTCGTTCTTTCGGTTCTGTTTGTTTTTCCTTAGATTCATATTATTAATTGTCGAATCTAACCTAGGGTTTTGTCGTGGGTCATTGTCGTAGGAATCTGTAATCCGATTTTCGTTCCCATTCCGAACCCAGAAACCCGTCGTCGCTCAATCGTTCGTTTAGACTAAGGCAAGTGGCAGTTCGTTCTTGCTTATCATTCCATGTTTCCATTAATTATCATTTTTATTAATTGTTAATTAAATTGGGATGAAGGTTGTTTTCGTTTGGGAACAGTTTTGATAAACGTATGTGATATAAAAAGTGATATTATAATAGGTTGTATATACTGCTAGAAACAACGCTATTATATATGTTATTGCCATAATGGTATTGATGTGGACTATTGTGTGGTTTTAACTGTTTAGTTAGAACGAGTATTCGTAGGAACGCTATGTACCTTGCGAGGTCTAGTCATTTCTTTATAACTGGTATTAGGAGGATTTTTCCCTAGTACTTTCTCTGGTTATGACTGTACCCTTACTCATGGTAGGTGCACACAGCTGGTGCCGACACTCGGGATTTATCCCCTTCGATATCTCTCGTGTTGAGATGATATATCTTAAAAGTTTATAACGTAATTGTGCGTTTTGGAATTAAATAAGATAAGTGCGATTATGCACATAATTAATATACCCTCGGGCGAGGAGTATAACGTGGAAACCGCCCGGACTTTGATTAAAGTAAGTCCTCCTTCCAAATCTGAATTCGCATTGCGCGGTGAGGTTGGTCGTGGACCCAAATGGTCAAGTCTTTTTAAAAACGCTTGTGCGAAATTATAACGTTCCCGAACACTTGTCATACTTTCCGATAAGACTCAATCCTTTGGAGTCTTCTCTTCACACGTTTCCCATAAGACTCAATCTTCCAGAGTCTTCTCGTGATCTTTCTGTTTCGTATATTCCTGTAGAAGTATCAAGGTTTACTATCGTCATCGGCTTTCATTCGAGAAGCAATGGGTCTAACCTAATACGACTACTTAGAACCTTTCTGTTTTACCCTTGCATAGTCTTTCATTAGACTAACCAACCGGTTATTTTCCCCTGCATGGTTGGCTGGTGTCATCCGTCTCATACGGCACATCAGGTAAACTCCCGTTCCGTGAAGGCTAGAATCCGACAATGAAGGCATATGAAGTTTTTAAGAGTTTTATCAAGGTTGAAGATCCTAGGCGTGCGATCGCGTGATCAAGACCCTTATGTTATTTATTTAAGACTTCTGATGTATTAAACATATTATGTATTTCTGTTGTATTTGGAATTTACGGATGTAATCCCGAGACTTTGGTTTCAATAAAGATTATGATATTTCATATTATCAATGTATTTTATGTTTTGTATAAAGTAGTTAAGCCTTGGGTGGCTTTGGATGTGAAATCTGAGGTCACTGGCGGTAATACTTTCAAGGCGATATTTGAGGGTGTTACAAAAATGCTCAACGTGTCTTACTTACAGAACAAGGGTTGAGAAAATTACCCAAATACCCTTACTGAAATTGAGGGTTATTACATTACTACCCCCTTAAAAGAAGTTTCGACCCCGAAACTTGGCCGATAACAGCTCAGAGAAACGACCTTGTATTAAGTTACTCAACCTTATAAGTTTAACCATGCCTAACCCATTTAACACTTTGTAAATTGGTTCAAGCATTTCTAAGTTAAAATTCATAAGTTGGTTCCAATTACAGTTAACGTAAGGTTAACCATAATTTAGACCTTTCATAACTTAATGGAATTTTATAACTTGCTTTCACCAATCATACCTTTTACCATATTACCCCGATGGTAACATGAGGGTTATTACATTACTACCCCCTTAAAAATAGTTTCGACCCCGAAACTAACGTTACTAAGGTAGAGGGACCGCTTTCACCATTAACCTCACTACCTGAACTTAGTATACTTAATCATACCATTATCTCGCATATCCTATCTCCATGTGCTACACCTGTAGTAACTCGTGACTATATCCACAAGGTCTTAATTATCTTAGGATAATAATCTCCAAAATCATCGCCATAGACTTGCTATACCTTACGCATGAGAACACACATTTCTCTTTTAACTTTTCTCTTTATAAACCACTCTCAAGGTACATACCTTATCTTCCTTAAGTTGATATCCTTTAGATAAATTTGGTCTTCGTAACCTATATCACCCAAGTCGAACTATTTATTCGATCATGAATCCACTTGCTATATACTGTTGGGCCTGGCATCCTCGGAGAAGGTGGATCAAGTGGATCGAGCCCAAGCCCGTTGCAGATCGGAAGAACAAAGGAGAAGGCCTAGAGGAGGCGACAAGACTTCTCTGGTCGAATGCCCTCTGACAGGATCGCGAGAATCTCGCCATACATTTAATGCCCAGATCACGCAACGTCCACAGCATTCAAACCACTATAATTGCAGCAATTAAATGGCATAATCCTTGCCATTACTCCCGGCATTGAAGACGAAGATATTAGAAAAACAAAATGGTCACAATGGAAAAGAACTTACCATATTTGGACGACGAAGAAGATAAGAGGATACGAACACATTAACACTGGACACACAAGCATCCTGGCTCACAAACGAATCAGAACAACACTTACGCTGCCCGCTTAGCTCTCTAGCAATCATCTGCGCTTACTCTCCACCGGTCGCCACCTAAAAGTCATCGGTCGAGTCCTACACGACCACTCGGTCTAAACTACGATAAGTTGTATCTCGATTCGATCTGATCGATACATTATCTAATAAAATCATCTCACTATTCTACATTTATTCTTTTCTTGTCAATTATCTGCTTGGTTTGGATTGTTCTCTATCACCTGATCGACTAGTTACCCCGTCTAAGGCGATTTAGGTCGTCCGATCCTTTCACCCCAAAACAATTTGGCGCCCACCGTGGGGCAACTTGCCGATCACCCTTTCGAAACTTTCCAACCATGACTATTGACCCACCTACCGACAACCAAGAACCACGTCTCGAAGACGGAACCCAAGATGCAGTAATCACAACCGAAAATCCTACTACAACCCAGTTCCAAGAACTTTCCCAAAAAATGGCCACCCTTCAAGAGGAACTAGCCCAGCAACGCCAAAAGACCGAGGCACTAGCCGCTTTGTCAACCCAATCCGAAACCGAGATCGCACAACTAACCCATGAAAATGAGTCTCTTAAGTCGCAGGTACAGTCAGTGGCTTCATGATCTAGGAACGTGCCCGTCCACGGTGGCGTCCGAACACGCCTCGACATGGACAACATCGAGCCGACGCCTCCGAGCATACGACGTCCCGGACACACTGAGGGTACGTCTCGAACTCCTTTCGCTAGTCCATTTTCGATTAACCATGTCACCTTTTCCACACCGATCGGGTCTGCTGGGGCCCGAATCGATGAACCGCAGGTTACCAATCCGCCAGGTGTCCTGGCTCTTTTCCAGCAGACGCTCGACAGACACATGAAGACGATCGACGATCGCTTCAACAGGCTCCCAGGAGTCCCGCAACCAATCGAGAGGGAAATGTCCAACGGATTCGAAGAATCCCCGTTCATCGAAGAAATCGCAAGGGTCGAGATCCCCAAGAAGTTCCATCTCCCCAACATGGCGACGTTCGACGGCACCACCGATCCAGATGACCATATCTCTCTCTATAAACAAAAACTAATGGTCGTATCTGTTTCAAGGGAGAGCCGTGAGGCTCTCATGTGCAAAAGCTTTGGCACAACCCTCGCGGGTCCCGCACTAACGTGGTTTATGCGTTTGCCTCAGGGAATGATTACATCCTTTGCGAATTTGGTCAACTCTTTCAAGAGTCAATTTGCTAGCAGTCGAAGGCTCGAAAGACAATCAAGTGACCTCTACCGAGTCACACAAAGGTATAACGAACCCCTTCGGAATTATCTTAACAGGTACAATAAGGAAAAAGTGGCGATCCCCCACTGCGACGTCACAACCTCCATTGAGGCCTTCCGACAAGGTCTGGTCAAAGACAGCAATCTCTACGACGAGATTACCAAGTACCCGTGTAAAAGTTTTGAAGATGTCCAAGCCAAAACCATGGCCGAGGTAAGATTGGAAGAAGACCGAGAGTCGCATAAAGCCTCACACGGACCCGATCCATCCGACCGTAAAAATCCCCCCGACAACCGTCGAGACAGACGATCTCATCCCTATTCTCGTAATCGAAACGAACCAAATCAGGTAAACTCTTTCCAAGACAGGTCACAGGAATGGAGAGACGGTCCGGCGTTGCCTCCTAGGGTCCAGTCTTATAATTTCAATATTTCCGTGTCGGAGCTCGTCAAGAGTTTCGACAAATACGGAAAAGAGGTAAGATGGCCCCGAAAGAGCGACCGACCGGATGTCAAGAAGGACATGAGTCGATGGTGCGAATTCCACGACGACCACGGTCATTCGACCGACGAGTGCATCGCCCTGTGGAAGGAAGTCGCTAGGCTGCTCTCACAGGGGCTCCTGTGCGACGTAATCTCGGAGCGGGCAAAGGCCACCATGGAACGTCGAGATCAGGTAAAACAGAACAAACCCCCATCTCCCGTCCATACAAAAGTTGTCAATACCATTTCAGGTGGATCGGATATATGTGGAAACACATACTCCGCGGCTAAGAGACACGCTAGGGAAAGCAAGGGCGACAAGCCCGAGGCATCGGAATTCAAGCCAAGGAGGACATCTGACCTTCCGACGGTCACATTCGACTAATCCGATTCCGACGGGTCGGATAGTCACCACGATGGTCTGGTAATCTCTTTGTCTATTGGTAATTGTTTAATACGGAGAGTACTAATCGATACAGGGAGTTCGATAAACCTCTTGACCCTTGATGCTCTTAAAGAAATGGGTCTGAATGAGAACGACCTAATCAAGAAGTCGACCCCACTGGTGAAATCATTCTAACCACATATGCTGGAGGAATCAACCAACAGGTGAAATTCTTAGTCCTAGACTGTCTGTCTCCCTATAATTGTATTCTTGGCAGGCCATGGATACACGCTATGAAGGCAGTACCTTCAACGTATCATCAAGTCATCAAATTCCCCACTGAATGGGGAGTCCAAGAGATCAAAGGAGATCAAAGGACCACAAAAGAATGCTGCGTCGCTTCCATGAAGAGCGCAGTCGAACATAAGACCGCATAGCAACCACAGAGCGGTGAAGGACTAGTCGGTACGTCGAACCAGAAATGGAAAAACTCGATGAAATCGCACTAGACCCTTCAAAGCCAAACCAAACGGTAAGGGTCGGGTCGGACTTGGACGATTCGACCAGACAACAACTTCTTGACTTTCTCAGGGCCAATGCTGACTGTTTCGCATGGTCGCATGAGGATATGGTCGGAATATCTCCACACGTTATTACTCATAAATTAAATGTGGATCCATCTCATCCCCCTGTCAAGCAAAAACGCAGGAAGTTCACCCCCGAGCGGAACAAGATAGTCGACGATGAAGTCAAAAGCTTATTGGAAACAGGAAAGATCAGGGAGGTCCACTATCCTGAATGGCTAGCCAACGTGGTCGTAGTCCAGAAAAAGAACGGCAAATGGAGAGTCTGCATCGACTTCACAGACCTCAACAAGGCTTGTCCCAAGGACTTGTTCCCTCTACCCCATATCGACGCCATGGTCGATGCCACAGCGGGGCAAGAAATGCTTACCTTCATGGACTCTTTCAGCGATTACAATCAAATCCTTATGGAACCCGACGATCAAGAAAAAACAGCGTTCATCACCAACCAAGGTATCTATTGTTACCGAGTAATGCCCTTTGGTCTGAAAAATGCAGGGGCTACGTATCAACGACTAGTCAACAAAATGTTCAAAGACCAAATCAGAGACACGATGGAAGTCTACATCGACGACATGTTGGTCAAGTCCAAAAAGTACAACATGAAACTAAACCCTACTAAATGCTCCTTCGGAGTGTCGTCAGGGAAGTTCTTAGGATACATGGTGACACAAAGAGGAGTAGAGGCTAGCCCAGAACAGATCAAGGCTCTCATCAACCTTCGATCCCCCCGATGCGTCAAAGATGTACAGAAGCTCACATGTCGGATAGCAGCTCTGAGCAGATTCATCTCCAAATCATCTGACAAATGCAAACCCTTCCACGACGCACTCAAGAAGAATAAGTCCTTTCAATGGACGGAAGAACACGAAGCAGTGTTCCAAAACCTCAAAGAGTACCTGGCCAGTCCCATGTTACTGACCAAACCTAAAGGCGACGAGCCCTTATTTCTTTATCTTGCAGTGTCAGAATTAGCCGTAAGCGCAGTACTGATCAGGGAGGAGGATGGCAAACAGTCGCCAATATATTACGTCAGTCGGACGCTGTTACCGGACGAAACAAGGTATTCGTCACTTGAAAAGCTCGTGCTATCACTGGTAATGGCTTCGAACAAACTCAAACCATATTTCGAATCCCATACTATTACTGTTCGCACTAATCATCCCATGAGAGCTATCATGAGGAAACCTGAGTTCACAGGACGAATGACCACATGGGCCATACACCTCAGTGGTTACAATATCGAGTACGAGCCCAGGACAGCGATCAAGTCGCAAGCCTTAGCCGACTTTATGGCCGATTTCAGTTCGACCCTGGAGCAAGAAGCCACAAAAGAAGCAACACAATTACTCGCGACGGATGAGGCAGGTACATGGGAGCTCCACACAGACGGGGCATCGAATGCCAGAGGATCGGGGCTAGGGGTCGTGCTAAAATCGCCACAAGGGGACAAGATAGCTCAAGCTGTCAGATGTGAGTGGGATGCGACTAACAACGAAGCTGAATACGAGGCATTCATATTCGGACACATCCTAGCTCGCGACCTAGGGGTCTAAGAGATCGAAGTCGTTTGCGACTCCCTGTTGGTCGTAAACCAGATACAAGGGTCGTACAGTGCCAAGGATACCAGAATGATAGCCTACCTAGAGGTAGCCAAGAAACTGATCGGACAATTCCAAACATTCAACATCAGACAGGTGTCCAGGGATCTTAACTCCCAAGCTGACGCACTCACTAATCTGGGATCCGTCCTAGACCCGAAGGAATTTCCACACATACCATTGGCCCACATCACCACGCCAGCCGTCCCAAGGACATCCGTCGAGTCAACAACATCGCTTGAAGAACTCGTCGCCATGGAAATAGGCGACCGATCAGAAGAAGACATCGTCGACACCAATGACGACTGGATGCTACCTTACATTAGATGGTTAAAATACGGCATCCTACCCGACGACAAGACGGAAGCAAAAAGGCTCAAGGTACAAGCACTCTCTTACGATATCGTAGATAACATCTTGTACAAAAGATCTGTTACAGGACTACTCCTACGATGCCTCAAGACTCCAGAAGTCGGACGTATCTTACAATCGTTGCACGAAGGGGAGTGTGGCAATCACACCGGCGGACAAAGCCTCTCGGGAAAAGCCCTACGAAATGGGTACTATTGGCCAACGATGAACAAAGACGCCATGGAATACACCAAGAGATGCGACGCCTGTCAGCGGCACGCACCCGTCCATCATCAGCCTTCGGAGCTCCTCCATCCGACCCTAGCTCCATGGCCCTTTATGAGATGGGGAATGGACATCGTCGGAAAGCTCCCCCCCGCGTCGGGTCAAAGTGTCTTCTTCCTTGCCATGATGGACTACTTCTCTAAATGGATCGAAGTCGAAGCCTACAGAGAGGTAAAAGATCAACACGTTATTTCATTCATAAAACGCAATATCTTGTACAGATTTGGCATCCCATCAGAAATCGTGTGCGACAATGGCTCCCAATTCATCAGTCATAAGACTCGAACCTTATGCGACCAGTGGAACATCAAGTTGGTCACATCATACCTCGGTATCCGTAATCCAACGGACAAGCCGAATCCAGCAACAAGATCATTATCAACAACCTCAAGAAACGCCTCACACGGGCTAAAGGCAAATGGGCAGACGAACTCCCACTTATTCTCTGGTCCGACAGGACTACTCCAAAGAATGTGACCGGGCAATCGCCTTTCTCTCTCGTCTATGGGAGTGAGGCGGTCATCCCGGCTGAGTTACTGGTTTCGACCGCTCGCTGCAACCTTCAGACAAATGAACAAAACGACATCGAACTAGCACACAATCTGGACACAGCGGACGAAATCAGAGAGAAAGCCCGAATCAGGATGGTCAGGTTCCAACAACAAGTCGCAAGGAGCTACAACAAGAACGTCCGAATCAAGGCATTCAAGGTCGGAGACTGGGTCCTCAGGAAAACTTTCCAGAACACTAAGAACCCATCCGACGGAAAGCTAGCACCACAGTGGGAAGGACCTTACTTGATCACCGAAGTGGTCGGACAGGGAGCATATCAGCTAAAGGATAAAGACGGACAACCGATCCCGAGGAGTTGGAATGCAGCACATCTAAAACTCTACCATTTCTGAACCAATGAGGTAAAACATCACACAAATCTTATACCTCGCATATACATTGCTATCTGTCGCATACAAATCGCATACAAATCACATGCTATCGCATATACATTACTATCTGTCGCATACAAATCGCATGCTATCGCATATACATTGCTATCTGTCGCATATAAATCGCATGTTATCGCATATACATTACTACCTGTCGCATACATACCGCATGCTGTCGCATGTACATCGCTATCTCCTTTTACAAATCATCATCTGACACTAAGCGAAGACTTCCTCCTTACAAAAATACAAATGCAGAACATCATTTACATTGGATCCTGTCATCCGCAAAAAAGCGCTTACATTACGTTACACGATCGATCGGATCCTGACAACACAGGCACGTCGGCACACCGCCTGCCTTACACAAAACATAAGGTATAACACCTTATTACATTTATGCAATAAAACATATTGCTTACCTCCCCGGCATAATGTCATGACTAACACATACACAAACACATCGCAGGCCTGCTCTACATACATACACACGGTGAAACCCCACTCGACGGAGCATACGGGTGAAACCAACATACACGAAATACAAAACATCGTCGACAACTTCCTTGAAGGTCCGACGAACATGTACGAAACGAACTAGCATACGACTCTATATGTAAAAATACAATTGCATCGAAATAAAAGCATCTTTATACAAATATGCGACCCGCGATGGTGGACGAGTCGCCAAAACACATTGTCTGCCTACATATCTGTAGGACTTTTAATGACAATCATTCAGAAATATCCTACGACCCGCGATGATGGACGGGTCGCCAAAACACATAATATTCAAACCCACACACAGGTGGGGCAAAGAAAGTCATACTACGCAGAGAAAACAAATCAAGCGTCGGGAGCAATGGCATTACCTTCCGCAGGGGCTGGCTCCAGAGAAGCTATCTCATCAGTCGGCTCGACATCACCAAGATGGGCCTCGTCCTCATCGGCGCCTTCATCCACGGCCTCCTCTCCGACGCCGGCTAAGCAAAACAGCTCTTGACCAGGATCGCCCTTTGGGAACATAGAGTCCAGAGTCTCCTTCTCCGCTTTCAGGTCCCAAAGCTCATGCTTGCCCTCGTTGAACTCCTCGATCATTTCGATGCGCGACTTCATCGCATAAAAGCCCCTAACGTCACCAGCAATTTGGCCATCGGCAATGCGAGCCCGCCTCACCTCCTCCTCAACGCCTGATCGGCACTCTTCAAACTCCCTCCGACTTGCGACCATCTCTTCTTGACTGCTCTTCAGCTCCCTGGTGAGGCGACGCTCAGTCTCACGGCAGCGACTCTCCGCTCCCTCTAGCTTGGTCCTCAAAGACGCAAGGTCGGACTCTGACCCAGCAGCCCTGTCCTCGGCCTTGACAAGCATCGCCTGAACACCGGAGTAAGCTCCCAAGAAATACTAGAAGGCCTGACAGAAAGACACACGACAACACAAAAACACAATCAAGAAACGCAGTCGAGCAAAAAGAAACATAAAAACAAGAACAAAGGGCAACTCACCCTCCACGCGGAGCATCCCGCTTCACCAATGCAGTCTAGAGGGGAGACATCCTTAACTTCCGACTTTAAAGTCGGGTCCTGAGCGCGAAAAAGTCAGCGATTGACTGTCCGACGGCACCGATCTTGCCGACCCCCTCAGCAGTCGCACTCTTTTTCCTAGGGATGTCCTCCACCTTGACGTCTTCAGGGCGAGCGCTCGCCTTCCTCTTAGAGTCAGTCTTGACTGGAACCGTCAGATCCACCAGATCCGGTTTGCTTGACGCGGCTTTGGCCGCCGCCTTCCTTTGCTCGATCAGACTTTTCCCTGACGCCACCCTCAAACGAGCACTCGATCAACCACCATGGGAACCTGACACGACAGAACAACAAAAAGGGAGAAATCCTAAAGTACACGACAAAAAGAAAAACAGTAAAAGACGCCTGGAGTCAAGAATCTACCTTTTGCACGAGACGATGAGACATTCGACATGTCGTCTTGAGAGGCAGGAGTCGTCGACAGCAGGTTGACGTTCACAAACTTTCTTTCAGACGCGGGAATTTCAAGGACAATCTTCGACAAGCCTTCCGACCGGCTACTCACTTCTAGATCTTCTGGTTCAGGGACTACAAAAAGAAAAGTTAAGGCAAGAGTTAAGACACATAAAATACGCGAAAGATAAGACAAATACATACTATCGATTCGCCACTCCGTCAACAAAAACGGACACTCTCCCTCATTCTCCAAATAAGAACATTCGACGAAAAAGAACTTTGACCCCCATCCGCGGTCGTTGACATCAGGGCTCTGCACCAAGGGCTTCCGACCATGTCGGATATGCAACTGAACGCGACAGGAACTCTTCGACCCAATAAAGTAGTTATACCACAGAGCGTCAAAATCAAAATCGGCCCCAGTTTGAACATTCACAGGGTCTAAAACTCTAAGAACTCTCCACGCCTGAGGCATTACTTGACATGGCGCCAGCGCCAAAGTGGCTAAAAAATCCCTGACAAGGGGAGAGAAAGGAAATTTGTGCCCTATTCTAAACGGGCATGCGTAGAAGCAAATCCATCTTTCGTAACGCGCATCGGCCCTCTCGTCTGGATGAGGCAACCTGGCGACCGTCTCCGGTGGAAAGCCTCCGACTTGGAGAACTTGATCCAGCTCCGCCTGGGATAAAGTGCTAGTCAATGCATCCGACTCCTTCAAAATGAAACGAGGAGGAGTTTCGCCTTCACGAGAATCGGAAAGAGTCTTCGACGACTCGGAAGCCTTGATGGAAACCATTTCGAGAATGGAAAGAGAGAGAGATCAAAGAGCTATGACTAGAGAAATCAGAAAACTATGGCGAAAGAGACCGAGAAGCTTACCAGAAGAAACTTGTAAAGGAAGATGGGATGAAGACTAATCGATTCCCTCTGGTCTGAATTTATGGAGGGAAGCGAAGATTTGCAGAGGCGTCGTATCATTCCCCGATCACGCGCCACGTAGCCCTGAGCAAACGCGCCAAAAACGGATGGTGAAGATCGTATCTAGAGAAGTTGCCACGGATTCCGTTTTACTTGCCTAAACCAAAAACCCAAGGCAACTTGGGGCTATTGTTGGGCCTGGCATCCCCGGAGAAGGTGGATCAAGTGAATCGAGCCCAAGCCCGTTGCAGATCGGAAGAACAAAGGAGAAGGCCCAGAGGAGGCGACAAGACTTCTCTGGTCGAATGCCCTCCGACAGGATCGCGAGAATCTCGCCATACATTTAATGCCCAGATCACGCAACGTCCATAGCATTCAAACCACTATAATTGCAGTAATTAAATGGCATAATCCTTGCCATTACTCCCGGCATTGAAGACGAAGATATTAGAAAAACACAACGGTCACAATGGAAAAGAACTTACCATATTTGGACGACGAAGAAGATAAGAGGATACGAACACATTAACGCTGGACACACAAGCATCCTGGCTCACAAACAAATCAGAACAACACTTACGCTGCCCGCTTAGCTCTCTAGCAATCATCTGTGCTTACTCTCCACCGGTCGCCACCTAAAAGTCATCGGTCGAGTCCTACACGACCACTCGGTCTAAACTACGATAAGTTGTATCTCGATTCGATCCGATCGATACATTATCTAATAAAATCATCTCACTATTCTACATTTATTCTTTGCTTGTCAATTATCTGCTTGGTTTGGATTGTTCTCTATCACCCGATCGACTAGTTACCCCGTCTAAGGCGATTTAGGTCGTCCGATCCTTTCGCCCCAAAACACATACATAGAACTCACTTATACCCCAAACTTAGTACCTCCAATTGTCATATTGGCTTACTCTTTTACATATGCACCTCATCTATCTCATTATTTACCTTATTTAAATTTGGCCCTTATGCCATCTTCTCCCAACATCTTCCGTATAAGGTTTCTTAATTTTCCACTATTAACCACATCCTATTCCTGTTTACCTCAACATGATTTAATAACCCATTCCACAAGATTATAACCTCATTTTACCCATACGTGTCATACGATCACCTTAATAGACGTAGGTCACTTTTTCCTCAAGTCCACTCGATAACATCCACATACTTATTTTATGCCACACTATTTGATCCATCAAAATCATAACAACTCTTACCGGTTGAGTTTGTTATTCACTCATAAGTCCTTAAACAATCAGTCGTCCTCACACGACTTATTATCCCAAATCAAGCATCCTTTTGCTTTACTGATATTTACTATTTACCCAAGACTCAATCACCTTAACACTTCTTGTATCATCATCCCATTATATCATTTCCTTAAGAATACCTCGCAACGAAACCTCGAATAGGTCTTCCAAACTAATACCCATGATTTCGCACACTTAACTTTCCCAAAAGCTTTTAATACTGGTCCCATAAATGGACAGACTTATTTATAAACCTCATCAACATAACTCTTGGGTTCTAAAGTTTTACTCAAGATCGTATTAGGGTACGATCATCTTAGAGAAAACGACTTCTTATGAAATATCTCTCTTATACTGTTATTTACTTAAATGTATAATTTATACTACTCACACTTAAGTATTTTGAGTTTTATATTAGCTCACTACCCCATCTAATGCTTAGAGTATGTACATGAGGAATAACCTCCAACCCCATAGAACATTACTACACACACACCAAATCCTTATAGCAAGGAATCCTTACAACATTAATCTCTCGAGGCAATGCTCAACATGACATTAACTCAGGAAAATAGAGGAGTTCTTATGAATAGTTTCGACCTCGAAACTGACACTAATAGGGTAGGGAACAACCACGCATGTTCCAACTCAACACTGTTCTTTATGAGTCCAAACAGTCTTTATCAACGCGTGACATGTACTACTTTTGGCACTCAAGGATCCTCGTATGATCGAACAACTTGCAATAGTAACGAATCTAGAAATTTTCGAAACAAAGAAACACTTCTTTATTATTCGAAACATTACATTAAAGCAACTGACAGAAAGTCAAACAAACAGATTACTAAGCTATGGAGACTATCGACACAAGTCGTCGCTCCTTATTCTTAAAAAGGCTTAACAGAAATACAACTACTCGTTCAGAGTCTTATTCCCATTGGAGTGACGAATCACAAAGAGTCGTTGCCCCTGATCCGAAGACTCCATAGGCGCCTTGCCTTTATTACGGGCAATAGATTGCTCCGGGCGGACATCCCTAGTTTTGGGTTATGCCCATTGCCAACATTTGAGGCCTGGTATGACTGCGTTGGTCCTTGGCCCGTCTGGCTACAATATGTTTTCATGTGGCCTTCTTTCCCACAGTTATAACATACCCGCTTTTCCTTTTGGCAGTTAAGACTTTTATGCCCAACTTTACCACAGTTGTGGCATTGAATCACTCTGCTACTCCAACCTAAGCCTCTGGCGGAGTCAAACTGAGTCGTCTCGGTCTTAGTGCGACCAGACTTCTCAAACTTGGTGAAGTGACAATTTACAACAGAGTGAAATTACAGCGGAAGACTTTTAATTACACTCTAGTACAAGACTAGTTTATAAGAATATATATTAAAGTAATACTTAACAACCTTAAAACACTGTCACTTAAATCCTCAACTGCAAGACTCCTCTTCGATTGATTACTTCAAGTCTTTGGGGACCAACCATTGATGTGCCGTATAGGACGGATGACACCAGCCAACCATGCAAGGAATACACGGGTTGGTTAGTCTAATGAAAGACTATGCAAGGGTGAAAACAAGATGGTTCTAGTGATCGTAACTGTTTACTATCATTGTCCCTCGAATAACAACCGAAAGAATGATACATAACCCGAAACTTTCACGGAATGATTAAAATTAGACATGCACTGAAAAGAAGACTCCAAAGGAATTGAGTCTTATGGGAAACGTATGACAAATGTTTGGGAACATTAAGTTTACACACAAGTTTAAAAATGACCTTAGTTATTTGGGTCCATGACCAACCTCACCGCGTAACGCGAATCCAGATTGGAAAGAAGACTTACTCTAACAAGAGTCTGGGCGGTTTCCACATTGTACTCCTCGCCCGAGGGTATATTAATTATGTGCATAACCGCACTTATCTTATTTAATTACAAAACGTATATTCACGTTAAGCTTTTAATACAATCTCGAGTGACTACGAGAATAACACAGGATGACATTACGCCCAACCCAATGGCACTAGCAAGGTGCTTAAACACCTCTTATCCTTAACGGGTGGATAATAAGTACTGGTCATGACCTTTAAAAGTATTAGAGTATTATTCCGACTAATACCAAGTTATAAAGAAACAACTAATCCTCATAAGGCATTAGCGTTCCTACGAATACTCGTGCTAATCTAGCATTTAAGGTACATTTAAATCCATACCAAAATTCATTACAGTAATCACAGGTGTAATAGCGTTATTCTAGCAATATATACAACCTATTATAATATCATATTTTAATCACAACATTTTATTAAATCTGTTCCCAAACGAAAACCACATTTCACTCCAATTTAATTAACAATCAAAAGTAATTGATAACTACGGAAATATGGAATGATAAGCAAGAGCGACCTCCGACAACACAACTCCGGCGACGAGCAAGACTCCGGCGAAGCTCCGACGAACACACAAACGAAAGGGAGAGAGAGATGGATCACAGCAGATGTTGGATGAGGTATTAGGGGTGGAGAGGGCCCCTATTTATAGGCTGGAGGAGGCCCTAACGCCGAGCAACCGAAACGATCGGCCTCCCCCTTCGGCGTAACACTGGCAACCCGAACGACGAAACGCGGGGAAGACGAAGACGCAACCCATTTCCGCGGGCGCGGTTTCTCCGCCGCGGTCGCGGTTGTCCCTGGGCAGTTCCGCGGTCGCGGTCGGCAGTTCCGCGGTCGCGGTTATGCCGCGATCACACCATTGGATCCTTGATCGCGGTCCTTGCTCGGGTTTATGCTTAGAATTTGTTATTCTTAATACCCAAAATAACTTGTGACCCATCTATCTTTGCTAAACGTATATTATTACGTTCAAAGGGTTCACACACAGATTCCAAAAACGCTCAACGTGTCTTACTTCCAGAACGAGGGTTGAGAAAATTACCCAAATACCCTTACTGAAATTGAGGGTTATTACAGTAAACCCTTCAACTATTGGTAGCATAAATTCAATTAGGTTTGTATTTTTAGTTCTTTTTTTGTACTAAATCGTTTTAGGTAGGTGTGTTGTTATTTTGGTTAAGGATGATTTTTATTGTTTTATTTTATACATATTCATTTTACACTCATCATGTATATATACTAAATTTGGCCTCATTTGTGTTGGTCTAGAGGAATTAATCAAGGATGGAAGCCGAAATAATAGACATGTACTCACTCTCACATATGAAATGTACAAGGAAGAAGTTATGAATTATAATTTCGCTAAGAAGAGTAAGTATGTACCGATAAAATAATTAATGTACTTTTATATAAAATGTAACAAGGTTTAAGAATATGCAGAGTCACCAATTATTTATATTACTCCGTGTTTAATAAGAATAGGAAGTAATGACTAATATATTTTAATTAAAATGATATTAATGTCTAGGAATATGTAAAGTCAACGTGACTGATAAAACGATATATATTCCAGACCAAATAAATAAAATGATATATTAATAAATATTAATAACTAAAGCATAATAAAAAAAAAGACATCATTAAAAGGCAATAAGTTTGTAAGATAAAGGCAAAAAATTAGAAATGTGGAGGGTAGTGGAGCATGTAAGAAATGAGAGTTGTTGTAGCAAGTTTTTTAGAAATACTTGAGTTCAAGCACAACATATAATTAGATAGGCATTTCCAAAATATTCCTCAAATATTTTCAAAGGAAAAAACGCATCCCTACAAAAAAACAACTACCACCTTAATTCAAAATTTAAATTGAACTTCTGACCAAAATAAATAAATAAAATTGTACTTTGTACAATCATAGCATTTTATACCTAAAATACTTAGATATTACATTTTTTGTCAAGACTTAGATATTACATTTAAATACATATCAAACAATATAACGTCTAAGATAAAACATGAAACAACAATCCATATATTAGAAACTCAAATTTAAACCGTGATACTACATATATACACAAAAGGCATGTGCGAAGCACGAGCTTCGATTTCTAGTATCCTTAATATTCAGTACAGGATCGACACTTAATTAGCTTGTACATTACGTATCACGATACTCGATCATCTTTAATTTTGAACAATTGCATAATGGAGATATAAAAAATATCAAAATGATAAGTATATTGAGATAAAAAAATATATAACTATATATTAAACTTCATCTTTTTTGAGCCACCGGAACGTTTTTAGGCTCAGGTTGTTAAGCTATGATTTATTTTTTCTTCATTTTTCCATTTATTAATATCCTCTTTAATAATTTTATTTTGTTTTTTTAATTAATCAAATTTAAACTCTAAAATTCTATCAAAATCTTAACCAGATCTCATCAAATCTATCTATAATTATATATTAAAGCTCTCACATTTAGAGTTACGAGAGCGTTTTTAGGAAAAGTTGTTGAGGTGTTATTTTTTAATTTTTTAATTTATTATTATATTAAGTAATCAACAAAATCTATATATCTATATTAAAACGATTTATTTTTGAGCCACCAAAAAGATTTTGGACCCACATTACACATGTGTCAAATATAAAATTAAAAAAGTTTGATGTTAACCAACCAAGTATCCAAATTTTAAATAATATATCTTACATTATTTATGTTTTATTTACATGACTATCAAATTTGATTTTAACCAACCAAACTTTTCAATTTAATGTGGTATTAGTGATGTTTTTGTATTGTTAAATGTAACAATTCCCATTTAATCTAATATTTATTTGTTATTAAAATAATATAAATCATAATTATGGCATAGGTTAAGCACTTAATTTTAGAAGGATTTTGTTAGGTGTAATTATAGCAGAGATTTTAATATTTTGTAAAAGGTTTAAGCATTACATTTTAGAGAATAGTTTTTAAACGAGAATTCTTAGCATATGCCCTTAGGACATAGGTTAGAAAAACCGATATAACAATTATTAGCATTAATTAGTTAAAGTATATTTCAATTATTCCAATAATTTTCAATTTAAAAACATATTTATTTTTTCTTTAAATACAAATACACATCTAAATAAACTCATCATAAAAAAACATGAATAACCTTTGGTATATTCTAACTATCTCAAACTTTTTTACTTCGAAAATTTTGATGTTTTTTAGATTATGATTTACAATTAGTCATTAAATTGTTTCTATTTTTCTTATTTTCATTTTTGTGCTAATATGATTAATATTGTGATATTTTTGAATAATTAATATTAAACTAATATATTTTTAATATAGCATTTCACTTTTAGAGCTAGAATTTTGTTATAAGTACACATATTTATGCTTAACTAATATTATGACTTATAATTTTTTATATTAAAATATTGACAAAACTTTAATATTATATGTTAATATAATATAGTTTATCGAAAATACACGATAAATGGTAGTGGAATACATACACAACTTCAACAAAAATATATCGTGTATGACAATAAGTGCATGATTAAAAATAAAAAGGATAATTGTACGAGAATATGTATGAATAAAATATAATATATTTATACCATTTATATAATTAACAATAAAATTTTGAATATATTGTTATTTTCAATCTTCTGTTCATATAATTCTTTAAACAATATCACTAAGATTTTCTTCTTCTTAAAACTACTTAAATACAACATAACTTTAATTCAATTATAAATAATTATTCATGATTTTATAAATTTAAGTTTACCAATACTGCACTAGTTAAGGCTAAAAACAAAAGGCCGATAAATCGCGCAGTCGATTTTTTTTAGCCGCGCACTTCCTCCTGAGCGGCTCTACATGCCGCCCAGAATACCTTTCCCAAAACCCGGTTTGCACATGGGCGGCACCTAATGCCGTCCATGCAAACCGTTTTTTTATGAACCCGATTTGGACCTGGGCGGCATTATGGGCCGCCCAGTTTTATTGGTTTTTGTAGAACCCGGTTTTATAATTTAATTTATTTATTTATTAAAAAAATATGGTTTTCTGGAAACCGGGTTAAACCTCGGCGGGACTGTAAGCCGCCGAGTGTAAACCCTAAATTGTGGGCGGCTCAACAGGCCGCCGAAAGTGGAATTTGAAATTAAAATGTGGGCGGCTTAGTAGGCCGCCCAGACCCTAAACCGCCAAAAAATTCGAAACGTCGCCGTTATAGAAGGCCGCCCAGGGTCGTCTTCTCCGGATGCGATTTCCAGCGTTCGAAATACACAAAAATGGAGCTGGGCCAATATTCAGTGGACGACCTATTTGCGATATTGGACGAGCAAGAGGCGTTGGAGGCGGCGGCGGGAGTGCTAGGCGGAGACGGCGGCGATTCGACGGCCGATTCGACGTTGGCGGCGGCGGCGGCGTCGGCCAATCTCTGTGTGACGGGGGAAAGCAGCGACGATTCTGGGGACAAAACTAATGAGTAAATATGACATTTATATTAACTTGTTATTCTTTTAAATGTGGACAGTAATTGAGGCAAATATCAAATTATATATTAGTATAGATTTCTTTTTTAACAAAATTAATTTGAGTAAATATGATATTTATAATCACTTGTTATTCTTTTAAATGGGGACATTAATTGAGACAATATGTCAACTTTTATAAGAGTATAAATTTGAGAATGTAAGTAGAAAAACACAAATTTCAAATTGCTTAGATCTAACTATCAAACTTGCTTCCAGATCGACATGGCAAAAAATACAAGTAATAAATTTTAAAATAGCTCAAATACAATGTATGTGTATGGCCGTATGTTAATATTGCACCCAATTTCTTGTGACTTTTTTAAAATATTTATATTTTAATTATCTATCTATGTATCATAACTCAAAAAAAAACGTGAATAAAGAAGATTAATTAATTAAAGGGAGATAATAAATACCTTGACTTTAAATTTTGAACAATCCTTTAGCTCTAATACTCGGCACCATAGCCCATCGAGCTCAACTCCATTACAATCAATCAAGATGTCTGCAAATACAAAAGAGGACCGACCGGGAGTCATATCATTAATTAGTATCAACAGAGTTATTTCATATACGTAAACATGAAAAAATCATACAATTAATAGAATATATTATGATGATCAATGTTTTAATAGAGAAAGGACTACATAATAAATATGTTTTAATATTATAAATAAATTAAGCAAAGAATGTAATTAGTTAAAAATTATTACCTTACCGAGATAAAATAACAAAAACAATATGTACTGAGTTTGATAAAAGGTGGGATGGGTTATCATCAAGTTATATAGAGAGGCAGCTGGGAGTTGTTGGTTGAGAGAGTACTGTTGTGGTTGGGCGGGCCTTCTTTATGAGGCATGCAGACTACTCTACTAGAGTAGAGTACTCCCTATAGTGAGGCATGCATGCGCAGACAGACTACTCTAGTAGAAAAATTGATGTTGAAATAAGATGGATGAGCAAAACTTGTCAAAGTATTGACCCAAAAACAATGTTCAGGACAAATGCAAAACTTAAACAAGAATTATAACTTATTGACAACTAGGTGGGTTAAGACTGCCATTTCATTTGATTTTACTTGTCCTTTTTACACTAAAATTTTGTTCAATAAATAATTTGAACAAATTTTACCACATTTATCCTTAAATTTGTTAATTTCATTCTTTTTTAGGTGAACAATAAAATTGAAATAATAAAATAATATCATTCAATTCAAACACCAAATAAAATTAAAGACGTGCAAAATAGCAAAAACAATGATTTTTCCTTGTGTAGTATGTAGTGTCAGGTGTAATGCATGCATATACTATGTAGATTAATTAAAGTAGACCTGTCAAACAAATTTGATTGATGTGAAAATAGACCGGTCAAAATAGCAAAAACAATGGTTGTTTTTAGTATTAATTAATGACCCAAAACAATACAGAACGTTATATAACCGTACATTCATATTCTTCGCTGGATGAATACCATCAGAGTTCTTGCTTTCGCAACTAGCCATTTTATCGGCTAGTTGCGTTTGAAGAAATTAGGATAGTCTCTGGTAAAAGTTCGCGGCATATCGTATCTCTGCTTTGATAAAATGGCTTGCTCCCTACAAAGTTTGATAGTACGTAAAGAACATTATACAAAAGATACGACATCAAGGCAGTATACGATGTACATCATTATATAGTTTGCGGTTATACCTACGCATCTTATCCAGATCTTGTAAAAGTTTTTGATTTTGCTTAACAAGATCTTGTTTCTCCTTAACAAGATCTTGTTTTTCCCGTCACTGTTGTCGAATAACTGTGTGTGCCCTATCCTCGTACATAGGATCAATATACTTCCTGTATAAACACTGCTTCCTCGGGCATCCCCAATACCTCCTTCCGTAGTTCCACTGCAAATCCCAAGTACAGACAACGGGTTTCAAATTACACTCGCATAGTTGATGTGGGGGGTTTGTTGATGATTCAGAAGAAGATGCCATTATTTGTTGTAGTGTTTGATTTCCTATGAATGTAATGAATCTATCAACAAAAGTTCTCCTTATATAGTAAAAAAGCTGTCTAGGCGGCTCATAGTGCCGCCCAAAGGGTCCAGAATTTCACAAGTACCCTACTGGGCAGCACACAGTGCCGCCCAGTACCCTCATGGGCTGCTCTGTGTGCCGCCCAGTGAACCCTCATGGGCTGCTCTGTGGGCCGCCCACAACGGTCCTATTTTAGCCTATAAATACGGCCCCAAAACCCCTCGAAATACACACAATTTCCACTCCTCACAAACTTTTCTTCGGTTCTATTTAAGGTAATGGCGCCTTTGGTTCTCGAAGTTTACGAAAATGGGCGAATCACCTACAATCGAATGATACGCCAACGAAGTGGGATGGACATGTTTTTCCATGGCTACGAAGGTGGCGAGGTCCGCACGTTGCGGATGGGGGATCTCTAGCCTGGAGAGGGGGGGTTGTCATTAGGTTTCTTGTACTTGGCGTTATTTTACCATCTCGAGCCTGGAGACGGGGTTCCCCCTGGTCGGATTTTTTACTTTCCAGCAGGCGTGGATCCTCCACGACTCTGTGAGGTGGTACACGAGGATCAGATAGCTAAAATTATGGCTCTTTACAGACTTGGTGTTCCAGTTCCCATTTACACAGAGTCTGCACACCCGAGACGCCATATCCCCGGTCTTTTAGAAGATCTGGAATCTGTGGTGGACAACGGCAGCTATGATGATGGTGGGGAGGCCGATTCGGACGAGGATTAGATAGTTTTTTTATGTTTCATGTTAAACTAGTGTACGCTTTAATGTTTTCGTGAACGTGTTTTTGTTAATGATTAGTAATATTGTTGTCTCGTATAGCATTTTCCCGATTTTTTTCATTTCTCAAAAACAAATGATTAAAAACACAATATACGATCAATCTCAATCAAACTTTCACACAAAAGGAAATAAAATATCATATATAAAGTCGCTTATAATCCAAAAAACCTAGGTAAGTATGTCAGGTCGCCCATGATATGCTCGCTCCTCTACATAATTCTTGAACCTATCCTTGAAGCGCTCATGACTATCCCATCCATCAATACTTGGATCCTTGTAAATGCGCCACTGTCTTGGAGGCGGTGGAATGGGACAATGGTCATTAACAAGCCAAATCTGTACACGTAAACAATACAGTTACTAAAAAAATTATGAAAGAATAAGTAAATACGAGAGAGTAGGACTCCACGTACCGGTACGTAATGGTCTCTTCTGCCTACATGTGCTATCGCATAAACCTTTGTCGGAGGCTCGGCACCCGGGGGGGCCCCACAATGGAAGACATGTGTGCGGTCCGAACCATGATAAGACAACAACAGCCACTTGGTGTTCCGTTGCAAACGCCAACCCAGTAATAGGCATTATACACCAGAAGTTTGTCGTGCACGGTGAAGGAATATAATTCAATTTCCTAACAAATTCTTCCAACGTCAACGCTTCCTCCGCAAGCATCGCTACGTAGTTCGCTCCATGTGCATGGACGTGCTTCGAAAGCCCTAACCGGACATCAATGTACTCGTCTTCTTGGCGACACAGCAAAACGGCAAGAGAACGGAACCCACAATGACCATCACCTTTGACATTTTAAACTCCAGAAATGTAGGCGAGCATGAAATGATCAATATTCTCGTGCCCCCAGTTGAAGCCGAGATACTTGACCGGCTTGTTTGAACCCGACTTGGACTTGGTTGAAGCAGATTTCGGCTTTGCAGGTTTAGTGGCACTCCCCTTTGCTGTTGAAACTCCACTGTGAGGTCGTCCGCTAGAAGGGCATCCTTTCGATCCCGGGGATCCAACGAATGATTTCACATTGGTCGTCTCTTTCTCTGCAGGCTCATCCTCCTCATCCACTCCCAGCTCCTCATCCTCCATCTTCATCTTCTGCTTCTCCTTCTTCATGTTTGCATCCACATGCTCGTCCCAACACATTTTCCTCTTTGTACCGGTCTTTCTCGCATTCATCCTAGGCCTCTCCTTCTTGGTCTCACCACGTGGCGGGTCTTGAATATCGCACGATGTAGGGTCCTTTGACTCACGCCACTTTTCCGCCATCTTCTTCAAATCAAATCCCTCAACTGTCCTACATAAGTACTCTTCAACGAAGTCATCCACCGTGACATTGTCCGCTGTCAGTGAAACACCATCAAGATCCTTAGCATCCACCCCTTCCCATCGGATCTGCTTCCAGAAAATATCAACCTCTTCAGGCACTAACGGATAACCCGTCTCCACGTAGACCTTAATTGTGTGTGGGCAAGGCAGCCCCAGTGTGGACCTCCACAAAAAATCAGCACATTTGTTCCCAATTTTCCCCTCCTTTGCTAACACAGGATGCGCTTGAAGAACACCTTAACCCACTCAGGGCCTTTCACTATCTCCATGGGAAAGGCAGTGCAGTTCTTGGTCATCTCATATCGGATCTTCCGATGCTGATCAACAAACATGTTGTCGATGTGCTGCACAAGTGTGTCGAACCCTCCGACGGATGTCTCAATCATGTCCTTAAGCATAGAGTGCTGACCCTCAACCCTGAAAATAATATACTCGTATACAATTAACTAAATAAATTTTATAACCCAATTTGATTGCAAATGTTTGTATGAAAGTTACCTGTTTGATGTTCTTGTGGCAAAATGGAGAACATCATCACACCATGCCGCAACCAGCTTCTTCTTATGCTCATTAAACCAAGTTTGCTCCACATATCGCACCAAGCCTTCACTCCATATCCCCTTAAAGTGAGCAAGCCGCTCTCTGTACTCCTCCTTTGTGTGAGACCTCATCACCCGATGAACACTTCCCGAGAATTTCTTCTCGTCAATCTTCATCGTCTTAGCATATGCCTTCACATTACGGTCTACATGGACCTGACACAAGTGATGACGAACCTTCGGAAACACCAGTCCTTGATCAGTCCTAGCTCTCGATCAGCGCCCATGCATAGTGGTTTGTCGTCTCCCTTTCCATGAACACAAGAGCAATGCAATATGTGTAGTTGGTGCAAGTAAACCCAACAATCTGGAACAGAGGCATACCGTACCTATAAATGCAACACACACAAAAAAACCCGTAGAAAATACCATTATCTACACATAATACAAAAAAGACTAAGGTTTACTTGTTGGTTTTCTAGGTCGAATCCATAATGACGACATTAGAAAACATACACAACAAATGTCGAGCGTCTGGATGAGAAATAAACAAGCACGCCAAAACCTCATTCCCATCTTCCCTCGTCTTAGTAGCAGTGTCTAACAAATAGCCTTTCTCATTCAAAAATCCCAATGACCATTGTGTCACATTCAGATTGCCCAGGGATTTCAACCTCTCCTTAGCCCTAACAGTGTACACCTGATTCCTCGAACTCGTTGCACTCGAATATTCATTCCTAAGCTGTGTAGAAATAACCTTGGGTCTTGCACCCGCCGCAGTATCAATCATCACTTTCCTACGCTGCTCCTTCGTAAGTCGGGTAGCAAATGCATGGCCAGTCAAGGTGGTAGAAAGCATATGGTTATGGGATCCACTAACAACCGATAAGGTCCACCCAGGATCTCTAATAACATTTCCTTCCCTAAAAGTACCATGCAGCAAAAAGGGACAACCCTTCTTTTTTGACCTAGTTTTATTCACTCGTATCGGGCTGACCTTTATACCATCGACTAACACCTTCTTCTTGCCGGACCTAGGTAACCCGGATCTCTCACAGTGAAGTATAATCTTTTTAGGATTTGATGATTTAGTAGTGATCACCATAAAAAGACTAAAACCTACCCTTTGCACCCAATCTCTCAATCCTTCCTTACTAGGAAATATCTCAGTAGTAGTAAAATGGGATGAGAAGTCGATAGCTATAAATCCATCATCACTAGAATCACCCTATTTATATACAAAAATTACCACATTAGAGACTAATTAATAATTAAATTTCTAAAAACTAATATCAACAAATTAAATATTATTTCAAAACAGTTTAACATTTCAAAGACTAAGTACATTTAAGATCTAATTATTTTATACAGTAAAAATTACAATATTACATACCTTGAAGTACTCGGGAGAAATTGGCGCCTGCAAATCACCCTCATCATCTACAGATGTGTTAGCGCTCGAAGAGGACTCCGACAATCCCCTCCAACCAGAACCGCTTGACGACGACATTTATTATGAAAATGAGTTTCTAGATTTGGATACAATACAATACCACCATCCCTAATTTATATAGCCGGCTACACCTGTACTGGGCGGCCCTACGTGCAGCCCACATCGACCGTTGGGAGTGAAACGTATACTCACTGGGCGGCACCACGTGCCGTCCATGAACCCTGGGCGGCAGGAAGTGCCGCCTATGAACCTTGTCCCCCCAAAAAACCCGGTTCACTGACCCAGTTTCTTGGGCGGCATTTCGTGCCGCCCACAACCCCGGTTTCAATGAACCGATTTTTAAAAACACATTTTTATTTATTTCAAAAAAAAATACCTAAACTGAACCCATCATGGGCGACTCGTAGAGCCGTCCATGAAACTCGAGTTTTCTCGGCGACATGTCGAGTCGCCCATGGGAAAGTGCGCGGCTAAAAAAAAACGACTATGCAATTTTACGCCGAAACAAAAGTATTGTGATACGGAACGAGTATATACTTCCCAGTTCCCATATATAATTTGAATGTGTTTGGATCGATGGATCTCCACTTTCCCTAGTACGACGACATATGCGTGTCTTTTATGAACAAGCTAGTGTAGTCGTCCGTACCAAGTATGAGTTTAATAAATAAAAAATCTTTGTTAAACTTTATTTAATCTTGTAATTAATAATTGACACACACGTTATGAAAACCTTACTTTATATAAAAACATCCTTATTTAATCGTATTAATAATTAGAGTATACATTAAATAGAGAAAAAAATAGTAAAAGTAAATCAATAAATATAAGGATAAATATGGTAACCTTGGTCCTAAATTGTCTAAAAGGACAAATAAATTTGAACAAGATTATGGATCTGAAAGAACAATCAAAGACCCAATGGGATTTGGTCTAGTGGATAAAAGCAGGCTAGACTTCGAGCAGGGAGAAAGAGAACGCAAGTTCGACCCCCTCGCCCACAAAAGAAATCCCTTAGGGAGAGGCCATATCATGTCTGCGTCGCAGCCTCGGAGTGATAGAACACTTACTATCATTTTATCCTGACCAAAAAAAAAACAATTAAAGTTTAACGAATGGAGTATGTTATATTAATATGATTAGGATTATATTGAACAAATAAAAATAAAAGACTATTGTATTAAAGACTTTTTAAAGAACAAATGTAAAAAAGGTCGAGAAAAACTATATATATCACAATGCATAGAGATTAGAGAATGTGCATCATGAAAAAACATATTAATAGGGATGGCTACGTGTAATCAAAATACAAGAAGACCATATATATAATTATAGACAATTTATTAAATGTGAAAACTAGTTATAATGAAATTGTGCAAACTCTTTAAACTACGTTGATCACACTTTATCTGCGTTGATCGGTCAATATTATAATATAGTGATATGCATTGTTGAAGCGATATACATTTTTTTATGCACTATGATACGTATTTTATATGTATTGTAATGCACATGTTCAAAAAACTAGGGTCTTTTAATGTAGCGATGCACAGAGGCGGATCTAGGGGTCTTGGGGGTCCAATGACCCCCATTTTCTTGGATTAAGTTATATATTAAAAAAATAATATTTTAAATAAATATATATATTAATGTCTTGTGTATGCAAATAAAAAGAGCTATTAGCTTAATTTGTTGTAGAATAAGAGTTTAACCCAAAGTTTGGGGTTCAAGTCCCCCATCTCTCATCTTTTGTATTTTTTTTAGATAAATAACAATTTATGTCATTTATTTTTTCTTTTATACAAATGTTTGTATTTCCTATTTTCTGTCCACAATGATTATGAAATAAGTAAAAAAATTTGTAAGGTAATTGAATTAATTTTATTTAAAATTCTCACAATATATTTGATACTAACATTTTCTAGATATTTCTCCTTATTATTTGTCCAAAAATATTTTTTCAAAACATAATAATCCACCTAGTATATAAGATTTGTAAAAACAAATTATACAAATAGTAACGTGATTAATGCTAAACAATATTATATAATTTTTCATAAACGGTTTTGTGACCCATCTTTGAACAATTCCTGAATCCGCCACTGGCGATGCACATTCTTTATTCATTCTAATACACATTCTTTATCCACTATGATACATAGGGGTGTTCATCCGGTCCGGACCGGATTTTTTCAAAATGTCGGACTGGAGACCAGACCGGTTTAGACCGGTCCTTATTTAAAAAAAAAAAATCTTATTTAATATCTAAAAAAAAATATAAAAAACATTTATACTCCTAATTTATTAAATTAAGAAAAATATCTATAAAAAAACATTTAAACTCCTAATTTTTTATTATTATTTTTTAATTTTTTTATTTTAAAAATCCGGTCCATCGGTCCGGACCGGTTAAAATCCGAGTTTGGACCGGACCGGACCCGGATTAATGGGAAAACATGGACCGGAGACCGGACCGTAATTTCACCGGTCTGGTCCGATCCGGTCATTTCCAGTCCGGTTTTCCGGTCCGGTCCGTTTTTGAACACCCCTAATGATACACATATGCATTGTGATACAAATACACATAGTAATACACATGCTCCAAAACTATGTCTTTTTAATGAAGTTATAAACATTTTTCTATTGATTGTGGTACACATGCTCTAAATAACTAAGTCTTTTTAATGAGGTGAATATGTGATGCATGTACATTCTCTATGCAATGTGATACATATACGCACAAAGTGATACACATGCTCTAAAAATAAAGTCTTTTTAATGAAACGATGCACATTCTTTGTGCATTGTGATACACATTTCCCATGCATTGTGATACACATACGTACACACAGTGATTCATATACTTCAAAACTAAGTCCTTTTAATGAAATGGTCTATATATGCACTGTGATAAACATTCTCCATGCATTGTGATACACATACACAAAGTGATTCGAATACTCCAAAAACTATGCCTTTTTAATAAAGCGATGCACATTCTCTATGCACTGTGATGCAAATTACACATGCATTGTGATACACATACACACGATAAGACACATACTCTTTCAATGAAATGAATTCTTTTATGTGCTTGGCACATGACATAACTCTTTTATTGAAATTTCAATCTCAGTCATCAATAAAAAATGATTTAATAACTTATGTTCTTTTAACTCTACATATTTACAAATATATCACACTCAAACATATAAATTTAATCCAACAATCACGATCACTTCGCATTGCCCCCTTTCCCACTTGAGGAGAACATGCCTCTATAATTATAATCTTTAATAGATTATAATGTTTATAATTGATAAAACTATTTTTCTAGTGTGTCAAAGGATACATGCTAATATGTTAAATTTAGAATGGTTTTTAAAATATTTTCTAAAAAAGAATGAGTAAATCCTTAACAAATATAAATAAATTAATGACTAAAAAGTTTATAAGTAAAAATGGAGTTTTAGAGATGATTGGTGAGTCAAAGTGCACATAGATCGAGTTTTACCAATCAGTTGAGAGAGGTGTCTGCATGACTGCATCTATGGCCTAGGGCCTATGGGTCAACAATTATGAACGTAACTTGTCTTATTAAATTATTTATGTTTATATATACACGTTTCATTGTCTAAATGCACACTGTTTTATGTGTTTAGACTTAACGTACATGTTGATGCGTTTAGGCTTAACGTACAAGGAACAAAACTGGCACAAATAGTGGAAAATGTCCAGACCTAGTGCGTTTAGGATTAACGTACGGTACTGTTCATGTGCATTATGGCATAACGTACAAGTTTAGCCTTTCAAACTCCAACAGCTATGAACAGGAAAAATCCGACCGTTGGGTGCGTTAAGACATAACGCATCAAAGGGTCCGTTTTTATAAGCCCCGATTTCAGCCTATATATACACACACTTTCATTTGCATTTCTCTTGCACACCAAATCACAACATTCAAAATGAATTATTCTAATCATGAAAGTGAGGAATGCAATTGGATACAAGTACGAGAAGATGAAGAAGCAGACGAAGCGAATGACTCTTGGATGTCGGGTTCCGAAGACGAAGGAGACGATTCGAGCGGCGATTTATTCACGGTTAGTGTTGACTTAATTTTCATTTGAGTAATGAATCATGTCCTAGTTTTGTATGAAGTAGTTATAATGAAATATAATAATTAATTTTGACTGGCATACGATAAATATCGAATATAATTAATTTTGTATGAAGTAGTTATTATGAATGTTAGCCATTAATATGATATTAGGTATGAAGTAGTAGTTTCCCTAGTTGCGTATAAAATTCGTGGATTGTGTTATGAATTATTAATGTCTTTGCAAATTTGTTGTATTTTTAGTTTGTTATAATTGTAGATAGTATAATAATTCGTAAATAACAATTAATTATAGGGGGAGATTATGGAGATTATTTTCGTACTGGCGTAGAGTGGGGGAGTATGAATGAAATGGTTGAATGGGCTAGAGCTACAGCAAAAGAGTTGATGATAGTTTTGGTGAAACGTACCTCAAATCCGTACGTGGTTAGTTTGACATGCGATAGATATGGTGAGCCGAGATCTGGGAGACCTAAAGTTAATGTAGAAAATCCAGAGTTGTCGGTTCAGAGGATTCGAAAACGTAGATCGAAGAAGTGCGGTTGTAGATTCGAGCTATACGGGTGCCGTTTGAAAAACAAGACAGGATCCCTTACTGAAAAATGGGTCTTGGATGTTATACATGGCACCTACAACCACAAGCTTTATGCTAGTTTTCATGGGAATGCATTCATGGGTCGAATGACCCAAGAGGAGGAGGTGATGGCTAGGAGATGGGGTGATGGTTGGAAGACTCCGAAAGAGACTGTTTCGGACTTGAGGAAACACTTTTCGGGAAATGTGACATCAATGAAGCAGGTTGCAAACTTTTTGCAAAAGCTCCAGTACGAGGATCGTGGGGAATTGACGGTTACCCAGTGGTCCCTTCAATTTCTGAAAGAGAACGGGTATCTTTTTTATCCTCTTAGGGATGTGAAGAAAGGGCAAGAGGTGGAGATCCTGTTTTTTGCTCACCCGGAGTCGCTACGCTTGTTGAAGAAGTTCCAGCACATAGTGATCATTGACGCCACATACAAGACAAATAAGTATGTAAAACATTTTAATAATAGTTAGTTTTTTATGTGCTAGGGTTTAATTAGTTATATTGACGAGTATTAATACGTTTTTTTGTTTTGTGTATGAATAGGTATGATATGCCTTTGGTGGAGATTGTTGGTTTTACCTGCACTCACAAGACGTTCAACATTGCGTACGCATTCACCCGAGCAGAGAAGTTTTTCCATTACCAGTGGATAGTGAGTGCCCTTCGGAACTTGTTTCAGCAATTAGGAGTTATGCCCAATGCTATAATGACCGATTGTGAAAAGGCTCTCATCAAAGCTATTAAGGTAGTATTCAAAGACGCCCTGGTTAGGCAGCTCTTGTGTTGGGTCCATATTAGAAACAACATCAAGGCACATGCGGACAAGGTTATAAAAGATAGGGCCAAGGTCGATATGTTTACAAACCAGTGTTGGGGACTATTTTGCTCGACCACGGAGGAAAGGTACGAGGAGAGGCTCAGAGCATTGAGAAAGCTGTGGAAGAGCGGCCTTGTTGGATACGTCGAGAGAGAATGGCTGACTCCTTACAAGGAAAGTATAGTAAGAGCCTGGACGGATGACACCCTTCACTTCTTCACACGAACTTCAAACAGGTATCTTTTGAACATTTTGTAATTAGAAGAGTTTACTATTTGGTATGAATGTTGTACTAAGGAAAAATATTATTGTTTTGATAGGGTTGAGGGGATGCATCGTGTGTTGAAAGATATTATAGGGTCTAGAAGAGGTGGCTTTAACAGAGTGATCGTAAGGATCCACCATGCAATCATTCTTCAAATAGACACGATTAAAGCGACCATGAACAAGTCGTTGTCTACACAACCAATGGAGTTCAACGATCCAGGGTTTCCGGAGCTTGCCTGAATGGTCTTTTCAAGGTTGTTTTGCAGAGTGTCGGATAGGTGTTTTGATTTGTTCTTGGCCATGTATGATCAGCTAGTGAAGGATGAGTATTCAGAAGTATGCGATGATCATTGGGTGAGAGACTGCCTTGGGTTTCCGTGCGTCCACAATATTGCAAAAGCCATCATTACAAGGACGACTCTCACTCCAAACGACATTCACGACTTCTGAAAGGACTTGCATTGGGAAGAGGATCCAACAACATATGCGCTTGCTGATGACAGTGTCTCTATTTCCATTCCAGAGTTGAGATTGTGTGAGATGTGGTCGAGAGTGCAAAGCTGGACTTTGACCCAAGCCACGTTATGGAAACTAAGTGAGTTGTACATGGCCTTGGAGCATCCGGAACAGAGTACGTTTATGGAGCCAACGAACATCTGTAGAAAGGGAAGGTCAAGTGGTGCGAAGAACAAGGCAAAGGGGTCGCCGAGTAGGGAAAAGAGCCTGCATGAGCACGTAAGAGAAGACTTACTGAAGTCTGAGAAGGCAAAGGCACAGGGAAAAGCAAAGGAGAAGGTGAAAGGGCCAGGCCGTCCCAGAAAGCAAGCAAGTTTCGTGGTGCTCGATGCTGAGGACATGCAACCCCAACCGCAACCAGAAGAATCACAATTTGAGGACGACCATGTGGGAGTCCGTCAGTCGGAATGGCCCGAAGAACCCATGATTCATTTTGGGGTGGACTTTGGGGTTCGGAATATTGATTACTTCTGGTTTGGGTACATTAACGGTGCTATGGATGTACGTTCAGACGGACACTGTGGCTATCGGTCTTTGGTTGTGCTTATGGGGATGAGTCAGGGTCAATATCCCTTGATCCGTAGCGCGATGGCAATGGAGTTGTGTGTCAACCGACAAACGTGGGAGCCGATACAAGCTTATGCAAGACCAGGGTCATGGGACGATCTAATGGTTCAAATTAACTATGTTAATACCCCTTGTGGCCCGAATTATTGGCTTGACATGCCGTTCATGGGTTTAGTGTTTGCCACGGTGTATAACGTTGCTATCATCGTCATATCTGAGCACCCTTCATTGTGCTTACCAATACGGGCGTCTGGACTAAGCTTCGCACCTCCCATAAATTTTGTGGGGATAGCACACGTAGGGGATCACAACCACTGGATACCAGTAATGTATCTCTACTTGTACTTAGATGTTTCATTTGCAATATTGTGTATGCTAATTGCGTTTTTCTTTGTATTCATATAGGTGAAGGTCATTAACGACTCTCCATTACCACCCATTACGGATGCGTGGCAAAGACATTGTGATCCGAACATCCGCTGGTGGGAAACATTGTATGTTTCGAAATTGCAAGAGTTTAGGGAATGCCGCATGTCAACCGGCAAGAATCCAGATTATGTGGCGTATTAGATCCACATAGTGAATTGTAATACAATATAAAATGGGAAATTTGATGTGAGTCTCTTTTGGTTATTTGCTCATTATTTTTGCTTTGGTGGGTTTCAGAGTAATCCATACGTAATCAAAAAGACATTAAACTTATGCAATCATAACATTGGAATTTATACATTTGGAAACTTACATAATCAAACAACATCCAAATAACTACAAGATTGAGTTGGTGTCATTGCGTTGTGCATATTATCCCATTGACCGACTAAAGAATCCCAAAGGAGGGCAAGCCTTCGATGAAAATCGAACCCATCGAACTTTTTGCTTTGTCCCTTTTGTCGCAGCAGCACAGAAATACTTGAAATCCATAAACACCGGTTGAATATCATATAAGAAGCTCCTTATGATATTCAACCGGAGTCTGTGGATTCCAAGTATTTATGTGTTGTTGCGACAAAAGGGGCAAATCAGAAAGTTAGACTGGTTCGACTTTCATCGAAGGCTTGCCCTCCCTTAGAATTCATGAGGCAGTGAACGGGATAATGGCCACAAGGCAATGACTCCAACTCAATGCTATAATAATAACATTATTCATACAATTTGAAGACATATCTAATAAAAAACATGGTTATAACTTATTTCGTTATATCAATACCCCAATAATATATCTGTCTATGTAACTTCCAACATTTATCGGAAAGGGTATCGCACAGTTCCTGAAGCTTATTTCTTTCCTTCACCAAATCTCTGATAATCTTGGCAGCATTGTCGTCATACGGTGGATCGAGCCACTTAAATGTACGACACCCTCTCATATCTTCATACCACTCCGTTGGGACATAATCCTTGCATGCGAGGTACCTTCGTTTATAGTGATTGGGCCTATCGCAAGTGTACAACACGACCGGGAAATTGCATTCGCAAACAACGGTCGTATTTTATAACGGTCGAATATTGGCCGTTATGAATATGACTGTTGGTGCGTTTAGTCTTAACGCACCAATGGTTGGGCTTGAATTTGGGCCCAACACTGTTTGGGTCTCTTAGGAGCCCAATGGCTATGTGTGCGTTTAGTCATAACGCATAGTGTTGTCATAATTGTTTCGTGATTTAAGACATAAAAATCATAACAAACTATATGATAATGTTAAATGCTATTTTATGCTTTTTTATATACTTTCCAAGTATAAAGTATAAAATTCATATTGAATGAATTAACATTATCTTATCATATAGTTAATAAATGTCTTATATAGTAATGTGATAAGATTAATTGTTACGAAGTTATAACATAAACTTTAAGGCTTTGCTTAATATAACTAATTATATGATAATGTTAATTGTTATTTTATGATTTTTATACTTTATACTTATAAAGTATTCATTATTCATGGTTTATACTAATGTATTGTACTAAATTCTTAAGCAAGCAATACTTGCACTATATACTAACATGAACTTCATACTAACGATATAGCATGAAGTATGAAGAAGTTGTACGTATAGGTTATAATACTATATTATTATAATACTTTACTAATGTATCACTCGTATTATAAGTTAATGGGCCCAGACAAAGTTTTATGAAGTTATAATGTGATGAGAGTAAGTGTTATGAAGCTATAACATGAACTTCATACTAACGATATAGCATGAAGTATGAAGAAGTTATACGTATAGGTTATAATACTATATTATTATAATATTTTACTAATTTATCACTCGTATTATAAGTTAGTGGGCCCATTATGCGTTTTTTTATCCTAATGAGCCTAGTTGGGCCCATTAGGAGTTTTTTGATACTATTGGGCCTAGTTGGGCCCATTAGGCATTTTTTATCCTATTGGGCCCATTATGCGTTTTTTGGGGCTAGTTGGGCCCATTATGCATTTTTTATCCTATTGGGCCTAGTTGGGCCCATTATGCGTTTTTTGATACTATTGGGCCTAGGTGGGCCCATTAGGCATTTTTATCCTATTGGGCCCATTATGCATTTTTTGGGCCTAGTTGGGCCCATTATGCATTTTTTTATCCTATTGGGCCCATTATGCATTTTTTGGGCCTAGTTGGGCCCATTATGCGTCTTTTGGTCCTATTGGGCCTAGTTGGGCCCGTTATGCATTTTTTGTCCCATTATGTGTCTTTTGGTCCTATTGGGCCTAGTTGGGCCCATTATGCGTTTTTTATCCTATTAGGCCTAGTTTGGGCCCATTATGTGTCTTTTGGTCCTTTTTGGCATATTTCTGGCGTAGTCCTTTAAAAATATATATACGTAACACAAAATACAAAACACAAGTCCAAAAAGTTTATAAAATCCCAAAAGTATATAAAAAAACACATAACATCACTAATCTCCATTGGGCTGACTCCCACTACCCTCACCGGGCTTGTGTATAGAATCCGAAAATATCTGTGATGCACGAGGTGGAGGG
This sequence comes from Rheum nobile, assembly GCA_027886185.1. Classification (NCBI taxonomy): domain Eukaryota; kingdom Viridiplantae; phylum Streptophyta; class Magnoliopsida; order Caryophyllales; family Polygonaceae; genus Rheum; species Rheum nobile. The sequence continues at coordinate 1,926,926 of WOAB01000500.1, read as the reverse complement.
GGGGCCATCGGAGGAGTCTCATCAATCAGCATATGCAATAGCCGACTCATCATCTCGTCAACCTCCTGAACGGGGATAAGGTCCCTATGCCTCCGCCTCTGTAAATAGGCACAGATCTCACCAGCAACCAACTGGTTTCGCTGTATTGGTAAATACCCATTAGAATTTAAATATGACAAATTAATAAATGACATTAATTGAATTAAACGAATTAAACATACCGCAAGAGTGTCCACCGATGGTGTGAGATGGACAGGGCCCTGAGGACGATCCTGTCTGCTGGATCTGGGATCCACCAGCACATGCGAATACTCGTCCAACCAGTCCAGATAGTCATCTGTCACGTCCCAATAACGCGTGGCTGGTGGAGCCTCAATCTGGATCAAAGGCCTCGAATCCTCATCCCATGCCCCCAACAGATGAGTGTCGAATGTGACGTCATAATATTTGAGGTCGTTCTGGCGGATCACTGTCATCGGCTCTAGAGGTAAGATCGGGATCCCTGTACATGCCCAAACTGACGAAGGCAGCGGTTCAGCAGGTACGGCTCCTGAATATCCATGATCTGGATGATCCCTCTATACAGGGAAGGAGCGTACTCTGGTCGGTCGAATGATACTCTAGGAAACGGGAACCACTGTACCTGTAACAAATAAATTTGATAACATATTATAAAATATTTAGCATGAAGTACTTATTATAAATTAAAATATTAATATAACGGAAGATATTACCTCCTCATATCTAATGCTGTCCAGCAACTGGCGCATACACACCAAACGCCTAGGATCCTTGCTCTGTGGGACCTCCTGGCCGTCTCTGATGGCAGAAGCATCGTCGACCATGGCAGCTGGGTCCGTGACATAATGTCCACGAAAATGAGGAAAGTACGCCCATATCCATGACTATATAAGAAGATCGAACGAAGTAGAAGATTAGAAAATAAATAATTTTAACGTATAAAATTAATTAAAATTTATTCAATTTTTTTTCTTATCCTCAAAAGTATGCCACAACTGGCAATGCCCTGCGCCTCTCGTCTGGATGCATGTCCTAAGTTCTGGTACAGGAACACCAGAATGCCTGCCCCCCATGCATATCGGCATATGGCCTCGTGATCGAACAGCAGTGCCAACCACTTGTGCTTGATCTGACGGGTAGACTTGTCGACCAACACTGTGGAGCCGAGCATCAGGAACAGATAAAGTGAAGCCAAGATGCTCTCGTCCCTCTGCTCGCTACCCATCATGCGCGCCAAATCGTCCTGCAGCCTCTTGATAGGGATACCGCCAGTAGAGTATCACCTATCCACCTGAGAACTATCGTCAAACCCAAAAAGGTCCAGCGCAATCCTCCGTCTAAGCTCTGGATCCGTCACGCCTGGTGCCGTACAGCTCCTCCCGTCAATGGGCACCCTGAGTATCTCATAAACGTCGTGTAGCGTAATCGTCATCTCGCCCCAAGGAAAATGGAACGATGACGTCTCAGGGTGCCATCTCTCCACAAAAGCAGAGACCAGGACGCGATCAACTGCCCCGGTGCCAAGAACACGGAGATGTGTGAGGCCACTACGCTCCGCTAGCCGAAACCATGACTCAGCCTCGGGTCTGATGAACTGCTCTAGCTCAGTGACCATGCCGATGTGGAAGTGAACCCTCAAGACCTTACGGGTCTGCATTTCGATAATTAATATTAGCTACGAAATTAACAACATTTTTTTTATACAAGACAAATATGGGATAACAACAAACGCACCAAATCCTGAGTTTGCTGGCGCAACTGACGACCCGAAACACGGGAAGCCTGAACAACATCTGCAGCCTCCTCTGGCGCAGCCTCTGGATCGTCCTGTCCTCTAGCTCTCATGCGTCGTCGCTGTTGTCTAGGAAGGGTGTGGGCACGAAGGGGAGGGGGGGCCAAATAAGTCAAGTAAAAAATCGCCCTCACGATATGTGTGGTGTAGCTGCAAAGGAGGATAGGGATGCGCAGCCCTCCAGGCATCCAAGAAGACTGCCCTAGAACGGGGCCATGAGCTGGAGCTAGAGCTAGAGCTGGAGCTGGTGCTGGTACAGGGGAAGGAATGGGGGAGGGGGCAGTAGGACCAGACGGGACCGGGGAGGAAACGAGGGATGGGACAGAAGAAGGAGGTGGAGGATCGGTCTCATCCGGCAAAATCGGGTCAAAGGAAACCCTGTACTCTCCCAGCAAGTCCTCGTCCTCCTCTCACACCTGGCAGGGCGCCTCATCAACTGGCATATCGTCACCAGATGTGATGTATGCTTCATCCATCCTCGCATCCTCGGTCGGACCAGAAGCTGGAACCGACGAATCTGCTGCTAATAAGTCCGTCCTCATCTGCACCACGCGACGCCGCACTGTCGCTGAGATGTGCCTTCTAGGCGCACCGCGTCGATCAGCTACCGGAGCCGGATGTGTCATCCCCTCAGATCCTCCCAAGGCGTCCCGTAATGCCTAAAATTATTGTTTCGTAATTTATTATAGACGTTATTTGATTACGTTCTAATTTCTTTAATCTATTTCTCTAAATTTTATATGAAATTCTAAATTTCATTTGAATTTTATGTAAATTATCTATGTTTTATATGAAACTTAAATTATATAATTTAATATCTAAATTATCTAAATTTTATTTTTATTTCAATTTCTAACTAATTTAATTTCATATCTAATTTATCTAAATTTTATATTTATTGTTCCGTTCGGAATTGTCTAAATTTCATATCTTTTTCTCTAAATTTTATATGAAATTCTAAATTTTATTTGAATTTTATCTAAATTATATATATTTTATCATATTTATCTAATTTATCTAATTTATATCTAATTTGGATGAATTCTAAGCAAATCTAACAAATATAACGAATAAAATTTAACGATAAAATGCATTACTTACCTGACGGATGCCTGGTGTGGGTGTAACGTCGGTGGGTGTGGGTGTAACGTCGGTGGGTGTAACGTCGGTAGGTACACCCGATGGGATCGATGGGGTCAACCGACGTCTCGCGCCACCACTCGTCCGTCGGACTAAACTACCCGCCTCCTCCTCCTCCTCCTCCTCCTCCTCCTCCTCCATGGCCATCCAAGACGCCACCGGAGCTTCACCGGCGGCAGCTCCTCCGACACCGGCGCCGACCCCTCCCACAGCGGCACCTCCGACAGCGGCGCCTCCCTCACCTCCGGCATCCCTCGCCCAAGAACCACCACCACCGCCACCGGCCGTCCACTGCCCAGAAGATCCGGTCGCCGCCTCACCGCCTCCGGCCACCTCACCACCACCACTCGGACCGCCTGAAGCCCCCCTTGTCGAATCCATGCTCGGTTTTGAGGTTGAGTAAGAGGAAAATGGTTGGAAATCGAAAAAATTTCGGCCGCCGCTCGCTTCTGATCTGAAATGGGAAAGGGAAGCGTCTTCGGCACTTAACGCACATTTGTGCGTTAAGTCTTCACGCACAGCTGTGCTGGGCTTTACAACTTCTTTTGGGCTTGTAAATGTTGGCCCAATCAACCTGTGCGTTATGACTAAACGCACAGATTTTTCCCCAACTTTGCCTAAAAGGACCCTTCTGTCCCTATGTACGTTTAGCCATAACGCACCAATGTGTACGTTTAGTCTAAACGCACTAAATAGTGTGCATTTAGACGAAAAATCGTGTGGATATAACTTGTTCGATTTTTTATTGTGTGTTTATGGACACATTAGAAAAATCCTTTAAAAAATTAAGGTTATGTGAAAATCAAAGTTGTAAATATCTATCAATATCTATATCTATATGTAAATAAATCAATTAAAATAGAATTGCATATTTTTTAAATATAATTTAATATTATCCAATTGTTACACCTAATAGATTAATGATAATGATATTTGTTATTATATCAAATAAACAAATTATACATAATGCGTCAATTGTTTAATATAATTCATTTAAAAATTCTTAGAATTTTTTAGAAATTTAATGTAGTTTCATTGGATATTTAAGATTTTGAAAAAATTAGTGAACTATAGAACTTTCCGTATATATCAATATTCATGTCTGTTAAAAAATAAATAATCTTCTATATCTATATATAAATTAGCATTTTAGAGCAATTAATGTAGACAATTAAGGTTTTGAACTTTTGATCAATATAGAAAGTTAAGACCTATCTATATCTATATATCTATTCTATATATATTTAAAAGTTAGCATTCTAGGTCATTGAATGTTAACTTTTAAAGATAAAATCAAAGGCTTAAATGGGCCCAAAGGTATAGTTTGCATGTAGTGTTAGTTTATCACCCTTAGTATATAATATGTATGTAATATATTAGTTTATACGATCAATTTTACTATAGGGTTTATAAAACAATATAAAATACATAAGTATAATTATAGGCTACTTTGTAATTTAAGTAATTAATTTTTCTTTGTTTATTTTAATATATCATAGCATAATTATGTGTATATATAAAAATAAGCACTATTTGTAAGTAAATATTCTCTCCCCATACCTTTTCAATTAAATCTTGCCTCTACGTACGGACAACTCTTTAGGTTATGACTAGAGCTGTCAAAAAGTGACCGAACCCGTTTTACCGACCTGACCGACCCACTTTTGGACCCGACCCGACCTGACCAAAATTTTTGATAACCCGAAGTTACCGAACCCGACCCGAACCCGACCCAATTAATGAATAAATATGGAGTATTAATAAAATATAACATAAAATATATATGATAAATGACATATAAATAATGATAATATGCTTAATATCCTAAGAAAAAGAACATTATTGTACTTATATAATTTTTTATAATGTAGAAATTTATAAATTAATATAATTAAAAATAAAAATAAGATATGATTTTGGTCTACTAATATCAATTACATTAAAATAATTAATAATATTATTATTACTTTAATTCATTTCAACTTATTTTGACATATTTAAATTAGTTTTTACCTATTTAATAGTATTTAAATAGTGAACAAAATATTTAAAAAATGACGCTCTTGACCCGTTGGTTAACCTGAACCGTCCGCTGACCTGTAATTGTAACACCCCCAAATAATCCCTTGAAAGTATTACCGCCAGTGACCTCAGAATACACGTCTAGGGTCACCCAAGGCTAAATCATTTTATAATAACCATATAATAACACAAACTATATTAAATATCATGAAAATTTCTAAATATTATTTAAACCAAATTCACGGTTTTACAACTGTTAACACCACATACAACCAAATACAGAATTGTTTCAATACAGGGGAAGTCTTTGAAATAAATAAACATCATGAAGGGTCTTGATCTGAGCGATCTCACGCCTAGGATCTTCAACCTTGGAAAACTCTTTAAATCAGTATTTGTCTTCATCATCGCATACTAGCCTTCACGGAAAAAGGAAGTTTACCTGATGTGCCGTATGAGACGGATGACACCAGCCAACCATGCAAAGGAAAATAACCGGTTGGTTAGTCTAATGAAAGACTATGCAAGGGTAAAATAGAAAAGGTTCTAAGTAGTCGTGTTAGGTTACACCCATCGCTTCTCGAATAAAAGTCGATGACAATAGTGAACCTCAACACTTCTATGGAAAGATATGAAACGGTATGAACAAGAGAAGACTTCAAAAGATTGAGTCTTATGGGAAACGTATGAAGAGAAGACTCCAAAAGATTGAGTCTTATGGGAAAGTATGACAAGTGTTTGGGAACGTTATAGTTTCACACAAGCTTTTAAAACGACTTGATCATTTGGGTCCACGACCAACCTCACCGCGCAATGCGAATCCAGATTGGAAAGAAGACTTACTCTAACCAAAGTCCGGGCGGGTTCCAAGTTGTACTTCTCGCCCGAAGGTTCATTAATCATGTGCATAACCGCACTTATCTTATTTAATGACAAAACGTATATTTACGTTAAAGCTTTTAAGGTATATCATCTCATCACGAGAGATATCTGGGGAATCAATCCTGATTTGTCGGCATCAGCTGTGTGCACCTACCCTGATTAAGGGTACAGTCATGACCAGATAGTACTAGGGAAAAATCCTCCTAATACCAGTTATAAAGAAACGACTAGACCTCGCAATGTACATAGCGTTCCTACGAATATTCGTTCTAACTATACAGTTAAATTCACACAATAATCCACACCAATACCATCACGGTAATAACAAATATAATAGCGTTGTTTATAGCAATATATATAACCTATTATAATACCATATTTTAATCACATCATTTTATAAAAATCTGTTCCCAAACGAAAACAACACTTCATTCTAATTTAATTAACAATCAGAAGTAATTCATAACCAACGAAAATATGGAATGATAAGCAAGAGCGAACCGCCACTTGCCTTAATCTAGCCGAATTGACGATGTCGGGTTCCAGGATCTGGAGACTGGAATATGGTTACGGATTCCTACGACAACGACGGAACCCTGGGTTAGACACAATACGGACAAAACGATACGAACGAAAATGATATGAATCGAAAGGAAACAAAGCCTGAGTCGTGACAGTGGTTGTCCAAGCCACGATCGCGCTTGCTAAGACAAGCCGCGGTCGCGGTTTGGACTTCCGCGGTCGCGGAATTCTGGGCAAGCCGCGGTCGCGGAATTCATCCCCGCGATCGCAGATCCCTCCTTCCGACGCGACTCCCATCCGGCTTCGAGGCTCACCGACGACGAAGGCGACGATGCTTTCTTCTCTTCCTTGCAATGCCACCACTCCAAGCTTCCAAGGCACTACGGCGACCACAAAAACTCCGGCGAAAACTCCGACGAATGCACGAACTCCGGCGAAGGCACGAACGAGAGAAAGAGAGATTGAGGGATGTGGATGCTACTCTCCTCCGCTGAAGACCCCTATTTATAGGGTAGGAAGGAGCTTAACGCCGGCCACACGAATCGAATCGGAGAAACGCTGAAAGAGACGAAGGGGACGATGAACATCGTTTCCGCAGTCGCAGAAACACTTCCGCGGTCGCGGTAATGCCGCGACCATCATTCATCACCAACTGGCTAAGGCCATCTATGTCAGGCACACAAATCCGGTCCTGAAACCAAAGTGATCCATCATCTTGAACCACGAATCCGGGAGCTTTGTCATTCATCACTTCACTGCTTAACTTTACCAAGACCACATCATCAACCTGCCTTTCCTTGATCTGATCAAGTAGCATAGCCTGAATCTCCAACATACTCAGGCATCCTCGACGTTGATCGTACAAGACGTCAATCTCGCACAATCCTTGGTTCAGTTTGGTCTGCACAGTGAGTAGAGCTACTACGGTCTCGTGCGGTGTCTTTCGGCTTAATGCATCGGCTACCACGTTAGCCTTGCCCGGATGATACAGCAATTCGATGTCGTAGTCCTTGAGTAGCTCCAACCAGCGACGTTGTCTCATATTCAACTCATTCTGAGTGAACACATACTTGAGACTCTTATGGTCGGTAAATACCTGGCACCTAACACCATAGAGATAGTGCCTCCAAATCTTCAATGCGAACAAAAAAACATTATTAAAAGGCAATAAATTTGTAAGATAAGGGCAAAAAATTAGAAACGTGGAGGGTAGTGGAGCATGTAAGAAATGAGAGTTGTTGTAGCAAATTTCTTACAAATACTTCAGTTCAAGCACAACATATAATTAGATAGGCATTTCTAAAATATTCTCCAAATATTTTCATAGAAAAAAAACGCATCCCTACAAAAAACAACTGTCACCTTAATTCAAAATTTAAATTGAACTTCTGACCAAAATAAGTAAATAAAATTCTACTTCGCACAATCATAACATTTTATACCTAAAATACTTAGATATTACATTTAAATACATATCAAACAATATAGTCTAAGATAAAACATGCAATAACAATCCATATATTACAAACTCACATTTAAACCGCGACACTACGTATATACAAAAGGCTCGTGCTTCGATTTCTAATAACAATAAAAAGTTGTGTACAAGAATTAAATTTCTAAAAAAATTATGTTGTTATTATTAAGAAATTATATAATAACAAGAGGAGCACTCTAGCATAATGGTTAAACACTTGAAATTATAGATGGATTATTATTTGTCTTGATGTCTAAGGTTCACGTCTTGCAAACTCATTCTTATTCTTATTTTCTTGACACCTTACTATATCTGTTTTCACAATTTAAAAGTCAGTTTTTTATTATATTATGTGACCTATACTTAAAGGTTCGATTCTTGTTATTGTCAAATTGAATCATTGTTTTTTAAATATCTCTTATATATAGAGAGTCGGGTTATTGCTCAATGTAATGCAATTATAAAATTATGTTGATCGTCTACACCATTTCCCAGTATACAGTTTTAAATAGGTTGGATATGTACTTGCCCACTAAACGTACAAATATAGCTTATTTCATATGCAAAGTTAGTAAATTTCTCATTATTGTAAACCAATACATGCAGTATAAATTTTACTAAATTATGAGATTGCAACCGAATCTATTATTTATGTAATATCTACATTTTCTATTGATAATTAATGTACTAATCAATCCAGATAAAGTGTAAAAACTAAAATCACACTCAACGCCTATAAAAAGTAACGTAAGTGTTTCAATTTGTCGTTCAAACAACATTAAATTGTACAGAAGTTAGTAACACCCTTATATAGTCGATCATTAATAAATAAGAATTATTCGCTATTTACTTATTGTAACCGAAACATGAATTGACGATCCTCAAATAATATATATATATATATATATATATATATCACCATTTCAAGGAACGAACTAAAAAAATGCCAATTGTTTGTAGTACATAGAAGCTATCATTTCATGGAACATACAAAACAAATACACAACCACCAAGAATCATTGTGGAGGCAAGCAAGGTATCGCTTTTTTTATTTTAACAAGTACACCACCACCAAGGAAGTTGTCAATGTTGCTCATAAGAAATGAATAACAATTACGTATGTTTTGTTATACAATTGATCACCACTTTCAATCTCTTCCTAACGGGTTATGTGGACAATTGAACAATTGTTGGTCGATTTGCTCTACAGAAATTAATGACAATTAGGTAAGTTTTATTACACAATTCATTACTTGTAAATTCTTTAAAATGGGTATTGTAGCTAGATAACCGATCAATTAGTGGTCGGATGATACATTGATATAATATATAGTTGCTTATATGATATTGTGAGACTTTATAAGTAGATCATGCTACGAGAAACAAAATTAAGGATGTGGCTAAATAAAAGTTTACACGTGAGGGGCTGTAGTTTAACTAAAAATTATCAAGTACATAATCTACTATATAATTACTAAAGCAGAATACCGACTACGCCACATGACGCTCCCAACATGAATCAAACCCCTCTACTATCACGTGGCATCACTACATTAAATTTGCCACGTATCAAGCTCTCATATTTTTGATTGTTTTTTCGAAAATCTAATCAACCAAAGAAAATCAAATCGCTATCTATATTAGTCGGATATGCATACAATATGAATATTTTTTATTACTCTAATCTTTGAATCTTTTCAAAAATATAGCAAATAATATTCGCAGCCATATATTTTTTGTACGTAATCTATATCTATATATAACATGCATATTACATACTATACTAAAATAAGTCTATAATATTTTTATAATCATTTCTTTGCATAATGTAAGACAAAATATTACATTCTATGCATATTTTTATTCTCTACAATATACTTCTAATGCACTAAAATAATTATGAAATATTTTTAACATCAATTATTTCCAAATTAAAAGTTGAATAAGGTAGCATATCTCTTTCTTGCACATTATAATTATATAGTATCATATCATATAATTTTAACCCAAATCTATACATAATTGATATGGAAAGAAATTGTTAATAATATGATTCATTGAATGTCAATAGGATACTAACTAAGGAAAAAATCTCAATAAGTCTAACCAAAATTTTAATCTTGATTTTGTTACACATTTTTGCTGAAATATTAACAAATAAATATTAGTAAATTCGATCTACTATATATATACTAAACAAAATCTCACTATGCCACATGTCATCCCCACAATGAAAATGTCACATGTCATTTATTTAGAATTTTACTTTTTAAAATATAAATTTATATATAAAAGATTTGTATCATAAATCTAGACTAATTCCTAATTTAGATACAAATTAATCACACAAATGAACTAATCATTTCCTAATTTACATACAATTTTATAATTTTGATACCAATTAATCACATAAATAAACTAATTACTTCATACTTTACACACAAATCAATAACAAATATTATCAATACAAAACATGCACAACAATCTACAAAATCTACAATATAATCTACTAAACCAAAACCATTTTATGTCACATGGCACTCTCTATCAAACCTATAAATTTCTTATGCCACATGACACACTCATATTTATTTTGCCACATGACATTTTCTCAATTTTTTATTGTTTCAAAAATTCAATATAATAATTATATATAAAATCTTTATCTTATTTCAAAATTCAATACTTTATATATTCGTTTCCAATTTTAAGCCTTAGGAAAATCTTTATGATTTCATTGGATATGATATAATATAGCTTGATATAATACTTTCTTTTATTAATTCACTTAAAAATTATATCAAATTATTAATTGATTATTACAATAAAATTTGAAATCATAGATACTATAAATTTACAATTAATCTATTATATATAATATATCTATTAAAACAAATTCTCTATTAAAACAAAACTTCTCTATTAATTTATTATTAGTAGATATTTTTTTATCGTACATATCTTATTTTCATTTATATTGTCACTAATTAGATATGTTTTTCATTTATTTAATATTTTTAAATGCGAAATTGATATATTTTTAAGAATTAAAAAATATCAATATAAAATTTACGCAGACCCGTGCACGGCACGAGAAACTAAGCTAGTTGTACATACTAAAAACAAATAAGAAGATATTTATTTTGGTGTTATCATGTTGTTAACTCTATTTTATTTTGGAATATTTGGATTTAATTTTTTTAATATAAGGTTCATTTCACTAATTACATTATTTTCTTTGTAAAAAGGTTATTTTCTTTTATATATTAAACAAGGAATTCCACAAAGATATGTATTTAAAAACTATACGCAAGTCTTGACGTACAATTACTCCAAAGTTGTTGATTTCTTATGGCTAATTGAGAATTTAAATCTCAATTGATTATTACAAGACTGTAATTTGGGAAAGATATTATTTATTTATACAAAAATTAATTCAATAATAGAGAGTTTCAAATGATATTGAAATTACCATTGAAAATTCACATACATAAATTGATTGATACCAGTGCATAGAAAGATATTTACTTTACTAAATAACAAAAAAAATTAATTCCAAGATATTAATTAAATTATTTATTGTGTATAAATTAAAAGTCAATTTTCAAATAACTCTTTTAATTAAAAGCCACATTTAACCAATGAGGAAAAATCACTGAGAAAAGCATTATCCAAAAACATAGTGTCTATATGCGAAGGCGTTGAGACATCTATCAATGTACATAGAAAATTCTTTCTACATCTACATGTTCAATCCTTATAAATTTTGGACACTGAATAGACCAATCTTTAATATGACCATATTAACCAATTGCATTTATAATGATAAAAATGCAATAATAAAACATAAGTCTGCAAAAATATACATGTACTGATAATATAAAATTTAGAAAATTCATGTCCCGTGCGTAGCACAGCCTCTAGCCTCTATTCCTACTAAACCATGAAAAAATATCTTTCTGCACCTTAAGCTAATCAATAATTCATAACTCGATCTGTAATCTACATATTCTGTATTTATTATTTATCTATTATATAACATTGAAGTTGATGTAATTTCTTGTCACACCACTGTATCTGATGTTGTCCCTGGAGCATTGTTCGGATCGTTCTAGACGTCCGTTCCGATTCGAGGCGATGTGGCTGATTGCGAAGTCCTGGAAGGGTGTTATGGACACTCCTGCTGCACTGGATATTCTGAAAGATGACCTGAAGAGATGGAATCGTGAGGTTTTTGGTAATCTGTACTACCGCAAGGATAAGGTCTTGGCCAGACTGAGTGGAATTGCGCTTGCATTAGATAATGGTGCAACTAACAGGCTGCTGAATTTGCAGCAATCTTTGCGTAAGGAGCCGGATGACATTCTCCTTCAGGAGGAGATCATGTGGTTTCAGAAATCCCGTGAGCAGTGGATCAGTTGTGGTTTCATACAAGTACGATTATCCGCCGACGTAGAAAGCAGATCCTGGCTCTTAAAAATAATGATGATCAATGGGTTACGGAGAGGCAGGATTTGGAAAATATGGTTTCTAGCTATTTTGCTAAGCTCTACTCCCTCCCTACGCATGAATTTCATAATGAGCGCCTCCCGGGGGGTGGTTTTCCTGCTATTTCTCAGTCGGATATGTTTGCAATTTCCATCCCCGTGTCTGATGAGGAAATCTGGACTGCGGTTCGTAAAATGGGTGCTTATAAAGCCCCTGGGAAAGAAAGATGGGTTCCAACCTGTGTTTTACCAGAGATGTTGGTCAGTTGTTGGGTTCCCTTCCGGCTGGGGTCAATGAGACTCTTGTCTCGCTGATTGGTAAGGTTGCCAATCCTGATCATGTGTCTCAGTTCCGTCCGATCAGTCTGTGCAACGTTCTCTACAAAATTATTACCAAGATTATGTCTATCAGATTGCAGCCTCTTATGTCCAAGCTTGTGGGGCCTATGCAGAGCAGTTTCATACCGGTGCGTTTTATTACGGACAACGTTATTCTTGTTCAGGAGTTGGTCAATTCTATGCAGCAAAAGAAGGGGCGTAAAGGGTGGATGATTCTTGAGAAAGTCTATGATAGACTTCGTTGGGACTTCATAGAGGATACGCTGAGGGATGTTGGTTTTCCGGATTCATGGGTTCGCTGGATTATGGAATGTGTCTCGACGGCATCTTTGAGGGTGCTTTCATCCGACTAGGGGAGTGCGACAAGGCGATTATCTTTTTGTCTTGTGTCTTGAAAGACTTAGCCATTTGATTGGGAATGAAGTGAATCAGGGAGGGTGGAAGCCAATTGTAGGAGATGGCTCTCGCATTAATTTCTGGGAGGATAGGTGGTTAACCGATTGTCCTCTTTTGAATGTGGCTACGGGGTCGGTTCATTCGGATTTGCTGAATAGGAAAGTCTGTGAGTTCTGGACGGTGGACAACGGCTGGAATTGGGAGCTATTGAGTGATTTGCTCCCTGCAAAGACCTTGATGCTTCTGGCGGCGGTCTCGGTTCTGGTGATGACTCACTCAGCTGGCGCTTCTCGGCTTCTGGTGAGTTTACTGTGAAGTCGGCCTATTGTTCATTGCGGTCGTCCCCGAATCTGTCTGTTGAGGTTACGGGGCTGTACAAAACAATTTGTGTGGCTTGGTTTCAAAGGCAAACTCCTTACTAATGCGGAGCGGGTGCGGAGGCATATGGCTGCGAATCCGGGGTGCACAGTTTGCGGGGCGAATGAGGAATCTCTAATTCATTTGTTCCGTGATTGTCCTGCTGCTTTGGGAGTTTGGAATGAGTTCTTGGCGCCGCCTTGTATAGGGTCAGTGGCTTTCTTTTCGGCTCAGCCTTGGGAGTGGTTTTAGTCAGGCATCCAAGGGAAGTTTATGTTGCCGGTGGCTGCTCCGAATGATGGTCTTTTTGCGGTGGTCCTCTGGTGGCTGTGGCGATGGCGCAACAAACGCGTTTTTGGGGATTTTGAGGAAATTCCTGATGCTCGTAGTCTTTTGATTCATCAAGCGAGAGAGTTCAGTACTGGGCGTCCTGCTGCGGCACCCGTCTTGCCTAGACATGAGGCGTTGGTGTCGTGGTGTAGGCCGGCAAATGGGTGGGTCAAGGTGAGCACGGATGGTGCAAAGCGTGACCCCATGGGTGTTGCGGCTGCTGGGGGTGTGGTGCGTGATACAGATGGTCGTTGGGTTAGTGGTTTTGTGAAGAATGTTGGGATTTGTTCGGTTCCTATGGCTGAACTTTCGGGTGTTTTTCATGGCCTGGAGGTTGCGTGGGATTCAGGATGCAGGAAGGTGATTCTGGAGTGTGATTCAGAGCTGGCCATTGGGTTTCTCGGAAATGTCTCCCTCCCTCTCATCCTCTTGTTAGCCTGGTACGTTCGTGTCAGAGCTTTCTTAATAGAGATTGGGTTATCCAGTTTCGTCATGTGTATCGCGAGGCAAATCGGATGGTCGACCATCTTGCCTCTATTACTTTTGATTTTCCTACGGGTGTTCATGTTTTAAATGAACTTATTAGTAGTGTTTTTCCCTTTTTGTTGGATGATGTAAGTGGCGTGGCTATGCCACGACTGGTTCGTCATTAGCCATTTTTCTTAGTTAATAAAGCGTGCGAGAGTGTCGCCTCTGTTTTTAAAAAAAAAATCTCGTTTTAATAATTCTATAAATTTTGACATGGTGTTACTGTACGTCTTACACATAAAGTTCGATCAGACATAAAATTCCAAACATCAAAACTGAAGATTTATTAATAATCCGACAGATTTGGAATTAGTGTGTTGGGCAAAAAGCATGAACTATTGAACTGTGATATTGGAATAATCATCAGGTTTTTTTTTTTTTTTATTTATAATAGGGATCAATATAGTTAGGACAAAAGCCAAACACCAAAATCAGTTCTATTAATGGGTGTTGATTTATCTACTAGCCAAATATTACATGCTTTGTGAAGTAGGAATCAAATTAATTGACTGATATATTATGTTGATGGATTGATGGTCGACAAATTGATCGACAAAAATATCTTAAAGGTTTTCATAGGCATAATAAGTGCGTACCAATAATAGAATCCTAACAAAATAAGTTTGAACTGTCACTTTGACAACGAACAATATGTAGGGATCTCTCAAAATAAAATGCAAAGTGTGAACGTGAAGGTAGTGTGTCCTTTAATTAAAGATGTAATTATTAATTATGAAATTGGATCATTTATGGAGATTCATAATCCGATTATCTTAGGTAGTCATAGTGTTTTGCTAGAAGCCAACTATGATTTATGGACTATATGTTATAAAGTCTATTGTTATTATTATCGGGTCCTACGAGGTCACATCCTTAGAGTTTATGGATTGGATCAGTTTATTGGGAGACATATTATATAAAGTATATAGTATAAAGTTATATATGATATAACTTGGGAGATAAGGCATATTAATAATAAAGAGTTATTACTAATAATAAAAGATATATTAATTTAGGAAATAATATATCATATGGTATTATAAAAGGAGGGCTTTCTAGAAGAAAACCCTAACCAATATACAATACACACGGCTGCCCCTCTCCCTAGAGCTCTATCTCGTTCGCCTTCGTTCCTCGTTCTAGCAATCGAGCCCTAGGCGATCCAGATCCATACTCGGGTGGACCAACTAGAGGAGTCACACTTGAGGCTCTAATCTCCCCATTCCAGGAAGATTCAAACACGCATCAAGAGGTAATTAATTCTTCTTATCTATGATCTATTTAGTTTATACATGAGATCCTTGGTTAGATGTTAGAAAAACGTTTTCCTGAAATCTCGTTTTAAGCATCTAAATCCCAACAGTGGTATCAGTTGCCTCTTGCATAAATTGATTAGATCAAATTTAAAGTCTTTAATTTTGATGCATGTTCATGACTATTTTGATTCAATTATGTAGAGATTGATTGTATGGATTAATTTGCATGATTAAAACGAAAAAAATTGATTTTTTGAAGGCTAAAATTCGTGTCTATTCACGTGGGTATAGTTGCTGATTTTTTTTTGAAATTTTCATGCTATTTTGCCCTAGAGTTGATTCTTTTGATTAATTTATGCAAATTTGTTGTATAGATTATGAACGAACATGTAAAATCTGATTTTTCATGCTTAAATTATGAATTAAAAAGCCTGAATTTTATGAAAAACCATTACCATAAGTTTTCCTACCAAAGAGTTGTAAACGTTACAATTTTTAAGTGGGAGAAACACCAGAATTAATCGGTGTAGATAGTTCGGGATCATCTTTGCGGCACGGCGCCAGAGGGCAAACCGCGATCGCGGTCCAAAAAAAAGCGACCGCGGTTTCATTACTGGTGGCTACTGGCTACTAAAGCAAAACCGCAATCGCGATTTTGGACCCGCAATCGCGGTCGCGGCTGCTAGTCGTCTTGGCTCGTGGCTAATGGCGGCCCGCGGTGGCTCTTGGATGGTTATTAGGGTTTTGTGTTTTTGGGGAAAATTCCTAATTTGATAGAAATTACCCTAAAAAGATATTATTTACCAAAACAAGATAAGATATTTGATATTCTATCTTAATAAATTAGATTTATTTTAATCAATAAGATATTTGATATTTTATTTGGTAAATAAAGATTTAATTATTATTTTTTAAATATTTTGATATCTTATTTGGTAAATTTTTGAGTTACCATAATTAAATATTATCTTGGAATATTAGATTCATCATATTTTAGCAAATTAATGATTAATATAAGATATTAATTCCATACACAATTTAATTGAATTATAATAATAAGAAATTAGTTTCTATATTAAACAGTTAATATGATTAATTGTTTATGCTTTTATTTTGGATTAATAGCATGTTTCATTTAGATGAAATTTTATATGTTATTATTGCATGTATAATTAATATTATGATATTATTGCATGAGGTGACTGGTATGGCCCACATTAGGATAGATAAATACGATCTGCGTATCGTTATATTTTTCTTGTACACGATCTGCGTATCGTTATGTATTTTTGTAATTTAAATTTCTGCAAAAGAGTTTATTTCAATTATATGTAAGACAAGAAGAAGAAGATCATATGAAGACTAAAGGATGGTGATCCAAGAAGGTCAAGACTATTGAAGATTAGATCTCTTTAGGGGTCATACTAGGATTACAAATTTAATTATTTATTATTGCATTACTTGAATGATTTACTATTTTCCACTTTGCATGCTTGCTTGTCTGTTTATGCTATTTAGTTCACTTATAGATAGACAACCACTTCATCAATGCATGCTTAAGTCCCTTAAAAGAATATTGAGGTAATGCCTTTCCATGTCATAACCATGAGGCCCTTGGAATTCGTTGGATAGTTTTCGCCCTAGCGAGGTGTCCTTCCTTGACCTTGGGATAGTGCGGGTATGTCTAATAGGGGCATGCTGCCTTGATATGGTTACACTCAACAAGAGACCAAAAGGCTCAGTTTTGGATCTTGAGGCATAAGGATGAGTCTTACATAAGATGTGGCCATCAACCAAGAGTTATAAGGTGTTATAATTAGTAAGAGTTTACTAACCTTGATTACATGAGACTTGGGGAAGCGCCTTAGTACGCTCGAGTTTCATCTAAGATAGGATCTTAGAATTATTTTACTCACAAGTGACAATTTAATTAAGTAGAATGTGCAATAATTTATTATTTATAGCTTGTCTAAATTTTAAGTTCTTGCATGTCAAGTATAATTTATCTGCATGTTTTATTCCATTTTTGTAGTTACTATGTCTTCTGAACACCTCAAATTCACTCTCCGCTCAATTGTTGAGAAAAACAAGTTGAACGACACAAATTTCCTTGATTGGGAAAGAAATCTGAGAATCATTCTCAGGTCTGAGGGACAAGAGGATGTTCTAGAAACCCACATCCCAGAGTTGACTACCACCTCATCTGATGAGGATAAGGCATGTCACAAGGCAATATGCGAGAAGGCAATGGATGTCACTTGCCTTATGTTGGCTGCTATGGAACCTGCTCTTCAACAGAGGTTTGAGGATCAGGATGCTCATACTATTATGAGAAACCTTAGAGATCTCTTTAAGGAGCGGACCAGGATTGAGAGGTATTTGACCCTCAAGTCCATATTGCAGAGCAAGCTCGAGAAAGGAAAACCAATTGGGCCACATGTTTACAACATGATATGCTTGTTTGACAAGATGGCTAGACTAGGTAACCCCTACAATGTTGAGACGACTACAAATATGATCTTATACTCCCTGCATGATGGATTTGCCCACTTTAGGCAGATGTATCACATGGGAGCCATGAACAAGACTCTCAACGAGCTACACGTGATGCTCAAAACTGTTGAGCAGAACGTCATGGTTGGCCCTTTGAAGGAAGTTCTAATGGTCAAAGGGAAAGGGTTTAAGAAAGGGTCCCAGAAGAAGCAACATTACCAAGGGAAGAGCAAGCAAGTTGTCCAACCTAAGGGAAACACCCCTAAGGTGAAGGTGGTTGCTGAGCACGACTGCTTCTACTGCAAGGCTAAGGGGCACTGGAAGAGGAACTACCCCAAATACCTGAAAGACAAGAAGAGGGGAACGGTCTCCACTTCAGGTATTTACGTTACTGAAATCTTATCAACCAAGTCTCATTCTTGGGTATTAGATACCGGATGTGGTTCTCACATTATTTCGAATGTGCATGGACTAAGAAATAGGAGACGATTGCAGAAGGGTGAGATAGATCTGCGCATTGGAAATGGAGCAAGGGTTGTTGCACTTGCTATTGGATATTATAGTCTACCTCTACCTTCTGGCTTAGTTTTAGAACTTTATAATTATTATTTTGTTCCTTCTATTACTAAGAATTTGATTTCAATTTCAGTTTTGAACCTTGAGGGTTATGATTTTGTCATTAAGGATTGTTTTTCCATTTATAAGAATGATATTTTCTATGCTCGAGCCCATATGAGTAGTAGTGGACTATACATACTGGATCTCAAATCTGAAATTTATAACGTTGATACAAAGAGGCAAAAGTCGAATGATATAAGTGAAGCCAATCTATGGCATTGTCGCTTGGGTCACATTAGCATCAAACGCATGAAGGAACTCTAAACAGTTGGTAGCCTAAAGTCATTTGATTTAGAATCATTTGAAACACGTGAGTCATGTCTGATGGGCAAGATGACAAGGTCATCTTTCACTGGTACAAGTGAGAGGACTACTGAGCTCTTAGCTCTCATACATACCGATGTGTGTGGACCTATGAGCACAGAAGCTAGGAGAGGCTATCTATACTTTATTACATTTATTGATGATTTTAGTAGATATGGGTATATCTACTTAATGAAGCATAAATTTGAGTCCTTTGAAAAGTTCAAAGAATTCCAGAATGAAGTTGAGACACAGACTGGCAAGAAGATAAAGACACTCCGATCAGATCGAGGGGGCAAATATCTGAGCCAAGAATTCGACCATCACTTGAGAAGTTGTGGCATTTTGACACAACTGACTCCACCAGGCACGCCACAGTTGAATGGCGTATCTGAGAGGAGAAACAAGACATTGTTAGACATGGTCCGCTCAATGATGAGCTTTGCTGATCTTCCTACATCCTTTTGGGGATATGCCCTCACCACTGCTGCATTCACACTAAACAGGACTCCGTCATGATCAGTTGACAAGACACCACATGAGATATGGTATGGAAAAGTTCCTAGCTTGTCATTTCTGAAGGTCTGGGGATGTGAGGCTTATGTAAAGCGTTAACTATCTGATAAGCTAGCACCCAAATCAGACAAATGCTTCTCTATAGGTTACCCTAAGGAAACAAGGGGATATTATTTCTACAATCCCGCTGAGAACAAAGTATTTGTTGCTCGGGATAGTGTCTTTTTGGAAAAGGATTTCTTTTCTAAAAAGCCAAGTGGGAGAAATGTTCAGCTTGATGAGATTCAAGCTAAGCAACAAACCCAACAACACGAGGACATAGACGATGTCACTGATGAACTTGACTTTGGAGGCGTACCTTCTCAAAGGGAAACCGCCCAGATTCAAGATGTAATTCCTCAAGTAGATGAAGCACCTGAGGTCCCGTATACCGATGTGGTCAACCCTTCTGTTGAAGTCTCTCCTATTGTTGGACCACTTTGGAGATCAGACAGGCCAAGGCAGCAGCCTAGACGATATGAGGATTACGTCTTGACTGCTAGCATTGACGTTCTACTTTTAGAGAACGGCGAGCCTGCGACCTATAAGCAAGCAATGGCGGACCCCGACTCCGAGAAATGGCTGGTAGCCATGAAATCCGAAATGGACTCCATGTCTGAGAATCAAGTCTGGGACTTGATAGATTTGCCTGATGGGATAAAACCCATTGGATGCAAATGGGTCTTTAAGATCAAGACAGACAAGGATGAAAATGTTTATGTCTATAAGGCAAGACTAGTTGCCAAAGGATTTAGACAGGTTTATGGTACTGACTATGATGAAACGTTCTCACCGGTCGTTATGATCAGGTCCATTAGGATACTCCTAGCGATTGCCGCTTATTATGATTATGAGATTTGGCTAATGGATGTCAAGATCGCTTTTCTAAATGGATATTTAGAAGATGATGTATACATGATGCAACCAGAAGGTTTTGAGGATCCAGAAAACCCTAGGAGAATATGCAAGCTTAAGAAGTCCATCTATGGACTTAAGCAAGCATCCAGGAGTTGGAATCTTCGTTTTGATGAAGTGGTCAAAAAGTTTGACTTCATCAGATGCGAAGAAGAGCCATGTGTCTACAAGAAGTTTAGTGGGAGCAAAGTGGCCTTCCTAGTTCTATATGTGGATGACATATTACTCATTGGGAATGACATTCCTATGTTGGAAACAATTAAGGAGTGGCTTAAGAAGTATTTCTCAATGAAGGACTTGGGAGAGGCTGAGTACATACTAGGCATTAAGATATATAGAGATAGATCTAAGAGACTTATTGGTCTGAGTCAGAGAACTTATATAGATAAGGTCCTTGATAGATTCAATATGATGAACTCTAAGAAAGGGTTCCTGTCTATGCAGCATGGCTTACATCTCAATAAGAGCCAATGTCCTAAGACATCTGGTGAAACTGAGAGAATGAGCAGGATTCCCTATGCATCAGCCATAGGATCCATCATGTATGCAATGACTTGTACTCGCCCAGATGTTGCATATGCTTTGAGTATGTGTAGCAGGTACCAATCAAACACGGGTGATGCACATTGGAGTGCAGCCAAAAACATCCTGGAGTACTTGAGAAGGACTAGGGATAATCTCTTGGTATTTGGAGGTGATGATGAGCTGGTCGTCAAGGGCTATACTGATGCAAGTTTCCAGACAGACAGAGATGATTGTAAATCTCAGTCTGGATACGTCTTCATTCTGAATGGAGGAGCCGTCAGTTGAAAGAGCTCGAAGCAAGGGTGTTGAATTCCTTAGGTTTTGATGGTAGCAAACATTCAACTAATCTGGTAACCAAGTGTTTCAGGAACAATTCAGTTGTCTCAGGAAACCATTGCAGTGAAGGATGGCAGAGGGAACAAAGCGATCTCCACATGCTTTGTTACCTCTCAAGGAAATATCAATGACGAACAACACCAAGCTGCGAATGGAAAGAAGGATATTCAGCGTGAAGATTATGGGAAATATCTTGGAAGATCACGCGGTCAAGGAAGAAGGATTTTGGCTGGAAGGATCTCGCCGAAAAGAAGATGTGGAGAGAGAATCTGAATGCGTTATCTTAGGAAATCTTTCCTAAGATAATATATTTGGAGAGAGAAGATTTTATCTTTATCCGATTATATTATCTTAGGAAGGAATTCCTAAGATAATATAGACGGTTAAGATAATATTCTTCAAATCATTTAATATCTTCTTGTTACCAAGTTTAGAAAGATATTTTTATCTTGTTACGATTGTGTTAGTCGAGTTGTATTAATAGGAGTGTGGATTCATTTCTATGCACGACGACGAACAGAGAGCATTAAACTGAAAAGAAAAAGAGAGTGAAGTGTTTGTGAGTCTTAGAGGGTTGAGTTCGTATTCACCGTTGTAGAAGAGATTCAAACTTAGGTGGGAAGTCTAGGGTTTGGTGTCCAGGCTACAAGTGTAATCGAACAAGAAATCAATAAGACAAGTAGACATTTTAAAATCCTCTCAAGCGAGAAGCTTGAAGGTAGTGGTTTTTCCTTGATTAGTTATTTGACTGATTGGGGTTTCCACTATACATCGTGAGTTCGTTACTTTATCTTTCTTGCTATATTATTCCGATGTACCTTTTGTGGGAACAAAGCTTTTGTTCCCTCAGACGTAACTCTAACGATCCAACAATTAGTATCAAAGCCTGGTGCTCTAGATTGTTTTCATTAAAGACTTTGCAGGAAAGATGTCGTCAAGCAATGCTATTGGAGATTCATTCTGGAAGCCTCCACTTCTGAAGGCTGGTGAATATGACTGGTGGGTGGAACAAATCGAGTCCCATATTTGTTCCCTCGATGGACAGATATGGAGAATCATTGAAGTTCGCCCCATAGCTATTCCAAATGACAAAGACGCCACAAAGCCAAATCCAAAGATAGACTACACGGATGAAGACTGAAAGAAGCTGGAGAAGAATTACAGAGCCAAGAAGATTCTTTACATGGCCCTTCTCCCCACGGATCTCAAGAAAATCATCGGCTACAAAACCGCCAAGGAGATCTGGGATGCTCTAAGACGTCTCCATCATGGAAATGAAGATGTCAAGAAAAACAGAATCCTTTCCTTGATGAAGGAGTACAATCAAATTTCTCAAGGAAAGGATGAGCACATTCAAGAGTTCTATTCCAGGTTCCAGGAAATAGTAGGTCAACTGGAGTTCCTTGATGAAAAGATGCCAGACTGGAAGCTCACTCACCACTTCATGCAAGGTCTCAACTCTCAGTGGGATGCGATTGTTCTCGCTCTCTACTCCCAGACTGACGTCAAGTCTCTCACCGTGGAAGAAGTTG
The DNA here is from genome assembly GCA_027886185.1 of Rheum nobile. Classification (NCBI taxonomy): domain Eukaryota; kingdom Viridiplantae; phylum Streptophyta; class Magnoliopsida; order Caryophyllales; family Polygonaceae; genus Rheum; species Rheum nobile. The sequence goes on along the minus strand of WOAB01000500.1, from coordinate 1,904,100 downwards.
TTGCCAAGCTTGAAAGCAACGCCTCTGTATACAACCACAAGATGAACAAGAAAGGTGATGAGAAAGCTAAGAGTATTTCCTTGAAGGTTGAACGTGCCTTCGACTTATCTCAAGTTGAAGAAGAAGACGAGGATCGTGATGAAGATGTTGCTCTCATCACTAGAGCTATGAAGAAGATATGGTCCCGAAACAAGGGCACTCCAAGTTCCTCTGAATGGAACAAAGACATGAGTGATGTCGTTTGTTACCACTGTCAAAACAAAGGTCATTTTGCCAAAAACTGCTTCAAGAAGAAGGCAGGTCTTCCTCAGGTTCGTGAAGGGGAACAAGCAATGATTGCTACATGGGGTGATTCCAACTCAGATGATGAAGAATCATCTCATTCAAGGGATGTCTGTTTGATGAGCATAAAAGACCATAATGAATCAGAAGGCTGTCTTCAGGGATCTGAGGCTGAAGCAAGGAAAGGATCCTGGTACTTTGATAGTGCTTGCCCAAGTCACATGACAGGGAACAAAGGATGGTTCACCTCTCTTCAACAAGCCTCAGGAGGTTCAATAACCTTTGGAAACAAGAGTAAGGGAGAAGTTTGTGGTATCGATAAGGTAAGGTTTTCTAACCATATTACTGTGAATAATGTGACACTTGTGAATAATCTCAAATTTGATCTTTTTAGTGTGGCTCAACTATGTCAAAACAGGAAAAATATGGTAGTCTTTACTACTGATGATTGTCATGTTGAGTGTATAAGTACAGGAAAAGTCCTACTCAAAGGAATTTGCGACAACAACGTTTACAAGGTCGGCCCTGCTTTCATCCCTGAGAAGGAACTATATTTGTCGTCCATTGCTGGTACAACAGATCTGTGGCATAAACGGTTCGGTCATGCAAGCCTTCCTTCAACTCCTTTCAAAACTTCATAGACAAGAACTGGTGAACGGTCTCCCTAAGATCGAAACAACAAGAAATGAAGTTTGTGATGCCTGCACCAAAGGTAAGCAAGTTAGGTCTTCCTTCAAGTCAAAGAAGGAGGTAAGCACTACTCGTCCTCTAGAACTAATCCACATGGATCTTTGTGGGCCAATGCGTACAAGGAGCCGTGGAGGAAACGCCTATGTCTTTGTTATTGTTGATGACTATTCCAGGTACACATGGACTATCTTTCTGTCATCAAAGGACGAAGTGTTCGCTGAATTCGAATCTTGGCTCAAGTCAGTTGAAATAAGTGTAGGACAACCTCTAGGGTCCATCCGCACCGATCATGGGACAGAATTTGAGAACTCTAAGTTTCTATCCCTCTGCAGGAACAAAGGGATTAATCACAATTTCTCAGCTCCAAGGACCCAGCAGCAAAATGATGTTGTTGAAAGGAAGAACAAAACTCTAAAAGACATGACGCGTACCCTCCTTATTACAAGTGGTCTTCCTATGAGCTTCTGGGTCGAAGCCTTGAACGCTGCATGCTATGTTCTGAATAGAGCAACCATTCGTCCACTCTTGAACAAGACTTCCTACGAACTCCTAAGGGGAAGAAAGCCTAATGTGTCTCATTTACGCACGTTTGGCTGCAAGTGTTTCGTACACAACAATGGGAAGGATTCTCTTGGGAAGTTTGATCCCAGAAGTGATGAAGGGACCTTTGTAGGGTACTCTCGTCACAGCAAAGCCTACAAAATATTCAACAAGAGAACCAGAAAGGTAGAGGAAAGCGTTCATGTGATTTTCTATGAAACTATTATGGCTGGTAACAATGTGCAGGAACAATCTGCCAGTGTTCCCTCTGACACTGGTCCGTCTGAAGATGATGGCTTTCAGCTCGTGGAAAATAGTATTGAAGATGGGGTCCAGTAAAATCAAGACTCTCATGATGACCCATCAATACCAAGAACCCCTGACTCCGCCAACTCTGTCGGAACAGATGAAGGTGCTCAATCTTCTCAGGATCCTCAGGGGGAACAGAACCCCAGTCCTAACTCAGTGGTGTCCTCTGAGGAAAGTCATGTTGCTAAAGAAAACATTGAAGAGGTCATGATGCCGTAGGAAATGGTGGTGAAAGTTCTACTGCAGGTAACACTGACTCCGAGGAGTTTGACATCAACAATCTATAAATCAGAAACTACCAGCAGAAGTGGACTCATCCAGTCCATCAAATCTTCACAGACTTTAGAAAGGGAACTCCTCAAAGCACTCATTCTTCCTTACATAATTTATGTGCTTTCAATGCTTTTCTCTCTTTGCAAGAACCTAAAACTGTAGGAGAAGCATTGAAGGATCCCGACTGGATTAACGCCATGCAAGAAGAACTTCATCAGTTTGAAAGGAACAAAGTTTGGCGGTTAGTTCCTCGACCAAGGAACAGAACGGTGATAGGAACTAAATGGGTGTTCAGAAACAAGCTTGATGATCAAGGTCAGGTCACAAGGAACAAAGCAAGGATGGTGGTAAAAGGTTACAACCAGCAGGAAGGAATCGACTACGATGAGACCTTTGCTCCTGTTGCTAGGTTGGAAGCCATAAGACTTCTAATAGCCTACTCCTCTTTCCACGGCTTCAAACTGTAACAAATGGATGTAAAGACCGCCTTCTTGAATGGTGTTCTCAAGGAGGAGGTCTATGTGGAGCAAACACCTGGCTTTGAAGACGCATCCCAATCTGATCATGTCTACATTCTTGGCAAAGCACTGTATGGTCTCAAACAGGCTCCGAGGGCCTGATACGATAGGCTCTCATAGTTCCTTCTGGCTCATGGATATGTTCGTGGAAAGGTCGACAAGACTCTGTTTTTGCTGAAGGAGGGAAAGCATACTCTGGTTGTGCAAGTCTACATGGATGTATCATCTTTGGCTCTACAGATGATAAACTGGTTCAAAAATTCTCAAATCTAATGGCCAGTGAATTCAAGATGAGCATGGTTGGGGAACTCAAGTTCTTCTTGGGACTTCAAGTCTCTCAGGGAGATGATGGAACCAAAGTGCACCAACAGAAGTACCTCAAGGAATGCGTCAAGAAATTCGGAATGTCTGATGCAAAGCCCTTCACAACTCCCATATCTCCAAACAATCCAATGGGAAAGGACGAACATGAGCAAGGAGTTGATCCATCTCTCTATCGAGGAATAATAGGTTCACTTCTCTATCTCACTGGAAGTAGACCTGATATTATGTATAGTGTGTGTCTATGTGCTCGTTTTCAGGCTGATCCCAAAGAGACACACCTCAAAGCAGTGAAGAGGATTCTGAGATACTTGAAGGGAACAGATGATCTATATCTGTGGTATCCAAGGGGTGGAAACTTCGATCTAGTTGGATACACAGATGCTGACTTTGCAGGGAACAAAGTGGACAGGAAATCTACATCCGGAATGGCTCAGTTCCTTGGGTTGTGCTTAGTTTCTTGGGGGTCAAGAAAGCAGAATTCAGTTGCTCTATCCACTGCAGAAGCCGAATACATAGCAGTCGCTGCTTGTTGCACACAACTCCTATGGCTTAAACAACAACTCAGCAACTATGGTATTCTTCTTGACTTTATTCCCATTCTCTGTGACAATACTAGTGTAATAAATATCTCCAAGAATCATGTACAACACTCACGTACCAAGCATATCGAGATAAGACATCACTTCTTACGTGACTGTATGGAGAAAGGGTTGGTGTCCATGGACTTCTGCGGAACCAAGGATCAGATTGCCGACATCTTCACCAAGGCACTAAATAGGGAACCCTTCGAACAGTTCCGTATGAAACTAGGTATGATCTCTCTAAACTGATTGGCTATCTCTTATGTTCCCTCGATGATTGGCTAATTTGCATGATAAAATGTGAAAGGTTAAATTGTCTTGTCCTGATTTGCATTCACTCTTTTGATCCTTAAATTGAACTTCTTGCTTAGACTCGTGCTAATACTTCACTTATGTGCAAATGGTCATGCTTGATTGTCTATGCTTCATAATAATACATGAAACAGTTTTCTTTCGGCCTAAAAGAGTCAACTTGATGCATAGATCCCTCATTACAAGCCCAAATGATGGTTGACTCTACAGCTTACCCTAGCCATCATGTTTGATGCTTCCTATGAGCCCCTCTAATCATCCACATCTGGGAGCCTCTCATTCATGATTAAAAGTTATCAAAAATTTCGTATATTTTTTGTGTGATGTTCTTTGTACCCTCTCTGGTAACGTTACCCCCGCATCACACTCTTCTAATTTATTTGGGAAGTCGAGAAAACGAATCGTCGCCTCTGTGGCTTGGAGCTGGTACTTGACCAGTATGGTGTGTATCGATGGCATGCAACTGCTTGGGAAGTGATATGTGCCCTCAAGATTGAAGTGTTGTGATTTTTTCTCGGAAGATATCTTTTTGGATGTGTTCTCACAAAAAAAAGGTTGAAGGTGTAATTTCTGAGGAAGGAACTAAGGAGGATGTCTCGTACACGTCTACATTGGCGGCACATCAAGGATATCTAATGGAGGGTGTGCATGCTCTAATTACTCTTCATTCGTCGGCTCCTGGTATTAGTGGCGCCTGATTTGTTCTTCTCCACTTACCAATCCCTCTTTTGTTCCCAGCACATTTATTCCCTCGCTGCCTTGCTTTCCTTGTCTCTGTTTCACATGTTTGTCTTGATTAGCATGTTAATCATATGTGATATCTTTGCGTGTTTCGTTGTTGTCTTTGCATGTAGTCTATGGTTGTGGTTCAATCTAATGCTAAAAGGGCTTGTTTGCTTATCTTGTCGTGCTCATTTTCCTTTCGCTATTTACTTATGTTTTTGATGATGCCAAAAGGGAGAAAATGACTGATAGCTTTAGTTGAGGGGGAACAAAACATGGTTTCATATGTTGCTAGACTAAGGGGGGACTATTGTGTCCAAGTATGAAAACTTTCTCGATACAATTGTCTTTATCTTTTATGCATGTTTTATTGTCAAGGATGTTTGTCACCATCAAAAAGATGGAATTTGTTGAATTCCTCAGGTTTTGATGGTAACAAACATTCAACTAATCTGGTAACCAAGTGTTTTAGGAACAATTCAGTTGTCTCAGGAAACCATTGCAGCGAAGGATGGCAGAGGGAACAAAGCGATCTCCACATGCTTTGTTACCTCTCAAGGAAATATCAATGACGAACAACACCAAGATGCGAATGGAAAGAAGGATATTCAGCGTGAAGATTATGGGAAATATCTTGGAAGATCACGCGGTCAAGGAAGAAGGATTTCGGCTGGAAGGATCTCGCCGAAGAGAAGATGTGGAGAGAGAATCTGAATGCGTTATCTTAGGAAATCTTTCCTAAGATAATATATTTGGAGAGAGAAGATTTTATCTTTATTCGATTATATTATCTTAGGAATTCCTTCCTTAGATAATATAAACGGTTAAGATAATATTCTTCAAATCATTTAATATCTTCTTGTTACCAAGTTTAGAAAGATATTTTTATCTTGTTACGATTGTGTTAGTCGAGTTGTATTAATAGGAGTGTGGATTCATTTCTATGTACGAAGACGAACAGAGAGCATTAAACTGAGAAGAAAAAGAGAGTGAAGTGTTTGTGAGTCTTAGAAGGTTGAGTTCGTATTCACCGTTGTAGAAGAGATTCAAACTTAGGTGGGAAGTCTAGGGTTTGGAGTCCAGGCTACAAGTGTAATCGAACAAGAAATCAATAAGACAAATAGATGTTTCAAACTCCTCTCAAGCGAGAAGCTTGAAGGTAGTGGTTTTTCCTTGATTAGTTATTTGACTAATTGGGGTTTCCACTATACATCGTGAGTTCGTTACTTTATCTTTCTTGCTATATTATTCCGTTGCACCTTCTGTGGGAACAAAGCTTTTGTTCCCTCAGACGTAACTCTAACGATCCAACAAAGGGACAGTAGCAAATTCTACAACGGAGGCAGAGTTCTTTTGAGACACATTGTTTGTTTTATGATAAACCCTGTTTATTGTTATCACAGACATTTATGCTTGATTTATATATGAGTTTCATATTATTATTTAATCATTGCTTGGGATTAGATAAAGTATCCAAACAATTTAATAATTATCAAATGAGCTCATCAAAACTGTTTTGGTGAATGAAACCCCATTAAGTGAACTGAAATTATAAAATTGTTAGAAGTCCATGGTCTAAGTCGTTAACTTGGATACAAATGACTTAATCAAAAGACCATATTGTGAGATTGATTGATAACATCGGGCTTCATGTGTTATAGGGGGACATAGAGATGTCTAATCGATTACATAGATGTGTGTATCGATACATATCGGACAAACCGATCTTAGGACTCCTCGGGACTTTACTGCGGAGTTCTAGGATTATTCATGACTAGTGAGTTCCTTAGACATGAGTATGATATAGTTATCATTTGACTGCTGGTATGTCTTTGACGCTGTCAAACGCTGACCGTAACATGCAGTTATAAAAACAATGATTGAGATTGCCAAAAGTTAAGTGGGAGCTGTAGTCTTACAAGATTGAATATGTCCTCTTATTCCGTGTATACCACGATACATTTGGAAAGGATTGGTGTCTTGGCCACTTGAAGAGTGAGAACTGTGAAAACGCTTGGCCATGCTCAGATGGATTATTAGTAATCATATGTACTAACAATTTGATCTCAAGAGTTCAAGAAACGTATTTGGCGATAAAGATGAGTTTCATCATATATATAGTCAAGTAAGACACTAAGTGACAAATAAATTTTTACATTGCACACTTGTTTTAAGGACAAATGAGAGATTGAAGGAATTGTGTCTTTTAATCAAAGGTGCAATTACTAATTATGAAGTGAGACCATTTATGGAGATTCATAATCCGGTTATCTTAGGTAGTCATAGTGCTTTGCTAGAAGTCAACTATGATTTATGGACTATATGTTATAAAGTCTATTGCTATTATTACCGGGTCCTACGAGGTCACACCCTTAGATTTTATGGATTGGATCGGTTTATTGAGAGACATATTATATAAGGTATATAGTATAAAGTTATATATGATATAACTTGGGAGATAAGACTTATTAATAATAAAGAGTTATTACTAATAATAAAAGATATATTTATTTAGGAAATAATATATCTACATATGGTATTATAAAATGAGGGTTTTCTAGGAGAAAACCCTAACCAATACACACGGCTGCCCCTCTCCGTGGAGCTCTCTCTCGTTCGTCTTCGTTCCTCGTTCTAGCAATCGAGCCCTAGGTGATCCAGATCCATACTCGGGTGGACCAACTAGAGGAGTCACACTTGAGGCTCTAATCTCCCAATTCCAGGAAGATTCAAACACGCATCAAGAGGTAATTAATTCTTCTTATCTATGATCTATTTAGTTTATGCATGAGATCCTTGGTTAGATGTTAGGAAAAACGTTTTCCTGAAATTCCGCTTTAAGCATCTAAATCCCAACAGAACGCATCTAAAAATGCAATTATACACGCATCTAACAAAATAAGTTTGAACTTATCAATTTTGTCTAAGTGTTTTCTAGTATTTGTCCTTTGACACATGTTAAAAAGTTATATTTAAAAAATATTTTTAAACTATTATCTAAATTGGGATAGTAAACCTGCTTATAAGAGAGAAAATTAAATTAGCGACTCAATAATATTATTTTTAATATGAAAATTTTATTATGTATTCATGGACGCACAGTGAAAATTAACATTGTTCTAATACCAACGACAAGCGATTAACACGATACTAGGTAGTATAACTCAATGGCTAAAACCCAAACACCTTAAATTTTCAATTTTTCTAACATATATCCTCATTACATAAGTTAAGAATATTGTGTTTTTTGAAATAGTTAAAAATATTGTTTAAAAGGAGTTGCACCAAAAAATAATAACAATATAAAAAATAAACAAAAGTTAATTGCGCGTGGAAACACCATATAGGTAGTAGAGCACCAATTATAAAGCACTTTCCTTGTATTAACAAACAACTAGTGCACTACCCGTACCCTGTACGGGTGAACGCAAATTTATATAATCATGAATTATTATTTATGATTGAATTAAATTAAATTATGTTATTTTAAGTAGTTTTAAGAAAACAAATGTATCTTATTCATATTGTTTAAGAAATATATAAATAAAAGATTGAAATAACATAAATTTGTTAATTAAAAGCAATATGTTTAATATTTTATTGTTAACTATATAAATTTTATAAATATATTATATATTTATTCATATATATCCTCTAACAATTATCCTTTTTTATTTTTAATCATGTAATTATTGTCATGCACGAGATATGTTTATTGAAGTCGTGTATGTATTTCACTACCATTTTTTGTGTATTTTCAATAAACTATGTTATATTAACGTAAAAAAATCAAATTATGTCAATATTTAATATTATATTATAAGTAACAATATTAGTTAAACTTAAATATGTGTTAAAAGTGATATGTTGAAAGACTATATATTAAAAATATGAAAATATCAATCATATTAACTCAAAAATAAAAATAAGAAATTACAATAGTGGCTCATTTACATTGTTATAAATATATTCAAGTAAAAAAATCTAGTAAATCGACAATCAAGATGTCCAAAAAATTAAAGTAGACTTTTGAGTTAAGAAATTCATTTTCATAAATTATTATTGGATAGGTTAAGTGAAAAGCTATTGGTTCGTTTGATGATCTTGTGAGATTTCAGTTTTATATTCATAAAAAAAATTGATAAAATAATTTGTATTCATATAAAGAAGTAACAATTATAAAGATGTTATAATATTATATTTATGGATGTGCATAAGATAGGATTCTCTAAACCCTAGAGTTAGACTTATTTCCCAAGTATTGTAAATCATATATAAGACTCTTATTGAAAGCCTAATAAATACAAGTTTACTCTTTCTTTATTCTCTTCTCTTCTTTCAACTCTCTCACTTTCTCTTAGTTTATAACACGTTATCACGAAATGTTCTAATATTAGACTCGTTGTTGCAGCCGCTCTGAAGAAACTCGTTGTTGCATCTCCCGTCCGCTCTTGTTTAATTTTTGTCTCTGCTTCGTAGATGTCATCGTTCGTCTATGCACTTTTTTTTGGTTTGTTTTCTATGCTTTGCCTATCTATTGCTAATTATTCCTCTCGTTCATATGCGTGTTGCACGGCAGCGCGATCTATGTTTTCCATTTGAATCAGTATTTGGTATACGCTATTTCCCCTTCTTGCAGATTAATTTTCTTTGCTTTTACATATTATATATATATATTATATGTACCGATTTGTTTGTTGTGAATATGTATTACTGGTACTGATTTCTTTCTTTTGAAGGTACTAAATATTAACAACTTAGACCTAATATAATAAATATAAAAAAAATATTAACAACTTAGACCTAAAAACACTCTTGTGACTCAAAAAGAATGAGATTTAATATATATAAGTAGATTGATCATTGTCAATGCCCTTTCCAATTTAAGGAAGTTTGGGCTCTAGACTTTTGGGTCCATTTGTTTTGGGTTTGTATTAATGTCTTTCGTGACCCAATATCAAATAATAAGGTTCGTGTTTAAAATTGATAATGTAATCATGCTCATAATTGAATCTTATGGCATTCCATATCATGGAAGTTTACCCCCAAACACTCTTGTTAATAAAGTCTGGTTTTACCTCTAGCGTGGATCTTCACTTATGATCTATTGCAAACATAATCTGTAGTTTTGTGATGCTCCTATTTGAAAGTCTAATGATCTCAAGCTCTACTCTTCTTCAGGAGGATCAACCCACCGGCCATAATCCTTTATCAGCTGGATCAGGGCATCTGTAGCTTGCTCCATCGCAATCCCATGTTGCAGCACCTCTATTAATGGTTGTTGATTTATACAATTTTCACTATTAAAAGAGAAGTTGTAAGCAAAAGTGAAATTTGTGAACCACTTTAACTTTCTATCTACATCTACGTGTTAGTTAAGACCATATTAAAGGTAAATTTATACCTTTCCAACATATAGGTCAATCTTTCCAAGTATCCAAAGTCTGCATCTGCCATCTCCCCCGGACCATTCACAATGCAACCCATGATTGCAATCTGCCATGGGGATGAGCAAAAGAATAAGAACATCAACATTGCTTATTCAAGGTATCTGAATGACTAAAAGCTAGAATTAGAAGTTAGAGAATTACAGAGACTTCATTCATGCAAATGGGACGTCTTCTCCCTAATTTGTGTGCTGACTTCTTGAAGATCAAACAACAAGAAGGGCATGATACATATATACTCATGTTAACCACAACATATATATTATTAAACATATTAAGGTCATTAACCTAAACTAATCAATCTTCCACCCCACTATGGCACTAATCACTTACCGTCTTTGTGTTGCGCATTCTGCAACCTTGCAGCAAATTAAAAGTCTTGTACAACATATTTGAACCTGTGAGTTCCAGAGGGGAGCTGTATACGGTGAATTACAGGAAAGTTCAAGCCAGTATCTCCTAGGTACTCAAACAACCTGCAAACGAAGCAAGATTTTAGAAATTTGTCCACCTTCGAGTCTTCAACGGTCATCGGCGACGTCCGTTTGTACGAACATGCGAAATTGTGTCGGAATATCTCGGTTCTTGCGATTTCGGATGTTGGGGTTTTCTCCTCGTGCAATCTGATCTGCTTGAATCTATCCGACTCCATGTTGCTCACTGATCAAGTGATATTCGTCAGATAATTTGCTTCAAAGTCCGAGCTTGCAAGGTTGATCATTGATAAGGGTCTAGCCATGCTCTCATTTGAATCCTTGTAAAAAATTGTGAAAGAGGAGATTTGCAGTTGAACCAGAAAGGCCACTGTGGATCCCTAATATTTTCCCCGCTGAGCAAAAACGCTCTCTTTGGGGAGCAGCCGGCCCTAGCTGTGGGGCTCGGTTGTGCTGTAGACCCCTTTCCTCCGCCGAGCCCGCTCCGCTTCTTGCCGCCGCTCCGACCAAGCCTTGCTCCGCACCGGGCCCCTGCTCCGACCGAGCCCGCTCCGACCAAGCCTTGCTCCGCTACCATGGCAACCCAGAAGAGCCGCCGCCGCTACCATGGCCCCTTCCCCTCTCACCTCCTTTCGACATCCAACCCACCAACAACTTCGACTCCGGCCACCTCCACCACCAGCACACCGCCGGAGCTTCGGGGCTCCCCCTCCCGCCCAACAACAGTCCTCTCTCGGCGTCTTCGACTCCTTCTCTGCATGCTCGGTGGAGGAACGAGGAGCCGGTGAGGTCCCGATTGGTGTGGATCCCGGCAGAGAAAGATCTAGATCTGGATCTCCGAGCGAGTGGGTCTCCGAGCAAGCTTCGGTGGCCACCCCCAAACCGAGAGTTTCGGCCACTCCCCCGAGCGAGAAGCTCCATCCGTCTTTTTCTGTGTAGCTCCGGCCACTCCTCCTGAGCGAGAAGCTCCACCGGTCTTCCGGCTTTTTTTTTCCCGGTTCTGTTGTGAGACTCTCTTTGGTTGATGGGGCTTGCCTTGACGATGAATCGAGTTGTAGTTCCGACTTTATAGAGGATGATTTTCCTTCCGGCGGTACAGCGTTCGTTGTGCTTTACTCGCCTCTTCTCTTGGCTTCCTTGCTCTCTCGTGCTTTAGTTTGTTTCGCTTTTGTCTATTTTTGTTGTTGTTCTTGTTTCTCCTTGTTGTTGTTGTCTTGTCGGTTTGTTCGATTGCCAGTTTCTGACCTCTCGAAGTTGTATTCTTCGAATTCTTACTGAATCAAAAAAAAAAGGGCCATTGTGGAAACAATATGGAGGATGCAATGTATTAGGGTAGATGGCTTAAAAACTATAAAATTGAAGGAGTAAAAAGGATGGGACAGATGTCGTGGCTCATTTTTTTCTACATACTTGGGTTCTCCTTTATAATGCATTAGGGTAGATTATGAAAAGCACGTCCACGAGAAGCAACATATATAGTATTTGGATCAACACGAACGTACCATGCATATATTATACCTACTTCTCTTTCAACAAAAAAAGGTTGTTTCCCTAAAACTTTGATTTTTTACCAGCCAAAAAAGGCAAACTAACTTTAAAGAATGGATTTTTCTAATGTATATCCATGGGCTAGACCTGGGCATCTCCGAGCCCGGGCCGGATATGGTCCGAGCTTGACTTATAAATTGTGTCCGTTTATCCGGGCTCGGGCCATGCTGAGCCCAGGAATAGGGCTTGGACAGTTGTCCAAGCCCGTCCGCATTTCAGGGCTCAGGTAGTCCGTCGGGACCCGTATTCGGTTTTGTATATAATTCACATCTTATAATTCATGTCCATAATTAAAAAAATATCAAATGTTTTATAAGTCCAAATAGTATTTCCACCTTACAAAAAAAATATTAAATATCCAATATCAAAGTCTACACACATGTGAGAACGAGGGGTGGAGTGGAGTTTATAACCCTTAAAAATTTAGCTTTTATATTACTTAGTTTAAGTGTTTTTTTAGGAGTAGTAATAATGTAATGCTATATATATAAATAATATTTATATATTATATACGGGCTGGGGTTACCGACCCTATAGGGCTTGATCCCTTGTCCATACTCAGCCCTCTCGATACTCGGGCCGGGTATTTTCGGCCCTTTAGGACTTACAAACTTGTCCATACCCTCCCGTTTATACGGTCGAGCGGGCCGGTCCGGACGGGCCAACCCGCGTTATAATAAGGATTAAGGAGTGAAAAAATGGTGTAAAGTATAGATTAAAGTGTAAATCAATATCATTATAATAAGATTATAGATTTTTAGAGTAGTTTACTTCAGTTGGCAAAATATTTTCCACTGTACCACTAAAGGATTTGTTTGAAGGGATATATTATAATGATATTATTAAATATAATATTTATGTGTAAAAATATGTTTAGAGATAATAATAATAATAATATTAAACCACACATCATGTAAAAATATGGTAGTGACAAACAAATCCTAATATTTCTCACTCGTCTACAGTCTATTCTCCTTTTCATCATAAGAGACTTCCCAAAGAAATATTAAACCACACATCATGGATTTATGTGATTTATCAAATATTAATGTATGTATTTATTTATTTATTTTTGTTTGTCTTAGATACAGAGTCCACCCTCTTATCACGGTAGATTTAATCTGAAAAAACATCACAGATAAATTTCAAAAAAGGTAATACTTTTGAAGCCTTAAATTCGGAGAAACACGAATGAGCATATGCAATATAGTATTGTTGAAAGCTTAAACCACAAATACATATTTCTAGAAATTCATCCTTAAATGAATAAATAAATAATTGTATTTGATATACTACTTGGATTTCAAATTACATAACGTGTGGCCGTGTTGGAAAAAGCTTAAGAATAGTTAAAGCTCAAATTAGATAATATATGGTTTAAGAAATGGACAAAAAATATTAAGACTCTGCTACTTGCCAATGTACTTTCTTGTGCTCAGCCCTTTTTAACAAAGACAGAGATCAAAACTAGCCCAACCCAAAACCTAAAGCCCAAAATACATTTTCATGGTCTTTTTTTTTTTTTCTTAAATAATACAAAAGCACCTCGTATAGACAAATGATAAAGTTCAATGAGTTAATAGACTAGTAACGTGTCAATCCGTGTGCAAATCACATATAAGTTCAATAAAATTTTGTCTTAAAACTGAATAATTTACTGAATTTATATAATAGACCTTGTTTATTGTGGGGATAACTTTATTATCAAATATAGTGAGGAGGTAAATTAATGCTTTTTATATTTTTTCCATATTTTCTAATTAACTTATTTTATTTGCAGCAATTAAAAAGCTTTGGGCTAATTAAAGAGGCTCATTAAGGTAAAAAAGTTCATTCATCTTATCCTATCAATGTAAATAATGATCTAGGAGACAAAAAGCCTTCATCATCTTTTTTTCTAGGTACGTTCTTAATTTTCAGTCACCATAGCTCTTTTACTCGAGGAAATACATTACTGACTTGAGCGTTGGAGGTGAAACGGGGGACAAGCCCCGCTTTTGGTCTCTTTCTATGATTGTAGGGCATCGGAAAGATGATCGGAGGGCACCGAAGGTCGTCGGATTTATGGATTTCCGTCATCATCAACAATTTATTTTGGAGCGGATTTATTCTACCACATTTGGCGCCGTCTGTGGGAAACGAAGACGATGACGGAAAAACAACGGGGACCAACGCCGGTGGAGTCAAAATTGCAACAAGTAAAGCAAAAAAGAGCCCTAAAATTCGAAACCCTGTCTGGTGGCCTTATATTTTTCGTCCCCAAATTAGAAGACGAGATCTGCAAGGAGCGACGACCAACAATGGCGTCCAAGGAGCGAGACAGAGGAGGAAGCCATAGTTCTGATGAGGAAGCATGCCCATAGTGTCAGCTTTGCCGAGACCACTGTCGTTCCCTTCTTCGACAGTGACAAGGAAGGCGATAAGAAGCCCCTAGCCACCAAAGCTTCCGAGGACGATTAGTTGCAGAGGGTTGGATGTGATGAGATTGGGGCACTTCTCTAGGCTAGTGGTACCTTTGTTCAAGAAGAGGAGGTATGCTCCACCTCAGAGGAAGATTTTGTGGGGGCTAAAATCGGATTGGGCCAAAGGCCCATTAAAAAGGCTAAAGCCCAAGTGGAAGAGAGGATGAATAGGGCAATTGAGATAAAAGAAGGAAACGAACTTCAACTGATGGAAAGGCCGCAATTCGGGAAAAGGAGAGAACGCTCGAAAAAGCTGAAAAGGGGAATAAGGCTTCAGGGGGCAAGACTTCAGAAAAATGGGAAAATGCCATGGAGGGAGGAGGGAGGTCGTAATTTTCGGGAACACGAAGCTCCTCTCTGAAGCTCGCCCATGATTGATTTGGAAAGCAAGGTAGGGGGTGAGCATGATGAGCTCTCGAGAGTTCCTCGTCGTGGGCTCTAATGGAGGAGCATCGGGGAGATGCCTCATGGAGGAGCCGCTTATACCAGTCAAGGCTCGCATCCGCCGTCTCCACCTTGCTGGACCGGAGCAAGAGGAACTTTCAGTGGGTGTTTCTGGGCTGCCCCGGCGTCGGAAATGACACTTATGCTAGTCGACCTTCATCTCTCCCCGACGTTCCTCATATCGCCACCAGCGACCTCGTTCGCAAGGTAATATCTCTCTAGATCTTCTGACGACTTTAAGAGCTTTGACTGTGCGATTTGCTTAAACCCACAAATCCGCCATTTTGCTCTTCATTTAATTGTGCCATTCGTGCTCTGGTTGGTTCAGTGAAAGCTTGATCTGATAGCAATGTTCCCCTGTGATGCAATACTTGATGTGCAATATGTTTATGTGCATGTTCGGTCTTTGGCAAGACTAAACTCTAATTAATTAGCTAGAGATGAAGAGAAGCTTGGCAAAATGCAACTAGCATGCTAATATAAAATAGCTCTTGATAATTAATAGATCCAGAGTCTTAGGTTTGGACCATATTAGTGAGACTTTGCATCATGGGGCTAGTTCAGATACACCCTGATAGGCTATACGTTGGATTATAGCTGCACCTAGGCGAGTCATGGGGAGCTAGTGATTTTAGTATTTTGCTTAATATATAGAGTGATTACATAGCTTTTGGGATCATCCATATTTGCTTGATGTCTATTCTGAGTGCTAGAAAGTACATGCTAGCTCAGTAATATGCCTTTGGTAGAATAATTGCCACTAACAAGCCCGATGCCCGACTAATGAAATAAAGGGTGAGTATACTCGGTCAAGGTAATTCGACGGATTAGTAAACCTCTTAACCTTAACTTTTCTACATATATATATACATGCTCTTCGTATAGAAAACTGACTTGAGCGTCGGAAAGCCCGCCCCGGGGAAGCCATCTCCAGGGTGTTTTCACGTGAATCTCGCGAATGAGGAAGCTGCTGGAGCTCGAGAACAACCATATACAATCTGGAGAAGTGTGAAGGAATAATATCAACATCAGAACCGAACCGCGGAGCCGGAAATCCCGCCCTACGCGAAGCCAGAGACTAGGAAGTTGCTGAGGACGTTCCCAAAACAAACAAATTCTCAACAAATTCGGGTCGAGGGTGTGTTGACCCTCGACGTCTTCACGAACTGTTGAAACGGAATTCAACAGATTTCATCGTTGATTCTATGTTGGGGAGGAAGAGAAATGGATGGAAAGGTAAGAGCTATGATCGAGAATCAAGATCATACATGAAGATGCTGATTCCATTGCATAAAGGAAGGGGAAATATTGCATCATGCCACCGTGTGCTACATCGTGAAGGATATGCTGCAATCCACCTCAGAACGAGGCCAACGACATCACGAGATTGACGAAGCAAAGAATGTCGGGGAACCACGCCACTTCGAGGCCGTCTTGCCGCTGGATAGGGGAGCGCCGCCACCTTGGAGACACCTTGGTCGACTCCTCTCGACACATGGGGTGCAACCGCACCAACATCGGGCAATTCTGTCATCGTTTAAGCTGTCGTCGGGCCAGTCCAAGTCGGTCCTGATCACACGAAAATAGAGTATTCGTGCCCCGTTTGCACCCACTTCGTGCCGGCCTGGATGCTCTAATCCCCTCCACCAATCACCTTCGATGAAATCTTGCAGCGTCACGAGTCCACAGCCACCGGACTCGCTACATTTGGACTCCGTTTGAGCTCGTACGAAGTAGGCCCGTCGAAGAGTAAAATCTGAAAATTTTCTGGATTTATGCGTGAACATCTTATATAATTGGTGCTTTTAGGCACTGTTGGAGATGATCAGCCGCAGATACTCACCTTCATTGAGAAGCTTGCAATGCCACGAGTCCATAGCCACCGACTTTGCATCATTTTTATGTCGATTGAACCACCTACGAGCCACTCGAACATTGACCCTCGCAAAAGCAGAATTCTGGAAAACAGTGTGAGGTGTTCTCAGGCCACTGTTTGCGCCTCTTTCCCGATGCCAATAGGGATATCAGTCGCCGCGACCCCTTTTCTGTGAAACCTTGCAGCGCCGTGTGCCCGACGTTGCCACCCCTGCTCTGTTTGGACATTGTTCGAGCCACCAACGAGCCACCCAAAGTAGGCTCATTCAAGGCGTTATTACCGGAAAAAGCTAAGGCATTTGTGCCTCATTCCACGACATGATTCCAGTGCATCCTGAGCTTTGCAACTTTTGAAGACGGCCCTGCCCCGTACGAGTAATGATGTTGGGCCGAGAAGACCGAGAAGCCCATTTTAAAGACTGATCAAAATTCAATCGGTTATCAAGCCCTATGGAGACTCCTCAAGTTGTTTGCTTACCAAGATGATCGATATGTCAATTCATTCAGGCAGTTTAAAGGACGAACTGGAAAGCTAAGTATTTAGTCCTTTTTTCTTTATTCTATATAATTCAACTCTTTATTTGAAGTTGGGCCAAGCATGATATACTATATCCAAGTTGAAAAATCAACCTTGCTCTTCTTAGAGTTCATAAAACTATGAGTCGGATAATGAGCTAAAAAATTGCTAGTTTTGTAGTAGCGTTGAATTAGATTATTTGTTTAAGGCTTTGTGCCCCTGAATATTAAACTCAATTGAACAAACTTTGGCCAAGATTGACATTATTAAATGTAACAAAGAGTGCAGGGACAAGGACTCACCAAGGACAAGTCCTTGCTTGAATATCATGCTACATTGTCTCGTAGAATTTGGGGTGACATGTTATTTAAAGGAGCATTTGATTTGTGAGTGTCCCGTGTAAGGGCAAATTATCGCATTAAGGAATTCACATTTCATATATTTATTGTGAAGCCAAATTGCAGGCACAATGCTCCATTGCTTACGATGTAGGAGTATACGTAGTTGTAAAGGCCAAGTAGTTTGAAAACACAGAAAGTCAAAGGCATACCCCTTTCATCCGAGGATAACCAAGACGGTCTTGGAGAAGATGTTGAAAGTGAGAATCACCTTTCTTGAGAGATCCAGGAAACATCTTAGGATAATCTACATTCAACAAATGTTGGGGCAACTAGGCAAAGACTGTTGATTCGCAAAGAGAAAGGATCCCAAGCATGTCAAGAAAGCTTAGGCAAGTGGACTTATACGGATGACCTCGACACCGTCCACTATGACGAATAGAGTTTAGCGTGACAACTAAGTTATCGATCCTCTGATTTTCATACTCACCTTTTTGCTATCCGTACTTACACTAAGTGATATCATTTGGACTATTGATTTGATTTCCATATGGTTGTTTTGAAAGCATAGCACAAATTGTCTGAAATAACAAGCCAACGGGTTGCAGGGGCACAAGCTGCCATCTTATTCTATTATCCTACGGGCATCAGCGGAACGAACGCCATCAATCTTTATTTCATTAGTCTTGGGCCACAAGGGCACGAGCCGCCATCCGTCTTATTTTATTAGCCTTCGGGACGCAGGGGCACGACCTGCCGTCAGTCTTATTTTATTAGCCTTCGGGACGCAGGGGCACGAGCTGCCATCATTCTTATTTTATTAGCCTTCGGGACGCAAAGGCGCGAGTCGTCATCAGTCTTCTTTATATTGGCATTCAAGCCGCAGACGCATGAGCTGCCATCACTCTCGTTATATTAGATGTCGGTCGCGCAAACACCAACTGTCATTACGTCTTCGGGCCACTTCGACACCTCGCTGTCGTCGCACCTTCGGGCCACTTCGACACCTCGCTGTCGTCGCGCCTTCGGGCCAATTCGACACCTCGTTGTCGTCGTGCCTTTGGGCCACTTCGACACCTCGCTGTCGTCGCGCCTTCGGGCCACTTCGACACCTCGATGTCTTCGTGCCTTCGGGCCACTTCGACACCTCGCTGTTGTCGCGCCTTCGGGCCACTTCGACACCTTGCTGTCGTCGCGCCTTCGGGCCACTTCGACACCTCGCCGTCGTCGCGCCTTCGGGCCACTTCGACACCTCGCTGTCGTCGCGCCTTCGGGCCACCTCGACACCTCGCTGTCGTCGCGCCTTCGGGCCACCTCGTTGTCGTCGCGCCTTCGGGCCACCTCGACACCTCGTTGCCGTTGCTCCTACGGGCCACTGCGACTTTTCACTGTCGTCGCATCGTTGGGCCAATAGAGAATGACCTAAAAACGAGTACATGTGATCATAGAGTCCGGAATCAACCAAGGCTCATTAGCCAAAAAATTGCCAGACGTCAAAACTGACTAAGGAGGACATTTTGTAGGACGGCACGGTTTGTTACAAACCGTGCCGAGGGCCGTGCCAAGTTACAGGGGCAGAAAATTCACTTTTTGAAGAACGGAACCAAACCGTACGCGTTACGCTGCAAACCGTGCCTACCTCGGAAACCCAGAGAAGCCATTCTGTAAAGTGGCACGGTTTGTCACAAACCGTGCCCGATACGCTGCAAACCGTGTCGGGCTATTTTGAGCCACAACGGGTCCCGATGATCCAGTCGAGCCAAATCGAAGGAGAATTAATCGAACCCTCGACGCTAGATCTAGCCTCGAGAGTTCGAGGGGCAAATTGAGGAGGTAAATTAATGATCTTTATATCTTTTCCATATTTTCTAATTAACTTATTTTATTTTCAGCAATTAAGAAGCTTTGGGCTAATTAAAGAGGCCCATTAAGGTAAAAAAGTTCATTCATCTTATCCTATCAATGTAAATAATGACCTAGGAGACAAAAAGTCTCCATCATCTTCTTTTTTGGGTACGTTCTTAATTTTCAGTCACCATAGTTCTTTTACTCGAGGGAATACATTACTGATTTGAGCGTCGGAGGTGAAACGGGGGACAAGCCCCGCTTTTGGTCTCTTTCTATGATTGTAGGATATCGGAAAGATGATCGGAGGACACTGAAGATCGCCGGATTTATGGGTTTCCGTCATTATCAACAATTTATTGTGGAGCGGATTTATTCTACCACGTATAGTGACAGAGCTCCCGTAACCTACTTTCCAATTTGATTTCGACAATTCTAGCTTGAATTCAAATTACATACTTATAAAATGCATATTCATTTCCCTTTCTTCCACCAATGGCACTCCAGTTGACTTTCCCCAATAGCTTTCGCTTTGATATTCCTAGTTTTTGTTTTATTCGTTTGATATACATAGTTTATTAAGGGAAAAGTTATATACACACGAAAAATCGTCTAAATGCACACTATTTGGTGTAGTTAAGTTAAACGTACATGTTGGTGCGTTAAACCTTAACGCATAAGGGACAAAACTGGAAAAAAAAAGTAAAAAATATCCAGAATTGGTGCGTTAAACCTTAACGTATGACACTGTAGCTGTGCGTTAAACCTTACCGCACAAGTTAGCAATTGGGCCTGTAACGCGGCTTAAAAAAAAATGGTGCGTTAAGGTTTAACGCACAAAAAAAAAACTTTTTTTTAGGTTAACATTAACAGTACAACTATATGATATAACCAAATTGGATATAACTATATGATATAACCATAGTATATAACTATAGGATATAACGATATGATATAACCAAATTGGATATAACCATAGTATAAAACTATAGAATATAATACATGATATAACCATAGTATATATAACCAAATTGGATATAAGTATAAGGATATAACCATAGTATATAACAGTAGAATATAATATAGGATATAACCATAGTATATAACAATAGAATATAACCATAAGATTTAATCATAGTATATAACTATAGGATATAACTATAGGATATAACGATATGATATAACCAAATTGGATATAACTATAAGATAAAACCATAGTATATATAGTTATAAGATATAACCATAGTATAACTATAAGATATCCATAGTATATATATACTATGGTTATATCTTATAGTTATATCCAATTTGGTTATATTCTATAGTTATATAATATGGTTATATCATTTATCTTATTGTTATATAACTATATGATATAACTAAATTTGATATAACTATAAGGATATATATATATATAACCAAATTGGATATAACTATAAGATATAATCATAATATATAACTATATGATATAATCATAGTATATAACTATAGGATGTAATATATGATATAACCATAGGATATAACGATATGATGTAATCAATTTGGATATAACCATAGTATATAACTATAGGATATAACCATAATATATAATAATAGAATATAACCATAAGATATAATCATAGTATATAACTATAGGATATAACAATATGATATAACCAAATTGGTTATATCCTATAGTTATATACTATGGCTATATCCAATTTGGTTACATTATATAGTTATATACTATGATTATATCCAATTTGGTCATATTCTTATAGTTATATCTAATTTGGTTATATATTATGGTTATATTCTATATTCATATACTATGGTTATATCATGTATTATATTCTATTGTTATATACTATGGTTACATCCAATTTGGTTATATCATACCGTTATATCCTATAGTTATATACTATGGTTATATACTATATTATATTATATAGTTATATACTATTGTTATATACTATATTATATAGTTATATACTATTGTTATATCATATAGTTATATACTATGATTATATCTTATAGTTATATCCAATTTGGTTATATCATATCATTATATCCTACAGTTATATACTATGATTCTATCTTATGGTTATATTCTATTGTTATATATTATGGTTATATCTTATATTAGATTCTATAGTTATATATTATGGTTATATCATGTAGTTATGTACTATGATTATATCCAATTCGGTTATATTCAATTTGGTTATATCCAATTCGGTTATATCCTTATAGTTATATCCAATTTGGTTATATATAGTAGAATATATTCTATAATCATATTATATAACTATAGGATATAACTATAGAACATAATAAAGGATATAACCATGGTATATAACAATAGAATATAACCATAAGATAGAATCATAGTATATAACTATAGGATATAATGATATGATATAACCAAATTGGATATAATTATGGTTATATTCTATTGTTATATACTATGGTTATATCCTATAGTTATATACTATGGCTATATCCAATTTGGGTACATCATATAGTTATATCCTATAGTTATATACTATGGTTATATCATATATTACATCCTATAGTTATATATTATGATTATATTATATAGTTATATATTATGATTATATCTTATAGTTATATCCAATTTGGTTATATATATCCAATTTAGTTATATCATATAGTTATATAACTATAAGATATATGATATAACCATATTATATAACTATAGAATATAACCAAATTGGATATAACTATAAGATATAATCATAGTATATATATATTATGGATATCTTATAGTTGTACTATGGTTATATCTTATAACTATATATATTATGGTTTTGTCTTATCGTTATATTCAATTTGGTTATATCATATCGTTATATCCTATAGTTATATATTATGATTATATTTTATGGTTATATTCTATTGTTATATACTATGGTTATATCATATGTTATATTCTACTGTTATATACTATGGTTATATCCCATTTGGTTATATATACTATGGTTATATCATGTATTATATTGTATAGTTTTATACTATGGTTATATCCAATTTGGTTATATCATATCGTTATATCCTATAGTTATATACTATGGTTATATACTATGGTTATATACTATGGTTATATACTATGGTTATATCATATAGTTATATACTATGATTATATAGTATAGTTATATCTAATTTGGTTATATCCTTATAGTTATATCCAATTTGGTTATATCATATAGTTGTACTGTTAATATTAACCTAATTTTATTTTATTTTGTGCGCGTTAAACCTTAACGCACCATTTTTTTTAAGCCGCGTTACAGGCCCAATTGCTTGTAATACCCACACCACATTGGGTCGGCCCATCACAGGGCTGCAGCCCATACACCCCAACCCATCCTTGGTAGCTCCTCCTAATTAATTAGGAAGCTATTTCCAAGAGGTTGTTCGTGAGGCTCGAACTCGAGACCTCTCGCTTTAACAAGCAGCCTTGCGCTCACTTGTTACCAATTGTGCTGCATCTCTTGGAAATAGCTTCCTAATTAATTAGGATGAGCTATCAAGGATGTGTTGGGGTGTATGGGCTGCAGCCCTGTGATGGGCCGGCCCAATGTGGTGTGAGTATTACAAAAAAGTACACTTTGAATGAGAGGGGCTCCGACCTTATCGGGCCAGCCATTTCTCTATCCATGGGCCGCAGCCCATGTACCCCAACCAAATCCCCATGGCTGGGAGGTTGTTCGTGAGTCTCGAACACGAGACCTCACGCTTTAACAAGCGGCCTAACGCCCACTTGTTACCAATTGTGCTGCAACACAATTGGTATCAAGACGCTCTTCGGAGGCTAGATAAAGGGTGGAGAGGTCGCGTGTTCGACTCTCACCAACAACCTACCCAGTGTTGGGGGAAGGGTTGGGGTACACGGCCTGCAGGCCTGTTAAGGATGGCAGTGTCGGGGTGTCTGTCAGGCCCGTAGTCGGCAAGGTCAGGCACCAACATAAAGTGTACTTTTTTGTAACATCACAAGCCAAGCTATCCCAGCCACCAAGCCGCCCAGCCAACCAACGGTGCCGGCGCCGGTACTGGTGCCGCCTGGATGTCCAAGGGCATACAGCCCACACACCCAACTCTTCCCCCATTTAAATGGGGGAAGGGTTGGGTGTGTGGGCTGCATGCCCTTGGACATCCAGGCGGCACCAGTACCGGCGCCGACATCGTTGGGTGGCTGGGGTAGCTTGGCCTGGGATGTTACATTGCTAACTTGTGCGGTAAGATTTAACGCACAGCTACAGTGCCATACGTTAAGGTTTAACACACAAATTCTGGATATTTTTCACTTTTTTTTTCCAATTTTTTCCTTTGTGCATTAAGGTTTAACGCAACAACATATACGTTTAACTTAATCACACCAAATAGTATGTATTTAGACGATTTTTCGTGTGTATATAGGACCCTTTATTAATGGTTCCTGAGTCCTGACTCATCACTCCCAAGTACTAATTCGATCAAATAGTAGTGAGTATTTGATTTGGCCCAAACCAGAACTGAACAAACATCAACTCACATTGATCACAGAAGCTGCATACGGAGTATATATTTTCTCGTTCAATTAATGAAAATTAAAATAAGCTATTGGCTCCGGAGTCATAATTAAACCCTAAAGGTCAGATTATCAAGTGTATAACCCAACTCACCACATTTGACTTTTGGGGCGCGGGAAAAGAGAAGACGTTTTCTTTTTTGATGGAAAGGGGGACTTATATATTAAACAGTAGAGAAGACGTTTTCTAATTTCTTGTTTCCCACCCTCAATTCACATGCACTACAAATTTGCCACCACTTTTGAGTTCTAATCGTTACTTCAAAACAGAAAATTCCAAATGGAATCGATCACTCATCATAACCTTGAAATCCAAGAACAAACTACACTAATTCCAACTTCCTCTTCAAACGCACTCCAAACCAGTCCTCCTTTTGCAATTACCCAGAATCAGAAACCGGCAAAGTGTAGATTGAATTTAGTATCTATAACATTATACAATTTATACTATAATACAAGCTTTTCTGTGGCACATATACTATATCTTGTATAAGCTTCTGTTTTCTTGGATTGATCAATATCTTGTGTAAACTAAAAATATATATATATATATATATATATATCTTTGTCGCACGCTTCCTAACTTTCAAACTCATGATAAGCCACATAAAATAAAATGAAATCGTGGACGATGACATGGACGAAAGATATTGTTATATATCATAATCAATTGATACACGGAGTATATCACAATATAAGCTAGGTTGGTTGAAAAGTACGTCTTAATTTCATATAACATTTGTTACCAACTTTCAATTAGTTAAGTAGTTTGACGATAAGCTTTTTTAAACGTTTTATCTAGAGATATCGAACTCGATTTCTATCAGGCTGATGACTCCCGCATTTTTGTGCTGCCTAAAAAATAAATCTAGTGTGACATTGGCTACGATAGACAACAGGTTCTTTAGAAGGACAAACTCTTGCTACATTATTATTATTGTGAGAATTTTAACGAAGGTTACAAGGCATCTCCATCGAACGAGCTAGGCGATAGACCTAAAAAATTTTTGCTACATTATTCTTATCTCCTCTTTAATATGTTGGAAATTAACCTTCCATTAATTCAAGTTGGCCTTTTTGTCAGTTGATGGCGATGATGAGGGTGTTTGTCTCAACCAAGATGAAGAGGAAGAGGATGATTTAGACCTTGATTGACCCACTTCACTACTTTTTATGCTTCAAAATTGTTTTTTTTTATGATTTAGACTTGATTTTCCTACTTATTTACTAGTTTAGATTTGATTTTATAACATTATGGTGCTTTAACTTAGTTTTATTTCATTATAAACTAGTTTTATAACATTTTGATCATGAAGTACACGTTTTTGAGCATTTTTGTGGCTAGGCGCGCGCCTAGCGCCTCTTAGACGTGCCTAGGCTCCAGGGTCCCCTACGCCTAGGTGCGCCTTGAGCCTTTTTAATCACTGATCCATACACAAGAATATATGGAGCCTCTTAAGGATGAGATTAGGGAGATGTGGGATCAGATGAAGGTTGTCCATGCAAGAACAAAATAATTAGTTAATGAAAGATATGATGGAGCGCTTGTTGCAACTTCATGGAGGCTTCGGTACTTCTTCCACTCAAGACTCCACCCCAACTCCTTAGTATTCCTTTCCTACTTAACTCCTTGACTAAGTAGCATTTTGGATGTTTTCTAAGCCTAGAAAGAAGCAACTAACAATTTAGTAGGCATGTGAATGTTTAGTGCTAACGACTTTTGGCATTTTGGATAGTTTTTATGCTTGGTAACTTATGAAATGTTGAACTCAGGTGATGGTTTGATATACCATGTGCATGGTTTAGAGAACTTGGTAATGCACATGGAATATCAAAAATTTATTATATTTGTCATTTTAATGGTATTAGTAAATCTTTGATGGTAATATTGTCTAAAGAACAAGCTCGTTTGATACATTGATTACAGATTTTTTATTTTATTATTATTGTTTTAATGATTGATAAGAAATTATTTTAATATTACTTTCATACTTAGCATCAAATTTAGCAATATGTCATTTGTGGCTAAAATAATATGTTATTTCTGGCTAAAATCTCAATATTTAGCCATGAACTGGTATAGCCTAGATTATTGCCATAAATTTTTTTAAAGCTAAACCGATAGGAATTTAGCCACAAACTCGTTTTTTGTCTAAAATCCATAAAATTAGCCTTGAATAATTTAATGGCTATTGGGAACAAACTTACCAACAAATAAGTTTGTGCCTATATTTTATGGCTAATTAGCCACAAAAGGGTTTTTCATGGCTAATCTTTGAGGCTAAGCTTAGCGCCTTTTAACCAGGAATTTGATTTTATGGGTAGTTTCGATGGAAAATTTAAGGCTAACACGATTCGCGGCTAATTTCCTGATTGCTTTTTTGGTTAAGCGTGTGGCTATGTCCGCGTTTTGCAGTAGTGCCAGACTGCCACACCGTTCCTTAGCTAGGCTTTGTTACTCAAACAATATGTACACCTGGATATGCTTAATTGATTAGATTGGCTTTCCTTTAACTAATTTAAGTACCTTCTTGGTGCAGATTAATATATATTAGCCTGTAAAAAGAGCCCAAGACTCTCAATGGCTTCTGTGATGTCTAAGGGTCCGTTCGGTTGGGAGTGGGTTGAAGTGAAAGTACCCACTTCAACTCTCATTTTGCTTAATGTTAGGGGATAACATTAAGCAATTGTTTAAACTTCAACTAGCTTCAACCCACATTTCAACCCAACTTAACACGTCCTAAGAGCCAACTTAGTTCCCATTATGTAGTTTCCTCCCTAGTTTCCAAATTAATTATATATTATGAAACTATTATCTTATATAGTTAGTTGATCTGTTTTTAAAATTTATATGTATATGTCATGCGTACGGAGAAAAGCACATGCGCGCAGGTAGCCTAATTTGAGCGCAAAACCCTTAATTTGCTGAATATTTGAATTAGAAGGTCGATTTCTGGCCGGGTTTAATCCCAATAATTAACGCGAAACAAATACATCCTCAAAAAACTTCATGATATATCTTCACCATGAATCATGATCACACCAATTAAGCTAGAATTAAAATTAAAGGTTATTGAACATAGATATTATGGAAGGCAATGCAGCTAACTAACAGCCTAACAATGCAGGTATATTTCATTTATTGCGCGATTATTCTTCTGGCTTTCAAGTACTTCCTCTTCTTTATGAAATTTTTTATCATTCTAGAATTTAATACACTTATTAAGAAATATAATAATTATCCTATATTTTTATTTTTTTTAAATTTCCAATTATTTAATAACTCATCTCAATTATAACAATAAACATAGAGAATTTGTATAAAAAGAGCAAAAAAATACAATTTTCGATGTCAAACCTCGTAACTCACTAATAAATTATTACCTAAACACATAAAATGATAATCTTTTCTGTACAAAAATTATGGGCTAAAATGACAATCTTTTCTATACGGATGGAGTATTATATATTGGTTTGACACCAATAAGTCATGATTGAAGTGTCTCTAATACGGAGTAATATTTAAAAATCATAATCGCAGCTTAATTATAGCGCTATATATTTGGTGGTGATCAAATTAAATGGCGTTTGGAATTTAAAAGAAAGATTTAAGTGTAAGTTGGAATCTATTAGTTAGAAGCACAACCAGGCTGTTTGGAATCATGACACGAGGGTTGTCTGATTAAACTAATCATACTTAGCCACATGCATGCGTGTTGGGTTATTATTGTAGTGGTTTATCACTTTAATTGATTAATAATGCTGAATTAAACGGGTCATTACCAAATACCAATGCTACTGCTTGAATGTGGGAAGTGTAATTCCTAAGAAGTTATTTCACGTGAAATCAAAACATGGAAATTCAAATTCATGGGAATTGATAAATTATGTTTGGTTAAAATCTAAATCATGGAAAATATGGGGGAAGAAAATATTACTCACCCCTCCCTAGGTGATTGCACTTTCTATATTTTATAGGAATTGAAAATCCCATGAATTAAATATCTGCATTTTTCAAAAACAAAAAGGTCAATCAAACACATATATTTGATATTATTTCCCAAGTAATTTAAAATCTTCGTTTTGTCTCGGTTTCTTCGTCCGGTTGATCAGGTTTGAGAAGTATTCAATGGCTGCAATGGAAGGGAGGGACTTGCATCTGACTAAAGAGGAAAGTTTGGTTGTAGTCGACGATCTTGTGAGCCAGGGTTCCTCTTCGTCTCATGGTTCACTGATTTTGGTAGGTTCTCTGCTTACTTCAAGACCCTTCAACACCTTTGCTCTGAAGGCGACGATGAAAGGGGCGTGGAGAGCTCGCAAGGGGTTCGTCTTTCGTGAAATCAGGAACAACTTATTCATCTTCCAATTTGCTGATGTGGGAGACAAGGAAAGGGTTCTAAAAGGGGGATCTTGGACATTCGATAAAGCCCTACTGGTGCTGCACGAACCAGGTTCTGAACAACCGTCTCGTATGAAGTTCGATCGGGCTGCTTTCTGGATTCGACTATATGATCTCCCGATTACCATGATGAACGCCGAAACAGCGAGACGCCTCGAAGCCTCACTTGGGGCCGTTGTTGAAGTGGACGAGTCTGAGTCTCTTCTCTGTGGTCGTTTCTTACGTGTTAGGATTTCAATTGATTTACGTAAACCCTTGCGCAGAGGGGTGATGGTGATGATTGACAGACGTAAACTATGGATTGAACTAAAATATGAAAGACTTCCTAACTTCTGCAACACGTGTGGTGTCTTGGGTCATGTTGATCTTGATTGCGAGGATGAAGAAGCAAAAGGTTTTCAAATGATTCGGGTACCGTTGCGATATCGGCACGGAAGGAGAACCTCATTCCCTGTCGGAAGCCATGATCATCTTGAGCTACAACTGTCGGGGATTGGGGAAGGCCCATGCAGTTGCCCGTCTCACCTCTTTGGTGAGGAAGGAAGCCCCCAAGGTTCTCTTTTTAATGGAGACCAAGAGCGATCGTCGAATGATGGAAGATGTGCAACGTAAGCTGGGTTTCAAATCTAGCTTCGTAGTGGAAAGGGTGGGGCGCTCAGGTGGATTATGTATGATGTGGGAGGAAGGGGTTGATTTAAACATTGTTTCTTATACACTTCATCACATTGATGCTTCTGTGACTTTGACTCAAGGGGCCCAGTCATGGAGATTAACTGGTGTTTATGGTTGGCCACAAAGAGGGGAGAAATTTCATACATGGGAATTGTTGAAACGGCTTGCGGCTGACCAGCACGAGGCATGGGTCTGTTTAGGGGACTTTAATTAACCTCATATATAATTTGGGTGACAAAGTGGGTGGCCTTCCTCCTGATGTGGGTGAAGTATTGAGTTTCCGGACTGCGATTGAGGATTGTAACTTCCGTGAGCTTGCTTCAATTGGACAACCTTTTACTTGGGATAATGGGCGTGAGGGTGCAGAATTCATCCAAGAACGCATTGACCTTGCATTTGCTAATGAGGAGTGGTTCCAGATCTTCTCAGAGGCATGCATCTATGATGTGACCCTGCCTCCCATGACGGCCCAAGATGAGGAAGAAGCCATGAGCCATCGCTCAGAGGGCCCAGTAACAAGGTCTAGGTCCAAAGCCATCGCCTCCGCCGTCGCGTCACTTGTCTCACGCGTCGTCGCTGGCCAAGGAAGCCCAGACACCAACCCAAGACTCGTCGTCCTCGCAACCATCGACATCGGAACAACGCGTGCACACACTCGCGAGTCGATCGCCCCTTCGTCGTCATCTATCGCGATGTTTGACTGCATGCCTTCACCCCGTTAGGATTTTAACGCATTCTTTTGATACACTTTCTATATTTAGTATTTATAGCATTTTAGATAATTTCTATTTATAGCGTTTCTATCTTTTCCATTTTAGGGTTTGTGCATTTTGCATGCTTGCATGGGCTAGCCCATAGGTTCGTCTCGGTCCAAGCCCATTAGGTCTTGGCCGAGTTCTTTGGCTATTTAAAGCCCCCGTTGTTATTCTTATTTCTCACGTTCAATTTTAATCAAGGTTTCAAGTAGAGTGTTTATCCTCCTTCCCTTTATCGGACGTCACCCTATCTTCGCATCCCCATTCCCTCCGCCGCCGCCGATATGGCAAACGCTTGAACCTTTAAGCCAGTCTTCCTTCGCATCTCCCTTCAACCGCAGTCGATGCTACGACACCCACAGTCGACGCTACGACACCAACGACTTGTCTCTTCAAGTCATCTATCCCTCACCAAACCGCTTCCGCCAACGCTATCCTTTCGCCCCAACAACCGCTTCCACCGCGTTCACCACCACGTTCATCATCGCGTTCGCCATCTTCTTCACTGCTGTGACGATCAAAGTGACTTCTCACCCAAGACTAGATCCCAAGGCGCCACCTTTTGACAATTGGCTTGTCATCGGAGGCAAGAACACATCAATCTATCACTTAGACAGGTGCGGTTCCGACCACATCCCAATCAAACTTGCTTTGAACCCGGCTGATCAAGTTGAGAACAATACAAAACTTCCACGTCCGTTCAGGTTTGAAGCGATGTGGCTTGATGAGGATTGTTGCTCGGAAGTGGTTAGGAATGCATGGCTTAATCCTGGTAGTCTCAATGCTATGCCAGGGGTGCTCGGTAAGGTCTCTCGTTGTGCTTTGGATCTTAAGGAATGGGATTTCTCTTGCTTTTGGAAATGTTAACCGTGATTTAAAACGAGTAAGAGAGGAGTTACGTAATATGGGTAAAAAGGGGATGAGAGGGGAGTGGGTTGGGAAGAGGAAGGAGCTGGAAGCCAGGGAGCGAAAATTAATGAGGCGGGAGAAGGCAATATGGTTGCAAAGATCCAAAGCAAATGAGTTCAAATGAGGTGATCAAAACACGTCATTTTTTCATCAAAAAGCGACGGGGCGAAAGAAGAGGAATTCTATTAAGAAGCTTGTGGATGAGAATGGGCTGGAGTGGAGATCTTTTGAAGGAAAGTCTAGAGTTGCCATTGAATACTTTAAGAACCTGTTCTCTTCAGATGCTATCGCTGATGCAGCGACAACTTCTCTTGGAATCAAACCACTTATGACTGACGAGGATAACATCTCTCTGCTTGCTCTTTTTTCCCAGGAAGAGGTTAAGAGCGCTCTCTTTTCTATGCATCCCACTAAATCCCCTGGCCCCGATGGTATTCTGCTCTTTTTTATCAAAAGTTTTGGCATATTGTTGGTGGATATGTCACTCAGTTCATTCTTTCTATTCTTAACGGTGCTGACATTCCTCAAAACCTAAACCACACATTTATCACTTTGATTCCTAAAGTGAATGAGTCGTGCAGGATGAAAGATTTGAGACCTATCAGCTTATGTAATGTGTTGTATAAGATTATCTCGAAGATTCTTTCTAATAGGTTGAAGCAGTGCTTACATAAGTTGATGGCCCAGAGTCAGAGTACTTTTGTTCCAGGAAGAGTGATTACTGACAATGTTCTCTCTGCTTTTGAAATCTTCCATTATATGAAGATTAAGAAATCCGGAAGAAAGGGCTGCATGGCACTCAAGCTTGACATGGCGAAAGTGTATGACAGGGTTGAATGGTCTTTCTTGGAACATTGTATGCGGAAGCTCGGGTTTACGGAGGCAATGGATTTCTCTTATTATGCGGTGTGTGTCTTTTGTGTCCTTTTCTGTTCTGATGGGAGGAAGACCCACATCAATGTTTTCACCTTCCTGGGGTTTACGGCAATGAGATCCTCTTTCTCCCTTCTTGTTCCTGTTGTGTGATGAGGGTCTGTCTGGTATGTTGAGATTCAGCGAGGCCAACCATCGACTTCAGGGGATCCGTATCGCTCGATCGGCTCCTTCTGTTTCGCATTTGTTTTTTGCGGATGATAGTATCCTCTTTGCCCGGGCTACCTGTCAACAAAGCTCTGAAATTGCTAACATCCTCCAAGTGTATGGAGCAGCTTCTGGTCAACAGGTTAATTATGCAAAGTCTGAATTATCATTTAGCAACAATGTGTGCATGGAGAGAAGGACAAATATCCAAACACGACTGGGGATTCGTGAGGTTGAGAAACACGAGCGGTATTTGGGCTTACCAACTATGGCTGGAAGATCCAAGAAGGTGATTTTCGAACAAATCAAGGAGCGGATTTTGAATAAGGTTGGTGGGTGGAATTCGAGAAATCTATCTCGTGCTGGAAAGGAGGTCTTAATCAAAGCGGTAGCCCAGGCGATCCCGACTTATACTATGTCCTATTTTCGGCTCCCTGCTGGTGTTTGTAGAGAGATTGAAAAGATCTTGTGCAACTTCTGGTGGGGTGATTCAAATAACTCTTCTAAGATTCATTAGCTCAGGTGGAATCGCATGTGTATTCCTAAATCACAAGGTGGTCTGGGTTTTAGGGATATGAAAAACTTCAATCGAGCCATGCTTGCCAAACAATGTTGGGGTCTCCTCCAAGACCCAACGACCCTTCTTGCACGTCTCTTGAAGGCCAAGTATTTCCCGCAGACGAGTTTTCTTGAGGCTTCAATTGGATACTCTCCCAGCTATACGTGGAGGAGTATCATCTATGGCAGAGAGGCTCTTGAACATGGGTTGTATTGGTGTGTTGGAAATGGGGTCTCTATTGATGTCTGGAGTGACAAATGGCTTCCCCGTCCTTTCAATTTCAAGGCTATTCATGCAGGTTTGACCCCCTCTGATATGCGGGTTATCGACCTTATTGATTGGAACTGTCATAAATGGAGAGAAGAGTTGGTGCGAGAGGTATTCCAACCATGTGATGCTGAGATAATCCTTCAGTTAAAACTGACTGACCCAACCGTCGCCGATGAGCTTGTCTGGCACTTCTCCAAGGATGGCTTCTTCAATGTCAAATCGGCATATCATATGTTGCTTCAAAAGGATGTCGATTTAGCTGGTGTGGGCTCTTCTTCTCGGAGTGTTACTACTGAACAAGGATGGAAGAAGTTATGGAAGCTGAATGTTCCGCCCAGGGTTCAATCGTTTGTCTGGCGAGCGTGCAAGGAAATTCTTCCGACTAAGCTGAACATGTTTAGAAGAAGGATGACTGAGGATGATTTGCGTGCGGTTTGTGGACGACCTAAATCAAATATTCACGCCTTGATGCACTGCCCTGCTGCTCGGCTGGTTTGGCGTCTGACTGATTATTTCCAAGCTTGGGGGCTTTGTTCGAATTCAGTCTTTGATTTTTTTGAGCACATCAGTAACCACTTCAAAATGGATGAATTGGAGCTCTAGGCAGTTGTGCTCTGGAATGTTTGGCGGGCCCATAACAGACGCATTTTTGAGGGCCTTGAGACTGATCCTTCTCATTTAGTGTCGGAGTGCTCGACGCTGGTGCAAGAGTTTCAATCGAGCAAACTTCAGGACCGACTCGGAATTTCTGTGCAACATGGTAGGCCGGTGAAGTGGTCTTTCCCGGGGCTTGGAATTGTTAAAGTGAATTGTGATGCGGCGGTATCTGTTTTCGGTTTCAGTGGTATTGGTTTTATTGTACGGGATGCCAATGGAGTTGCTCTCTTCATGGGAGCTCGATCGATGTAGGGGCCGCAAGATGTGGAGTTTGTTGAGGCTGAAGCAGTCCTTTGGGATCTCCAGTGTTGTGCTAAGTGGAATGTGAGACATATTGAGATCGAATCTGATTGCTTATCTTTGATTTCCAAACTGCGGAGAAGATGCACCTGGAAAGGTGCATTCGGGTGGCTGCTCGCTCAGATTCTAAAGTTGCGAAGCGAGTTCTCCTCGTGTGTTTGGCTCCATGTCCGTCGATTGGGCAACAGATCGGCTCACTTCCTAGCTAGTTTAAAGCCTCGTGTTTCTTTTCATTGTCCTTTTGATTCAGCTTTATTTCCTGAACTTAATATTTTGTTAGCTGTTGACGGTTCTTTATACAATGAAGTGTTTTCTGCTAAAAAAAAGATGTAGAGAGGTTTTAACTGATTGAATCGGTGTTAAGACCTAAAAAAATTAAACCGGCCATTTTGCTATATTCACTATATAAAATATACTCCCTCTGTCCCGAAATGTTTGTCCTAAAGTACAAAAAGCTCTTTAATTAAGAAAAGTAGGGACAATACAAAAGGGGACATGACCTGCTACAGTGTAATCTGTGGTTATTGACCACAGATCAAATTTCAGCCAATGAAAGGGGAGCATTAGGGGCACACGGATCACTTATAAATTTTGGGGACTTAAGGACAGAATTGCCCTAAACAAAAGGGGAATTATGCAGGGGACTTAGGGCATAATTGCCCTGACAAAATTGCCCCTAAACAGAGTATAAAAGGGGATTACAGCATTCCCAAAGGAATTTACAGAATTTACATTCAAAGCTTCAGTAAAATTCAGAGCAAAATTAAGCAAGTAAACAATCTCTGCATCACAGCCTGGTGGTGTCATGGCCTCAACTTTATGGGACTTAAATGAAGCTCCACTTCCAGATGAACAGTACTTTTATGATGGAGAAGAGTTCGAAGAGGGACAGTCATCAGGGGACATGGAACAAGATGAACATAGCTTTGATCTCAACCAGGAACCAGGAGATGAAGAGAGACAGTCATCAGAAGCAGAGCACAACACAGAGGCAACACAACATCATCAGCCAACACATAATACCAGGCTCAGCAGTGATAAAAAAAAATGCACATATTGAATGATCTGCTAACAAGATCTAAAGAGGGACAATTACCACATGGTGCAATAAACAAAGCTGCATAAGAGTTCAACATGTCAACAAGGTGCATAGGCAGAATTTGGAATACAGCAAAGAAGCAACATAATGCACAGCAGAGGTACAATCTAAGCACAAAATATCACAACTGTGGTAGAAAAGGAATTCAAGTAGAGATGGATTCAATCACAGCACTGGGCATGGGAGACAGGTCATGCATTAGAGACTTAGCTAACAAGCTTAGTCTTTCAAAGACCAAAGTGCATAGGATGGTCAAGCAAGGTACAATAAAGCCACATACAAATCCAATCCATCCTGGTTTGAGTGAGGGACATAAGAAGGCTATGTTGGATTGGGTACTGAAGTTACTTTGTGGGGATACAGTAGAAGAAAAATCAGTGTATTATCCAATGTTTGATTTTGTACACTTGGATGAGAAGTGGTTTTTTCTATCAAAGAAATCACAGAGAGTATATCTAGCACATAATGAAAGGGGCAAGTACAGAGCTGCAAATTCATCTAAATTCATTCCCAAAGTTATGTTCACTGCAGTTGTAGCAAGGCCTAGATTTGATGCAGAGGGACAGTGCATTTTTTATGGGAAGATAGGAATCTTTCCATTCACATATCAACAAGCAGCAAAGAGGTCATCCAAAAACAGAGAGAAGGAGACACTAGTTACAAAGCTAGTTGAATCAGTCAACAAGCAAGTGACAAGGAACATGTTGATAAACCAAATCATTCCAGCAATCAAGGCAAAATGGCCACAAGATGGAGCTCAAAGAGTTATATTCATACAACAAGACAATGCAAATGCCCATATAACTCAAAGAGATCCAGAATGGCAACAGGTATACATTCAGGATGGATTCACTTTCATCTTAATACAACAGCCAGCTAATAGTCCAGATGTAAACATCTTAGATCTAGGATTTTTCAGAAGCATTCAGTCACTCATGCACAAGAAGATGCCAAAAAGTATTGATCATATGATAGAAGCAGTGCATGAAGCATTTTTTAAATTGGCCCCTACAACTCTAAGAGATGTGTGGATGACACTACAATTTGTTATGAATGAAATACTTAAATGCAAGGGAGGCAATGAGTATGATTTGCCACATGTAAACAAGAAGAAATTAATGGCTCAAGGAAATCTACCAAGAGAGATCAAGGCACCTATGTGGGCTATCATAGAAGCATGGGACATAGTGCATGGGGGTGCACAACAAGCACATCAAGCAGGAACATCAATAGCAGGTCAACAGAGTCAACAAGGGACAACATAAGTTGAAGATCAAGACACTGAAGAAGCACTTGAAGACAGTCAGTTTATTTAGCAATATATGACAAAGATTGAACATTTTGTAAGGTAGCAAGAACTTGTGTAATTTTGTAAACAAGCACAAGTAATGGCACAACAATGACAATGCATTTCTCAGATGTCCCTAATACCATCATAGACACAAACTCATTCACAATACCTTAGCATACACATAAGCATCAATCAGTCATTTGACTGTGTTCCAATGGCACACTAAGACAGTGAACATGCAGGGAATGCATCTCAGTTTCAAGACTTCATCATAGATAGACTCAAAGAAAATAACACCACCAATCACAAGAGCTTTTAGAACTTTAGGATAAACATTTCGGGACAAACCAGACAAGGGAAATGCATAAATAATCACAATTGTAGATTTTCTCAGATGTCCCCATAGCCATCATAGACACAAGACCAATCACAAGACCTTAACATACACATAGGCATCAGTCAATCACGTGTGAAAGTGTTCCTATGGCACATTAAGGCAGTGATATTAAGGTCTTGCATCTCAGCAAAAAGACTTCATCATTGAAATGCACAAATAATCTCAGATGTCCCCATAGCCATCATAGACACAAGACCAATCACAAGACTCAACATACACATAAGCAACAATCAACCACATGTAAAAGTGTTCCTATGGCACATTAAGGCAGTGACATTAAAGGTATTGCATCTCAGTTTCAAGACTTCATCATTGAAATGTATAAATAATCTCGGATGTCCCCATAACCCTCATAGATACAATACCAATCATAGTACCTTAACATACACATAAGCATCAATCAATTACATGTGACACAGTGTTGCCATGGTACATCAGAAGTCTAGTGAACATAAAGGTTTTGCATCACAGTTATCATGCATCATCACCGATTACCTAACAGAGGCAACACAACATAATCCAACATCAGAACAGCAACACCAAAACAGAACACCAACACACCAAAACAGAGAATCAACTTAAACAGAATACCAATGTCTCAGTCATCAGAACAGCAACAACAAAACAGAATACCAATGTCTCAGTCAACAGCACAACAAACTCATTCAACAACATGCATAATTCAGAGCAATAATCTCAGCAAAAGTACCCATGCATAAACAACTTAAAAAGAGTGAGACTTAGCTAAAAATCAGAATTAGAGGCAACATCACCATAATCGGGGATGATTCTTCCCGCAGCTTCATCATCAGAGGAATCAGGGATTACAATAATCTCAGGGGAATCAGGGAGGACGACGATCTCAGGGGTTGGACAGAGCTCAACGAACTCAGGGGTAGCAGGGAGCTCAACGATCTCTGGGGGCTCTTCCCGCATCTTCCCCTCCACAGTTTCCTCTGAGCCAACAGGAGTGAAGTTGTGATCCCCAACACAATCGCCACCCCACTCGCACTATGGAGCTTTAGAGCAAGCAACAAAAAGTGCATCAGAAGTCCATGACCCATCGGACTTAAATAGGTCCGAATCACCCATGAATGCAAACAGAGAATGGAACCCAGGGGACCGGGGTTTTCAAAGCACTCAAATCTGAGATTTAGGGTTTTTTTGGGCGGGTTTTGGGAGATATGGATAGATCTAGACGAGGAGCAAGCTTTTTCAGTGTTTTGGGGACAGCCGGAGCAGATTAACCGCTGGCGAGCAAATCTGCAACACATCGAGATCTCAGATGAGTTAGGGTTTCAGAGAGAGCTCATACGAGAGAGAGAGAGAGAGAGAGAGAGAGAGAGAGAGAGAGAGAGAGAGAGAGAGAGAGAGAGAGAGAGAGAGAGAGAGAGAGAGAGAGAGAGAGAGAGAGAGAGAGAGAGAGAGAGAGAGAGAGAGAGAGAGAGAGAGAGAGAGTAGAGAAGGAGAGGCACCTTCAAGGAGAGTGAGAGGTCAGATGAGAGCACAAATGAGATCTAGAGGTGAAGAGAGCTCAGACGAGAGAGGAGACGGGAGAGCTCAGATCTAGGGTTTCAGAGAGAATGAGAGAGGAAACAGAGAAGAGAGAGGCGAAGAGTGAGACGAGAGAGCTGTGAGTGAAGAGTGAGAGGCAGATTAGGGTATTTAGGGTTAGGGTGGGAAATGGGTTGGGCTGGGTAGATTAGGGTTTCGGTTAATTGGGCTGGGTAGATTAGGCCGGATTAAATGGGTAGATTAGGGGGTAGGTTAATATGGGTTAGAGATATTGGGTTAGGTTAAAATATGGGTTTGAGTTTGGGTTAGTTTGGTTAAAAATATGGATTTGGGTTAAGTTAATGGATTTAGGAGTAGTTTGGTTAATTTTGTTAGTTTAATTAATTAAAATTTTAATTAATTAGGTTAATTAGGTTAATGTAATATGGTTTATTAAGTTTTAGGTTATGGATAAAAATAGTGGATATTAATGAGTTTGAGATGGATGAAGATGGTAGGTGGGAATGATTGGATGTGAATGATTGGATGTGTAGTATTTTGGATAAAAGATGGAATGAATAAGGGTAATGTTGAAAATAAAAGATTGATAGAAAAGAAAATAAAGTAAAGTAGGACAAATAAAAGAGGACGCCCAAAATGGAAACATGACCAACATTATGGGACAGAGGGAGTATGTAAGAAGAAAAATATAGAAGTGAAAAACAAAGGTCAAAGATAGGACGGTTAAATTAATTAGGTTACAGGCTTTAGACATTATA
Organism: Rheum nobile; assembly: GCA_027886185.1. Lineage (NCBI taxonomy): Eukaryota > Viridiplantae > Streptophyta > Magnoliopsida > Caryophyllales > Polygonaceae > Rheum > Rheum nobile. The sequence continues at coordinate 1,865,407 of WOAB01000500.1, read as the reverse complement.
ATTAATAGTTATATTATATAGTATGATTGTATATAAAAGCTAGCTATATATTGATTCCTGCTTAATTGTTAAACGTTGAGACTTAGATTGGGAATACGAGGTTGTGAGCTGTGACTTGTTACCTTTCGGCACCAGCCTAGCTTAGTTGTTTGAATTCTGGGATGTCTACGTCTATTGTTTCGATAATTCAACCTACAAATTGCTGAATTATCAGAACAAGTTTTATATTAAAACCATTTCGAGTATACTTGTATATTTTACCATGCATCTTGTTTTGTTTTGTTCATTTTATGCTCTAATTCATAAGTTGTTTCTAATATGCTACATTAAATGTCAAAAGACGTACGCGTCTCTTACATAAAAAGACTACTCTAATATCATATATGTAATAAAATGTAAAATAAAAATACTTAAAAATTATTTTTGAATAAGGTTAAGAAACAAGATAAAACATGAAATTTTTGAAGGTCACTTCCAGAATATTATCACTTCCCAAAATTCATATCCCCTATATGTATAGATTAATTACAAAAAAAAGGAAGAAAGAAATTAGTTGTGGCTATTTTGTTGAGGGTTGAGTGTGAGATGTCCAAACTTAATATAGTAATATATAAATAAATAAGTTACTTTTTTTATTATTAATTGATTTTATGATGGAATCTCATTAGACTTATATACTAGGTTTAATAGTTTGATCATCTCTCTGTTACAATTGACATCAGAGAAACCGACACTCGGTTAGAGCGACTTAGCAGTTTAGCTCAAAAATAATCTCTCTGCTACATATTTTAAAATTACATAATCTTATGCAAAAAAGAAAAAGAAAAAACCGATGATGTTATTTAACGCTGATAATCTTATGCAACGAAGAGTTTGTCCTCCTCGTCCGGAATTAATCCAATTAAACCAAATGTTTACAAGTTTTTACACTGTATATGATATTATTACAAGATTCATCTTGACTTATATTCACATAAGAAAATAAGCAAAGAGTTTGACAAAATAAAAGTAGAAAAATCACACACAAATATAAAGTAGTCGTTTGGCACGTAAAAACAAAGGCAAAGAATTGCTTTGGAGCTGTACAGTCGTAATTATCAGTCGTCAATCGTCATTATGAGATCGCAAGTCACATAATAGTACTGGACTCACATGGAAAAAAGGCCACACACACGACTCTACGACGTCGTTTTCACATTTCTCCTTCACCGTCTTCTGCCTCGCCCGTTGCCTGTAGTTTCCACCGACTGCACTGCACTCTCCGGATCTGCAACTCCCAAACAGTTATTTAACCGGCGAACACCTCCATCCGATCCCTCTCTTTCTCTGTCCACCGCCACGCCACCGTTCGCCCTCCCCGCTCTCGCATTACTGTAAACGCGTTTCTTTGCTTCGTTGGCTTGAAACGGCATCCGTACAATACGCGTCTCGGCGGCGAGACGCCGGATGCTGTCACCGGGGCATTTTCACTCGCTGGAAATGCCCACACCATGAGCAACGCCAGCGCCGACGATTCTACCGGAGAAGAAGAACGCGATTGCTTCTACGAATCCCTTGATCGGGTTCTATCATCTTCCAATTCTTCCACTCCCGCCTCCGAGGACGAAGAATTCGTTTTCAATTCTCCATCTCACGGTCGGTATTCCTTCTGCCATGGCCATCCTACCCCCACCGATCCTCGCACTGGAAAGCCGTGCACTAAGTTCCCAATCCCGGTCCAGAACTACGACGAATGGATCTCCGACGCCGCCTTCTCCTCTTCCTCCCTCCAGCAACGCCGTGATCGCCTCCTCCGCACCCTTGGACTCTCCTCCGACGCCACTGTCTCCCGCCGCAAACCTTCCTTTTCCGACTACGGCATTGATTTCGCTCGATCTGTTTCCGCTGTTCATCTCAGCACCAACATTCGCAGTTCCAGGATTCATCCGGATTCGTCCAGTTTCAGCATGGTTCGATCTAAACCTGAGACTTCTACTCGCAAATCTACTTCTCCTACTAGTACGATTCTTTCAATTCATTCATTATCTGATAATGCTGTGAATAGTAATAATAGTATTCATGTTGATGCTCAAGATGCTGTTGTTGATAATTTACCGAAAGAGGGGTTGGGCCGTTTAAATAAGCTGATCCCTGGTAAGGGTGATAGTGCTGATGATATTCAAACCAATGTTTCACATTCCGGTCCCAGTTCTGGTTGTGATGTGTTGAGGGATGATGTTAGTAGTTTTAGAGTGGATGTGGATTGTAGGGAGACGGGGGAGGGAAGTGCTGATATGTATGTTATTAAGAACCTTGACACTGGTAAGGAATTTATGGTCAATGAAGTAAGGGAAGATGGGATGTGGAAGAAGCTCAGGGAGGTTGGAACTGGGAGACAGTTGACTATGGAAGAGTTTGAGATGTGTGTCGGGCATTCCCCCATCGTTCAAGAACTGATGAGGCGGCAGAATGTGGAGGAGCAAACCAAGGAAAGTTCAGATGCAAATCCAAATGGAAATGTTGAGAATGGAGGAAAGCCTAAGAAAAAAGTAAGCTGGTTTACGAGTATTAAGAATGTTGGTAGTGGTGTAACTGGACGCAAGGACAGGCGCATTAGTGATGAGAGGGACACTTCTTTAGGCAATGGAGGACGCAGTTCAATTTCTGGTACAGATGATAGCCAGGATGTTTCCTTCCATGGGCCTGAGAGGGTCCGGATTCGACAGTATGGGAAGGCAGTTAAAGAGTTGACTGCGCTCTATAAGAGCCAAGAAATTCAAGCCCACAATGGGTCCATCTGGAGTATCAAGTTTAGTTTGGATGGAAAGTACCTTGCCAGTGCTGGTGAGGATTGTGTGATACATGTTTGGGAAGTGGTGAAATCAGATAGGAAAGGAGAGCTATTGACGGATAGACCAGAGGGTTCAAGCTTGAGCCAGTTTTGCTTGACAAATGGGTCGCCTGGGTCAAACTCACGTTCTCTAAATTTGGAGAGCCCACTGGAGAGGAAAAGGCGGGGGAGGACATCTATCAGTCGAAAATCAATGAGCTTAGACCATATTGTGATTCCTGAGACTGTGTTTGGGTTATCAGAAAAACCGGTCTGTTCATTCCAGGGCCATCTTGATGATGTACTTGACCTCTCATGGTCCAAATCACAGGTTGGTTGCAGGTTTAGTTTTTCACTACACTATCATTTACTACTGATTTTTTTGGCATCCTTGAGCCTTTCCAGCCGAAACTCTGCCGTAACTTATGCACAATTAGCACTTTCGATTGAAGTTTGAGCTTGATCTATAATAATGTGGTTATGTCTGTGTCGTACCATCTTGACTCTTGGGTAAATTTGGTGTTCTCTGAGCTATTTTTAATCTACCGACAATTCCTGCCAAATTTTCTAGCTAGAAATTCTCTCTCTGATATGGCTGATTGTTTCTATGAATATCTGGATCATTCTTTCTTGAAGCTGGGGGTTGCACTTTTGTTTTGGTGGTTTCTGGATTCAGTGCCAATTTTCGATGAGCATGTTGACTGAGGTATAAGGAGGTGTACAGAATGAATATTGCTTAGTTCATTTTTCTTGCTTAGTAATGATCTATTTGTACAAATGCTCGGAGCTGTACTGTGTAGGTAGTGATTGTCGTGCAAGTTCAAGAATTTGTTTACTTTTTCAATATCATATTTTGCTATCTCTATTTGCTCCAGCATTGGAATTTGAATGAGGAGAATGATGACCTTTTTTTAGTTAATATGGAAGACTCCACTGGACTTCAATAAGTTGCTTATTGTCACAACCTTTGTTTTCAGCTTCTGCTTTCATCTTCAATGGACAAAACTGTGCGGCTCTGGAACTTGTCTAGCAAGACTTGTTTGAATGTTTTTTCACACAATGACTATGGTGAGTATTATTTGCTGTTTGCATAACTAAGTCTAGATTATCCTAACAAGGACATAATTTGTTTATTAGCTGGAATAATTTCCCAGACTTTCTGGATAGCACAAATCTCAACATTGAAAATTTGAAACATCTTTTTATAATAAAAATATGTGTCTGTTCAAATCAAATGTTAAGATTTGGCTTTGTCCAGATCTCCTTTTGATTAGATCCTTCTGAACCCTCTTAAGTGAGAGCAATTGTAGTCTTATTCCTTTCCTTTCTGTTCACTTGGTGCAGTAACTTGCATCCAATTTAACCCAGTTGATGATAGATACTTCATCAGTGGGTCTCTAGATGCAAAAGTTCGCATATGGAGCATTCCTGATCGCCAGGTTGTTGACTGGAATGATCTGCATGAGATGGTTACTGCTGCTTGCTACACACCAGATGGTCAGGTTGGTCGATCCTATGTTATGAATGGCTTAATAATGGTTAAAACTTAAAAGCGTTTGCAAGTCTGCTTTTTATTCATTCTTCATAGTATAGATTATCTGACAGAATCCTATCTGCTCTTGAAGGGTGCATTAGTTGGTTCTTACAAGGGGAGTTGCCGCTTATATAATACAACTGGTACATTAATTATTGTTTATCCATTCATTGTAGCCTTTATTAATTATATGTTTGGTGTATATAATCACTTCGTGCTCAATAATTATGGACATAACTCATGCTCTATTTGTTTCTCTCGTGGTCATCAGAAAACAAGTTGCAGCCCAAATCACGAATCAACCTCCAGAACAAGAAAAAGAAAGCACATCTGAAAAAAATTACCGGTTTTCAGGTAACAAATAAACCTTTGCGTCATTGCTGATTGCTTTGTGGTTCATTTACCTGCATAACTGCAGTTGTACTTCTTGTTAGCTATTTTCAATGTTTTGGCTATGCAGTTCGCACCTGGAAGCTCTTCAGAAGTGCTTATAACATCTGCTGATTCACGTATTCGTGTGGTTGATGGTGTTGATCTGGTCCACAAATTTAAAGGTAAAAACTTTTTTTTCCCCTTTGTCTCCATTACAAATACCTTGACCCCTTGTCAAACCCAAGACTTGTCAAATTAGGTCTAGGAATAGGGGTCTGAGCTGTACTGCAGTGCTGAAAGAGTATATAACTCAAGACTTGTTCACTGTGATTAAATGATGTTTGCTGGCAGGTTTCAGAAACACCAACAGCCAAATTTCAGCTTCCATTACCCCTAATGGTAAAGATGTGGTGTGTGCTAGCGAGGACTCTCATGTTGTCGTATGGAAACACGAAGGTAAAACCCGACCTGGCAGAAGCAAAGATGTATCCGTGACACGCTCCTATGAGTACTTCCATTGCCAAGACGTATCTGTGGCCATCCCATGGCCTGGCACCGGTGGCTCTTGTGAACAAACCAACCCATCCTCAAGAGACGAGCCAAACGCGCCATGCCACAACATGGTAGATGAAACCTTGACAAACAACCATCCTCCAACTAACAGCTACTTGATTGACAGGTCTCCGACAACTTGGTCAGAAGAGAAGCTTCTTCTGGCTAGGAAGAGCCATTGTTCCAGGCCAAGCTTGGACTCGTCGAACGGGATTTTTAGAAACATGTCAGCCTGGGGAATGGTCATTGTGACTGCAAGCTTGAGAGGGAAAATCACAACATTCCAGAACTTTGGGTTGCCTGTTCGGATATAGGCCCTGATTGAGCAGGGGCTTCACACAGGTATTTGCCAAATCCATGTACATAGAGATTGGATTTGGAGTTGTAATGAAAATAGAAAAATCCAATGTTTTTTTTTAAGAAACCAATGGACTAGCGGAATTCCGTTATAAATACAAAATTTAATTGTCACAGTTTAAAGTTGCTAATGTATAATTAAACTTCTTCTTTTTGGAAGTACAACTGTACAAAGATCTCAATATTATGTGTTCAGATAAGCTAACAAATCCGGCATGAGTTGGCCCAAACCAAAGCCCATAGTAATGGTAAAGCAAACGAAGCCCAATTATACTCCGTAGGAGCGTCAATGCACGGCGAGGTATTTCGTTGATGCTTAGTTTATTTTATTGCCTAGATTGGAGTTATATTTGATATTAGTTCTTCGCCCTAGATTGAATTGAATTGAATTGAATTAACCTTCTGAGATATGCTTCGTGATCAACTAGAGATTTTTATATACGTTTGTTGTGGAATGTGATCCCTTCATCGAATTTAGCACGAATATGCTGTTTTGGTCATGAATTTGTTTCCAATAAAACCATCAACATAAACTTGATTTGTGTTGTGTGCTAATTACAGCCCTTCGCGCGTGTATGTTAAGTGAGATTCTATTCTATTCTATTCTACCCACATATCTAAATCTAAAGGGGATGTACTCTACCTTTGTTGTGGTTTGCTAGGCACTTCATTCTGTGCTTGTCCCGAGACTAAGGGTGTGTATGGATCACTGCCCGTAATATATTATATTGTATTAAATTACATTATCTTACATTGTAATTTAATGTATTATGAGCAACTATTCAAACACACGAATGCATAGCGCAGCATGGCGAATCTGCGTGCACAAAATGGATTGAAGCTCATAAAATTTGCCTTCGTGCCATATACGATGCTTGATTTCTGCTAGTTTTACGGAAGATAAGCCCACTTCTACATACATAGCAAAGTTTTGTAACACGAGACTTATGTTTCTTACAAAAGTACCCACATTGTGGGAAAAAGTACTGTAACAACTTAGGTGCTCGTCAATTCTTACGGAACCATCAATTAACAAACTATTTTCCCTAATCTAAGACGTATGGGCCTAACATACGTTCAGTCTTACCCAAAAATTCTTCATGTGGGCCTAAACCCTAAGCCCAAACTGCTATTGACCAGATCTCCGTGTTGGTTATTTGACTTTTATGAATTATCACTATTTTCTAGACAAACTCTAGAATCATATACTAGTAATCATACAACTAAAACCCTAAACCCTTGATATATATATATACGGATAACTTCCGCATCAATTGCCCAGTCGACAGAAATGGCTTCGCATTCTGCCGCATTAATCTCGCGTTCAATCCAACACCTTCTCCGCCGTCATGCCGCCGCCGCTGCTCTCGCCGGTAAGTCGGTCGTAGGCCGACCTTTGCCGGTCAATCCAACAGTACAGGATCCGGTTTCTGCTGGCGGCGCGGCCAATTTTGGACTTTCTGGTCGATCGCTTGACATGGATTTGTTTGGAAGAGTCGATTGGCCGGCTATAGAGGCGAGCGTACAAGTTAGTATTCTCGCGAAGAATAGCGATGACGATGAAGACTTGTCCGAAGATTTTGATTCGGATGAGTTTGACGACGGCGAAGATTTCTCAGATGATTTTGTTGATGAAGATGAGGATGATGATGATGTCGAAGAGACAATGCCTACAAAGAGCAAGAGGAGCTAAAACAAATTCGACGAATTCGGATTCGATTTGCTAGGGTTTTCTTCTTCTTCTTTTTCACAGTGGTTGTCTATTTCTTGGTAAAATTTGGCATGATAGTTTAGATTTTTGTGTTCCTTGAAATTATAGTGTAATGGTTGCAAATTACCGGTTCAGAGGGATTGTTCTGCTTGCCGGGATGCTGCTCTGCTTCCTTCCATTGATTGTCAAGTAATAAGATCTCAATTGAGCTTCAAGCCTTCAATTTCTTCATTTTTCTTCTGCATTAATAGCATGTTATGTTTTTTTTCCTGGCCACCTCTGTATTACATTCCAGTGAAAGACGCAAGAGGATGAGCTCTGCTCTCCGGTACTTATTTATATTTCAAGAGTTGTAAATTGGTCAAATTTGAGTAACTATGTGTAAAATCTGCGAGATATCCTTTCCCTGATAGGCTCAAATGATCTTCCCAAGGGAAAAAGAAACATAAAGAAACAGAGGGTGTTTGGATGTATATAGTAACAACTAAAATTCTTGTTGCAAATGTAGAGGGGAAATGCTAATACTAACAAATGTAACCAATAATTTGCATCACTAAAGAAATTTTACAAGATGGATACATCTACGAGCTTCAAACTTAAAAAGGTAAATACATGATAGCATATTTTGAGTAGAAAATGATACTCATTCAATGTTTCATTATTTGTTAAGCTGTTTCTGTTTGCCTTGTATCAGCGAAGATTCTTGGCCTTCACTAGTTTAGGAAGAAACACGATCGAAGATTCTTGGCCTTCACTAGTTTTGGAAGAAACACGATCAAGAAGTATGACACTACATGATTGCCAGATTACTGAGTTTGAATCTCATCTCCATGTCGTAATGATCATTTTTATGTTAAGCTTTTAATAACTGAGCTTTTTAGGCGCTCTAGCTGGAGTTCTCAAATTCGAGTCCTTCTAACATGTATGGAGTGTGAACCCCTTCATCATCAACTATCTCGAACCGGATTTAACCGGTTGGTCGAAGACTAATTCGAGTCCTAGCGGTAGCGGCATGTATGGAGTGTGAACGTTGGGAGGATTTGCCTTCGCCCTCAATTATTTCGAACCGGATTAAACCGGTTAGTCTAAGGGGGAAAAAAGTTATCATGAAATACCTTTTCTACACTGGTGTTGCATGTTCATCCAAATGCTCTATCTACTCCTTGTACAAGTCTCCAGTTTGTGATATACTGATATTAGGAAAATAGTAATAATGAAGTAACTAAACCTAAAATCACCAAAGCATAAGTTATCATGAAATAACGTGAAACCCACCCACTTAAATACACTAGTTTAAGGGCTCGTTCGGTAAAGTAGAAGTCAAATTGAAAGAAATTGCTTCTACTTTCACTCCCAATTTTGTAAACTTGCCTATTTTCACTTCCACTCCCCAGTTTTCCCTAACCAGCTCTAAATTCGGTTTACACCTAAATGAGTAAAACCTTTTTCAGCCCATACAAATACTACTGACATTCCAACAAAGCAAAGTTGTACTTACTACATAAGACTTTTTTCAGCCCTATCATTCATCCCCAGTTTCAAGTCTTCCACTACTACTAGTGACCCTACATTTTTAGTGAACTAGGACCTTTATATTCTGATGAATGAAGATCAGAAAAAGTTCAGCAAAACACATGACAACATTGAGAAGAAAAAAACAAAACAGCATTAGAACAAGACAAGAAATATAAACCACTGAAAGAAAACATGTTCTAGGTACAGGGTTCTTCTCCCCTATTGCTAACTTCACTCCATGAAGGGCTCCATCACATCATGATACATCCCCGTCTCCGAGTTCCCGTACTCGGGTGGGTGCTGAGTATGATGTTGATCCAGTGAAGTTGAAGACGAAGGCAAAGCCATTCTTGCAGGCATGGTGAAGCTCCTTCTGAACTTGTTTTCCATCTTCCTTATGCTGTCGGGATGACTTTCGAGGCTCGGAAACTCGTTCGGGTTTGGAGCTCCGGAGTTACCATGCAGATTGTGGTTTTGGTGCGGGTGCGGGTGCGTCTCATCCGGTTTGTTCCCCAGGCTTTCAGGGTTGAACACCTCTGCCCTTCCAGTGAGTGCATTGAAGAAGGAAAGGCCATTAGGCCATTTGATGTCGGGTTCGTGCTCGGTTGTCATCTCCTCCATTCTACCTTCTGCAGAATGAGGCATTAAGAACATGTGGGTCTCGTCTTTCGTGGGTGTGAACCCGAGTGGCGGTCTTTGATAGTTAGGAGAAGCAAGCATGGAAGAAGAGGGCAGCATCCTTTGGCCCCAGTTGAAGATTGGTGGGGGCCGAAGCAGAGGTACAGCCTGATTTGCTGCCATTGGGGAATAAGACAAAGCGTTTCTATTTGAGGAGAAGAGCTGCTGAGTAAGATAGAACCCTGATTTGTAGCCAAGAGACTCAAATGTATGCCTCATTCTTAGCACAAAGTGAAGATCCTCGGGTATCTGATCGAAAAAATATTAATCAAAGTCTAACATCTATGATTGTTGATTTGATACGTCAACCAAACGATACTAAAGACACGTGCAGACGTGCTTCATCAAGAAAACCAGATGAAGTGCATGTGAATGGTAAACACTAAAGGGAAGCTACTGCTACTAGTGTTTAAACAGACTCGTGTCCCGGGAAAAAAGAGTTCTTTATATAAAAGATGATATGAGTCTGTCCCAAGATATTTATAGATTGAAAATAAAGAATGAGAAAGATGCTTTAAAGCTTAAACTATGTTAAAAAACAAGATTAAAAGTGGCTTTAACTATTCATCCAATGAGGCTTTTGACATAAATTAATTATGATTTCTTTTGAACTTGGATAGATAATGAAGCAAGTAAAGAGCATTGAACAGTAGCCAATTGCCATGGAAAGGTAGCTCTAGAGAAGAAGGATGAACTCACAATCTTGCAGGAACCTAGCTGAAGAAGGCCATGAGCCGCTTGAATTACAGCTATAGTCTGTTCCATTAACACAACATGATAACTCGATTAGATTAAGAAAGACAACATAGGAAGAAAAAAACATGCTAATTGCCAAAATGAACCAAAAATCTGAGCAAAACGAATGATAGGTGAAACACCAACCTGAATTCCAGACTCAAACTGGTCGGTCCATTCAGAAGGTAGCTGCAAGTCGTGACAAAACCGAAACATGGGCAAAACAAAGGCCATAGTTGGATTACACAAATCATCAAAATGACAGCAAAAAATATACCAACAAAACAATCATTATTGAGCATACTAGCACAAATCTACCTTTATCATAAAGATTAAGTTCGAAAAGCGCCAAAAGACGAAAAGGTGTTTATGGTGTATTATAACGGGTAATCAGACAACAAGGAGACGTGTAAGGTTACGGATACGTACAGCATCAAAGGAACTCTGCCAGTAATTAGAGGCATTGGGTTCACATTCTGAAGGCTCTTTGAAGACCCATTTGTGGCATTTATCAGAAGCAACCTTTCCCATTAACCTGATGAAATCAAACAAACTCTGAGTTACAATAAGAAACCAGGAAGATTTCCCCTTCCTTACTCAGCTCAGGTTAACTATGTTATGCCTGTAAATCAAACAAGGCAAAAGGGCAAGTAGGGAAAGGGTTTTTGGATCAAATTACTAAACACCTACCGAGTACCCACCCTTCTCCATAATTATACAATTGAATGGACATTTTCCGGAACGATTTTTGGACAGGATCTTCGCTGTCAATCTCGTCGAGACAATCTCCGATTCTCCCTCGGTAAAACCCATCTTCCCACATCAGCATCCTTCACAAGAAACAAAATGACATGGATACTCAAAGCCAAGAACAGTATCATATGGTCCCCAACCACAGTTGCAACCCTAAGCAGTAGTCCATCATTCAACACATTGTCATAGAATTGCTCCATGGCCTCAAATAATTGTGTGAAGCAAATCACAGTTAATTCTTATCAACCCAAGCATGGGCTCCAAATTCAGATTACAAATTACTACCCACAAGTCAACTCTTGTAGTTGGTAGTGAGAAAATGCAAATTAAGCTCAATCCCAGGTCACACTACTCACTAGGGTTTTGAAAATACTCAATCAGCATAAATCTACTTGTCTAATTGATGTGAAATCAGCAAAACCCACATCACAATAACCATTATCACAACCAATAAAACGCAAAACAAGGCAGATACACTCACAGGCTTCCATTGTCATCGCCCACTTTGCAGCCATTGCCACCTCTAACCCTCCTGCAAGAGAACAAAATACAGTCACACAGAAATCGAGAAGAATCTCTGCAAGTTCAGTTAGAGAAGAAGAAGAGGGAGATTACGGGCGAGGGCGAATGGTCCAGAAAACAGAGTAAGTCCAGTCAGAGTTAAGACAGACGCTTCTGAGGGCCTCATGAAGCGCCATCATCCCAACTGCTTCTTTGCTCCTATCTCCTCCTGCTACGCCTGAGCCCACCATCTTTCCCTACCTTGTTCCTTTTTTTTCTGTTTTGAACTGAAAATTTTGATGAAAGACAGTCCACAAGAGTGTGTGAGAATTTGATGAGGCAAAGTTACAACCTTTTTCTTTCTTTTGGGTTTGCTCTTTTGCTTTTGCTTTAGAAGCAGACTGCAATGGTTAACCCTTTCTTCATCTTTTACTCTACTCTGACTCTTCTTCCGCGCTTCTGTTTTTGGGTCTTGATTTTTTTATGGATGTAATTTTGATTCTCCCAAGTAATAAGCAGGTTTGGTGGCCCATTACAGTGGGGATTGAGAGGTAGACCTGTAATTAAAAATGGAGTCTTTATTTATAGGGGGAAGGAGAAGGGCAGTATGGGAATTATGATACTTGCATTACTTAATTTTTACCTAGTTTAATTTGTGGTACTTATTAGATTACAATTTACAAGCTAATGTTTGAGTGAGTTCTCTATTACCCAAAGCACAATTCTTTTACTCCGGTATTAAATTATTTTTGTTGTTGAATTCACCAAATGATTTGGCAAGGGGGAAACGCAGCGGCTGTGTGGGGACAGCTTTCTATGATCCAGTAAAACCAGCAGACGTGTGGGATTGGTGTGAGAGAGTGGGGGGCAAAAGAGAATACAAGTTTGTTTTGCACACTGAATTCAGGGCGGAAATTACACTTTTGTCCTTGGCTGTTTTTGCGTGTTTATGCATACATCTGATCTGGGTCCTCTGTTATTTTGGCTGTTTCTTCTCTGTCAAATTGTGTGAGATAACAAGCTCTTCAATGATAGTACCAAGCTACAGAATCAATTTCGAATTTTGATGTCAACTAAAATTGATTTCTTTCATATTAGTACATGTTTACAGGCCATTAACAAATATTCCTAAATGGATTAATTAATTCATAACCATCATTATCAAGAACCAATTGGATTATTTCTTAATAAACAAAGGTAATTGGATTTAAATGTCGCATTAACCAGTTGTAAAATCACTGCTTTTTATTTGCGTTTCCCTCCTGCGGAGGAAAATGGCATGGAGAAGTGAGAATTTTAAAACATTTTTAGACTGTACTGGTAATAAAATTATGCCAAATTAGAATTTTAAAACATTTTTAGAATAAATAAAATGAATTAGGACAAGGTAGCCAGGAATCTTTACTGGTCAAAAGTGGCATAGCCCCGGGTGTTCTGACTCTGAGACTGACCAAGATTTTTTATATTCAAGGGCCTGTTTTGTCAAAAAAAAATTATAAATATTTTATAAATAAAATCTACTTTTTTTTTTATATTTTTCTATAACATTCAATATTCAAATTTCAAATACCATTTTTTTAAAAAAAAATCTCTTTATAAACAAAAGTCTATTTATAAACACATCTACCAAACAAACCGCAAATCTCTTATATTTCCATGTTTTCAATATCTAAAGAATACGGATCCAGTAAGAATGAACATTAGGGTGATAATTGAAAATATATCATAGTCTTTTGGATTTTTTAAATCCAAAGGCTAGGATTAGATTATCATTTAAGTGATCATGTGTCATGCACATGACTACTTAAGTGGATAATTAACCGGTTATCAGCCGGTCAACGTCGGAGCTCTGACGTTGACCAAATTTTTTTTTTTCGGGCCACTTTTTGACTTAAAATAGCATGTGGATACATTTTGGCTTGTGTGTGCATCTATATTGTCGTATATGTGCATCAAAATTTTATAAGGCGTTGTTCGGCCTAAGTTTTTTTTTCCGACCCATTTTTTTTTCGGGTCTACTTTTTACTTGCGCTGGCATGTGCACCATTTTTTACTTGTGTGTGCATCGATATTGACTTGTATGTGCATTAAAATTTTATAAGATGTTGTCCGATCATTTTTTCCATTTAATTTTTCGCATTCCAACTTTTTTCCAAAACTATTTTTTTGTTTGAGATGACATGTGCATACATTTTGGCTTGTATATGCATCAATATTGACATGTATGAGCATCACAAGATTGTAAAAAACATGCATTGTTTTCTAGAGAAAATGTGCATGAATTGTACATTGTATGTGGATAAGTTTTGACATGTGTACATTCGAGCAAAAAGACATGTGTTTCAATGGTATGCACATGCATACAAGTCAAAAACTCATGCACATACCAAGCCAAGAAAACGATGCATACAATTAAATTTAGATGCACATACAATTCAAAATTCATGCACTTACAAGACAAAACCTATACACATTATGTAAAGTGTATAAGATTTTACATGTGTGTGTATAAGTTTTCACTTACAAAAAATGACACATATAGTCAAACCGTATACACGCATAGTTCAATTTACATGCATGTGCAAGCAAAAAGACATACACTTCAAAGGATATGCACATACAAACCAAAACTCATGCACATTTCAACCTAAGAAAACAATGCATACAAATAGAATTTAGATGCATATACAGGTCAAAATTTATGCACACACATGTCAAAACATATGCACATTCTGCACATATAGTCAAAACCCTATGCAAAATTTATGGAATTTAGATGCACATACAACAAAAAAAGACTTACACTTCAAAAGGTATGCATATGCAAGCCAAAACTCATGCAAATTTCAACCCAATAAAATAATTCACACAAGTAGAATTTAGAGGCAAATATATGTCAAAATCTATGCACACACAAGCTAAAACATATGTACAAGTTGAGAAGTGCATGAGTTTTCACATACACAAAGTCACACATATAGTAAAAAATCTTATACGGATTTTATGCAATATCAATGCACATACAAGTCAATATCGATGCACATACAAGCAAAAATCAATACACGTGTAGTCGCAAGTTTAAAAAAAAAAAAAATGACTGGTCAACGTCGGAGCTTCGGCGTTGACCGTTGGTGACTAGTTTGACCAGTCATGTTGACCGATCAAACTCTAAAAAATCAGGTCATGTGCATTGCACATGACCTTTTAATGAAAGTTTAATCCAAACCTTTGGTTTATTTATCATTCAAAAGCTAAGATATATTCTCATTTTCTCACCCTATTATGTATTCTCACATGACACTTTCTTATATTTTAATATATCTATTATATTTAAATAAATCACTTCTTTATCTTTGTTTTTTGACATTTTGTTTATCCATTGTCTTTATGAATATATTTATATTTATAATGATGTTTTGTTTGTAAAAGACTTATAATATTTTAGAAAATGTGTAAGAAAATAAAGTTTTTTTAAAAATATATATTTTGGGAAGTGGAAAAGTGTGTGAAGGTACAATAAATAGTGTCATTATTTTAAAAAAACTATTTTAATATATCAAGCATACTTATTTATACTTAAATTTGAAAACATATTTATAAATAGATTAGACAAATAATTCCTTAATGACATTTCAAGCAAAACATTGATGACAAAAGGCAACAAAATATTGTACCTAGCTAGTAATTTTATGGAAAAGAATAAGCATAGAGAAAAATTCTATGGTCACGACTCAATCATCGTTACACTTAAAAGAGAATTGCAAAAAACAACTCATTTTGAAATTTAGAAATTGCAAATAAGAGATTATGAATTTTGTACAATCAGAGCATTTAAACGAGAATGATTAGAAAATTATCATAAAAGTAAATATAATATTACTAGACATATATATATATATATAGAATTTTATTAAAAAAATCATCATATTTGTAGGAAAGTAAATACTTTTTTTGTCAAAAGAAGAGGTGACAATCTTCGTAATTTTATTAATAGATAAAAAATGGCTAAGTAGTAATCAAACGGGAGATAATTCGATCCCTACTATTATCAAAAAGCAAAAAAAAAAACACAAGCATGAAAATCATCTAATACATGAAAATCCAAAGAGAACGAATAAGCATAAATAGTTAGGCGATCAGCAATAAAATTTGCTTTTCTATAAATATGACGAAAGTGTACATTCCAATCTCTACAAATGAAGACTCGACACTATCAACTAGACTAGAAAGAGGGTGATACCGAGCGAGATTCTACGAAGGAGCTGTAGGAAAGTAAATACTACGTAGTATGCTGCTTCTTTTTTATCAAAGCATGAAACAAATTCTGGAAAGAGAAACGAAACGAAATGAAAATGAGAAGAGAATAAGGAGTCACGTGCACACGTGACATAACAGAGAGAGTCGGTGTAAAGAAATAAACAAATGGACAAGCCGCACGAATTGCGGGACATTGCGTGCCTCCTCTCCCCAACCCCACGCGCCACCTCTTACTCTGCCGTTACTTCCGCCACGCTGGCGTTGCCGTGACGCCGTCTATTGATTAAGAAGAGCGTGTACTCAGTTGCTGCAAAAGGCGCGTAGCAATAGCCGGTGACATGGGAGAGGAATGAGGAAGCATTTGCTAAAAAAGAAATTCCGGGTTGACGGGTCTTCAAATCGATGCTAGCTGGTCCCACCGTCTCTGTTTACTCCTCTTAAATGCAATAATCAAGGGTTCAATTATTGGGCACATAGACATTTTTGTCTTTTGGCGCATAGGATCGCGCGTAATGTGAGAATAAACTTCCCACGTTACGCATCGATACTGACTCATTCAAGATTCACACGTAACGTGTGAATTGGCTCCACACGTTACGTGTGGGATCGGTTCACATGTTACGTGTGACATTGTATCACACGTAACGTGTAGGAATCTGGCTATAAAAGCCAAATTCGGCTCCTCCTCTTCATTCATCACCATCACTCAGCCGTTGCGCCTCCTTGCCCCTCTCGCGTAACGTCTCCTTGCCCCTCCCGCGTAACGCCTCCTTGCCCCTCCCGCGTAAGGTTAGTTTCTAGAAATAATTATTTGATTTTGTTTTTAATAAATTTAAAGTGTTTGATTAGGAATTATAGATCCATACAAAGTGTTTGGTTAGGTAGATCTACGATGTGGAGATGATTTGGATGGTAGATATAGGTTTTGTAGAAGTTTTTGTGATGTTTATGAATTTGGTAAGGTAGATCTAGGTTTGTTGACATTTTGTGTGAAAAAATGAAAGTGGAAGTGATGATATTGTT
Organism: Rheum nobile; assembly: GCA_027886185.1. Classification (NCBI taxonomy): domain Eukaryota; kingdom Viridiplantae; phylum Streptophyta; class Magnoliopsida; order Caryophyllales; family Polygonaceae; genus Rheum; species Rheum nobile. Next base: position 1,848,610 of record WOAB01000500.1, on the reverse strand, counting down.
AGATTGGTAAAAATTGTGGATTTGTTGTTGAATTTTGGGTATATTTGATAAAAAAAAAATCGGACTGTCTCGCCGGAGAAGACGATCGGAAAGTTGCCGGAATATCGCCGGCGGCTTGCCGGTGAAATTGGAATATGCACATTCACACGTAACGTGTGAATGTGCACCACGCGTTATGCGTGAGAACAAGTCACACGTAACGTGTGAATTTGCAGTTTTTTTGATATCTTGAACGTTGATTTTCTGTTTGTTGATTTTTGTTGATTAAAATGTGTTGATATGTAACCGCATATGGAACCTGGGGAAAGAACTGAACGCAGGATACGTCGCAACCTTGTACGCCAACAGTCGTATGTGACTGGCGAAGAGGTCAAAAGGTCGGAAAGGAGGCAACGGAGGGATGTGTGCTACCGGGATGATGAGACCGGCGCATACCAGATTGGAGCAGGTAGTAGTACTGGGGCTGGTTTAGGGTTTCAAACTGGAGTCGGTATCAGTAGTGGGGCTGTTGGCGATACTGGCATGATAGGAGTGCATAGCCTAATGGCAGTGCCGTCGTTTATTGGGGGTAGAGCAGGCTCTGAGCCTCCGAGGGACCCAGACTATGAAGGAAGTCCGCTGCATTGTTATTCTGATACAATAGATCAGAATAACTATTACGGGCGGAATTTTAGTCTGCCGATACTACCGCCGCATGTGAGCCCTCATCATAGCCCGAGGGATTATTATCAGGGAGATGAGGAGAAGGACAACCCGTGGGAGAACCCGGCAGTGTACCCGAACGCTGCCTATCATCAGTCTATGGTAAGTACATTTAGTATAACATGCATTTGTTTATAATTCATTATTGCATCTGATCTATTTAATAAATGTAGGATCATGCCTGTACATGGGGGACTCAGGACCAGTCCAGCAATGCCTGGATTCCAAGAGAAGATGCCCCAAACACGGCGGGCGAGGAGCCGGGCGAGGAGCCTCAGGAAGCCTCTTCTTCGCGGGGAAAACCACCCCGGTCAAAGAAGAATGTCAGATACGACCCTGAACTGGTGGTGAGCGTTCCTGGAGGTCCGGAGAGACCTGAACTCCTAAAGAGTTTTGTAAACCACGTGGCGTACCTCCTTTACCAGCGCGTTGTAAGTTGAATAGTTTCCAATTTTTTTAATTATTAATCTTGTTTTAAATAAGTCTGTATGATTGCTTAATTATGTTCATATACAGTCGGTGCAACCCTTGAGGTTCCAGCAGCGAGGCAAGCAGTTACGCTCATGGCGTCTCACAACGGAAGACGCGTGGGGTAGCATGGCGTTGGCGTCTGGGCTATGTCATCTATCGGACATCATGCATGAGCATGTGGATGAGACGCTGATTGGTGCCTTCGTCGAGCGTTGGCAACCGGAAACCAACTCATTCCACATGCCATGGGGAGAGATGACTATAACTCTCCATGATGTGTGGATGATCCTTGGGCTTAACATACAAGGGCAAGACATGGGTCCCCCAAAGAAATGGCACGAGCAGCTGAGCCGCAATGATTTGAAGAAGGCGTTGATGGAGCAGACGCATGAGTTTTTTGAGCTGGAGGATGGTGCTATCGTCGCCGGTAACTTGCACGCGGGAGATTTTAAGACTCATTGCGAGGAGTTGGCGTCGAAGAAGCTGGCGGCTGGGTTCTTGCTGTACTTGGTGGGGTCTGCCCTCTTTCCTGACAAGTCTCAGCATCGCTTGCCCGTTTATTACACTTCGTTCGTGACTGATCTGACAAAAGTCACGAACTATGCATGGGGTACCGGTGTTCTTGCACACGTGTACCGCAGCTTGGGCGAGTGCACAAGAAAAGAGGCACGGGTCATGTCCACATGTTTCACTCTGATCCAAGTATTAAATGGCTTGAATAAAAATATCTAAATTTTTGTTATAGATATATTATATGTTTATTATGTAGGGAATTGACATATGTGTAATTATTTTGTAGTCATGGATATATCAGTACTTTCCCATGTTTAGACCTGCACAGAGTGTTTACTGGGACCCACAACAGCCGATCCCATACGCCAGAAAATGGGACATGTCACATGAACCCAACCGGACCAGGAATTATAGGGAGGAGCTGGATGGGATGCATGCTGATAGTGTAAGTGCATATACGGTCCTTATCTATTATGTTAAAATATATATGCATGATAAGTTGTTTGAAATTCAATTGTGTTTAGGTTGAGTAGATGTCATACGGCTCCATTGACTTCAATAATGAGATGTTTGCTTCATCGCGATTTCATGGAGTCATATCCTGTTTGTGGGTCACCGAGCCTTACATGCCGGATCGAGTAGCTCGGCAGTTTGGGCGTGCACAACAATGTCCAAGACCATCGATTGTTCCCATTAAGGCATGGAGGGGCGTGAAGATTAGCAATTACACGGTGGAGTACGATAGATCCTTACATGCATGGAATGCCCGCAATGAACATTCCATTAGCCTGCAAGCCATGGGTCCTCCAGTCCGTCAACACCACCAGTGTACCGATGATTACATGCAGTGGTACCTCCAGCATACACATCCATTCATCATCCCTCAAGAGGATCGTTACACTCAGCAGCATGTAAGTAATCATGTAATTATATCCTGATTATTTTTGACTTCGTGTATGTTTATTAATCGTATCCACTTATCTTCTGTGCAGTGCCTTGATAGTTGCTATTCACGTATGGATCCATATCGCGATCATCACCATGGAGATGACCGATGTGAAGACGTAGCCGAGGCGTTACGACAATCATTGAAGCAAATGTATCCCTTCCTTTCGAACCATTGAACTTGGCTGCTTCGTCATTTGAGCATTAGTTTGAATGTTTTGTTGAAATTTGAATGTTATGACTTGAGTTTGAATGTGTTTGTTGAAGTTTGAATGTTATGACTTGAGTTTGAATGTTTTGTTGAAGTTTGAATGTTATGACTTCAGTTTGAATGTTTTGGGGAAGTTGTTTGGATTATGACATGATAAGCGGTATTTTACATAGCGCTACTAGTAGTTATTAGCATATTATTGAGGAGATTTGGATTTGATTTATGGGATATTTCTGTAATCCGGAGAAAAGGTGAGAAGTGGTTAAATCATAGGATTTACAGAGTTTTGGAGGTAAGTTGGTGTTTGAGGACAAACCGCGATCCCCCGCGATCGCGGTTGGTCGCGGTTTTCTGAGCGACTGAACAGTTTCCACTTTTCTCGAACTGCTTGGCTGTTTCGTTTTGTTTAATTAGTTATGACTTCAGTTTGACAGGAATTGGGGAAGTTGTTTGGATTATGACAACAATAGAAATGTCGTACTCATTGCAGCATACTATAGGAATGTCGTACTCATTGCATCATATCATTCATTACATAAATCGACTGTTTCGACCTTCTTCTTTCGTTTTGGCTTCTTTTCGTCCTTGTCTGGTTCATACTCCAACGCACGATTGTAGTATGAATCTTCTGAGGCTTGCAATGATTGACCGTCATCACCCTTATAATCTCCTTCTCTTCAGCAGTTGGTTGCCCAGCTAATGCACTACCATACAAATTGTCTCCTATGACATGGTTGTGAGTTCCATGTTGTACAGTGATCCTCCACAATCCATTCGGCCTTTCTTTCAGCCTCAACATGAAGGGACACCCACATTTCTTCGACCTTGTGATGTCTCTCACTTGGTCAGCTCCTTTAGGGACGTTTTGTCCATGCCTATCACATGGTAACCAAGTCCCCCCGAGGGTCGAAGGGGTGGAAGCTTTATTCCTCCACTTTTTGATGCAGAATTGCTGATTCATAGCAATCTCCCGTGCCCACAAAAAGGCTTCTTCTCTAGACTCCCATATTTGATCAGATGTGAAGAACCTTGAATAATCGGCCGAGACATACACATCCTCCTCTGGTAGTACACTGAACTGAGGCTGTGTGTGTAGGGATGGAAAGCACAGCTGTGGGGTAGCATCAGATGAAGATGCTTCTGGAGGAAACGGTATCCCAAGATCAAATGATGGTATATCAATAATTGGTTGAGGTGTGTTCCAATCCTGCAGTTTTTTCGGCGTTTCCCAAACCGGAAATGTCTTCTGAGGCGTGCTCCAATCCTGCAGTTTTTCAGGCGTTTCCCAAACCGGAAATGTCTTCTGTGGAGTACTCCAGTCATTGAGGGAGATATTGTTTAACCCCTCGTATAAATGATAGTTCGTCTGCATACACGAAATCATGTCATCAATTAGTGCACTGATTATAAAAAAGCACGTTTACTGTCAAACCGTGCCATATTACAGAATGAAACCTGGTTTCGGGTGGTGATTACACACGTAACGTGTGTAGAGTGTCCACACGTTACGTGTGAAACACACCCACACGTAACGTGTTTAACACCTTCACACGTTATGTGTGAACATTCTTCACACGTAACGTGTGAAACTGTTCTTCAATATAACAGCAAATTCGTAGCCCTAAACCCTAAACAACGCTCAATCTTTGTTTCTAATACCCTAAACAATAAAATGAGATCTTTAATATTAAACAATAAGTATCAAAAATAGCTTCCCTAAATCCTAAACAACAAATATAATGGGCCATAAAAAATAATTTCTCTAAACCCTAACCATGAAGCTAAGAACTTTAAACATTTTCAAAACAAGAAATAAAAAAGACAACTTTAGGGTTACTTATAGAAATTACTTCGTTCCAAAGTGGAATATATTCCCCATTGTTGCTCCAATACTCGTTGTTGTTCGGATTGTCCATTTTTTGTACAAAAAATGTGAGTGAAAATCAAGATTTTGGGAGTGTTTAGGATGAGGGTTTAGGTTCGAAATGGATTCGAAATGGGTTGTTAGCGGACAAAGAAGATGGGTCATTATTACAGTTAGGTGGGGACAAGACGGTTAATTCAATGCGTTTTGCAACAGACTGAACCACACGTTACGTGTCAAACCGTGCCACACGTTACGAGTGAAGTAGATTGGCACGTTACGTGTGAAACACACTAACACGTAACGTGTGATTACTAGGGTTTAGGGTTTAGGCGTATGTAGGGTAGGGTAGGGTAGGGTAGGATGGATAGGGGTAGGGTTTAGGTTTTGTGGTTTAGGGTTATGGCATTTCGATAGAGTTTAGAATAATGAGTTTTAAGTTTAGGGTTTAGGGTTAGGGTTAGGGTTAGGGTTTAGGGCTTAGGGTTAGTGTTATGATTAGGGTTTAGGGTTTGAGTTTAGAGTTTATCTTTAATTATTAAGGGTGAATTTGGGTATGCGAGTTACATTGTTTATGAGAGTGGTTGACGTTTAGGGTTATTAGGGTGAGAGTGGTTGAGGTCCTTAATGCTAGTGGTTGAGGTCTTTAATGCTAGTGGTTGAGGTCTTTAATTCTTGTGGTTGTGGTCTTTAATTACTACAGTTGTATATATCATTTCACTATATAAGAGGCATTAGGGTTGTTTGTTCACTACAACACTTCCAACACAAGCGGGATTGAAGATTCATTTGTGGGTAAGCTTCTTCTTCCAGTTTCTTTCGATTTAGTAACCCTAATTGGCCTTTTCATATTAATGGATTTGTAGGAAACCAAGCACTACATCAAATAATGACATCTTCATCCGAATCATCATCAAACCTAAATAGGCACCATCAACAAATAAGTGCTCCACAATGCGAGTGTAATTTGAAAACCATTGTCCGTACTTGGGATTTGCAGTGGAACTACGGAAGGAGGTATTGGGGATGCCCAAGACTAGGGTGTTTATACAGGAATTGGATTGATCCTGTGTACGAGGAGAGGGCACACGCGGTTATTCGACAACAATGGCGGGAAAAACAAGATCTTATTAAGGGGAATCAAGATGTTGTTAAGCAAGAACTTTTACAAGATATGGATAAGATGCGTAGGTATAACCTCAATCTATATAATGATGTACATCATATAATGCCTTGATGTCGTATCTTTTGTGTAATGTTGTTTACGTACTATCAACCTTTGTAGGGAGCAAGCAATTTTATCAAAGCAGAGACATGATATGTCGCAAAGTTTTACAAGAGACTATCCTAATTTTTTCAAACGCAACTAGGCGATGTCATTTATTTTGTGCTAGGTTTTCTAAGTTTATGAAGAACTTGTATTATTTCTTGTATTGTGAGCTAAATGTGATTGTATTCATCCAACGTAATGAACAATTGTATTCTATCTTCTATGTTGATTATTTTGGGGTGTTTTTTGTAGGATTTTAGATAAACAAATAAATACTACAAATAAACAATAATATGATACAACATTCATACATGTAACATTATAATATGTATAAAATAAATAATAATTTAACATTGAACAATAAATAAATACCACAAAATATACAATAATATGACATACACAAATACCCTAAACCCTATAACCATTCTAAACCCTATTGACTAATCCACACGTAACGTGTGGGTACAAATCACATGTTACGTGTGAAATGGTCCCACACGTAACGTGTGGAGCACTGTCACACGTAACGTGTGGTTTGTACCCTCACGTTACGTGCGAGCCTATGCGCCAAACGGCAAAATGCCTATGCGCCGAAAAGTAATCGTGTATATATATTAAAGCAAAGGAATTTAAAGCAATTATATTGATTATGACCCCATAAATTTTAGGTGTCAATTTATGGTTAATTTAATTTATTTTTATATTAATAATTTTATTTTATTTAAATTACAATATCTAATCACAACTAACTTCAAATATTTAAAATTTTAAATCACAATATCTAATCACAACTAACTTCAAATATATAAAAACTATATATAACTTTTTTATAAAATTTAATTTCTATAAATTACACATACAATAAGCTTATAATATATGATAGATTTCTCACTAAACTTATATATAAAATACATCTTATATTCATTTATGTAATTAGTAATGTTAGTTTCATGCGTTTGCATATATAATTTAACCTATATAAATTTATGGGCCAAAATCATACAATATATACAATTTCCAACTCATAGTACATGTGCTTTTATAATCAAGCCCATTATATTATATTATTACACATACAAATTTATGGCTCATTTAGAGTAAAATGACCCGAATAAATTTTATAGTCCATCTATATATATTAAAGCTATTGAATTTCGAGCCACCAAAATGCTTTTGGCTCCACAAATCCTACATATCATTTTGTTATTATTGCACTTTTTTTCTTAACATTATATTTCAATTTAAACCACAATATCTAATCACGCCTAACTTCAAATATATAAAAACTATATACAACTTTGTTGAATGCTTATACATTTTTTTATAAATTTTGATCTCTACAAATTGCAAAAAATAAGCTTATATCTGTCAAACTAATATATGATAGAATTCCTACTAAACTTATATATAAAATACATCTTATATTCATTTATGTAATTAGGTATATTATTTTTATGACTTTGCATATATAGTATGATATATATAAATTTATGGACCAAAATCATACAATATATACAATGAGTTGGAAATTGTATATATAGGTATATTATTTTTATGACAATCATAAATTATGACTTTGCATATATTTTTATGACTTTGCATATATAGTATGATACATATATAATTTTAATTTTTATAATTTTAAAATCTTCACCTTACTTTATTGTATCCATGTTTAACCAAAACTTAGTTTGAAGGTATAATACAGTATCTAAGATTTGAAAATTTGATTATGAATTGTTCAAATATCAAACTAATAAAAAACATAAAAAATAAAGAATTTGTTATAATACTTAATATTGATCATGTTCACGATTTTGTCATAATTATTTTTTCTCTAAAAAAATTTCTATTATAATCCAAACATGAGTTATACATATTATGAATATTTTTGGCTTTCTTATTCAAAAGATATAATTACTAATCTAATAGTTTTTGTCAATGAACCACACATAAATTATTTGTTTGAAATCTGTTTAAAAGACCATCTATTATATATGCCACGTATAAATAATTTTGTAAATCGAGAATAATTTTATCGAGATTTTTAAATTAATAATCATTATAATATATCTATATTAACTATTCTCTAAATGAGTCTACATAAATTCCTACATATCATTTTCAATGATCCAGCGAGAATTATATTTTTCTAAAAAATACTTCGATATAACATTAATTTAATTCAATCATAAACATTTTTTTCTTTCTCAAATTACATTTACCCGTACGAGGTACGGATTCTACACTAGTCACGAATTATTCTTATGGTACCTTCAAGCGAAAATGGATGAAAACATTTTTTTTATATATTGATAAGGTAAACATTCGAGTACCGACAACAACGTCGGAAAACTCAAAAAGCCGAAAAATCGACAACCGAAAAGCTGGTTAAGAACAACAAAGCAAAAAAAAATACAACAAAGCAAACAAAGGATGAAAACACTTTAATTTTGGCTTTAACTCCACCTTTTATGTTTTTATTTCTTGATAAAAAAAAATTAATAATAGTTAAAAAAATCATAGTAAAACATCTTTTCAAATGAGAGCTAACACCTTTAGATAAAAAAAACAAGGGTGTGAAATTGCTTTCCATTTCTATTCATTTCAATGTGGGAATTAAGTTTTAAAACCATATAAGAAAACACATAAAACTCTATTGGAGTGACAAACTCAAGCTTATAACTGAATTAATTACAAAGTTTGCTTTGCGGAAGAAGAGAGAACATAGGAGCTCTTATTATACACATAAGTAGCCATGTGATGAGCACGTGCTTATTCTAACAGAATGGCACACTAGCTCCAACTTTCTAATAGAATGACCTAACTAAGTATTCCCCAAAACCCCCCCTCAAGATGAAGATAGGGAAGCCAGCTTCAGCTTTGCTAAGAAGCTCCGAATGGCGTGGACCCGCAAGCGATTTGGTAAGAATGTCGGATAACTAAAGGTGTGTAGGAAGATAAGAGACTGAAATAGGCCTTCTTGCAACTTGTGACAATGAAGTGGCAATCCAAGTCAATGTGATTGGTCGAAAACTGGATTGCGAGCGATATGAATCGCAACTTTTTTGTCCATCCTTAGTTTGAATCACATGGATAAAAGCCTTGATGTAGGAGCGAGAAAGCAGACGCTTTGGTGGAAAATGAATGAGTCCACGTGCATCATGTAAGTCATCAACTATTGTAAGGAAATATTTGTGCCCATTTTATGTAGGAATACGATGTGGTCCTCATAGATCTAGGCCAAAAGGCTTATGGTTAGAGATGGTATTGATGGGAAAAGGGTGGTTTGTGTTGCCTAGCTTTTTGGCATTATGAACAGTTGAGCATTACAAATTAGATAAAACAGTACCGGATAGTTTCCTCTTTTTAGTTGGTCTTTGGTTGAACGTGGAAAATGTAATTTCTAGGATGTTATTTTATGTGAAATTAAAACATGGAAATTGGTAAATTATATTTGATTAAAATCTAAATTATGAGAAATATGGGGGAAGAAAATATTACTCACCCCTCTCTAGGTGATTGTACTTTCTATGTTTTGTAGGAATTGAAAATACTATGAATTAAATATGTGCATTTTTCAAAAACAAAAAGATAAACCAAACACATATATTTGATATCACTTTTCAAGTAATTTAAAATCATGGGAATTTACTTTCCAAACCAAACGAGCACTTATTATAGGGAATGTATCCCACTCGAATGTGCCAAACAAGGTGAAATATAGCAAGAGTTAGGATGCAAATGGCTTGAATTAGAAGTAGGTAAAGAAGTAATGTTTAGATCGAGTGGATCAGCTGTTGCTCTGAGCATGCATTACAGAAGAATCATTGCCAAAGGAAGGAGTAGAACAAACCTCTCTTTGCTTCTCCTCTTGAATCAACATAGCGTAAACTTGAGCAATTAAAAGAGTGAGAATCATCATCATAATGTTGCCTCAAACTGTATTGTAAGACTCATTCAATCCCATGAGCAACTCGAGTAAACATTGTTCTTGTTCCTGACCATTCAAAGCTTCATCTCCGCGAGTTGTGACATTGCTCACAACAATGTTTACACTAGTTGCTCGTGAGTTTTTTTTTATTAGGTAAAAAATAGACTGGAAATCACAAAAGATACGGTTTCTCAATCTATAGCATTATTTCGGATGAAAATTATAAATTCTAAACTCTCGAATATCTTTCAAGGAACTCTGCTGGATCGTCTTAGCGATGAAATCGGCCACCACATTTGTTTATCGAAAGACATAAAAAATCTGCACTAAAAAAACCGTTGTAAAACACACAGAATATTAGAAATTAACATTTCAATATCCCATGGACAGTGTCAGTTGCTCGTTTTTTTTTATTAGGTAAAAATTAGACTGAAAAACACATAAGAGCCGGTTTCTCAATCTATAGCATCCTTTCGGATGAGAATTACAAATTCTAGACTATCTCTAAAATATTTCAAGGAACTCTACTGGACCTTCTTCGCGATGAAATCGGCCACGACGTTTGTTTCTCGGAAGACGTGAGAAATCTGCACTAAAGAAAACAGTTGTAAAACACACATGATATCATAAATTAAAATTTCAATATCCCATGGACAGTGCCAGATTTGATTCAGAACATTCATAATGGTAAGGTTGTCGCATTCAAGATGAATGTTGGTAATGCCTAACTCATAGGCCTTTACCAGAGCATTTCTTACTGCCAATATTTTTGTTTTTAGCGGGGTTGAGATACCACATTTATCCCCAAAGAGGAAGGTTGGTTTACCCGTATTGTTCCTGAAAATGTAACCAAAACTAGATTCACCATTGGTTTTGGTGGATCCATCTGTGTTGATCTTAATAATATTATCCGGTGGTTTTTTCCATTTCTTTGTTAGTAGTCTAACAATGTTCGTTCTATGAGTTTTTTGTTTGTCTTCTGCTAAACAGTCAGGGTTCCAGCATTTTATTTTATTCCAGTTCTCAATTTGTTTCTTAATGTAAATTGGTACATCATTTATGGAGTTGGCATCATCCTTTGGTCTTCCAAAGCTTTATTGGTTTCTATAAAACCAAATGCCCCACTAAGAGACCATCAATTCTATGAATTGTGATCTATCAGTTTTTTATCGAAATTCTTCAATGATTTCATTGATTTTTTTGTTTCCTATGTTTAGGGATCTGATGATGCCATAGGTATCATAATTTATTTTTTCAATTGTTTTTATGGTATGGTTACATTGAAAAAAGAGATGATTCAAATCCTCCAAATGAGCATTGCAACGTATACAACCCGGGGGAGTTGCTACACCTTTTTCTGTTAATCTAGTTTTTGTTGGGAGTCCGTTTTTCATTATTTTCCAGATAAAGTTTTTAACTTTGGGATATGTGTCCATCTTCCAGATCCATGAAGAATCATAGGCAGTATAACTCTTGTTTTTGTTAATTAGTTTCATAGCAGAATTTGTAGAAAACCAACCATTTTTGCTAGTTTTTCAGTACATTCTATCATAGATCTCATTTAAGGGTATTGGGATCGAGGTTATTTTTTTTTGCTAAATCATAAGGTAAACATTGTTCTAATAAATCCTTATTCCAGGTTTTATTTGGCAATATAAATTCAACTACCAGGGCATCTTTATCCAGGATTGATTGTGTGTTTATGGTTTCACATAAAGGGGTGTTCAAAACCCAGTTATCCGTCCAGAATTTGATTGTTTTGTGATGAGAGTCTACTACCACAACCCATCTCGGTGGGCCCCCAAGGACCCTTTTGGGTCCCCTTACCGGGGTCCGACTAGCCTGACCTGGCTAGACCGGCAGGAACCAGCCTACTCTCAGCAGGCCTGCAGGCCACACACCCCAACCATTTCTCAGGGTGTTAGCCTGTAGGTTGTTGGAGGTGGGATTCGAACCCAAGACCTCCCTTTAACAAGTGGGAATGCAGCTCAATTGGTTAACAAGTGGTGATATTCCCACTTGTTAAAGAGAGGTCTTGGGTTCGAATCCCACCTTCAACAACCTACAGGCTAACACCCTGAGAAAGGGTTGTGGTGTGTGGCCTACAGGCCTACTGAGAGTAGGCTGGTTCCTATCGGTCTAGCCAGGTCAGGCTAGCCGGACCCCGATAAGGGGACCCAGAAGGGTCCCTGGGGGCCCACCGAGATGGGTTGTGGTAGTAAACTCTCATCATACTTTCTCAGGGTGTTAGCCTGTAGGTTGTTGGAGGTGGGATTCGAACCCAAGACCTCCCTTTAACAAGTGGGAATATCACCACTTGTTAACCAATTGAGTTGCATTCCCACTTGTTAAAGAGAGGTCTTGGGTTCGAATCCCACCTCCAACAACCTACAGGCTAACACCCTGAGAAAGGGTTGGGTGTGTGGCCTGTAGGCCTGATGAGAGTAGGCTGGTTCCTGCCGGTCTAGCCAGGTCAGGCTAGCCGGACCCCGATAAGGGGACCCAGAAGGGTCCCTGGGGGCCCACCGAGATGGGTTGTGGTAGTAGACTCTCATCATACTTTCTCAGGGTGTTAGCCTGTAGGTTGTTGGAGATGGGATTCGAACCCAAGACCTCCCTTTAACAAGTGGGAATATCACCACTTGTTAACCAATTGAGTTGCATTCCCACTTGTTAAAGGGAGATCTTGGGTTCGAATCCCACCTCCAACAACCTACAGGCTAACACCCTGAGAAAGGGTTGGGGTGTGTAGCCTGCAGGCCTGCTGAGAGTAGGCTGGTTCCTGCCGGTCTAGCCAAGTCAGGCTAGTCGGACCCCGATAAGGGGACCCAGAAGGGTCCCTGGGGGCCCACCGAGATGGGTTGTGGTAGTAGACTCTCATCATTTTGCCATTACCAACTTGCCAGATTTGAACTCAGCCATGAGTTCAATCATTTTGGACCATTGCCAAGAGCAATTTTCTTTTTTCTCGTAATGAAATATTTGGTTTGTTTTCAAGTATTTTTCAGTAACAACTCTAACCCAATAGTTATTCGATTCTGCTAGGATTTTCCATAGTAATTTGAATTGAAGAGCTTTATTCATGTCTTTAGCTTTTCTCAATCCAAGACCTCCTTGATGGACTGGTTTACATATTTTTTTCCAGCCTATAAGAGGTTTATAGGAGCTGTCTTTATTCCAAAAAAGGATCTATTTAATTTGTCGAGTTCATTGTGTGTGTGTGTAGGTAACATAAAACTTTGCATAAGATAGTTTGGTCTTGATGCCAGATTGGTTTTAATCAGCGTTGTTCTTCCTGCTTGGGAAAGAGAGTTTGCTTTCCATTTAGATAATTGGTGTTGGGTGTTAATTAAAAGGTCAGCAAATGTGTTCGAGTTGACTCTACCATTAATGATAGGGCAACCAATATATTTTTCGAGGGATATCATATTTGTGATTATAAGAGTACTTTTTATTGCTAATTTCTTTTGGTTGGAAACCTTTTTTGTGACTTGAAAGGCCGATTTATGAAAATTTACTTTTTGTCCTGAGATTTTGCAGTATTCATCAATAATATCCTTGATTTCCTTGCAGTTTTCATGCTTAGCTTTTGAAAAGATCACAATGTCATCCGCAAACGCCAGAAACGGAATTCGTGATCCTTGTTGAGTGATTTGAAATCCTAGAGGATTACGAGGTCTTTCTGAAGCTTTTTGGAGTTTTCTGGCAAGGATTTCAGATCCTATAATAAACAAGAAAGGGGACAGGGGGTCACCCTGTCGAAGTCCTCTTGATGGTTTAAATATTTATGTGGATCCATTATTTACAAGTACCAAGAAAGATACCGTTGTAATACATTCTTTAATCCAGTTGATAATTTTTTCATGGAATCCAAACTTTTTCATAATTTTAATGATGAAGTTCCATTCAATTCTATCATAAGCTTTTTCCATATCTAATTTTAGGGCAATGAAGCCTTCAGTTCCTTTTTTCGATTTAAATGAGTAAAAGATTTCATGAGCAATCAAGATATTATCTTGAATGGCTCTGTTAGCAACAAAGACACCCTGTAGGGGGTGGATTAATTTTTCCATGGTTCCTTTAATTCTTGTTGTTATGATCTTCGAGATAATCTTATAAATTATAGAGCATAGACTTATAGGTCTATAGTGATTAGTAGAGTTCGTATTGTCACATTTTGGAATCAAAGAGATGAAAGTGTGATTTATTTGTTTGAGCAGTTTCCGAGAAAGAAAAAAGATTTTAACTGCTTGAATAACAGACGGACCTACAATATCCCAATATTTTTGGTAGAATTTTGTTGTCATACCATCAGGCCCCGATGATTTATCCGAGCCATTGTTAAAGACAACCTTCTTAATTTCTTCATTGGATACGTTTCTTATTAATTCTAAATTATCCTCTGTAGAAATTTCAACCTGAATTAATTTCAGATTTTCCTGGAATAGTCTTTGGTTCATATCCTCACTTCTGAATCTTTTGATGAAATCATTTTTTATTTCATTTCTAATGTTTTCTTCTCCATTAATACTTGTTCCTTCTTGTGTTTTAATTTCTTTTATGATTTTTCTATTTCTTCTTCCCACTAGTGGAAAAAACATTTTTTGAGGCTCCCTTTTAGAGGCGTACATATTTCAAAACGCCTCAACAACGACCTACGCAATCAGTTTTTCAGGTTTTTGAGACGGATAATTATTTTATACGCCTCAAAAAAATCTATTGAGGCGGGCAAATAATTATACGCCTCAAAAAGTTTCCGAAAAAATATTTCCGCTAAAGTATTAGAGGCGGGCCAAATGTAGACCCGCCTCTAATGGTACATAATTGAGGCGGGCGAAAAAGCCCGCCTCTATTAACTTTTGTTGAGGCGGGCATATTATAGCCCGCCTCAACAAATGTATGCAATAGAGGCGGGCATAAAGAGGCCCGCCTCTATTGCCTCATTACATTCAGCTTATAGAGGCAGGCATATTAGGCCCGCCTCTATAAGTCTACCCTAATTAAATTAAAAACATTCAGCTCCGCGCGCGCCTTCGTTCATATCTTCGTATCGTCGTCTTCGCCGAGCTCCGACTTCCTCTCCTTTCGCCGAGCACTCGGTTTCACCAGAGTTCCGACTTCCTCACCCGATTCCGCTGGCCGGTAAGCACATCTAACACCCTATTTTACTTTAATTTCATCAAACACATTTACAATTTTATTTAGGTTCATACTGAATTGGAGAAGTAATTGGAGAAGTAAAATCATAAGTACTGAAGCTTGTACGGATTTGGAGAAGTAAAATACGAGCAAATCCTAATGTACTGATTTCAAATTTGTGTATTTTGTGTTTAAAGCTTGTACGAATTTGTGTATTTTTGTGTGTAAAGCTCGTGCATTGAAGGTGTTTGATGAAATGCCCCTATGAATATGCGTTTCTCTAATAGGCGGGCCTAATACTGATTTCGAATTTGTGTATTTTGTGTTTAAAGCTTGTATGAATTTGTGTATTTTTTGTGTTTAAAGCTCGTGCATTGAAGGCAATGAGGATGTAATATACTAGAGGATCACATTTTTACAGTTTATTTAATTGGGGAAATTACATTCTGCAGGTTGATAGAGGCATTGTCTTGAAGGATCGATATTGGGTCAAGGTAATACTTCTACCCTAATTCCTTAGGCCCTTGGCGGGATAGAATTCATAATTTAGGCCCTTGGCGGGATAGTTGAGTTTGTATTTTTTCTTGCTTAGTTGCGTATTATTATCTATTTAGGCCCTTGGCGGGATAGAATTCATAATTTAGGCCCTTGGCGGGATAGTTATTAGAAATGATATTAAATCTTCCTTGTTTTGCATTTATTACTAGAAATGAGTCATCCTTGGATGTACGGTGATCATACTACGACACAATACTTGAGTGGGGTTGAGGAGTTCATTAGATGTGCTTTAGCACACCAACGGAGTACGAAAGCCGAAAAAATCTATTGTCCATGCCGTGATTGTAAGAATATAAGGCGGTTAAATGATATTGATGAGATTGAGGATCATTTATTTCGTCGTGGTTTCAAACAAGATTACCATGTTTGGTTTTGGCATGGTGAGAAAATACCTGATCGTCCAAGTTCTAGTGTCAATGAGTTTGATGTTCGGGTAGACACTGATGATAGTGATGATGATATTGCTGAGAATAATGAGATGGATGATGATGATGACCAAGAAGATGATGAAATAAATGGGATGATGGATGGGGTGAGAGATCACTTGAACGAACGACCTCAGATGTTCGAACAAGTATCAAAGGATGCAGAGACTCCCTTGTATCCCGGGTGTACAAAATTTAGCAAGTTAGAGGCTGTGTCAATACTTTACAACTTGAAATGTGCTTCTGGTTGGACTGATGGAAGTTTCAACACCTTATTGGAATGGTTAGGTGAATTTTTACCAGAAGGCAATGAGATGCCTATCTCTACTTATTATGCCATGAAATTGATGTGTCCCTTAGGCTTAGAGGCCATCAAGATAGATGCTTGCCCAAATGATTGTATGCTTTACAGAAATGAACATGAAAATTTGAATGAGTGTCCAAAGTGCGGTGCATCTCGTTACAAGCGTAAAGGGGTAAATTCGGCTAAGAGGGGCCCAGCAGCTAAGGCTATGTGGTATCTTCTGATAATACCTAGGTTTCAGCGTTTGTTTTCGTTAAAGAAGGAAGGAAAAAATCTGAGGTGGCAGGCGGAAGGGAGAAAGAAAGATGGACTCCTTAGACATCCTGCTGATTCTCCTCAATGGAGAAATATTGATAAGAAATATTCTGAATTTGGTGATGAGGATATGAATCTGAGGCTTGCTTTATGTACAGATGGTGTGAATCCGTATGGCACTCTAAGCAGCCAACATAGCACATGGTCGGTTCTTCTAGCGATTTATAATCTTCCTCCATGGTTGTGTATGAAGCGCAAGTTTATCATGTTATCACTCCTCATCTCCGGGCCTAAGCAACCTGGGAATGACATAGATGTGTATTTGGCTCCACTTGTTGATGATTTGAAATTACTGTGGAATGAAGGTGTTCCAATGTTCGATGCATACATCAACTCAAACTTTACCTTGCGAGCTATGGTTTTTTGTACCATAAATGATTTTCCAGCATATGGAAACTTGTCTGGGTACAAAACCAAAGGAGAACAAGCATGCCCTATATGTGAAGAAGATATGAAACCCGCCTACTTGAAAAATTACAGGAAAAATGTATATCTAGGGTACCGGAAGTTCCTTAGTCAATATCACCCTTACCGTAAAAAGAATGAGTTCAATGGGTACACCGAGGAAGGAGTAGCTCGTACACCTTTGACAGGATCACAAGTTTATGAACGGATTAAAAATGTTGACACCAAATACGGCAAGGGCTTCAAGTCCATCTCTGAAAAGGGTGTTTTATGGAAGAAAGCGTCTATACTATGGGATCTTCCTTATTGGAAAGATTTGTCGGTTAGGCATTGTCTCGATGTGATGCACATTGAAAAAAAATGTTTGTGATGCTATAATTAGGACATTGCTAAATATACCCGGAAAGACGAAAGACAATCAGAAAGTTCGTTTTGATATGAAAGAGAGGAATATTCGACCAGATTTGTGGCCCGTTGTAAAACCGGATGGTAAAAAGACTTTTCTGCCTCCGGCCTATTACACAATGTCAAGAAAGGAGAAAAAAGTGTTTTGTGAGTGCTTACATGGCATTAAGGTTCCATCGGGATATTCGTCAAATGTAAAACGTCTAGTTTCTCTTTCGGACCTTCGGTTGATTGGTATGAAATCTCATGATTGTCATGTATTGATTAATGTTTTCTTGCCGATCGCACTTCGTGGGATATTGCCGAAACACGTGAGACATGTTATAACAAAACTGTGCGTGTTTTTCAGTTCCATATGTGCTAAGGTTATTGATCCGGAAATATTGGATGCTCTCCACGTTGATATTGTTGAAACTTTGTGTCGATTTGAAATGTACTTTTCGCCATCTTTCTTTGACATAATGGTACACTTAATTGTTCATTTGGTTCGAGAAATCAAGTTATGTGATCCGGTGTATTTAAGATGGATGTATCCTTTTGAGAGATTTTTTGGCAGTTTAAAGGACAAAGCAAAGAATCGGGCGAATCCAGAGGGTAGTATCATTCGTGGAGTCCTTCATGAAGAGATATCTCAATACGCAGCTGAGTTTTTGTCAAGGCTTCATCCAATAGGTCTTCCAAAATCTCGTCATGCAGGGAGGCTTGAAGGAGAGGGAGTAATTGGTAAAAATGTGATCTTGCCCTTGAGGATAAAGATTCTGGTAACAAAGTGCTCGTAGCGGATGGTATGGTACAACCCTCAAATGGTGCATCGTCCCAACACTTTACACCGATGAATCCTGATCACTACAAAGTCCAAGTTGATTTTGTTTATGATGGACCTCATGATGATATTCTTCCGGTGCCTACGGGTGATGGTTTCACTAACTTAGGCGGTGCTCAGGGTAGTTTCGTGCAATGGCCGATCCGCTTAGTGATTTTCGAAGACGACGAGGTAAGAAATCTAGGCTCAATAATAATGTACACATTACTCACTCTTACTCATCTATAATTCTAATATATATAGGACTATACTACTCCACGCCCAACAAAGAAGTCCAAGTCATTTCTCTCTAAAAAGGTGGATGACAGCGCCAAAAATACAAAGGTAAGTCATTTCTCTCTAAAAAGGTGGATAGAATTCATAATTTAAGCCCTTGGCGGGATAGAATTCATAATTTAGGCCCTTGACGGGATAGAATTCATAATTTAGGCCCTTGGCGGGATAGTTATTAGAAATGATATTAAATCTTCCTTGTTTGTGCTCAATAATACAAATGTTACTTCATTATTATTGTTTGGAAATTTCATGTCAAAATAACTCTTAAGTCTCAGTCCAACAAAGAGGTGTTGGTAGTTGTGATCGTAAAACAGAAGAATCAGCCGCCAAAAGGAAGAAAGCAGAAAACGAAGAAATTCAAGGTCATGGCCAGTCATACAAGTGGTTGCAATTTGTTATGTCTTCGGCGTCGGGTGGTATATATGATAGTACTCCCATCCCATTGGATGCCTCGGTTTGGAATTATGTGACAGATCAAGAAACATACGTCATTGCATCCGATGTAGAAGAGTTCCTTAAGGGGGCGTGCTTAAACATTTCTGTGATTCAAGTCTACATGATGTAAATGTTTTGATCATTCTTTATCTTTTAATTGTCAACTATCATTCTTAATCATTTTTTCTTTAATTGTTCAACTATCATTCTTAATCGTTTTTTCTTTAAATGTGCAGGTATTTATTGGACAATCACACATATGCATTTGAAAATTCTCGAATTGGGTTCATTTGTCCTGAGATGGTGTCAAGCACTAGAATCAAGGCCGATCCATCTGTTCCAGCAAATTACTTGCAACGTGTGTTCAATGCTAACAGTGCCAAATTGTTTTTGCTCCCATATAATCAAGAGTAAGTGTTTTCAATAAGTTTCATATATAATTAGTATTTTAAGCAATCATTAATGTTTATCAATTTACGTTTAAATGATGCAGCAATCATTGGACTCTGTACGTGTAGACCTATTTAAAGCACAGGTCTATCTTTTCGATTCTCTAAAAGGTCGAGACAACAGAACGACTGATGCATCTGGAATCATGAATTTGTAAGTTAGTTTGCTTACGAACTAGTTTTTTTTTTGGAATATTAACAATATCAGTTTCGTGACTGTATTATGTTGATTTTCTAGGGCATTTCAAGTGTTTAAGTATCAAGGTGGGAAGTGCGATAAATCAATAGGAAAGCGTAAGACGTTGAGAGTCTGCAATATAGAGGTACATATAGCATTTTAAACGCTTTAAGTTTGTTTATTTATAATCAAAGGCCTTGTATCTAAGACAACCCCCTTATGTTGTGTAATTAGTGCGCTCAACAAAGCAGCGGAACCGAGTGTGGCTATTATGTCATGAAGTTCATGTTAGAGATAGTCACGGGACTCGAGGACTCTGATGAGCGACTAGATAAGGTATGTAACTTAACTAACTATATATTGATAGTATTTGTGTTTTGTGTCAATAATTTCTGTGTTTTTTATAAAGCTATATCCTAAGAGGAAGACAGCGTATACTTATGAAGAAATGGATGTTGTTCGTGAGCAATGGGCACGGTATTTTACATCGAAGTATTTATTATCGGATTGAACTTGTTTGTACTTGTCATGTAAACTGTCATTGAGAACCTGACTGTACTCTGGTGAAATCTGTTGTGTTGTTGTATATTATTCTGTGAATAAAATCAGGAATCTATTCTGCAAATTTAATGTGTGTATGGTGCATCATAAATCAGTTGTGTTGTTGTACTCGAATTGTTGAAATAACTTTTAGAGGCGGGTCTATGGAGACCCGCTTCTAAAAGCCACTTATTGAGGCGGACCTCTATAGGCCCGCCTCAACAAGTGCCTCACTATGGCGCCAAAGTGAGGAACTTGTTGAGGCGGGCATATAGAGGCCCGCCTCAACAAGTGGACTTTTAGAGGCGGGCCTACATAGGCCCGCCTCTAAAAGTGCCTCACTTTGGCGCCATAGTGAGGCACTTGTTGAGGCGGGCCTATAGAGGCCCGCCTCAACAAGTGGCTTTTAGAGGCGTATATTGCCCGCCTCAAAAAGGGTCCCCACTTGTTGCAGCCCCCTCATTTGAAGCGAACGGTGTTCGCCTCAATAAGTGTCTAAATGCCCGCCTCTATTAGGGTTTTTTCCACTAGTGCCCACTTGCTATTTTGTGAAAATAGCTAGTATTCGTATCAGTTAATTTGATGTGTTTAACTTTAGCTCTTTGGTTCCAGTAAATTTTCTGGAAACACAGAAGTTTTTCTTTTTTTTTCCATGATTCTTAATTGTTTTTTAATGAGATCATTTGTAGGGTAGGTACAGATCTCAGTTTGGATTTCAGAGAGTTGTTTTTCTATAGTTTGTAACTGAGTAAATACATTGCCAAAAGTACTTTTGTTCTAGATCTTAGCATGTTTCTTAAGTAATTTTGTTTTGGATACGAGATTATACAATCTCGATCCATGGTAGTTAGTTCTCCAAACTTGTTTGATAACATTTCTAAAATCTTTTCTGGTCATCCATATTTTTTCAAATTTAAATGGCTGATTTTTAAAAGGTATTGATGAGTCAAGCTCGATAGAGATGGGACAATGGTCTGAGCTGGTAAAAGCAAAATATTTAGTACAGATATCAGGATACCATTGAAGGATCTAGTGATGAATGAGTACCCTATCTAGTTTTTCATATATGTTATCTATTTCTGTAATGTTCTTTCGTCAGGTATAGATGTTTCCTTGAATATGGGTATCCAGTAGTTCACATTCATTCTTAAAATGTCGTAGTCTTGCAAATTTTGTCAAAGGTGGTATTACACCACCTAATTTTTCAGATGGGTCTTGTATTTCGTTCAGATCTCCCATAATAATGCACGAAAGAGAACATTTTTTAATAAAGGGAATGAGTCCGTCCCATAACGCATTCTTTGCAGATTCATTTGGTGGAGCATAAGTAAGGATTAACATAAGTTTTATGTTCGTGAGCAGGTTTTAGACTTGATCAAACACGGGTCCGGGCCGGGCCGAACCCATTTTTTCAGCCCGTTTTTTCAGGCTGGGTCCGGGCCAGGCCTGTTCGTCGGGCCTGAACCCCTAACTGTACCCGTCCGGAAATCCGGGCCGGCCCGCGGGCAGCCCGGATATACTATTTTACCTAATTTAATTTATTCTAACATTACAATTTCAATAGCTTAGAATTTCAATAGATCAATTAGTTCAACACTTTAATTGATGGCTAATGGCCTACCCACTTAACCACTGTCAATACATTACAGTAGTACTACTCCCTCTTCCTCCTCACTTGCATATATCTACATCATTATGCCTCTTCAAAATTTAAAGATTATAATTTTAACAAATTGTTTGGCTGATGCCTAATGGCTACATATGGCTATAGTGCTATACGCCTATGCCCACTTTTATTCTTATTTGAAATTCTCCCGAGGCTAAACTCAGTTGACTATAAATATATATCAGGCAATCAGCAAACCGTATATAGCCAGAAGATAAGACGAGTCGACGATGAAAGTATGAAACAGAAATAATTGAAGATACGAGTATACGACGGAGACGAGAAGGGATTGAGAACAGAAACACTAACCGGAGATGGCGCGAGCGGACGGAGGCGGGCTGAGCGGATTGAGAACGAGAGAGATGTAGAATTGGAGAACGATTGGACGAGACTCACGAGAAAGATAACAGGGATGAGGGAATGAGAGAGCGACGTTGTAACTCTGTAAGAGAATGAGAGGGGAGTATTAGGTTAGGTTTATTTTTTAATTTATTTTTAAATATTTATATTAATATGCGGGCCGGGCTGAGCGTCCCGTACGGGCCTGAATCTGTAACCGCGCTTGGCCCGCTTATCCGTACGGGCCGGGCCGAACGGCCCGTTCGGGTTGGAATCCTTGTCCAAGTCCGTATTATTTGGCGGACGGGTCAATCCGCGTTTGCTCAGGTCTAGCAGGTTTGTATACTTGATGTTGATAAATCTTGTTTCAATTTGGTCAATTTCTAAGATTTCATTTGTAAGTTGGTAGGTTTTTCACATAACACAAATTCCCCCCGAGAAACCCATAGCAGGGACACAGTAAAATTGATCAAATTCGGCTTTTTCCACACTTTTTCACTTGGTTCTTTGTTTGTTCTTGTTTCAAAGAGTGCAATTAATTGAATTCGTTCAATTTTGCAGAAGGATTCAACATCCATCCAAAAAGTTTTCTTTCCGATCCCACGGCAATTCTAGGTCGTAATCTTCATAAAAAATTCATATTGATTTTGCCCCATATCATAAGACATTTAGGGGACTCTGGAAGGGTTTTGGTAATAATTTTGTAGTGTTTAGTAGTCTGTAAATTCCAATAATTTATGCATTCAGGTGATTTCTCATCATGGTTTTGGTATCTTACCCCGAATATAGGGCATTGCGGTTCATGGTAGATTATCCGAGCAATAATCTTGACAAATCTTAAAAGTTTACATTTGTTTCCTCTATTTTGTTCAGTGGTTATAATTTGTAGTTTGGCATGCTTAAGACAGCATTTAGTCCAGCGAAATGACCTGGAGGCAATGGACTTTAAGCTCCTATGAGGCAGGTCATGCCAAATTCCCATTCTCATAGAGATTGGTTTCCAGGGAAGGTTGTTCAAAGGATGGTTGTTAGTATAGTAATTTATACGCTTTCTCAATTCTTTATTGCAACGATTGCTCTTGTTTATGCAAAGGTATATAAGCCAATTCCTGTACTTGTTAAATCTTTTCATAGAGATAAAATTCTCACTAGAGAAGACTGAGTACAGATCACTTAAGTTCCAGGTCAAGATATACACAGCTCGGATTCGGGTTTTAATAGTGCACTTGATCACTACTGTTGAAGCAGTTTGAAAGGAAACAACAAGAGGGAATCTCTTATTTTTCAAACAATCAAAAAGCAAATGTAGTTTGTTCAGAGGCCATTTGTTCGTGGAGTTTGATCTCCAAAATTTGTTCAGATGATGTTGGTTCCTTTTTGGTAATAGTCTTTCTTTGCTCCTGAGTACACTTTCCTGTATTTGATCTTCAATATTTCCATCCAAAGCAGTTCCAGAGCTCCAAAACCCAGTTAACTGTAGGAAATAAATCAAAACCCACACCAAGTGAGTAAGAAGCTCAGTAGTTTTTATGCATTTCCAGAGCTCCACATCAGTAGAATAAATTTTTCCACTAGTTTCAACATTAAGCAATAAGTAGCTCAGATTTCCAGTTATAACATAGTTAGGTATAGAGTTCGACCACCAGTAAAAAAACATTAAAGGGGTAGGTTGTCATAATTGGTTTGGTTCCCATAGGATAACAATTTCCTAGTGTATTGGCTTGGGAGCCAGTTCCAGATTTCAAAGGAAGATTGTTCAATTGGTCCTGGAATTTGTAATTCATACCCATGAGCTCAAGCCACTTCAAGAAGCAGTGAGTATGTGGCATGAAAAACCCTTTCCAACATCGTTTGTTCAAATAACAGAGTTTCGAGTTGCTGCTTTTATACATCCAGTAAAGGAGATCTGCAATATTGGTTTTGACCACAACATGAGGGTTCACCTCAAAGGAATTCTTAATGGTAAAAGCCAGAGGATAGAGACTGTGAGTCTCAAAGCTTGAGTCCAAAAGGGGTTTGTTCAAAATAAGAGGGTTAACCTCATTAGTGTTCAGGATAATAGATTCAGAATCAACATATAAAGGATTCAGAGGGTAAGTGGTATCATTTAAAATATCAAGAGTAACAACAATCGGAACAAACACATAAGCAAACAAATTTTTTAAAAAAAACACCTAAGACAGGAAGCGAAAGGAAAAGAACAGAAATCAGCAAAACAAGGGAAGGTTCAGAACAAAAAAACCTGGGAAAGTCGGATTCAAAGAGTAAAAGAGGCGTGGACCTCTTCCCTCTGTGAAGGAGTTTCCAGAGTCTCCCCGGTCTGTAAGAGGTGAGCGGTAGACCACCGCAAATCTTCCCTCGACCAGCAGAAGCCTCGCCGACCGCATTCCAAACCGCCAGCAAGCCTGGATCCCAAACCGGCTCCTGGACGCTTTCTCCGTCGACGCACGAAGAAGACGACTGTGGCGGCGAGATCCTCCGAGATGAAATCGGATGCAGGAAGCAAACTGAGTCCAAATTGACGCGAGGAAGAAAGACCCAATCAGCGAGAATCGAATCCCACACAGAGAAGACGACCCAACCCGCGAGAGAAGAATTGTGAAAAGAGCTTTGTTCATGGTAGAGGTTGATATCGGAATGAAAATTGAGATTGGAGCTAGGTTTTTGGTTTCTGAGACCATCGAGCGGCGGTGGCCGAAAAGGATTTAGGATTTCAGAGATGGGCGGATTGGGAACGTTTTCATTTTCACAACTGGTTAGTTGCTCGTGAGATTGAATGAGTCTTACCAATCAATAACCTTTTTAATTCAAGACCCGACAAATATGTCACAACCGAGAGGGTACATAAATTAGCTGACCTATTTCACCGATACTATTCTTTATTGTTGTGGTTTGATACAAGGGATATATATGAATATGATTGAAAACCACAAGAAAAAATAACCAACTAAAATCAAAGAAAAGAAGATGAACCGGATAATATGCCAATTCTGCCTAATGCCTGAATTTATTTAAAATTTTAAACTCACATGATTCAATACTATTTATATATATAATAATGCAATAAGAAGGTGAGTATATGTCTCAATTTTTTTTTATCAATATTTACTTATTTGTATTTGTGATAATTAATCAATATAACATGATACTTTTAAAAACTACGGGCCATATAAAAAGAAGATGCAGGTATAATTTAGTTATATCTTCCTAGCTAGCTAGAAACAGAAAACGGATAATAAGCTCTTATCTGCACTAACAAACAAATTAAAGTCTTAACTATGCATTGTATCATGACATATAAATTGACCATACTTGTGTGCTATATACATCATATAAAATGGCGAGACAATGTTGCGGGTGCATGCATGCATGCCTAACCTTATTTTTTTTGGGTGAAATAATCTTATTAAAAGTACATCCTCCCGTATAATGAATGTTGGACCACCCATATATAATTTTGATTTAAGTTAATTAAAAAGTTGAGATGATCGATGTATATATATAACTGTGTTTACTCATATGTAGCATGATAGGTAATATGGTATCACTGAGCTTTCATCGTAATTGATTGATGTTCAAATTTTTAATATTGGTTATGGGCCTTATGGCCTTAGGGGAGGAGCGAGTTAATATATGGGGCATAAGGATTACAATTGCATGTATAAATTAACTGGACTATAATATTTAATATGATTAATCAGTCTATTAATGGAAAGTCCCTCTTCAAATTTTATAAATTTTGTTTGGTTTTCAATTTATTTGATAAGTTCGTATGTTACTCGATCCCTATAATTAATGTTGGGCCTCACTTTCACCTTGATCGGACTGGCCCATGAGGCAAACAAAGGACGCGGTCCAAGTATTTTGGCGAGAAGGATTCGACCGTTGGTACATCTGAATGGTTGCCTTCGTAACATCTGCAGCGAAGATCACGGACGAAGATTACGACATTAAGTGGTTGAGTGATTCTCTCGATTTGGGCATTAACTCTTTTCATTTTAAATAGATTATGATCTATCAATTGGAGGGGCATCTCTTTCTAGTGATACAACACTCGAACACTCTCAAGCTCTCAGAACACTCTCATTGTAATTCGGCACTCAGTTTCTCTAAGAAAGGAGGTCATTCGACCGTTGCGTATGTTCATTCGACATTAGTCGATCCTATTCGACCCATTGCGATTCTTCACAGCTAAGCTTTATTGTTTCCATCTCGTCTCATTATTTGGTTTGTTATCTTTCCTTTGAAGCTCTAAATTGATTCGTTCGACTAATAGCACCACATCTGAGGCAATTTAGGTTTGATATCTTTTTGCCCAAAATAATTTGGCGCCCACCGTGGGGCCGTTAGCCGATTCGTATTCAAAAGCTTCGTCAAGAATCATCCAAGATGACGAACGACGCTCCTCCTAGCACTTCCGGAGATGGACCAATCCTGGAAGCGACCGCTAACGACGCCGTTGTCGTCATAGCAGAAGCTTCTACCCAAGAACAGATCCGTCAAATGGCGCAAACCATGTCATCACTACAGGAAGAATTAGCCGATCAACGTGGGACTAACGAATCGATCCAGGCTACTTCCGTTACTGCAATTAATCGTTTGACTAACGAAAATGAATTTCTTAGAGCGCAGGTCCAATCTGTTGCATCCGCGCCAGCCGGAAGCAGACGTTCGATCGACCTCGACGGAATCCGGACTCGACTGGATATGGATGTTGTGGTCGTAACGCCAACAAACGAATGAAACCAAACCTACACGACTGGTATTCCTGAAACTTCTCGTGTTAACCCCGTTATAACTAACAATGTTTCTCTTGTCGGCTCCGAAGGGATCCGAGTAAACAATCCACAGGTCGCGGCAACACTGGGCATCCAGACGCTCATTCAACACGCTATCAACGAACATATGAAGTGTAATACCCCTCATTTTTAGTAAGGGTATTTGGGTAATTTTTCCAACCCTCGTTGGGAAAGCAAGACACGTTGGCGAAATTCGGAAATTCTGTAACTCGTATAATCTTTGTATTATCTTTGAACGTTATGATATACGTTCGAGATATTTTGGGACCATAGAATATGTTTTATGGATGCTTAAGGTGGATTTTAGCTTTAGTCCTCGAGCCAAGCCTCGATCTGAGGCAAAAGGGGTGCCTTCGCGACATTTTCGCGACCGCGGAAGTCAATCCGCGACCGCGGAAAGTTGTTCGTCACTTCCCCAGGCAAAAGGCAAGCACGTGGCATTTTCCGCGACTGCGGAAAATTTCCACGCCCGCGAAAAAGTGCCCAGCGTCGCGCCTTCGTCTTTCTTCCGCGTGGCGTCGATTCACTGGAGGGGGGAGGAGGTGCACCGGTTGGGTTGTCGGTATTGGAGCCTTCTTTCCCTATTTAAGGAGGGGGGGGGGGGTGAGCCTCCATCTTCATTCATATCCCGATCTCTCTCTCCCTCTCAAAGTGTTCGTCGCCGGAATCCCTCGAGTTCGCCGGCGTTCCCGAGTTCGTTGGAGCGTTGCCGGAGGAGCCCTGGAGGTGTGTTGCAGCGGTGGTTGAAGGCAGCCCTCTCGCTCGGAGCCCCGTCGTGTCGTCGCCGGAGTCGTTCAAGCCTCGCCGGAAATTCGTGGTGTCGCAGCCTGGCCGAAGCTTGTGCCCTCGCCGGAGCTGTTCGCCGAGAGTCCTTGGAGGCTGGGAGGTGGTGGTCGTCGAAGGAAGCCCTCGTCTCGAGCCCCGCCGTGTCGTCGCCGGTGAGTTTTCTCCCGATTTAGGGTCGTCGGAGTTCACGGCCGCGACCGCGGACATGAACTCTCGCGACCGCGGCGATGACAGTCAGGCCGCGACTGCGGACGCTGTCCTCGACGCCCGCGGCCGATGTCCTCGACGCCCGCGACCGATGTCCTCGATGCCCACAGCCGATGTATTCGACGCCCGCGGACGATGTCCTCGACGCCCACGACCGCGGAACAAGCCGCGACCGCGGATTGCCTTGGCAATCGCGATCGTGGCCTTGGACGATCTGGTCTCGGACGGGACTCTCGTTCTTTCGATTTCGTTCATTTTCCTTAGATTCATTTATTTTAATTGTTGAATCTAACCTAGGGTTTCGTTGTGGGTCATTGTCGTAGGAATCTGTAATCCGATTTCCGTTCCTGTTCTGAACCCAGAAACCCGTCGTCGTTCAATCGTTCATCTAGACTAAGGCAAGTGGCGGTTCGCTATTGCTTATCATTCCATGTTTCCATTAATTATCAATTGTTTTTAATTGTTAATTAAATTGAGATGAACTATTGCTTTCGTTTGGGGAACAAATTTTATAAATGATACGATTAAAATATGATATTATAATAGGTTGTATATATTGCTAGAAACAACGCTATTATATTTGTTATTACCATGATGGTATTGGTGTGGATTTTGTGTGTGTGAACTTAAAATGTAGTTAGAACGAGTATTCGTAGGAACGCTATGTACCTTGCGAGGTCTAGCCGTTTCTTTATAACCGCGGTGGATAGGATGTCCAAGCCCTTACACCCTTCCCTGGTCATGATTGTCCCCTATCCGAGTATAGGGGAGGTGCACACAACTGGTGCCAAACATTCGGGAAATATTCCCAAGATATCTCTCGTATCGAGATGATATATTTATATGATAAAAGCTTTAACGTGAATATACGTTTTGGAATTAAACAAGATAAGTGAGATTATGCACATGATTAATATACCCTCGGGCGAGGAGTACAACGTGGAAACCGCCCAGACTTCGATTAGAGTAAGTCCTCCTTCCAAATCTGAATTCGCATTACGCGGTGAGGTTGGTCGTGAACCCAAATGGTCAAGTCTTTTTAAACGCTTGTGTGAAATTATAACGTTCCCAAATATTTGTCAGACTTTCCCGTAAGACTCAATCTTTTGGAGTCTTCTCTTCATATGTTTCCCATAAGGCTCATTTCCTTTGGAGTCCCCTTTGCAGTGCATGTCTAAACTTTAATCATTTCGTGAAAGTTATGGGTTATATATCGTCCCTTCGGTTGTTATTCGAGGGACAATGATAGTAAACGGTTACGATCACTAGAACCATTCTGTTTGCACCCTTGCATAGTCTTTCATTAGACTAACCAACCGGGTTTTATTCCTTGCATGGTTGGCTGGTGTCATATGTCCTATACAGTACATCAGTGGTTGGTCCCCGAAGACTCGAAGTAACCAATTGAAGAAGAGGCTTGCAGTTGCAGATTTAAGTGTCGGTATTTCAAGGTCGTTAAGTATTACTCTAAAATGTATTTTTATAACCTAGTCATGTAATAGGTTTATTCTTAAAGTCTTCTGTTGTGTAATTTAAAGTCTTTCGATGTAATTTCACTCTGTTGTAAAAACACTACTCTCGTTTGATGAGAGATCTTCTAATAAGAATGGTTGAGTTTCATTTAAAAATCTATTCCGCTGTTTAACCTTTCGTTGTTTATTATGTTTATTTAAGATCAATTGTTCCGATTAAAGCCTTGGGTGACATCGGACAACAACGTCTGAGGTCACTGGCGTGTGGCATTTCCGACAATAAGTCGGGGGTGTTACATGAAGTCTTTCGATGAGCGTCTTGCAAAGATCTCGGGCGTTCCCCAACCGATCGAGAAAGAAGCGCTGGATGGCTTCAAAGAATCTCCATTCGTGGGCGATATCGCACGAGTAGAAATCCCAAAGAAGTTTCATCTCCCAAGCATGTCTAGCTACGATGGGACGAGCGATCCAGACGATCACGTCTCCCTCTACAAGCATAAGCTCATGACAATTTCCGTCTCCAGGACCAATCGCGAGGCGGTTATGTGTACAAGTTTTGGCACCTCCCTCGCAGGGCCGACGCTTACTTGGTTCATGCATCTGCCACAAGGATCGATCACATCCTTCGCAGAATTAGTCAATGCTTTTAAAATTCAATTCGCTAGTAGTCGAAGGCTAGAAAAGCAGTCTAGCGATCTATACCGTATTGTCTAAAAGAATAACGAACCTCTGCGCACTTATCTTAACGGGTACAATAAGGAAAAGGTCGCCATACCCCACGGCAACGTCCCTACATCCATCGAAGCCTTCCGACGGGGTCTGGTTCGAGGCAGCGAGTTATATCGAGAGTTGACGAAGTACCCCTGCCGAACCTTCGAAGACGTCCAAGCTAAGACAATGGCTCAGGTCAGGTTGGAAGAAGATGAGGAACCCTTTAGGGTCGAACAGAGTCCGGATCGAGTCAATCGCAGACCGGCATCTGACGGTCGCAAGGACAGACGACCACTACCGTATCCCAGAGGACGCGACGATCGCAGTCGAGACAGGAGACATGAATGGAAAGAAAATCCTTCACTACCCCCAAGGTACAATCGTATAACTTTTGTGTTTCCATCGCAGAGTTAGTTAAAACGTTCGACAAGTATGGCAAAGACGTGAGATGGCCGCGAAAGAGTGACAAACCGGATTTCAAGAAAGACACGACAAGGTGGTGTGACTTCCACGGCGACCACGGACACAGAACTGACGAATGTGTCGCGTTGCGAAAGGAGGTCGTAAGGTTGCTGTCACAGGGACTCCTTCGAGACGTCATTTCGGACAGAGCCAAGGCCACCATGGAACGAAGGGATGAGGTACAAAACAAACGCCCTTCTTCTCCTATACCTGCCAAGATTGTCAACTCCATTTCAGGTGGATCCGATATATGCGGGATCTCATACTCCGCGGCAAAGCGCCACGCCAAACAGAGCATAGGTAATGTGCCCTCACCCTCTGAACCGAGGCCTAAGAAGACAAGTGACTTGCCCACAATCACTTTCGATGAGACCGACGCCAACGGATGGGCCGAACATCACGACAGCCTGGTAATATCCTTGTCCATTGGAAATTGTCTTGTACGCAGGGTGCTAATTGACACAGTCAGTTCCACCGACCTGATCACCCTGGACGCCCTGAAAGAGATGGGCCTCAGCGAGGAAGACGTGACTAAAAGGAGACTACCCTTAGTAGGGTTCAGTGGCGAAGTCAAATACTCACTCGGCGAAATCACTCTCACCACTTATGCGGGAGGAATCAACCAACATGTAAAATTCATAGTAATAGATTGTGAATATCCTTACAATTACATCATTGGCAGGCCTTGGATACACTCGATGAAGGCAGTCCCTTCCACCTATCATCAAACGATCAAATTCCCAACCAAGTGGGGGGTCCAAGAAATCAAAGGAGAACAAAGGCTCGCTAAGGAGTGCTACGTGACTTCCATGAAGAAGGCAGTCGAGTGCGACACGGCATAGCAGTTACAGAACGGGGAAGGGTCGAACGCATACATTGAGCCAGAAACAGAAAAGCTAATCGAAGTTGCTATCGACCCTACCTCGTCGGGTCAGACAGTCAGAATCGGGTCCGATCTCAAAGATGCGACCCGCGAAAGGTTGATAGAATTTCTCCGGTCGAACTCCAACTGTTTTGCATGGTCCCATGAAGACATGGTAGGTATCTCCTTTGACATCATAACTCATAAACTAAATGTGGATGCAAGTTTTCCCCCTGTCAAACAGAAACACAAGAAGTTCGCCGCGGAATGAAACAGAATAGTCGACGACGAAATCAAGAAACTGCTAGAGACATGCAAGATTAGGGAAGTCGAGTATCCCGAGTGGCTGGCTAACGTAGTAGTGGTCGAGAAGAAGAACGGAAAGTGGAGAGTCTGTATAGACTTCAAAGATCTCAACAAAGCATGCCCAAAAGATTTGTTCCCTTTACCACACATTGATGCGATGATCGACGCGACGGCAGGCCACACAATGCTCTCTTTCATGGATGCATTCAGCGGCTATAACCAGATACTGATGGACCCTCAAGACCAAGAGAAGACAACCTTCATCACTAGCCAAGGAACCTACTGCTATAAGGTAATGCCCTTCGGTCTAAAGAACGCATGGGCGACGTACCAGAGACTGATGAATAAAATGTTCAAAGACCAAATCGGGGACACCATGGAGGTCTACATAGATGACATGTTGGTCAAGTCAAAACAAAGAGAAGATCATGTCAAACACTTGAAGGAAGCATTTGAGGTACTAAAACGCTATAACATGAAATTGAACCCTACTAAATGCTCTTTCGGAGTTTCTTCAGGGAAATTCTTAGGCTATATGGTGACCCAAAGAGGGATCGAAGCAAGCCCCGAGCAAATAAAAGCAATTATCAATCTGAGGCCGCCCAGATGCGTCAAAGATGTTCAAAAACTAACGGGACGAATAGCGGCGCTGAACCGCTTTATTTCAAAGTCGTCCGACAAATGCAAGCCATTCTACAACATACTCAAAAAGAACAAGTCATTCCAATGGGGTGCGGAACACGAGGTGGCATTCTAAGAGCTGAAGAAGTACTTGTCGAGTCCACTACTACTTGCCAAGCCAAAGGACGACGAGCCATTGCCCATATATTTGGCCATGTCAGACACATCGATGAGTGCCGTCTTGGTAAGGGAAGAAGACGGCAAACAATCCCCGATTTATTACGTAAGTCGATCGTTACTTCCAGCCGAAACAAGGTACACTTCATTGGAAAAGTTAGTTTTGGCATTAGTCATGGCTTCGCATAAATTGAAACCTTACTTTGAATCGCACACTATTATTGTAAGGACTAACCATCCCATGAAAGCAATCATGAGGAAAACTGAGTTCACATGACGAATGGCTAAATGGGTTGTACAACTAAGCGGTTACGAGATCGAATATGAACCCAGAACAGCTATCAAATCTCAGGCATTGGCAGATTTTGTGGTAGATTTCAGTCCAACACTGGAACAAGAAGCCATCAGGGAGGCGGTAGAACTACTTTCGACCGACACACATGGTATTTGGGAGCTGCACACCGACAGAGCATCAAACGTCAAGGGCACAGGTTTGGGTGTTATACTCAAATCACCACAAGGGGACAAGATAGCCCAAGCCGTGTGATGCGAATGGGACGCGACAAACAACGGGGCGGAATACGAAGCACTCATATTTGGCCTCAACCTAGCCCGAGATCTTGCGATTGACGACATAAAGGTGATCTGCGACTCATTACTGATTGTGAACTAGGTCCAAGGATCGTACGTCGCCAAAGATGATAGGATGGCCACCTACTTGAGCATCGTTCAAGGGTTGGTCGCACAACTCAAGACGTTCGACATCAGCCAAGTGCCAAGGGAATTGAATACACAAGCAGATGCGCTTGCCAACCTGGGATCAACGCTAGACCCAAGAGAGTTTCCTAACATCCTCGTAGTTTATGTCATGACACCCGCAATATCGAGAACAACTAAAGATACAAGGCAACAAGACGAGCTACAAGAAGTCATCGCCATAGCACATGACGATTCCACAACACAGTCGACAAGCAATCCTAGAGATTGGACGAAACCATTCGTCGACTGGATGGTACACGGTGTCCTACCAGATGATAAAGCCACAACTAAATGTCTAAAGGTATAAGCCTTATCCTTCGAAATAAAAGAACTTTTCCTTTTCAAACGATCTGTCACAGGCTTGCTACTGAAGTGCCTCACGCCCATCGAAGCCCAAAAACTTCTTCAATCCTTGCACGATGGAGAATGCGGCAATCACGCTGGGGGACGAAGCCTAGCTTGTAAGGCCCGACGAATGGGATACTATTGGCCAACGATGAATACAAACGCGTTAGATTACGCCAAGAAATGCGACGCTTGCCAACGGCACGCACCGGTCGCACACCAACCGTCAGAACCCCTACATCCAACACTCGCGCCTTGGCCGTTCATGAGGTGGGGAATGGACATTGTCGGCAAGTTACCACCAACACAGGGGCAATGCGTCTTCTTCCTTGCCATGACAGATTACTTCTCTAAATGGATCAAAGCTGAAGCCTATCAAGAAGTAAAAGAAACTCAAGTCATTTCATTCATCAAACGAAACATTTTATGCAGATTCGGTGTACCATCAGAGATCGTATGCGACAATGGTTCCCAATTCATCGATCGTAAGACTAGAGCCTTCTGCGAACAATGGAACATCAACTTAGTCACATCTACCCCCAGATACCCACAGTCGAACGGACAGGCAGAGTCCAGCAACAAGATCATCATCAACAACCTGAAAAAGAGACTAGAAGGCGCCAAAGGCAAATGGGCGGATGAGCTCCCATACATCCTCTGGTCTGATAGAACCACCCCGAAGAATGCGACGGGGCAGTCACCCTTCTCGCTCGTCTACGGGTGTGAAGCAGTCATCCCCGCTGAGATACTCATCCCTACAGCCAGATACGGCCTACAGACCCCGGAGCAGAACAACGAGGAGTTGTCGCATAACCTCGACACGATCAACGAAGTCAGGGAAAAAGCTAGGTTTAGGATGGTCCGATATCAGCAACAGGTCACAAGGAGCTATAACAAAAACGTACGCGTCCGAGTCTCCAGTAAAGGTGATTGGGTGTTAAGGAAGACCTTTCAGAACACAAAAGACCTGAGAGATGGTAAATTGGCCCCACAATGGGAAGGACCCTACATGATTACAGACGTCGTCGGACAAGACGCTTACAGATTGCAAGACATGGAAGGACGCGACATCCCAAGAAGCTGGAACGCGACGTATCTAAAACAGTACCATTTCTAAAAACTTTTCGTTATTCGCCAGGTTATCAATTACATTCTTTTCTCATTAACTGTCTAAATGAGTTTACTGACCTAAGACATTTGAGGGCCGTTGGGTTCATCTCCCATAGCCGTTCCTTAAGCAAAACTTCGCTTTACCTCATTCTAACACAAGCATAACAAGCTAGAAGCAGTGGATCCACTCAAGAAACACAAAAGCGCTTACACAACTTACACAACATGATCGATCGACACACAGGGAGTTGAACAACAAAGGCACTTCGGCACACCGCCTGCCTTATTACAAAATAAGGTACACAAAGCCTTATAACCAAAACGCAAGAAACATTTGCTTACCTCCCTGGATTACAATACACAACTGTCACAACTAATACTCAATACAATACGCAGGCCTTCTCTTGGTGAACACGACCATACAAACATACGTTAAACGCAGACGTCAGAGACCAAAGGCCGATATTCAAAAACAAAAGGGCAAAACGCCAAATATCATTGTCTTACACACACGCGACCTGCGATGGTAGATGGGTCGCCAAAACACAAGAGTTTGCCCGCACTACGGCGGGACCTCCAAAACAATCAGTCCAAATGTTCAAAGAAACAAACCTACAAGTTCAGGGATGAGGAGCTCAAATTTCAGCACCTTTACCTTGGGCAGCGTCAGGGGCAGCGTCGAGAGCAGAGTCGAAGGCAAGATCGGGTGTCGTTTCTGTTCGTCCAGAGCTCACCTCAGTTCCTTCTTCCGCTATAATCCTGACAGTCCCGCATACTTGAAGGAAGTCGACGCCAGGGCAACCATTGGGGAACTGCTCGTCCAAGTAGGCTTGCTCCTTCTCTAGGTCCCATGTCCCTTGACGACCGGCCTTGAGATCCTCCATCATCTCAATCCTGGATTTGAGCGTCAGATAGGCCCCGACGTCAGTAGCAACCTCGCCACCTTCCCTCTTGGCATCCTCTAGCCGAGCATCCAAGTCACTAACACGTTGCTTAGAGGCCTTCAGATCAGTCTCAACGACGCGACGCATATTATCTGACGCCTTCAACGATGCCTCTGCCTCTTCTACCCTATTCACAGCTTGGGAGATCTTCGACTAAGCATCATCCCACATCTGCTTTGTCTTAAAATGACTCGACCTAAGGTGTTGGAAAACCTACCCACACAGACAACAAATCAATAGGCGCAAAAAAAAAAAGAGGAAAAAATAAGAAAGGGGGAAAAGCTCGAGTTCAAACCGTCCAAGAACCCGACGCGGCCATCTCCAGATTCTCCAGTGCCGAAAGGTTTTCGATTTCGTCAAGGACCGGCAGGGTGAGGAGCTCAGGGAAGTCGATGCTCTTCTTCGCAGACTTGTCTTTCGACGCGTCCTCTGAAGTGCAAGTAGATTTCCTCTTCTGACCAGACGACTTTGGAGGAAGCGACTTGGGGAGACACCCTTTAGGGGCAACCTTGGAGCGCATCCTCTGTTCCAACAGATCCTTGGCCGAAAGACGAGCACTGGATCTCTCATTTCGAGATAAAGCTACACTCGACAAAGGAAAAAATAAGGGACAGTAGACAAAAGGAGTCAAGCAGAACAAACTTGACAGGGACTCACGTTTGGAAGAAGACGACATTGGCGAAGCAACTTCAACTGAGAGAGTTTGAACGGTTGCAAAAATGTTGACGTTCGCAAATGACCTGTCGATCTGGGGAAGCTTCAGGACTGCTTTCGTCTTCGATTCCAGAATGGGGTCTTCCTCTGGATTTTCGATCTCAGGATCTGCAAAAAGTTACATGTAAGCCAAGGTTAAAGGCCATATGACCAACTCTCAACACAAGAAAGAACACAAACCTTTCCACATCCATTCGGTCAGCAAGAACGGACGATCACCCCCCAAGCCTAACGACCCGACATTCACAAAGAAGAACCGTTTTTCCATCCACGGTCGTTTACGTTCAACCTCAGAGCCAAAGGATGGCGATCAGAACGGCTTTGAAGATTATACTGGTACGATCGCTTGGACCCTAGACAGTAATTGTAATCTAAAATTCTAAAATCTATGCCAGTAGTGAACTCCTTGTTCAAACGGTCCAAAACCTTAAGCAAACGCCATGCATGAGGCATTACTTGGCAAGGGGATAAGGAGAAAGAAGAAAGTACAGATTGGACCAGTTTAGAGAAAGGAAAAGTGTGACCTATTTTGAAAGGGTACTCATAGAAACACACCCAGCCCGGACATCTCTGTTGGGCCTGGCATCCCCGGAGAAGGTGGATCAAGTGAATCGAGCCCAAGCCCGTTGCAGATCGGAAGAACAAAGGAGAAGGCCCAGAGGAGGCGACAAGACTTCTCTGGTCGAATGCCCTCCGACAGGATCGCAAGAATCTCGCCATACATTTAATGCCCAGATCACGCAACGTCCACAACATTCAAACCACTATAATTGCAGCAATTAAATGGCATAATCCTTGCCATTGCTCCCGGCATTGAAGACGAAGATATTAGAAAAACACAACGGTCACAATGGAAAAGAACTTACCATATTTGGACGACGAAGAAGATAAGAGGATACAAACACATTAAAGCTGGACACACAAGCATCCTGGCTCAAAAACGAATCAGAACAACACTTACGCTGCCCGCTTAGCTCTCTAGCAATCATCTGCGCTTACTCTCCATCGGTCGCCACCTAAAAGTCATCGGTCGAGTCCTATACGACCACTCGGTCTAAACTACGATAAGTTGTATCTCGATTCGATCTGATCAATACATTATCTAATAAAATCATCTCACTATTCTACATTTATTCTTTGCTTGTCAATTATCTGCTTGGTTTGGATTGTTCTCTATCACCCGATCGACTAGTTATCCCGTCTAAGGCGATTTAGGTCGTCTGATCCTTTCGCCCCAAAACAATCTCGAGTCGGCCCGTTCGTCCGGATAGGGGAGGTGAGCTATGGTGTCCTTAGGAAAACCTCCAACCTGCAAAGCCCTGTCGAGTTCGGATTGGGTCATAGCGTTCACAACACTTTCTTGTTCGCTGAGAAGGAAGAGGGGGGGGGGATCTTCAAAACTTGACCCCGAATTGGAAGCGGCCATGGACGGGATGGTGAAAAAATCGAACTTGGAAGAGGAGAAGTTACCTAGGGAGAGAAGAGTTACAGACGGTGAAGGTGAGAAGATAGGGTAGAAGTCAAATCAATTTATGGGCGAAAGACTGGAATCAACTCTGCGGCAGAGACGTCCGATCCAATGCACGTGTCAGCGATCCATGGAGGAAAGAAAACCGCCCAGGTCCAGGCAGTCACTCGACCGGGTTCCTTTGGGGCAATTGTTGGGCCTCGCTTTCACCTTGATCGGACTGGCCCATGAGGCAAACAAAGGACGCGGCCCAAGTATTTTGGCGAGAAGGACTCGACCGTTGGTACATCTGAACGGCTGCCTTCGTAACGTCTGCAGCGAAGATCACGGACGAAGATCACGACATTAAGTGGCTGAGTGATTCTCTCGATTCGGGCATTAACTCTTTTCGTTTTAAATAGATTATGATCTATCAATTGTTGGGCCTCGCTTTCACCTTGATCGGACTGGCCCATGAGTGATTCTCTACTGATACAACACTCGAACACTCTCAAGCTCTCAGAACACTCTCATTGTAATTCGACACTCAGTTTCTCTAAGAAAGGAGGTCATTCGACCGTTGCGTATGTTCATTCGACATTAGTCGATCCTATTCGACCCATTACGATTCTTCACAGCTAAGCTTTATTGTTTCCATCTCGTCTCATTATTTGGTTTGTTATCGTTCCTTTGAAGCTCTAAATTGATTCGTTCGACTAATAGCACCACATCTAAAGTAATTTAGATTTGATATCTTTTTGCCCAAAACAATTAACTTGTACTTATCGAGTTTTCATGGTCATATTAATTATCTAGCTTGTAGCATATTGTTAATTTAACTTGTTTTCAAGTGATCATGTCTTATCATTGATATTTTGGTTCAAATGCGTAAAACTAGTAAAAGTATCGAAATGATTAAAAACATAATTTATTGTATTTTATGCAGTGATCTTTGTTGTTAATATATGTACATGATATTTTTCCATAAGTGCATGTATAATTTAGGTTTAGCTAAATATTAACCCCTAGCCTATATGATCTCACATTCTCACCAGTCACCTCACATTGGAGTCAGAGACATATATATAAACAGAGAGATTATAAGTAATGATGTAAGCTTAACTTATAAACAAGATGCAAATCCATTCATTCGTTCGCACACTATACTTTTTTTATCTGATTTGAAGATGTAGGTCTAAACTGTCTAGTTTTTTCTTGGTAGAATCTAGACAGTCTAGTATTAGTACGAGTGTTGAGAAAAATAAATAATTGGTGTTATGAAACAAGGGAAATTAAATGCGAAAAAAATAAGATCAAACTAGATGGGCCGATAAAACGAGGCCCAAACTAATTTTGAATGGGCCGAATGGTGTCCAATCATTGATTCACGTATTGCACTGAACTTGTCCTTCTTCTTTGTTCCCTTTTCTTTTGGCTCTTAGGTGTAAAAGTTTTATTCTATGAAGTAGATTAGGGTTTCAAAAATTTCCGGTTCAGTTTTGTACTCTACGGTCCCGTTTCTTTTAAATTGCGGAAATGGTAATGAAAAGGAAACGAATCTAGTCCAATTTAGTGTCATTATTCATTGATCAAAATTAGGGGTGTTCATTCGGACCGGACCAGATTTTTCCAAAAGTTCGGACCGGACTTATTCGGTCCGGTCCAGTTTTGGTCCGGTCCTGGACCGGATTTTATTTTATTTAAAAAAAAAATTAATTCTTATTTAAAATCTATAAAAAAATATCTAAAAAACATATATACTCCTAACTTATTAAATTAAGAAAATATCTATAAAAAATACATATAAATTAAAAAAAATTAAAAAAATCCGGTCCACCGGTCCGGACGGTTTTTTTCCGGGTTTGGACCGGACCGGAACCGGATTAAAGAAATTATCTGGACCGGACCGTATTTTCACCGGTCCGGTCCGGTCATTTCCGGTCCGGTTTTCCGGTCCGGGCCGATTTTGAACAACCCTAATCAAAATGATAAAATTGTTTCATTTCCCCCTTCACTTGGCACTATGATGGAGGTATTTGTATCCCCAATACAAGGGTGAGTTATAAAATGATAAAATTATTTTCCCTCTTCCTTCTCTTGACACACAAATTTTATAGCCTTAAGCAAAGATAAAAAAATTGATCAATGCATCATGATGTCAAAGTGGACTAGATTCGTTTTCTTTCCGTTACCGTTTCCATAAGTTCAAACCAAACGAGCCCTACTTCCTTAACGATTTACCATACTTATATGGATTCAATTACTACATAATTAAATATGCACGGTGCTTATGACAAATCTACTACACTAAAGCAGAATACCCTTTGTACCACGTGGCACCCCCAAAATGAGCCCGAGTTTTACGTTGTCACGTGGTGTCACGATATTGAATTGGACACATGTCAACCTATCGTTTTTTAGATTTATTTTAAAAATAAAAAATTTACACTAATAGCATCCTATACTTACCATATCAATATTATTTACAATCAAATCTTTCCAAAATGTACAACACAATATTACGTATCATATCTTACTTAAGCACTAAAACAAATCTGTAATATTTTATTATCTTCTTTCCAATATTGACCATAGAATATTAAAAATACAATAACATGTGTTTTGGAAACTAAGTGATTTGTTTCAAAAAATGTACCACATTATTATTATTTTATATGTTCTATCGATATTCGATTTACAACTATTTTCTATTAATTCTTTCCAAAATGTACCACCTTATTATTATTTTATATGTTTTATTATTATTATTCAAATACTAAAAAAATTATACGTACGTCAACATACTTACGGAAAATTAAGGTTGATATAAAAAAATTACCAAAATTTCTACAAAATATTTTACTTCAAAAATGTTGAGTATCATTCACTTTCATATTGAAATTATAGGCAATTATATAAGTTGTGATTTATATCGATTTACTAATATATATAATACCATATCAAAAGTATCAATGTATAATAGTAAATCAATTCCTTAAAATGCCACATATCACTTCGACATTTAAAACTTTCGCCTATACTTTCGGATAATGATATCATGCCACATCAGTACCACCTCACATATTATTTTATACTTTATTTATATATTAATATTGATAATATTATTGTTCAGAAAAGTTTATATATGTGTTGACATGTTTTAAAAATAATAATTAATATAACAAAATTATTATAAATTTTACATTATATTTTTACATGACATATTCAGAGTATGCCATTATCAAATTTAAACTTTAGGCACCTATATACATTTATGATATGTATAGATTTACAAGTAATCTATTATATATCTACTAAATCATAATCCGTCTAAGCCACGTGGCATCCTACTATTTAACTTACCCATTCTTATGCCACATGATTGTTTCCGTCACATGGCATTTTATCTATTTTCGTTTTTTTTAAATCAATATTTCGAATAATACAAGATCTCCAAAAATCTTTAATCTTATATATATGATTATTCTATTACCGAAACTAATGGGTCAAGATCTGCAATGATAAAGACAATATTTTGCTTCCAAATAAAACATCCATACACTATACCAAAATTAAACAAAAAATTATAAAGGCAACTTAATTTCAAAAATCTGCAATCACCCTTCTTTCCAAAATTTATTCTACTATATATCTACTAAATCGCAACCCTTCTAAGCCACATGACATCCTCCTATTAAACTCATCCCTTCTTATGCCACATGGTATCCTGTAATTGTTTCTGTCACATGGCAATTTATCTATTTTATTTATTTTTTAAATAAATATAATAAATATTTCGGGTAATACAAGATCTGCAAAAATCTTTATTCATATATATAGGATTATTCTATTACCAAAACTAAAAAGTCAAATATCTGTTATGATAAATGCATCATTTTGCGTCCAAATTAAACATCTGTATACTATACCAAAATTAAACAAAAAATAATAAAGACAACTTTCAATAATCTACAATCACATTTTTTTCCAAAATTTAATCTACTACATATCTACCAAACCACAACCACTCTAAGCCATATGATATCTTCCTACTAAGCTCATCCCTTCTTATGCAACGTGGCATCATGTCATTGTTTCTACCACATGGCATTTTATCCATTTTAGTTTTTTTTAAATCAATATAATTAATATTTCGGATAATATATACAAGATCTGTAGAAATCTTTATTATTATATATAGGGTCATTCTATTGCCAAAACTAAAGGTTCAAGATCTACAATGATAAAGACAACATTTTGATTCCAAATTAGGCATCCGTACACTATACCAAAATTAAACATAAAATAATAAGACATTTTTCAAAATTATGCAATCACCCTTCTTTCCAAAATTTAATCTACTATATATCTACTAAACCACAATCCCTAAGTCACGTGACATCCTTCTGTTAAATTCACCCTTTCTCAGGCCACATAGCATCATGTCATTGTTTTTGTCACATGACATTTTATTCATTTTCACTTTTTTTTTTTTTAAAAAAATCAATATAATCAATATTCCGGGTAGTACAAGATGTGCAATTTTTTATATATATATATATATATATAGGATTATTCTATTACCAA
Organism: Rheum nobile; assembly: GCA_027886185.1. Lineage (NCBI taxonomy): Eukaryota > Viridiplantae > Streptophyta > Magnoliopsida > Caryophyllales > Polygonaceae > Rheum > Rheum nobile. The sequence continues at coordinate 1,806,134 of WOAB01000500.1, read as the reverse complement.
AACTAAAGGATCGAGATCTGAAATGATAAAGGCAACATTTATTTCCAAATTAAACGTTCCTACACTATACCAAAATTAAACAGAAAATAATAAAGGCAACTTTGAAAAATCTACAATCACCATTCTTTCCAAAATTTAATACAAAATACATCCGTATTAAATTTTGCTTAGAAAATAGCAGTAAAATAGATCTTGCTTCCAAAATATCAACAAGTCAACAATACATCCGTACTATACTGAAAAGTTTAATTGCTCCCAAAATCTGCAATCACCCATCTTTGCAATTGCAAGATTTGCAATGAGAAAGGCAACATTTTGCTTCCAAATTAAACATTTGTATACTATACCAAAATTATTTTTTTCTCTTTCATTGTTAGTTTCGGTTGATTGATAGTTTTTAATTCCACAAACTAAATAAAATCTGTAATTACATAAACTCCCACAATAGAGGTTCAATTATCCTTTCATCCTTAATCATCTCAATCCAAATTCTGAATTTACAAGCATGAAATGATATGTCATGAACTACACCAATCCAAATTCTGAATTTTAGTTGATCAATTAGTTTTTTTCTCTATTGTTTTTTTTTCTATATTGTTTTCTTAACAGAATGTTTTTATACTGATTTTTTATTTTATTTTATTTTCAGTTATTTTTGTTTTAATGGAATGTCTACTGATTTTTCTACTGTTTATACTATTGATTCAATTAGTCTTTTTTATATTAATATTCATCTACTTTTATAATTAACAGTCACTACCTACATATTTTTATATCAATTAAGTATATAACTTTTATATACTATTTTTTGAAAATGTTTTAAAAAATAAACAAATCTCGTGCAAGGCACGGATAATATACTAGTTGGTATAATGATGATGATATAGATTTTATATCCAGATATTTAAGTTTGAATCCTCTTAATGGTATAAAGTCTCTTGTGAGTGGGGAAATGTATCAAACACATCCCTAATAAATTACGCGTAATATCTAATCGGATGTAAAACAATTCTAACTAATTATACACACTAGGAAAAAAGAGTGAGTAAATTTCCATATATTCGTTTCCTTTCTTCTTCGTCTTCTTGTCATTTATGTTTATTTTTTATAATGTGTTTTTTGTGGAAAAATAGTTTTTGAGATTTAAAATTTTTGAGATATGAAAATTTATACAAGATTGAAAAAATAATTTTTTTATTTATAAAATATTTATAAACTACATGCCAAACATAACCTTAGCTTACTAAACATTACATACACAAATTGGAATGCTACACTCAGCAAAAATACCAGATTTTCAAAGACAATTTACAAAAAACCCATATTTTAAAAAGTATTGCAAGGATACCAAAATTTTATACTTTTTTTGGTATTTTTTCTATTGTTGTGGGTGAAATTTAATTTTTTTTTTAAATAAAAAAATCAGATAAATCATTAAAACTTTTGAAAAGAAAAGATAAAAGAAAATTGTAATCCTACTAATCTAACCCTAATCAATCCCAAATCTCACCGTCCTCTGCTTCCCTCTTCACCGAAGGCCGCCATATCGTCCGTTTCGCCGCCGCTGTGCTCCCTCTCCTCCTCGTACCGCCTCACGCCGATCAAATTCCCACCCAATTCTAACCGCCGCAGCTCCACCAACTGCTCCAGCAGCCCCTCGTCTCCCTCCTCTGCTTCCCTCCTTCGCCGCCACTGTTTGATTCCTTCCTGTCCATGGTCGTCAGACGTCCTCCCCTGCGCTCCTCGCCGCCGCCGTCACCGTTGACCTAAATTCCGACGACCTCATCCACCGCCACCACATCCCTTCGATCAACGCAACTCTCGCCAACCGCCAGCTTCCCTCCCTCGGCATCTCCTTCCAGCTTTGACCCGCCGCTTCCACCCTCGTCTCCCTCCTACCTACCCTCCCGCTCTCCTCCGCCGCCAGCTTTGTGTTGTACACAATGGAATAGAATCACTGAACTGGTAATGTTGTTTCTACTCAATAATTAATTGGTTTAGTTAATTTATTATTTACGGCCTTCTAATATTCTATTGGTTCATTGTAGGCATTAGAGCTTCAAGGAATCACAAAGAATCACATCAGCAACAAATTTACTAGATGTAGGATAACAATTGAAGTTTTTCTAGTGGAAGTTTTAGTGGCCAAGAACAACGGGGCTCTTTTAAGTAGCTCTTTGGCTGGTCAAACGACATATGTAGCAAGGGCGGTGTTGTTGGGTTTGTGACGCTGCAAGGTTTCTCCGAAGATAGGTCGCGGAATCGGATCTTTCATCGACGTTGAAAAAGAGCTTCAAAGTGGCATACGGAGGTGATTCGATGTCGTTCGGAGATGATTTTAAATGATTCAAAACTCGGGTTTAAGTAACTTGACCATGGCTAAGACGATGGTGTGGTCAGATTTTGAATTTAATGAATCGAAATGTGTTTTTTTTTTGTCGAACAAGGCTTGGTGGTGATGTATATAGGCGATGAACAAGGTGTTTCTTCTAATTCTCTTTTCTGCTCCTCTAATGCCTTTATATGAGCAACAAATTTACTTGTGTGCTCTTCATGAATCTCCCGCATTGGGTGTAGTTTCTTACTCGGACATTAACAGGTTTAAAGTTAGTTAATATAACAGAGTAATGACTTGACTATGTGTTGGAACGATGACGTTCCCTCTAGTTTTGATGATGATAAACTCAAATGCTTTTGATGGTTTTTAGTGTGACTATAAGTTTCAGGAACTGACAAAGTCAAAAGGAACGATGAAAACCAGTGAAGAATCAAAACAGAGAGGCAAAGGAACAGAGAAGCCAACAATGATAAGAAAACACGCTGGAACAAATGAAGAAAAGAGACGCGTGTTTACAAGACAAAACAGAGAATGGGAACAGTGCAAGGAACAGAGGACGCGCACTGGCGCAGAAACCCTAAAGCGCGCCACTGAACATCTGTTATGGAAAACAGATTTGAAGACGTGCTTGGACCTCAAGGAAGATCTCGTGGAGAGATCTGTTGGTTAGAATCTCACTAGAAAAGATTGTATAGGATATTCTTAGTTTATTTCGTTAAACGAATTTAGGGTAAATCAAGTGAGAATATCCGAACTATATAAAGTGAAGATAGCTGCGTACTTCAAGAATCACGGAAAATAGAGAGCAATTCCCAGAGCAGAACATTCGGAAGAAAGAAGAACACTTACAAGTACGAGACTTTGGTGAGTTGAGTATTTGTTAGGGTTTCGTCTGTCTAGTGTGTTGTTAGGAACGTTACATCTAAGAGGTCTAGATATCTAGGAGTAAACTAGATTGAGAGAAGAATTGTTTGTTGTAACTCCTGGAATAATAACATAAGTAGACATTTGAAATCCTACTAGGGAAACCTAGAGGTAGAGGTTTTTCTCAGTCAACTAGTTGGTTGATTGAGTTTTCCTCTCTAAGGAACTGAGCTTGCTACTTATTAATCTGTCGTTATTTTCCGCTGCCCAAGGAACGAACTTATCATTCCTTGATCTAACACACCAGATGTAACAACCCCTCATCCTCTGGAACTGCGCAAAATAGAAGAAAGCATTCACGTCATCTTCGACGAAAACTCCAAAGGTTCCAATGGAGAGTTCGAAGCCTCGTCTCCAGAAGAAGGTTATCCAAGAATGCAACGTGAAGACTCTGATGATGAAGACAATGGTCCTTCCACTCGACCAAATGACGGTTCTGGGAACGGACACCCCAGTACAGACGCGGCATTTCCATCATCTCTAGACTCCTCAAGTCCGGATGAGTCCTCAAAGGAGGATACCTCAAGTGACACTGTACAAGAAACAGAAGCTACCTCCACCTCCATCGTCCACTCAACAACCATGCCCCCATCTATGACTATTCCCATCACCGTTCTTGCTGGAACTTCTAGTGATGTTGTGGTTGTCAGTTCGGAAAGCGATGAAGACGGAACAGTTGGTTCTGAGAGTGCTCATGACCCCACACTTCTTGTGTCAAAGAATGCTTTTGTCCGAAAGGAACACCCCACTCACAATCTGGTCACACCCTTCGGTGAAAGAGGTTTGCGCTCTAAATTAAATATGTTTTGTGCATTCCATGCATTTATCTCTCTTGTAGAACCCAAGACTATCAAGGAAGCACTGAAGGAACCAGATTGGATCGTAGCTATGCAAGAAGAGTTGCACCAGTTTGAGAGAAACAAGGTCTGGCGGCTCGTTCCTTTACCTCGCAATAAACATGCCATTGGCACTCGATGGGTGTACAGGAACAAGCTCGACGACTCTGGGGTAGTCACAAGGAACAAAGCACGGTTAGTTGCCCAAGGCTACAATCAACAAGAAGGGATTGATTATGATGAGACTTATGCTCCAGTAGCTCGCATTGAAGCCATTCGTCTCCCCATTGCCTACGCTGCTCATAAAGGGTTCACGCTATACCAGATGGACGTCAAGACTGCATTCCTTAATGGATATCTTCAAGAAGAGGTATATGTGAAAGAACCCCCTGGCTTTGAAGACGTCAATTTTCCCTCTCATGTGTATGCATTGGATAAGGCTCTGTACGGTCTTAAGCAAGCACCTCGTGCTTGGTATGATAGACTGGCACAATTCCTTCTTTCCAATGGATATCGTAGAGGAACAATTGATAAAACTCTGTTCCTTCTGGAACACGAAGGTAAGATTCTGGTGGTTCAAGTCTATGTTGATGATATTATTTTTGGTTCCACTAACTCCGCTCTTGTAGAAAAATTCAAAGATCTTATGAGTAGTGAGTTTGAGATGAGTATGATTGGGGAATTATCCCTTTTCCTCGGATTACAAGTCACCCAAACTAATGAAGGAACGAAGATACATCAACAGAAGTACATCAAGGAGTTGTTGAAGAAGTACGGTATGGACACTGCCAAACCCATCGTTACTCCTATTTCTCCTAACACTCGCTTGGATGCAGATCTTCATAGAACGGATGTTGATCCCACCATGTATAGAGAAATGATTGGTTCGCTTCTATATCTCACGGCAAGTAGGCCAAATATTTTGTTTAGTGTGTGTCTCTGTGCTAGATTTCAGGCAAATCCAAAGGACTCACACTTGAAGGAGGTCAAGCGTATCTTCCGATACCTCAAAGGAATGGACCACTTGTGTCTATGGTATCCCAAGAACTGTGACTTCAACCTTGTTGGATTCACAGGCGCCGACTTTGTTGGGCACGTAGTAGATCGCAAAAGCACTTCCGGAACGGCACAGTTCCTTGGTCCCTGTCTCGTTTCATGGGGTTCCAAGAAACAAAACTCTATGGCCCTTTCCACTGCAGAAGCCGAGTACGTCGCCGCGGCAAGTTGTTGTGCTCAGGTATTGTGGCTTAAACAACAACTGGAAGACTATGGTATGTCTCTTGGCACCGTTCCTATTATGTGTGATAATACTAGTGCTATCAACATTTCAAAAAATCCAGTTCATCATTCACGTACCAAGCACATTGACATTCGTCATCATTTCCTACGTGATAATGTTGACATGGGTTTTATTAGAATGGAACATTGCAGGACTGAAAATCAAGTGACCGACATCTTCACCAAAGCACTAGACAAAGGTCCATTCGAATATCTTCGATTACTCCTTGGCATGATCTCTCTGAATTGAGGACCTTCACACCCACTATTCCCTCAATGCTTGGCTAATTCGTTCCATAATTTTCATGAAGTTCCTTGTATGCGTGCCTTTCATGACTTTAGCTTATTCGAATTGCCTTGTGTTAGGATGTAGATACTTTGTCTTTTGATTTGTGTTGAAATACTTGATTGCATGCTAACATCTCTATTAAAGACCCAAAACAACCAATTTGATGAATTGAACCCTCATTACAAGCCCACATGATAATTTGTTGTACAACATACCTTAGCCGCGATTCAGGTAAACGTTCCCTATGATCCCTCTTTGCTAAACCTTTTACTGGGAATAATTACTTGAGTTGTCTTTCTCCCTACCATGTGTTTGGATATACTATATTTTGTGTGAACCCAACATTGAAATATCCAGACTAGCCTCGCAAGCACTCTTGGTCTCAGGGGGAACGAAGACTGTTACTTGGTACAACGAGGAACTGTTTGCTTTGGAACGGACATTATTGCTCAGAATTAAGGGGAACTGATTCTGCTATGAAACGGAGAATTTTGAATCGGAAACTGGGCATTTATTGAGTCGTAGGTACCCGTTGGAATGGCTTCTAGGCTGATTTGACTGATCTGTGATGGGAATAGTGACTCGCCATTCAAGCCAAAAGTGGTCGTTGGATCTTGGAAAGATAAGAAGTTATTGAAGGAAAGTTTTTTAAAAAAAAGACGGTTTAGATACGAAAAGGGATTTTTGGAAAAGATTTTATCCTAAAAAAATTTGATCTGATTTCCTATATATAGAAGATCTTTTCTCCAGTTCCTTCACCGCCAATCTCTCTCTACGCTCAACTTCTCTCAAATCTCAAAGGCCCTCTCTTTCTGCTCCAATGGACTCTCCAAGCAAGATCGACACCGCCAAACTCTCTGACGCCGAGATGGATGCCTACATCCGTCAACTCCAAGAGGCTAAAGCCGCCAGGGCTACCCCTAGTCCCGCAGCGGCTCCGGGCTCTGTTCTTGATATTGCTCGAGCATCTGTTCAGCAATCGGAGGATCCCCATGCCTCGACATCGACTCCCACCGCCTCTTCTCCGACTGCGTCCCCCCTAGCGGCCAAGAACCTCAATCCTACTCTTGCCTTGGTGCCACTGGAAGAGGAGCACTCTGTTTCCTCTCCCTCCGAAGGCAAAGCCGCAGCCGAGGATGAGTCAATGCAGATAGTGGAGAAGGAATTAGGTGGAAAGTCCACACCTTTGGCGCCGCCTCCCTCTCGCAAGCGCAAAAAGACTGATCTTGCACTCACAGTCGAGGAGTCTGAGGAAGAAGAAGAAGTACAGATCTTGGAACACCGCCCCGCCATCACTGCTCAATCCACCCCCTCAAAGTCTGGTGGTGACGAGCACGCCCCTCGCCCGATCAAGGCCCGGCTCCGTTCCGTAGCAAAGCCTCCAGCAAAGAAGGCCAAGTCCACTAGGAAGGCAAAGCTGGAAATCTCTCTCTCCACCACCACCACTCCCAGCTTCACAGAGGGTAAAAAGATCCTCCCTCCACTTATTATTCACCCTAGTCTCTATGCTGAACACAAAGTGGAAGAAGTTTTGGAGATGTTGAAGTTTCAAGGTTGGGAACGGCTCTGCTCCGAGAGCGTCTCGGTCCACGAGGTTCAAGTAAGAGAGTTATACCATTATTTCTGTCTTTCTAAAGGAGATGTATTGATGGGCTCCACAAAGGTCAGTGGTGAAGATCTCTCCTTCTCTCCCAGAGTCATTTCCAATCTTCTAGCTGTTCCATTAGGAGGTTTCTATGAGGTTCTGATATCTGATCAGAATGAGGAGAAGTTGGTCTGTATGGAACGGGTGTTTGGTTCCACTGAGGTGGAACTACATACTGAGCGTCTGACGTTGCTTCAGCGCATTGCGTTCCACATCATCTCAAGGGCTGTTGCACCACGACAGGAGCGCCGAACCACCATCACACTGTGTGACTTATTCTTGTTGGATCGTTTCCTGAGAAGGGAGAAGATTGATCTCTCTAGAGTGATTCTGTGTCACATGGATCGATGCAAGGGAAAGTCCCATTCTCTAGCCTACCCACAACTGGTGAAACTGCTTTTGAAAAAGGAGGAGGCATATGTGGCGGAGAATGAGGTGTTGCTTCGTAGCGAGTTGGACTCGGCTACGATTGAAAAGATGAAGTATATTGGTCACAACAAGGGAACAAGCACTGCTGCTGCAAAGAAACCAGCTGGCAAAGGAACGTCAAAGGGGAACTCTATTCAGCATCAGATTCTTGCTGAGCTCAAGCAACTAAACACAACCATGTCACTGCTCTTGGATCACTTCTTGAGCAAAGCTGATAATTCTGATGAAGACCCTGAGATCTGAGTGCTCTCAGTTCCAACTCTTGCCCGTCTAACCCTCTGTTCTTGATTTTTAATGTTTTTATGTCTTTTGTGTGCTTCTTCCTTGTCTTATGATCTTAGTTGTTTGCGTTCCAATACTATGTACTTCGCTTAACTTTATAAATGAATTATTTGTGATGAGTTGCATGTGTATCAAGTCTTTCTGTCTATTATGGAACTTTTGATGATGCCAAAAGGGGGAAGTATGGAAAATGTGAAACCCAAGGAAGAGTTGATGACAGAAGCTAGTGCTAAGGGGAACGACAAAGCTACTTGAAGGTAAATTCTCTATGCACATTCTAAGGGGGAACACTGTTGACATTTAGAATATATGATCTGTGTGATTAAATGTGAAACTGCCTCTTACTCGTATGTTTTGAACTGCATATTTTGACTTGCACATTTTGAAGGAGTTTGTCATCACCAAAAAGGGGGAAATTGTTGGAACAATGACGTTCCCTCTAGTTTTGATGATGATAAACTCAAATGCTTTTGATGGTTTTTAGTGTGACTATAAGTTTCAGGAACTGACAAAGTCAAAAGGAACGATGAAAACCAGTGAAGAATCAAAACAGAGAGGCAAAGGAACAGAGAAGCCAACAATGATAAGAAAACACGCTGGAACAAATGAAGAAAAGAGACGCGTGTTTACAAGGCAAAACAGAGAAAGGGAACATCGCAAGGAACGGAGGACGCGCGCTGGCGCATAAACCCTAAAGCGCGCCACTGAACATCTGTTATGGAAAACAGATTTGAAGACGTGCTTGGACCTCAAGGAAGATCTCATGGAGAGATCTGTTGGTTAGAATCTCACTAGAAAAGGTTGTATAGGATATTCTTAGTTTATTTCGTTAAACGAATTTAGGGTAAATCAAGTGAGAATATCCGAACTATATAAAGTGAAGATAGCTGCGTACTTCAAGAATCACGGAAAACAGAGAGCAATTCCCAGAGCAGAACATTCGGAAGAAAGAAGAACACTTACAAGTACGAGACTTTGGTGAGTTGAGTATTTGATAGGGTTTCGTCTGTCTAGTGTGTTGTTAGGAACGTTACATCTAAGAGGTCTAGATATCTAGGAGTAAACTAGATTGAGAGAAGACTTGCTTGTTGTAACTCCTGGAATAATAACATAAGTAGACATTTGAAATCCTACTAGGGAAACCTAGAGGTAGAGGTTTTTCTCAGTCAACTAGTTGATTGATTGAGTTTTCCTCTCTAAGGAACTGAGCTTGCTACTTATTAATCTGTCGTTATTTTCCGCTGCCCAAGGAACGAACTTATCGTTCCTTGATCTAACACACTCGATTCTACACTATGTACAAATATGACCTGATAAAGTGAATGTTGCTCTGAAACTTGAAATCGATTAACATGTAAAATTTTGTGATATATAACAGACATTGACTTGACTTTGTATAAATGTAGCCTGACATTGTACACATGTAGCCTGACATTGTATAAATGTAGTTGAAATAAACTCATTTATACTGCTATACAACACACAATCAGTAATTTGAATCTAATCAATGATTTTTTTTCTGGACACAAGTGAGAGGCTGAAATTAGGAGGGACCACTCACTCACTCACTAATTAATACACATAATTATCAAGTCTTCATGGGAGAATGTAGTTATGCAACCTGCAAAAGGAGGCACAACATGAAGATGATAGATGTATTGTAAAAAGCCCACAGGACACAACAATGACAAAACCGTATAGCTATTCAGGATTGGTCGTTGTGTGTCACCACCTCCCACCTATCCTACACATTCGATCAAGGTTGTCATTCTTGCTAAGGTAATAGATTAGTGGCGACGAATAGAAATGCACTTTTTCATGGTTTCTGAATAGTGCATGCATGCTTCATCTCATCTAAAATGCACATTCAAGTCCGCTCCTCTTATACCCAGTTGCTTACCTAGGAACATAATACATTTCCAGTGACATAATGATCCCTTGGCAATAATTCCATCGTACGTGTGCTTGAGAGGGCAAATGATATTGGTCAACTAGTTATGCAGGGGAAGCAAGAATTTGAAGGCATAATTAATTTGTTAATCCTGCCTTGTACCAAAAATCGGCACATCTTGGACAATCTGTCGTGTTTGACCATCACTTTCCCCTTCATACTTAGTTAATCCCGCCGCTTCTACAACGTTCACTACAAGATTCGAATTTACAATGTGTTAGCAACTCTTCAGTGTCTCAATATAAATGTGGTCTGATAAAATGAATATTGTTCTTACATTTAAAACCGACTAACATTTAAAACTTCATTTTCGTAAATTTTGTTACATAACAGAGCATTATGTACTTTGTCAGGCCACATTTATACTAAGTCATGTCACATTTATACGAAGTCAGATCAATACTCTGTTATATCACAAAATTTCAATTGTTAAACCACAATTCCTACTTGGTTGCTTCTGTAGTAAGAAACATTAACCACCATCAAAAAATTAATTTTGCACTTATGTCGTCCATAGAGACATTGTGGGACTGGTCCCTCTGTAGTTTATCATGCCACATTTGTACGAAGTCAGGTCACATTTATACGAAGTAAAGTCAATGCTCTGTTATATCAGAAAATACCAAATGTTAGCCAATTTCAAAGTTCAGAACAATATTCATTTTGTCAGACCACATTTGTACATAGTCAGGTTATTACTCTGTTATATTAACTTTAAATTTAAAACACTAAAATTTTCATTTATTAATTGTGATTCTCGTTGAATTGATAACCACTCAAAATATTTATGAGTTTTGATAAGAGAAATATGCCTTAAACCGCCATTAATCATTTTGTAAGTCCATTGCAAATAATATCAATTTAGGATGGGGTAAAGTCTAGGCAGTATCTGCTCCATAATCATTTTGTAAGTCCACTGCAAATAATATCAGTTTTGTCAAACAATCAACTAAAGCTTTCAATATGGTTACAAAATCAGGCATGGTATTTCCCCTGGTGCTAAGCAACTAAACTTTTTCATGAAGTTTACATTCTATTGCAAATTATATTCAAATTGTGATATGCAAGAATTAGCCAGACTGCCCACCAATATATATTATATATATTGACTTAAGATATGCTTCGGCATCTTCACAAAGTGGCAGTCAAATGCTAGTTTAATACTCTAAGCCAATTCAGGACAAGTTGAACACAAAGCAAAACCACCAAGGGTAAGCCATTCAGGACAAGCATCAACTTCCTCAATCCCATTGCAATTTTCAAAATCATGCCATGTCAATACAGGCAAATACATTAGATATAAGAAGTAACCGATTAGCAAATAAGGGGAAACCTGCTACTTCATAATTACATATGTTTATAAAGGAAACCCATATAATAATGGGATTATACATGAAGAAAGAAATGGCTAAACTCCTATAAATAATGGGATTGTCCACATAAATAGTTAATATGATCCACAAAACATACAACTTCACAAATTTGTGAATCGGTTCCCATCACTGAAACCAAAAAATAATTATCTCTTAGTCCTACTGCTTCCTCATCTTGGATCACTCTCATCATTTGTGCAAGCAGTTTCCGTCAATTTTGGTTCCTCATAACTGCTGGTATTAAAGCTGTCATCTTGATACAAGCTGCTAAACATTCAAATAAAGAGTTGCTTATAACATGTAATGGAGACACTCAATAGAAAGCATGAAATTGAGAGAAACTTTAAATGACATAGCATATACTCATAAATCATAATTAATCTGTAAACATGTATGACAAACAACACAACACTGAGGTATAACAAACACACGAGTGACGTTTCAAAATGTACATTACACAAAACAAAAGACCAGAAGGTTAAAATAACCATTTTAATAGGCTTTCACCAAAATAGTGCTATATGCTAATCTGAGAGTCAATCCAGACAATGCCCATAAGATTGTTACCTATATTCTTCTGCAAGACCAGTCCGAAAAGGAGATGATACGCTTAGCGTTTGGACCTGGAAATCTCATCCACTCCATTGTTACTAAAGCTAAAGTTGAGCTTGGACTTTCATCGAACACTTCGTTTGCAGTTCACAATCCTTCCTCCCCTTCTGCCCTGCTGACTGTCAAAATGTTACCAGTGACACCATCTGTAGGCTCAATTACATACTGATCTGGGAGCTCCCACAGTTGGATGAGGTTGGTTAATTAAGTTATTATTTGAACGATTAATGGGCTAGATTATTGCTAATTGAAAGTTAACATACTGTGATGCAAATTAATCTGTCATATTGACGATCTGAACCATTGTTACTAAAGCAGACTCCCTAAGAACAGGACGAGGCTCTGACTCGGCACCTTCGACACCGCAGAGGAAGCTGCCATGGCTTACGACAAGGCGGCGTATAAGCTCCAGGGAGGCTTCACCAAGCTCAATTTCCCGAATCTTAAGCACGACGGAGATATGGTCGGCGATTACAAGCCCCTCCACTCCTCTGTTCACGCTAAGCTCGAAGCCATCTGCCAGAACCTCGGCAAATCCAACAAACACCCTCCCCTCAAGGTCGAGCCACCGAAATCGGAGACCGGATCTCCGACGATGGATGTTTCAGACTCCGATCTGCTGGTTCCGAAATCGGAGAACTCCTCGTCCCTTGTTTTGTCGGATGAGGAGTCTTGTTCCGGTTCAGGCGGATCCTGCTTCCCGGAGCCGGAGATCACGTTCTTTGATTTCGGGGAGACGGTGTGTGATGAATCGGAGATCTTCTTTCTTGACAAATTCCCTTCGGTTGAGATCGATTGGGCTGCTCTGTAAAGTTGATTGTCAATTTCTTGCTGTTCTTGTGTTAAACAGATCTAGGGTTTTTCCCCCCTTTTCATTTAGAACCTCTTGCAAATGGGGTTTTTGACATTTACAGAGGATTTCAGAATTAAATGAGGTTATTAATTCATAAGTATAATTATGACTTTTTTAAAAATAGAGTTTTTATCAAAATAAAAAATAAAAGCAAATATGAATTTATTTTTTTCTAAAAATAAAATTCTGTAATTTTATGACATTTTTACTATATTTTTTTAAAATCTGATATTTTTGCAAACGACTCTTCAAAATTTGGTATTTCTGGCAATTAGGCCCATTTTTTTTGGGTCGATATCAGGGGAAATAATTTGAGTTTCCTTTTTCTATTGGAGTAGTGAAGTAATCATGGTAAAGTTACCGATGGCGTATCGCGTAATATACGAGCGCAGTACATCTAACGCGCACGCTGTCTTCACATCTAGCCGTTGATCAAAGTCCATCCAACCAGTCAACGTTCAGGGTCAGTAAAATCAACGGTTCTCTGTAATTTAGACTTGCTTCTTCAGACACAGACGACATACTAATTTTTCTCCTCAGTTCGAAATCTGAAAGTAAACCACCAACGCACGTTAGATTCTCACTTTTCTCTCATCTCCCCCTTCTCGCTGGTCGTCAAACAACGTCCGATCTCACACTCCTTCAACCCGGCACTTGGCTTTGCTGCTCTGAAAGCATCGTCATGCTTCGAAAATTTCGACTTTGAGGCGGAATTTGGATTCTTTGCGCCGTAGAGCTCCGTATTTTGTTCTTATTGAAGAGCTTCAGGGTTCAGGGTGCTCTAGTTACTTAGTTAGGGCTTTGCTCGTGCGCTTGAGAGGAAGCTGAATTGTTGCTCCCGAATAGAAATTGGTGATTTTGGTAGAGGTAGTTGATGAAAGCGAGTTGAATCTAGGGTTTTGGTGGCCGGATGCGACATAGCTATATGGTGTTGGTGAAATTGAGATTTTCTAGGGTTTGGTTTGAAGTCGGTGGCTTTTGTTAATTCGGAAGACCGAGAGATTTGTATGAACCCTAGGATACCAGGGACGGTGGAGGAGGAAAATCATGTTTTACTCGCAGTTTATATTGGCCAAAAAGGGGCCCCTTGGTACTATATGGATAGCGGCTCATTTGGAGCGGAAGCTTCGGAAGAATCAAGTCGCTGATACTGATATCGGTGTCTCCGTTGGTTAGTTTATCCATCTTTCTGTTGTTTGCTTATCAATTATTTCGGTTATGTATCAGCTTGGTACCCTGGTAAATTGTCTCTTATAAAGTGTTAATATACAACTTGTAGCATTTATTACCATTTCTAATAAAACAAGTTAGAAATACGTTTCTCAAACTTAATCATACTTGCATCATGAATCTGCATAATGAATTATCTAATCAATATCTTTGAATAAGGCTTATTATTGCTCAAAAAAAGAATGAGGCTTATTATACCTTTGATCTGGTAGTTTGAAATTTGGGTAATTATGTCACTCTACTGTTTTGGCGAGTAAATACTAAATCCTAAGTGCACTTCATATAATAATCTCAGATTGATTTTCTGACACGAGACTAGCCTATCCACATTGATGTTCTACAAAGGCTTTGTACTTCTGGAATGTATAGGATTCTTTCTTGTCTTAAAACTTAAATGATCTTACAATGGTAGAAAGAAGCTTGGATAATGCTGGAAATTAGCAGGTTTATTAAAAAAAATTGATAATTTATTTTCCACTTCCTGTGGGGAATTTTCCTTAACTGACATGTAATTTAATGGGTCATTGGAGACAGGCAAAATGATTGAAATGCAAGTGGAAATAAAATCTGTACTAGTGCTGTGCCACATCTGTATGCTTGAAACTCAAAAAGGTCACTAATCAGAATGACGGTCTAGGAAAATATCCACAAGAAAGGAATGGAAAGATTCTAGAACTGAATAGCCAGTTATTGTCTGCCTCTGTCAAATTATCACTTAGATATAGCTCATGTTTACAGTTTAAGAGTATAGCTATATTTATCATGTTCCATTGTAAATTTAAAAGGGACACGCAGAGTATTATTGTTTTGGATAGTGAAAAAAGGTAATCTCAATTATTATTTTTGTCAGTTGAAGGTAATCATATTACTTAATATATTTGAACCTTCAATTTTGTGTGAGTGGATATATTTTGTGGATGGGCCAATATAAAGAATGGACATTAATAGTGTGATATTATAATTTGCTATGGGTAAAAAGTTCTTATACTGTATTATAGTATAGTATATTACTCTATTGTGCATCCCTTCTCCAAATTCATATATTTCTTAGCCTTCATCCCAAATATATGTAATGATCATTATAGTTATGCTATGCTATGCTGATGAGTTTTTGTAAGAAAATCATTTTGAGTTTGCAATTTGGGAATATTATAGTGTTATGTGTTTATGTATTTCACATTACTGTATTGTGCATCCTTCCTCTGAAAAATATATATTTCATAGACATCATCCAAATTTTTATATGTACTGATCATGGTAATTATGCTATGTTGAGTTTTTTTTTGTAAGAATATCAGTTTAGAGTTTGCAATTTCGGATTATTATAGTGTTATGTGTTTATATATTATGCTTTCTTACTTGCTTATACTGGATAAAAGCTGTTTGTGTTTATCCTTTTCCCCTATTTATTGTCACAGAAATGTCTAGGTGTTAGTGAGATCAAGTCTGTTGTTAAACTTAAAACTACTTAAAACCAAGGGCCTCTACTGTACTGCAACATTAAGTTGTACTGACACAATTCAAGACAAAACAAATGTTATATTACTGATCATCTATTAATTATGCTACAAAAATTATTGCATCTTCTAACTACTTTTTCCTTTTCCGTAACAGATTCCATACTTTCCCCTGATGTGCCGATTGCACTTCGTTTGTCTAGCCATCTTTTGCTTGGGGTGGTGAGGATATATTCAAGAAAGGTGAACTACCTTTTTGATGACTGTAGTGAGGCTTTGCTTAAGGTTAAACAGGCCTTTCGCTCGACTGTTGTTGATTTACCGCCAGAGGAATCTAAGGCCCCATACCATTCTATCACATTGCCAGAGACATTTGATCTTGACGATTTTGAGCTTCCAGACACCGAAGTATTTCAGGGGTTCGCTCCTGCAATTTCCCATCTCAATATCTCATATTATACAATCTAGTTCTTTATGTTATCCCCTTTGAATTGTGGATTAGTTGTCTAGGAAGCTAAAGATCTTGGACTTTAATTCGGTACATGGTGCTAATATTGCAGTAACTTCGTTGATCATCATGTGAGTGCAAAGGAACAGATCACTTTGCAAGACACGATGGATGGTGTGGTGTACTCAACATCACAATTTGGATTAGATGGTTTGTGAATCCACATTCTTTGAGTTGCTTTTGGCATGATATGCCTCAATCGGGTGCCTAAATTACATTTTGTTATTTTGTTCAGAGCGTTTTGGAGATGGGGATGCATCTCAAATTGCATTGGACCTTGATGAGGTAAATTGACATTTCAGATTCAGAATGTCTAGTCGTTTACAGTCAAGTTAAAAAATTTGTTGAGGAATTTTCAACAAGATCTTTGTAAAGTGCAGTAATATGTTTCTAGGAGAATTTATTACTCTTTTTACTTGACAATATTGTGTCAGTCGATTTTTTAGAAAGAAAGAAGTAACTCGTGCTATTTGTTGCACATGCATTTCTTGAGCTACAAGTTGATTCCTCATGGAATTTTGGAATTATTTTTATGAACATTTAGGATTGTCATTATTGATAAGAAAAACTGCTTTATAGTTGAACTCTTCTTGCGTGCTTTACATATCATATCATAATTTTCATCTGTTATTGTCATTTTATCATAATCATACTGCTACTTCTATTGTTGCATATTTTTCTTTTTATATATTGATGTGTTTCTGCCTCTTTAAATTGTTGCTCAATTATATTTCTTCTTGAGCAGGAGCTGCTTTTGAACAAGGGGCCATCAGGGCATGGAGTTTTGCTTACTTCACGGTAACATGATGGTTAATCATCTTGTTTAATTGGAAACCTATGCTTCAGTGTGATAGTTCTTGGGGGGTTCCTGTACATTTGAAGGGGAAAATCCTGTAAATGCTTTTGTGTATATACTTTCATGACAATTATCATATCCATAATTAGCATGTGTATGCAGGGATAGTACTACTGTTTGTAATTGGCGTTTGAACCCCCGACTTTGAGAATTGAAGAGAACTAACTCATTGATTTAGAGTACTTGTGCTTAGCTATCTAACAGAGTCAACTCAGTCATACAGAGAACAAGTACTTGAAAGAGATCCTAGCACTTGATGAAGCTTTCTGCTTTGATTTTTTCCCTATCCTTGAACTCATACTTGCATAATGCAACCAATTGGACCTTTTATACACCCAGCTAACTTTTTTTTGCAACTCTCTTTATTTTGCACTATTAAATGCTCTGATTGGAGAATTTATTATCTGTTTTACAATAGTTATGGGATCGAATGGTCTAGGAACTTGAGGGTGCAGTGTAACTGATCGAATAGGGCGAGCATGTGGTACAAGTGATTCTTATGTGATTTTTGTTTCAGTGTTGACCCACAAATGCATGCGGAGCCATCATCCAGTCAAAAGGGTGTTGAACTTGACGAGGAGATGCATGACACTGAAATGCATGACACTTCTCAAGATGTAGGCCCTGATTGCAGTGTAGAGGTTTGTTTTCTCCTGCTTTTAAATCTAAATAATTTCTTGGTGAATTTTGAACATATTAAAAAATCAATGTCACAATTCGGATCACAATCAACTGCGCAGCCCATGGAGCTAACTGTGTCACCAAATATTGGTCATATGTCTGGTACGGTCTTTGAGTCATCCAAAGACCTGAATCCTGAATTTGGTCAGAATGGGAGTTTGGGTAACAGTGAATTGGAAGGTGGCTTAGATGCTAAGTACAGTGGAGAATGTGGAGAAGCCAAAGAGTTTGAATTGAAAGAAAGTACAGTGTCATTGAATTCCACTGATAAGTCAGCCTCGCTTTCTGAGCAAGCTGATCATCAACATGACAAATCTACTGTCAATTGCTTCTATTCATTATCAGAGAACCCATCTTTTGTTGATCAATCATCACTTGAGCCTCCTATAGAAGCTGAAGGCAAGCTTGATATTAATTCCAATGCTGAGACTAAAGAAGGGCAAGACTTAATAAGACCAGAAGCATCCGAGGTTGCAACGGATGATGCTAAAGCAGACATGTTATCTGTCTGCAAGCCATTACTTCAACCGTGTAGTTTTTCCAATAATCAAGAAAATGGTGATTTGGAGAATTTGGTTTCCCAACCGAAGGACTTTGGAATTGGTTCAGAGGAGATCTCCGGAATGCAAGATGCACAAGAAGATTCTGTTGCTAAGGTGCCAGGTTGCACTGTTGAAGCTGAAGGCAAGCTTGATATTATTTCCAATGCTGAGAATAATGAGATGCAGGACTTAATAAGACCAGAAGCATCCGAGGTTGCAACTGTTGATGCTAAAGCAGACATGTTATCTGTCTACAAGCCAATGCTTCAACCATGTATTTTTTCCATTAATCAAGAAAGTGCTGAATTAAACAATTTGGTTTCCATGCCCCAAGATTTTGTAATTGGTTCAGAGGAGATATCTGGAATGCAAGATGCTCTGGAAGTTTCTGTTGCTGAAGTGCAAGGTTGGCCTATTTGTACTTATCTTTGGATTGATGCTCAATATTACTTTTTCTTTCTCTATTATGTTTTATCTTGTTTATCCTTATTCATGGATCCTTGACAGATGTCACAAATCGGAATTTGAATGAAGACCAGTTCCTTGATGCTGATCTTTGTAATAACTTGGCTGGACAACCAGTTACATCAGAAAATATTCAGTCCCAAAAGGGAGATGATCTCGTTGCTCCTCAATTGCCTTCCCCTGAAAAGATGCTATCACTTCCAGATGTGCCTCTTAGCCAATCAAATGAATTACTTGTACAGACAACTCCGGAGAGAGAGGTTCTTGCACAAGGTGATCAAGACACCACCATGAACAAAATGTCTGGAAAGAAAAGAAGTTTAACGGAAAGTACTATAACCTTACAAAGTCAAAACTCAATTGATACGTCCGAGGCTGCTCAATCCAAAAGATCTGTTGACTTTGTTCCTGATGATGATGATTTGTTGTCATCTATTTTAGGTAAATAGCTTACTTTTGACTTTTCCCTGATATCTCTTCTCTAATTCTTTGAAATGTTGTTTTCTTGATATACTACTGATCACTGCATTTTTGGATGTTTCTAGTTGGAAGACGGTCGACAGTGCTAAAGGTGAAGTCTACTCCACCTGCATTTGACTTGGTATCTTCCAAACGCCCCCGAGTTACTCCTCGATCTGGTGCCTACAAAAGGAAGTTGCTTGTGGATGATTCTATGGTCTTGCATGGCGAGTAAGTCACTAATGTGCTCATCCTAATATTCTTTTATTCTGGAACTAGTAACAGTGGATGTCCAACATTTGTGAAGTATGTCTTTTTAAAGCATTGCTACATTTCATATTTTTTGAGAATTGATTAGCCTTTAAATTGCAGCACAATTCGTCAACAGCTGCAAAGTACTGAGGATATACGCCGCGTGAGAAAGAAGGCTCCTTCTACTCACCCTGAGATATGGATTCTTCAGAAACAATTTTTGGAGGATGAGATGTTTAATCAACCTATATTCACAGGTTGGCCATGGCAATGGACTGATTAAGATCGACAATGAATTATTGTGTTCTGGATTGAGTTGAATAACTAGGTCAACTAGATGCTTGTTCAATTTTGCAGTTCGTTTTTGCAGATTATTCTGCATCCAAAGTTGGCTTATTATGTTCTATTTTTCTTTTTCGTTGCTCTTAATTATATTTCGTGCAATTTTCAGGGTTGTCGCCCAAGTTGATTTCCTTGCATTGTCAGCCATATGACCTGAGCGAAACCAAGTTGGTTCAGGATGATGGAAGCAAAGCTCAGTCTACAGCAAATGGCGCGATCTTATCCCCAAAAGGGCCGTCAGTGGGTGATGAAACTGAATTTGAGGGCACTAGTGTATCATCAGTTGCTAGAGATGAAAAGGGTCCACAATCTGCAGAGTGTCCATTTAATACTCCATTTGAGCAGAGCATGAGAGTCTTTAGTGATTTGTGTGGTAGTGCTCCGGAAAATGAGACAATGACCAACAGTGAAGCTGGACATACACCTTCACAATTTGATATTTCAGAGAACAGAACTGAAATGGAAACAGAGTGCAGGAGAGAACCTATTGGTGATGAGACAATGACCAATAGTGAGGTTGGACATACAGAGACAGAGTGCAGGAGAGTCTCTAGTGATTTTTGTGGTAATGCTCTGAAAAATGAGACAATGACCAACAGTGAAGTTGGACATACACCATTACGATTTGATATTTCAGAGAACCGAACTGAGATGGACGCAGAGTACAGGAGAGAATCTATTGATAATGAAAAAGATCATTCTGTTGCTTTCGGAATTGAATCATCATCCTGTCTTCCTTCTGCTTCTGAAAATAATTCTTCATATCCAAGGCAGCTTACCACAAGCACTCCACCCCATACGACTAGTTGGAATAATGCTGACTTAGTTAATGGCGATATGATTCAATCCTCTTGCTTCAAGGACATCAATGATGCAGATTTCTCGGAGCAGGGTGATGGGTCATACCTGAAGTTGGATGAACAATCAAACGGGAAAGATGCTCTTTTGACTGTGGAAACACCTATAGAAGGGATAGACTTTGGGGAAGGAGTCAAAGCAGCTTTTGAAGAAATAGTGGAGCATAGGCTGGAAGACGGCTACTTGGATACTAGACAGGAAGATGCTGACTCAGTTGTACCTGTGGCTGGTGCTCAGCCAGAGTGTTCCTTACCTGCCAATGATGAAAATATTTTTGCTGAAGACTTTAGATCTGATGAAGGTATAACACATGAGCTAGAGACAGTAAGCAAGGATGAGTTCCATGAATCTGATCTCAAATATGATGAGCAGAGAGAGGATTCGAAACTTGATCCCTCCGATCCTGTAGGAGATGTCTTTGACCATGATACAGGTGATTTTTTGTTTCATATGTACTCTCTTACTATTTTCTTCTTCAATACTTAACGTGTTCTCTATTTTAAAACTATATGATGGTTGTATGATCCTGAGAGGATAAAGAATGCGTGGCTTGATATGTCAAATCGATGTCACGTAAGTAGGGAAATGAAGTGATTGCTTTCATTTATGTTGATCCTTTCTGGAGGCATTTGATCCTGTTACATAGAATTATCGACTTCATTATGCTGATATATTGTTCTTTGCCTTGACTTTCAGATTTTTTGAATTTTGATGATGATGATGATGAGATTGCTGAAGACGATGAAAACTCAATTCCAAATGCTGAAGGACCCCAAGTTCTTGATAATAGTGGCTGGTCTACTCGTACCAGGTGTGCATTCCTCTGTTTTTTTTTTGTCTTTTCTCCCTCCCTCCGTTGACATGATATAATTTGATATTGCAATTAAGATGGTCTCTGATATGGGTTTAGTTAATTGACCCTTTACTTATGTAAGGGTCTTCTTTCTTGGCATCATGAAAGATATAAGCCATTTTTTCCCTCCCTTCTCATGTAAGCAGAGCTGTTTCCAATTATCTTCAAGTTCTGTTTCATAAAGAAGCTCAGCATGGAAGAACAGTTCTTCGCCTGGACAATCTATTGGCCAATAAATCCCGCAAAGAAGCGTCAAGAATGTTCTTTGAGACATTGGTATGTCTTCTCAATTGTGGATTTAAGCAAGTCAAACTTTTTAGGTGATTTGATTGATCTCATGTCCTAAGTTTTAGTCCAGTCCATACCTGATACCAACAATTAACAAGGCTTCATTTTGTAATGATTTACCACTTATTACCTAATCTTCAGGTTCTTAAAACCCGGGATTACATCCACGTCGATCAAGAGGTCCCATTTGGCAACATTAACATAAAGCCTCGTGCAAGGCTATTGAAGTCGGAGTTGTAATTGGACTACTGCACGAGGAAATACACTGAAAAACTACACCCATGGTAAATCCATGTAGGTGAAATTGGCTGTTTAGCCTTCTGGAAGGTTTTATTCTCCCACCTTTGATATATTCTTTTTGTTTCCTCCTTTTTTGTAATTGTAGCTTAACCTGATGTTGTAGCTTGTAATGTCTTCATGGTAGTTAGCGGTAAACTCGTTATTAATGTAGGTTTAATTTGTATGTATTATATGTAAAGTTGCATCATTACCAGGTCAGGAAGTTTATTTATATTTCAATGTCTTCATTAAGAGGGTTACACTGAATTCTCTATTAATTATTTCTAGCCGAGCTACCTTTACCTATATATACTAGAAATTTATTTAGGAGGTGTTGTGGATTCCCCTTTCTGTGATCGCTGCTATGTGGTGTTGGTGTCGAACAACTTTAAAAAATATCTACTGTTATTCTTGATTTGCGATTTTGGATTTAGTTACTTAAATATTTTCATTTGGGATAAAATTTTCTTACATTTTTTTTAACATATACTCTAAATAAACGTTGCCAAAATTTTAACTTGTTTCTTGTAAATGTGATATTTTCTTACCTTTTTGTTTCGATTGAAAGTCATTTCAAGCTAAATTTGCGCGAAATGGCCACCATGAGATTTCATATTTTGCATTTGGATGTGACACTGGAAGGGGTGTGGTTGCATTCGATTTTTATCCTCTCGATGTTTACATAAAAATGCAAAAGAAAAAAGAAAAACAAATATTCTCATGAAATAAATATCTGGCTATGTTCGATCATTTACCTGATTGGGCAACCCAAACCAAAGGGGAAGATTCTGAATACAAATCTATTTTATTGCTTTCAAAAGATAGGCGATGTGATAAGATCAGGCGATAAAAGTGGCCTAAATTTATGATCAACGCGGGAGCATCTACGACTTTCTTCATAAGAAACAAGGAAAGAGTTCGCCCCTCGCTTGTCCCAGATATTTTTACCTAATTAGCTTTTTTTCTGTGTCATCCAGATAGATTAGTACACGTCATGTAGCCTGACTGTAGTTTTTATAAATGAAAGGTGATTCATGAATCATGGTAAGGGGAAATTTTATAAAGATTGCTCCCTTCTTCCCTCTAATATTACATGTTTTTTTTAGAGTTTGACACCATTTAAGAAGCTAAAAACTAGTCTAATATGCCCCTATTAAGGACTCGTTCGGTAGGGCTTATTTTCGGGTCTTAAGGGTCTTATTTTCACTGATAAGACAAAGAGGTTTATCTTCCTCATTTTTGACGTTCGGTATTCAGGGGACTTATGGGGACTGAAATCCTCTCAATTTCTTCAGCTCCATCCTCCAACTTATGGGTCTTATCTGATGAGGCTTATGAAAAAAAATTCGACATTGTCCCCGACATTTTCCCCCTTCCACATTTGCCCAGCAGCTTCATCGAGAGGTTCCATCACCGTTCGAGCCCTAAGTTCTTCGATGTGCTCGCAGATCTGTTCGAGCCCTTCGCTCTCTTCGCTGGATTAGCGCCCTTCGACATTTGCCCCCTTCGACGTTTGCCCAGCAACTTCATCGAGAGTTTCCATAACTGTTCGAGCCTTTCATTTCCTCTCCAGATCTGGAAGCTTGCACAACGGGGCTTCATTGAAGTGAGGTCGAGCCGCCATTAGAGATTTATTCGAGCTATGCGCAACCAAAGCAGCTAAACACGAAGACGAATTGAAAATTTGGGGATACGATCTGGGAGCTGGGAGAGTTGGGAGGTGGAGGAAGACGATCTGGAGATGAAATGAAAATTTGGGGATACCGAAAGAAGACGATCTGGAGGAAGACGATCGCAGATTTGGAGGAAGACGATCGCAGATCTACTAGTTAGCTACTAGCTAAACACGAAGACGAATTGGGAGGGTGGGAGAGCTTCAGGTTGCTGCCAATCACGAAACCCTAAGGAAAATTTGGGCATATTTTTTTTTAATAAGGGCAAATATGTAATTTTAATGTGAAATTAAGTTTTAATAAGTCATTTATACCGAACAGACATTTATGATTCAGACTCTTACATTCAACTTCAGTCTCAGTACAATTCAGCCCACAATTTATTTTCTTCCAATCAACTTCAGCCACTACTTCAGCTTCAGCCCCAATTAGACCTGAGCATATACGGGCCCAGGCCGGGCTTGGCCTATTTTTTGAGCCCATTTTTATGGGCCGGAAGTGTAAACCGTACCCGACCCGAAATCCGGACCGGGCCAGCCCGCAGTTAATATAATATAATACTTGGCCGCTCGGAAGCAGTCGCCGAGCTTGGATTCGAGAGAATATGATAGAATGGATCCCGAAATCACCGATTTCACGACATCTTCATCTTCATCCTCTGGCGTCAGATCCTCGTTCTGTAACAAACCGTCATCGATGGCCGATTTCGGCTTCGGGGGAGGGATAGCAAGAGAGCAGTCGATGGAGGCAGCGCAAGGGGCCGCGAGTCGGTCATTGGAGGCGTTTCGGTGGCTTTCGTCCTCGTTAGAGGAGATCCAATCGTCGTCCGCGGAGGCGCGAGGGGAGATGAAGGATTGGGCGAAGTCGATTCCGAAAAATCCGAGGAGGTAAATAAAGGATGCGACGAAGGCGAATATGGCGCCGATCTCGGAGAGGGAAACGACGTGGAGAGGGGTGGAATTGCGGATCTTATCCCTCCACCGCTGGAGGAGGAAGTAAACGACGGAGAAGAAGAGCGTGAAGAAGACACCATTAGTCAGGTACAGTGGGAGGGGGAGCGCATTGGACGCCTTGGCGTTGTCGCCTGCCTCCTGGGAGAGCTTGTAGGTGAGATTGTGGTGGTGGTGGGGTTTCAGGAGCGGCGGCGCAACCTTGGATGGGACCGGAGCAGGTTGCTGGCGATGTGAGAGATGGTCGGAACTCGGATGATGCGAGAGATGGTCGCGGTCGGAGGCGGAGCGGTCGGCGGTCGCCTGGTCGGAGGGGGAGCGGCGTGAGGAGATCTCAAGCGGTGTGAGGAAATCTGAGATGGAGAAGGAGTGAACGAGTTTAGGTTAAGAGAGGCAGAGAGGTGAGAGAGCGGCGTGTGAGAATATCTGAGAAGGAGAGAACGAGTTTAGGTTAGTTTTTTTTTTAAATATATTTGTAATATATTTTTATATAATTAAATATATACGGGCCGTGGGCCGGGCTGAGCAGCCCGTTCGGGCTTAACCCTCATACCGTGCCCGGTTTGTAAGCCCGAACGGGCCGGGCCAACCGGCCCGTTCGGGCCGAACCCCTTGTCCGGGCCCGTATTATTTGGCGGGCGGGCCGGCCCGCGTTTGCTCAAGTCTAGCCCCAATAAGCCTCAGCCATACCGAACAGACCCTAAATTGCTTATAAGTAACTATACAATTTCTTGGGTAATAAACTAAATTAATAATTAAGGGTAAAGCTAAAAAAAGATAGTCAAAATAGCTTAAAAGACAACTATTTCTAGACAAAATTTTATGACTAGAAAGACATGTAATTTTAGACGGAGGGAGTACAAATTACAAAAGTACTAGACAAGCCCTAAATATCACAAGGAACTTCAAATTCCAACATCACATATCATTTACTAGCTAGTTTTTTGTCAAAGGAAAAACAATATTTAATAGAAAAAATGGATATTTCGCCTGGTGTCCCTGAGTTTTGGGCTTTTTCGCGAAATACCCAGAGGTTTTGACATTTTCGCCTGATATCCCTGAGTTTTTGACCAATTTTGCCTAGTACCCCTGAATTTTTGACAATTTCGCCATATGCCCTTGAATTAAAAAAAAAGTTAAATTTTTTTTTTAAAAAATTAAAAAATAATAATAGAACTAAAATAATTAAAATTAAAATTGAATTAAAATATTAAACTAGGAATGGTTAAAATTGAATTAATCTTGATTACTGAATAATAATAGAAAACTAATTTGATTTTATTAAAATTAAAATAATTAGAATTACTTTGGGTATTATCTTAAACTAGGAATGGTTAAAATATTAACTTTTCATCTAAATAATAACTTGGATTGAAATTTCTAGACTTATAAATAAAATTTGAAATTTATTTATTTATGATAAGATTATTTAGAATATACGACTAATAGATTTTTAATCGTATAAATAATCGTTTTATCGATAAGCCTTGAAAATTGAATTAGTTGGAGATAAATTAATTCAAATATACCCTTCAAAATTTAGTATATCCTTAAAAATCTATTAGTCGTTAAAAATCTTGAGACATATATACCCTTCAATTAACTGTGAAGTTGATTACTGAATAATAATACCCTTCAAAATTTAGTATACCCTTAAAATATATACCCTTCAATATATGTCTCAAAATTTTGAGACATATATTGAAATTTCTAGTAAATATTGAGACATATATTGAAGGGTATATATTTTAAGGGTATACTAAATTTTGAGACATATATTGAAGGGTATATACTAAAAATCTATTAGTCGTTAAAAATCTTGAGGCAAAATTATGTATATACCCTTCAATATATGTCTCAAAATTTAGTATACCCTTAAAATATATACCCTTCAATATATGTGTCAAGATTTTTAACGACTAATAGATTTTTAAGGATATACTAAATTTTGAAGGGTATATTTGAATTAATTTATCTCTAATTAATTCAATTTTCAAGGCTTATCGGTAAAACGATTATTTATACGATTACAAATCTATTAGTCGTATATTCTAAATAATCTTATCATAAATAAATAAATTTCAAATTTTATTTATAAGTCTAGAAATTTCAATCCAAGTTATTATTTAGATGAAATGTTAATATTTTAACCATTCCTAGTTTAAGATAATACCCAAAGTAAATCTAATTATTTTAATTTTAATTTTAATAAAATCAAATTAGTTCTCTATTATTATTCAGTAATCAAGATTAATTCAATTTTAACCATTCCTAGTTTAATATTTTAATTCAATTTTAATTTTAATTATTTTAGTTCTCTATTATTATTTTTTTATTTTTTTTAATTCAAGGGCATATGGCGAAATTGTCAAAAACTCAGGGGTACCAGGCGAAATTGATCAAAAACTTAGGGATACCAGGCGAAAATGTCAAAACCTCTGGGTATTTCGCGAAAAAGTCCAAAATTCAGGGACACCAGGCGAAATATCCGTAGAAAAAAAATAGTTATACCATTTATATCTTAATCTAATAAGACAAAAAAACATCACCAAAGGGTCTAACAATTCATAAAGCTAACTAAAGCAAGATGGTCTTATGATCTCCTTATAAATATGATGAATTTGAACGGTCCAACTTCACAAACCATTTCCTAGTTTCTTGTATGTTCTTAGACCATCTTACCCTAACATAGTTTCTTAGTGAGTCGAACGATTACAAAAACAACAATACTCTGGGAATCATACGTCAAAATTCAATTTGACATGTTAAAGTAAAATTCACGGTTAGATTATCTTTTTCTTTTCTTGATCAAATCTTGACATTGAGGTTGGCGATGCACCACCCATTTTCATGGCCCGGTCCAGCTAGCCACAATGGTATATACGATTCTTTGATGGATGGCCCACAACACATCCTCTCTCTATATATATATATATTCCCCGCCCGCCCTACTTTAATTTAAAGCCAAGACAAGATGAGGGAATAAGTATGATCGAATATTAACTATGGCCTAGGGTCTCCGCACTTACGTGTCTCCTTCTCTATCGAGAGTTTCCAATGGCAGCATCTGAGAATGACCAAAGGATGCCATCACTTCATTAGCCTTACTTGGTACGGTGCATGGACCCTAATACGAGCTAGCTGTTGTAGTACTCATAAATTGTTGGAATATAAGTCTATTCTACATTGGAAATGTTGTAGTACTCATAAATTGTTGGAATATAAGTCTATTCTACATTGAAAATGAATGGATATCAAACTTAGTATATATGGTTGGTGGACTACTCTTTCTATCGTCAATTAATTTTTAGAATGAAATCCCATAAGACTTAGGTATTGGTATACGCTCAAGTTTGAATGCCCACAGTCTATCCGTCCACGGATTTTGACATAAACTATATTAGACTAAAGCCTTTTTTTTTAATAAGGAAAGAATTCGAATTAGTCGACATAGTGATGCAGGATAAATCGAGAAGCCAATAAATCGTTTTGGAATATAACTTCTCACATCTAAAAAACGTACATGGTATATAAGCTTGATGAGCTACTCCTCCTATTGTCAATTGGTTTGAGGATGGAGTCCCACTGAGCTTATGTACTGACCCTATCTGCGCTTATGCGCTCGTCTCCACACGAACCTCAATCAATGGGCCCACATACTTTCACAAATTGGCGTCGGGCAAACCATACAGAATACATCGACTAAACAAGCAAGGAAATTACAACAAAACAAATAAAGAGCCTAAATAACCTAAGGAAAATGATTATAATGAGGGAGTTATTTTAAATGTGAGAGGGATAATTTATTCCCATAAGATAAATTAATTCCAAATCTTTATTAGGGGTATTTAATATCCTAGAAATAAAGAAGGCATATTATCTTTTCATAAAGGAAAACGGGAAAAAGGGAAAAAGTTTTAATTACTTAACCCTAGCAGGTTCCTCTCTCTCTATTCAATTTTTTCATACATTCTTTTCTTTTTGGCTGCCTCCATTGAGTTTTGAGAGCTTTTTTCCTGACTTGAGCGTTAGAGGGTCTTCCGGGAGAGAAAGTTCCGCTCTTTGACATTTCTCTATGTTTACAGGCTATGGAAAAGATTATCAGAGGTTACCGTAATCGTCGGAGTTACGGGTTTTCGTCATCGTCATCAATATTTTTTATGGTATAAATTAATGATACCACAAAATGCATGACAGAATATCAACATTGTTTATAAATGGTTATAATTTGGGAGTTATTTTATACAACATGATTTGCACGTATATGTGAAGGGATTAAGAGAAAATGGGCCTTCCGAAAGCATATACTTGGGTCCATGCATGGACCAAGAGAGAAACGTGAAAACCACTTTAGTGTGAGATATGAGAATCGGTACTAAAAGAGAGTGGGGACCACTATTTTACTTTACAGTAGAGCTAGGATGCGCCACTTCGATCAATTTGATCGTGTTATAATATCTATAGCACTTAGAAAGTTAAGGCATAATTAAGTTTATTATATAAGATTGATAGGTTTTTTTTTTGTAATTGATTTTAAGATGTAATTTTATTGGATTTATGTATGGGTCTGTATGAGTATGTGCGCTCTAATATACACGATAGGGTTGAGCAAAAATCGGTCGAAGTCACTCAACCCTAATACACGATCTCAGTCTACTTATTTACCCATGCATGTGTCCACGGATTTTCACATAGTATAAGAGTTTGTGACTTCTTGGGCCATTTCTTAGTTTATTTGGGTTGGTTTGGTGCGAACGTTATCCACCCGTTTACTATCTATCTTGTTTAAGTGTCAACTTGGTTGGACCAGCTGCACTTGAGGGGACATGTTGAAATACCTATCTAACATCGAAAGTTGAGATATAACTAAACTTAATATATAAGGTTGATGAATTAATCCACCTATTGTCAATTGATTTTAAGATAAAACTCGCTAATATATTGGGTTTGTATGTCCATGTGCGAGCATATGGACCCACATACTTCCACATATCCTAGTACATCCGACACCTCTTAATTCGGTGAGTGATCTTTATTACTCCCTTTGTTTAATAACACTTGTCATTTTAGTTTTTTAATACAACTATTAAGGAATGTAATCATTAATGAAAAATATTACATTTTTTTAGAGCCAATAAAGTAATAATAACTCACCTCATTTCTAATCAATAAGTAAAGTGAATTTACATAAATAGTTATAATATGTGTAATTTTCAATAACATATATCGTAACTCATCAATAAATCATTATCAAACTCTAAAATGACAAATATTTATTAAAAAATGGTTAAAACGACACTTAATACCGAACGAAAAGAGTATTATTATTGTTATTTTTGTAAATGAAAATTAAGTACTAATCGATTTGATCCACCAAATAGACTGACGTAGTTTGAGAGATCAACAGATCGATATCCAGTGAGATAAGTTGAGTCATGTTACAATCGACCAGTTTGATCTTTGAAGTTCGAGAGATCATATGCATGTTCATATTCGTGTACGTGTTCTCAACTAGTTTGAAGATATATGGTGATAATAATTACTTCAAGTTGTTTATATATAGTGCATATTTGTTATATTAGAAAGAATCTATTCACAAATCATTCGAATATTTCATATAATTTAGCTCGCAAAACTTTTAAGGTCATAATTTGAAAATAATGTTTCGGGTAGAGGGCACACTTGATCAATTTAGGTTGAAATACTAATTACTTTAAGGTCATAATATATTATATTAGAAATAATATATTTTCCAAAAATTTAAGGTCATAAACCAATGTGCAGTTGGTCACTGGTTTAGTGATGTGCTCCCTTAAGCCTTCTATGTAGCGGTCTCATTTTCGATTCTTGATGGAGTCGTGACGCTAACATAGAGAGCGATCTAACTCTCTGTGAGTCAAGAGTATCTCAGTCTGGACGTAGAGTGACTTCGACCGATTAAACCAACAGTCAAAGCCTAAAATAATTTTAAGATCATAATCATTGAAATTCTAATTACTTTAGGTTATTTATATACGACTTTCAAGAGTTTCACCAATGGCAACCACCAGCCCTTCCAATTATACGACGAGCCCTCTCATATGTCCAGTGTTATCAGAATCGGGATTTCAATATTAAATTTCAAGCAGTTCTTTAAATCAAATCGTAAAATTGAATGGCAAATCATAAAATTCTACAACATTATTAAATACAGTAAAAACCAATTAACTTAGTAAACGGTAATTTCTTATATTTGAAGTGAAAACATAAACAATATAACATATTAGTACTCTTATTATATGAAAATGTTATATTTTCTCCCATGCTTTAGTGGTGATTTACCAATTTCATATTATAATATATAAAAGAAAAAATACATATATTTTATGTATACATTTTCAGCTCATAGTGAAATGCAGGGGCGGACGCAGGATTTTTGCCCAGTGGGGGCACAAATCCCGCGTGACTAAAAATCAATTATTATTTTTATTTTTTTTAAAAAAAATTGAGTTAATATGACGGGAATAACCCGATGCAATTATTATTAATAGCAAATTAAAAGAGTTTCCCATGAGGGATACATAATTACAAAATAATGATTCAACAATGCATGAAAGATGTGTAAAAACAATCAACAAAACAAAAATTAATCGAGAGTGAGTGAACATAACATATGCATAATAAAAATTCTCTTCATACCAATGGGGACAAGAATGATAAGTTGAGATTAGTTGAATAATCAGTGGTTTAGACAACTAAACATTACTTAGGAGTGCTCTCTTTTATATTGTCGAATTACATGACATGGTTAGATTTGTTTTATGGTTTTTTCTAGTGTGTGCCCATGGGCACACTATAATAACTTCTCTTTTAGCAATAAAACTCCATTTTTAGCAATAATTTATTTAGCCATTAGTTTAACTTTTTTTTGCTAAGGGTTTATCAATTCTCTTTTAGGGAATATTTTGAATATAATTTTCTAATTTAGCTTGTTAGCATGTGCTCATGGGCACACACTAGGAAAACCGTTGTTTTATATTTGGTAAACATAAACTTTATATGTTCTATCCTATACCAATTAAATTTAACCCTTATCGAAAAATAAAAATTGAAGATGATATCATCTAGTACTCTGATTGTTGGATTAGTTCGCTTTCGACATAGGATGTTTCTCTAAGCATCCAATCTAATTCATTTCGTATATAGAGAAACAAAAACTTATAGGTAAACTGTATAGTACACCTTATTTATATCACATACTATAGATTCAATTGAACATAACATTACATTGAATAGGGAGAAAGAAGGGATGGAGGTAGGCTCAGATAAGAAACGATGTAAAGTAAAAAAAAAAAAAAAATTGAGTGAGGGCCCGTGCCCCCACTCGTCCCTACGTAGGTCCGCCCCTACATATAATAAATATATAGTCACATCATAACTCATAAGAATCGTTCACAAAATCATCGAAATCTTATATATGATCAGGTTTCGTGCACAATATCCTACTAATATTATATTGAAATATTAAAATTTTACTGTAACGAAATTCTATCTAGAATTGAGATCATTATATCATATACTTTTGAATCATATGATCGGTCGACATTTTAACAATATTGCATAAGTCAATTCATTTTTGGGATGTTAATAATACCAAAACTAACTAAAAATGCATGGTCATAAAAATGCCCTCTCATCGATTACACTTTCCGAATTTCAACCAATATACTGCACGGTCGATCAGGGAAGCACACCACACCACACCACACCACACCACACAGTCTTATGTCGACATTGTTGATTTGCGGCACCTGAAATTTGAATTGTGTTACAATTAATTCTAGAAAATTACTCACATCCACCACTATTTCAAAAGTTGGTGTTTATTTCCTACTAAAATATTGCATATGCCCAAAATTCTAATAACTACTCCCTCTGTCCTATTTTGTTTGTCCCATGAGGGAGGATATTGGCGAATTTTATATCGTTAATATCTCTAATTATATATTAATAAAAATTATAATTTTTTAATATTATCAAAGTACTCGTTGAGACAAATCAAACAATATCCTACATTACTATGTTTTTTCTTATATATTGAAAGAAATCTTAAAGATTTTTTTCAACTATGAATATTGTCAAGATTGACTATGAGACAAACTTTCAAGGACGGAGGGAGTATTATTTTTTATGCCTAAATTTGAAATTTATCTGTTAGTCAGATTCGTGCCACAAAAACAATGATAATCATATTAGAATTTTTCTAGAACATGAATGGAAAAGTTAATATTGGAAAAAAAAATCGAAATGCGATTACAAAATATATAATTTAAAATTAGAGTGGCGCTAATCGATTAAACCGGATGAAGGAGAATAAAAAAACGAAAAGAAATTAATGAAGAATCAAAGCGCGCACAAAGTGTTAAGAATGCGGGACCAAATCGATGCGTAGTGGTTCAAGATTCAGAACAAACAACCCACTTTAAAGTATACATGTATACTGTGAAATAAACTTTCCATATTTTCTACCAAAAAGTATTCTCATATTAAAAAGTTAAAACTAAAAAAAATACTAATTACTATTCCCTCTGTCCCGAAATGTTTGTACTAAAGTACAAAAAGCTCTTGGATTAAGAAAATTAACAAAATATAATTGGGGACATGACCTTCTACAGTGAAAATTAACATTAAGGCAGAAGGGGACATGACCTGCTACAGTGCAATCTGTGGTTATTTACCACAGATGAAATTTCAGCCAATGAAAGACTGATTTTAGGGGCACACGGATCACTTACAAATTTTGGGGACATAATTGCCCTAAACAAAAGGGGACTTAAGGCATAATTGTCCTGACAAAATTGCCCCTAAACAGTACCTAAAAAGGGATTACAACATTCTCATCTAAATTTACAGAATTTACATTCAAAGCTTCAGTAAATCACAGAGAGAAATTAAGGACAGAATACAATCTCTGCATCACAGCCTGGTGGTGTCATGGCCTCAGCTTTATGGGACTTTGTTAGGAAACGGAACTCTGGAACTTCAGTTCCCCTGAGAGTTCCTTTCCTCAGTTTCTCTACTTTTGAAGATGACAAATATTATGATACTAATGTTTTATCTCAAAGATGTGCTTTAAGGAACCACATGAATATACCGAAGGCAAGAAAGCCAAACAGGACAAGAGAACCAAAGTGTTGGATCGTTAGAGTTACATCTGAGGGAACAAAGGATTTGTTCCCACAGATGGCACATCAGATTAAAAACAGCAAGAAAGATAATGAACGAACTCACGATATATAGTGGAAACCCTGATTGGCAAAACTAGCTTACAATCTCTGCATCACAGCCTGGTGGTGTCATGGCCTCAGCTTTATGGGACTTTGTCTTGTTCCTTTGGTTCTCTTGTCCTGTTTGGCTTTCTTGCCTTCGATATATTCCTGTGGTTTCGTAAAGCACATCTTTGAGATAAAACATTAGTATCATAATATTTGTCATCTTCAAAAGTAGAGAAACTGAGGAAAGGAACTCTCAGGGGAACTGAGGTTCCAGAGTTCCGTTTCCTAACAGTCATCAATGGACTCAACTCCAAGTTCACCATTCTCAAGGGAATCATGAAGAACACTCCAGACATCCAATCCCTTCCCTTGACCCAAGTCATAGGGAAACTGGAGGTTGAAGAAGGAGAGCACACCAAGGACAATGCCGACAAGAAACTGGAGAAAAGAATCGCCCTTAAGATCTCCAAAGCTTTCTCCAGGCTCGAGATGGAGCAAGAGAACTCAGACTTGGAAGAAGAAGAGGACGAGCTAATAGCCCTCTTCTCAAAGAATATCAAAAAATTCTTTGTGAAGGGAAGGTTTCAAAAGTGAAGTTCCTCCCACAATGGACCCAGAAGGGATCTCAAAGAAGTCTCTTGTTACGAGTGCAAAGAAAATGGACACTATGCTAAGAACTGTCCCAACAAGGAAGACTCCAAGGAAGAAGAAAGACCTCAGAAAAAGAAGGCTCTCGTAGCCTCATGGAGAGAAGACTCAGATGAGGAACTGGATCTGAGTGGCTTCTCTGGAGGAAGATGTATCATGGCAAAAGGAGACTCAAGCGACTCAGAAGACCTTGAGGTAACTTCTGACGATCTCTTAAAATCCCTAGCTGATTGTGATAAGAAACAACTTCTTAAGATCATAAAGAAACTAGGAAAGGAAACCAGTTCCCTTCAACATAAATTTGATGATTGTGAAGATGAAATTGCTTGCTTGACTGTTGAGAATTCTGTTTGGAGTAAGAAACTTGATGAAACTGAGAAAGACCTAGCTGAAACTCACTCCAAACTCATTGATATTAGAAATATGCATGCTAGTCACCTTAAAACTTGCAAATCTTGTGATGAAACTAGCATAGATTCTGTCAAAGTTCCCTTGCATGCTAACTTACCTGGAAATGACATGCTTCAATCCATAATTGATAGATTGGACATTCTCACTGATTCTATTAATGAAAAAACGATAAATCAAACTGTTTTTGTGAGACAACGTCATGGAATAGGATATGTCAACAACAAAGGGAACAATGATGCTGAAAATGAAAAGGCTAGGCGAGAACTTGTTGAGATGAATGAGAACCTCAGTACTGCTCTTGCCACTTCTCGTGATAGGAATCAATTCCTATCAGAGAAGATCATGGTTCTTGAGAACAAGGCTGAGGTTGCCAAACGTCTAAATGAAAGTTCTCAAAGTCCTAAGAAGGAACCTAAGGGAAAAGAAAAGATGGTTCCTAAAAACCAATGGTTCACTAATTCCTTTGCTCACAAAAGATATATTGACATGGCTCATAGCAAGGTTAGAAACAATGTTGATTTTAACAAAAGAAAAACTGAAAAACCTTTTAGGCCAGGAAAAGGAAAATATGGACATGTTGTTTACAATCGTTTGTGTACCTACTGTGGTAAGAATGGTCATTACAACACTGATTGTGCTAAGAAAATGAACTTTGAAAAGGAGAAAAGTACTCATTACCATGAAAGGAACCAGTTTCCTGGTTATTCACAGACTCGCAATGCTAATCCCCCCAGTAAAGCCAAGCTTCGCTGGGTTCAGAAATCTTAGTTCCCTTATGTGCAGAAAGAAGAGAGGCAACCTCAACTATGGTACATCGACAGTGGTTGCTCATGCCATATGACTGGAAGAAGAAATCAAATGACCTCTCTTCAACCTCTCCAAGGAGGGAACATATCCTTTGGAGACAAAAGCAAAGGAAAAATCTGTGGAATAGGAACTGTGAAACTCAACGACCACATTCAGGTAAACAAAGTTCACCTTGTTGATAATCTTGGTTTTGACCTAATAAGTGTGTCACAGCTGTGTGATCAAGGAGACAATGAAGTTAGATTCAGATCAAACG
This sequence comes from Rheum nobile, assembly GCA_027886185.1. Taxonomy (NCBI): domain Eukaryota; kingdom Viridiplantae; phylum Streptophyta; class Magnoliopsida; order Caryophyllales; family Polygonaceae; genus Rheum; species Rheum nobile. Next base: position 1,770,255 of record WOAB01000500.1, on the reverse strand, counting down.
AATGTTCAGTCCTTGACTCCTCGGGACAAATCATCCTAAAAGGGAAAAGATTCAACAATATCTACATAGTTGATCCATCCTTTGTTCCCAATGAGAAACTTTGTCTCTCAACTGTGAATGACCAAGCTGATTTGTGGCATCAACGCCTCGGTCATGCTAGCACCAAGATGATTCAAAAGCTACACTCAAAGGAGCTAGTCAGAGGGCTGCCAAAGCTAAGTGGCACATCTAAGGAACTGTGCTCTGACTGTGTAAAAGGGAAATAGGCTCGTAGTTCCTTCAAGTCCAAAAACATGGTAAGCACCTCAAGGCCTCTTGAACTCATCCATATGGATCTGTGTGGACCCATGAGAGTTCAGAGCCTAGGAGGGAACATGTATATCTTTGTTCTTGTCGATGACTTCTCTCACTTTACTTGGACCATCTTTATTAAATCTAAGAGTGAAGTGATTGACCGCTTTAAAGATATGGTTCCCTTGTTAGAAAAATCTCTTGATTGTTCACTCAATGCTATTCGGTCTGACCATGGTACCGAATTCGAAAATGGAGAATTTCTAACCTTTTGCAGTGAGCATGGAATTGATCACAACTTCTCTGCACCATACACTCCTCAACAAAATGGAGTAGTGGAAAGGAAGAACATAACTTTGGAAGACATGGCTCGGACTATGCTGATCTCAAGTGGACTCTCTCAATCATTTTGGGCTGAGGCGATCAACACAGCTTGCTACATCATCAATCGAGCCATGCTTCGCCCAATCACAGAAAAGACACCCTATGAGCTCCTAAGAGGAAGAGTTCCCAACATCTCACATCTGAGGGTGTTCGGATGCAAGTGCTTGTGCACAACAATGGGAAGGACAATCTTGGCAAATTCGACCCAAGAAGTGATGAAGGAATCTTCATTGGATACGCCTCGGGTAGCAAGGCGTACAAAGTCTTCAACAAAAGGACTAAAAAGGTAGAAGAAAGTGTTCATGTTATTTTTAATGAAAAATCACTTGGAAAGATTGTGCAGAACACCACCAATTCCTTTGAAGACCTGTTTCCCAAGTCATATCAAGAAGATTCAGATGAAGATGTCACTCCACCCAGTTCCTGTCCTGCTGCTCGGAACCCTCCAATGGCTCCTCCACCAGTTCCCATGGATAATGAACAACAATCCATCTCTGGGAACCAGGAGCATGACGACAACATCTGTGGAGACTATAATGACTCATCTTCCCACATGATCTTCAATGGAGAAGGTGATCCCAACCAGGAAGCTGAATGCTCAACTCAGAATGTCTCCACGTCAAATGCTCTAGCTCCTAACAGAGAAAGAAGAATCATCAAGCCTCCAGTCAGGTTCGATCATCTAACCTTCTTTGCCTTCAATGCCTTCCTGTCTATTGTGGAACCAAAGAACATAGGTGAAGCACTGAAGGATGCAGACTGGATCCAAGCTATGCAAGAAGAGCTTCATCAGTTTGAAAGAAACAAAGTATGGCATCTAGTTCCCCGCCCCAAGGATAAACACATCATATGAACTAGATGGGTCTTCAGAAACAAGCTAGATGATACAGGAGCTGTGATAAGGAACAAAGCAAGACTCGTTGCTCAGGTACCATGTACATCTAGGAAGGACATCACTGTGTTGTGAAAGATTGGAAAACGGGGGATCAAACGCCAATTCTCTCATTGGAACACCTGTTGGGGAACTCTGCATTCAGTTCCATACGAAGTCTGGTTTATTCCCCTAACTACATGTCTATGTGTTGTGTTCCCTCGATGATTGGCTAGATTATGTGGTAAACTGTGAAAGTCGAATCTTTATGCCTTATTATGCATTAGCTTCCTTGGGTATTAATTTTCGAAAAGCTTGACTATGTGCTTTTACTTCCTTTGTGTACTGAATGTCTTGCATGGTCATCTATGTTATCATATGTCACATGAATCAGCTCTATTTCGGCCCAAAAGAATCAACTTGATGTTTTGTTCCCTCATCATAAGCCCAAATGATAGTTGATTCTACAGCTTACCCAGACCGCCGTGCTTAAAGTCTCCTATGAACCCCTCTTATCATCCACAACTGGAGACCTCTTATGCATGATGTAAAATTCAATCGCAAAAACTCATATACTTTGGTGTGATGGTCTTATGTACCCTCTCTGGTAACTAACCCACAGCATCACACCTTACTACTCTTTTGGATTGGCGGGAAACGATTCGGTTTCTGTGTCTGCAGGTTGAGTTGATGCAGGTTGTAATGATGGCAATTTGTGTTGAGCCGCGTCATGCATTTAGGGCTGTTTTGATGAAAGAGAGTTGGGAAGAGAAATTCAGCCGGCTCAGTTGGATTCAGACGAGATTTTGAATTATTTTTGGGAAGTTGGAAGATCGCGTTCATTATCTCTTGGAAACATATTGATTCGGTCTTATCTTTGGAAACCTTTGAAGATCTTGTGAGGGCTATATATATTGTGGCTTTCGGGTAAGTTTCCTCCTCACTATTTCCTTATCTTCCTCAAGTTATCTTCCTCTTCCTCTCTGCCTCTCGTCTTCCCAGTGCTCTCTCTCTCTCTCTCTCTCTCTCTCTCTCTCAAAAAATGGCCTCAAACACTAACCTTGCCCAAGACCTCCAAAACCTCCTTGCCAAACTGTCCTCCATGGGGACAGACCCCGCTCTCCTCGCCGCCATTACCCAGTCCCTACCTTCCACCTCCACCACCCCAGCGACCACCACTGTTACCCTTCCACCATCCCCCACCCAAGACCAACTCGCCATGGTCCCCTACATAGCCCCTATCGCCCCAAACTCAGACCCCGCTCCACAAAACCCTAACCCTAACACCGCTCCTGCCGTCCCCACAACCATCTCCTCTACTAACTTAGAGGAGGTACATTCCTCGCCTACCCATCCAGATCCCATTGAGGAGGAGACATAGGAGTTTCCCGGTCAAGGGACCCCGGTCACGGTGGAGGAGCACCTGGCCGTCAAAGAGAAGATTCAGTCAGTAGTGAGAGACCTCTCCAGGGAGCTCGCTGAGGAAGAGGACGTGGAGGAGCCCCCAAAGGCCCCTAAGGCGTCCGGCAGGGTGAAGACTGCCTACTCCTCCAAGCGGAAGACACGCTCTCAGAGGAAGTCTGAGAAGGCGATAACGGTGAGCTCCGATGAGGAGTCGGTACCCCTCTCAGGGAACAAAGCAAAGAAAGCCAAGGTGTCTGCCGCTCCCGTCCGTCAAAGCCAGCGTCGTCTGTCGGCCAAAGCCAAAGGAAAGGCAGTGGCGGCTGATGATGTTAAAGATGTGAGCCACAAGTCTGTGGTGAAGGAGCTGCTGCTGGACCCTGAGTTCCTCAAGGAGAACTTTCTGGATGGGGTGCTTGACATCTTGAAGGCTCAGAAATGGAGCAAGCTGTTTGTAGATGAAGTGGAAATGGATGAGGAGTTGCTGAGGGAATTCTATTCCACGTTTGCTATGGAAGTGAGGCCCCATGTTGTTCTGGGGAGCTACAAGTTGAATGGGGAAGTTCATGTTTTCTCAAGCATTGAACTAGGCATGGCTCTGGGAGTTCCTCACGAAGGGTATGGAGAATACCCAAAGGGCAGGTGGCCAAAAGATTTCGCCTACTCAGAGTTTGTGCTGGCTGTTGTAGGGATTGAGAACGCTCAAGGTAGTGCCGATCTCGACATCTCTGAGATGTCTGCTGTTAACAAAGTACTGTACCACTTCCTCATCAGCAACATCACACCAAGGGGACAGAAGAGGAACCAGCTTCTGATCTTAGACATTGTCCTACTGTCCCTACTGCTGAAGAAGGAGCCCGTTTGCCATCCTATGATTCTGATGCAGCACATGGCCCATGCCAGGAACACCACCCAGCATGCTCTTCCCTTCCCTCGCGTTGTCAAGAAGATCCTTGAGTACCACAAAGTATACAACGCGTCGGAGGAAGTGAGCATCTTCTCCCGCCCCTTCAATGCGAGTAGTCTGCACAAGATGCAGTTTGTTCTTCAAGAGGATGAAGGCTGGGTGAAGGTTGAGGGTGCTCCTGCAGTTTCTGAGGCGGTGGAGGAGTCTGACAATGATAGCTCCGAGGGGGAACATAATACAAATTCCTCGCTGGGAAAGGATGTGAGGAGTCTGTGCAGAGCAGTGAAGGACCTGGTGGCTCAGCAGACTCTCCTCATGGCAGATGTGTGCGCGCTTATTTCTCACCACGCATCGGCTCAATCGGCTGGTCACAGTGGTGCCTGATCGCTTACCTGTCATCCTATCCCCTTTTGTTCCCTTGTTGTCTATCCCTCCTTGTTCTGTTTTCTTATTATCTGGTTTATGTGCCATGTGTGGCATTCTGACAATGTTTGATGTTTTGTCTATTTTGGTGGTATTTGCATGTTTTCTGTTTTTTCTTAATCAATGACAAGGGGTGCTTTTGTTTATCTGGCTGTGAATTTTCTCTCTAACTCTTTACTGTGTTTTTGATGATGCCAAAAGGGGGGAAATGACAGGTAGCATTGTCTGAGGGGGAACAGAACAAGTAAAACGTATTGCTGAACTAAGGGGGAACTAACGGTGTTTTTAGTGGGAAACTTTCTTGTCAGTTTTGTCTTGTTCTAGTTGGTATATGTTTTATTGTTAAGGGTGTTTGTCACCATCAAAAAGGGGGAATTTGTTGAATTTCTTAGGTTTTGATGGTTATAAACACTCAACTAATATGTGTACCAAGTGTTTCAGGGACAAGAAGAGTTTTCCCAGGGAGCGTTGCAGCAGAGGATCTCAGAGGGAACAAAGACTTAGCAAGTGCTTTGTTACCTCTCCAGGAACTGAAGTGACAGACCAAGATCGAGGCTGCAAAAGGAAAGAAGTCATACAGCGTGCAGAATTAAGGAAATAAATCAAAAAGCCACGCGGTAGAGGATGAAGACTTCGACTCCAAGGATCAAGCCGGATTGCGCGAAGATATGGAAAGAGAGAAAAGACCCGATCGTGTTATCCTAGGAATCTTTCCTAAGATAAGGCGATTGGAGAGAGAAGAATAATATCCAATCGGTTGGATTAATTAGGGAACTCCTTCCTTAATTAATATAATCGGTTGTGATATCTTATCTTCCAAACAAAATCATATCTTTGTAATCCGATTCTAGTATTTCCTAATTTGTGTCAATTAGGGTTTCTGCCGAGTTGTATTTAAGTGAAGTAAGGATTCATTTCTTAGGAACGACTTCACGGCTGAGAACGACTTTGAACGAGAAAAAGAAAAGAAGAGAAAGAGAGTGAGGTGCGTGTGAGTCTTTGAGAGTTGAGTTTGATTCATCGTTGTAGAAGAGGTTTCGAGTCTAGCTGGTTGTTTAGAGGTCGAAGTCCAGGATACAAGTGTAATCAAGCAAGAAACTAATAAGACAAGTACACAGTTCAAAATCCTCTCAAGCGGAAGCTTGAAGGTAGTGGTTTTTCCTTGAGAAGCTAGTTTTGCTAATCAAGGTTTCCACTATATATCGTGAGTTCGTTCTGTTATCTTTCTTGCTATATTATTCCACTGTAACTTCTGTGGGAACAAAGCCTTTGTTCCCTCAGACGTAACTCTAACGATCCAACAATTTCTTAAAAAGGCTTAGATAAATTTTTCTGGTTCGTCTCCTTTTGGTCCTCATTATTCTTTCAACTCCTTCATTGTTCAAAGTTTCTTTGATGGCCCAAAAGTCACAATCTGATCATATTTCTAACCCAACAATACAAGCCGAAATGATGATTGTGTACTAAGACATTCCCCTGCCTCATTGCTCAATTTAATTCTCTATGATCCATCTCTAAACCCTCTTTGAGAATTATTGTGCAATGCGATAAATGACCTACCCTGATTCCTTGTATGGGAACGTATTTTCTTAGGTTCCATTGTTTAAACCCACATCAAAGGTTCTCATATGTCCCTCTAGCACGCTGAATATATCGCCAGAAAGGAACCAGGATGAAACGTTCTCCTAACGGCTAGTCTAGCGATTGAATTTCCCAAGACTACATTTATGGCAACTTCTCAGTGCTCAGACGCGTCTCGTCAGTTGGCAGAACCCCCTCTTCTCTGTATGGGTTAATTTTGAATATATGTTGGCCGTTCCAAAAAGCTACAAGAGACTTCAATGCTCAAGATTTTCCCTGATCTTCTCAACGGCCAGATTTCTCCCATCGTCCCCTCAATCCTCATCCGCCTTTAAAAAGTATCCTGTTGATCCAAGATTCCCCACAACTTGTCATTCGCATCTCTCTGATCCTCTATTTCTCTTTCTCTCTCAAACACAGAAAATTTCTAGCTCCTCAAAAATGGCTGACCAAAACCCCCAACCTGAGGAGAAAGTTGAAGAGCAACCTGAGGAGAAAACAGAGGCGAAGGCTAAGGAGAAAGCGATAGACATCACTCCGGCTTCGGCATCGGCTACAAAATCAGTCTCAGAGGAAGGTTCTCATGACTCCTCCCCTGATAAGACTACCCAAGAGATCCTTAGCCCAGTGCCCTCTCCTGCTAGCCTCAAATCTAAACCCGTCTCCAACCCTGGCCCCTCTGTCGCCACAAGGCTGAAACAAAGAAAGAGAAGCTCCCAAGCTCTAGTTCCCTATGAGCCCAAATCCACAAAAAGGGCTAAATCAACCACTCTCTCTTCTTCCTCCCTGGGTCAGGTCTCCTCTCTCTTCTCTAAGAGAAAGATCCTCAAACCGCTCATCATCGGCAAGGAGTTCTGGACCCAAGCCCTAGAAGAAGAAGATGAGGAACTGTTCAGTGATGCCCTAAGCGAGTTTCTCTCTCTGCTGCAGTATCAAGGTTGGGATGAGCTTTTGATTGAGCCTTTCTCCGCCTCTAATGAAGTTGTCCGTCTGTTCTACCAGTCTCTCACCTTTGTACCCGCCAAGGATAACTCTCCCTGCAACGACGCCATATTCCAGTGGAAGGGAACCATGTACCCTTTGTCCCCCAACCTCATAGCGTCTGCTCTTGGGATCGAGTCCAGATCTGGCTTTCACATTCTGCATCAAAAAAGGCATGGCCCAAAGGAAAAGGTTACAAGTCCAAGGGAGAAGTGGTGAAGAAACTCTATGACGGCGACTACCCCTCAACCTTGGAAACAAAGGACCTCTCCATCGCCAACAAGCTTCTGCACTTCTGGATCATCCGAAACCTAGTTCCCAGGCAGGAGCACCGAGCCTCAGTTCTCATCACAGATGCCATTCTAATGGAAAAGATACTATCTGGAGTACAAGTTGATCTCCCCCGCATTGTGTTAGCTCATATGCAGTTTTGCAAGTCCCACACATCCCATGCCCTACCCTTTCCCCATCTTATCAAAAATCTCCTATCCCTGCTACACCAGTACCCTGATGATTTGCCTGAGACTATCTATAGCAAGGTCCTAACCATGGCCATTGTCCGGAAGTTGAAGACAAATGGGACAACAGATCACCCCTTCTGAAGCTCAAACTAAACCGCCTAAGGAAAAGGCCAGTTCCCAGGCCCCTTCAAACTCCCAGCCACAACTCAATCCCTCTCAAGACTCCTCTGCGATCCTTTCTTCTCTGGGTCGTATTGAAAAGGCCATCATGGTGGGCTCGACTGCTATCCCGGTCGCCCTCCGTGATCAAGTAAAAGAGTTGGGGAGAATGAGTTCTGCTGTTGTGGATCTGGTAGAAGTTCTTCAGAAGAATTGGGAAGATGCAATCGGTGCTAATCAGGCCACGGGCCAAAATGTAGGAACCAACGACAAGGCTGATGAAGAGGAGGCCGCTGCATTGCCATAGGAACGCTTCTTCTGGTTCCCAGTGCTGTAACCTCACAGTGTGCTAGTAGTTCCCCTAGGATCCTACTACCCTCTTCTATCCCTTGTTGTTTTCTTTAACGGTTGCTTATGATGTTGTCTTTGTAGGTTGTTGGTGTGTTGTTTTTATGTTGTTTTGTGATCTGTCTTACCCCACCTTGAACAATGATAAGCTTTTGTTAAGTTAATGACTACTTTTGGCTTCGTTTCTATGATTACTTTGTCTTTGCCTTAAGTTTCCATTATGTTTCTGTTATGGGTTTGCTGCAATTGTGTATTTACTTGAATATCCCGTTATTAACTTGTCAACTGATTATTTCGATGATGTCAAAAGGGGGAAGAAGGATAGGAACCTTGAACTTTGGAAACTAATGTACTATTAGGAACCACGAACTCGTTCTACTTCTAAGGGGGAATTTGAAATAAACTCATTCATCTGCTTAGGGGGAATTTGCAACCATTGAATGTTATCTCATTATTTTATAACGTTGTAAATCCCTTAAATTCAACTGGTCTCATGAAATTCAAAGTCCTATTATGTTGCCAGGTTCCTTGTATTTGTCATCATCAAAAAGGGGGAAATTGTTAGGAAACGAAACTCTGGAACTTCAGTTCCCCTGAGAGTTCCTTTCCTCAGTTTCTCTACTTTTGAAGATGACAAATATTATGATACTAATGTTTTATCTCAAAGATGTGCTTTAAGGAACCACATGAATATACTTAAGGCAAGAAAGCCAAACAGGACAAGAGAACCAAAGGAACAAGACAAAGGAAGGAACCCAGAGGAACCCAAGTGTGCCCAGAAACGTAGCATGCGAGGTTGCGATTCCCGAGAAATCTGGGAACACCAACCTCGGACAAAAGGAAGTCGAAAATGACTTGTGCGAAGCTTCCAAAAGCCTGCCAATGTCCAGAGCAAAACAACAAGACACCTAGAATGCCGAACCTCAGACAGAGAAAGGTGAAAGCGACAGGACATGGAACCTGTCGCTGTCCAGAAGTCAGTTCCCAAGCGCCCAGAGTGTCGAACCTCGGACAAAGGAAGCTGGAGAATGACTTGGCTGAAGAGGTTGACTAACCTAGAAGGATTCTGAGCTGCCTAGGTTGTTTGTACATGCCAAGAACAATGTGGACCAAGGAGAACCACTTATCCTAGGGCAAGCTCAATATGTGGGAACCCAGAGAAGATTAAGCTGCGAAGAATCCTCTATAAAAGGAAGACTAACTCAAGGGTTATCTTCAAGCACTAAAATACGACTCACACACATTAGCAAATATCCAGTGTGAACCTTCAAACAAGATCATCAAAGCAAACCGAGATCAAGAGGAACCAGTCAAAGAATAGAAGAGTTGAGTGCTAAGTTCCTGTGACTGTAAGTGATAGTTCCTAGGTGCGAAGGTTTGTTTCTTGGATTGATTATTGATTGTGTTAAGTTATCTAGGATTGCCTAACTGTGTGTAAGGCAAAGAAACTGTGTGTTTGTTCCTAGGATAAGTTGTAACCAAGAGAGATAAGAAATCAAGAAGTAGACCTTGAAATCCTTTCGAAAGAAAGGTAGTGGTTTTTATCTTGGATTACTAGTTGGCAATCAAAGGTTTCCACTATAAGAAACTTGTCACTTGTTTGATTATTTATTTCCGCTGCGAAGGGAACTTAGAATCGATATTCTGAGTTCCTTAAGTTATTATCTAACAATCACGATCCTACAGACTTAAATGAAGCTCCACTTCCAGATGAACAATACATTTATGATGGAGAAGAGTTCGAAGAGGGACAATCATCAGGGGACATGGAACAAGATAATGAACATAGCTTTGATCTCAACCAGGAACCAGGAGATGAAGAGGGACAGTCATCAGAAGAAGAGCACAACACAGAGGCAACATAACATCATCAACCAACACATAATACCAGGCTCAGCAGTGATAACAAAATGCACATATTGAATGCTCTGCTAGCAATATCTAGAGATGGACAATTACCACATGGTGCAATAAAGAAAGCTGCAGAAGAGTTCAAAATGTCAACAAGGTGCATAGGCAGACTTTGGAACACAGCAAAGAAGCAACATAATGCACAGCAGATGTACAATCTAAGCACAAAATATCACAAATGTGGTAGAAAAGGAATTCAAGTAGAGATGGATTCAATCACAACACTGGGCATGGGAGACAGGTCATGCATTAGAGACTTAGCTAGCAAGCTTAGTCTTTCAAAGACCAAAGTGCATAGGATGGTCAAGCAAGGTACAATAAAGCCACATACAAATCCAATCCATCCTGGTTTGAGTGAAGGACATAAGAAGGCTAGGTTGGATTGGGTACTGAAGTTACTTTGTGGGGATACAGTAGAAGAAAAATCAGTGTATTATCCAATGTTTGATTTTGTACACTTGGATGAGAAGTGGTTTTTTCTATCAAAGAAATCACAGAGAGTATATCTAGCACAGAATGAAAGGGGCAAGTACAGAGCTGCAAATTCATCTAAATTCATTCCCAAAGTTATGTTCATTGCAGTTGTAGCAAGGCCTAGATTTGATGCAGAGGGACAGTGCATTTTTGATGAGAAGATAGGAATCTTTCCATTCACATATCAACAAGCAGCAAAAAGATCATACAAAAACAGAGAGAAGGGGACACTAGTTACAAAGCTAGTTGAATCAGTCAACAAGCAAGTGACAAGGAACATGTTGATAAACCAAATCATTCCAGCAATCAAGGCAAAGTGGCCACAAGATGGAGCTCAAAGAGTTATATTCATACAACAAGACAATGCAAAGGCCCATATAACTCAAAGAGATCCAGAATGGCAACAGGTATACATTCAGGATAGATTCACTTTCATCTTAATACAACAGCCAACTAATAGTCCAGATGTAAACATCTTAGATCTAGGATTTTTCAGAAGCATTCAGTCACTCATACACAAGAAGATGCCAAAAAGTATTGATCATATGATAGAAGCAGTGTATGAAGCATTTTTTGAATTGGCCCCTACAACTCTAAGAGATGTGTGGATGACACTACAATTTGTTATGAATGAAATACTTAAATGCAAGGGAGGAAATGAGTATGATTTGCCACATGTAAACAAGAAGAAATTAATGGCTCAAGGAAATCTACCAAGAGAGATCAAGGCACCTATGTGGGTTATCATAGAAGCATGGGACATAGTGCATGGGGGTGCACAACAAGCAGATCAAGCAGGAACATCAATAGCAGGTCAACAGAGTCAACAAGGGACAACAGAAGTTGAAGATCAAGACACTGAAGAAGCACTTGAAGACAGTCAGTTTATTTAGCAATATATGACAAAGATTGAACATTTTGTGTACAGAGCAAGAACTTTTGTAATTTTGTAAACAAGCACAAGTAATGACACAACAATGACAATGCATTTCTCAGATGTCTCTAATACCATCATAGACACAAACTCATTCACAATACCTTAGCATACACATAAGCATCAATCAGTCATTTGACTGTGTTCCAATGACACACTAAGACAGTGAACATGCAGGGAATGCATCTCAGTTTCAAGACTTTATCATAGATAGACTCAAGGAGAATAACACCACCAATCACAAGAGCTTTTATAACTTTAGGACAAACATTTCGGGACAGACAAGGGAAATGCATAAATAATCTCAGATGTCCCTATAGCCATCATAGACACAAGACCAATCACAAGACCTTAACATACACATAGGCATCAGTCAATCACATGTGAAAGTGTTCCTATGGCACATTAAGGCAGTGATATTAAGGTCTTGCATCTCAGCAAAAAGACTTCATCATTGAAATGCACAAATAATCTCAGATGTCCTCGTAGCCATCATAGACACAAGACCAATCACAAGACTCAACATACACATAAGCAACAATCAATCACATGTAAAAGTGTTCCTATGGCACATTAAGGCAGTGACATTAAAGGTATTGCATCTTAGTTTCAAGACTTCATCATTGAAATGCATAAATAATCTCGGATGTCCCCATAACCCTCATAGATACAATACCAATCACAGTACCTTAACATACACATAAGCATCAATCAATTACATGTGACACAGTGTTGCCATGGCACATCAGAAGTCCAGTGAACATAAAGGTTTTGCATCTCAGTTATCATGCATCATCACCGATCACAACACAGAGGCAACACAACATAATCCAACATCAGAACAGCAACACCAAAACAGAACACCAACACACCAAAACATAGAATCAACTTAAACAGAATACCAATGTCTTAGTCATCAGAACATCAACAACAAAACAGAATACCAATGTCTCAGTCAACAGCACAACAAACTCATTCAACAACATGCATAATTCAAAGCAATAATCTCAGCAAAAGTACTCATGCATAAACAACTAAAAAAGAGTGAGACTTAGCTAAAAATCAGAATTAGAGGCAACATCACCATAACCGGGGACGATTCATCTCGCAGCTTCATCGTCAGAGGAATCAGGGATGAAGATAATCTCAGGGGAATCAGGGAGGACGACGATCTCAGGGGTAGGAAAGAGCTCAATGAACTCATGGGTAGCATGGAGCTCAACGATCTCTGGGGGCTCTTCTCGCAGCTTCCCCTCCACAGTTTCCTCTGAGCCAACAGGAGTGAAGCTGTGATCCCCAACACAATCCCCACCCCACTCGCACTGTGGAGCTTGAGAGCAAGCAACAAAAAGTGCATCAGAAGTCCAGGACCCATCGGACTTAAATAGGTCTGAATCACCCATGTTTTATGCAAACAGAGAAGGGAACCCAGGGGACCGGGGTTTTCAAAGCAACGATTTCTGAGATTTAGGGTTTTTTGGGCGGGTTTTGGGAGATATGGGTAGATCTAGACGAGGAGCAAGCCTTATCTGTGTTTTGGGGACAGCCGGAGCAGATTAATCGCCGGCGAGCAGATCTGCAACAGATCGAGATCATTTTTGATGAGTTAGGGTTTCAGAGAGAGCTCAGACGAGAGAGAGAGCTCAAACGAGAGAGTAGATAAGGAGAGGCACCTTCAAGGAGAGTGAGAGGTCAGATGAGAGCACAAAGGAGAACTAAAGGTAAAGAGAGCTCAGACGAGAAAGGAGACGAGAGAGCTCAGATATAGGGTTTCAGAGAGAATGAGAGAGGAGAAGAGAAGAGAGCGGTGAAGAGTGAGACGAGAGAGTGAGGGGTGAGAGCTCAGATTAGGGTATTTAGGGTTAGGGTGGGAAATGGGATGGGCTGGGCTGGGTAGATTAGGGTTTCGGTTAATTGGGAAGGGTAGATTAGGCCGGGTTAAATGGATAGATTAGGGGTAGGTTAATATGGGTTAGGGATATTGGGTTAGGTTAAAATATGGGTTTGGGTTAGTTTGGTTAAAAATATAATTTGGGTTAAGTTAATGGATTTAGGAGTAGTTTGGTTAATTTTGTTAGTTTAATTAATTAATTAAAATTTTAATTAATTAGATTAATTAGGTTAATGGAATATGGTTTATTAAGTTTTAGGTTATGGATAAAAATGGTGGATATTAATGGAGTTTGAGATGGATGAAGATGGTATGTGATAATGATTGGATGTGAATGATTGGATGTTTTTGGATGAGGGATAAAATGGTGTAAAAGATGGAATAAATAAAGGTAATATTGGAAAGAAAATATGGATAAAAAAGGAAAGTAGGACAAACAAAAGGGGACGCTCAAAACGGAAACAAGACAAACATTATGGGACGGAGGGAGTAATTAATTTTATGATGAAATTTCACTAAACTTATGTCATGGCCCATAGGCTGTATTGGTGGGCCGATTGGTTAATATTGTAATTGGGCCGTGCCTGGGCCTGGTCGAGGAGTTAGTATAACACCGAGGCCGTTGTAACAGATTGGATATAAAAAGGAGAATTTACCAGCTTCTATCCCTATCTTCTTCTTCCCTACCTCCTTCTCTTTCTCTCAAGGTCCTCACGACCAACTCAGGTCCTCTCGACCACTCAAATCATCACATTTGGTATCAGAGCGCAGGTTCGTTTTCGGCCATGGCGGAGGGCACAAGGATGAAAACTATGGAGACTCGGATCGGTGAGTTACAATCGTTCATGAAGTCTACTCAGATTTTCATCAACGCCACTACCAAGAAATTTGAAGAGAATCAATCCAGACATGATGAGCACCGACAATCCTTCGATGAGATCAAAGATATGATGCGAACTCTTCTGATGGACCGCAATCCACAACAAACTCCACCGATTGCGCCAATTCCAGGTCCAGTGAGTCCGTTGACGCGCGGTTCCATTCCTGCCGATCCAAGATCCGTGGAGGCCGGCTCGGTCGCGTTCAATCGACCACATCATATTCCGAATCAAGAAATCCTGCAAGATCAAGAAAGTCGTGCGTTCGGCAATGGCAACAGAAACAACGACAAACGTCTTCCTCGCATCGATTTTCCCCAATTCGAAGGCATTAATCCTCGATCGTGGATTCGTCGTTCCGAGCGTTACTTCTCTGTCTTTTCTATTCCAGAGCATCAGAAATTGGAGATTGCTGCGATGTTTGTATGCGGTAGAGCTGAAGCATGGTTGCAGGGATTGCAATTGCAACGTCGATTGCATTCTTGGGCGGATTTGACAAGAGAGGCACTGGATCGTTTTGAGAATGTCAACGGCACTGACATTGTCGATGAGTTCAACAAGTTACAACAATTGGATGATCTGGACTTTTACATTGAAAGATTTGAAGATCTCCGCACGAGTATGTTGCTGCAAAATTCCCAATTGCCTGACTCATATTTCATCTCGAGCTTTATAAGTGGGCTGAGAAAGGAAATTAAACCCTTGGTGCGCTTGGCCAGACCAGTTTCTTTGGCAGTGGCTTTCGAATTAGCTCGTTCACACAATTGTTCAATTCAGACCCTTTCTCAACTGCACAAACCACCATGGCGATCTTTTTCTCATTCTCAGGTAACTCGGCCGGGGTTATCAGATTCAAGAACTTCGCCTAGGGCGGTTCTTCCTGCTTCTTCGAGCACTTCTTCCAGTTCAGTAAACAAACCAGTGGCTTCTGGTTTTGTTGGTTCTTCTTCTGAGACGCGCGAAGCACGGAGAGTAGCAGGGCTCTGTTATCGTTGCGGCGAAAAATACTTCGTGGGACATCGCTGCGCATCGCAATCTTTGCACAGCCTTCTGACATTGCAAGATTCTGAGGAGGGTGACATCAGACCTTCAACTGATTCAGAATTGTTGCCTCCCATTGCAGAGGAAGAAACAGAGGTGCATGTCCACGCTCTAACCGGTGGTAGTCCGCTGTCCACGATCAAGATCAAGGGTACTGTAGCTGGGAAAACAATCTTGATCTTAGTTGATAGTGGCGCAACGCACAGTTTCTTGGATCCGCGGGCTCTTGCTGACACTGGACTTTTGGCTCAGCCGGCATCAGTCATGGAGGTTGCAGTGGCTAATGGTCACAAGTTGTACAACAACCAAGTTTGTCAAGGCTTCCAATGGCAAATGCAGAATTCACATTTTCAGTTTAACTTGCGTCTTCTCAAGCTGGGTGGATGTGATTTAGTTCTTGGTGGCGATTGGTTACGCATCTTCAGTCCGGTAACTTTCGACTTCAAGGCACTTACAATTTCATTTTTCAAAGAGGGCAGACGGATTGAGATCTCTTGTGTTAAAGAAGAAGGGTCCCTTTAGAGTATGACAGGCTTACGATTCCACAAATTGCTGCA
Source organism: Rheum nobile (assembly GCA_027886185.1). NCBI lineage: Eukaryota > Viridiplantae > Streptophyta > Magnoliopsida > Caryophyllales > Polygonaceae > Rheum > Rheum nobile. Next base: position 1,754,762 of record WOAB01000500.1, on the reverse strand, counting down.
AAAGAGGGTGCCTATGCTCATCACTCAGGTGGACAAATTATTCTCCATCACAGGTTCTGAGGCAGCTATCCCTCCAGCAATTGTGCAGCTCCTAGACCAGTTTTCAGATGTTTTTGATGAACCTACTGGCCTGCCTCCTAATCGGGGATGCGAGCACACCATTCAACTGAAGCAGGAGGTGACTTCCATTTGTACTCGGCCTTTTTGATATCACCATCTCCAGAAGGACGAAATTGAGAAACAAGTAGCTGAGATGCTGAGAATCGACATCATCCAGCCCAGTCAGAGTCCATTTGCTTCGCCTACGCTGTTGGTCAAGAAGAAGGATGGGAGTTGGCGTTTTTGCGTTGACTATAGGCAGCTTAACGAGGCTACCGTCAAGGACAAATTTCCAATCCCTAATATTGAGGAGCTCCTTGACGAATTATATGGAGCTTGTTGTTTCTCTAAACTGGACCTTCGCGCAGGATATCACCAAGTTCGGGTTGCTGACAATGACATACCCAAGACTACATTCCGCACACATCAAGGGCACTACGAGTTCAAAGTGATGCCCTTTGGGCTAACGAATGCGCCGGCTACATTTCAGGCCCTTATGAACCGAGTATTCTGTCCCCATCTTCGCCGGTTTGTGCTCGTTTTTTTCGATGACATATTAGTTTACAGTAAATCGGTGGAAGAGCACTCACTTCATCTCCGAAAAGTTCTGGAATTGTTGCGCGTTCATCGGCTGTTTGCCAAGAAATCAAAATGCAGCTTTGCTCAGTCCGAGGTGGAGTATTTGGGACACTTGATTTCTAGGAAGGGCGTGTCCACTGATCCCTCCAAAATTGCAGCAATGAAGGAGTGGCCGATTCCTCAATCAATCAAGAGTTTGCGTGGCTTCCTCAGACTCACTGGCTATTATCGTCGCTTTGTGCAGAATTATGGTGCTATTGCAAAGCCACTCACAGAGCTTCTTAAGGCTGACAAATTAGTCTGGAACGCAGAGGCTGAAGCGGCATTCCAGAAACTTAAACTTCTCATGGTAATTACCCCTGTTCTGCGACTTCCTAACTTTGATTTACCTTTTGTGCTTGAAACAGATGCTTGCGACAATGGCATCGGGGCTGTCTTAATGCAGCAAGGACACCCTATCGCATTCATTAGCCAAGCATTGAAAGGCGCTAGTCGACATCTCTCGACTTACGAGAAGGAGCTATTAGCCGTGCTGTTGGCGGTTGATAAATGGAGGCATTATCTGGAGGCCGCTCATTTTTACATAAAGACCGACCATCAGCCCCTACGCCATTTGTTGGATCAACGCCTCACTACACATTTGCAAAGGAAGGCTACTAGGAAGTTGCTCGGTCTGTCATTCACCATATCATACAAACAAGGGGTCGAAAATAAGGTGGCTGATGCGCTATCTCGTCGAGATGAGGAGTCCTTGCTGTGTGCAGTTTCGGCTTCTGAACCAAGGTGGATGTCTGAAGTAGTGAAGTTATAGCTTTGTATGAAGGGTATCCGGTCGCACAGCAATTGATCTCTTCTACTCTTCTTCATCCGAGCCCAATTTATACTGTGGTTCAGGGAGTCCTTCGCTACAAGGGTCGCATTTATGTGGGTTCTAATTTTGCTCTCCATACTCAGCTCATGGAGGCTATGCACAGCTCGCCTGTTGGTGGCCATTTGGGTATTCATGCTTCTTACCAACGCCTTAAGGCGTTATTTTATTGGCCCGGGTTGAAGGCTGCAATTACGACCTTCATCAAGCACTGCTCCAACTGTCAAATGAACAAGGCTGAACATGTGCATTCACCGGGTCTTTTACAGCCGCTCGCCCTTCCGTTGGCGCCGTGGTCTTCAGTCAGCTTAGACTTCATCGAATCTCTTCCCAAATCCAGCGGTTTTGACTCTATTTTGGTAGTCATCGATCGACTCACCAAGTATGGGCATTTCTTTCCACTTAGACACCCATTCTCAGCTGCCAAAATTGCCCAGGTGTTTATGGATGGAGTAGTGCGACTCCATGGCATTCCCAAAGACTTGGTGTCTGACAGAGATAAGATCTTCACGAGCGCGTTCTGGCGTGAGCTTTTCAGCATCGCGGGAACACATCTTAGCATGTCTTCTGCTTACCACCCCCAGTCCAACGGGCAAACGGAGCGCTTAAATCAATGTTTAGAGGCATATCTTCGGGCAATGACGCATTCACAGCCTCAGCGTTGGTCCAAGTGGCTTGCTCTTGCTAAACTTTGGTACAATACGAGCTTCCATACAAGCTTGCAGATGACTCCCTTTCAAGCACTATACGGATACGCCCCTCCTCAATTGGGCATCGATGCTGCAGCGGCTTCTTCACTGAATGTGGAGACATGGATCCGTGAGCGGGCAGTGATGTTGAAACATCTTAAAGACAATTTGATGAGAGCACAAGCCCGTATGAAGCAATCGGCGGATTCGAACAGGTCTGATAGGGAATTCCAAGTTGGTGATTTGGTGCTTCTCAAACTCCAACCATATCGCCAAATCTCGGTTGCTGTTCGCTGTAGTTTGAAGCTGTGTTCCAGATTTTTGTGTCCGTATAAGGTCTTAGCGCGCATTGGGAAAGTTGCATATAAGATGGCCTTACCGGATTCTGCTCGAATCCATCCAGTATTTCACGTTTCTCAATTGAAACGCTTCGTGGGTTCTGTCCCTTCTCCATCACCGAATTTTCCAGACTCAGATGCCGATGGTGCCGTTCGTCTCGCTCCCGCCGAGATTCTGGATTCTCGTGTCGCCTACACCAAGGACAATCACCATGTCACCGAATGGTTGGTTCGTTGGTCCAATTTAACTGCTACGGATGCAACCTGGAGAGCGCCAGACATATTCTTAGTCAATTTCCTGACTTTTCTAATCAGGGTTGAGGACAACCCAGTTTTTTTTGGGGGGGGGGGAGGTAGATGTTATGGCCCATAGGCTGTATTGGTGGGCCGATTGGTTAATATTGTAATTGGGCCGTGCCTGGGCCTGGTCGAGGAGTTAGTATAACACTGAGGCCGTTGTAACAGATTGGATATAAAAAGGAGAATTTACCAGCTTATATCCCTATCTTCTTCTTCCCTACCTCCTTCTCTTTCTCTCAAGGTCCTCACGACCAACTCGGGTCCTCTCGACCACTCAAATCATCACAACTTATTACGCATCTGCGTTCTGACTGACACGTCCTTCATTTATCGATTCATAAGACTTTATACGTTATCCGAGCCAGGTTTCGATCAGATTTGTAGTATAGATGAAGTTTCACTATTTGTCTAATGTTAATTGAATTTAGGATGAAGTTTCACTAAGCTTATCACGCATGTGCATTCTAACTTACCGTCTCCCACGCATGTGCATTCTAACTTACACGTCTCCCATTTGTTGATTTACTGGATATGGTATTAGAGCTAGATTTTGATAAAATTCATTTCCATATTTATCTGAATTTAGCCTGTCATAAAAGCATGATATAAGACTTAAGACATCATTTGGTTGTCAACGTATTTGATCCAACCCCTACATGATATAAGACTTATATTTTTTGTTAGCGAAGTGAAGAGTGACTCTATTATTGATATGTATATGGTTGCTATTGACCAAAAAAAAATTGTACACGGAAAAAACCAAATACAAGATTTTTCACTAAATATATCTTCCTTTTTTTATGTGAACACATTAAAGACTTACACCACTGCACAATGATACTCAGGCTGCTTATATAGTCATGCTCATAGATGATATAAAACACCTTGAACGTACTATCTTTTTTGTACAAGTGTGAAAGTCCGTGGGCCTATAGACTGGGGATCGTGCAGACACGAACGCATAGGCGCAGATAGACCCAATACATAAGCCTAATGGGGTTCCAACCTAAAATCAATTAACAATAAAAAGAATAGCCCATCAAACTTATATACTAGGCAAGTTATATCTCAACTTTAGATGTGGGACGTTTATATTCCAACTCGCCCCCCGCAAGTGTAATGGGCGGACAATTGGACAGGCCCAGTTGATACTTGGACAAACGGGACAAACGGGTGTGGGTGGACATCTCAATATCTTTATAGCCAGACCCAACCAACCCAAGAAAGGGATCCATGACCGAACCCGCTCTGATACCATGTGAAAGTCCGTGGGCCCATAGACTGGGGGTCGTGCAGACACGAGCGCATAGGCGCAGATAAGTCCAACACATAAGCCCAATGTTGTTCTATCCTAAAACCAATTGGCAATAGGAGAAGTAGCTCATCAAACTTATATACTAGGCAAGTTATATCCCGACTTTAGATGTGAGACGTTTATATTCCAACAAGAAGTAGTACTATATACTTTAACGTACTTATAAAAACGTACATGCAATGGAGCTTGCATATACGTCTCTCACGACCATTAAGTTTATAAAATAGAAATAAATGAATTACAAAATAGGAGATGAGATCCGGTGTGGAGTATTCTTACAGTGCGGACGTGTGGACATGCACTTTAGGGTCTTAAATGTATACTTTAATGTCTTAAATGTACACTTTTGCAAAAAAAATAGAAAAATGCTTGGGGAAAAAATTGATTTTTTTTTTTTGTTTTCTTTTTTTTTTTTTGCAAAAGTGCACATTTAAGACCCTAAAGTGTATGTCCGCACGTCCACATCGTAAGAACCGTCCATATCGGAACCTTACTCTACAAAATAGTGCTAGGCACTATTTCCTTTACAAAAAAAATGGAGGAGGAAAATGTTCTACTAGTTATTTAAATCCAAATAGTCAAACAAAAACGTCATTTTGATAGTTTGATATTAACTAACACCCACATAATTGCTTTCAAAAAAAAACCCACATAATTATCCCAAATAACGTAAAACTATACGTTATATATATGTAATTATGTTTCTTTTTGTTCCGATTGAGTGGTGGTCTACTTTGGCACTTCGCGCTGAGTACGTACGTCAATAAAAAGGTAAAGTGTTTGTCAAAGTTGTAAAAGTATTCCATATTCGAGTTCGAACATAAAAGGTCTTCTGTGTGGAGATAACATATATGGTAAGGTTGGAGTATTATTATTTTTTTATCCTCAATTGATTTTTAGATAGAATTTTACTAAATATATGTATTTGGCTTGTACATGCCCATATACACTTCTACGTACAAGACTCAATGTATATTTAGTTATCTATCTACCGGCCTACAAATATTTACATGTATGGTATCAGAGCAATTTCCAATATGTGTTTTATGGTTTGTTTGGGCTTAACTCGTTCTAAGATCGATCGTGATATGCACTGGCTCGTTTGGATGGTCGACCGTAAGATATAATCGGACTTGTCAACTTTTGTTAAGACATGTTATCAAGTGTCAACTAACCCTAACAGATGCACTCAAAAGAACACGTGAAGATGTTGGAATATAACTTCTCACATCTAAAATTGAAATATGTTTAGTATATAAGCTTGATGAGTTACTTCTCCTATTGTCAATTGGTCTTAAGATGAAACCCCATTTAACTTATGTATTAGGCCCATACGCGCATTTGTGCACATACGACCCACACGCTCCCGCGTAGGCCCGCGGCCTAGTGCCTCTCTAAACTTATAAGAAGATTACATGTCTAAGGGTGGTAGAATACTACTCTTATAGTAAATTGATTTTAGGATAAAATTCATCAAACTTATATACTAAATTTGTATGTATATTTACATCCCTACATACAACATACACGATCCCTAATCTACCTATCTATCCATCGGCGTTCATTTATCCAACTCACTTCATCCACCTAGAATCATGACTTATCTTCTTTTAAAATATCGTAATAAATATGGACCACTTTACTAAGGTCCGTTTATTAATTAATTCAGTACGTACCAGCCAATACATCCACTTTAAATTACCAGACTTTGACACAATGTAATTAATTCAATGACCTTAATCTATCTGGTTTGAGTATATATGGATACTGAATGTCTGAATCTCTTTTATTTGATCTATCTTAATCTCGATCAACTATATACGTACGTACCGCGAATAGAATTACCCTTGACATTAATTAATCTCTAAAAAGTAAAAAGTAATTAGTATACAAGTCCCTGATGCCGACAGTAGCAATTAGCACGTACTCATAAAAGCAGGCGCTCCATTACTTTCCGGCCTATAGCACAAGTTGCTTGAGTACTTGTAATTTCAAAATTGGAAAACAAAAGAATACATACATATATAGAGAGGCAAGTAGCTAGAGGACAAAAGATAATGATATGTGTGAATCTAAGGATCAGAATAACGATGTGGCTGGCGCAAGTAGCTTGTATAAATAGCTACTGCATAAGAAAAGAAGCATGCCATTCCAAGAGCTGGCTATGACCTTCGCAATTGCGCGCTGGTGTTTTTTTGTCGACCAAGCCCATCAGCTATCCAGAAGCTTACTCAACACATAAACTTAGCTGTGATCGATCGAGTTCAAGCCTCGTCTCCCAATCTAGCTAGCTAGGGTTCAAATTGGCTGGCTCATCATGACCGTCCTTTATACTTTGTAAGTTATTATTAGCTACCTAATTAATGTATATGCGCCGTATTATCTTTATTTGTTTATCTACTACAGTATGTGCCTACTATGATTATAACTCCTCCGCTCTCTCGATCGCTCATCAGTTTCCGCTTTCATATATAGACTCTAGAGAAGAGGGAAGTGGAACTTGGCACATCGATCACTATATATATATATATATATAAACCCTAATATATATAGAGAGAGAGGTGGATTCCGATAAAAACAATTGTTGTGGTAAAATGGATGGACAAATATAGAGCGTTGGATTAGAGATGATAAATGGTTGGATGTTAGGGAGATTTAAGGGTATATGAATGTGTGCTGCATGAGATTAGGAAATAGATTAACCAGTTAGTTATAGATAATAATGGCGTTGATTTTTGAAAATTAAAAAAAAGATAGAATCTTTAGGAGAGAGAATTTATAACGACCCATAATCTTCTCTTAAATGTCATCCTTCGAATGCAATTAAACTCGTACATCATAAAAACCACACAACACAAATTCGTGTTCAGCGATTGTTACAACATTCATGAATATCGATTTTGCGTTATGAATATCGATCATGCGTTTATGAATAATGATCAAGTGCGTCCTGATGCTCTGTAAATTCGTAGATCTGTAAATTTGTTCTTGTTTCTTCTAACATTATTTCTTGAATAGGGTCCATATTTGTATGAATATGTATGTGTGATATGTGGATATTTAATTTCTTAAAGACATGAATTATCTACTTAAAACATGAATATCATCACTTGGTGATATGAATATTACACTCAATTGCATGAATATCACACTCAATTACATGAATATTACATTAGGCTACATGAATATCACTACCTAATTACATGAATATAATATTAATCATCACCTAATAACATTAATATAGTCACCCAAATACATGAATATCACCATCCAATATCTCCGTCCAATATCGTGAATATCCCCACCAAATATCGTGAATGTCCCCACCGAATATCGTAAATGTCACCACCCAATCGACTATTTTTCGAAGCTTCAATTAATGACGGTTAACAAATGACATTGTCGTGTCGAATAAGGGTTCGCACAGTCGCGTGACTGGTGCATTCAATTTGCTAGCGGTTGGTGACGGTGGAGCAGTGTGTAGAGACAAGGGACGGTGAGGCGAATGGTGGTCGGTCGGGATGGAAGCGGCGATGTGCAGCTATCGACAACGGTGAATTTGTAAACCCATCACAACTAAAATAAATATTTTTATTTGATATTAAAATGGAGAATTTTAAGGGATTTTTATTTGATATTAAAATAAATATTTTTGTAATTATCGGTGAAATCGGAGAGAGAAATTAGAATCCAATCATCATATGATTGATCGGATCACATTTGGAAAGAATTAGGTACTTTGTAGCCTATTATATCAATTTTGTTTTAAATCTAACACGTTGATCATTTTTAATTCAATGGTTAATATTTGGTTAATATTAGTACTCTTGTTTTACCGTAAGAGTTCGTTTTACCTGATCTTAATACAATATGTAGAACCCTAATATATAGAACACGTACAAGATTAACAAATAACAAGTATTATTATTGACATGATATAAACAAATTTTATATTCCTTCAATTGTCAATTGGTTTTAAGATGGAAATTCTTTGAGCTTATGTGCAGAGCTTAGCAATTAGGTATAAAAAGACATCTTTTTATAATACTCCGTAAGTGATATCAGAGTCGACGGTTTAACTTAGGTCCAGACGTGATTTATAGGGATTTACAAATAAAGAAAAAATTGCTGAGAGTCAGTTATAAATTTAATATCTAAATTATGAAGAGTCCGAGCCTAGATTAAATGATTACTACTTCCATTAAACTTGGCTTGACAGTTAGACAGCATCTCCCCCGCAACAATATATAAAAAGAAACTATAACATAAAAGCATCCAAAAGCATGCATACTCATCAATTCACAATTTACATTGCCTATATATTAAGTAACGGTTTGTCTAATCTATATTTTTAGGTTAAGAATTTTGATTAAAAAATATAAATCCTAAATAAGAAAAATTGAACCCATTTAAAAAAGTTTAAAAATTCTAAAAAATTACCACAATTAAAATTTTCTATATAAAAAATCTTAACTTATGTCCTAAAAACATAGGTTAGAAAAATCGATTAACTAATTCACAACCATTTTCTGATAGGTATTCACTTTCCGATCACTAGCTTTAGTTGTATTAATTTCATGTTCAACATTTATCCATGCATCTGATATATAGGGATTTGTCTCACATAATTAAGTCAGTCAATATAGGTGAATCACCGTTAATTTTCTTTATAATAACAAAAAACTTTCTTTTAAAAATAGAGAAAGGTAAGGTCGACAATTAAATCAAGCTAATGGGTGAATCTATCCTCGTACCCTGCACCATCCATGTTTGTCCAAATTAATTTACAACTAGTAGTACGGATAAACTTAAATTTATAAAATCATCAATAATTATTTATAATTGGATTACATTATGTTGTAACTAAGTAGTTTTAAGAAGAAGAAAATCTTAGTGATATTGTTTAAGAATTATATGAATAGAAGATTGAAATAACAATATGTAAAAAAATTTATTGTTAATTATATAACTTGTATAAATATATTATATTTTATTCATACTTATTCTCGTACAGTTATCCATTAATTTTTAATCGTGCAATTATTGTCATACACGGGATATTTTTGCAGAAGTCATGTATGTATTCCACTACCATTTATCGTGTATTTTCAATAAACTATATTATATTACCATATAATATTAAAATTTGTCAATATTTTAATATTCAAAATTATAAGTCATAATATTAGTTAAACATAAATATGTGTACTTATAACAAAGTTCTAGCTTTAAAAGTGATATGTTGAAATGCTATATTAACAATATATTAGTTTAATATTAATTATTCAAAAATATCAAAATATCAATCATATTAGCTCAAAAAGAAAAGAAAAAAAAATAGAAACAATTTAATGACTAATTGTAAATCATAATTATCAAAAATTTGAAGTAAACAAGTTTGAGATAGTTAGAATATACCAAATGTTATTCATGTTTGTTATGATGAGTTTATTTAGATGTGTATTTATATTTAAAGAAAAAAAAAATTTTAAATTGATTTTTTTTTGAATAATTGAAATATATGTTGAATAATTAATGCTAATAATTGTTATATCGATTTTTCTAACTTACGCCCTAAGGGCATATGTTAAGAATTCTCGTTTTAAGAACTATTCTCTATTAAGTAATACATAAACCCTTTTACAAAATATTAAAATCTCTGATATAATTACACCTAACAAAATTCTTCTAAAATTAAATGCTTAATCTATGCCATAATCATAGGTTAGAAGAAAAAAATTGTATTTAACATCTTCTTAATTATTTTATGGTATAAAAATTGTCATTGGAGTAGTAACATAGCTAATACTACGATTTATATCAGAAAGAAGAGTGAAATTATGATAAGATTTGTCATGTTCTTAGAAATAATATTAAATTGCCATGTTCTTAGAAATAAGATTTGCTAGAAAAATAGTGGGATTATGATTTATTTTATTTTAATAACAAATAAATATTATATTAAATGGGAATTGTTACATTTAACAATAAAAAAAATATCACTTACCGTACATTAAATTGAAAAGTTTGGTTGATTAAAATCAAATTTGACAGTCATGTAAATAAAACATAAATAATATAAGATATATTATTTAAAATTTATATATTTGGTTGGTTAACATCAAACTTTGTTAATTTTTATAATTTGACACGTGAGTAATTAATGTTGGTCCATAATCTTTTTGGTGGTTCAAAAATAAATCGTTTTAATATAGATGTATAGATTTTGTTCATTACTTATTATAATAGTAAATTAAAAAATTAAATAAGAACACCTCAACGACTTTTCGAAAAAACGCTCTCGTAACTCTAAATGTGAGAGCTTTAATTTATAGTTATAGATTTGCATTTTTTTCTTGCTAATGAATCCATATAATATGCTACAAATAAAAAAAAATCAACGTAACTAATTTGTAATACAAAATTTATAATTTATATGTGATAATTATCTTGAAATTCTATAAAAATAAATATTTAGTTGTCCTTTTAACATTTGAATCTCGTTCACAAATATTTATTTTTATAGAATTTCAAGATAATTTATCACATATAAATTATAAATTTTACAAATTAGTTACGTTGATTTTTTTTTTTTTCATCTATTGATTGTAAAAGGTGGCGAATGATTAAATTGAAAAAATAAAATTAAAAATTGTGAATGATTAAATTAAATTAAAACTTTAAAACATATTCAATGACTTTTTAATCTGTTTGAAAAATACTTTAAAAACAATTAAAACTGAACGGGGGAGTATATATCACTTGCATTAGTGTCGTTACTGTTAGTAACAACATACTCATAATAAATACACAAAAAATAGTTTTTGTACCTCGCATGAATTATCAACTATACATCACTTGTATTGCATAAAATATGATGATTTTTTATTGAAAAAAAAAACAATCTCCTTCATTATTAGAAACTGGAAAGAGATAATTGGCAATTAAGAATGCTAATTAATTAATTACCAGTGCAGATACTCTCTCAAGTTTGGGTTACTCGGACTTGGAGCATCGGGATCCGGCCGCATCGAGTGCCACGTACCATCTCTCTAGCCAGATATATACACGTGGCAATGCCACAACAATTTTCTTCTCGGTCGCATATAATCCTTCAATCTAAAATAACTTTCATTTGTTAGATTTGGAGATAACGTTTAAATAAGAATATTACTTAAATCTAAAATCTTACTTTTTAAATCAATTTTTCCACATATATAGTGTTTCTCTTTTTTTTAAGTTAATGAATTTAGAGCTTAGAAAAAAACTCAACAAAAATAAAATTTTAAGAAATTATTTCACTCTTAGACCATCCATAAGAGAGATTTTATGGGTTTCTAAAATGAAGATTAAAAAAATTATAAAGTAATTTGTGTCAGAAATTTTCAGATTATAGTTTCTTATGGTTTGAACAAAATTTCTTGTAGTAGAAATTTTTTTCCTAAAATGAAAAACTCAATCTGACATTTTTCATATTTAATTTCTTTCTTTCTTTTCTAATTTAACAAATAAGAAATTCATGGTTTTTCAAGTGTGATGGCCTTAGTTAATTATCTAAAAAAAACATATAAATTAATCAAAATTCAAGTGTAAAAACGACTAATTGAAGGGAGTACTAGCTTGTGTAATTTCCTCCACATGAAAACACAGATCGATGGAAGGTGGAGTTAGAAGTTATTCGATCAAATACTTTATGTAAAGTAAAGATGGCGTACATTATACTAGAATCCTATTGAATAACAAATATCAATCATGTCAACTGCTTTTCAAATATCAGTTTCTCAAAACTGTGATAGCTAGCTACATCAATGTTTTTTATAGCTTCTTAAGAGATAATTAATTCTATCAACTTAATTAAATTTTAATGTATATTGTTGATAACTTTGTTCCTTTTGTTCATTAAATTAACATTGTTATTTTTGTATTTTACACAATTATTAAAAAACTTAATTATTATATTATTTTTTAAAAAAAAAATTATAATTTTTTTAACTACTCATTTCACAATTAAGGATAATTTATAATTAAAATAATTTATATATAATTTTTGTAACAAATCTTATAAATCACCAACTTTTACCTGGGATACAATGTAATGATAGCATATGAATGCAGTCCTAGAGAAGAATGAAAATGATTGGTCCACGTACACCTAAATCAGAATCCCATGCACCCACTTTAAGAGCTAGAACTACTAGTGGGAATGTGGGATACTCCTTTAATTTGATCGACCCGAGTTAGAAATGTCAACTCGGTTGGGCGGGTCGAGTCAAGTCGGTTCGGGTCAAATCGGATTCGAATCGATCAGGTCTGTTAAAAAATTTTGGTTGGACGGGTCGGGTTCGGGTTGATCCAGTGGGTCGAAGGTGTCCATTTTTATGATTAATATTATGATTTTTAATTTTAATAAAATAATAATATTATTTAATTTTTTAATAAAGTATTTTAAAATATTTATTATAAATGAAATAATGGGATTCCTCGAGCTCGGATTCACTATTCAGGTCGGGTCCTTCGAATTCGAGTCCTTCTTGACCTAGTGACTTTCGAGTCGGGTCTCGATCCAAAAAAATCAGATCGGATTTTCGGGTCAGTTTTTGACATACATAATCCTAGTACATTTAATTTGTTGGTGTAGCGGGATATGTGTTATGAGTAAATTTGTACGTACTATATAATATATATTATGGTATTGTTACATAACTGAAATTAAGGTGTCTTTTTCATGTATTTAATTATCCCCTCTAGCTTAGGAGCTCAATGGGAAGTGCTAAGGCTAGCTCTTTTTCATTGGCTGGTTAGTTAGTGTCCACACATTTTTTTTGGTAGAATTCTTTGAAAATATTTTTATTTTAAAATAGTTATCATTCTCTATACTGATTCATATACATGCATACGGAATGATAAATAATTAACTAGCTAGATCAATACTTATATATGTAGAAGTTTCTTAGGGTTTCTTTTGTTTGCTACCTATTTTATCAAGAATTTTTGGTTGATAATATTTTAATTTCAAAAAAAGTGTTTTTTATTACTTCACCAAACAAACCTTCCATAAATGCAAATTAATTGGTAACCTCAATATAACAACTTGTATAGGTATATAAAATGATATATATAACATAAACTTGGAAAACTTAGGGAGGATATATAACTTAATTAAACTTGTAAAACTATCTTACTCTTTGTGAGGGTAAAATATAATTCACCTATGAGTTGACTATACTATCTAGGAAGCTACAAAAGGTCCTGAAAAGCTCTTGAATTTTTTAAAGTAACAAATGAATTCTTATTTCTTTTGTTAGTCGATCAAAGTCCCTATGAGATTTGATGTCAATATAATCCATCCATCAAAGGTTACACAAATAGGAACTTATTCCAATCCAAAATAACTGAAATCAAACCTAGCTAATCTCCCCTCCCTAGGGATGACATAAGTTAGAAAAACAGAAATGTGATATCATGATTTGAAGAATGATGAGTTGGCCATGCATAATCGATCGAGCTAGGTGATATGTTGATCCGATGGGTGGCTCGTTTGAGGTGATTTGATGTCAATATAGCCATGAATGCATGCTCTTAATTCCAGCCCAGGAGCAAGGCATGCAAAAGTAGAACCCACAACTCCACAATACAAAACCAAATTAAAAGGCCGGAAATGGAATCCATGCGATGACAATTAATGGGGAGGGCGAGAGATCGAGCCACTAGTTGTAGGGGATGTGGTGGGCCCTTTCACCCCTTCCACGTGGCCTACGCCTCCAAAGATGTCGTCACTGCTTGCGAGCTCAAGCCTTCTCAGGTGGTCACTCAGCCATGGCGACTAGACCTGTCAAAAATCGATCCGACCCGAACCGGCCCGACTTTTTTTGGGTCGAGACCCGACCCGAAAGTCACTCGATCAAGAAGGACTCGAACGGCTGAACCCAAACTCGAAGGACTCGACCCGACCCGAATAGTGAATCCGAGCTCGAGGAACCCCGATATTTCATATATTATATTTCATTTATATTAAAGATTTTAAAATACTTTATTAAATAATTTTTTTTAATACATATATTTATTAAATTTAAAAATCATAATATTAATCATAAAAAATGTGTACATTCGACTCGCTGGATCAACCCGAACCCGACCCAAAAATTTTAACGGATCCGATTTGACCCGAATCCGGTTTGACCCGACCTGAACCCGACCCAGTTAACAGGTCTAGTGGCGACGATCTTCGCACCTTCTACACCCTGGTACGTACACGGATTTCCTTTTGATTATTTCTTCTTAATTGCTTGTTTTTTTAATTCCTATTTACTTAATTGTTGCACCTCATTTTCATCTTTCCAACATGTTTGCATTTTGACACAACATACGTACAATGTATAGCATAAAATATAGGGTATCTGTTATCACCATATAGCCATGCAAGGTAATAATTAAAGTTCATATAGATCAAAGATTGTACGTTAGTTTTTTTCTACGTACACAAGACACTTATATACTGTACGTAAAAAATCGAAATTCTATTGTATATGTCAATACGTGCGCTTCATTTTGGTCGAATAATTAAGGGGTTAATTATATATGTAGGTAATGGTGGACCCTACAAACATAACAATCATGCTAGTATTTCATAAAATTTAACTCGCAAAATTAATAAGGTCATAATTGTGGAACCCTAATATATAGAACCCACATATATATATCTAAACCACGTACAGGATTAAGAAATACGGAGTAACAAGTTTTATTAATGACATGGTATAAACAAACTGTATATTCTTTTCCCTCAATGATAGGCTAATCATATTTATTATTTTATTATGTCCAGTCGCACCATGTTATACTTTTCAACATCAAGGCTAATTAATTTTTTTACAATATGTGTTACTCTATTTTAGGGTTTTCGTTGATTTAATTTAAATTGTTTTTTATTTAATTTATTAATTATTATATGAAACTATTTATATTTAATTTGAAGATTAATCACCCAATAACAAAGTAATGAGTAGATCTTTTAATTCAAAATGAAGGTGTTGTACTTAATGCATGTATATGTTTTATTAATTTAGCTATCACTTCACTCTTTAAATCAAAGTGAGCAAACAATATAAACAACTCTATTCTCCCTTCATTTCGCAATATTTATCATTTTAAGCTATAATTTTTAAATATATTATTTGAATTTTTACTTGTAATTAATACTAAAAGTTTCTAAAAAAAATACTATAGTTTCAAAGTATTTGTTGTTTAACTCTAAATATTTCCAATCTTTATTAATTATTCATATGAAAATAATCTACCTACTATTTCTAGCTTGTTTTATTAGTGTAAAATATTGATTAGAAAGTCAAATATTATGAAACGGGAGAAATACTAATTATACGGTTTTTCTATCCTATGCCCTAAGGGCATAGGTTAATCCTTTTTATTTTGAAAACTATTCCCTAAAAAGAATGTTTAAACCCATTTAAAAAAAATAACTTTCTAAAATGATAACACCTAACCATAACTTTCTAAAATAAGGTTTTTAATTAGAAAAACCCTTATAATATACATACACAATCATCATTATCTGAAGAAGCAAAAGCAAAATATTAATATTTTAGTTATCATTGAACTTACAAATCAGGACATTGCATATACGTTGAGAGTCAATTGTGAATTCTAATTGGAGCTATTAGGTGTCCAAACCTAGTATATAAGTAGATAGACTATTCTTTTTATTTTTAATTGATTTTAGGATGGAATGTGGTTGAACTTATGTACATGTTGAGCTTAGCAGTTGAGTCCAAAAGAACATCTATCTACAATAAGTGGCATGAGAGTCAACGGTTCGACTTAGACCCAGACATGATTTGTAGGGATTCACAAATAAAGAGAAAAATTGTTAAGAGTCAATTATAATCTTTGTATCAAAATTGTAAAGAGTCCGAGCCTAGTTTATAACATCTCCCTGCAACGATATATAAAAGAAAATACTCCTTCCGTTTTGAAAATGTTGTCATTTTAGCTCATAATTTTTGTATAGAAAAGATTGTCATTTTAAGTGTTTAGGTAAAAATTTATTGATGAGTTATGAGGTTTGACATTGGAAATTGTATTTTTTGGCTCTTTTTATACAAATTCTCTATGTTTATTGGCTATAATTGAGATGAGTTATTAAATACTTATAAATTTTAAAAAAAAATTATGAGAATATAGGATAATTATTGTATTTCTTAATAAGTGTGTCAAATTCTAGAATGATAATATTTTTCTTACGGAGGGAGTATAACATAAAAGCATCCAAAATCATACATACTCATCACTTTTCTATCACTAGCTTTAGTTGCATTAATTTCATGTTTAACATTTATCCATGCATCTGATATATAGGAATTTGTCTCACATAATTAAGCCAGTAAATATAGGTGAACCATTGTTAATTTTCATTATAATAGCAATAAAATTTCTTATAAAATAGAGAAAAGTAAGGTCGACGTACAACTAATGGGTGATTCTATCATAGTACCCTGCACCATCCATGTTTGTCCAAATTAATTTACAATTTGCATTTTTTTTTATTGCTAATGAATCCATATAATATGCTACGACTAAGCCCTTATACTCTCTCCCTCAGTTCATATTTAGTTGTCTTTTTAATTTTTAATTTTTTAAATTTTGTTTATAAATATTTATCTTTATAAGATTTTAAGATAATTTATCACATATAAATTATAAGTTTTGTTTAGAATTTTACTATGTTAGTTTTTTACTCCACGTCTATTAGTCGTAAAGGGTTGTAATTGATTAAATTGAAAAGAAAATTAAATTTCTAAAACATTTTTTATAACTTCTTAAACTGTGTGAAAAATTCTACAAAAATAAGTAAAACTGAATAACTGAATGGAAGGAGTATATATCACTTGCATTAGTGTTGTTAGTAACAACATACTGATAATAATACATAAAATAAATAGTTTAATTTTGTACCTCGCATGAATAAACAGCTATAAATCACTTGTATTGCATAAATATGACGATCTTTTATTGAAATAAAAAAACCATCTCCTTCATTATTAGAAACTCGAAAGAGATAGTTGGTAATTAAAAATGCTAATTAATTAATTACCAGTGCAGATATTCTCTCGGGTTTGGGTTAATCGGACTTGGGCATCCGGATCCGGCCGCATCGAATGCCAAGTACGTACCACCTCTCTAGCCAGCTATATGCACTGGCAATGCCACAACAACTTTCTTCTCCATCGCATTTAATCCTTCAATCTAAAATAACTTTCTTTTTTAGATTTGGAGATAACGTTTTAAAAAATATTAGTGTTTGTTTGTTTAAACGTGGGAAATGTAATTCCTAAAAAATTACTTCATGTGAAATCAAAATACGAGAATTTAAATTCATGGAAATTGATAAATTATGTTTGGTTAAAATTTAAATTATGAGAAATATGGGGGAAAAAAATCTTACCCACCCCTTCCTAGGTGATTGCACTTCCTATGTTTTATAGGAATTGAAAATCCCATGAATTAAATATCTTCATTTTTCAAAAACAAAAAGGTCAATCAAACACATATATTTGATATCACTTCCCAAGTAATTTAATATCATGAGAATTTACTTTCCAACCAAACAATCACTTACTTAAATCTACCCCTCGTTTGGTTCATGCTATACTTCTTAGGAAGTTGAACTTTATCAGAAAGTACATTTATTTTCTGTGTTTGGTTCAAAAATAAAATGTGAGAATTTACTTCCCAATAAGTTACAATTCCTCCGAATCAAGGAATTGCACTTACCTTGAATAGGTAGGTAAGATATACTTCATGCGTTTTTAAATGAAAATATTATTATTTTCCATGTTAATATAAAAGCAACAATTTTGAACCAAACATGATTTCATAATTTCCAGCAATTTACAATTCCTAGAAATTAGCTAAATTTCCATGAACTTGATTTTCCACGTTCAACCAAACGAGGGCTAAAATCCTACATTTTTCAATCAATTTTTCCACATATATATATATATAGTGTTTCTCTTTTTTAAGTTAATTAATTTAGAGCTTAGGGAAAAACTCAACAAAAACAAAATTTTAATAATTATTTCACTCTTAGTTAATTACCTAAAAAATTTAAATAACATATAAATTAATCAAAATTCAAGTATAAAAACGACTATTTGAAGGGAGTACTAGCTAGTGTAGTTTCCTCCACATGAAAACACAGATCGATGGAGATGATATGAAGGTGAAGTTAGAAGTTATTCGATCCAATACTTTGTGTAAAGTAAAGATGGCGTACATTGTACTAGAATCCTAGATATTGGATAACAAATACCGATCAAATTCGCGTCAACTGTTTTTCAAATATCTGTTTATCAAAACTGTGATAGCTAGCTATATCAAAGTTTTTTTTAATAAATTCTTTAGAGATAATAAATTCTACTAACTTAATGAAATTTTAATATACATTGTTTATAACTTTGTTCCTTTTGTTCATAAAACATTGTCATTTTTGTATTTGACACAATTATTTAAAAAAATTAATTATTATATTAATTATTATTTTTAATTTATAATTTTCCAACTACTCATTTCACAATTAAAGATAATTTGTAATTAAAATAATTTTTATATAATTTTTGTAACAAATCTTATAAATCACCAATTTGTTTTACCTGAGATACATGATTATGTAATGATAGCATATGAAATATGAATATGCATTCCTAGAGAAGAATGAAAATAATTGGTCCACGTACACCTATCAGAATCCCATGCACCCACTTTAACAGCTAGAACTAGTAGTGGGAATGTGGGATACTCCTTTAATTTGATCGATCCTATTCCTAGTACATTGAATTTGTTTTTGTTTTTTTGGGTGAAAGTAAATTTAATTTGTTGGTGTAGCGGGATATGTGGTATGGGTCAATTTTTACGTACTATATAATATAAATATGGTATTTTTATATAACTGAAACTAAGGTGTCTTTTTCATGTATTTAATTACCCCCTCTATCTTGGGAGCTCAATGGGAAGGGCTAAGGCTAGCTCTTTATCATTGTCTGGTTAATTAGTGTCCACACATTTTCTTTGAAAATATTACTCCCTCCGTCCCTTTATTTCGTTCTCATTTTAACTGGACACACTTGTCGAGACGAATTTTGTATCGTTAATATCTCTAATTATATATTAATAAAAATTATATTTTTTGATATTATCAAAGTACTCGTTAAGACGAATCAAACAAGACCTCACATGACTATATTTTTTCTTAGATATTGAAAGAAATCTCAAAGATTCTTTTCAATTATAAATAGTATACAAAAATGAAATAGGAACGAAATAAAGGGACGGAGAGAGTATTATTTTTTTGGTAGAATTCATTGAAAATATTCCTGTTTTAAAAAAAGCTAGTTATCATTCTCCATATATACTGATCCATATACATGCATGCGGAACAATAAATATTAGGGTTTGTTTGATAAGTCCTATTATAATGCCTTTATCATTTATAAAGGAGTTTTTTCAAAATAAATATTTATAAAGCTTTGGAGTTTGTGAAATAATCTCTTCACAATTTACTATAAAAATGTATTTATAACTCTCTTTTACCAAACACCATTATATCAAAAAAATCTTTATCTATAAAAAAGTCATTATAAATTTGCATAACAAACAAACCCTTAACTAGCTAGACCAATACTTATATATGTAGAAGTTTCTTAGGGTTTGTTTTGTTTGCTACCTATTTTATCAAGACTTTTTGGTTGATAATATTTTTATTTCAAAAAATGTATTTTTTATTACTTCACCAAACAAACCTTACATAAATGCAAATTAATTGGTAACCTCAATATAACAACTTATATAGGTATATGAAATGATATATATATATATATATATATATATATATATATATAACTTAAACTTGGAAAAGTTAGGGAGGATATAAAACTTTATTAAACTTGTAAAACTATCTTACTATTTGTGAGGGTAAAATATAATTCACCTATGACTATACTATCTAGGAAGGTACAAAAGGTCCTGAACATTTCTTGGGTCTATGAAAGCTCCTGAATTTTTTAAAGTAACATATGAATTCTTAATTTCTTTAGTTAGTCTCCCTATGAGATTTGATGTCAATATAATCCATCCATCAAGACCAATAATTTTTTTTTATAGGAACTTATTCCAAACTCTCCCCAAAGTACAAGGAATATATTGGGAGTTTGTGACCCAACTTTCTCTAAAGTTTAGGAGAATTATTTACGCAATTTCCCCGTAAGTATAGGGACCTTAAATCTGAATTATCCATATTCTGAATAATTATATTTGCTACTATTCCATATTACATAACTTTTACCTTTAAGAAAATTATTTTTCTAGCCTATATCATAAGGGCATAAGCAAGGTTATTAAAATCGGGATTTTAGGATCGGATCACAGGAGACCCTCTGGATCGGATCGTAAAGTCGTAAGATTTTGTAAACAAATAAAAATTAATTAAATAATAAAATATGAACGTCATTTAGCAAAAATATAAATAGATATTTTAAAATTTAAATATAAAACTTTAGAACATTGATGCAATGGACCATTGACTCACCGAAACTCAAGCCATATACACTATATTGTCAAAACTAATTGGATTTAGGACATGCGTAAATGAGATATGAAGATTTTGAACAATCATTATTAGGGTTGCTTTAGTTTTTTATCACGCATGAGTGGAATTTTGGGATTTCGAGCGTGACTACATGGGAGAGACGTATATATGGAGAACGTAAGTATGAGAGAGGTGAAAATTTGGACAAATTGGGCTCTCAAACGGGATGTTAGTAGCTCGTAGAAGTTCAACGTTAGGATCTTACTGGGATCTTAGAATCATAAGATTCTACTGATCATTTGAGATCCTATAAGATCCAGAGTTAGATTTTAACATTAATAGATTTTAGTAATAGATCTGGATCAGACACCCTACCTTGAATCGTAAAATCTTAGGATTTTAAGATCTGAATCTAGATTTTAATAACCATGGGCATAAGGTAAGAATTCATTTTCTAGAAACTAAACTGTAAACAAACATTAAACCCTTACAAATATTTTAAACAAGGTTTTTTCTAGTGTGTAGCACACTCTAAGAACTCTTTTTTTGGCAATTATTTGGTTAGCCATTAATTTAATATTATTTGCTAAGGGTTTATCAATTCTCTATTAGGGAATATTTTAAAGATAAATTTTTTTTTTAAATTTGTTAACATGTGCCAATGGACACACACTAGAAAAACCGTTTAAACAATCCTGAATAACTAAAATCAAACCTAATCTTTCTAAATAAAGTTATTGGCCGGGTCTTTCTAACTCATGCTATTATGTTAAGAAATCTCACTTTAGATATTGTTACTGTAAAACGCAATGCTTAAACGTACCCTTTTCATGAAACTTTAAAAAGTCGATCCCTAAATTGATAGAATGCATTTAGAATAAGGCACTTAACCTAGGACATAATTAGAAAAGCAAAGGCGAAAAGTCATACAATGATTTGAAGAATATGAGTTCGATCGATCGAGGTGATATGTCCGATAGGTGGCTCGTATCGAAACATAGTATAAATAGCCATGAATGCATGCTCTTAATTAATTCCAACCCATGCCAAGAGCAAGGCAAAACCAAATTGAAAGGCCGGAATCCATATATGCCGATGACAATGGGGAGGCCGGCGAGGGAGCCACTAGTTGTAGGGAGAGTGGTGGGGGATGTGTTGGACCCTTTCACCAAATCCATCCCCTTCCACGTGGCCTACGCCTCCAAAGATGTCGTCACTGGTTGCGAGCTCAAGCCTTCTCAGGTGGCCACGCAGCCCAGGGTCCAGATTGGTGGCGATGATCTTCGCACCTTCTTCACCCTGGTACGTACGTACACGGATTTCCTTTCTTCTTTTTTAATTCCTAGCTATTAATTTACTTACTTAATTGTTGCACCTCATTTTCATCTTAATTTCCAACATGTTTGCATTTTCGTACAATGTATTAGCATAAAATATAGGGTATCTGTTAATTATCACCATATAGTCATGCAAGGTACGTAATACTTAAAAGTTCATATGTACGTACGTTATTTTTTGATCACGCCCTATATATATATATATATATATCAATACGTGCGCTTGATTTGATGTTAAATTAAATTTTGGTAGGATAATGATGTGTTTAATTAATTATATATGTAGGTAATGGTGGACCCTGATGCTCCTAGTCCGAGTAACCCGAATTTGAGAGAATACCTTCACTGGTGAACCTCCTTAACTCATCGATCCGATTGATCTTCATCATTGATGAATAAATAAATTAAAATACTTGATGTATTTGATCTCGTTAATTAATTATATTTCCCGCCCCCTATTTTTTGTAAGTCTTGCATAGCTGATGCAGCTAGATTCTATAGAAGTGGACTGAATATATATATATATATACCTTTGTGATCACTTACGATCGATCATGTATAATTAATATTCATAAGATACATACTTAGATATATTTAATTGCTTGAACTGGGCTTGGTTTGTATTGATTGTGATAATTTGGGTACTTGCTAGGTTGGTTACTGATATTCCAGCAACAACTGACGCGACCTTTGGTACGTCTACAAATACTCATGCTGCATGGTCCTTATATTTTTTATAATTAATTGCGTACTTATACAAATAACTTATTGACCATATTAATTGATTTATTTTTGAAAAATAGTCTAAATTACCAATTAATAATTCTAAAAGTTATGACTACCGATGCATAGAACATCTAGAGAATTAAAGAAAATGAAAGGCCATTAGTCAAATATTTTTTTTAGTATGTGTCCATGGGCACACTCTAATAATTCTATTTTTAGTAATAATTTTTTTGGTCACTAGTTTAAATTTTTTTTAAGAGTTTATCCATTTTCTATTAGAAAATATTTTATAGATAGTTTCATACTTTAACTTGTTAGAGTGTATTCATAGACACACTATAAAAATCGTTAATAAAATACAATAATCAATCATTTTAATATGTTGTCACAACCCAGCTAGTCCAATCCTTGTCGTTTTCAAGTTTCAACAAGGAAAGGAAAGTACTCCGTAATTAATTGAAGGCAAGTAGGCAACCGATGTGCGCTATCAATTCCAAACTTTCCATTACCCACTAAAATATATACTTCGTACGTTAAATGAGTATATGTAAGATTCTTAACGTCTCCTTCTTGTCATTTTCCTTTTTCGTCCTAATCAGAAAAAAACACGCATTCATGTAATCTAACCCTGGCCTAGCTAATCCAATGTCGACGTGGAATAAATTAAATAATTAATGTGCAGGACAAGAGGTGGTGTTCTACGAGAGCCCTCGCCCGACCGTGGGAATCCACCGCTTCGTGTTCGTCCTCTTCCAGCAGCTGGGGCGGCAGACGGTGTACGCCCCCGGGTGGCGCCAGAACTTCAACACCCGCGACTTCGCTGAGCTGTACAACCTCGGATCCCCCGTCGCAGCTGTCTATTACAACTGCCAGAGGGAAGGCGGTTCCGGTGGCCGTCGATTTAATATGTAAACCGGGCGCAGCACGTTTGTACGTAGCTGCATGTAAGCGCCGCGTCCGCTAGCTGTTTAAATAAAAAACTCACTATCATATAGTACGTTAAAGTCATAAATAAATATATAGTTACCCGGCCAATGGCTGTACGTTTATCGTTATTCGTTACCGTTGTGCATTTTAATTATATATAAACCAGTTCCTGCAGTACGTACGTTACGTTCATCTAAAGTACTATGTATTGTTACGTTTTCTTTTATATATCGATCGAAGAAAAAAAAACATATAACATCTGTACAAATTAAAGCTAGCTAGCTAATGCTCGGATCGTACACGGATCGACAACTTGCATATATTAGTTACGCTATGTATATATAGAAATGCAACAGTACAGTACGTAGCATATATACAAACCCTAAGTCATATGAGGAATGATGTGGTGGCCCAAAGGGAATGTGCTTGGCGCGTATAAATACAGGGAAGAGGGATGGATATTTGGAATACAACTCGATCCAACTCCCGGGATATATCGAACAAAAGCCAAAACCCCTGATCGAAAATCGATCGATCGATCGAGTTAACTAACTAACTAGAGGGAATGGAACGTTCGAGGGACCCACTTATTGTAGGGGGAGTGATAGGAGATGTGCTGAGCCCTTTCACCAAATCCATCCCTCTTCGAGTCGCCTACGCCTCCAAGAACGTCGTCAATGGCTGCGAGTTCAAACCTTCCCAAGTCGTGACTCGGCCCCGAGTCGATATTGGGGGCGACGATCTGCGCACTTTCTATACTCTGGTATATATATATGCGCTCACGTACTACAAATTAAATTATTCTTTTTACATCAAAGAGTTCATTATTTACATGTAATTAATTAATTTTGACAATTTGCATGTACGTATAAGCTAACTTGAGTTTATGTTTGATACAACAGGTCATGGTGGATCCTGATGCACCAAGCCCGAGTAACCCCAACTTGAGAGAATACCTTCACTGGTGAGTTACATATACTTTTCGCTTATCTAGCTTTTTTTCTTTTTGATAAATTAATACGTGTCCTATGCATATATCAGTACGTAATATATTATAAGTACTTGAGTTTTGTTTGTAGTTTTATCTTCTTAACTATTTTTGTCTCTGATACTTGCTAGGTTGGTTACTGATATTCCAGCAACAACTGGAGCGACCTTTGGTAAGTACTCAACAATTAAATAATATGCTCATGTTTATTTAGTCTATAACCATATAATTGTTCTTATTACCATGTTTTCACCATGGCCTCCTTAAAGTTGCAAACATGACACATTTTTCAGGACATTGGAGAATTAATAGATAAGGCGTCATAAATTGGGTTTGGTAATCTAAATTGGTACTTAATTCTATACTGTACCTCGGTAAAAACATACGGTGTTATTTTTTCACCTTTACCTTGTGTTAATTTACAAACATTTGTCTTTTCATATCTTTTGATCTTTACGTTACACATTTGCCATTAAAAAAGTTAAAATTTATAATAAAATAAGAAAAGGATATGATAGTAACTTTCAATTAGGAAATCAAGTGCGAGTCACGTACTGAGTGTAACTGTGTGTTACACGCATGATCAAGCATGTAAAGAGACAATTTTGGTTATAGGTATCATTTGGAATTGGGTAAAGATCGCATGATATTACATTTAATATTTAACAAATACTTCATATGATAAAATATAAGAAAATAGTTTGCATATAGTTATGAAATCAAAATTTCGAAAAAGCAATACATATATCTGCAATTGAGACAACTCTAATCAACAAAAGTCAATAATCATGTGGATATTTTGACAGAAATGAATCCTAGTTAGTCACTTTCAGTTTCAGCATATGACAAAGAAAATGGTGACGGATTTTGACCCAAAATAAAAACTAAACGGCAACGAACTGCGCTATCAACTTCAATCTTTCCGTTACATGAACAACGTGACGGAGGGAGAATCTTCTACGACCTACGGTACACTTCTCGGTAAATCACTTAAGTATATATAATATAAATCAATCTTAAAATATATTTTTTAAATTATAAATATATTGTAAATAATAAATCTTATATATCCCTAAATTTTTAGTATCATAAAATTGAAATTAAATTTTATTTTGAATTAAAAGTGTAAAATAACCATATTTTAACTATTAAAAATATAAATGAAATCATTTTGATACTAAAAACTGAATATATAAGATTTATCATTTACAATGTATTTATAATTTTTTTAAAATATTTTAAGATTGATTGATATCATATATGCTTAAGTGGTGTACCGTATGTTTTTGAGAATCCTCGCTCGAATCCTATTACCCAAACTATTATTCTTTTTCCATTTATCATCCCACTTTCCCCGAAGGGAAATAAAATATCTTGTGAATCTCCAACTCACCCATCGTACATTTTTGTTTTTTGGTAGAATATATTCTTACTACTTAAAAATAAATTTAAAAACCTATTTACGTTTTTAGCTACAAAGAATTCTAATTGTAACTAAAAACTAAATCCAAAACAAAAACTATAAACAAAACATAAATAATCTGAAATAAATAATATTTAATCTAATATTTATAAAATGATTTTTCTAGTATTTAGAAATAATTTTCAACAAAGTTGAATTGATAAAACTAACATTCAGTTGATCTAGTGGTTTGACACTAGACTCCCTTAAGTATTCTATCCAGAGGTCTCCCATCATCAATGTCTCCATACATGCCTTCAACATCCCGTCTAGACGTGGAACGGCTCTGTTCGATAGAATCAGGCTATATCAAAGACAAAAAAAAGTTGAATTGATAATTTTTGTAAAGAAACGGTTAAATTAATAACTAAAAGATATTATCAGTAAACATGAAAAATCTATTATGAGAAAGTAATGAATATAGAAAGTGTACATTTTGCAGGGGATGAATTGGTGAACTACGAGAGCCCGCGTCCAAGCATGGGGATCCACCGCTTCGTGTTCGTCCTTTTCCGGCAACTGGGGCGGCAGACGGTTTACGCCCCCGGGTGGCGCCAGAATTTCAACACCCTAGAATTCGCCGAGCTCAACAACCTCGGACCCCCCGTCGCTGCCATCTTTTTCAACTGCCAGCGGGAAGGCGGTTCCGGCGGACGCCGCCTCATTATGTAGATCGAGCACCTCAGATTCCAGTATCTGCTCCGATCACCCTATTTTATACCTTAATTACTACTATATAAATAAACGCAATTACGTACTGTTAGTGTACGTTATATTTAATAATAATTTAGTTGGTCCAGTGGTTTGACACTAGATTTCCTTAAGCGTTTTATTCAGAGGTTTCGAGTTCGATTTCTGCTGGAGACGTGTATGGAGACACTGATGTTGAGAGAGGTCTATCACTTCGTGTGCCATCAATACCCCAGTCTAGACATAAAACGGTTCTGTCCGATCGAACCAGGCGATCAAGACCAAAAATAAATAAAAAATCATTTATGTAGTTCCTGGTTCTTCTTCAATTTGTTATGATTAATTTCGGCGTGTTGTGTACTTGTGTTATGCTATACTTACTATAAAGTATTGGGCCTGGTTGGGCTTACCTGCGCGCACATTGCTGGGCCTGTTACTATGTGAGCCAATACTCGGCCCAAATTAACATTTATTGTAGGGTTTAGTTACATGAATAATGTGACGGAGAATCTTCTACCATCTACGGTACACCCCCGTAAACCACTTAAGTATATATAATATAAATTAATCTTAAAATATTTTTAAAAAATTATAAATACATTGTAAATGATAAATCTTATAAATCTCTAAATTTTTAGTATCATAAAATTGAAATTAAATTTTATTTTGAATTAAAATTGTAAAATAACCATATTTTAACTATTAAAAATATAAATGAAATCATTTTGATACTAAAAACTGAATATATAAGATTTATCATTTACAATGTATTTATATATTAAAAAATATTTTAAGATTGATTGATATCATATATACTTAAGTGGTGTATCGTAGGTTGTAGATAATCCTCACTCGAATCCTATTACCCAAACTATTATTCTTTTTCCATTTATCATCCCACTTTCCCCGAAGGGAAATAAAATATCTTGTGAATCTCCAACTCACCCATCGTACATTTTTGTTTTTTTGGTAGAATATATTCTTACTACTTAAAAATAAATTTAAAAAGTTATTTACGTTTTTACCTACAAAGAATTCTAATTGTAACTAAAAACTAAATCCAAAACAAAAACTATAACAAAACATAAATAATCTTAAATAAATAATATTTAATCTAATATTTATAAAATGATTTTTCTAGTATTTAGAAATAATTTTCAAAGGTCTCCCATCATTAATGTCTTCATACAAGCCTTCAGCATCTCGGTCTGGACGTAAAACGGCTCTGTGTGATCGAATCAGGCGATAAAGACCAAAAAAATAAATTTGAATTGATAAATTTTTTTAAAGAAACGGTTAAATTAATAACTAAAAAGATTATCACTAAATATGAAAAAATTATTATGAGAAAGTAATGAATATAGAAAGTGTACAATTTGCAGGGGATGAGTTGGTGAACTACGAGAGCCCGCGTCCAAGCATATGGATCCACCGCTTCGTGTTCGTCCTTTTCCGGCAACTGGGGCGGCACTCCGGTCCTGATATTTCAGAGGTCCGGGGTAAAAGTAAATTATGGGCCGTAATACCTTACTTAACATATATGTTAAAAAACATAATACATTCTACTTGAACTCTCATATAATTAATTTTAAAAACAATATAAAGTTGTATATTACACCAGAAAACGTTAAATATTTACGATAAAAAAAATAAAAAAAATAAAAAAAAACAAATAAAAAAGAGAGTTATAACATCAATGTATATAGCTCCACAACAACATTACATATAGTAGCAATATTGAAAAATCTAGAATGTGTGCTAATTAAGTTCAATGGAATAGGAAAAAAAAATCTTGATTACGTGCTCTTCACATAATACAACTTACAAAATGCAAGATTTGGAATAGGAGAAAAATCTGGAATATGTACTCCTCACAAATACAACGTACAAAATGCAAGATTTGGAATAGGAGAAAAATCTAAAATATGCACTGATTAAGTTCAATGGAATATGTGCTAATTAATTGCTTATTTTGCTTTTATTTCATTTTTTGTCCAAGCGAAAAAATGGGTATTGAATTCGTGGACCTAGTGGGCCTTTTTAAATGAAATTGGTATTGTTAGACGGAAAAAAAAATGGACACAAGGGAAATTGAACCTAAGTTCATTTAATTGAAAGTTGGGGTACAAATAGACCTGTACATATCCGGGTTCGGGCCGGGTATATAATTATAAAAATATATATATAAAATTATAAACATTAATTATAAATATATATATAATTATAAATATATTTATATAAAATTATAAATATATATAATTATAAAAATATTAATTATATAAATAATACCGGGTACCGGGCCGGGCTTCTAGGCCCGGTCGGGCCGAGAGGGTTGTCCATGCCCGGCCCGATACTGTTCCGGGTTGGCCCAGCCCGGCCCGACCGGGCCAATATTACTGTCCGGGCCCAGTTTTTTAATCGGGCAGGCAGTTCAGGCCGGTCGGGCTAGCCCGGACTTGTACAGGTCTAGGTACAAACCATTAAACTAATTTACTTTTCTTATATATGTACACTACTAGTATACACACATATAAAATAATATGCTCATGTTTATTTAGTCTATAACCATATAATTGTTCTTATTACCATGTTTTCACCATGGCCTCCTTAAGTTTAATGGAATAGGGAAAAAAATCTTGATTATGTGCTCTTCACATAATACAACTTACAAAATGCAAGATTTGGAATAGGAGAAAAATATGGAATATGTACTCCTCACAAATACAACGTACAAAATGCAAGATTTGGAATAGGAGAAAAATCTAAAATATGCACTGATTAAGTTCAATGGAATATGTGATAATTAATTGCTTATTTTGCTTTTATTTCATTTTTTGTCCAAGTGAAAAAATGGGTATTAAATTCGTGGACCTAATAGGCATTTTTAAATGAAATTGGTATTGTTAGGCCCTAAAAAAAAATGGACACAAGGGAAATTGAACCTAAGTTCATTTAATTGAAAGCTGGGATACAAACCATTAAACTAATTTACTTTTCTGATATATGTACACTACTAGTAGTATACACACATATAAAATATATTGGACTCTTAGAAATTTGGGCCCTAGGCCGACGCCCCTTCTGCCCATGCTTCTGGGCCGGCCCTGGACAGCATACAGTTTACGTCCCGGGTGGCGCCAGAATTTCAACACCCTAGAATTCGCCGAGCTCAACAACCTCGGATCCCCCGTCACTGCCATCTTTTTCAACTGCCAGCGGGAAGGCGGTTTCGGTGGACGCCGCCACATTATGTAGATCGAGCACCGATCAGATTCCAGTATCTGCTCCGATCACCCTATTTTATACCTTAATTACTATTATATAAATAAACGCAATTACGTACTATTAGTGTACATTACATTTAATAATGATTATATTCACTTGGTTTAGTGATTTGACACTAGATTTCCTTAAGCGTTATATTCAGAGGTCTCGAGTTCAATTCTTGTTGGAAGCGTGTATAGAGACACTGATGTTGAGAGAGGTCTACCACTTCGTGTGCCATTAGTACTCCGGTCTGGACGTAGAGAGACTATGTCCGATCGAACCAGACGAAGGAAAAAAAAAATATTCATATATGTAGTTCCTGGTTCTTCTTCAATTTGTTATGATTAATTTCGGCGTGTTGTGTTGTGTTATGCTATACTTACTATACAGTATTGGGCCTGGTTGGGCTTACCTGCGCGCACATTATTGGGCCTGTTACTATGTGGCCCAATACTCGGCCCAAATTAACATTTATTATAGGGTTTAGTTACACCTTTTGATGAATTTTCTTACACGATTCACATTTTCAATTCGACTGTTAGAATAGAAAGGTCTCATTAAACGATCCAAAACAGAGTTAGCAATGCAAAATAGAACAAGGAAAAAGACATTTCTTGGACTCATTTTCCTCAACTTATTCGAAACTACAAAGTGTGGTGGTGTTAACAACTAATCAAATTACAAGAAAAAACTCCTTTCCGAGGATCATCTGAACCCAAAGTTTCCAAAATCATAGCATCATGAGATTTCACAAAGTCTCAAAGATGCTATTACAAAACTTTAGGCAGATCCCTATATAGATATAAATAAATATACCAATAAACAAACATACTAGAGAAAACAAGAGGCGGAAACAAACAAGACACTATAACCTATCTTCCTAAGTTAATAGGGTTAATCATGCTCATTAGAAAGACAAGGAAATCGTTACCAACACTAAATTACCATATGTGTACATCCTTCAAACTATGCGTCATTCCACACGGTGAACGTCGGCGCTCCGTGACAAACAGCCATGTTATTAGTCCTCGGAGCCAACGCCGGAACCGCCGTCGGAATCCAACCCTCGTTCCCTTGTTGATAGTACACGTGTCCCGAACCAAACGCGCTATCTCCACCTCCACTTTCGACGCTCGCCATCGGCATCAGATAGCCGCTGTTATCTCCGCCGTACATAACAGAGTTGGACTCCGAGCTCTGCTCCATCGAGTTGGCGTCGATCCCCATGAGATTGTACGGCGGCTGCTGGTGGAAGAAGTCATGCGTGTTGTTGTTGTTGTTGCCTAATTGCAGCTGCTGCTGATGATGATGAGCGTCTTGGAAACCGCCATTCGTCGAGCTACCGCCGGATCCTTGTTGTTGTTGTTGTTCTTGCTTACACCAAGCGGAGGCGGCGGCTAGCCGTTGCTGCTGCTGACTGTACTGGTGATACTGTTGCATAGCGGTGAGCGGCTGCGCCTGCTGCTGGAATGCGATGGCGGGCCAGCCACTGTGGTATCCCGCCAGCCCGATGGCGCCACCTGTAAAGTGGGGCCCTACGTTATTCTTGTCTATTGCTGACCTGTGCCTGTCTGACCCGGTCAACTCCTCCACGTCCTTCATGCGCTTTCCCGCCCCGCCAATCGGCAATGCGCTGCTCTCCAGTATCGCCTTGACGTCGTACCTGTTGATTTCGAAGTTGGTTACCGCGTTTAGGCCGCGGAATTTGATTGCTGCTATGTCGTACGCCTCTGCTGCCTCCTCTTGTGTACCTGACAATTAAGGTTCAACACAAATTATATCTATATGAAACGTTTATATTATAACAATACATATGATACTCTAGTCTGTATAGGACATAGTTATTATAAGTGTACTTTAACATTATAACAACGTTATTATGGTAGTATATATATAGTATAGTGTACTTACTGAAAGTGCCTAAATAAAGGTCTTTGTTGCCAGCAACCCTTCCAATTCTGGCCTGCCATCTTCCATGCTGATGGTGCCTGTCATAAGAAGCCAAGTGCTAATTAGTAAAAAAAGATTCAATCTTTTTCAAGTCTGCAAAATTGAATCAGTAAAATACTACCAAATAAAAACAAAAGGACTTGTGTGTTCAGTTTATATGATTAATTAAGATAAAACTTATACGTGTTTACTGTGCAGGAGGGTCAGATTCAGACAGAAGAAAGGAGGTGGTGGGTGAAGGAAGGCAAAGTAAAGTTGCAGAGTTCACGTGGGCACATGGCAGAGCGCAGGTGTGTATATGTATATGTATATATCTACTTGTGTAGTTGTGTTTGTGTTCTAGCTAAGTTTCAGTAACAAAAATTGAATACTTCCATACTAAAACTATAATTTTAGTTATTGTTTTCCCCCCTCATAAAAGTATTAAAGAGGAAAAAAAACAACTAAGCCCTTGAGATTTCCTAATGCACACGCACACTTGAGTAGAGTACAATCAAGATTTCATGTTACTTTTGTATTTAACTCACGAGTGAAGATTCAGCATTACTAATTTAATTAAAATAATTTCAATTACATGGGCAGAATTAAAAAAAAGGGTAATGGGCATCTAAACATTCTCTGTGTGCACATATGCATAGCATACAACAAAAAGTAAGAACCTAAAATATATTGCAAAATCTAGTCAAAGTTGAAGAGAAAAGAAGAAGCTTCGGATTAGATTATTAATTCTGGTGATCATCAAGCTCTTTACATTTCATTACTTAATTGCCCATCATGTATATATATTATAAATCATTGAATTCTTTGTTCAGCAATTCAGTAAGATATCCCAATCTTGCTCTGCAATTTCAATCAATTAAATCTAACATTACAAAAGACAAATCTTCCAATGTTAAATAGATTCCCTGCATCTTGAAGATTTTAGCAGAGTCCCATCCAAGTCAAACTACAATTACTTGATTAATATACAAGCAACCTAAATAGTCAAATTAAAATTGAAAAACAATGCTCATATGATTAATTATAAGCATATAAGATTTTTCAAGATCATTTATCCCTTTACCTTGTTACCCCTCTATAGATCGATGCTCCACGAGAAAACCCACTGCTCTTTCTGCATTTTCAACCCCAATTACAAATTCAATTAGACTGATCTTACAACTTGTTTAAGATTAATATAAGAACTATTAATTCATATATCACATAAGATTAATAAGTTCAAAACCAATTTGTGAGTCACCTTCTTAGAGATGCAACATATTCTTGCCTAGTCATGTGCTTCATCTCCTCAACCTCCTTCTCATAATTGCTAATCTGTGAAAGGTTTTGAAGACCCAGATCAAATTAGGGCTAAATGTACATATTTCACCAGACAACATCCCTAATAAATCTGTAAAAAAGCAAGCAAAAGCAAAAGCTAAACTCAAACTCTTCTTACAGGGAAGTTTGTCGTGGTGGTGGTGCCCCAGTATTTAATTGCTGCTAAATCATAAGATCTAGCTGCCTTTTCTTCCTTGTCATAACCCCCTACAAACATAAGAGAAATTAATACCAATAAAAAATATTATACTCCACTTCTTAAAGTGTTTAAACTAATGAAAGATTGATCATAGTAATGTATATATATATATCTTCATTCTCAGGAGGATCTTAGGGAAAAAGGGCTAACACTTTTCTTTTGTTTCCTCTTCCACTTACCCAAATAAACTGGAAGTCATGGCAAGCAAGTTACGTCGAGTGTCGCAACGTCAACATCGAACACCAAAACAAGGAAAGCATTTCTTGTTAGTTGCATGATTACTTAGGATGAAAAAACACTCAAACAAAACAATTGCAATCAAATCTCTCATAACAATAACCTTGTCTTCCTTTCCTTGTTTGCCCTTCTCTCCTACAACTATTATCCCAAAGATGAGCTTCATATCTCCCCGTCCACCTATGTCTGCAAAGAAGAAACCCTAATCAAATTAAATCCCCTTTCAAAATATCTTACAATACAATCAAATTTATCAAAGTGTTAGAAAACATTAAAAACCTTGTTACACCACGGTAGATAGAAGTCCTTTGTCCAAAAGTGTCAATAGACTTCCTAGGGACAGCTTCAATTGCACCACTTTGAACATCACCTCCAATGCAATCATCTTGCAACTTACTATTGCTATCATTCTCCTGCAAGCTATCCTTACTCTCACTCCCAGCTGCCACAAGGGCTAACGGAGGGGCGGCGGCGTCGGGCCCACCACCGCTCATCATCGAAAGCGAAAGCGTCTGAGAGTTGTTTAGGGTTCCTCCTCCTTCAACCCCACCAACAACCTCATTCTTGCTCCCTGTGGAAGGTTGATTTCTCAGCCAAGTCTTGATCATGGAGACATTGATGCCATGGTTGTTGATGTTGGGGTCAATGCTACTTCTAGGGTTTGTGAGAGATGGGTTGAAGGGAAGCTGCAAACCACAGTTTGAGAAGGAGTAATCTCCACCGTTGGTTTGATGACTATGATGATCATAAGATGAAGCTTCTCCGAGAGAGTGGTTGCTATCTAGAAAGTTCTCAAGCTTTGGCTCTTGGTTGTTGCATGTAGTACTAGTGTTAGTCCCCAATAGCATTGAGTTCATCCCCATCGCATCCTTCAAGTTCCAATCTGCACCCACATATATATATATAACATAAAATCTATGGAAGACTCAAAAACAAGGGTTTCTCTGATTTGATTACTTGTACATAAAATATACAAGTTGTTGAAACAAACCTTGTGATTGATTGTCTCTTTGGAAAGCTTCAAGTATACCAAATGAGGGTGGGAGATTTAGGGAAGGAGGTGCAGCTGAGGATGAACCCAAATCATAGCACTCATCCGCCGACGCGTCGGTGTTTGACATGTCTTGTTGAGCTTGTTGTGAAGGAAGTTCTTGTGGGGAGAGAGAGAATCCAAGCCAGTTCATAGAAGCCATGATCTAGAGCAAAAAAAGAGGATCTTTGTCTTTGTTTTGTCTTTTGGTCTTGTATCAGATTTCTAAGGTTGGGTTTTTACCAAGGATATGTGGAGAGATGAATTGATTACTTCATGCATGAAGAAGCCCTAAAGAGAGAAGATGGGATGGAGGAAGCCATAAGTGGAAAGGAGTAGGAGGAGAAAAAAGAAGCAAGAGAGGAATGGTCAAAGAAGATGTAAAAGATAAATCAATTCATCTCTTCCAAAGCAAATAAGATTTATACAATATGTAGTTTAGTACATGTATGAATCTCTCTTTCAGGAAAATTACAAAAAGGGGCATGCCCTAATTACGGAGAACGAGGAGGGCATTACTGGGATTTACAGTTTCACACTTACACACAAAGGAGGAGAGAGAGAGAAACACATATTATTAATGTATTAATCAAGTGAAAATGGAAATGGCCAAAGAATTATGCAGGAACGCAATAAATAAAGCCTCTTTGAATCCCTTAAGACTATAAATTTTTATTCATTGAACTTGGTACTATATACTAATTTTTGTGTTTATTAATTTGGGCAATACACGTACTCAAATAGGGAGTAAACAATAGTAGAAGCAAGAATTACCACAAATTAATTAATATTACTATAGTTTAATTTTGTATTCACTCCACCTCTCCCCTTTTACATTTCCAATAAGAGACAAGTTGAGCTTATCTTCA
Source organism: Rheum nobile (assembly GCA_027886185.1). NCBI lineage: Eukaryota > Viridiplantae > Streptophyta > Magnoliopsida > Caryophyllales > Polygonaceae > Rheum > Rheum nobile. Next base: position 1,718,975 of record WOAB01000500.1, on the reverse strand, counting down.
TGCCGATTCATTGCTAAGTATTCAAGTTTTAATCATATTTTTATATGTGGAGTACGTTTGGCCTAACACATGGGATCTTAAACCTATATATCACCATGTGTGGTTTCGTAAGTTTAAATTTATGATCTTCATTCACACTTGAAACTTCATATATAACATCAACACATCATATTATATATAGTCTAATTAAATAAATAAAGAATCGATACACTTATAAAGATCATATTTCTATGGTTTACTTCCATACTTGAGGTAGTTATTTATCGCATCACTACCTGGATAATTACAAATGAAGAATATATAGTTGGACTCATGCAATGGCTATATTCGCTGACACAAGTGCATGCAAAATCTGCTTCACAAGACCGTAGCAGCCACGTGTTCAACAATGGCTATATATACATGTACTGATCTTATCATTTTCAATTAAAAATCACATATTTCAACCGTTAACTAGCTTGCAACATTTTGATTATCATTACAAGAAATATATATATATATAATATGGAATAAATTCAAAATATATTGGAGGTATATTTTGGGTGCATGTACGTGTAAAGGAATTTTACTCTTCCCCCACCAAAAATAAAATAAATTAAACAATGGTGTGGTACGTATTCTTATGAATTAACATAAATGTTTGAGATTCATTCCAGATCGTCTAGGCTATTTTTGGTTTTGGTTTTGGTTTTCTCATCAGTGTACGTTTGCAGTAATTAAGAACAAAGTCGTATTTATATTAAGAATGTGAGATGTTGACGTTCATTATAGTTTACTGCCTCGGGTGGAAAGAATAGAATTGGTGGTGATCATATGCATGCATATATGTGGTAATTAAGTAGTGTCAATGTCAATACAAGAGTGGTGTTTTCAGATACTCGGAATCTGCAATTGAGATAGTATTCAGTATGGCTCAATCCCACCTGATTTGAGCAATGTTTTCAGCTTATAATTAATCTTCAAATAGGCTAGTGGCCGCTGTATCTTTCAGCTTCATTTTATGCCCTATAAATAATAATGCACTTACCCATCCTTACAGGAACACCAGGATTGCATTCTCATTTAAAATATAGGGATGGAAACGGGTCGGATGATTGATAGACAGAGTATTTCCAAGTTCCATCACCCTTTCGTTAACTTTTTTAGGTGCATCCACCCGTCGTTCGTCGGGTAAATCGGGGGGTCGGGTCATCTATGAGTAATTAAAAATAACGATTGGTATAACATATAATATCTATTTTAAGTATTTTAAGACACCGTAGTACACAAATTATTTGTTAATATTATAAGTAATATTGAATAAATAGGCTATAAAAGAGTTTTGTTTAACCATAACCAACATTTGAATGAAAAATGAGAATAATACTGACAAAGAAAAGTTTAAATGTTTATGAATTTTATAAAGAAATACAATTATATATATATATATACACTTTGAGTGTGTATCAGGTCAAATGATGGGTGAAAAGCTTCACCTGTATTTGTCCATTACCCACCATTAGAGCACTTTTAGTGCATGGGCTTATTAGGGAGCTTATTGAAGGCTTTTTGTCATTAAGCATCTTCAATAAGCCTTACTCATTTCTTTAAGTTTAGTGGAGGCTTATTAGAGGAGTTTATTGGAGTATATTAAATTATAATTATATCATTTCATTTATATCAAATTATCAATATACCATTTATATTAAATACTTAATATACTCTTTATGATGAATTTCTTGGGGTGAATCGTACGTCAAGATCTTCAGGCTGTGTACTGAAACTTGGCTCATCCATGGATGGATATCCACCTCCGATTGTGGCTTGACCTTGCGAGAGGAGACTTGCATAAAATGGCATACTTGGATCATACGAATTTAAGGACAAATCTTCAAAGTCATTTGTGTAGTCAGCTTGGTTTGGATTCATGGTGAGAGCTAGATTTAGAAGAGAAGAACGGGTGCTTGAAAAGAGAGATATAAGATATTGAGAAAAAGAGAGGAATGGGTGGATAATATGTGAGCTTTGCAATGACCACTGCAACTTATTTATAGGCAAATAATCTTACCTATTTTTTTTTAATCTCACACCATAATTTAATATAAATAATCTTACATAATCTTACCAAATGTCATTTTAAATTAAATTAATTCATACATGAATTAAATTTAATTAGTGTATATTTATATTTTAGTTAGTAATTTTTTATATTTTAAACTATCCACAATGTCATTTTAATGTAAATAAATGAAATTAGTGTATATTAAACTTGTCTAAATATTTTAGTTAGTACATTTTTATAGTTTTAACTATCCACAATGTCATTTTAATATAAAGAAATTAAATTAGTGTATATTTATAATTTAAACCACCATAAACAATATTAAAATTATTTGTTTTCAATTAATAATATACAAAATACAATAAAAAATTTCAAAAATATTAGAAACATAACCATAATAGGCGTCTATGGATAGAGAAAACTGCAATTAGAATTATAGTATTTTTTAATGTAAGATAATAAAAACAAATGAACTTTAAAGTTAAAATAACGGACGGCCAGCGATTTATGTTGGTCGTCCGATCGCGTGCCACGCGGCGCCATCTGGGCCGCGTTCGCGCGCCCAGTAAAAGGGCGTCGCGTGGCGGTTTGGCTGCTTGCTTTAAGCGACAGAACGAGCCAAAATGTATCGTTTTGATACACGGGGGGGAATTTTTTTTTAAGCATACCAAACAGCCCCTTACGAATAAGCCGGTATGGAGGGACTTAAAATTTGCTCAATTTATAAGCCTTTGGGGGAGGCTTATTGAGGACTTTGAATTTTTTATTCCAAAAAATTCAATAAGCCCCTCAATGAGCCTCCCACTAAAGGTGTTCTTATACGAATTCTCACCCGACTTTGTAAGTCGGATATTCATCGGGTGTGAATGAGATCATCATCCCTAGTCATTTGTTACACACAATGGTTGTATACTTGTATAAGATTTCATTATTTAAGACCAAGGTATATAAAGGGCACATGTGAAGGTCCACAGTTTGTACTTCAAAAAAGTATCCCATCTATTAAATTTAATTTGATTTTAGTCCTAAAATTTGTTGAAAAATATTCTTTTATAAATATTATGGACATATTTTACCTAGATCACCCACAATGGTGGTTTTTTAGCATTAAAATATATACGTTTTTTAGCTATAGTGTATTTTTGCTAAAAAACCTCAATGGTTTCTTACTAAGAAACTCCTAAAAAACTCATTTAAGCTGAAAAATTGGATTTTACAGTTATTTTAGTCATTTTCAGCTCAAATTTAGTTTTGTTTGTTTTAAAAAGTATATCCAATACCCATACTTGATTTTTATATATCCATAGACACTCATTTATATATGTTTTTCATAAAATTTATTGAGTGAAAAAATCTGGGTTGAAAAATTACGAGTATGAAAAAAAAGTAAAAGAATTTTTTAAATGATATGACAGAGAAAAAAAGTTGAAAAATTGACTAAAAACCTTTGTTAAAAAAATAACCATTGTGCATCCTCTTACGAATTACGACACTTAGTCTTATATTTACAAATTTCATTCTTAAACTTTTTTTTTCATTTCTCTATGTATAGTATAGTACTCCATATACTCCAATCCTCTACTTCCTTCTTCTTAGCCATCATATCAATGAAGATAAAGATAATGGGGGATTGGGGTGGAATGACGAAATGAAACCAATTAATCAAGTCATGGATTCAGGCTCTGTTCGGTAAATAATGTTGATGCTTATGCTGATACTCATGCTGAATTACGTACTCAATCTGATGCTGAATCAAATACTTATTTTTAAAATGTATGTTCGGTAAATAATACTTATGGATACTCATAATTTTGGTGAAATTACAAAAAGACCAAAACTAAAATTTTCATTTAGTTACACCTGATGTGCACGTGGTCATCTTGCTAATCTCTTCCATCTCCTTCTCTACATCTTGCCAAGCCATTACCTCATTTTCACTGCTAAGTTCATCACTTTTAAGTTTTATCAAATAAATTAAGCCCACAATTGATATTACAGTTGTCCAAATTCGATATCTTTTTTTTTATATACTACTCGAGTGCTCCCAAACTTCTTTCTCCACTGGTGGCCAACCCATAGGTGATAGCGACCCCAATGATCCCGTCTTTGAAGGAGTGTTCATCGTATCGATTGGGGGTTGTCGACGGACTTGACTCCTACGGCGTCGTTATCATCGGCAACGACCACCTGGGCGGAGACATCTGGGGGTTGTCGACGGACTCGACTCCTATGGCGTTGTTATCGTCGGCAACGACCACCTGGCCGGAGACATCCATGTGTTGGTTGTGCGTACATTGAGCAGGGGGGCGACCTCTTTCTAGGGTTTTGCTGCTGGGAAATCTCATAACCATTACAGAGCCCCCAATTCGACCGCACTTCCCACCGAAACCCTAAAACCAAGGGGAATAGATAAGAGAGAGAGAGAGAGAGAGAGAGAGAGAGAGAGAGAGAGAGAGAGAGAGAGAGAGAGAGAGAGAGAGAGAGAGAGAGAGAGAGAGAGAGAGAGAGAGAGAGAGAGAGAGAGGGAGAGAGAGAGAGAGAGAGGGAGAGAGAGAGAGAGAGAGAGAGAGAGAGAGAGGATGAGATTGGTTGTGGTGAATGAAGAAAGGAGTGCTTTGAGAGAGATATGGCGTATTATTAGATTCCAGCTTCATTTATAATCGCTTTAGTCTCTTCTCAAATACCCTAGAAAATTAGGGCTTCTCGATTGCTCGGCTTCTTCAGCGATGGAGGAGGAAATTGGGGCTTCTCGAGGCGGCGACGAGCTGGAGGTAGCAGAGCTCAAAGTTCCAGTCGCCGGCGAGATTATTGGGGCAGAGAGGAAGATGAAATTCGCCTGTAGAAGACGAACGAGTGGAAGTTGAAGGTGAGATGTCGGGGGCAGTAGATGGAAAAATCCCAAAATTGCATATGATAAGTACCCAAAAGTATGGGAATCCATCTTTTTTTTCCATTTTTTAGTAAGGAAAAGTATATGAAAGCATCCATGAGCATGAATTACCGAACAAGCCTCAAGCTACTTATTTTTGGAAAAAAAAAGTATGAGAAAAAAAAAAGTAAAAATAAGTTGTTCACCGAACGGAGCCCCAGTGACAAAGTGAAGTTAGATTATAATTTGTTAAATCTTAGAGGTGTGATATTGATCGATTAGTTAGTGAGTCATGTTTGAAAATAAGGGAAATTCCGGTTAGTGCCCATGAGTTGGATTATTACTGTTGGTGTTTCACGATTAAGATTTTTTTCGGTGGATGCCCCTAAGGTTTGGGTTTGTTTGCATCGTAACCACACTTTTTCATGTTTGTACTATTATAGTTCAAATTGATTAAATCAAAGTCCACCATTATGTTCATCGCCCTCAAATTAATAAGATTTGACTCCTAAAATTGTAACACCCCTGACTTACGTCAGTAGTGTCACACGCCAGTGACCTCAGACGTTACTGTCCAAAGTCACCCTAGGCTTTAATCGGAATAATTAATCTTAAATAAACATATTAAATAACGAAAGTTTAAACAGCGGAAGACATATTTAAATAAAACTCAACCTTTTATTAACAGACTTCTCATAAAATGAGAAGTGACGGTTTTACAACAGAGTGAAGTTTCAGCGGAAGACTTTAAATTACACAGCGGAAGACTTTAAATTACACAGCGGAAGACTTTTAAGAATAAACCTATTACATGACTAGGTTATAAAAATATATATTAAAGTAATACTTAACAACCTTAAAACACTGATATTTAAATCTTCAACTACAAGCCTCTTCTTCAACTGGTTACTTCATGACTTCGGGAACCAACCATTGATGTGCCGTATAGGACGGATGACACCAGCCAACCATGCAAGGAATAAAACCCGGTTGGTTAGTCTAATGAAAGACTATGCAAGGGTGAAAACAGAATGGTTCTAGTGATCGTAACCGTTTACTATCATTGTCCCTCGAATAACAACCGAATGAACGATACATAACCCGGAACTTTCATGGAATGATTAAAGTTTAGACATACACTGAAAAGAAGACTCCAAAGGAATTGAGTCTTATGGGAAAGTATGACAAATGTTTGGGAACGTTATAGTTTTCACACAAGCGTTTAAAAACGACTTGATCATTTGGGTCAACGACCAACCTCACCGCACAATGCGACTTCAGATTGGAAAGAAGACTTACTCTAATCGAAGTCCGGGCGGTTTCCACGTTGTACTCATCGCCCGATGGTATATTAATTATGTGCATAACCATACTTATCTTATTTAATTACAAAATGTATATTCACATTAAGATTTTAATATGATCTCGAGTGACAGCGAGAATAACACAGGGTGACATACGCCAACCCAATGGCACCAACACTGTGCGTAACGCCTCTTATCCTTAACGGGTGGATAAGAAGTAAGGATCATGACCTTTAAAAGTATTAGAGAATTATTTCGACTAATACCGAGTTATAAAGAAATGACTAATCCTCATCCAGAATGAGCGTTCCTACGAATACTCGTGCTAATCTAGCATTTAAGTTTACATTTAAATCCATAACAAAACCATCACAGTAGTAACAGGTATAATAGCGTTGTTTCTAGCAATATATACAACATATTATAATATCATATTTTAATCATCATATCATTTATAAAATTGTTCCCAAACGAAAACAACACTTCACCCCATTTTAATTAACAATCAAGTAATTGATAATTAAAGGGATTATGGAATGATAAGCAAGAGCGAACCGCCACTTGACTTAATTAGACGAATTGACGATGTCGGGTTCCGGGATCTGGAAACTGGAATCTGAATACGGATTCTGACGAACGACGACGACCTTGGCTTCGAACGAGGGCTCACCACCACTACCACCACCACTATCCTCCAAGGCAACTCCGGCGAACTCCAACAGCTCCGACGAACACGAAGACTTCCGACGAACACTTAGAACGAGAGAGAGAGAGATGGGAGAATATGGATGAAACTCAAGCTCGGATTCCCTCCTATTTATAGGCTCAGAAGGAAGCCTCCAACCTCAACTCCAGCACTCCAATCGATCCACCTCCCCCCGGCGTTAGGAGCACGAGGAGCAAGCCGAGCGTCGTTCTTCCAGAAGCTCTGGAAAATGACGATTCAACTATGCTCGCGATCGCGGTTTCAGAGCCGTGATCGCAGTTTGTCCCAATGTCGAACCGCGCCCGTGGTTTTAAAACCGCGGTCGCGATTACCCCGCGCTCGCGCCTCTAGCTACTTGGCCGCGGTTTCCTCTCGCGGTCTTGGCTATGTCTTATTTTTAGTACCTCTAAAAATATTCTAAGACCCAATATATAAAGTAAAAGTATAATAATATGTTCAAAATACCTCACTGAGATTACAAATATGCTCAACGCGTCCTACTTACAGAACGGGGGTTCGGAAATTACCCAAATACCCTTACCGAAATTGAAGGGTATTACATCACTACCTCCTTAAAAGAAGTTTCGACCCCGAAACTTGGCCGATAACAGCTCAGACAAGCGATTTTATAAGTTACCCAACCTTATAAGTTTAACCATGCCTAACCCATTTAACACTTTGTAAATTGGTTCAAGCGTTTCTAAGTTAAAATCTATAAGTTGGTTCAATCTATAGTTAACGTAAGGTTAACCATAATTTAGACCCTTCACAACTTAAGGGAATTCTATATCTTGCTTTCACCAAACATACATTATATCATATTACCCCTATGGTAACATGAGGATTATTACATTACCATTCCCTTAAAATAGTTTCGACCCCGAAACTAGCATCGCTAAACTAAAGGGACCAGTTTCACCACAATTTCACTATCTGAACTTAATATCCTTAATCATATCATCCTTGAATTTTTTCCTATGGAAACGATCTGTCTTCTCAACCATACCATTATCTCGCATATCTTATCTCCATGTGCTACACTTGTAATAACTCGTTACTACATCCACAAGGTCACAATTATCTTAGGATAATAATCTCCAAAATCATCGCAATAGACTCGCTATACCTCAAGCATGAGAACACACATTTCTCTTTCCACTTTTCCGTTTATAACCTCTCTTAGAGTACATACCTTATTTTCCTTAAGTTGATATCCTTAAATAAACTTGGTCTTCGCAACCTATATCACCCAAGTCGAACTATTTATTCGATCATGATTCCACTTACAACATACTGCTTAAATTCCTTACTCTTGCTAGAATCGACATGATCATCCACAAGATTACCATTGCCTTAATCAGGGTATCCATTATAACCTCCAATATAATCTCGCTATTATGCTCTATTCCTCATAAAGACCTTGATGTCCTCAAAACAGAAGAATACAACATTTTTCTACTAACTTCCTTTCGATGATCAGATCCTCAAGGTACATACATAGAACTCACTTATACCTCAGCTTAGTATCTCCACATGTCATATAGGTCTTACTCCTTACATGCACAACTCACCTATTTCATTGGTTGCCTTAATTAAATTTTGCCCTTGTGGCACATCTTAACTCAAAATCTTTACGCATATGATCCCTAAATTCCATGATTAATCACACCACATCCTATATCCGATTATCTCAACATGATTTAATAACCCATTCCACCTGATTATAACCTCGTTTTACCCAACCGTGTCATACGATCACCTTAATAGACGTATGTCTCTTTTCATCCAATCTTGTAGACAAAATTCCACCCACTTAAGTTATCATGTACTCTAAATCCTTATAATTTAAAACAACCTTTACCAACTGAGTTGTTAATCACCCATAAATCCTTAAACACGTAAACTTCCTTATACGATTCATTATCCCAAATCAAGCGACCCTTTTGCTTTATCGAAACTCACTATTTATCTAGGACGTAATCGTCTTAATACTCCTCCTGTCCTTATACCGTTTCTCTTAAGAAAACCTCATAACGAAACCTTAGATAAATCTTCCAAAATAATACTTATGACTTCACACCCTTAACCTTTCTGAAATCTTAAACCACTAGGCCCACAATGAGCACACTCACTTACAAACTCCCTAATCATAACCCTTGGGTTCTAAGGTTTTACTCAAGATCGTAATAGAGTACGGTCCTTCTTGAGAAATGAATTCCTTATGAACTATCTCTTATATACATTTATTCTCTTCTCAGCAATCTATCCACTTAGATGACTACAGTGTGACCTCACAACTAGGCATTTTGGACTTCACATTAGTCCACTCTTACATACTTTTACTAGAACAAATGTTCAGGGTACACATATGAGAAATAACTCTTAATCTCATAGAGCATTAACCACACACATTTGTTTCCTTTACATTAAAGAATTTTGGTAAAACTCAACTTACGAGATAACGCTCGTCAGCTCAACTAAGGAAGCAATTAATGTCATACCGATGTGACATTACTCCATGAATAAAGATAGATTCCTTAGAATGGATCTAGGAATAAAGTAATAGAGTCGCCCCTGGTGTTAACCATGTAGGGAACGAACACCTAGGCTCCATACGTTACCCCTCCTTTATGAGTCCTGACAACCCTTATCCACACGTGACATAAACTGTTTTCGGCACTCACGGAGTCTCGTATGAACGAACCATTTGCAATAGTAACGAATCTTGTAATTTTCGGAACAAGGAAAAACTTCTTTATTATTCGAAACATTACATTAAAACAACTGATAGAAAGTCGAATAGACAGATTACGAACTATGGAGACTATCGACACAAGTCGTCGCTCCTTATTCTTAAGAAGGCTCAACAAAAATTACAACTACCCGCTCGGTTCCTTTCCGTCGGTTTCACGCAACACGAAGAGTCATTGCCCCTGACCTGAAGACTCCATAGGCGCCTTGCCTTTATTACGAGCAATAGATTGCTCTGGAGCGGACATCCTTGGCTTTGGGTTCTGCCCATTGCCAACATTCGAGGCTTGGTAAGACTGCGTTGGTGTTTGACCCTTATGCCTACAGTATGCTTTCATGTGGCCTTCCCTCCCACAACTGTAACATACCTTCTTTTCCTTTTGGCAGTTAAGACTTTTATGTCCAACCTCACCACAGTTGTGGCACTGAATCACTATGCTACTCCAACCCGAGCCTCTGGCGGAGTCAGACTGAGTCATCTCGGTCTTAGCGTGACCAGACTTCTTAAACTTGGTGGGCGATGTCGGTCGCTTGAATGTACCAACCTGGCGATCCTGTTGCCCACCCCTTCCCTTAACCTGCTTCTCCCGCTTTTGGGCGGATTCTTTCAGTGTGACCTCTATCTTATAGGCCGCATCCACATATTGCTCTAATGTAGAACAACCGTGACGCACCATTAGAGGTTTGATTTCTGGATTCATCCATCCATGGAAGTACCATATCTTTTGCTCTTCACTCGACACTTCTGGTCCAGCATATTGCAACAGATGATTGAACTTAGCTGCAAGCTCAGTCACCTTCAACCCCTCGGTCTTAGGGTAAAGGAATTCCTTATACTTCTCCTCCCTCATAGCACGGGAAAAGAAACGGTCAGTCATCTTAGTCTTGAACATACCCTAGTTCAATCCGGGATGATCAGCTAGACCAGTGCTCTCCCACCATTCGTTAGCCACATCCTTAAGTTGAAGGGAGGCGATGTTCACTTTCTCTGCCCCAGTGCAATCCACGTTCCTGAACAACCGTTCCATGTGCGAGAACCAATACGCCACTTTGACCGGTTCTCCAGTACCGTCATAGCTGTCAGGCCTCATTGAGCTCACGGCCTTCAAGGCTCGACCGTAAGTTCCTATGTTCTTGACGACATCGACCTGAGGTATGTGGTCCACTGGCTCCTCAATTTCAGGAACAACCTGAGGAACTGGACCACCCTGTGCTTGCGGTGCAATTGACCGAATTATATCGGTGACCGTCTGCATAACAAACCCACGAATGGCCTCTTTGGTCGCGGCATCCAACACTACCGGAGGATTAACCTGAACTTGGCCAACGCATGCGGGGTTATTGTGAGAGACAGACTCGCTCTCCTCCCCTTGATTAGCGACGCTCCTCAAATTCAGCCTTGGGTTGTTACTCGGTCCCGTACCAGCACAGACTGTGTTCCATGTGTTCACCATATGTTGATGAACCATAATGTTAGTTTAGAACTTTTCCAACTTGAATATGACACTTAGTCAAATACGTTATGATACGAATTGTAATGGTCCAAACTAATAACTTTATATCAGTCTGACTAACCCTCTACCATTAACCGCATAAACGATCTTCTTCTCTTTACTTGAGAATGGGAACTCTAGGAGAAATGCCAGCCTTTAAATGACATTAAACCTAAGGAGAAACGATATTCCTAAGAATGGATCTAAGGAATAAGTAACAACTCGAAGCTTGCAGAAGTTTGAAAAACCACTTATTATTAAACTTTATACTTTCAAACTTTATACCTTCAAACTTTATACCTTCAAACTTTATACCTTCAAACCTTATATAAAAATAATTATTTATACAGTTTAGTTTCTCAAACTAGTGATACGATTATCACCAAACTCTTACTAACACAAAAATCATACTTTTAAAGTTACAATCATAAACTTACGTTTGATTGCTTATACACACCATTTAAAAACCAACTATAAATAACTTTTGAAGTTCAAATAGCTAAATCACTATTTTAAATTAAATTCCAAGAAATAATTAAATTTTTTAAATTTAACATTGAAACTCTCGAATTTCCTTTTTAATAGAAAATAGGTTGAAATAGTTTCAAAATTATTCTTCGAAAATTCTCAAACCTAACAATAGGCCAAGAATTTTAAAATCATTGCTCCGATACCATAATTGTAACACCCCCGACTTACGTCGGTAGTGCCACACGCCAGTGACCTCAGACGTTACTGTCCAAAGTCACCCTAGGCTTTAATCGGATAATTAATCTTAAATAAATATATTAAATAACGAAAGTTTAAACAGCGGAAGACATATTTAAATAAAACTCAACCTTTTATTAACAGACTTCTCATAAAATGAGAAGTGGCGATTTTCCAACAGAGTGAAATTTCAGCGGAAGACTTTAAATTACACAGCGGAAGACTTTTAAGAATAAACCTATTACATGACTAGGTTATAAAAATATATATTAAAGTAATACTTAACAACCTTAAAACACTGACACTTAAATCTTCAATTGCAAGCCTCTTCTTCAATTGATTACTTCAAGACTTCGGGAATCAACCACTAATGTGTCGTATAGGACGGATGACACCAGCCAACCATGCAAGGAATAAAACCCGGTTGGTTAGTCTAATGAAAGACTTTGCAAGGGTGAAAACAGAATGGTTCTAGTGATCGTAACCGTTTACTATCATTGTCCCTCGAATAACAACCGAAGCAACGATACATAACCCAGAACTTTCACGGAATGATTAAAGTTTAGACATGCACTCAAAAGAAGACTCCAAAGAAATTGAGTCTTATGGGAAAGTATGACAAATGTTTGGGAACGTTATAGTTTTCACACAAGGGTTTAAAAACGACTTGATCATTTGGGTCAACGACCAACCTCATCGCACAATGCGACTCCAGATTGGAAAGAAGACTTACTCTAACCGAAGTCTGGGCGGTTTCCACATTGTACTCATCACCCGAGGGTATATTAATTATGTGCATAACCGCACTTATTTTATTTAATTACAAAATGTATATTCACATTAAGCTTTTAATATGATCTCGAGTGACAACGAGAATAACACAGGGTGACATACGCCAACCCAATGGCACCAGCACTGTGCGTAGCGCCTCTTATCCTTAACGGGTGGATAAGAAGTAAGGATCATGACCTTTAAAAGTATTAGATAATTATTTTGACTAATACCGAGTTATAAAGAAACGACTAATCCTCATCCGGAATTAGCGTTCCTACGAATACTCGTGCTAATCTAGCATTTAAGTTTACATTTAAATCAACAACAAAACAATCACAGTAGTTACAGGTATAATAGCGTTGTTTCTAGCAATATATACAACCTATTATAATATCATATTTTAATCATCATATCATTTATAAAATTGTTCCCAAACGAAAACAACACTTTACCCCATTTTAATTAACAATCAAGTAATTGATAATTAAAGGGATTATGGAATGATAAGCAAGAGCGAACCGCCACTTGCCTTAATTAGACGAATTGACGATGTCGGGTTCCGGGATCTGGAAACTGGAATCTGAATACGGATTCTGACGAACGACGACGACCTTGGCTTCGAACGAGGGCTCACCACCACTACCACCACCACTATCCTCCAAGGCAACTCCGGCGAACTCCAACAGCTCCGACGAACACGAAGACTTCCGACGAACACTTAGAATGAGAGAGAGATGGGAGAATATGGATGAAACTCAAGCTCAGATTCCCTCCTATTTATAGGCTCAGAAGGAAGCCTCCAACCTCAACTCCAGCACTCCAATCGATCCACCTCCCCCCGGCGTTAGGAGCACAAGGAGCAAGCCGAGCGTCGTTCTTCCAGAAGCTCTGGAAAATGACGATTCAACTGTGCCCGCGATCGCGGTTTCAGAGCCGCGATCGCAGTTTGTCCCAATGTCTTATTTTTAGTACCTCTAAAAATATTTTAAGACCCAATATATAAAGTAAAAGTATAATAATATGTTCAAAAGACCTCACTAAGATTACAAATACGCTCAACGCGTCCTACTTACAGAACGGGGGTTTGGAAATTACCCAAATACCCTTACCGAAATTGAAGGGTATTACATCACTACCTCCTTGAAAGAAGTTTCGACCCCGAAACTTGGCCGATAACAGCTCAGACAAGCGATCTTATAAGTTACCCAACCTTATAAGTTTAACCATGCCTAACCCATTTAACACTTTGTAAATTGGTTCAAGCGTTTCTAAGTTAAAATCTATAAGTTGGTTCAATCTATAATTAACGTAAGGTTAACCATAATTTAGACCCTTCACAACTTAAGGGAATTCTATATCTTGCTTTCACCAAACATACATGATATCATATTACCCCTATGGTAACATGAGGATTATTACATTATCCCACCTCACAACTACCTTTTTATAAGTGTTGATATTGAAAATAATATATTTCATAAATTACATGAATATTTTTATTCTTTTAAAAATTAAAAAATATTTTTAATATATATTTTATCATTATATTCATGATATATTTCAATAATTTATTATTAAGTTTTATGTTATTATTCACCAATAAATATATTTTTATTTTTTAAAACAGAAAAAAACATTTATCTTATCTAAAAGTTCCCTTTTAATATAATATATTTTTATTTTATTAAATATGTACTTGGTATATAATATTATTCTAAAATCTATAAAAACAACTAAAAGTGAACGGAGGTACATGATTTTATGAATGACGTGTAAAATATTGATACATTTATCATGTATGCATTTGGGCAGTTAAAAATGTGGAGATTGGTACATCCATTCCATACCGAGCAATTATTGGTAGTGGTACCCTACTGGAGTATGTAGTGTAGACTGTAGAGTGTTTCCAATCATAAATCTGCAGTGTGGTGAGTTTTCCCATCCCCCGCCCGCTTCCAACGGGAGTTTTCTGCCACAACGTACCATCACAATAATAATTCTATCACTTTTTGCTACCTCTTACTAATATAATACATTCCTTTAATAATATTTGTTATTATAGTTTTTAACACAATTATTAAGGTTTATAATTATTAAGTTAAAGCAATACAATTTTTTCTAAAATTTTACAATTTATTAAATATTCACCTTAATTTTAATTAATAAATAAAGAAAATTTACATGAAAATTAAGAGTCTGAAAGTTTCCGCACTTATAGGTGACCGGGATTAAAAATACTATTTTGAGACTTAGCTATCGAAACAACGCGATAAATTAACAAGATTGAAGAACGTGATAAATGAATGCTGCAAGAAATAGAAATATCTCTCTTTATTTAACAACATTGAGTAAGTTACATGACATCTCTCTCACAAATACACGGAAATCATACACAGATTCCAAAAGAAAAAATACCAAGAAAATTGGGTCTCCGACCAAAAATCCCCTTCTTTTGGTGCATTGAAGGCCTATTTATAGTGGGGGAGTCATGCTTTTGCTTAGTGACAGTGGGCAGACGCATGATTGTGTATAATTGGTCATGCTCCTTGGGTCAGCAAGTGTGTACCATGCATTGATTGGATCATTGAGCGGTGTGTCACGTGGCAGGCAGGGGTGGTGTGCGTTGTTATTTTGCTTTGATTGGCTTTGGTTGCCTCCTTCGTTTTGCCACGTGCCAAGGTCACGCGTTGGTAAGTAGCACAGAGAAAAACAACGCGGGGATGAGGTCTCAGTGGTAGGTTTACTTAGCGTTTTTGGATGTATGAAGATTTATAAAACGTGGATATAACGCATAGATTTCACGCAGCTAGTGTCATTAATTAATGACGTGTACTATCAGTGTCAATAGTACAATTTTCAATAAAATACCTCGTAATTCGTTAATAAATCATAACCTAAACCCAAAAATAACAAATATGTACATTTCTTGACAAAGTTAAAAGACTAAAATAACACTTATTTATCGAACGGATAGAATACCTTTTATGTTCATTAATACCTGTAATTTTAGTTGATACGACTATATATTAAGCAATTTATTATTGTATTTTTTTAAAGCTCATATAATATATTAACTATTCCCAAACTACTCACGTCATTTCAACTCAATGAATATATAAAATTTGTATAGTTTGACAAAAAAATTATAACAAATTTCATAACTAATTAATAATTATTATGTGAAATTTAAAATGACAAATATTTTTTATTAAAATTTGAAAACTATGATATTGTTCGGATAAATGAAATTGAGATGGTAAGAGAGTAAATGATGAAAAATTATCCTCCGGAGAATACTTATATGTACTTATATCCCCTCCCTAAAAAAGGGCCCCATTTCAAATACACTACTCACTACATAGTCTAGCTAATATCTCTACCACGGATTACAACTACGCCGTATTTATTTCTATAAATATATTTTTGACGAAAAAAGTGAAAAAGAAAGTACTAGTAGTAAGATTCATTAAAAGGGAAAGGACGGTAATTAAGAGGAAAATATAAATATAAATTATTAATTTATGGGCTTGGGTTCTGCAAATGCACCCGTATATTGAGACATTAACCCTTGTCTTCCGGGGGAGAAATTTTGGGGAGTGTGGGGACAATTTGGATGTAACTATCGACTCACTCTCCTTTTATTACCCTATTAGTTTTACCTAGGGGTGAGCAAATATATCCGATCCGGCTGATCCGATCCGAAAATCCGTCGATCCGTATCCTAAAAATTCGTATCCGAAAATATCCTTTAAGTTTTTATCCGTATTCGATCCGATCCGAGTGATTTTGTCGGATACTTGAACCGGATACAGATCGAGATATTTAGCTTATCGGATATCCGAAAATATCTGATACTATTCATATAATATTTATAATCATAAATTTGTTTATTATAACTAATATATTGAGTAATATATTAATAAATTTTACATCCTTAATCACATATTTATACTGTTGTCCAAGTAAAATATTATAAATACATTTTTATATGAATAATAAGTGTGTATATAATTTAAATCGTAGGAACAAATTAAGAAACAACCTACAAATTTTATTTCTTAATTTACAAATTTATTACTTTTGAATTTAAAAAATGAATATATTGATTTATTTTTAATATATTTGTAGTAACCGGATAATTCGGATATCCGACTCAGATATCCGATCCGGATCCTTTTTACCGGATATCCGTTTCAAAACGGACCGGATACGGATCGAGATTTTGTAAATTTTTTGAACTGGATATCCGGTATAACGGATCAGATCGGATCGATCCGTTTGCTCACCCCTAGTTTTACCTATGCATGCCCTTTACTTTTACTCTCTTCCATCTTTTGCTTATTTGATAGGTTAGCTCGAATACTTTATACTTACGGTATATGCTAATTGATAGTGCTATTTATATTGGTTTAGTTTGTCCAAGAAAATAAAGAAGAACTATATGTCTAATAGTTGCTTTTAGTCTTTTAAAAAAATTAGTAGTTCTATACTATTATAGGAATGAACTAGAAGACAACAATAACAACATTTCCCTAGTATATCTGGCACATGAAAGATTTTGGATCGAAATATACAAACTCTATTCTTGAACAAGTTAACATAATTTTTCAAAGACTGACAAAGCAACATATAAAAAGGCCATAACAAAAGAACACAGACGATCACACAGAAGAATACACATGTTAGGGCAAGGAAAGAAAAAGAAGAAGCAAATTAACCCTACAATCCTAGTAAATCTAAGACCCTAGACTCTACCACCAATGGCAAAAAAAAAAAACTCTAGACCTAAATACCCTTGAGCACGCCCCATAAACTAAACCACCTAGTCTAGACATCCGATATTCGTATCTTGTCCCTCCACAAGGCTCTATCTTTGTCCATATCTTTTGTAAGAGACGATGAGGTTAATTAGGTCTTGTTTAATTAATTACTTATTTTCAGGGGCAGACGTAGGATTATAATCCAGTGGAGGCTAAAATCTTAAAGAGTAAAATATTACCGTTTACCTTTTACAAAACCCTAAACCGTAATTTTTAATTCTACCATCTATTTTACACAAACAATCTCAATTTCAAACAACAAACTCTATATCCAAACTTCAAATGAAATTTTACTCAAAATTGACCAAAAATTTCACAAATTAAACAAATTTTATCATTACAGACAGATTACTTTCACTGCGTAATCTCAACAAATTTGTATAAAAATTAATTTATAAAATTTACAAATTCATAAACCCTAAATTTGAAAGTTTTAACACAAATAAGGATAAATATATTGAAAATATTACATATCTTATTGAAAAATTGTGTGCAAATTTGGATCAATTTTTAGTATTTTTAAGAAGTATGCATAATAAATCCTATGTAAAAAATATTTTTAAAATTGGAAAACTACAAAAAATTAGTTTGAAATTTTTGAAGAAATTTTTTGGGGAAATTTTTTTAAAAAAACTTTGGGTGAGGGAAAAGAAATCCGGTATAATTTTTTTTATATAAAAAAAATATTCTTTTCTCAAAATTCCAATGGGGGCTACAGCCCCACTGGGCCCCACCTGCTTCTTTCCATATCTTCTTTGCTCGACCACTGTTGCGACGAAAGTCAGTAAATACCAAACTCTCGTATATGTGCATCGAGGCATTTAGTTGCCTCATTTGCACATTCCCCAACCATCGGAGTCTCGAATCCCGCAACTTACCATAATATTGGCCACACCAACTTTGATGTGGATGACTTTGTTCATGATCATGTCCAACTTTGTATGACCGTACATCCAACGCAACATCCTCATCTCTACCACCATTAATCTTTGTTCCTACAACTTCGTAATTAGCCAACACTTTGCATTGTAAATCAAGTTTGTCTTAACCACCACCCTATAGAATTTATCCTTGATTTTGAGAGGCACTTTCCTGTCACACAAAACTTTCGAAGCTCCCTTCCGATCCATTTTAGCCAACCCACCTAGATCTGGTGCCTAGCTTATATCCGCGTCTATACATATGTCCCTCTGCATGAATGACACAAGGTACTTGAAACTCTCCTTATTGAGAATGATGTCTTCACCAAGCATCACTTCTAGGGATGTGCATCCGGTCCAGACCGGGGAATTTTTACAATCCTTGGACCGGAGACCGGACTGATATGATTCGGTCTAGTCTTGGATCAGAATGGACCGGTATACGTATTTTTTAGTTTTATATAAATTAAAGTTCAATTATTTTTCTTATTTTTATACCTATTGTGTATAATATTAGACAATATATTTTCTTATTAAATTATATTTATAGTAGAAAATAAATTTTAATAGTGTTATGAGATATTAATACATAAAATAAAATTAAAAACAATAAAAAACCGGTCCATCCGGTCCGGACCAGAAACTGGCCGGGTTTGGACCGAAACCGAAATTTTAGAAATATGTGGACCTGAGACCGGACCGTAATCCCCCCAGTCCGGGCATTTTCGATCCGGTCCGGTCCGAATTTGCATAGCCCTAATCACTTCTATGTCTCTCTTTGTACCATCACTAGTGGAAAAAACACTTGTTGAGGCGCCCTTTTAGAGGCGGGCCTATAACAAAACGCCTCAACAACGTCCTACGCAATCAGTTTTTCAGGTTTTTGAGACGGATAATTATTTTATACGCCTCAAAAAATTCTATTGAGGCGGGCAAAAATTTATACGCCTCAAAAAGTTTTCGAAAAATTATTCCCGCTAAAGTATTAGAGGCGGGCCGATTAAAGGCCCGCCTCTAATGGTAAGTAATTGAGGCGGGCGAAAATGCCCGCCTCTATTAAGTTTTGTTGAGGCGGGCCTCCATAAGCCCGCCTCAACAAACGTATGCAATAGAGGCGGGCATTAGGAGGCCCGCCTCTATTGCCTCTTTCTCGGCCATAACGTTGGACTTATAGAGGCGGGCATAAATAGGCCCGCCTCTATAAGTCTACCCTAATATACTTAATTAAAACATTCAGCTTCTTCGCGCGCGCTTCGTTCACCAGAACATTCACCTCTTCGCTTCGTTCAGACTTCGTCTCCTCTCCTCTCGCCGAGCACTCGGTTTCACCAGAACTCCGACTTCCTCACCCGATTCCTCTGGTGGGTAAGTGTTTCTCTAATATGCGTTTCTCTGTATTGTGTTTAAAGCTTGTACGAATTTGTTTATTTTTGTGTTTAAAGGTCGTGCATTGAAGGTGTTTGATGAAATGCCCCTATGAATATGCGTTTGTCTAAGCAGATTTTTTGATGAAATGCCCCTACAAATATGCAAATCCTAATGTACTGATTTCTAATTTGTGTATTTTGTGTATTTTGGTCAACTTGCTCGTGCATTGAAGGTGTTTGATGAAATGCCCCTATGAATATGCGTTTTTCTAATATGCGTTTCTCTATATTTCCTGTCTCATAATCTATGTATTATACTGTATTGAAGATGTAATATACTAGAGGATCACATTTTTACGATTTATTTAATTAGGGAAATTACATTCTGCAGGTTGATAAAAGCATTGTCTTGAAGGCTCGATATTGGGTCAAGGTAATACTTCTACCCTAATTCCTTAGGCCCTTGGCGGGATAGAATTCATAATCTAGGCCCTTGGCGGGATAGTTGAGTTTGTATTTTTTCTTGCTTAGTTGCTTATTATTATCTATTTAGGCCCTTGGCGGGATAGAATTCATAATTTAGGCCCTTGGCGGGATAGTTATTAGAAATGATATTAAATCTTCCTTGTTTTGCATTTATTACTAGAAATGAGTCGTCCTTGGATGTACGGTGACCATACTACGACAAAATACTTGAGTGGGGTTGAGGAGTTCATTAGATGTGCTTTAGCACACCAACGGAGTACGAAAGCCGAAAAAATCTATTGTCCATGCCGTGATTGTAAGAATATAAGGCGGTTAGATGGTATTGATGAGATTGAGGATCATTTATTTCGTCGTGGTTTCAAACAAGATTACCATATTTGGTTTTGGCATGGTGAGAAAATACTTGATCGTGGTAGACAATGTTGATCCTAGATGGCGTGCAGTTGCCCAAGGTAAAAGACATATTCTGGGTATTGATGATGTTGTGGATGAAGAAGAGTATGACGACACACCCTTGTTATCAACTGTTGTTCAACCATTACCCGAGGAGGAAGATGCAAATACTACTAATCACATCCGTACGGATCATAGGGAGGGAATATGGGTTACAAATCACAAATGAATAAGATGAGCTAATTTATTTACAAATCACAAATGAATAAGATGAGATTTTTTATGTGGTAGACAATGTTTATTTTTATATGTACTCATATGCTTTTTTTTTTATATGTACTCATGAAATCATGATCTAGTTTTTTGTGTATGAGCATTTCCGGTAACATTGTCTTCCTTGGATTTTTAATTATAGCTTGTTCTCTCCTCTTAGGAAGTTCATTTTCATGTGACAATGCAGGAAGGCTCCGAGGCATTTCCGGTAACATTGGGGCTACCTGCTGCCACTAGACGTTGTTCGTGAGCAATGGGCACAGTATTTTACATCGAAGTATTTATTATTGGATTGAACTTGTTTGTACTTGTCCTGTATACTGTTGTTGAGAATCTGACTGTACTCTGGTAAAATCT
Organism: Rheum nobile; assembly: GCA_027886185.1. NCBI lineage: Eukaryota > Viridiplantae > Streptophyta > Magnoliopsida > Caryophyllales > Polygonaceae > Rheum > Rheum nobile. The sequence goes on along the minus strand of WOAB01000500.1, from coordinate 1,697,713 downwards.
GTTATATTATTCTGTGAATGAAATCGATCTGTTGTGTTGATGTATATTATTCTGCAAATCTGTGTGTATGGTATTTCAACAATTCGAGCCTGACTCGGCCGAGCACTCGGCCGAGTTCTGGGTCGAGTTAGGCTCGAATTGTTGAAATACAATAAACCGAGCCTGACTCGGCCCATGACTCGGCCGAGTCAGGTTCGAATTGTTGAGGCTTTTAGAGGCGGGCCTATGGAGGCCCGCCTCTAAAAGACACTTGTTGAGGCGGGCCTCCATAGGCCCGCCTCAACAAGTGCACTGCCGAGCACTTTTAGAGGCGGGCCTAAGGAGGCCCGTCTCTAAAAGCCACTTGTAGAGGCGTATATAGCCCGCCTCAAAAAGCTTCCCTACTTGTTGCAGCCCCCTCAGTTGCGGCGATCGGTGTTCGCCGCAATAAGTGTCAAAAGGCCCGCCTCTAAAAGGGTTTTTTCCACTAGTGCATCTCCAAAACTAAATTCCACATACTTCATGCGTCTTGGTCATGCTCAATCTAAAGCCCTTTGATTCTAACGCCTCTATTCAATGTTCCAACCTTTTACTTACCCTAGCTCTAGTCTCATCCACCAAAACAATATCGTAAGTAAATAACATACACCATGGGACGTCACCCTGTATTGGCTCCGACAAAACATCCATTATTATTGTGAAGAGGAAAGGGCTTAAGAATGATGCAAGATGTAACCCTAGCCAACTTGCATTTGGAAGTAATATGTGTCTCCATTCGACGTACAAACATTGATTAATTGATGCGTTTTTATATATATCCTTTAAAATTTTAATATACGTTCATGACATATCCTTCCTCTCCAAACCCTGGCCTCTTCATAGGAACTCCCTGGCATTAATCTATTGTAAGCTTTTTCCAAATCAACGAAAACCATATACAAGCTCTAATTCTTCCTCTCTCTGTAAGACTCTATCAACCACCACATCAAGTAATGACTTTCATATATGGTCGACCTCTCGAACATAAAGCCAAACTAAATTTCAGATATGTAAATGAGCTTCCTCATCCTCAACTCAATCATCGATCTTCTCCCAAATGAACCAGAAATTAATATACGGATTACAAGTATGATTCCTACTCCTAAATTTCAGATTACATGATTAATATTTAAAATAAGCATAGACACCATTTGGATTAGTTCCTTTGATTACACGTTAAGCTTGACACACTTAACTAGCATTACATTGGTTTCTCCGTTATCAGGTATGAATATCCACTTATCCCACATAAATCATAAAAGCTTATTGTTGATACCAAAAAAATGGGAACTCTAATGAAATCTTTGCCATAGCATAGAATTCCATCTATTAAAAAATAAGTGTAATTTTAGTTTTCAATTTTTATAATAAAATATTTATATTTTAGAATTTTAAATAATTTATTTATGAGATATGTTATTGAAAGTTATACATTTTAATACAATCTATACAAACTCTTTTCATCACTTAAAAATGAAGTGAGCAATTATTAGATTGTAAATTTTAGAAAAAAATTGTAATATGTTAACTTATAATTATTCATTAATAGTTATGTTAAATATTAAAATTAAATTTATTTTTTAAAGATGGATTAGACTAAATAAGTTACAGCGCAGTTTAACGAGTGGTGTGTGTGCGCGCGTGAACTCGTGAATGGTAGGAGTAAGAGGAGGTTTGTCCCAATGGACGGCGAGTTAAAAGGAAGTTAATTTGATGTTATTAATCTCGAAGATTGCACAAACCAAGACCTACACTGCCAAGTTTGACCGTCAACAGAGGAATCAAAAGACGGTAAAATCCACATGCTTGGTCTCCTTTCTCTCAATTAATTAATACTATTAAGTTTACAATATTAATAAATAAAATTTACAGAATAATGATCTCTTTTCTCCCTCCTTCCTTGGTAATGTAATCACACAATTCATGCCCAATACTCCAGCCTATGGAGATGGAGGGGGTAGAATGGCTTTTGACCGTTGAAACAAAACTCTCTCTCTCTCTCTTTTTTTTTTCTTTTCTTTTCTTGAGAGGTCTCTCTTGTTAATTAATTTAAAGTAATGTTATGAGGTTTCACCCATGAAATTAAATCTCATTCCAATCCTTCATGTAGCCCTATTCAAATTGTGATCTGTATCTCACACCTTAAAAAATATGGAAGATATTGGGGTTCCTAATGTGGACTTATTTACATTCGTATGTTCAAGTTTTAATTCACTGAATTTCTCAATATTTATATCTATTCACGTATTTATTTTATAGTATTTGGATAGAAATTGACTTTGATCATTGTTATGCTATTTTTGTTAGTCTAAGTTGTATCATTGATATAGTTTGGCATAGATGCATATTCTCTGTACAGTTAAGAAGAAACTATTTAAAAATATAGAAATATCTGTAAACGTACCTTTGAAAAATACAAAGTTTGGTTAATTTTTAAAATCCTCATGTGTTAGTTCACCTAAATTACTCTATACTTTTAACTGATTTTTTACTTTAACTGGCGGGGTGCCCGTGCACATCTGCTAAAGCGTTCTGCGGTGCAAGCTGTAACCCAAGGTAGTAGGTACATACGAGCTTTTTATATTTAAATGAACCTGATGCGTATTTTAATAATTTTATGGCTTAATTTTCCATAAGAAAAATAAATTTTAAAATATATATAGGTTTTTTTTAATGTGTGATCATGAACATATTCTAAGATTTTTATTTTAGCTATTAGTTTAACTTTTTTTTATTAAGAATTTATCAATTATCTTTTAGTATGTGCCCCTGACACACATTTGGGTTCAAGAGTCAAGCTATGATATTAAATTGTTGCACTAATATACGCACTAATGCAACAATTGTTTGGGTGGTAAAAACGGACAGGGGAAGCATAGAGAGCTGGAGGCACAAAGTGGGCAAGGATTTTAATAAAATTATACAAGAAATGAAACTATTCCATTTCACCAGACATGGAAAAAAAAAATGAGAAGTAGAACAATGTAAATTTTATCACAAAATTTTCTTGATATATAATACTCCGTAAAAGAAGGCATTAGTGTGGAACAAACAACTTGTACATTATATTGATGATCATTAATTACCATAAGGGGTTAGGTATGTTTTAAAAGTAAGAAGAAAAAATCATATACAGATCCCAAAAAAAAGTGAAAATAGAAGTAAAAACAAAGACTAATAACAAAACTGAGTTCAAATTTAAAGTAGATCAAGATAAGCATGCTTCGCTGGTTTTTTTTTATTGGATACTACTTTTTAAGCTTGGGTCATTGGCTGAGATAGCAACTGGGTAGATTAGGGTATATGCTGTTGTTAACTCCTTGTGCTTCCTCAAATTTACTAGTCAACCTAACTAGTTAGTAGTTATCTCCTCCACCATTACAACACTTGACTAGGCGAGAATAATGGGTCAGCCAAATATTCTAGGTTTATTTAACCCTATGGTCAATCAGAATAAACCAATGTAACTGTAATCCACATGAATTATTTTTAAAGAATCATACAAGTACCTAAAAAAAGTGTATCAATGATCCATCTATTGTAAATTATATTTAAGAATTGCATATTACTGGGCTATTATCAATATTATGAAGGATGTGTTGAGGAAGATTCAAATGCGAAACAACACCCAACAAAAATTTCATTTGAACACTCAAGTTTGATTAAGTGAAAGGAAAACAAGAAATCCATCAAGCACACTACAAAACCAAAATTGGAAGATAATGATGATGGTACTGTCTAAAGTTTAGCCCTTTGAACTTTTGTTTGATGACCATTCACAGATCCTGGACATTCAAACCTGCAACAGCAAACAGTCAATTGTTAGACAAAGCTGCATAGGAGATTGAAAACACCCAACTTGTGCAAATGCAATTGCATTTGCTTAGTATACCTGGGGGAAGGGATTGCTTCAGCTTAGCAGCCTTCTCAGTATCAAACACACAGAGTGTGTAGAGATACTTGGAGCAGCGAACCTTGAACTTGACGGCATCCTTGGTCCTTTTGATCTTGACAGAGCGAGCATCCTTCCTTCTTGCTGTTAGAAGGAAGTCCTTGATCTCGTGAATTTGCTTCGGCTGATGACAGGGATTACACGTTCCATCAGAAAACACCATTTTGTAGCAGAAGCACAAGTAGTGATCCATCAAAGAATCATCTCCAAACAATACCACCAAAGATTTTATAAAGAACATGATCCAACTCAATAAAGAAACCAGAATCCAAAAGCATATTCTGACACACCATGATGCAAAAAATGTATCACTAAGCTCAACCTACCTAGTTTTATTTACAGCAGGAAACATAAATATAGATCAAATCATTGAAACTCATTATTTATCCTGGTTGGGCAAAGAAAGCAGAAGTAAACCCACTTTCCTTGTAATGCCAAATCAGGAGGCAGATGTTGAGTAGACTCATACATAGCGCCCATATTCAGAAGAAACGCCTGTAATCAGTATTTCGACGCAATACAATATGATGGTTTAGCCTACAGTTTCTGGAAAATAGAATTGAATTACCCAGGAGAAAGTAAAATTTTGGACCTTGTCATTAAACAGATGCAGAAAGAAGAGGCAAAATGGTATCCCAAATCCGGAATCCCTTTCAACCTTAAAATTGGCTTGCTGTAAGCTAATAGAACTTTCACACTGATATCTTCCAATTTCAGGATAACAAAATTTACAGCAAGGAATGACTATCCAAAGCATTGATATGTTCACAGACAATCAAATCCCTACTGCATAAAATGCATATGCAAAGAGGCTCAATATACATACTAATAGTATAATCTATATATAGCAGGAAACACAAATATATATATTGAAAGTTGTAGTTTATCCTGGTTGGGGCGAAGAAAGCACAAGTAAAACCCACTTCCCTTGTAATACCAAATCAGGAAACAGATGTGGCGTCGGCTCATACAAAAGCGCCCACGTTAAAAAGAAACGCCTGTAATCAGTATTTCGACGCAAAACAATGTAGTTGTATATCCTACAATTTATGAGAGATGCCAAATCTTCAACTAACCATCAGAAAGACCTAAAAATTGGACCTTGGTACTCGACAAAGAGCTACTCGACCAGCAATCATCCATATTTTGAAACACTATTATACCAAATCCCTTGCTTACTCAAATTTGGTTTTCTGTATACTAAAAGAACTTTCACCGCAATTTGTTTCAACTTCAGCATTCAAAATAAACAAGGAGATCATGAATGATCGACGAACAAGCTAAATTTCCCAGCATTGATAAATTAACAGTCAAACATCGATAAACAATTCTGAGAGAAATCCACAATTTGAACTCTCGATCATAATCGTAATAAAACAAACCATAAGCTCTAGTAAGGGACCACGGGGGAAAAATCAGAAGAATTACCATTTTTCGCTTCAGATGAGACTGCTCCTCTCTCTCTCTCAGTTCCTATCAGATGCCTGGGTTCAAGAGACTTCGATGGCGGCAATAAAAAACCCTAGGTTTTGTAAGCATTTTTCTTTTCCAGTTTTACCCTGCATCAGTTGGGCCTATTCCTCCTAGAATATTGGGCCAAATTAACTGGACCCTTTTACCCCCAACCCTAGGAAAAGAGAAAACACGATTACGAAATTACTGAAACACGCCAAACGATGTCGTTTTGAGTCCATTCTTCGCTTATCCTCAGCATCATCTCTCTCAACTCCTTGTGGGTTTTGAGTTTTCTACCCAGCTTCAAAGTTCAAAGTGAAGCCACGGCGAACAGATTTGAATTCAACTCGCCACCCGACTGCAAAAGTTCTAATGCCTTGGCTGTGTAAAGGCGATTTCTACGGATTGTCAGCTGAGTAACTCTCACGCTGCTGCTGCTATTGAAATGCAGCAAAATGGATACAGTTGGAGAGCATATGGTAAAAAAATGGTAGTGAACATCCTCGTAGTTATTACAAATGTACTCATCCAAGTTGTCCTGTAAAAAATAAGGTTGAACATTCCCATGATTGCGAAGTTACAGATAATGTTTACAAAAGGGCACATAATCATCTTAAGCCGCAACATGGCTGCGATGAATCAGCAGGAACACCTCAATTCCCCTCTTTCCTTTGCTTAATCTTGTTCACATTACACTGATGCGGTGCATTTTTCTTTAGACCTAGCAAGTTATAAGTGCCTGTTCAGGGCTAGCTTAGAGCTTTTCTAATCCGAGAGCAAAATTTCTACTTATAGCCAACACATGGCTGAGAACACATAACAGTACACCAGGAACATGACGACTAGTATTCTTCTTGGCTGCTTTCTACCCAGTTAAGCAGAAAAGCCACAAAACAAACAGCAGTTCACTTTTAAACCAACCAGAAACTACTCCTAATCCTTGTACTTCATCTCAGACACTTGGAACCCTGGCATGTCGTATGAGGCAGAGAACTTTTCAACGTCAGCTCTGAGTGCCTCGATGTCCTTGTTGTTCACCAACCCTTTGTTGAAGTCCTTGAGGAGCTTGCCGTGCTCCTTCTGGATGCTTAAGGTGATTGTGATGGCTCTGTGGAGGAACTCCCCTATCTGCTCAAAGTCCTTCTCCACCAGCCCTCTTGAAGTCATGGCTGGGGTGCCTGCAACCACAATTTTGTAGTTTAATACCAACTTCCTGAAGAGTTAAACTTGAAAAGGGTAGGATCAAGCAAGAAAAGAAACACTTCGTATATAAGCCAAGCCTGTAAACTTAGGGTTCGTTTGGATAGGCAGCATAATGCATTTTAATACATTATTTTGCATTAAATCTTGAGCTTTAATGCAATTTACTGTAAAATAATGCATTATACCCGTCTATCCAAACGGACCCTTAATTAGTTGATTGATTGAAAATATGCAACTCCTTTAATAGTAAATGGAATTATAATATATGTCAAAATCATCCTTAGGAGAGCTTCCCATTTTCAATGATGCCAAGGTTTAACACTTAGTCATGGTTTGTAAGAGTACAACTACATCGATTTTCCAAGAAGGTATATCAAAAAGGAGGGTTGGTGATACTGAGTGGAGTACATGGAAGCCATTTGATAATAGATTGATATGCATATATCAAACAAAATCTTCTTGCATGCTGTTGCTCAATAATTCAATGCAAGAAATGGCTAAAACTCATACCAATACGGACACCTCCAGGAGACAAAGCACTGCTATCACCAAACACAGCATTCTTGTTGATGGTGATGTTGCAAAGATCACAGAGCTTCTCAACCTTGTTGCCTGTATAAACATAACAGAGAGGTGAAGGAGTCAATTAAATTTTACTTAGAAACTGTAATGTGGTCATTATCTGACTATGTCCTGTCTCATTCCTCCCCTTCATATTCCATATAAGGGAAACCTGATATTCCAAACTATGAGCCAAATTATCAATCATCCTAAACATTTTGTAAATCCAAGTTTTCTTCCAGCATACATTTACCAAAATACAATGCAAATAGAAAATTCTTGAGAGTTAACTATTTATGGACCCTCTCTTACCAGTCAAACCAAGGGGGCGTAGATCCCAGAGGACGAGGTGGTTCTCAGTTCCGCTAGTGACTAGGCTGTAGCCTTTTCCCATAAGATAGTTTCCAAGTGCAACTGCATTGGCCTTAACTTGCTTAGCATAAGCCTTGAACCCAGGAGTCATAGCCTGTTTCAAAGCAACAGCCAAGGCTCCAATTTGATGATTGTGTGGACCGCCCTGCAGTGAAGGGAAGACGGCAAAGTTGATCTTGTCTTCAAAGTCATAAACGGCATCTTCAGGCTGGCCCTTCTTTGGTGGCTTGGGGCCCTTGCGGTAGAAAATCATACCAGCCCGAGGTCCCCGAAGAGACTTGTGGGTAGTGGTAGTGACAATGTCACAGTACTCAAAGGGGTTGTTAGCTTCCTGTACAAATAGAAGATCTTGTTATGTACTACAGTACCAGTTGCTAACAGCAGATTCGTTAGAAGTTCTGAAAAAGATAACACCACTAAAGACCTAAATGAATGATTATGCACCATCAAATTCCAGGGCTCCTCAAGAGCAATAACTTCATGCAATCTATAAAAGAGACTACAGAAGCATTTTACATTAAAGTTTCAGAATATCTTATATGGATGGTTGACTAACTCGGACAATGCTAGGTCATAAATGCATCATAAACTATCACAATATCCAGACTACACATAAACCCAAGAGGGTATATATAAATCTCTTCTCCCTATGAAAACAATATAAAAAAGGACGCGCAGCGAGTTCAAAACATCTGTAACATTCTCATCAAATACCAGCAGCAAAATACAGATCCGACTTCCGATTCCTTCACACGAAATCTACACAATCTACCAACCACATGAACCAGATCCATACTTCCAAGACAAGTAATTAGTAAATACACAACAATCCCACGATGCAACTTAAATCTCATAATTTGCATGTATTAAAACACTCAAATCAACATAAATGTTATAATGTCCTAAATCATTGTCCTTATATCCAACACTTATCACAGAACTTCAGAAAATTAAAAAAAAATAAAAAATAATCAAAGCTTCCATCCACATACCTGAGCAGCAACAAGACCACTAATGTGAGCCATGTCACATAACAAAAGGGCACCACACTTATCAGCAATGGACCTGAACTTGGCGTAATCCCAGTCCCTTGGGTAAGCACTGGCACCACAGATGATCAATTTGGGCCTGAAATCCAAGGCCTTCTCCTCCAACTTATCGTAATCTATGTAGCCAGTTTTAGAGTTCACCTTGTATGGCAAACTCTCAAAGTAAATGGAGGTGGCCGAGATCTTCTTCCCGCCGGAGGTGTAATAACCGTGCGTCAAGTGCCCGCCAGACGGCAAATCTAGACCCATGATCCTGATCTCACACATCATTTCATGCAACCAAATTCAGATTCCAATTCGAGAGCTCATGGAAATCTAAAACTAATTCAGATACAAATTACAAAACAAAATTCGAAAATCTAACCTAATCAAACAGCTATTTCAGAACCAACCGAAATCTAACTAAAATTCCAAACACATAACAGTTGAATCGATTCGAGGCAATTCGAAATGAAAAGAGGAAGGGGGGTAGAGAAGAGACCTGTCATGGGGATTGAGGACGGCGGTGTAGGCGGCGAAGTTAGCGGGGCTACCGGAATAAGGCTGGACATTGACGCCCCACTTGGCGGTGTCAAGGTGGAAGCACTGAAGAGCGCGGGAGCGGCAGAGATTCTCAATCTCGTCGATGAACTCGTTGCCGCCGTAGTAGCGGTTTCCGGGCAAGCCCTCGGAGTACTTGTTGGTGAGGGCGGAGCCGAGGGCCTCGATGACGGCGAAGGAGGTGAAGTTCTCGGAGGCGATGAGCTCGATCCCCCGGCATTGGCGGCGCTTCTCCTTCTCGATGAGGTCGTGGATCTCCGGGTCCACTTCCACCAGCGAGGTGTTTCCCCAGGATGAGACGGAATCCACGGTTGAAGAAGAAATTGCGAATGAAGTGCGTGTAGATAATTGAGATAACTTCATACACGTCTCAGTGAAATCGCATCCAGGCCTTTGATGAAAGCCATTGGCAGCAAGGCGAGCTTTATACTGATATTTGACTCGGAAGAGTCGTTTGCACCCAACAACATTCTTTGTCACCGGGGGTGGGACGAGTTCCCATGTCTGATTCGCAGAAAGTGCCGTAAACTCCAGAGCCATAGCCCGACGCTAATCGGGTTATGTTTTGGGGTTTTTTGTAGGGTTTGGATTTGGGCGTTGTTAATTTTCGGATTGGTTTGTGGATGTTGCTCGGGTAAGATCTCAAGAACAGGCTGAAGTTGTGGAGTAGGTATTGATGTCGGTGGTTCTGCAGAACGGCTGGGAGAAATTTGTTCTTGTGACTGTGGATTAAGGTGCAGGGTGGACGATGGAGAGGAAGGTATTTCCGTTGAAGAGACTTTGATGGCGGCAATAAAAACCCTAGCTTTTTCTTTTCCACTTTTAACCCTGCACAAGTTGGGCCTGTTGAAAAATGGGCCACATAATCTGCGACCTCGTAGAATATTGGGCCAAATTAAGTGGACCATTTTGCCCCATTTCCAACAGCCGAACGATGTCGTTTTGAGTCCGTTCTTCTCTTCTCTTATCTCAGCTTGGGCAGCTTATCCTCCACCTCTATCTTCCCAGAGAGTGGTCATGGAGGGAACTCTGCAACTCCGCTCAGCACCCGGAGTTCCAAAAATGGCGTTATTCTCTCTAACCAACACGCAAAGAACTTTGGTTTTCACTCAATTTGTATCCCCTACAAAACCGACTTTGCCTTTATCATTATCTCTCTCAACTCGTCGTTACCCCTCCTACGGTAAGTTCACCGTTCTTTTTATCCTTCCTTTCTCTGATTTTGTTGCAATTGGATCATAAACTTGGTTCACATGTTGTTCTTGAATTATGTAAAGTCTATAATTGTCAGAATTTGATGTCCCCGCTTGAGTAGGTAGTGCTTGTTTTAGATTCCCCTTTAATTGCACAGTAATAGAAGTATTTGGGCTACGATGCAGTTCAGTTTGCCAGTTCAGATGGCCAATCTAGCACTGCGGTTACAACAGAGACTAGTGAATGGGCATTGCAAGGTATATTGAAACCCGCCCTCACTTATTTTTGTCTTTGTTATAAGGTGGATTAAGATGAGATAATGGTCTAACTAAATTGAGTACATCACGTCGGTTCAAGGGTTTAGTTGTTTGGGTAAATTACACAAAACTGCCCATAATTTATGCCACTCTGCACAAAGATTAGTCCTAGAGTCCTAGTATATGAGCTTGCATTTAGCCATCCAATGTGCATACTTAGTTACCAATTGGACTCAATTTACACATTTGGATTTCTCTAAAAGGCCACTCACTTCAAAGAAAATAAACACTAAACATATTTTAGTGAGTAATTGAGCATGCAATACTTTTATAACAAGTTAATAAAATGTAATTGAGCATGCAATATTTTTCTGTTTTAAAGTTTACTTTCTTCATGTTAACTGCTCTAGATTCTTCATATTGTGCTAGTTTGGCTTGGGGATGAGGCTACCCACTGCTAGTGATTCTATGTGTTTTTCTTTGATGCTGACAGATTTTTATGCATTGAGAAAGGATGTAGAGAGTGCTGCTGGGCGTGTTGAAGAGGTAAGATTGTCTGCTGGAATGAAGCAACTAGAAGACGAGGTTGTAGCTTTGGAATCTAAAGCAGCAGATAGCAGTTTATGGGATGATCGTGCCAAGGCTCAGGAAACTCTCCAAGGATTAACTGATGTCAAAGATAAGCTCAGAACCCTTGCTGAGTTCCAAGCCCAGGTTTGAGCCTTCTCAATTGTTAGAATTAGTTCTGTGTGGTTTTTGAATCTGACGGATTTACAAAGGAAAGGGATGTTTCCTTAGTGAATCTATTTGATTGTTTATGTTCCATGACAGATTAGTTCTTGAAATTCCTTCTGTTATTTGCAGGTTGAAGAGGCGCAAACTATTGTGAGTCTCACTGAAGAGATGGATTCTGTTGATTCTGGCCTACTTCAAGAGGCTGCCAACATCATCAAAGAACTCAACAATGCACTGGATCGCTTTGAATTGACGCAGCTGCTTTCTGATCCTTATGATAAGGAGGGTGCAGTTGTGTCCATCTCTGCTGGTGCAGGTGGCACTGATGCACAGGTGCACATATCTGTTTGATCCCTTAACATCTTGTTTTTTTTATGAGTACTTTGACAGTTTAACCAAGGTGCTTTTGTAACCGAAGAGGATAAATATCACACACCTATAAGGTACTTTTATTTTCTTTATCACTGCCTATATTGTGTTAAATGTTTTGATTCTTTTCAGTGCAGGATTGGGCTGATATGCTCTTAAGGATGTACGTAAGATGGGGTGAAAAGCAGAAATACAAGACGAAAGTTGTGGACAAGTCACCAGGAGAGGAAGCCGGCATCAAATCTGCCACTGTAGAACTTGAGGGAAGATATGCTTACGGGTACCTCTCTGGGGAAAAGGGTACGCACAGAATAGTGAGACAGTCGCCCTTCAATGCAAAGGGTCTCCGCCAGGTCAGCCTGCCTCCAAACTATGCCTTCTGTACTTTTTTAGTTCATTCGCGCAATTTCCAGTTCTTCACTTAGATTTTGTTCCCAGACTAGTTTTGCTGGTGTTGAAGTCATGCCTCTTCTTCCTGAGGAATCATTGGATGTTGAAATACCTGAAGAGGACTTGGAAATAAGCACCTCAAGGGCGGGTGGCAGAGGTGGTCAGAATGTAAATAAGGTTGAAACTGCTGTTCGGATCACTCACCTCCCAACAGGCGTGACAGTTCGGTGTACAGGTTCGTGTCCCGCTTTGTAACGAATGAATCTAAACGCGCCTTTCTGGATGCTAAAGACATTGGTTTCGTATGTGCAGAAGAGAGAAGTCAATTGGCGAACAAGATAAAGGCGATGAGCCGGTTGAAGGCGAAGCTACTGGTTATTGCGGTAGAACAAAGGGCTTCTGAGATCAAACAGATTAGGGGAGATATAGTGAAGGCAGAGTGGGGCCAGCAGATAAGGAACTATGTCTTCCATCCTTACAAGCTGGTGAAAGATGTGAGAACCGCGCACGAAACGTCTGATATAACGTCTGTTATGGACGGCGATTTGGATCCGTTTATTAGGGCTTATCTTAAACACAAGTTCAGCAAAACGGTATCCGCTGGCGGGTAGAGTTTCTTCCAACACCCATATGAGAGGAGGTTTGTTTCAAATGGCATGGAATTTTCTTGGGTCTTTTGAGTTGTATGCTGTTGTGGTTGTTTTACTGGCAATGCTAGAGCAAAGTATTGCAATCTTCAGTTGCACTAATCCAATTTGAGGTAGCTAAGGAGCAAAATATAACACCTGTCTTCAATATATTCCCCGAAGAATTCCATCTCCACTTGTTAAAGCTTATTCTGTGTCACTATATCATGTTATGTGATGTTCTTTGTTATCATATACAATTTTGTGTAAACGATGATATAACTTATTATTAGTATAGACTCCGGAGTATTATTTTATCCTGTATTTTTTTTTGTAAATCCAAGAGAAATGGATTATTTGAGTAAGAATCCTTTCATATGAGGATTAGGGTTAAAAGGACATGTTGAAATTATTCAATTAATAGTACAAACTTCTATGACATTTAAATATTCGGATAAAAAGAACTTGAATTTTAAATCAACCGGGTTAATATGAAAGTTCAACGGATTACACATCTCTATGATGGCAATTAATTCCGGGTATCTCTTATGGGTTCACAACCAATGACATTTCGAAGTCAGTTCAACTAATCACAGTTTTTAATCCCCAATTTGTTAGGATTGTTTTGTGATTAATGGGTCAAAGAAAGTCAGACAAATTATGGGTGGAAAGGGTTTTTTTTTTTTTTTTGGGTCAAATGGGTGGAAAGGTTTTCATTCCTCGATTCTATAGTATTTATAGTCCAAGCCCCAATGGCAGTCGACAGAAAAGCAACGGCCAACGGGACATAGCATCTCGGTGTACGGACTCCTCACCAATCACTTTCTACACTTGTACTTGAATTGTAAGTGATTAGTTGCAACTTCACTTATTCTTGAATTGTTTCCTTTTCAAAGTGTTTAACTATTTCTTGAAGTTAAGTCAATCAAATTATATAAGGATATCTTATCATAGAGCACTAAATAAAAAAAAACCAATGCTTTCAGATTAAAAAAACTAATGCTTTGAAATCAAATTATTCTTAAATTATATAAAATGAAGAAAAAGTTTATGTTATGAGATAACAAATGTTAAGTCGTTCTTGTATAATAATTCGGTTTTTCTAATATGTGTCTATTGAGTTTTTATTGTGTGTCCATAAATACGAATTAAAAAAAAATCCATAATGATTTTCTCAAAACATAACACTTGTGTGATGTTATATTGCGGTATATGTGTAGTATGTTCCAGCAATTACGGTTATAAATATGAATTTGTAATATATGGATCGTTATTTTATGTTAGACATATTATTTGATATGCAATGAAATGATTCGTTGTTTTATGTTAGACATATATTATTTGTAATACGCGTTTCTACTTTTATGTTTGCATGTAAATGATACTCCTTAGATGTGGATTATTTTAAATATTTGAATTGAGTTGATTATTTTAAATATTTGAATTCAAGAATGACTGCACTTTCTAATTTTTTTTGGGAGAGGGGAAGAAGGGTTATGAATAAATATCTAAACTTTTTTTTTCAAACAGTTGCGAGTTGGCATCTCAATCGATGTCTACAGGGAATTGTTTTGCTCAAAGTTGGCATTTCATAGCATTATCAATCTCTACAGACAATAAAGAAATGCAACTCACCAATAATCAAGATGTTGGCAGTGACTCTTTAAAGGGGGATCATATTTATATATTTTTTGCCCAAATATAATAATTATTTGAAATTAAGGACATATATAGAACATATATGTTTGAAAGATAATTAGTATGATCAATTTCCCATATTCCCAACTAACTGAAATTTGATCAAACCTTTTATGTTCGGATTGTATTCCCCACAAACTTGCTCGACCCGTTGAACATCTGTGTGGTGGGCTCCGGCGACCGCTACCTAGTGTTCGCCCACAGTTTCAGCACAGACCAGTCCGCTTGGCAGCGCGTCCTCCCTTACTTCACGCTGTCCTACAAGGTGGTGCTCTACGCCTGATCAAGTGAATGTGTTGACACGTTGTGGTGAAATTTTACGTTGAAAAGTCATAGAAAACAGGAGAGTTTGTATTGCCTCTTTGAAGCCATTACCTGAAGTTGTTCCACATGTATTTTAATATAATAAACATACAATGGCTAAAATGTGCACTTTTGATGTGCATGTTAAACATGAACATTTACATATTAATACATACACTTTAACATATTAAAGATGTACTTTTTATACTTGAGTATTAAAAAATGTGTTTATATATGCACTTTGTGTTCTTATAGATGCACTTTTGGTGGTTATAACACTTGAAGTATAATTATATAGGTTGTTGCAACTTGCAACACAAAACTTAAAATAAATTTTTTTTTAAAAAAAAAAGGAAAAAATAATTTCTGACAAAATAAATTATCGAAAAAGAAATTTAATTTTTTTTACAATATTTACAATTTCGTCACTCCATATTTTATAAACCTAGTCCTCCACCTCCTAAATCACTTCATATAAACTCTAGTCTACTCCATGTACCTTATTCAAGGATATCATGACCATATTACAACTAATGGCATGACTGATGTTTTAGTTTTGCTCCTGTTCTAGTTTTTTTACAAGCTTTGATATATTGCTACGTTTTACTTAAATGCATGGATACTGGGTGAACTTATTATAGTAGGTCGTCCAAAACCAACATCACAAGACCCTAGTTAATGTACTAATTACAAGTATACAAAATGATGACCCCGCTACTTGGCATCATCATGTTGTTTTTGGGCAACTACAAAAAGATTTACCCAATTTCATTACACAGATTTCATAAATGGCATATAGAGTTCATCTTCTCCTGGTGTAGGTAAATCCAGAGTTGCCCACTCTCACCAGCTACAGCTGTTGCAGATGGTGTTGAATCATCGGTGACTATGTGCGATACACCAACACCTGACAATGTGTAAGAATCATTCATAATAAAATCACTTGAGCAAGGCAAAGACACAAGTGCATATGGGAGGGGAGCAAATCCATGACTTGTTCTATATTATGTGGAAGCATATGTCAAGCATGAACAGAATAAATCACACAACACCAGCATTTGAGAATGTTAGCATCTATCAGCAATTTAGGCACCCACTTCAATTTCAGAAGATAGCTTTTGAAGATGAAGCTAGCTGAAGAGTTAGGCTAGGCATCATATGTCTGAATAATTCAGCAACTTGTGTGACAAATAACATTGAAGTAATGAAACACCATTGATAACCTGACTTACTGACTTGCATCTAAAATTTGACCTATTTTAGAAGCTGACTTTGATCTAAATATTTCTTGTTACCTTTGAAGTTATGCAGAATTTCAACTTTATTTCCAGCTTTCAAATCCCACATGTATGTCGTCCCTTCATCTGTCCCAATAATTCCATGACCAACAGATACCCCAATTGCCGCAGACCTGGAATGCCATACCAAAAACTATGAATCAAGGTATTTGAGAATCAGTAAGTACGTCTTAGCCAACGATACTCTGAAGCTGCATTTAAAAATGTAAATTTACAAAGTAAGGCAGTTTAGTTAACAAAACCAAAATACCTTGGGTAAGAAGTTCCCAGTATCACCATATTATTCACCAAAAGACCTAGCCTCCAAGTTCCAAGACTCTTGTGACAATTACTCGGTTGGCAACCAAGATAGCCATTGGAATCTGAGAAAGTGCAGGCGAGTATCCAAATACATATATCTTCACCTTCCACTGGCGAGAAGGTCCTTTCACCATTGAATTTTGTTAACCATGTGTTAGTTGCAGCCATAAGTTCATCCTTGCACTTGTCCGCATCATTTTTCCCAAAAAATTGTCCATTTTGCCAGCTAAATAAACTTATTGGAAGGAAGCCAAGAATTGAACTTGCTGGGGCAGAAAACCTTGACAGGAATGTGCGCCTAGTTATATCCTTGGGTAGAGTTGCAAATCACACGATGTCAAACATAACAGGAGCACAACCTTATTTCCTTCTTTTAACTTAAATCTGACATGCTCATCAAGGTATATAACAATATCATACCAGACATGCTCAATATAGTTCTGAAGCCCCAATTCTGGAAAAAAAAAAAGCATTGCATCCCAGTCAATTAAGCCTATATAATGGCATAGCTCACATGAAATAGAAATGAAACGAATATCTTTAAAAAGTGGCACAAATGGACCATTATGAAAAGGTCTAGAAGTGATGCCAGAAAATATTGTGAGCACTAATTGGTCCTTCCTTAGTTGACACTAAACCTCTTCGAGTTCCCTGCGAAAATATTATGAGCACTGATTATATCAGTGACCCAGAAGCAGCACCCATTGAATCCTTCTTTGAAATATACCCTCAAACCCCAAACACATAATCAGAGAAGAGGAAAATAATACCTGACAATAACAAATTGCAGAAGCTTACGGCCAAATGTCTAACAGTAAAACAAATTAACATTCAAGCCACCATTTAACCTGGTGTTGATTACTTTGTTTAGAGGGAGAGAAAAGAGGAACCAAAACCCGTAGTTCACATCAGCTTTAACAAAAGGAGAAAAAGGAGAAGAGTGGTGGCAGTGAAAATGAAACAGAGGGGAAAGAAAGGACATGAGTTTCAAGACAGATGGAGAGAAGTGTGATACCCCATAATTCTGTAAGGATTATTTTGGGAATTTTTGGAATTTTCCCGAACACCCGTTTAGTACGTCGGATTTAATTCAAAAAGTTGGAGACATTCTGTAATGTGCTCTATATCTGTAATATTTTTTTCAGTGAAATAAAATACAGACGACGTACTTTGGATTTTAATACTCGTTCGTATACGATAATTTTTATCCCGGGTTAATGTCTTGCTCGTTCAAAAGCTGAATGGGCAGGAAAAGGCAAAAACGGTCACCGTCGTACAGTAACGGCGCCCGTCGTCGCTGGGCCCGAGGTGTCAGGTCGTCGTCTCCTACTCTAGGCTCGCCAGGGCTAGGAACGGCGACCGCCGTAATTACGGCGCCCGCCGCGGCCCGCCGTAGGCAAAGTTACGGCGTCCGCCGTGATTACCCAGAGGTCATTACCCGTTGGTCGCCGGCGAGCTCTGGCCGCGCCGATCTAGCCCTGCTCGGCCTCGTCTAGGGTGATGATGATGTTCCCATTTCTTTGGCTATAAAAGGAGGTGTTGGGGGAAGAGTTTTGAGCCATCCCAGCACCGAATCTCTGCCAAACATTCGCCTCGTCGGAGTGTTAGTTTCGCCGGATTTCAGAAGCTTCGTTGGTGTCGGTTGGTGGTGTTTCCAGAAGCCCTTGTGGAGCCTTTTGGTTGCCTTTGGAGGTTGGAACCCAGGCAAGGCAAAAAGGGGTTGAAACGCGCATCATTTGGGTGAGTTTTTCTCTCGTTCTGTCGTCGGAGTTCTTCACGGCGACCGTCGTGTTCTTTACGGCGCCCGCCATGATGAATGCGGCGACCGCCGCCAAGAACGGCGACCGCCGCCAGTGCCCAGAATGCCTTCGTGGCTTTGGCTTGGTTGGTTGTTGTCGTGGCATCTTTCCTTTCGATTTCTTTCGCCGTTTTTAGATTCGTACTGTTGTTATGTCGGATCTAACTTAGGGTTCCTTTTATGGGTCAACTCGAAGGTGTTTGTGCTAGCGGAGCTATACTCGTGTCGAGCCCGGAATCTCGTCGTTGTCGTTAGGCTTGTTCCAACTCTGCGGATTAAGGCAAGTGGCGGTTCGCTCTTGCTTAATCATTCCATGTTTCATTAATTATCAATTATTTAATTGTTAATTAAATTGGAGTGAACTGTTGATTTGTTGGGAACTAATTTCATAAATAAACGTGATTAAAGTAATGTTATGATAGGTTGTATATATGTTAGAACAATGCTATTATATGTGATAATTACCGTGATGGTATTGTTGTAAATTTAATCTTAATGCTAGAATAGCATGTGGGTTAATAGGAAAACTAATCCAAGTAAGGATTAGCCGTTTCTATTATCTCTATGTTTAAGTTGATTGCCTGGATGACTTTAATGTGAATAATTGTTGTGTTAGACTGTTTAGTTAACACGAGTGTTCGTAGGAACGCTAATCCAAGTAAGGATTAGTCGTTTCTTTATAACTTAATGTTCGTAGGAACGCTAATCCAAGTAAGGATTTGTCGTTTCTTTAAATCGTAATACTCCTCGGGTTAATTTCCGGATAATAATTTAAGGGTCATGACCTATGCTTCTTATCCACCGTTAAGGATCTGAAGTGTTTTAAGCGCCTTACAAGCGCCATTGGATGAGCATAATTATAGTCATGTGTATTAAGCACTTAGCTAGTGCAATTGGGGTGGACGTAACTGTCATCATGTAAATTAAAGTGTAAGCACTGTGGCAGTGTAATCTGGGTGAACATAAGATCACCCTGTGTAATAATAACCTCCGTTGTTACTCGGAATAATATTAAGCCTCGTGTGTGCGTGTGCGTGTGTGTGTTTGTGTGTTGTGTTAATTTGGGTCGACATGATTGTCACCATGAGATTTAAGCTTTGTACCGCTCTTAATAACATTAACGTGTTTCAGTAAAGTGTGTTTGGTAATTAAATAAGATATGTGCCTGAGTGCACATGATTAATAAACCTTCGGCGAGTAGTGCAGCTAAGTTATAGTGCAGCTAGGAAAACTCGTCTCGACTTTGATCATAGTACGTTCTCTTTTCAATCTGGATCCGCTGTATGCGATGAGGTTGGTTGTGAACTGAAGCATCTCAGTCAACTTTTAAATCATTTGTGTGTGTAACTTTAATGTTCCCTAACAGTTGTCATAATTTCCTTTAAGGCTCGTTTTAGTTGGAGTATTCTCTTCAGTGCATATCTAATTGTCAAATCATTCCGTGAAAGTGTTGGGTTATATATCGTTCCTTCGGTTTTTATTCAAGGGACAATGATAGTAAACGGTCACGATCACCCGAACCACTCTGCTGTGTACCCTTGCTAGTCTATTCAAGTAGACTAACCCACAAACTTTGTTCTCTGCATGTGAGCTAGTGTCATCCGTTCGATTCGGCACATCAGGAGTTGATTCCCGGAGTTTAAGTAACCTATTGAAGGATAAGAAGCTTGCAGACGAAGATTTAAAGTCAGTATTTAAGTTGTTAAGTGTTTTAAGTTTGTTAAGTGTTACCTTGATGTATCTTCATAATTTAGCCATGTTAAGTTGGCTCTTTTAAAAGTCTTCCGCTGTGTAATTTAAAGTCTTCCGCTGTTTAATCTTTTAATTAATATGTAATTGTGTATGTATTTAAGCATGTCTGTTCTGGAAAAGCCTGGAGTGACTTTGGACGGTAAAGTCTGAGGTCACTGGCATGTAATATCCCCGGTGTAAATTGGGGGTGTTACAGATTTGGTATCAGAGCAATGGTTTTAAAATTCTTGGCCAATTGTTAGGTTTGAGAATTTTTGAAAATTAATTTTGAAACTGTTTTCAAACCTATTTCATACTAAAAAGAAAATTTTGAGAATTTCAATGTTAAGAGTTATAAGTAACTCGGTGATTTAATTTAAATGATTTAGCTTTTGAATTTCAAATGCTACTTATAATTGGTTTATAAAAGTGTTGTGTTATAAGCAAGTAAATTAAAGTTTAAAGGTCTGAAGTTTGAAAGTGAGGTTGTTAATAAGTGGTTTCAAACTTCTGCAAGCTTCAAGTGTTACTTATTCCTTAGATCCATTCTTAGGAATATTGTCTATTCTCGGGATTGATGTCATTTAAAGGTTGACATTTCTCCCAGGTTCTCAGTCTTTAGTAAGCAGAAGAAGGTTGTTCTTGCAGTATCAGTGAAGGATAGTCAGACTAATATAAAGGTATTAGTTAGACCTCTATAATCTGTATCATGACGTATTTGACTATAGTGTCATAATTAAGTTGGATAAGTTCTAAAGTAACGTTATGATTCACCAGCAGATGGTGAACACAAGGAACACAGCCCATGTTGGTGCTGAACCAAGGTTGATTCTGAGGAGCGCCGCTAATCAAGGGGAAGAGCGTGAGGCTGCTTCTAACAATAACCAGGGAGGCAATGGCCAAGCTCAGGCCAACGCTCCGATGATGTTTGATGCTGCAGCAGTGGAGGCAATTCGAGGAATTGTCATGCAGGCAATCACAGATGTTATGCGACCAGTTGCACCACAAGCACAAGGTGGTCCAGTTCCTCAGGCTATTCCTGAAGTTGAAGAGTCAGTGGAGCAAGTACCACGGATCAATGTTGTTAGGGACATAGGAACTTACGGGCAAGCGTTAAAAGCTGTGAGTTCAATGAGGCCCGACAGCTATGACGGTACTGGAGAACCGGTCAAGGTGACATATTGGTTCTCGCATATGGAACGGTTGCTTCGGAACATTAATTGCACTGAGGCTGGGAAGTGCACATCGCCTCTCTCCAACTCAAGGATGTGGCTAGCGAATGGTGGGAGAGCACCGGTCTGGCAGATCATCCCGAGCTGAATTGGAGCATGTTTAAAACAAAGATGACTGACCGTTTCTTTTCCCGTGCTATGAGGGAGGAGAAGCATAAGGAATTTCTGTACCCGGAGACTGATGGGTTAAAGGTGACCGAGCTCGCAGCTAAGTTCAATCACTTGATGCAGTACGCTGGACCTGAGGTGTCAACCGAGGAGCAAAAGATCTGGTACTTCCATGGATGGATGAATCCAGAGATCAAACCTCTAATGTTGCGTCATGGTTGTTCTACGTTAGAACAATATGTGGATGCAGCCTTTAGGACAGAAGTCACATTGGAGGAGTCTGCCCATAAGCGGGAAAAGCAAGTTAAGGGAAAGGGTGGGCAACAGGATCGCCAGGTTGGTTCATTCAAACGACCGACATCGCCTACCAAGTTTGAGAAGTCTGGTCGTGCTAAGACCGAGACAACTCAGTCTGACTCTGCCAGATGCTCAGGTTGGAGCAGCGGAGTAATTCAGTGCCACAACTGTGGTGAAGTTGGGCATAAAAGTTTTAATTGCCAAAAGGACAAGAGAGTATGCCATAATTGTGGAAGAGAAGGCCACATAAAAACATACTGCAGACTGAAGGGTCAGGGACCAATGCAGTCGTACCAGGCGTCAAATGTCGGAGGTGGGCAGAACCCAAGGCCAGAAGTATCTGCTCCTGAGCAATCTATGGCTCGTAATAAAGGCAAGGCGCCTATGGGGTCTTTAGGCCAAGGGCAACGACTCTTCATAATGAGCCAAGCCGACGGAGAAGAACCCTGATCCATTAAGTTGTATTTGTGTTAAGTCTTTCTGTAAGATTAAGGAGTAACGACGTGTGTCGATAATCTCCGTAGCATCGTGATCTGGTTGTTCAACTTTTGACAGTTAATGTAATGTTTAATGTTAATGAAATGTTTCCTTATTTTGGAAATTTCTGAATGCGTTATCAATACGAATTAGTTGTTCATACGAAACCCCGTAAGTGTCGATAACAACTTATGCCAAGTAAGGATAAAGACTGTCGGACTTATGGTGGTGGAGTATTGTGGGCAACGTAGATGTTCGTCCCCTATGTGGTTAATCACAAGGTCGACTCTGCTGTTTAAATCTAAATCCATTCCTAAGATTCTTCTTCATACATAGAGTATGTCATCTATAGAACGGATGCAACTCTTTGAGGAAGATTAAGTTGTGGAGTTGTTGTGCTAAGAAGAAAGGTTACAGTTTAAGGAGGGGATATGTTGATAATCCCGATGTATTAAAGATTCAGTAAGGAGAATTGTCTACGCATCTAAGGAGTACAGTAGTAAGCATTATCTCGTACATTGAGTTCTCCCAAGATTTCTTAAGGATAAGGAGAAACTTGTGGAGTTTTATTCGGAGAGATTAGGAGCTATCTCTCATGCGTGAGTTTGTGCCATAAGCATTGAGGCGGATGAATCATTTTCAGAATGATATCCTAAGGAATTAAGAGTAATATCTCTTGTGATCCATTTCAAGGATGAAGTGATTAAGGATATTGGATCCAAGTAGTAAGGTTTGTGTTAAGGCAAGATCCTCATTGGCTTAATGCAAGTTTCGGGGTCGAAACTTCTTTTAAGTGGGAGGTGATGTGATACCCCATAATTCTGTAAGGATTATTTTGGGAATTTTTGGAATTTTCCCGAACACCCGTTTAGTACGTCGGATTTATTTCAGAAAGTTGGAGACATTCTGTAATGTGCTCTGTATCTGTAATATTTTTCTCAGTGAAATAAAATACAGACGACGTACTTTGGATTTTAATACTCGTTCGTGTACGATAATTTTTATCCCGGGTTAATGTCTTGCTCGTTCAAAAGCTGAATGGGCGGGAAAAGGCAAAAACGGCAACCGTCGTACAATAACGGCGCCCGCCGTCGCTGGGCCCGAGGTGTCAGGCCGTCGTCTCCTACTCTGGGCTCGCCAGGGCTAGGAACGGCGACCGCCGTAATTACGGCGCCCGTCACGGCCCGCCGTAATTACGGCGCCCGCCGTGATTACCCAGAGGTCATTACCCGTTGGTCGTCGGCGAGCTCTGGTCGTGCCGATCTAGCCCTGCTCGGCCTCGTCTAGGGTGATGATGATGTTCCCATTGCTTTGGCTATAAAAGGAGGTGTTGGGGGAAGGGTTTTGAGCCATCCCAGCACTGAATCTCTGCCAAAAATTCGCCTCGTCGGAGTGTTAGTTTCGCCGGATTTCGGAAGCTTCGTTGGTGTCGGTTGGTGGTGTTTCCAGAAGCCCTTGTGAAGCCTTTTGGTTGCCTTTGGAGGTTGGAACCCAGGCAAGGCAAAAATGGGTCGAAACGCGCATCATTTGGGTGAGTTTTTCTCTCGTTCTGTCGTCGGAGTTCTTCACGGCGACCGCCGTGTTCTTTACGGCGCCTGCCGTGATGAATGCGGTGACCGCCGCCAAGAACGGCGACCGTCGCCAGTGCCCAGAATGCCTTCGTGGCTTTGGCTTGGTTGGTTGTCGTCGTGGCGTCTTTCCTTTCGATTTCTTTCGCCGTTTTTAGATTCGTACTGTTGTTATGTCGGATCTAACTTAGGGTTCCTTTTATGGGTCGACTCGAAGGTGTTTGTGCTAGCGGAGCTATACCCGTGTCGAGCCCGAAATCTCGTCGTTGTCGTTAGGCTTGTTCCAACTCTACGGATTAAGGAAAGTGGTGGTTCACTCTTGCTTAATCATTCCATGTTTCATTAATTATCAATTATTTAATTATTAATTAAATTGGAGTGAACTGTTGATTTGTTGGGAACTAATTTCATAAATAAACGTGATTAAAGTAATGTTATGATAGGTTGTATATATGTTAGAACAACGCTATTATATGCGATAATTACCGTGATGGTATTGTTGTAAATTTAATTTTAATGCTAAAATAGCATGTGGGTTAATAGGAAAACTAATCCAAGTAAGGATTAACCGTTTCTATTATCTCTATGTTTAAGTTGATTGTCAGGATGGCTTTAATGTGAATAATTGTTGTGTTAGACTGTTTAGTTAACACGAGTGTTCGTAGGAACGCTAATCCAAGTAAGGATTAGTCGTTTCTTTATAACTTAATGTTCGTAGGAACGCTAATTCAAGTAAGGATTTGTCGTTTCTTTAAATCGTAATACTCCTCGGGTTAATTTCCGGATAATAACTTAAGGGTCATGACCTATGCTTCTTATCCACCGTTAAGGATCTGAAGTGTTTTAAGCGCCTTGCAAGTGCCATTGGATGAGCATAATTGCAGTCCTGTGTATTAAGCACTTAGCTAGGGCAATTGGGGTGGACGTAACTGTCATCCTGTAAATTAAAGTGTAAGCACTGTGGCAGTGTAATCTGGGTGAACGTAAGATCATCCTGTGTAATAATAACTTCCGTTGTTACTCGGAATAATATTAAGCCTCGTGTGTGCGTGTGCGTGTGTGTGTTTGTGTGTTGTGTTAATTTGGGTCGACATGATTGTCACCCTGAGATTTAAGTGATTAATAAACCTTCGGCGAGTAATGCAGCTAAGTTATAGTGCAGCTAGGAAAACTCGTCTCGACTTTGATCATAGTACGTTCTCTTTTCAATCTGGATTCGCTGTATGCGATGAGGTTGGTTGTGAACTGAAGCATCTCAGTCAACTTTTAAATCATTTGTGTGTGTAACTTTAATGTTCCCTAGCAGTTGTCATAATTTCCTTTAAGGCTCGTTTCAGTTGGAGTCTTCTCTTCAGTGCATATCTAATTGTCAAATCATTCAGTGAAAGTGTCGGGTTATATATCGTTCATTCAGTTTTTATTCAAGGGACAATGATAGTAAACGGTCACGATCACCCGAACCACTCTGCTTTGTACCCTTGCTAGTCTATTCAAGTAGACTAACCCACGAACTTTGTTCTCTGCATGTGGGCTGGTGTCATCCGTTCGATTCGGCACATCAGGAGTTGATTCCCGGAGTTTAAGTAACCTATTGAAGGATAAGAAGCTTGCAGACGAAGATTTAAAGTCAGTATTTAAGTTGTTAAGTGTTGTAAGTTTGTTAAGTGTTACCTTGATGTATCTTCATAATTTAGCCATGTTAAGTTGGCTCTTTTAAAAGTCTTCCGTTGTGTAATTTAAAGTCTTCCGCTGTTTAATCTTTCAATTAATATGTAATTGTGTATGTATTTAAGTATGTCTGTTCTGGAAAAGCTTGGGGTGACTTTGGACGGTAAAGTCTGAGGTCACTGGCATGTAATATCTCCGGTGTAAATTGGGGGTGTTACAAGAAGAATACCTAACATATTTGACTTTAATATGTGTATCAAATTCTTCGGAACAACTCAAGTCTTGATGGGAAGATCAACCATCAAGAAATCCTGCATAACAGCATAAACTAAAATTGACAAAGAAGATATCAAAAGAAGAATTGAAACGCATGAATTTAAAAAGAAGACCTCAGTTACAAATACACCTCTCGAACACAGAAAAATAACTGCTCTCGAGAAAGCTCCTTGGTGTGTAAGACATTGGCGAGTTTAGAGAGCGCGTAGAC
The DNA here is from genome assembly GCA_027886185.1 of Rheum nobile. NCBI lineage: Eukaryota > Viridiplantae > Streptophyta > Magnoliopsida > Caryophyllales > Polygonaceae > Rheum > Rheum nobile. The sequence continues at coordinate 1,672,027 of WOAB01000500.1, read as the reverse complement.
GCGTGTGGCGTAGTATTCACTGCAGACGTGCCGGCGGTGGGGGCCGACGTGCCGGAGGTGGTGAGGAAGTTCATACGGACGATGTTCAAGTGATCCCATCAACCCTTTATAGGAAAAAAGAAGCAAATTGATGAGAAAATGAGGAGTCCCTCACACCTTAACCCTCCTTTCAACCCTTTTTACCATTACATTCTCTACAATCTTACATATGATTAATTGTACAGGAAATGCCGACGACGATTAGTCTAGATTTTACAAATAAGTTTCTTGTAAGAATCTTCAAAAGAATTTGGTTGCAAAATACAACAATCAGCAAGAAAAAAATCAGTTTCTTGTTCTGTTTACAGTGAAGATCCTCTATATACACTATTGGATTATTTCTTGAACTGGATCCAAGAAGAATCATACAACAATAATGCTGATGGTGAATGCTGATCAATTCTCAAATCATTGCTCAATTCTCAAATCATTGCTCAATTTTCATTTGGGCAGATGGATTTGCCCATGCAGATGAATAACACAAGCATAGATAAGAAGCTGCAAATCAAATCTAATTCTTCATGTGTAATTAAGAACAAGCCTGGTTGCAGTTTTAACCTTGAAGAGTTTGCAATTGATTTTGGGGGAAACCCATTTGCCCAAGGCTGTGAAGATCATCCTCCCAAAACGCCGGAATCTGCAAATGAAAATTCAGATATTTTTTTGAAGTCATACTGCATTTAGCAACTGGATAAAACTTTTGATTGTGAAGATTGCTTGAGATGAGTAATCACATGGGGAGCAGAACCACCAAATTCATCAGTTGAAGGCAGTTGAACCGAGAATGGTGTAGCTTGGAAACTATAAGGAAACGCTGGTGCCGAAGAGTCTAATTGAAGCATGTTGTGTGGTAACTGCAACATCTGTCAATAAGAAACATTGCAACATCATAATCAAATTAGAACACCATAGTAATAAAGGTAAATACAAGATAGTAAACAGTGCCAAAACTTACATCCTTTGACATAAGAGCTTTCATGTTGAAATCCATCCTAGGATTCACAGTGGACAATTTCATAGAAATACACTGCAAACCAAAAAAAACAAAAAACACTTAATAATCAGCAAACGAATCGCCGACTAAAAATCGATGATGGTAGTTGATTTTCTCTAATCAGAAGCATTACCTCAACTTGTCACTGCAACGACCGCACGTAATTTATGATTTCATCAAGAACAACAACTTTTCCAGTTACCTAAACACGACATAGTAAATTCAGAAACTATCAATCACCACTACAATGGCAGGACACAGACATTTGTTGTACAAGGTACACAAATTTAGTACCTTGTTGCAACCAGGAACCAGATCTTGCAAGAACTTCATCCTCTCACAATAGAAAAACGTAAAGATTTCTAGGTTTCCAAGCAAAATTGCTCAATTTCTAGGTTTCCAAGCAAAATTGCAAATAACATTCTAAGTGCAGGCTTCTGAATCCTTAGGCAAAGATTTGCATATATACACATTCACAGATAACTCTACCTAATCTTTGATTAAAGAATTTTCACACAATAGAAAATCGAGAGACAACCCACGAGAATGATTGCGTGTTTGTAGCAGGAAAAAAGATGGAGATTCGAAATTCATACTTGTTTCCACCATCTTCACTAATTTGGTTACCAAATTGAATATGGCGACCAACAAAAAGACCCCGCTTGGCGCGGCCCATTACGACCTTCCTGTCAGGAACGTTTCGCTTGAGAACATCTTTCAATTTGGGATCCACTTTACCTTCCCCCACATTCTTCGGGATTTTGTTCATTGTTTCCCTTGATCTAAACAGCCTGATAAGAGCAATAATAATCATAATTGTAGGCGTTTACATCATCTTCATGATGGTGTACATGAAGGGACTGTCCTTTTTAACGATCTCATAACTGCTGGCGTTTACACCAGCATTTGGCCCATATATGCAGTCTATAAAGCCCTTTAGGCTCATTTCAGAAGTTGTTTTAGTGCTCTCATATATTATGTGATGTAAAAGTTAGCTTTCAATGCAGCAGAAAACTAACTTTTAAATCGGTTTTTCTAGTGTGTGTCCATGGACACATGCTAACAAGCTTAAATAGGAAATTTATCTTTAAAATATTCCCTAATAAATAATTGATAAACCCTTAGCAAACAAGATTAAACTAGTGACTAACTAAATAATTGTCAAAAAAGAAATTCTTAGAGTGTGTCCATGGACACACACTAGAAAAAATCCTTTTAAATATATATTGATGATTATTGAAATGACTATGCATTTTTCGGTTACTGCAAGTTTTTCCTCATTAAAGTTATAGCAGCTCAGGACCAATCACTTTTTTGGTCAGCCTCGAAATCACTCTATTATAAATTCTCACTCACACGAAATTGACACAGTACTACTAAAAAAGTAACGGTCTTTCTACCCAAAAAAAAGAAAAAGTAACGGTCAACAAATAGTAGGAAAAAAAAGAATAAGGAAATAATTCATCACGTGCCTAGAGCGTGACAATGCTTAGCTGGAACGGACACCCTAATCATCTCTCTCTCTGTTTTGTTTTTTTTGTCATTCTCTCCCGTCTATAATATTCTCTCCCTTCATCTCTGCGAATCTCTGAAACTCGAAATTCGGTTTTCGAGTTTCTTTCCTCTATCTCTTTCAAATCCTGATCGGTTGGTCATCTCTCCAGTTCTTCCTCTGTGCGGAACTGAAACGTTATTCTGAAATATGTGAAGCTTTTTTTTGGTTTCCGTTTCAAGTTTTGGTTTTGCGGACAAATTTGAAGAATCTCTCTGTTTATACCCAGTCGCGTGTTCGCATCTTGTGCAATAAGATCACTGTCCGTAGAAGTGAAGGTTGTTTGCTCATCGTGTGCTCTATTTCGAGGTGGATTTCCCCTCTATCGTGTAGTGTTGTTCGTCTTAGCCAACGATTGTGGAAATTGTGAAAGCTAGGTCATAATTGAGCTCGAGGAAGGGACTCCTATGGTGAAATTTGGGGTTTTGGATGATTCAATTTGTTTTTCTAGGTCTTATTATGCGAGATTTGAAGTTGAATACACTGATTCTCTAGGGTTTCACTTTCAATTTTGGCAGTACGTCATCTGAGCGTCGTTCTGGTTCTGGTTGGAGAACTGATAAATCCCATGTCTGGTGGTTGGTCTCTTGGAACGAGTGATATGAATGGGAATGAAGATTCAGTGGATGGTTGGAGGGAGCTCATGTTGAGCCCTAAGGGGCTTTTCCCAGGCTTTGCGTCCGATCCTTGCTTTGGTAAACCAAGTGGGGGAGGTTCTGTGCTTGATTCCAATGGTAAGAGTGAAGATCATAATTCCATGTCAAACTCCGAGAATAAGTTGGAACAACATGAGAATGGATTGAGTTCAGTGGTTGGCACAGAAAATTCTTTGGCCAAGTCTGGAGGTAGTATAGCGGAGAGGAGAGCAGCCAAGTTTGGATTTGATGTATCAAAGATTAGTACCTCTAGGTTTAAATCTAGCAGTTCATTGCCTTCACCAGCTTCTAAGTCGCCATATCTTCTCAGAACCCCTGGTATTAGCCCAAGTGCATTGTTAGAGTCTCCTATGATGCTGCCAAATCTTCAGGTATTATTTTGTTGTTGTTGTTGTTTTGCCTTTGGAGATGACTGGATGATGCACGCCTTGTTTTTTTATGCCTGACTGTATAGATTTTAATTTGAAAGGGAGATCTTTCCAGTTTTTCATCAACAATGTGAGTTATGGATTGCCAAGGGGATGTGCCTGTTCAGAATTTGTAGGACCTTTAGTTTTCTTAGGATTTTATAAAGAGAGATGAAATATGGAAGTATGTGCATGTTCTCAGGTATCATATTAGTTCAAGGATATCCACCCATAGATGTCAAAGATTTGCCAGTACAACTAGAAAGGGCTTAGTTGTCGTCGTGGCTTTGGCTTGGTTGGTTGTCGTCGTGGCGTCTTTCCTTTCGATTTCTTTCGCCGTTTTTAGATTCGTACTGTTGTTATGTCGGATCTAACTTAGGGTTCCTTTTATGGGTCGACTCGAAGGTGTTTGTGCTAGCAGAGCTATACCCGTGTCGAGCCCGAAATCTCGTCGTTGTCGTTAGGCTTGTTCCAACTCTACGGATTAAGGAAAGTGGTGGTTCACTCTTGCTTAATCATTCCATGTTTCATTAATTATCAATTATTTAATTATTAATTAAATTGGAGTGAACTGTTGATTTGTTGGGAACTAATTTCATAAATAAACGTGATTAAAGTAATGTTATGATAGGTTGTATATATGTTAGAACAACGCTATTATATGCGATAATTACCGTGATGGTATTGTTGTAAATTTAATCTTAATGCTAGAATAGCATGTGGGTTAATAGGAAAACTAATCCAAGTAAGGATTAACCGTTTCTATTATCTCTATGTTTAAGTTGATTGTCAGGATGGCTTTAATGTGAATAATTGTTGTGTTAGACTGTTTAGTTAACACGAGTGTTCGTAGGAACGCTAATCCAAGTAAGGATTAGTCGTTTCTTTATAACTTAATGTTCGTAGGAACGCTAATTCAAGTAAGGATTTGTCGTTTCTTTAAATCGTAATACTCCTCGGGTTAATTTCCGGATAATAATTTAAGGGTCATGACCTATGCTTCTTATCCACCGTTAAGGATCTGAAGTGTTTTAAGCGCCTTGCAAGTGCCATTGGATGAGCATAATTGCAGTCCTGTGTATTAAGCACTTAGCTAGTGCAATTGGGGTGGACGTAACTGTCATCCTGTAAATTAAAGTGTAAGCACTGTGGCAGTGTAATCTGGGTGAACGTAAGATCATCCTGTGTAATAATAACTTCCGTTGTTACTCGGAATAATATTAAGCCTCGTGTGTGCGTGTGCGTGTGTGTGTTTGTGTGTTGTGTTAATTTGGGTCGACATGATTGTCACCCTGAGATTTAAGCTTTGTGCCATTCTTAATAACATTAACGTGTTTCAGTAAAGTGTGTTTGGTAATTAAATAAGATATGTGCCCGAGTGCACATGATTAATAAACCTTCGGCGAGTAATGCAGCTAAGTTATAGTGCAGCTAGGAAAACTCGTCTCGACTTTGATCATAGTACGTTCTCTTTTCAATCTGGATTCGCTGTATGCGATGAGGTTGGTTGTGAACTGAAGCATCTCAGTCAACTTTTAAATCATTTGTGTGTGTAACTTTAATGTTCCCTAGCAGTTGTCATAATTTCCTTTAAGGCTCGTTTCAGTTGGAGTCTTCTCTTCAGTGCATATCTAATTGTCAAATCATTCAGTGAAAGTGTCGGGTTATATATCGTTCATTCAGTTTTTATTCAAGGGACAATGATAGTAAACGGTCACGATCACCCGAACCACTCTGCTTTGTACCCTTGCTAGTCTATTCAAGTAGACTAACCCACGAACTTTGTTCTCTGCATGTGGGCTGGTGTCATCCGTTCGATTCGGCACATCAGGAGTTGATTCCCGGAGTTTAAGTAACCTATTGAAGGATAAGAAGCTTGCAGACGAAGATTTAAAGTCAGTATTTAAGTTGTTAAGTGTTGTAAGTTTGTTAAGTGTTACCTTGATGTATCTTCATAATTTAGCCATGTTAAGTTGGCTCTTTTAAAAGTCTTCCGTTGTGTAATTTAAAGTCTTCCGCTGTTTAATCTTTCAATTAATATGTAATTGTGTATGTATTTAAGTATGTCTGTTCTGGAAAAGCTTGGGGTGACTTTGGACGGTAAAGTCTGAGGTCACTGGCATGTAATATCTCCGGTGTAAATTGGGGGTGTTACAAGAAGAATACCTAACATATTTGACTTTAATATGTGTATCAAATTCTTCGGAACAACTCAAGTCTTGATGGGAAGATCAACCATCAAGAAATCCTGCATAACAGCATAAACTAAAATTGACAAAGAAGATATCAAAAGAAGAATTGAAACGCATGAATTTAAAAAGAAGACCTCAGTTACAAATACACCTCTCGAACACATAAAAATAACTGCTCTCGAGAAAGCTCCTTGGTGTGTAAGACATTGGCGAGTTTAGAGAGAGCGTAGACGCGTGTGGCGTAGTATTCACTGCAGACGTGCCGGCGGTGGGGGCCGACGTGCCGGAGGTGGTGAGGAAGTTCATACGGACGATGTTCAAGTGATCCCATCAACCCTTTATAGGAAAAAAGAAGCAAATTGATGAGAAAATGAGGAGTCCCTCACACCTTAACCCTCCTTTCAACCCTTTTTACCATTACATTCTCTACAATCTTACATATGATTAATTGTACAGGAAATGCCGACGACGATTAGTCTAGATTTTACAAATAAGTTTCTTGTAAGAATCTTCAAAAGAATTTGGTTGCAAAATACAACAATCAGCAAGAAAAAAATCAGTTTCTTGTTCTGTTTACAGTGAAGATCCTCTATATACACTATTGGATTATTTCTTGAACTGGATCCAAGAAGAATCATACAACAATAATGCTGATGGTGAATGCTGATCAATTCTCAAATCATTGCTCAATTCTCAAATCATTGCTCAATTTTCATTTGGGCAGATGGATTTGCCCATGCAGATGAATAACACAAGCATAGATAAGAAGCTGCAAATCAAATCTAATTCTTCATGTGTAATTAAGAACAAGCCTGGTTGCAGTTTTAACCTTGAAGAGTTTGCAATTGATTTTGGGGGAAACCCATTTGCCCAAGGCTGTGAAGATCATCCTCCCAAAACGCCGGAATCTGCAAATGAAAATTCAGATATTTTTTTGAAGTCATACTGCATTTAGCAACTGGATAAAACTTTTGATTGTGAAGATTGCTTGAGATGAGTAATCACATGGGGAGCAGAACCACCAAATTCATCAGTTGAAGGCAGTTGAACCGAGAATGGTGTAGCTTGGAAACTATAAGGAAACGCTGGTGCCGAAGAGTCTAATTGAAGCATGTTGTGTGGTAACTGCAACATCTGTCAATAAGAAACATTGCAACATCATAATCAAATTAGAACACCATAGTAATAAAGGTAAATACAAGATAGTAAACAGTGCCAAAACTTACATCCTTTGACATAAGAGCTTTCATGTTGAAATCCATCCTAGGATTCACAGTGGACAATTTCATAGAAATACACTGCAAACCAAAAAAAACAAAAAACACTTAATAATCAGCAAACGAATCGCCGACTAAAAATCGATGATGGTAGTTGATTTTCTCTAATCAGAAGCATTACCTCAACTTGTCACTGCAACGACCGCACGTAATTTATGATTTCATCAAGAACAACAACTTTTCCAGTTACCTAAACACGACATAGTAAATTCAGAAACTATCAATCACCACTACAATGGCAGGACACAGACATTTGTTGTACAAGGTACACAAATTTAGTACCTTGTTGCAACCAGGAACCAGATCTTGCAAGAACTTCATCCTCTCACAATAGAAAAACGTAAAGATTTCTAGGTTTCCAAGCAAAATTGCTCAATTTCTAGGTTTCCAAGCAAAATTGCAAATAACATTCTAAGTGCAGGCTTCTGAATCCTTAGGCAAAGATTTGCATATATACACATTCACAGATAACTCTACCTAATCTTTGATTAAAGAATTTTCACACAATAGAAAATCGAGAGACAACCCACGAGAATGATTGCGTGTTTGTAGCAGGAAAAAAGATGGAGATTCGAAATTCATACTTGTTTCCACCATCTTCACTAATTTGGTTACCAAATTGAATATGGCGACCAACAAAAAGACCCCGCTTGGCGCGGCCCATTACGACCTTCCTGTCAGGAACGTTTCGCTTGAGAACATCTTTCAATTTGGGATCCACTTTACCTTCCCCCACATTCTTCGGGATTTTGTTCATTGTTTCCCTTGATCTAAACAGCCTGATAAGAGCAATAATAATCATAATTGTAGGCGTTTACATCATCTTCATGATGGTGTACATGAAGGGACTGTCCTTTTTAACGATCTCATAACTGCTGGCGTTTACACCAGCATTTGGCCCATATATGCAGTCTATAAAGCCCTTTAGGCTCATTTCAGAAGTTGTTTTAGTGCTCTCATATATTATGTGATGTAAAAGTTAGCTTTCAATGCAGCAGAAAACTAACTTTTAAATCGGTTTTTCTAGTGTGTGTCCATGGACACATGCTAACAAGCTTAAATAGGAAATTTATCTTTAAAATATTCCCTAATAAATAATTGATAAACCCTTAGCAAACAAGATTAAACTAGTGACTAACTAAATAATTGTCAAAAAAGAAATTCTTAGAGTGTGTCCATGGACACACACTAGAAAAAATCCTTTTAAATATATATTGATGATTATTGAAATGACTATGCATTTTTCGGTTACTGCAAGTTTTTCCTCATTAAAGTTATAGCAGCTCAGGACCAATCACTTTTTTGGTCAGCCTCGAAATCACTCTATTATAAATTCTCACTCACACGAAATTGACACAGTACTACTAAAAAAGTAACGGTCTTTCTACCCAAAAAAAAGAAAAAGTAACGGTCAACAAATAGTAGGAAAAAAAAGAATAAGGAAATAATTCATCACGTGCCTAGAGCGTGACAATGCTTAGCTGGAACGGACACCCTAATCATCTCTCTCTCTGTTTTGTTTTTTTTGTCATTCTCTCCCGTCTATAATATTCTCTCCCTTCATCTCTGCGAATCTCTGAAACTCGAAATTCGGTTTTCGAGTTTCTTTCCTCTATCTCTTTCAAATCCTGATCGGTTGGTCATCTCTCCAGTTCTTCCTCTGTGCGGAACTGAAACGTTATTCTGAAATATGTGAAGCTTTTTTTTGGTTTCCGTTTCAAGTTTTGGTTTTGCGGACAAATTTGAAGAATCTCTCTGTTTATACCCAGTCGCGTGTTCGCATCTTGTGCAATAAGATCACTGTCCGTAGAAGTGAAGGTTGTTTGCTCATCGTGTGCTCTATTTCGAGGTGGATTTCCCCTCTATCGTGTAGTGTTGTTCGTCTTAGCCAACGATTGTGGAAATTGTGAAAGCTAGGTCATAATTGAGCTCGAGGAAGGGACTCCTATGGTGAAATTTGGGGTTTTGGATGATTCAATTTGTTTTTCTAGGTCTTATTATGCGAGATTTGAAGTTGAATACACTGATTCTCTAGGGTTTCACTTTCAATTTTGGCAGTACGTCATCTGAGCGTCGTTCTGGTTCTGGTTGGAGAACTGATAAATCCCATGTCTGGTGGTTGGTCTCTTGGAACGAGTGATATGAATGGGAATGAAGATTCAGTGGATGGTTGGAGGGAGCTCATGTTGAGCCCTAAGGGGCTTTTCCCAGGCTTTGCGTCCGATCCTTGCTTTGGTAAACCAAGTGGGGGAGGTTCTGTGCTTGATTCCAATGGTAAGAGTGAAGATCATAATTCCATGTCAAACTCCGAGAATAAGTTGGAACAACATGAGAATGGATTGAGTTCAGTGGTTGGCACAGAAAATTCTTTGGCCAAGTCTGGAGGTAGTATAGCGGAGAGGAGAGCAGCCAAGTTTGGATTTGATGTATCAAAGATTAGTACCTCTAGGTTTAAATCTAGCAGTTCATTGCCTTCACCAGCTTCTAAGTCGCCATATCTTCTCAGAACCCCTGGTATTAGCCCAAGTGCATTGTTAGAGTCTCCTATGATGCTGCCAAATCTTCAGGTATTATTTTGTTGTTGTTGTTGTTTTGCCTTTGGAGATGACTGGATGATGCACGCCTTGTTTTTTTATGCCTGACTGTATAGATTTTAATTTGAAAGGGAGATCTTTCCAGTTTTTCATCAACAATGTGAGTTATGGATTGCCAAGGGGATGTGCCTGTTCAGAATTTGTAGGACCTTTAGTTTTCTTAGGATTTTATAAAGAGAGATGAAATATGGAAGTATGTGCATGTTCTCAGGTATCATATTAGTTCAAGGATATCCACCCATAGATGTCAAAGATTTGCCAGTACAACTAGAAAGGGCTTAGTTGTCGTCGTGGCTTTGGCTTGGTTGGTTGTCGTCGTGGCGTCTTTCCTTTCGATTTCTTTCGCCGTTTTTAGATTCGTACTGTTGTTATGTCGGATCTAACTTAGGGTTCCTTTTATGGGTCGACTCGAAGGTGTTTGTGCTAGCAGAGCTATACCCGTGTCGAGCCCGAAATCTCGTCGTTGTCGTTAGGCTTGTTCCAACTCTACGGATTAAGGAAAGTGGTGGTTCACTCTTGCTTAATCATTCCATGTTTCATTAATTATCAATTATTTAATTATTAATTAAATTGGAGTGAACTGTTGATTTGTTGGGAACTAATTTCATAAATAAACGTGATTAAAGTAATGTTATGATAGGTTGTATATATGTTAGAACAACGCTATTATATGCGATAATTACCGTGATGGTATTGTTGTAAATTTAATCTTAATGCTAGAATAGCATGTGGGTTAATAGGAAAACTAATCCAAGTAAGGATTAACCGTTTCTATTATCTCTATGTTTAAGTTGATTGTCAGGATGGCTTTAATGTGAATAATTGTTGTGTTAGACTGTTTAGTTAACACGAGTGTTCGTAGGAACGCTAATCCAAGTAAGGATTAGTCGTTTCTTTATAACTTAATGTTCGTAGGAACGCTAATTCAAGTAAGGATTTGTCGTTTCTTTAAATCGTAATACTCCTCGGGTTAATTTCCGGATAATAATTTAAGGGTCATGACCTATGCTTCTTATCCACCGTTAAGGATCTGAAGTGTTTTAAGCGCCTTGCAAGTGCCATTGGATGAGCATAATTGCAGTCCTGTGTATTAAGCACTTAGCTAGTGCAATTGGGGTGGACGTAACTGTCATCCTGTAAATTAAAGTGTAAGCACTGTGGCAGTGTAATCTGGGTGAACGTAAGATCATCCTGTGTAATAATAACTTCCGTTGTTACTCGGAATAATATTAAGCCTCGTGTGTGCGTGTGCGTGTGTGTGTTTGTGTGTTGTGTTAATTTGGGTCGACATGATTGTCACCCTGAGATTTAAGCTTTGTGCCATTCTTAATAACATTAACGTGTTTCAGTAAAGTGTGTTTGGTAATTAAATAAGATATGTGCCCGAGTGCACATGATTAATAAACCTTCGGCGAGTAATGCAGCTAAGTTATAGTGCAGCTAGGAAAACTCGTCTCGACTTTGATCATAGTACGTTCTCTTTTCAATCTGGATTCGCTGTATGCGATGAGGTTGGTTGTGAACTGAAGCATCTCAGTCAACTTTTAAATCATTTGTGTGTGTAACTTTAATGTTCCCTAGCAGTTGTCATAATTTCCTTTAAGGCTCGTTTCAGTTGGAGTCTTCTCTTCAGTGCATATCTAATTGTCAAATCATTCAGTGAAAGTGTCGGGTTATATATCGTTCATTCAGTTTTTATTCAAGGGACAATGATAGTAAACGGTCACGATCACCCGAACCACTCTGCTTTGTACCCTTGCTAGTCTATTCAAGTAGACTAACCCACGAACTTTGTTCTCTGCATGTGGGCTGGTGTCATCCGTTCGATTCGGCACATCAGGAGTTGATTCCCGGAGTTTAAGTAACCTATTGAAGGATAAGAAGCTTGCAGACGAAGATTTAAAGTCAGTATTTAAGTTGTTAAGTGTTGTAAGTTTGTTAAGTGTTACCTTGATGTATCTTCATAATTTAGCCATGTTAAGTTGGCTCTTTTAAAAGTCTTCCGTTGTGTAATTTAAAGTCTTCCGCTGTTTAATCTTTCAATTAATATGTAATTGTGTATGTATTTAAGTATGTCTGTTCTGGAAAAGCTTGGGGTGACTTTGGACGGTAAAGTCTGAGGTCACTGGCATGTAATATCTCCGGTGTAAATTGGGGGTGTTACAAGAAGAATACCTAACATATTTGACTTTAATATGTGTATCAAATTCTTCGGAACAACTCAAGTCTTGATGGGAAGATCAACCATCAAGAAATCCTGCATAACAGCATAAACTAAAATTGACAAAGAAGATATCAAAAGAAGAATTGAAACGCATGAATTTAAAAAGAAGACCTCAGTTACAAATACACCTCTCGAACACAAAAAAATAACTGCTCTCGAGAAAGCTCCTTGGTGTGTAAGACATTGGCGAGTTTAGAGAGAGCGTAGACGCGTGTGGCGTAGTATTCACTGCAGACGTGCCGGCGGTGGGGGCCGACGTGCCGGAGGTGGTGAGGAAGTTCATACGGACGATGTTCAAGTGATCCCATCAACCCTTTATAGGAAAAAAGAAGCAAATTGATGAGAAAATGAGGAGTCCCTCACACCTTAACCCTCCTTTCAACCCTTTTTACCATTACATTCTCTACAATCTTACATATGATTAATTGTACAGGAAATGCCGACGACGATTAGTCTAGATTTTACAAATAAGTTTCTTGTAAGAATCTTCAAAAGAATTTGGTTGCAAAATACAACAATCAGCAAGAAAAAAATCAGTTTCTTGTTCTGTTTACAGTGAAGATCCTCTATATACACTATTGGATTATTTCTTGAACTGGATCCAAGAAGAATCATACAACAATAATGCTGATGGTGAATGCTGATCAATTCTCAAATCATTGCTCAATTCTCAAATCATTGCTCAATTTTCATTTGGGCAGATGGATTTGCCCATGCAGATGAATAACACAAGCATAGATAAGAAGCTGCAAATCAAATCTAATTCTTCATGTGTAATTAAGAACAAGCCTGGTTGCAGTTTTAACCTTGAAGAGTTTGCAATTGATTTTGGGGGAAACCCATTTGCCCAAGGCTGTGAAGATCATCCTCCCAAAACGCCGGAATCTGCAAATGAAAATTCAGATATTTTTTTGAAGTCATACTGCATTTAGCAACTGGATAAAACTTTTGATTGTGAAGATTGCTTGAGATGAGTAATCACATGGGGAGCAGAACCACCAAATTCATCAGTTGAAGGCAGTTGAACCGAGAATGGTGTAGCTTGGAAACTATAAGGAAACGCTGGTGCCGAAGAGTCTAATTGAAGCATGTTGTGTGGTAACTGCAACATCTGTCAATAAGAAACATTGCAACATCATAATCAAATTAGAACACCATAGTAATAAAGGTAAATACAAGATAGTAAACAGTGCCAAAACTTACATCCTTTGACATAAGAGCTTTCATGTTGAAATCCATCCTAGGATTCACAGTGGACAATTTCATAGAAATACACTGCAAACCAAAAAAAACAAAAAACACTTAATAATCAGCAAACGAATCGCCGACTAAAAATCGATGATGGTAGTTGATTTTCTCTAATCAGAAGCATTACCTCAACTTGTCACTGCAACGACCGCACGTAATTTATGATTTCATCAAGAACAACAACTTTTCCAGTTACCTAAACACGACATAGTAAATTCAGAAACTATCAATCACCACTACAATGGCAGGACACAGACATTTGTTGTACAAGGTACACAAATTTAGTACCTTGTTGCAACCAGGAACCAGATCTTGCAAGAACTTCATCCTCTCACAATAGAAAAACGTAAAGATTTCTAGGTTTCCAAGCAAAATTGCTCAATTTCTAGGTTTCCAAGCAAAATTGCAAATAACATTCTAAGTGCAGGCTTCTGAATCCTTAGGCAAAGATTTGCATATATACACATTCACAGATAACTCTACCTAATCTTTGATTAAAGAATTTTCACACAATAGAAAATCGAGAGACAACCCACGAGAATGATTGCGTGTTTGTAGCAGGAAAAAAGATGGAGATTCGAAATTCATACTTGTTTCCACCATCTTCACTAATTTGGTTACCAAATTGAATATGGCGACCAACAAAAAGACCCCGCTTGGCGCGGCCCATTACGACCTTCCTGTCAGGAACGTTTCGCTTGAGAACATCTTTCAATTTGGGATCCACTTTACCTTCCCCCACATTCTTCGGGATTTTGTTCATTGTTTCCCTTGATCTAAACAGCCTGATAAGAGCAATAATAATCATAATTGTAGGCGTTTACATCATCTTCATGATGGTGTACATGAAGGGACTGTCCTTTTTAACGATCTCATAACTGCTGGCGTTTACACCAGCATTTGGCCCATATATGCCGTCTATAAAGCCCTTTAGGCTCATTTCAGAAGTTGTTTTAGTGCTCTCATATATTATGTGATGTAAAAGTTAGCTTTCAATGCAGCAGAAAACTAACTTTTAAATCGGTTTTTCTAGTGTGTGTCCATGGACACATGCTAACAAGCTTAAATAGGAAATTTATCTTTAAAATATTCCCTAATAAATAATTGATAAACCCTTAGCAAACAAGATTAAACTAGTGACTAACTAAATAATTGTCAAAAAAGAAATTCTTAGAGTGTGTCCATGGACACACACTAGAAAAAATCCTTTTAAATATATATTGATGATTATTGAAATGACTATGCATTTTTCGGTTACTGCAAGTTTTTCCTCATTAAAGTTATAGCAGCTCAGGACCAATCACTTTTTTGGTCAGCCTCGAAATCACTCTATTATAAATTCTCACTCACACGAAATTGACACAGTACTACTAAAAAAGTAACGGTCTTTCTACCCAAAAAAAAGAAAAAGTAACGGTCAACAAATAGTAGGAAAAAAAAGAATAAGGAAATAATTCATCACGTGCCTAGAGCGTGACAATGCTTAGCTGGAACGGACACCCTAATCATCTCTCTCTCTGTTTTGTTTTTTTTGTCATTCTCTCCCGTCTATAATATTCTCTCCCTTCATCTCTGCGAATCTCTGAAACTCGAAATTCGGTTTTCGAGTTTCTTTCCTCTATCTCTTTCAAATCCTGATCGGTTGGTCATCTCTCCAGTTCTTCCTCTGTGCGGAACTGAAACGTTATTCTGAAATATGTGAAGCTTTTTTTTGGTTTCCGTTTCAAGTTTTGGTTTTGCGGACAAATTTGAAGAATCTCTCTGTTTATACCCAGTCGCGTGTTCGCATCTTGTGCAATAAGATCACTGTCCGTAGAAGTGAAGGTTGTTTGCTCATCGTGTGCTCTATTTCGAGGTGGATTTCCCCTCTATCGTGTAGTGTTGTTCGTCTTAGCCAACGATTGTGGAAATTGTGAAAGCTAGGTCATAATTGAGCTCGAGGAAGGGACTCCTATGGTGAAATTTGGGGTTTTGGATGATTCAATTTGTTTTTCTAGGTCTTATTATGCGAGATTTGAAGTTGAATACACTGATTCTCTAGGGTTTCACTTTCAATTTTGGCAGTACGTCATCTGAGCGTCGTTCTGGTTCTGGTTGGAGAACTGATAAATCCCATGTCTGGTGGTTGGTCTCTTGGAACGAGTGATATGAATGGGAATGAAGATTCAGTGGATGGTTGGAGGGAGCTCATGTTGAGCCCTAAGGGGCTTTTCCCAGGCTTTGCGTCCGATCCTTGCTTTGGTAAACCAAGTGGGGGAGGTTCTGTGCTTGATTCCAATGGTAAGAGTGAAGATCATAATTCCATGTCAAACTCCGAGAATAAGTTGGAACAACATGAGAATGGATTGAGTTCAGTGGTTGGCACAGAAAATTCTTTGGCCAAGTCTGGAGGTAGTATAGCGGAGAGGAGAGCAGCCAAGTTTGGATTTGATGTATCAAAGATTAGTACCTCTAGGTTTAAATCTAGCAGTTCATTGCCTTCACCAGCTTCTAAGTCGCCATATCTTCTCAGAACCCCTGGTATTAGCCCAAGTGCATTGTTAGAGTCTCCTATGATGCTGCCAAATCTTCAGGTATTATTTTGTTGTTGTTGTTGTTTTGCCTTTGGAGATGACTGGATGATGCACGCCTTGTTTTTTTATGCCTGACTGTATAGATTTTAATTTGAAAGGGAGATCTTTCCAGTTTTTCATCAACAATGTGAGTTATGGATTGCCAAGGGGATGTGCCTGTTCAGAATTTGTAGGACCTTTAGTTTTCTTAGGATTTTATAAAGAGAGATGATATATGGAAGTATGTGCATGTTCTCAGGTATCATATTAGTTCAAGGATATCCACCCATAGATGTCAAAGATTTGCCAGTACAACTAGAAAGGGCTTAGTTGTTTACATAGTTGTAAGGAGTGTAAATGTGTGGATAATCAATGATACTTGATGAAAGGAAGCAACAACTTGTGGAATGGAACTATAAATAGTCTAGAAAATGCTTTATTATGCACACTATTAGTCAATAATACCTTGAACAGACCATGCCTGATAGGCTGATATTGACCTTGATTCATATTATAATATAATTTTGCTAAGACCATTATCTGCTGAAGACAAATAAATTAGATTCATTATGGGTATAGGATTGAAAGATTCTGTTCTGTCATAGTCTACGGTGAACTGGTCAAGATTTTGTTGAAGAAATTGCTTCTGACATCAGGGACTAATTAACTGAAATTGCTCATTGCCTCGTTGTTTAGTCTAATGAATTTTGTTTCCCAGCCGTCGCCAACCACAGGGACTTTTGCATTACCTCATCTGGATTCTGGGAATAGAACCATCAACTTAGCATCTTCTATTGATGGTAAGGATAAGGACAGTGACGATACTTACTCTTTCACTTTCAATCCTCATGGCAAGCCCATTCCTTTGTCTTGCTATTCTGCTATGCAAAACCAGGTTAGTATTGTGGGTGTTGAGAAATTCTTTTGTCAACGTATCAATTATCAAATTCTTTTGAAATTCAAGGTTAATTTTTATTTATGAAAGCAACAATATATCATGTCTAATGCCATTCATCAATGAAAGGGAGTTCATCTCTGGGAGAACCAGATGCCTACCCAGACCTCAGGCCAAGCTGGAAGCTAAATAATGTACACTAAACAATTAAAAAAAATTGAACAATAAGATGATAATTATAATACAAGATGGAAGTATTTTCTTTCTCACCCCTATTATGTCCTATACTAAACAGATTTTTTTCATGCATGTTACATCAGCATCCTCCTAAAAGTCTGGCTCAGAGAATGGAGGTTGACTGTCAACGTCCTGCTTCTGCTCACCCTCCAATAAATGCGGGTTTTGAGTTTCCTATCCAGCTTCAAAGTGAAGCCACTGCGAACAGCTTTGAGTTCAATTCGCCACCCAACTCTAGTAGTGACTTGGCTGTGAAGGCGATTTCTACGGATTGCCAGATGAGTAATTCTCATGCTGCTGCTGCTGCTATTGAAATGCAGCAAAAGGAATGCAATCAAGGAGAGGATACAGGAATAGAATACCAGGATGGGGATCAGAAAGTCATGGATCCGTCAGGGGGATCTGTTAGTACCTCTGAAGATGGATACAGTTGGAGAAAATATGGTCAAAAACAGGTCAAGGGTAGTGAATTTCCTCGTAGTTATTACAAATGTACTCATCCAAGCTGTCCTGTAAAAAAGAAGGTTGAACATTCCCATGATGGTCAAGTCACAGAAATTGTTTACAAAGGGGCACATAATCATCCTAAGCCACAATCTAGTAGGAGATCCACATTTAATTCATCAGCTCTTTGTGCTGAGCAATCGAAGGTTGGTGGATCTGTTCAGGGGGAAGGTGGCACAGTCTGGAGAGATTCACAACATGGTTGTGATGATCTGAAACTAGGATCAGAGTGGAGACCTGATGGTCTGGAGAGAACATGCTCGACATCTATTACAACCGGAGTTTCTGATGTATCACCAACCAATCAAGGAAAATCAGTGGGTGTGCTTGAATCAGCAGGAACACCTGAACTCTCCTCAACACTTGCAAGTAATGAGGAGGAGGACGATGCAGCTACTCAAGGGAGCATATTAGCTGCTGATGATCATGATAATGAACCTGACTCAAAGAAACAGTATGCACTGTGCCTTCTAGCCTTAATTCATCCACAAATTATACATGGACATTTATTTGTTGCATCAATCTTTTATAGGAAGATGGAGGAACCCTTGATTGAAGCAACTTTGGCTTCACGAGCAGTCCGAGAACCAAGAGTCATCGTCCAAATAGAGAGTGAAGTGGACATACTTGATGATGGATATCGCTGGCGTAAATATGGCCAAAAAGTAGTGAAGGGAAATCCAAATCCAAGGTTCACTATATATCTTCTCCTTGCATTATTTATTGTGTCGTCTTGTTTTCAAGATATTACCATGATACAGTAGACCTGAAATCTGAACTAATACTTTAGGAGCTACTACAAATGCACTCATCCTGGATGCACAGTAAGGAAGCATGTCGAAAGGGCCTCACACAACCTAAGATGTGTACTCACAACGTATGAAGGAAAGCACAACCATGAAGTTCCAACAGCCAGAAACAGCAGCCATACAAGTTCAGCTGGCGGGAACTCAGCCCCATCTTACTCCAACCCACAAGGACTCCCAACCCTATCCCAAAACTGTCATCTTCCCAAGTCCGAACCACAAGATCTTGCTCCTCACGCCAATAGGAAAGTGGGGTACAACCAAGACTTCCTGAGACCCAACTTTCTTGGAAATTTTGGTGGTGGATCTGCATCTGTATATCAGATGAAGTTCCCCACTCTGCCTAACACAATGCAATATGGTGCTTTCCATACCACAGCACCAATGGGCTCAACTGTCCCCGGACTTTCCATACAACCACCAATGGGATTCCCTACGTCTTCAAACATGGATAATGGCAATGATAGTCAAGGAAGGCCAGTTGGAATGCTTCAACCCTTCTTTATGGGACAACCGAAAGACGGTGATGATAACCTTAAAAGGCCTAGGCAGGACTAAGGAGATTGTAGGAAGGAGCTTCTCTGTGTCCAGGTGCCCCATTGTATGCAATAGTTATGTTTCATATAGACGATTTCCGACTTGTCGTACATCAATTACAGAACTGGACCTCAGATCTTTTAGTTTTGCAAGCGTGTGAACTAAGAAGCATTTGATCAAAAGGTCAGTATATCTGAAGTCTTTTTTTACCTGGCTGCTGTTGTTAGTCCGTCTATATGCTCTTCAGTGTGTAGCTGGAGAACAATTCTGAGAATGAAGGGAAGCTGCTGAGTTAAATCAATAAAATTGCATGACTACAACAATGTGGTGACTGGATAGCCAAAATCAATTATTATTTACTAGGGTGTTATTGTAACACTGTTTTGATCCCCAAACATCAAAAACTACCTATTATATTTGACAACAAAACTAGGATCAAACAACACATTTGCTTTTTTGGTGGTCCAAACATATGAAGAATGAAATGCAAAATTTTACTTCTTCTCAACAACTCGGTGACTTTATAATACATTGAGATTAGTGTTACAACAATTTTGTATAATAGTAAGTAGTAACACAAGTACACAACATATTCATCAACTCTTTCCAACCCACTTCCACATCCATCCACAACTAGTCTACATGGAAAAGTAAAAAACGGCAGTTAAAACCCAAAAGCAACAAGCAATCTCTAAAACCCCCATATAGCTAAATTAGCTATTTCCATAATAGAACTGAAATTGAACTATCTTCAAAATAACGTAATCCTCTGATCATTGTTAATAGGGTGGACTCTGAGATTTATAATCCCTTCTCCAAGCTGCCACGAACGCTGGGGCTGGGCATGTTGGCGCCTTTCTCTTGGCCGGAGTGATCCACCAACCCCACCTTGCCGCCGCCTCTGTTGGTGGTGATGGTGGCGTCGACTTTTGCCGCAATTTCCTTGGTTTTGAGGAAAAATCCTTTTGGTGATGCATGGTTTAATCGACAAGCGACAATTTTAGAACGCAAATCCGCTTCTTTCTTCAAAGCAAGTTGCAACTGTTATCAAGTTCAAAAAAAATATGAAAAGGGTTGGGAAAACAACGATGAGCACCGAATTCCTTTTCTGAAAATTTTAATCTTATGGAATCAGTTGAGAAAATCCCAAGGAGACCAATCAAAGGCGGATTAGTGGGAATCTTCCAATGAGCGATGGGATTAAATTGACTTTCAGAAAATCAGTAATCTTCTTCAGTCTTCACAATTTCCATGGTGCTCATATTTCCTTCACCAAAGACCAAAAAGACCCCCACATCACCCATCATATGACCTTTTGGAAGAGCTTTTACATTCAAATGTGCAGATTTTGAGTTTAGTAAGAGAGCGAAACAGAATCAGGCCTGGAAAATCTACAGAATCGGCTGAGTTTCTTTTCTTACAGTGGAGGATAAAAGTAAGACGAAACGGAGAAGCCTAGAAACAGCAACCCTCCAACAGTGGCAACTGTGCGTTGCGAGATCTTTGATGCCAACATACTTCCTCCTATCACTGCGATTGATGTGCATATGGTGTGTCCTATTGTAGCCCCCACTGCTACACCCAGTGCATTTTTGTGAGTTGCAAGCTGCAGAATCATATCAGGAAAGGAATTATTCTTTTGGCAAACATATGTCCTCTACATGAATATATCTCTTATATAGTGCTGAGGGCTTAACAGTAGTATAAAGCACACTATTCAGAGTGAATCACATATAAACGAAACGAAGGAAATGAAAGCCACAGAAGTTCGACCCATGAGGTTCAGTACTTTGGTTTTGAAGAGATCTATTGCAAGTACAGGTTCCAATTCCTGAATGGCTGTCCACAACCTCAAATGTTATGTTCATTATAGAGTCAACTTTGGACTCTGTTTCAAGTTATTTTCACGTACGTTTGACTCATTGGCTCAACTTTGGTGCTTCAGTTGAGCCAGGCCAAGGCATACCTTGTTGTAAAGATGTAATATCATATGATTCACAAGTCAAGCGAAGATGGAGATAAAAGAAAAAAATTGATTTTGTGGCATAGTTACTTGATTACTTCTTGTTCCTTGTTCGAAATTGTGGGACATCTAAGATTTGGTGAGATAATATGCAAGCAAGCAATACAAAGCTAATGCAAAGCATTACTGCACAAACTAATAAAAACAAGCTATATGAATTATTTTTTGATCATAAATACTTAATTATGATAAGCCAACTTACAGCAATTGTCGCAATTTGACTACGATCCCCCCACTCTGCTAGAAAGGTTAGAATGAATGACTGCAAGACAGAGAAAGGTAAGTTGTCTGTTAATGAAGGCCATTCATTGTGCGTAAATCAGGCTATTTCAATTTGATAATGATTCAAGCGTGTACCTCCAGAAAAATTGGTGTGAGAAATCTTGAAAAGAAACGACGGATTGTTGATTTCCCCTGGCCTCCCTCCAGTTTCTCCTCTACCTGAATAAATGAACAGAATTCACTTTCATTAGCAATCAGGTAGATGGGCAAAATCATCGGGCACTGAAGAACATAAAAAACATCAATTTTGATTGTGTAAACAAGCTTTCAGAAATTACCTCCTCCATTTCCTTCTGTGCTGCTTTTGTATCTGATCTCCAAGCTATATATAGCAGCCGAAGCCCAAAGAAGCAGTAGAGTACTGCATTATAAAAAGAAAGGAGGGCTTTATACTCAAGAAGTGCAACTGAGACAAACAACTTCACTGGTCATGTATATATGGTCAATCACCATATAGAAACAAGGTACATACGATGTAGACAAGGGTAGAATGCATCATATATATGCAGATTTTTTATTTAGAAAATACAACGAATGAATAAAAATATACTTGTAGCTGCACTGTTTGTGTGTTTTCTTGATATCAAATTTGGCACTATCCTACCAAGTCCAGTCGAGAGTATCTGAAAGAAGAAACCAGAAAGTTATGGCACTTGGTATATAAAAAGATGAATGACACTACATTCAGTCATCACAAAGTAATCTGGTAACTTACAGTCATCACAAACAAGGCACTGAGTGCACCAGACAAGACAATTGACTTGGGATGACGCATTGCCATCAGAGCTGCTATGATAAACGTCTCATCTCCAATCTACAACAAAATCAACCTCCATTAGACCCTGCATGAATACAATTTAGGCAGAAACATATCTCAAGCGATTGTGCACAGTTCATACAATAAAAAAGCTCTTCTAAAACCACATAGCAAAAATACAAGGCAATGCACCGTTTTCCCTGGATGGGGCAATGTTTTCATATAGGAACCAGCAAGGTGGCAATGTGGAACAAAGACGGTTAAAGCAAGGAAATAAGTAGATAGTACAAGTACAAACCTCACTGACTAAGATCATGGAGAAACTTGCAAAGAATGCATCCACAACACCCAGACCAGAATCCAAATTTATACCAATATGGATAGTATCAGCATCTTCGCCAAGATGCTCCAGCTGAATCTGGAAACAACCCACAGAAACTTATCAGATCAGACCTCGGATATTGGTCCAGGGAACAAAATAATCACAAGAAATAGACCAGGAACAATCACAATGCACTTTCCCTATCCCAACATCTTGAATCCCTTGGAGAAAAACGTTGATATTGCGATCTATATAATTTTAATTGATCGTCAAATCGGACATGGAAAGGGGAATCTTTTCGTTATAAAATTCAACACAATTTCGCGTGCTACAGTGCTAATCACAAATGAGAACTTTCACATCCAGTTTGACACAGAAAGGGGGATCTTTAATTGCAGAACAATTGAGAAATCATCAGAAAGGATAGAGAGGGAGTTACGCTCACCTTACTGCGCCGACCTAGATCCTTGAATGATCGAACGGAGACATCATTCTCTGCCTCGGCACCAAATTCCTACACAGGGGTAAAAGGTAGTAAGATATCAAACGGGGATGAATTTCAACCTTTCGCTTCAACGGATCACCATAAAGCGAAGAGTAAAAATCGATGCATGAGAGAAAAAAACACCTGAGCAGAAGCGGGAAAAGCATGCAAAAGAGCTACGACAACGATGAAGTAGAATATCGAACGAAGGTTTTTAGGGTTTGAACGGCAAGTCATTTTCGATTTTCTAACAAAATTAGCGCAGTGTAGGAAGTACGAAGCAAAATTGGATCTGTCGGCTCCAGGATTTTCCCAGAGATCGATAGATCTACTGATTTGAAATATATCTCTCCCTCTTTCTGAGATTGAAAGAGAGAGGTGGGATGGAGGTAAATGGCGAGCGGAGCTCTCAAATTCAAAGGAGCTCGGCTGGTTGTATTTGCATTTTGTACTTACAAAAGTAGAGGAAATAGTAATAATTAAAAAAAATAACTCTAAATAGTAAATAATATCAATTATTATATTTACAAAAAAAATGAATTTTAAAAATTATAAAAACATACCCTATCCTAATTATGTTAATATTAATCCAAAATGATATGATTTATTTTTTCGCCAGAATCTTTGACAAAGATATTGATGTGACACCGAAAAATATGAGTTGAGAAATTATTTTCACACTTAGCTCATTTATATAATTAAAAAGAAAAAAAAAATTAAACTTCTTCAGTAATTTGTATTTACCGAAGCACGAATCGAAAAAATAGTCCCTTAAAGAGGGCGCTCGAAGAGGAAGGTTTAAAAGTCAATCTCCGTCATTATAGTAAAAATGATTGCTGAAATTTGAAGTTTATGCTTCAGGTTTATGCAAATTGATGAAGACTTCATTCTTTTGATTTTTTTATTTTGTTTTTTTATTATATAAATGAGCTAATATGTGAAAAAATTTACTAACTCATGTTTTTTGTTATCACATCAGTATTTTCATAAGAGATGTCATCGAAAATATGGATCATACCGTTTTAGATTCGTTTTAGGTTAATATTGACATAATTTAAATATATTTTTATAATTTTTAAAATATATTATTTTTTATTCAAATGTGATAATCGGTATTATTTAAAGATATTTTTCCTAAAAAAAACCGTAATATTGAGTCAAGGTTTACTCAATTACTCCGTTTTACTCCTAAACCAGAAATGAAGCCCGTATCAATTCTCAACATATTGTTGTCTTCGTCATGGAGGGTTGTCCAGCCCGCGCGACGCTGTTCAACCAAAGTATTAGGGGTACTAAAAATACCTTAAGGGTTCTTGTATTAAAAAAATATATAATTTCAGAAATTTTAAGAAAACTAATGCAATAATAACTAACAAGTGAATATTACCTTTATGATAATCATTTTTTGATCCAACCCAATTTTCTGAAATTTTTTATGTCTATGAAACTCAAACCCATTCTCATCATTAAATTTAAAGATGCTTTTTTTTTTTGTTAAATTAAATTTAAAGATGCTCTAGATATGAATATGATCACCTCACAAAGTAGTCATGCTGCTTTTTAACATTAATAGTTGCAGTTGTTTGGTATTGAACAAGTTTATTGTCTACTATTGATTAGTTCCATAAGTATGCAACGGCTGTCGTGGATATTGTTCTCACAAACATTCTTGGTAAGAATTACTCCTTTTCCTCTGTTTCGAATTTGCCTTGTTTCGCTCTGATCAGAAATGTTGATCAGTACCTTTACAAATTTGCCAAGTGTGCTACTTTTGATCTACTTTTTAGGTGAGCTAGTTGGGTTTAGGATCGATCATTGTTCTAAGTTTGATTCGACTATTGTTGTTTATGATATACATAAACATTGTCAGTGCTTGGCCTCTATCATGTAAGTATGTAACCCTTATAATTTTATAGTGGAGAGATCGTCAAGATGATGAAAAGAATCAGAAGAGTTGGTGTCAAGTGATCAAGTTGGAGTACATATCTCAAAACATGTTTAATGTATCACATCTTTGTTAGTTATCATCAAATGCTGATGTTTTCTGGCAAGTGCCTGTTTAATAAACTTGTCAAGTGCAGTGTAATTTTAGTCCTAAAAGAAGGTGAGGAGAAACATGGTATCTTGTGTTGAACCACATAAAAGGAGGTTGAAAGAAGCTGATTTGGTTCTAGTCTTTGTTATTGTTGGACTTCGTAAGCAGTATCTCATAAGTTCACTTATCAATTGAGCCAACCAAATAAGGGTATAAATTGGATTTCCGGGTTACCAGAAAAATGCTTTGCTCTAACCTGTCTTCAGGTTTGAATTACATCTTACAAAGATATTTTGCATCATGAGGGTTTATTTTTATAAAATGTACTATAGAGGTGGTTTTTAGTGAGAATCTATAAGCCAAGTGTTATGTTTTATAGATGATGTGTAGTTCTATCACGAGTATATTATTTAGGGTATATTCGGTATAGCTGAGGCTTATTGGGGTTGAAGCTGAAGTAGGGACTGAATTGGGCTGAAGCTGATTGGAAGAATTAAAGCTAGGGGCTGAATTGAGCTGAGGCTGAAGCTGAATCTGATGACTGAAATCTTAGGACGCGTTCGGTATCGATGAATTATCCCGACTTAATTTTAGATGAAAAATACAAAATTACCCTTAATTTAATGAATTTGTGAGGGTATCATGTGCATTGATATTTTTTCTCCAAATTTTGATGGTTTCTTCCTCAAAGTTGGTATAAGGCCGATACTTTAGGTTTCGAACCACCATTCACATACATAAAGCATCACTAATCCAATTTAACTATGATCATAATAATATTGAAATATAGATTAGTCTATGTGGGACTCGAACCCACATCCACATACATAAAGCACGTTGCTCTACCATTGAGCTAATAGGCTTGAATGTTAATCCTAAGGTTACCATACAAAGCAATTTTTAAGCATATAATGTATATATATCCCCTAAGGTTACAATACAAGAATTAAGATCAATCGCATTAGACATTAAATGGTAATATAACCAACATAATTAGCATACAAACATATGAAAGAGAAGTATGCATCTAAAGTCCTTGCAATTTGGTAAGCTCTCTCCACAGGAAGCCTCAACAACAAAAGTTTCTACAAGAGCACATATCACAATAATTAACACATCCTTGCATTATAGCTCATACCTCAGGATTTAATTAATGCTCAATGTCTTCCTTTTTATCTGCGAACCTGCAGTGAAGCATAACATGTTCAACACTATGCAACATTCACATGTAGAAACATAAGAGTGGAGGTAACCAATTACCAGTTGGTTTCTGCTGCAAATAAAAACTACATTCTCTCTTAAGATAACAACATCACATGTCAAAATCTGAACTAAAACAGGTCATTGTGATTAGTCAATTAGGGAGAAAAGGAGGAAAAGGTCAAATGAACTACTAACCAGTCATTCATCTTCATTCATAGTTTGACTTGTGAAACATCAAATATGGTTCAATTCCATTAAAACCATTGTGTTGCACATACAAGTATCTAACTTTAAAATAAATTATGACAGACAGCAACTAAAAGCATCATTTCAGGAAAAATTTGCCAGACTCAGCAGCAAAAACAAATTACCTGAGCAGAACAACCCAATTGATCGGTTCTCAAGAGAGCTAAGGCGCCCGAAACATCCGGATCGATACCAATAACCCAATCGGAGCCATCATTTTTCCCCGGCAACTCAGCCTCACCACCTGGCGTTTCCAATTTAGAAGGGAAAGGAGAAGAGAGCGAGGATAGCCAATTGTTTTTGAGCTGCACATCGGATACCTTAACCCTAGCTCTCGAATTGGTCCTCGAAATACTACTCTTCCTCCTAATTGGGGCTTCAGTAGTTTCGCTCAATTGAAGCAAATAACCCTAGAAACACAGATCTGAAAACCCTAGAAACAATTTCAAACCCAGATCTGTAAACAATTAAAGAAGAACGAGAAGGGAAAATGGAGGAGGATACGTACCGATCTCGGGGAGGAAGCGGTTGTCGTCGCGACGGGGAGGGGGGACCTTCTCGCCGGCTGTCGCAGTTGTTGTCGCCGAGGATGCAACTGCTCGCGAGGGAGGGAGGGGGAGGAAAGCTTATCGCCGGCTGTCGCAGTCGTCGCCGTCGTCGGGGAAGTCGCCGAAGAGGAGATGCAAGGTTGAAGGGGGTAGTCGGGTTCCACAGATTGTCGGGGGTAGTCAGGGGAGTTCCAACATAAGACTTCCCATATAAGTCCCATAAGTTCGAGATCGAGGCTGATGGATTTCATCAATTTCAGTCCAAATCAGCCATCTTCAGTCCTCCATAAGTCCCCCAGTGCCGAACGCCATTTTAGGAGGGCGATGAGGCGTGCGTCTGATTTCTCCCCATAAGCCCCGTAAGCCCCTCAAATGCACATGATAAGTAAGAAATGTACGCATTCTTTTATTTATAAGTTATATTTTAAGGGAAAAGATAAGGTGATGATTGTAACACCCCCAAAACTTAACCCTTTTGGAAAGGTATTACCGCCAGTGACCCCAGTGTTCCTTACCGAGATCACCCAAGGCTTTACCGTTTAAATACAAATCATGAAATACAATGATACAAAATGATAACCTTATTTACATAAAACACGAGTCCCGGGATTACATCTCAATCCCGAATAGGACAAACACAGAGTTTAAATAAATTACAACGGAAATCTTAAACAAGGCACAGCGGAAAACTTTTAAAAGATATTACAAAAAGGGTTGTGATCGTAATGATCACCTGCCCAAGGATCTCAACCTGATTAAAAGAAATTATTAAAAACGTCGGAAAACCACCGTCGACTCCATAGTCCTTCCAGTCTTCTCATCTACACTCTATCTGATGTGCCGAATCGAACGGATGACACCAGCCCACATGCGGAGAACAAAGTTCGTGGGTTAGTCTACTTAAATAGACTAGCAAGGGTAAAAAGCAGAGTGGTTCGAGTGATCGTAACCGTTTACTATCATTGTTCCTCGAATAATAACCGAAGGGACGATACATAACCCGACACTTTCACGGAATAACAACAAAGGTATGCATGAGAGAAGATTCTGGAAGACTTCATCTTCACAGAAATCGACTCGAAAAGATACTCCAAGAGATTGAGTCTTTAAGGAAATATGACAAATCTGGAATGTTTAACAGAATCAAACAACAATGATTTAAAAGTTGACTGAGATGCTTCGGTTCACGACCAACCTCATCGCATACAGCGAATCCAGATCGGAAAGAGAACGTACTATATTCAAGTCGAGACGAGTTTTCCTAGCTGCACTATGACTTAGCTGCACTACTCGCCCAAGGTTTATTAATCATGTGCACTCGGGCACATATCTTATTTAATTACAAAGCACACATTACTGAAACACATTAATGTTATTAAGAGCGGCACACAGCTTAAATCTCAGGGTGACAATCATGTCAACCCAAATTAAAACACACACAACCCACACGCGGGACTTAACATTATATGCCGAGAAACAACGATGATTATTATTACACCGGGTGACCTTACGTTCACCCTGATTGCACTATACATCGCTTACAGTTTAATTATATGCTTAACTGCACTTATCTTATTAAATTACAACACACACACAGTGTTGAGGCTTTTAAGAATATTCCGAGAACACGAAAGTTATTAAGACACCGGGTGATCTTACATTCACCCTAATTTGCACTGCCACAGCGCTTACAGTTTATTTTACAGGGTGACAGTTACGTCCACCCCAATGCACTAGCTAAGTGCTTAAAACACAGGACTGCTTAAAACACAGGACTGCAATACAGCGCTTATAGTTTAATTATGTGCTTAACTGCACAGTTACGTCCACCCCAATGCACTAGCTAAGTGCTTAAACACTCGTGTTAACTAAACAGTCTAACACAGCAATTAATCACATTAAAGCCATCCAGGCAAACGACTTAAACAAAGAGATAATAGAAACAGCTAATCCTTACTTGGATTAGTTTTCCTATTAATCCACATAAATGCCCGGAAGACGATCACAGATAATAGCGTCGTTCTAGCAGATATACAACCTATTATATGATTTTCCAAAACAGTTTATAAAACCTTTTCCAGACAAACACAGATAATCATTCCAAATTAATTACTCAGATAAACAGCTGATAATTAATGTAAATATGGAACGATGAGCAAGAGCGAACCGCCACTTGCCTTAGTCCGCAGATCTGGAACAAAGCAGAGACAACGGGATTCCGGGCTCGACACGCGTATAGCTCCACTAGCATAAACACCTTCGAGTCGACCCAAAAAGGAACCCTATGTTAGATTCGACAAAGAATAGTACGAATATACGAAAGGCGAAAGAAATCGAAGGATACGAGACCCGATCGAAGGTCTCGGAAGCCAACGCACAACTCCCGGGCAACTACCCTTCACGGCCGGCCACCAAACAATTGCGGCGGGCGCCTCCACCATCACGGCGGTCGCCACCACCATCATGGCGGTCGCCGTCTCAAGCACGGCGGGCGCCGCTCATCGGCTTCCTCCACGGCGACACCAAGAACTTCACGGCGGTCGCCGGCCACAACATGGCAGTCGCCGTCCCCAACACGGAGGTCGCCGTCCACAACACGACGGTCGCCGTTCCTGGCGGCGGTCGCCGTCTCCCTGGCGGCGGTCGCCGTTGCTGAACAGAAACTTAAAAACGGACGAGAAATCTTACCCGCGACGCTCGATTTGGTCCGCCTTTCGCCTTGCTTGGCTTCTAGGCTTCTAAGGGCCTTCCAAGTCTCCTTTGGCCACCGAGAACGACACCAAACGAGCCTCCAACGATCCACGAGAGCTTTCCGAGAGAGAGAGCATTTTTCTTTGGGAGCGTTTTTTAGAGACGAGAAATGGACAGCGTAATGACGTTTTTCACACCCTTTCAAGCTTCACCCATGCCCTCTATTTATAGGCAAAGATGAGGCTTGTTGGGAGCCAAAAAGCCTTCCAATTGTGCCATTGGGTATTAACCCATGGTTAATCCATTTGCACCTCTTGGGCAATAACCAATTGGGTAGAGATTTGGTATTAATCTTAACTCGCGATAACAAAAGTCGTACACGAACGAGTATAGACTTCCAACAAGTCTTAACTGTATAATTCTTCACTGAGAAAAATATTACAGATACAGAGCACATTACAGAATGTCTCCGACTTTCTGAATTAAATCCGACGTACTAAACGGGTGTTCGGGAAAATTCCAAAAATTCCCAGAATAATCCTTACAGAATTACGGGGTATCACAATGATGGAGGCTTAGGAAAAGAGTAAGGATATCCCAGGACCGTCGGATCAAGAAAAAGACCGTCCAAATCAGACAAAGAAAGAATTCGAAAACAATTCGACACGACCGAATTTTTCGCGAAAAAAACGTGTTCCGTGTGCACACGCATTTTGGTCCGTATGCACACATACATTGTTTCGCATGCACACACACGTTGTTTTCATGTGCACACATGTCATTCTGTATGCACACGTAGGTTATTTTTGTTGGTTTTTATACGTATGCACACATGTTATTTCGTACGCGCTTTGAGTCATTTTCGCATGCACACATATGTTATTTTCATGTACACACATGCACACCTATGTTGTTTCACATGCACACATGTCTATTTCACATACACACATAGTGCATTTCGTATGCACAAATAAGCCATTTTCACATGCACACGGTAGTATACTTCGCATGCACTCGATAGTATACTTCGCATGCACACAGTCGTGTTTTCATGTGCACGCGTTTTGTTCATTCCATATGAACGCACGCGTTTTATGCATGCACACAAAAATAAATTTCACGTGCACACCGTAATGTATTTGGCATGCACACAACAATGTATTTGGCATGCACACAGATCTGCATTTCATATGCACGTGAATCCGTCTTTTTCGCGAATAATTCGGCCGTGTCGATTTTTTGCCGATTTTTTCCCAAAATTTTGAAAAGCAATCTGGGCACTCCGTTTGCTTCTCATCTAACGGCTCTTATGCGTCCTCATTCCTCTCCTCCCTTCCCATCATCACTGGATCTCAACCCATATTTTAAAATCAATACACCATATAAGTTAACCATAAGTCCATGGGATGAGTTGGGTAAATGACTCATGTGCAACGTTTTTATTAAAAAACTAAAGCCTTAGAAAACTAACCCCCTTCCCCTAAATCCTATCCCTTAAATCCTATATCCTAAACCTCAAAAACAATATTTTAGAGAGAGAAAAAACAAAGAAGAGAGAGAAAAAAATAAAATAAAATAAGTTAGTAGAGGTAGAAAAAATACATAAAAATTAATAGAAGATAATTTTGTTAATGAAAAACTCTTAAAAGGCTAATGAGCCCAAAACCCTCTAAGTCCATAGCATCGAGATAATTATGTCCAATTCTAGTTTGGGCCATTTGGAGTTCGAGTATGTATTTGAGTTGGCCCAGTCGGATGCAATATATTGGGCTCAATTTATATTGGGCTGGATCGATTTAGTTTTCGGATTTTACACTTGTATAACTTTTTGCTTTTGGTCGGGTTCAGTTCGAGCATACCGGTTCAGTTTAATTTTTGCGGACCGAGTCGGTTGTTGCTATCTGCTGTCTGCACCAGGAAAGCTCCCCAATTCAATCGTTTCTTCAGTTGTTTTTCTTCCCGTATATTTTTATGGTCAAATTTGGCATGATGGAATTAGTGAAGAGCTTCGCTTAGACTAAATTAGTAAGAAAGTACGCAGTTTCTTGCCATAGAATGAGATTAAGGGCTGATTTAGTTATCGTTTTTTGGAATGAATATGAAATTGATTAATTTAAAAAATTGTGATGGATAAAGATAGGAATAAGAAGGGGGTTCTCCTTTGCACCTCTCTTGTTTGATTTCGCATCGCAAGTTAAACGCTACGAGATACCGTTTAACTTTTTTTTTTTACTTTTTTTTTAAACGCTATTATATGCCGTGAGAGTTTTTTTGGGATTTATTGAGATAAAAAAAAAACCGACTCGATTAAAAAGGGTCAGAGTTAAACGCTACGTCGTTGCGTTTAAAATAGACTTGGTTTAATCGAGCCGATTAAGTTTTAAACGCTACGTCGTTGCGTTTAAAAAAAATAAAAAAAAAATCAAAATTGCACTTTTTCCATAATCATGTAGAGAATTTCAATACGAGTCCGTACATAAAAAGTTCGTCCAAAACGGACATCGTTTGCCCCTCCAAAAGCCTACAAAACGAAGCCTTCCTACCCATTTTTTTTTACAATTTGGTGCCCAACATATAGCGCATTGTAGTGGAAATTTTTGGTATTTTCAACATTTTTCTACTATAATTTTGTATAAAATTTTAATACTATAGTTTTGTATAATTTCGTTCATTTATATACTATAGCTATATACTATTGTTATATCGTATAATTATATACTATGGTTATATCATATATTTATATACTATTGATATATTGTATTGTTATATACTATAGATATATACTATTGTTATATCATATAGTTATATATATACTATTGTTATATCGTATAGTTATATACTATGATTATATACTATAATTATATATTATGGTTCTAACGAATAGTTATATACTATGGTTATATCGTATAGTTATATACTATGGTTATATCTTATAGTTATCAATTTGGTTATATCTTACGGTTAGATCTTATAGTTATATACTACGATTATATTCTTAGTTATATACTATGGTTATGTTCTATAGTTATATACTATGGTTATATCCTATAGTTATATATTATGGTTATATCTCATAGTTATATCCAATTTGGTTATATCTTATGGTTATATCATATAGTTATATACTATGGTTATATCGTATAGTTATATACTATTGTTATATCGTATAGTTATATATATACTATGGTCATATCGTATAGTTATATACTATAGCTATATACTATTGTTATATCGTATTGTTATATACTATTGTTATATCGTATAAATATATACTATGGTTATATACTATGGTTATATCTTATAGTTATATCGTATAGTTATATACTATTTTTATATCGTATAGTTATATATATACTATGGTTATATCGTATAGTTATATATTATAGCTATATACTATGGTTATATCGTATAGTTATATACTATAGCTATATACTATTGTTATATCGTATAGTTATATACTATTGTTATATCGTATTGTTATATACTATAGCTATATACTATTGTTATATCGTATAATTATATACTATGGTTATATCCTATAGTTATATACTATGATTACATCTTATAGTTATATCAAATTTGGTTATATCTTATGGTTATATCCTATAGTTATATACTATGGTTATATCGTATAGTTATATACTATTGTTATATCGTATAGTTATATATATAATATGGTTGTATCGTATAGTTATATATATACTATGGTTATCGTATAATTATATATTATGGTTATATCGTATAATTATATACTATTGTTATATCGTATAGTTATATACTATTGTTATATCGTATAATTATATACTATGGTTATATCTTATAGTTATATACTATGGTTATATCCTATAGTTATATACTATGGTTATATCGTATAGTTATATATATACTATGGTTATATCGTATAGTTATATACTATAATTATATATTATGGTTCTAAAGTACTATGGTTATATACAAATTTTATATCATATAGTTATATACTATGGTTATATCGTATAGTTATATACTATTGTTATATCGTATAATTATATATATACTATGGTTATATCGTATAGTTATATACTATTGCTATATACTATTGTTATTGTAATATCCCTCATTTTATAAGGATATTTTGGACCTTTTCCAACTCCCGTATTGCACGTCGAATTTATTTCAGAGAAGTTCAGACATTCGGTAATATGTT
Source organism: Rheum nobile (assembly GCA_027886185.1). NCBI lineage: Eukaryota > Viridiplantae > Streptophyta > Magnoliopsida > Caryophyllales > Polygonaceae > Rheum > Rheum nobile. The sequence goes on along the minus strand of WOAB01000500.1, from coordinate 1,638,536 downwards.
TGATCTCTGTAATAATTTTTCTTAGTGAAATAAAATACATTTCGACGTATTTTGAGACTTAATACTCGTTCGTATACGATTATTTTTATCCCGGGCTAAGGCCAAGTTGATCCAAAGCTAAAACGGATGAAAAATGGCCTTGGCGGTGACCGCCGTAAGGCAAGCGGCGACCGCCGCCAACTAGCCGACGTCATCATCATCCTCATCTGGCCAAGTTTCCAAGTGGCCTAGGAATGCGGCGACCGCCGCCAAAGACCCATAAGGGCGGCGACCTCTTGCCGGTCGCGGCGACCGCCGCCACTGTTGCAAGGCTAGTTGCAGGGGCTTGCCGGCGACCGGGGGACGACTCGATCTTGGCCCTCCATGTTGCATTTCTTACCCATTTCTTGTCCCCTGACTTTGGCTATAAAAGGGGAAGGTTTGGGATCAGATTGGGCACAAAACCGAGCTCTAATCTCTCCCAAATCGTCTCGCCGGAGTTTTGAGCTTCTCGCCGGATTTTTCGAGCTCTCGTCTGAGCTTCGTCGGTGTTACTTGGTGGTTGCAAAGTGAAGCTTTGGAAGCCCTTAGAAGCTTAGAATCCAAAGCAAGGCAAAGGAGAAGCAAAACAATCGACGTCGGTGAGTTTTTGCTCTCGTGTATATTTTCTGGTGTTCGTAGCGGCAATCGCCTCCACGAACAGCGGCGACCGCCGCCCAGAAGCTTTTGGCTTGTTTCGGCCTTGGCTTCTGTGGCTTTCGATCGAGCTTCGTTCCTTTCGATTCCTTTCGTTATTCTTTAGATTTATACTCGTGTTTGTCGAATCTAACTTAGGATTTCTTTATGGGTCGATCCGAAGGAATCTGTGTTGCCAGATTTGTCCCTGTTTCGAGCCCGGAAATCCCATCGTCATCATTAAGCTTCTGCGGATTTAAGGCAAGTGGCGGTTTGCTCTTGCTCATCATTCCATATTTCAATTAATTATCAATTGTTTAAATTGTTAATTAATTTGGGATCATTTACTGATTTATTGTTCGTTGGAAACAGTTTTGTTAAATGATATGTTAAAAGATGATATTATAATAGGTTGTATATCTGTTAGAACAACGCTATTATATATATGATTAAAACATGATATTATACTAGGTTGTATATCTGCGAGAACAACGCTAGTATAGATATATGTTTTTGATGTTGGCCATGATGGCTGTGATGTGGATTATTACTATGTTGAACTGTTTAGTTAGCACGAGTATTCATAGGAACGTTACTGGGACCCTGGGGTCCATTCGTTTCTTGATAATTATTGGTTGAGAGGGCATCGGAGACCCTAACACCAACTGGCGGATCATGATCGTCCTCTATCCGAGTATAGAGGTGGTGCACTTAGCTAGTGTCACAAACCTTGGGAAGGATTCCCTTCGATATATGTCCCTCATGACGAAACATATATCTAAAAGCTTATAACGTGATGTGTGTTTTGGAATTAAATGAGATAAGTGTCGTTGTCGCACATAATTAATATACCCTTGGGCGAGCAGTGCAGCTAGGCTGTAGTACAGCTAGGAAAGCTCATCTTGATTTTTAAACACTTGTGTGTAATTATTAATGTTCCCCAACATTTGTCATGTTTCCGATAAGGCTCATTTTCGTTGGAGTCTTCTTCTGGGATTGATTGCTGTGAGACTCGGTCTCCAGAATCTTCTCTTGATCATGTCTTTTCATTGATTTCAGTAGAAGTATGGTGGTTGACTATCGTCATCGGTTGTTATTCGAGAAACGATGAGTCTAACCTAATACGACTATTTCGGACCACTCTGCTTTATACTCTTGTTTAGTATTTCATTAGACTAACCAACCGTAATTGTTCTTTGCATGGTTGGCTGGTGTCATACGTTCGATTCGGCACATCAGATAAGTTGTCATCCCGTGAAGGCTAGAACGACTATAGAAGCAAACGGTGTTTTGACAAGTTTATTCAAGTTAAGATCCATGGCGGGTGATCATTGCGATCAAGACCCTTTTGTTGTTTATTTAAAGTCTCCCGCTGTGTTAAATATGTTTTGTGTAAAGACTTCCGCTGTATTTCTGATGTATTTGGAATTTTGTTGTAATTCCGAGACTTTGGTTTAAATGAAAGTTATGATATTTTGTATCATAATTGTTGTTTGATGATTTATATCAACTGGTAAAGCCTTGTGTGACATCGGACAGAACGTCTGAGGTCACTGGCGGTAATGCCTTTCCAAGGGAATATTTGGGGGTGTTACAGACTTGGTATCAGAGTCGAATTTTTTTTTACGGGTGGGTTTTAAAACATTTTCTTGGAACAAATTTTTTATAAAACTGTTTACTCGTTTGAAACTGAGAAATATTTTCGAAGGCTCTGAATTTTCAAAGAATTTTTTTACCGTTCTAGTCGTGCCTTCTTCTTTAGTCTAATATGGAAACGAACTTCGATATTTAGAAAGACTAATTCTATGTTCGTCACTCGTAGATTCTGAGTGCTTTCGTTTCTCTTCAAAAGGACTCGGAAGAAGCCGATGTGGTTTCACCATCTCTAGTAAGGGTTAAATTCCCAGTTTTCTCGTTATGATTTGAGGTTGTAGAACCTAGTAACTCGGTTTGAAGTTCATCTAATGAAATTACCTAGTTTGATCTCTTCTAAGTTGATTTCATTACGTTAAGTACATAGGAAGATATTAATGTATGAAATCCTTGGAATTTGATCGGTAAATAGATGGTGAACACGAGGAACACTATCCGTGCTGGTGCTGGGCCGAGTAATGACCCCAGACCAAACGTGAGGAATGTTGTGAACCCTGTGGAGGAACACGAGTCTGTTTCTCATAACAATCCAGGAGGCAATGACCAAGCTCAGGCCGACGCTCCAGTGGTGTTTGATGCAGCAGCAATGGAAGCAATACGAGGAATCGTTATGCAAGCATTTACAGATATAATGCGACCAAACGCGCCTCAGGCACAGGCTGTGCCAATTCCTCCATTAGTTCCTAGGCTTGAGGAACAAGATGTCCATGTACACCGAGAAGAGGCAGTCAGGAATAGAGGTGATTATGGCTGAGCACTAAAGGCCATTAACTCTATGAGGCCTGACAGCTATGATGGAAAAGGGGAGCCAGTCAGAGTGGCTCACTGGTTCTCACATATGGAACGGTTGTTTCGTAACATTGAGTGCACAGAAGCGGAAAAAAGTGCACATTGCTTCCCTTCAATTGAAGGAAGATGCTAGCGAATGGTGGGAGAACACCGGTCTAACTGATCATGTTGATTTGAACTGGGGAATGTTCAAGGCTAAAATGACTGATCGTTTCTTCTCTCGAGCTATGAGAGAAGAAAAGCATAAGGAATTCCTCTATCCTAAGACGGATGGATTAAAAGTGACTGAGCTTGCGACCAAGTTCAATCATTTGCTACAGTACGCTGGGCCAGCGGTGTCCAGTGAGGAGCAGAAGATCTGATACTTCCATGAATGGATGAGCCCAGATATTAAGCCATGGATGGTGCGTCACGGATGCTCTACCTTGGAGCAGTACGTGGATGCAGCCTATAAGTTGGAGGTGACTCTGGAGGAGTTGACCAAGAAGCGTAATAGCCAGAGGCAGGTGCAGAACCAGCCTCAGGCGAGTGGATTTAAACGTCCTGCGCCACCATCTGATTTTGCCAAATCTGGCCGAGTAAAGACGGATATGACCCAAGGAGGGTCAACACAACAGTCGGGTCAGGGAAAGAGTCCGATCCAATGTCACAATTGTGGTGTAACTGGGCACAAAAGCTTTGCATGTCAGAAGGAAAGGAAGACGTGTTTTGGTTGTGGAAAGGAAGGACATTTGCAAAGGTTCTGTTGGCAGGGAAAGCAGGAAGGAGCGGAGTCACGGCAGGGGTCTGTTAATCAGAACAACCGACCTAGGTTCAGTCCGGTGGAAGCTTCTAGTCCTTCGATGCAGACAGCTGCACAGAACAAGGGGAAAGCCCCAGTGGCTTCTGGAAGTCAAGGTCAACGCCTTTACGAGATGCGTGAGGCGGATGGACCCGATACTCCATATGCTTAAAGTGCTTATTACCTTCTGTTGGTATGTTGTTGATTTGGGTGTTATCCAGTCTTTCGTTTTGGATAGCTATGTAGTAAGTTAAGTTGTGTGTGCAACGAGGTTGTGAACCTTTTGTTGTAACTCTTCTTATATATGAACCTTTGGTTTATACCAAGTTAGTGTTTCGTTACTTGGTATGAGGTGAGGTTGTAACACCCCCAAAACTTAACCCTTTTGGAAAGGTATTACCGCCAGTGACCCCAGTGTTCCTTACCGAGATCACCCAAGGCTTTACCGTTTAAATACAAATCATTAAATACAATGATACAAAATGATAACCTTATTCATATAAAACACGAGTCCCGGGATTACATCCCAATCCCGAATAGGACAAACACAGAGTTTAAATAAATTACAACGGAAATCTTAAACAAGGTACAGCGGAAGACTTATAAAAGATATTACAAAAAGAGTTATGATCGTAATGATCACCTGCCCAAGGATCTCAACCTGATTAAAAGAAATTATTAAAAATGTCGGAAAACCACCGTCGACTCCATAGTCCTTCTAGCCTTCTCATCTACACTCCATCTGATGTGCCGAATCGAACGGATGACACCAGCCCACATGCGGAGAACAATGTTCGTGGGTTAGTCTACTTCAATAGACTAGCAAGGGTAAAAAGCAGAGTGGTTCGAGTGATCGTAACCGTTTACTATCATTGTCCCTCGAATAATAACCGAAGGGACGATACATAACCCGACACTTTCACGGAATAACAACAAAGGTATGCATGAGAGAAGATTTTGGAAGACTTCATCTTCACAGAAATCGACTCGAAAAGAGACTCCAAGAGATTGAGTCTTTAAGGAAATATGACAAATCTGGAATGTTTAACAGAATCAAACAACGATGATTTAAAAGTTGACTGAGATGCTTCGGTTCACGACCAACCTCATCGCATACAGCGAATCCAGATCGGAAAGAGAACGTACTACATTCAAGTCGAGACGAGCTTTCCTAGCTGCACTATGACTTAACTGCACTACTCGCCAAAGGTTTATTAATCATGTGCACTCGGGCACATATCTTACTTAATTACAAAACACACATTACTGAAACACATTAATGTTATTAAGAGCGGCACACAGCTTAAATCTCAGGGTGACAATCATGTCAACCCAAATTAAAACACACACAACCCACACGCGAGACTTAACTTTATTATGCCGAGAAACAACGGCGATTATTATTACACCGAGTGACCTTACGTTCACCCTGATTGCACTATACAACGCTTACAGTTTAATTATGTGCTTGACTGCACTTATCTTATTAAATTACAACACACACACACACAGTGTTGAGGCTTTTAAGAATATTCCGAGAACACGGAAGTTATTAAGACACCGGGTGATCTTACGTTCACCCTGATTTGCACTGCCACAGCGCTTACAGTTTATTTTACAGGGTGACAGTTACGTCCACCCCAATGCACTAGCTAAGTGCTTAAAACACAGGACTGCAATTAAGCTCATCCAATGGCGCTAGCAAGGCGCTTAAAACACTTCAGATCCTTACATGTGGATAAGAAGCACAGATCATGACCCTTAAATTATTCGGCAATAACCCCGAGGAATATTATGATTTACAGAAACGACAAATCCTTACTTGGATTAGCGTTCCCACGAATATTAAATTATAAAGAAACGACTAATCCTTACTTGGATTAGCGTTCCTACGCACATTAAGTTATAAAGAAACGACTAATCCTTACTTGGATTAGCGTTCCTACAAACACTCGTGTTAACTAAACAGTCTAACACAGCAATTATTCACATTAAAGCCATCGAGGCAAACGACTTAAACATAGAGATAATAGAAACAGCTAATCCTTACTTGGAATAGTTTTCCTATTAATCCACATAAATGCCCGGAAGGCGATCACAGATAATAACGTCGTTCTAGCAGATATACAACCTATTAAATAATTTTCCAAAACAGTTTATAAAACCTTTTCCAGACAAACACAGATAATCATTCCAAATTAATTACTCAGATAAACAGCTGATAATTAATGTAAATATGGAACGATGAGCAAGAGCAAACCGCCACTTGCCTGAATCCGCAGAGTTTGAACGAAGCCTAACGACGATGAAATTCCGGGCTCGACACGCGTATAGCTCTGACAGATTACGGGTCCACACGCGATCCGGCATATGACATATTAATTAATATCAATTAATTTGACTGGACAAATTTAAGGAATTATATTTAATAAATATTTATGATATTAAATCATAAAATATTTATTAAATTTTCCTAAAGAAAATACGGACGAAAGGGTATCGAAATTATACCGCTCGAATGATTTCGGGTCGAATCTGGACTGAAAGGGTTTTGGGCCTCACGGCCCAACAACAATTAAAACAAGGGATGGGGCCCACCTTCACTATTCCTCCTTCTTCAACCCATCTTACCCTGCCTTCTTCCCGACTGCAACAACAACAACAGCCCAACAACACACCGCAACGCACAACGGAGCAACAACCACGCTGGCGCTGGTCTTCTCGCCGGGGAGGAGCTGTAGCGGCTTACGGCGGAGCAACGGCGGCACGCGGCAGCTCACGGCTCCACTACAGCAGCGACGCAAATCCGGGGCTAGCCTCGTCGCCGCCTGGACTACCTCTCCGTCGCCGGCAAGAGCAGCAGCAAATGGAGGCACCGGTCGTGCGGAAGGAAGGAGATCGGAGGCAGCAGCGGCACAGCAATGACAACGCGGCACAACAACAGCTCGGACAGCTCCACATCAACGATCGGCGCGACCTCTTGACGACTCCGGCGAGCAAATCCACGAGAGAAGGAGAGAAAGACGAGGGGGAGCTCGGTCTTAAATGGCCACAATGTCCCGACAATCCATCATAGGGAGAAGGGCTCGAGAAAGCTATGCCGGGGAGGGCTCGAGAAAGCTATGCCGGGGAGTAGCCTTTCGGCGCCACACATGTCGGGGGAGACAAGGAGTAGGGGTTTTAGAATATTAAAATGGGGATGGGCATTTAACCCGGAAATTATCTGTTTGTCTCTAAACAAATATTCCAAGTCCCGAAAATACATTAAATGTATTTTATACCACTCAGGGAATTATTATGGATATCATGGATATTTCAGAAAATCCAAACTCCACAAAAAGCGAAATAATTAATTAGTGAAGGTTGAGAAAAATTACTCAAATAACCTTACTAAAAATTTAGGGATATTACAGAGGTCTCGTGTTCGAGACTCACCAACAACCTCTTAGGAGATGGCTGTCTATTAATTAGGTGGAGCTACCTAGGATGAGTTGAGATGTATGGACAGCGGCTCATGGCAACAGTGGACGCTGGTAATGGTTGGGCCTGGGCTCGGAGCCACTAGTGGGCCGTCTGTGAACCATGTAATAGGCTGGTCCAAAATGGTGACCATTTAGTTGGAACCAAGCGTCTTTTGGAAATTCCGATTACCATTTAGGGTAAGGAGTTCGAGGTAGATTTAATTTGGTTAGCCATGGTTCCATACGATATTATTCTCGGTATGGACTGGCTGACGCGTCATGAGGCGGTGATCGATTTTAATTCAAGAACTGTGACGGTGTCATCTGGGGGCCAGTGTGTGTGCAAATTCAAGGGTCGGAATGACGCTGATAACGGCAGGCTCATCAATGTGATGGCTGCGTTTAAGCTACTTTGACAAGGTTGTGTCGAGTATCTTTGCTACCTGGATCCGCCCATGAAAGATGAACCATCAATTCTTGATATTCCTGTGATTAGTGAGTTTTCGGATGTCTTTCCGAAAGAGATTCATGGATTACCCCCGAAGCGTGACGTGAAATTTTCTATTGATTTTGAGCCTGGTACCGCGCCGATTTCGGAGGCACCGTACCGGATGGCTCCTGATTGAGATGCAAGAGTTGAAGAAGCAACTCGAGGATTTTCTTGACAAGGATTATATAAGGCCGAGTGCATCGCCTTGGGGTGCCCCGATTTTGTTTGTCAAGAAAAAAGATGGATCGTTTCGACTGTGTATCAACTAGCGAGAGTTGAATAAAGTCACGATCAAGAATAAATATTCGTCGTTAAGGATTGATGATCTGTTGGATCAATTGCGAGGAGCAAAAGTCTTTTCCAAAATCGATCTGAGGTGTGGTTACCACCAACTCAGGACTCGTAAGGAAGATATTCCGAGGATTGCTTTCTGGATGAGATGTGGTCACTACGAGTTCGTAGTCACCAATGCTCCAGTAGTTTTCATGGACCTGGTGAATCAATGTTTTCGCCAGTACTTGGATAAGTTCGTGGTGGTCTTCATCGATGGTATTTTGATCTATTCCCTGAGCAAGGAGGCTCATGAGGGTCAGTCCTTAGACAAATCAGCTATATGCGAAGTTGTCTAAATGTGACTTTTGGATCAAGGAAATGACCTTCTTAGGCCATGTGATCAGTGAAGATAGGGTTATGATTGATTCCCAGAAGGTCAAAGCGGTAGCTATATGGAAGCATCCTCAGGATGTGAATGAGGTGCACAGTTTTCTACAGATAGTTCGTAGAGGGATTTTCTAAGATCGCCCTACCAATGTCTGACCGAGGTTACTTGAGAGACTGAAGAGGATATGCTTAGACGCTTTCCCGAGTTATTTTCGGCCTAGAATAGTCAAGTTTCGGGGTCAAAACTTCTTTTAAGGGGGAGGTAATGTAATATCCCTCATTTTATAAGGATATTTTGGAATTTTTTCAACTCCCGTATTGCACGTCGAATTTATTTCAGAGAAGTTCAGACATTCGGTAATATGTTTGATCTCTATAATAATTTTTCTTAGTGAAATAAAATACATTTCGACGTATTTTGGGACTTAATACTCGTTCGTGTACGATTATTTTTATCCCGTGCTAAGGCCAAGTTGATCCAAAGCTAAAACGAATGAAAAATGGCCTTGGTGGCGACCGCCGCCAACTAGCCGACGTCATCATCATCCTCATCTGGCCAAGTTGCCAAGTGGCCTAGGAATGTGGCGACCGCCGCCAGAGACCCATAAGGGCGGCGACCGCCGCCACTATTGCAGGGCTAGTTGCAGGGGCTTGTCGGCGACCGGGGGATGACTCGATCTTGGCCCTCCACGTTGCATTTCTTGTCCCCTGACTTTGGCTATAAAAGGGGAAGGTTTGGCATCAGATTGGGCACAAAACCGAGCTCTAATCTCTCCCAAATCGTCTCGCCGGAGTTTCGAGCTTCTCGCCGGATTTTTCGAGCTCTCGTCTGAGCTTCGTCGGTGTTACTTGGTGGTTGCAAAGTGAAGCTTTGGAAGCCCTTAGAAGCTTAGAATCCAAAGCAAGGCAAAGGAGAAGCAAAACAATCGACGTCGGTGAGTTTTTGCTCTCATGTATATTTTCTGGTGTTCGTAGCGGCGACCGCCGCCCATAAGCTTTTGGCTTGTTTCGGCCTTGGCTTCTGTGGCTTTCGATCGGGCTTCGTTCCTTTCGATTCCTTTCGTTATTCTTTCGATTCGTACTCGTGTTTGTCAAATCTAACTTAGGATTTCTTTATGGGTCGATCCGAAGGAATCTGTGTTGCCATATCTGTCCATGTTTCGAGCCCGGAAATCCCATCGTCATCATTAAGCTTCTGCGGATTTAAGGCAAGTGGCGGTTCGCTCTTGCTCATCATTCCATATTTCAATTAATTATCAATTGTTTAAGTTGTTAATTAATTTGGGATGATTTACTGATTTATTGTTCGTTGGGAACAGTTTTGTTAAATGATATGTTAAAAGATGATATTATAATAGGTTGTATATCTGTTAGAACAATGCTATTATATATATGATTAAAACATGATATTATACTAGGTTGTATATCTGCGAGAACAACGCTAGTATAGATATATGTTTTTGATGTTGGCCATGATGGATGTGATGTGGATTATTATTGTGTTGAACTGTTTAGTTAGCACGAGTATTCGTAGGAACGTTACTGGGACCCTGGGGTCCAGTCATTTCTTGATAATTATTGGTTGAGAGGGCATCAGAGACCCTGACACCAACTGGCGGATCATGATCGTCCTCTATTCGAGTATAGAGGTGGTGCACTTAGCTAGTGTCACAAACCTTGGGAAGGATTCCCTTCGATATATGTCCCTCATGACGAAACATATATCTAAAAGCTTATAACGTGATGTGTGTTTTGGAATTAAATGAGATAAGTGTCGTTATCGCACATAATTAATATACCCTTGGGCGAGCAGTGCAGCTAGGTTGTAGTGCAGCTAGGAAAGCCCGTCTTGATTTTTAAACGCTTGTGTGTAATTATTAATGTTCCCCAACATTTGTCATGTTTCCGATAAGACTCATTTTCGTTGGAGTCTTCTTCTGGGATTGATTGCTGTGAGACTCGGTCTCCAGAATCTTCTCTTGATCATGTCTTTTCATTGATTTCAGTAGAAGTATGGTGGTTGACTATCGTCATCGGTTGTTATTCGAGAAACGATGAGTCTAACCTAATACGACTATTTTGGACCACTCTGCTTTGTACCCTTGTTTAGTCTTTCATTAGACTAATCAACCGTAATTGTTCTCTGCATGGTTGGCTGGTGTCATCCGTTCGATTCGGCATATCAGATAAGTTGTCATCCCGTGAAGGCTAGAACGACTATAGAAACAAACGGTGTTTTGACAAGTTTATTCAGGTTAAGATCATTGGCGGGTGATCATTGCGATCAAGACCCTTTTGTTGTTTATTTAAAGTCTTCCGTTGTGTTAAATATGTTTTGTGTAAAGACTTCCGCTGTATTTCTGATGTATTTGGAATTTTGTTGTAATTCTGAGACTTTGGTTTAAATGAAAGTTATGATATTTTGTATCATAATTGTTGTTTGATGATTTATATCAACTGGTAAAGCCTTGGGTGACATCGGACAGAACGTCTGAGGTCACTAGCGATAATGCCTTTCCAAGGGAATATTTGGGGGTGTTACAGTTATATCGTATAGTTATATACTATTGTTATATCGTATAATTATATACTATGGTTATATCGTATTGCTATATACTATTGTTATATCGTATAGTTATATACTATTGTTATATCGTATAATTATATACTATGGTTATATCTAGACCTGTACAAGTCCGGGCTAGCCCGCCCGGCCCGGACTGCCCACCCGGTATAAAAACCGGGCCTAGACAAGTATATTGGCCCGGTCGGGCCGGGCCAGCCCGGTACAGTACCGGGCCGGGCACGGACACACTTCTAGGCCCGACCGGGCATATAAGCCCGGCCCGGTACTATTCATATTAATAATATATATTTATATATAAGTATAAATAACAAAAAATTAAAAACCCTAACCTAATCCCTTCTTTTCCTTTCCTTTCCAGTTTCCGCCTCCATCCTCTCTTCAAACTCCATCTCCATCCCAAACCATCTCCATCCCTCGCTATCTCCATCTCCATCCCAGACCATCTCGAGTCTCGACTCTCCCTTCTCCACTTCTCCATCTCCATCCTCCTCCATCTCCATCCCCCTCCATCACGTCGCGCCACCGAGTCACCACCGCTGAGCAGTCGCAACCAGTCGCCACCGCCGAGCAGTCGCAACCAGTCGCCACCTCCATCTCCATCCCCCGCTAGGCCAGTCGCAATCGCAACCATCCCCCGCTAGGCCAGTCGCAGTCGCAACCAGTCGCCACCGCCGAGCCACCTCCATCCTACGCTAGGCCAGTCGCCACCGAGCCCTTGCCAGGTATCCACCGTCGATTTGCGTAAGGCCTGAGGTAATTGATTTTTCCTTCCACTGTAACAGCCCTCCGTTCACAATTCTCCATTTTTTTGCTGAGATTGAGATGGTTTGCTGAGATGGTTCAATCAATTAGGGCTCGTAGATTAATACGTCCATAGTGTTATTTCAACCACTTTGCTGAGATGGTTTGCTGAGATTGAGATGGTTTGCTGAGATAGTGAGATGGTTCAACCAATTTGCTATTTCTTACTGCAATACGCATACGCCATTTGCTGTTTTTTGTGTTTTTGCTGAGATGGTTCAACCAATTAGGGCTCATAGATTAATACGTCCATATCTAATTAATACAGGGAGTCATTTGCTATTTCGTTTGTTTTTCATATAGGCTCATAGATTATATATGCTGATATTGGTGATAGTGACAATGATGATGTGGGAAGGAACACTAGATATGCTGATTGTGACTATGAATCTGATGGTGAGGATCTGGATGATTTTATGAATAAGGAGGCACATACAGAAATCAGTACAGAGCTTGACCTTTATTTGAATGAAAATCCCTCTAAAAAGGAAGAGGGTTTTGATATTTTGAGTTATTGGAAGACTTCTTCTCGATTTGTTGTTCTTTCTGCTTTGGCTCGTGACATTTTATGTATCCCCGTGTCTACAGTTCCTTTAGAATCTGCTTTTAACATGGGGAAGAAAATAATTACTTCTTGTAGAAGCTCTCTTGCCTCCTCAACGGTTGATCCAGGTAAAATATTATATATTATATAGGATTGGATCCAGGTAAAATATTATATAACTTAAAGTAGTTGCTTTTGATATTATAAAGTTCTTTACCTATTTATTCACACTCTATCTAACATGTTATTTTCAAATTATAAGGTCCTCATAGTTGCTTCATCATTGGTCCTCGTGCTGAACATGAGGATGGAGAAGTTGTAGAGTAGAGATGGTGTTTGAAGAGCAAGGAGCCAAAGAAGATTAGAGGATTGCTCGTTATTGTGTTCCTTTTGTTTGGTTTGCAATGTGGATTTGTATTTTCGGATTTTTTCATGGAATTGTATCTTTATGATGTTGCCTTGTTGGCACTTGGCACTCTTGTTTGCAGGATTGTTGTGTTTTTATGTTGTACTTTTGCAGGATTGTTGAACTTGTACTTGGTGCAAATGATTTACACTTTTGTAGGATTGTTGAATGTTTCTTTTTCTTTGGTTATATTTTGCTTTTATATTTGTGATATATGTTGCAAATGATTTGCATTTTTTCAGGAGGAGGATTTCAGGTACCCAACAATAACATCATATTAAAAAAAAATGTAATAAGTCATTTTTTAAATGTGTATAAAATGCAGAAAAATGAACCGGGCTAGCCCGCCGGGCTACCCGGCCCGGTTGACCGGACGGGTCCGGACAGAAAACCCAGCCCGGTTGGACCGGGCGGGCTTAGCCCGGCCCGGTCAACCGGGTAAAAAAATGCGAAATACCCGGTCCGAGCCCGGACTTGTACAGGTCTAGTTATATCGTATAGCTATATGCTATTGTTATATCGTATAGTTATATACTATTGTTATATCGTATAATTATATACTATGGTTATATCGTATAGCTATATACTATTGTTATATCGTATAGTTATATACTATTGTTATATCCTATAATTATATACTATGGTTATATCGTATAGTTATATACTATTGTTATATACTATAACTATATACTATTGTTATATACTATAACTATATACTATTGTTATATCGTATAGTTATATACTATTGTTATATACTATAGCTATATACTATTGTTATATCGTATAGTTATATATTATTGTTATATCGTATAATTATATATTATGGTTATATCGTATATCTATATACTATTGTTATATCGTATAGTTATTAACTATTGTTATATCGTATAGTTATATACTATGGTTATATTGTATAGTTAAATACTATAATTATATATTATGGTTCTAACGTACTGTGGTTATATACAAATTTTATATCGTATAGTTATATACTATTGTTATATCGTATAGTTATATATATACTATGGTTATATCGTATAGTTATATACTATTGTTATATCGTATAGTTATATACTATTGTTATATCGTATAATTATATACTATGGTTATATCGTATAGCTATATACTATTGTTATATCGTATATTTATATACTATTGTTATATCGTATAATTATATACTATGGTTATATCGTATACCTATATACTATTGTTATATCGTATAGCTATATACTATGGTTATATCGTATACCTATATACTATTGTTATATCGTATAGCTATATACTATTGTTATATCGTATAGTTATATACTATTGTTATATCGTATAATTATATACTATGGTTATATCATATAGTTATATACTATAGCTATATACTATTGTTATATCGTATAGTTATATACTATTGTTATATCGTATTGTTATATACTATAGTTATATACTATTGTTATATCGTATAGTTATATATTATTGTTATATCGTATAATTATATATTATGGTTCTAACGTATAGTTATATACTCGTATTAAATTTTTATAGAAAATTAGAGTAAAAAAATGCCGAAAATACCAAAATTTTTCACTATAATGCGCTATATGCTGGACACCAAATTGTAAAAAAAAAAGGTAGGAAGACTTCGTTTTTTGGTTTATGGAGGGACAAACGATATACCAAAAAATTTCACTACGGACTCGTATTGAAATTCTCTACATGATTATGGAAAAAAGTGCAATTTTGATTATTTTTTTAAACGCAACGGCGTAGCGTTTAAACTGAACCATTTTTTTTTAACCGGTTTACTTTTTTATTTATAAAAGCTATGTCGTTGCGTTTAAACTGAATTGATTCAGAAAGTTGAACCGGTTCGGTTTAAACGCAACGACGTAGCATTCAATTTTTATTTTTTTTAAACGTTACAACGTTGCGTTTAAAAGCGATGCGAAACACAAAATTTCCGGGTGCAAACAAGTTTCCCGAATAAGAATGGATTTTACTTCAATCTATAAATATATAAAGTAGACTAAAGGTGTAATTAATGCCTAATAAATATGAGAAATTATCTCTTATTTTTTTGTTAAACTTTCATTACAATCTATATCTTGTAATATAGCTTAATGGTTAAAAACACTCTCATAATACAAAAGGTCTAGGGTTCAATTCCCCTTCTTAACAACTTAATTTTATTATTTTATCTTTTTTTGTTTATATTAATTAGTTACTCAAATCTTTATATCTATCGATTTATCTATCTATCTTCTACATATAAAATAGAGCTTTTGTCCAATTAATGACTCATTAATTTAGCCTCTAAATAAATCATTTTTCAATTACAATTGATTTGTTAAATCTTTCAAATTTTAATGTACATGTTCAATAAAAAAACTTAGCGTTATAAAAGTTATTGTCCAATTAAAAAATCATTATTTAGTCTTCAAATTAAACAATTTCTCAATTACAATCCATCTGTTAAATCTTTCAAATTCTAATACACATAATAAATCTATATCTATCTATAAACATATAAAGAAGACTTTTTGAACAATCAATGCTCATTTTCTTACCCTTCAATCTTAATTGCGTTTCACCTTTTACTTTCCATCAATTTTGACAATTAAAACAATTTCCATCTAATCTCTGACGGTTGTATGCTTGATTGTTTGGCCTTTAATCCAATTATATTTTATTTAAACTCAATTTTGATTACCAATTAATACTCAAATTACGTTACTATTTTTTTACGTTACTTATTTTGCCGGTCATATGTTAATTTCAATCACAATACCTACACATTCATATTCCAAAACTATTCTAAATCAAACGTCTATTAATATTCCGAACATAACACTTATCTATATAATTGGTATTGCATATGAGGGGGTAGAACACAAGCAACAAACATGGCATGCACAATCAACTTTCTATTACTATTATATTCTTTTATTAATATTCCGAACATAACACTTATCAATTAGTATCGAAGTGAAATTGCAATCCCATTTGACATTGACTTGACATTGATTTCGTGCAATAGATCACCGCAATATGAGGTATTTTAATTTTAATGTCCTCAATCTCTTTATCTATACTTTTTTGTTCTGTTTTTCTTACATTATTGTACGCATTGCTAGGCAAAAAATATATGCTTATATTCTTTTATTTGCTTTTGACAAAAAAAAACTTTTATTCGCTTTATAAGTATATATTTAAGACTTGCATTTTGAAATATTGATTTTTATTCATATAATACATTTTAGCTTACAATATCACAATATAAAATAGTAAAATTGACTACAAAATTATTTGTTAAAAAAAATAACCCATTTTTTTGTTCATTTTTATTCCCAGTAAATCCAAAAGATCATTGATCATCTTAACAATGGAAACTTTCATTCTCCCTTTTTCTTAGGAAAAAAATAAAAATCAATTCTTTTATGATATTATGAACATATGAAAAAAATGTCTGAATTCTAGGAAAGTATCATCGAAATCCTTATTATACTGATATAAATAATCATAAGGTCAACCAGACTCCAAATACCTCAATTTTCTTACTCATAAAAGTTATTAATTGCTAGAAATGTACAAAAAAAAACAATACTATAAATGTAAAAAACTGATAAGAAAGTTATTAATTCTTTAACAAAACTAACAAATACATTGAGGTACACAATAACATTATAGAATTACTATTTTGATTCATCGAATATAAAAATAACATTAACATGTCAACCTATTAATAAAATTAAAAAATCTAACGTGCATTAAATTATGGAAAAAAAACTGAAAAACATTGAATTAGCATATATATGCTACTTAATTGTGCAAACATGTAACTAAAAAAATACTTTAGTATATATATAGTACCTAAGAATATTCTTAATTATGTTAATATTCGAATAAATAAACAATGATATCATGAATGTATAATTATTGAATTCACACCATGTTAAAATCTCTAAATTTGACAATAAAATGTGAAATGATTTACTCAAAATGATTTAGAAATACTAAATGTATAATAAAATGGGTACAAACTTCATTTTATCATTGCATCGGATTGGAGTTTCAATACTGAAGTATATAGTATTCTATTATTTATAGTACAAAACATAGTAAAGTTTTACATAAGAGTAATAAAATGATTTTCAGCTCATATATTTTTATTAATGTTCATTAGATAAATATTAATTAAATATAAAATATAAAATTAGTAAACATAAATCAAAGAGAAAAAAAACAGTTAAAAATTGAAAAAGAATACCAGATTACTATTAATTATTTTGATTTTTTCGAATATAAAATTAACATTGCAGAAGAAATGTCAAATAGGATCATGTTATTTTCTTTTGTATTATCATTTACTTTGATGATTTGACTCCATGTATGTGTTAAGACTTAAGACATATATTGATATACATATGGAATAAATTCCTTTTTCAAAACATTTTAAAATTCTATTTTTATCTATAGATATACCATTTTCCATTAAATAATCTTAGGTTGTATAAAAATCTAGATATAAAATCTATGTTTATTTATTTATTTACTTTTATCCTATTTATAATCAATAGTTTTTTTTAAGGATTTAGAATCAATAGTTAAAGTGGCTATTTATGATATATAATATTACATGCTCAAATTTTTTATGATGTATATGTTGCTTCAATTAATATTTTTACCTTTTGACAAATTTATAAAATTTTAAGATTACTTTATATAAAGGCCAGTTATTTAGTTGAAATGAAAATTAGGTACACCGCCTTAAAAAGTTATTTTGCATTAAAAATATTTAGGTCCTTATTTTCTTAATTTATTGAATTTGAATGTGAGTGACCATGTGTATTTAACCACTTTGTCCGACATATTCTGTCATTCCACATTATTTATGTATTGAGTTTCTTTTTCAATAAGGAAAACAATTACAAAAATAATAACACATGTGAATATAAAAGAGATTTAATAGCCCAACATTCAATTCAAATAAAAAAATTCATGATAAAAAAACTAATAAAGACATAAGAAGTTTACAAGATCACAATGGAATAAGTTTAAATTTTTTGGAAAAGTTACATCGGTCAATTATCTAAATTGCAAAATTAATGTTCACGCTTATGTTAAAAGTTAACCCGGATCTAGTTATTTATATGTTTTGCATGATCATGTTATATAATGTACAAAAGTGCAAACTTACTATTTATGTTGCATTGTGAATTTTGATCATTTATAGAATCAAAATTAAAATTATTATGAACGTGAATAATGATATAGTGTCCAATATCAATTGTTAATTAGTGTAGCTCCTAAAGACTAATTTTACTTTCATTATAATGACTCAAGAAACTCTATTACGCCAAAAATGGAAACAAAAACATATTATAATTTTTAATATTGGAAAATATACACGAAATAATTGCTAATAATTATTTGTGACGACGTCTTTCATAAAAAAATCTCCATACTTCCATCTCAACATCCTTGAAGCTATAAAATTTTGTATTTCTTTTAAAGGAAAAAATAATATTAGATATAAATCTCGATTTTAGATTTTCCATATTAAATTCATATATGTCAAAAATATACATTCTTTAATATAGAACTTGAAAATTCAACGTTCTTTCCCTTATCTATTTTGGATATTTTTAATTTCGAAGATTATTTTTATGTTAAGTGAACATTTAATAATTCTTAAATTAATCTTAAAATTTAAAATAAACAAAATAAAAATTATATCAATATAAAAAAGTCGATCCCGTGCGTAGCACGGGAATGAATATCTAGTGAATGAATGATTTTAAGTTTAATGAGCATTTATTTTTTTAAATTTTTTTAATTATCATTCATTCAAACTAGACAAGAAAAAAATCGACCAATCCAAAAACCCAACCCGACACGAAAATTACTGGATCAAGAAGAATCTTAACAGAACGGACCCAAATTCGTCCCGAACCCGAATTCCAAAGACTCAAACCTGACCTGATTTAGACATGAACTCGACGAACCCGTTATTTCGTACATATTATCTCAATTATATTAAATATTATAATATATTATATTAAATGATTTTTTTTAGTTTAATATTATAAACGGTTTTTTCGCCTGGTACGGCGAAATTCACAAGGTGTACCAAAGTTTGATCTATTTCGTGCGATACCCCCGAACTTTGTTTTTTTTTCGCCAAATATCCTTCTGTCAATATATGTTTTAAAAAAAATGCAAAAAACCCCCAAAAATCAGAATTCGTCTTCTTCCAAGTTGCTTCTCGCGTCTCCACCGCTCCGCGACGTCTGTCTTCTGCACAGCTCCGGCGGCTCCACATCCTGTTGGCCCTCGACCCGGCGGCCATTCTGCCGGCACCGCTTCGTGACGACGTTTTGTTGCTCGCCTCCACCGCGGGAAGGTTGCACTTGAAATGAGTAATGCACACAGCTGAACCCTCTAGCCTCAATTGGTTAGTTCTTATAGGCGATAATTTTTAGCATTTATAAAGGGAAGTAAGCCACTTCTCCAGGAATTGATTGGCGTTGCTATGGTTTCTGTAGCAGGGAACCAACACAGCAAAGCTATCATCCATCTCATCCTCGCTCAGAAACTCGGATGTGTGTGGCTCCGACCACCCAATTGACCAATCAAAATTCCAATAAAAATTTGTCCCTCAAATGACCAATTCACATTCCTCTTCAATTTCTAACCGAAATTCCAATTATGAGCAAAAATAACAAAGCGACTTCTGTGAGCCACAAACCACTATCTTGGAAACCATTTCACTAAATTCAAAATCAAAATATCCAATAATACAATTGATGAGCGATTGTGAAGTGAAATCCAAGAAAATAGTAGCAATTTTGTTAAACTCTAGCAGAATTGAATGTTCTCGCATCGCCCCGTCGAAGTTCCCCAGCGGGAAGCACTTGGTCTCCCTCTCCCATTCTCCGATCCTCTTCCTCATCGTACCGTCGTCGTGCGCCGCCACACTCCGCCTCAAAATGACAAGTAATTCGAACTGTACTTGTTTTGTAAGAGGCGAGTCGTCGCGAAGCGGTGGAGGCGGAGGCGAGTCGTCGCGAAGCGGTGGAGGCGGAGGCGAGTCGTCGCGAAGCGGTGGAGGCGGGCTCGAAGGCGGTGGAGGCGAGCAACAAAACATCGTCGCGGGTCGTGGCCGGCAGAATGGCTGTCGGGTCGAGGAACGGCAGGATGTGGAGCCGCCGGAGCTGTGCAAAAGACAGACGCGGAGAGGTGGAGATGCGAGAAGCAACTTGGAAGAAGACGAATTCTGATTTTTGGGTTTTTTTTGGATTTTTTAAAAACATATATTGACATAAGGATATTTGGAGAAAAAAACAAAATTCGAGAGTAATGTGGGAAATAGGTCAAACTTTGGACACCTCGCGAATTCTATCGTACTTTAGGAATATCAGGCGAAAAAACTCATACCAAACGTGACCTAAAGAGCTCCATTATCACTCTTTTGCACCCTTCACAATCGGATTTATGAGTCATATGGCCCACCTACTGCCGTGTTTTTCTTTGCCTCTTGAATCCTGTCAATTTGTTGTGAACGAAGAACAAAATTTTGGTTTGAAAGTTCTTCTATAATCATATAGCTACAACCAAATAACAAATAATTGATCAACACTGGGTAACTATTAAACTGTCCTAAATCAAGGGTAATCACACCTCTTGATATTTAATCTAGTACGCATATGCAGGTCAAGAAATTATCACAATAAAATTTGACAACCCATATATAATCCTTAGTTCCATACATTACATTCGATGTGATAATGCGTCATGATTTCATGACAACATCAACGCAAAATCAACACGTTATGTTTCTGTTACCACCAAGAAACACAAATCCCCGGCAAATTAGGTAACGGAAGATGTTTGTCTTGGCAACACACTAGACTATGTACATCGTCTAGCGCGGCAAACCCAATTAACCGCAGTACTACGTCGACAACACGTCTTCCAACTCCCACGGTGGTACAATCGCGTATGGGCTATTAGATGTCTTTAGGTCGAAGCAGGTCGCTCAGACCAATACGGGCCTGACAGCTACACCCCACTTCCACTTGACACACGCCCTCCCACTATACCGGTCCAATCAGCCCCTTACACCCCCTTGCCGACGTCCGCTACAAAAAGAATCACGAGTTGACACGTGTCCCCTCATGTCGACTAAGCATAAGTAGGACTCTTCTCCTATAAATAGCATCACATCCCTCATAAATTGGGAGGTCTAAAAAAGGAGAGAGAACAGTTCCACAAGGATGTTTTAATTATTTTCGAAATTTGTGTGTGATTCCCGTATAATTGTAAAAAGAGTGAAAAACTATTTTTACAACTAATAAGAATGAGAGAAAATTCGATATTTATCGCGTTTTTTGATTGAGTTTCGTGTTCAAACTGACAAACCGCGTTCATTTGAGATTCAGTCTTGTATAGCATGACACCCTTTACTTAGAAAATGCAGGGATCATCACGATGGATATCATATTTAGAATTTGGGCAAGTTCTTGCAACCCCCAAAAAAGAGGCAAGTTTTCGTGAAAGAGGTGTTTTAACATTGTCAAGTCATGGTGTGTTTAGAGGTAACGCGTAACGACTTGAGAGTCATGTGGTCCACTTATTACCTTCTTGGTTTGATCCATGTTTTTCGCTATCAACGTCCGGACCTACTTTGAAATCAATGTTTTTATTAAAATTTGACCATTATAAGTCTATTTGGAGCGTAGAGTTGAGTAAAAGATGGTCCGGACAGCCTTCGGTTGAGGATTTTTCAAATTTCTATTTCGAGTTGGTCCAAAAACCGATTGATACCACAAATATATAAAATATATATATAATTTTCATGTTTTAACACTTAGAAGATATATGTTTTATGTTGATTATTAACATATCATCGTATCATTACTCTACTAGTAAACCGATACAGTTTCTTCCATATTAAACGGGAAATTGGCCCGAGATGGATCGGACCGAGACTGAATCGAAATTTTCCTAGATTCATATTTTTTCGGAACTCAAGTTTTAGTCTGGTTCAATAGAATCTTTCTATTAATTTTGAACTCGTTTTTTTTTCTCTCAGTTACATCATTCAAGAATCCTATACTTACTTTATAAATTTTTTCATGATTTTGTATGTTCTTAAATGAAAGAAGAAGAAAATTTAATTTGCATTATTATATACAAATGAGTCTATAGATAGAAATAATACTACTTATCGTAGCAAAAAAATGTCTTATTAAATATCTTAATTAAAACAAAATACGGAGTATAATACTAACACTTGCTCACTTTTTAAGATTTTAGAGTAGTATTTCAAAAATTGGATCCTCATCACTCCTTCCAAAACAAGTAATAAATCACAAAATAGTTTAAAACCCCTCAAAATTCCATGGATAAAGATGGTTTAAAAAACCTTGACTATTCCTCATCATTTGTTAAATATTGGCATTTTTTACTGAAAAAGGTTTTTTAACATTCTTTTGTACGATGATATTTTATTAAGTGAGTTTTGGCTTTATATCTAGGTCAGTCTTTCCAGCTTAGATGGTGATCATGACACCATGTAACCACGAGGTAACGAGTTTGAATCTCCGCTCTTGTAATTGTGACTTCTATGGGTCCAAAAAAAAAAATCTAAGTCAAGATCAACTGAGGTAGCTTCCGGGAAAACACATCATAATACTCGGGGGGAATCTGAAGCATACTTATCATTCATTCTATGTAAACAAGGAATTGAATCATGATAACAGTTTGGTTTTCCATAATCATCCTTTCTTCCTGAAGAGAGAGGGTATGATGCCACCATTGCTTATGCAACCCTCAAAATGCTTACTACAACTACTAGTAGTACTCCTCCTGAAAGTGGGGGTTGTTCAGGCATATGTAAAGCCTGGGTGTCAGGACACTTGTGGAGATGTGGATATTTCTCTCCCCTTTGGTATAGGCGCCGATTGCTCCAGTGACCCTTGGTTTGAGATTGAATGCAAGCCCCATCAAATTACTCCTAATGCCTCCCCCAAACCATCCAAAAAACCCTTCTTATCCAAATTCAATATTGAGGTCATGAATATCGAGTGGAGTCATTACTGGAGAGACCCATACTGGAGAGACCGTATGATGTTTGTGACAGTATGGATACCTCCCACCAACTCTTGCGCTGCACAAAGCAGCAGCATTGACTTGAGGGGAAGCCCTTACCAGTTCACAGAAGACAACGTTTTCGTGATGGAGGGTTGTCCAGGCAGCGCCACCTTGGTTAACGAAAGCCACACGACTCTCGGAGGGTGTGACACTCTATGCCACAGCAACAAGGGTGAAACCTCCGCCCCCAACAACCCCTGCTTTGATGCCAATTGTTGCACAACGCAACCAGATCTCAACAACTTCTTGGAATCATATCACATAAAATTTGAGAGGCCATCAGGAAGTTGGCAAAAGAGTTGCCTTTTGGCAACTCTCGTGAGCTCGAAATATGCCGAGGATTACGTTAAAAAGCTTTTAACTAACTCACAGGCTTCCACTACAGCACCAATACAATTATCATGGGACTGGAGTAAGGTTAACTTCACGCCAAGTGCTAACTCCACTTGTTATCCTGATAAATATTGTATCTGTGATACCTGCTACGAGGGAAATCCATATATCCCGGACGGGTGCCAAGGTGAAATATCTGAGCATTCATTGTTCATCACTGTCAGCCATTTTCTATAATGTTTTTTGCTCACCTTACTGCTATATATCATCTTGACCAACTTTATTCTCTGCTTTAATCAGCTATTCAATGGTGCTCTTCATACAGCCTTTCGGGTTTTCTTTTCAAAGTCACCAATATAACCGCAACAGCTTATGGTAAGGACCGCTGCTTTATCCTTGTATCTGTTATATGTTTCGTTCACATATCGAGATCCCATACAGATTTTTCACTCGGATTAGAACCACCAGTTGATTTCTCTAAGAATAAAACTCAGTTCTATATGTGTTGCCCGGTACACTGGTACGTAGCTAAGCCAACGCTCAACATTCCTTCTCAATAGACCCGGCAAATCCGGGCTAACACGCCCATAGCCCACCCTACAAAAGAGAGGATATGGTCATATGGATGATGATTTCAAATTAGTCATACTACTTTTGATCCAAGTTAGGCAGATTATTAAGGGAAAATGATTCCTTGCACACGGGAGGATGCGTGTTGATATGAACACATACATAAAAAGTGTATGAACACGTGGATGTGGATACACTACTTTCTACCTATGTGTTCATACTTCATATGTTTATTGGAAATATATGTTTCTAAGTATGCATATGTTCTCTTAGTAAGTGCACCTACTACTATTGTTGTTGTTGTTATTGCAGTAGTAGTATTGCTTATATTTAACATTTTCTTTAACTAATATACATAATGGGATCATGTGTTTTGGCAGTAATACGCTTTAGCATAGGATTGCCGGGGATGATCCTCTTTTTCCTTTATCGTTATATCAGAAGGAAGATGGAGATGAAGAGAAGATGTACATTCTTTGAGCACAATGGCGGTTTGTTGTTGCAACAACAGCTGCCATCTGGAGAAGGTGTTGTAGGGAAGACAAAGATATTCACCGTCGATGAACTGGACAGAGCCACAGCTCACTTCGACGAAGATCGAATACTTGGTAAAGGTGGCTTTGGGACCGTGTACAAAGGTACGCTAATTGATGGGAGTACTGTTGCAATCAAGAAGTCGAAACAACTGGATAACAGCCTCTTGAAGCAGTTCATAAACGAGGTGGTTATTTTGTCTCAAACCAACCACAGAAACGTAGTTAAGCTATTGGGATGTTGCCTAGAGACAGAAGTCCCTCTTCTTATCTACGAGTACGTTCCCAACGGAACACTCTCTGAGAAAATCCATCAACCTGCTGAAGAAGGCTCTTTCATGAGTTGGGAGATGCGGTTGAAGATTGCCGTAGATTCCGCATCAGCTGTTGCATATCTACATTCATTATCAACCACTCCCATCTACCACAGAGATATCAAGTCTTCTAACATATTGCTGGATGAGAGGCACCGAGCGAAAGTTGCTGACTTCGGATGTTCCCGGAACATTGAGATTGACCAGACGCACTTGACCACCCTTGTTCAAGGTACCTGGGGGTACCTAGACCCGGAATACTACCAAACAAGGAGGTTTACAGAGAAGAGTGATGTTTATAGCTTCGGGGTTGTCCTGTTAGAGCTCTTGACTAGCAAGAAGGCAGTCTACAATGATGAAGCAGGGGACGTAAAGAGCTTGGTGCTACAGTTTGAAAGCTCGGAGTCCCTGGACATGTTGGATCAAAGAGTTGTGGAAGAGGCCAGCACAGAGCAGTTGAGAGCTGTTGTCGAGCTAGCAAAAAGCTGTGTAAGAACGAGAAGTGTAAGAAGGCCTACCATGAGAGAAGTTGCAATGAAGCTAGACATGGTGATCAAATCCCCTTCTCTAGTGTCAAATGAACAAGGCTTCCCAGATGAGTTTGGAGAGGACGTGATGTCTCAGATAAGCGAAGAGGGTTTCATGTCAGGTCCACTTCCTGTTGGAGAAGACAGTACACTTATCATTGATGCACGCTCTCTACTGCCCGTCACCATATAGATAGATAGATAGCCCCAGTGTATTATTACATGATCGAATGCTGGTGCTTTCAATGTAAAATAAACAGTTGCAGGTTACATTTTTATGGGTATCTTCGAAATTAAACTTGAATGAATGTGACCTGAAGGATAAAATTTAAGCGACCAAGTCAACCTGCATTCATCCCATGACCCTTTGCACAGCCTTCACGAATTGGATTGAGTGTGTTGTGATCCCGCCACCATTACTAAGTCTTGTTACTCCCATTTAGAATCCCCTCCACACACACACACACACTTGTTCAAACCAATCCTCAGCCACTTTAATACTGAATTCACGATAATTCAATGGGAGATACAATTACACTGATGTAATAAGACCTAAATGAAGTGGGAAAAGAAAAAAAGAACCCAAATCACACGCCTTAGAGCTGTTTGTTGTATACTACTCTCCTTAAATGCAAGGCTCACGAGCAGTAATCCTTCTATGAATATTATCTGTTTTCTTCTTTGAGTGGCAATCATGGACGAAGAAAAGCTATAATGTAACATACGGAACAACAGAAAGAGTAAGAAATTCCGTACACTGATGTGGTCTGCTGATGAGTAGACTGAGAGATTTCAGTAATCCCGCCTACGGCTGCTTACAAGATCATCAACAAAGTCATCTGAATCCTTTTGGCATTGCTCCAAGTAGACGTTGAACTCGGGGTTATATGCAGCAGCCTTCCTTAAGTATTCAATAGCTTCTGACTTTCGGGCTTCATTAACCAAGGCACTGCAATCAGGACCGGAAAAGCTTCATCAGCATTACATGACAGGAACAAGCAAGAATAGCAGCTAACAATAAGTATGATGCAATAAAAAGTGAATGCTGTTAAAACCTTGCGAGAAGAACCAGCCCGTCATAGTAATGAACTTTGCTCTTTGGGTCTTCTGGCTCTTCCACAGAAGCTGCTCTTTCCAAGTGAATCCTCCCTTCAATCAATTTTCCCTGACAAGAAGAAGAACAAAATTACCATTTTCCCAAAAATTAAGAATTTGATGTCTCTATTCCTGCAACTACGAGTCATATCACAAGAATTGACGTTATATTGCAAACTCAGTGGCGGCCTGAATAGCTTCAAAAGTGGTAATGTTTGGACAATCTAAAATCATCAGAAACGATACTGAAGTTTATACCAGTCTGATACAAGCAACACCAGCCCATTGAGATGCCTGAATCAGAAGATCAACATCCTCAACTTCTATTGGCAGCCCAGCAGAAGATATCTGTTTTTAAAAAAAAAAACGGGCCATGTGATTGAAAATTCATCTTCAAGGAAGCTATTGATCCACCTATACTAAATCATAATTTACAAATTCCCTCAAAACATAAATCAGACGGGAATGAAGAGGGTGTACGAGAATATGATACAGGAGCACTGTTTCTGCAGATGAAGAATCCAAACCTTCGAAATAGCATGCTCTAAGTACTCAATAGCCTCTACTTCCTGTCCCTTGTGCAGGAGAGTCTGGCCCATTAGAGTTAACGCTCTTACATATTCCGGATCCTTATAAAGTGCTAATCTAAGGAAAGCAAGCAGGCAAAGAAAGCTTAATCTGATATTTCATTTCCCTTAAACTAAATCAGACAGTCCTGAATATGATTGGAAAAAATTACCTTAAAAAAGGAACTGCTTCATCTTTATTCCCTCTTGACAAGGATAGAACTGAAAGCTGTCAAGGGAAAAAGAGTAAAAAACTACTAAGAATGTATTGTCATTAGCAATTCATGCCATGAAATCAACTATGAAAATTACAATTAGACTAATCAACCTCACAAGCATATGCACTCACAGCAACTAATTCTTTTGGAGATAATTCTTCAACTGGAACTTCTCTGGGACTGTCCATGGATTCTGAACCTATTGATCCAGGATCACTCTCAGGTTCTTCGGCTGAGCTCAAAGCTTGTTCACGTGGTAGTCCTAACTTTTCACGGATATTGGGATTTTGGAGACATAAGTGCTGCACCATCAAAACACACGTAAGGCAACACAATAAACTTTTAAACCAGAATCTATGAAATTTGCGAAATCATCAGATGCATATGAAGCTTCTGTCAATAGAAAAGGAGACACGAGAACCAACCTGGATGACATTTAGAGAGCTGTTACTCACCCAATATACAAGACTTCCCTGCAAAATAAAGAATCACACATAACTAAATTGCATAGCACATGAATCAATTCCAGTGAGAAGATGGTCTCAATATTGCAATTATGCTATTATAAGCAAGCCTAAGTGCCCGTTTATAAGGTATAACATACATAAAGCCTGTGTTTGGTTGTAGTATTTTCAGATTTTAATTGGGGGAAAAAGTCTTTTTTGTCTTCTTTCCTACATCTCCTCATGGACATCAGCTCTTGAATAGATTCTCCGCCGTTATCGTCGACGACGACACTGCCAGACTCCTTCATCACCGCCTCCCCAAAAGGTCCGGCATGGGGGCGGTGCTGGTTGTGCTTAGAGAGGAGATGGCAAAGACGACCAAACCCAAAAAATGAAACTTTGAACACTATACATAAATAAATAATGCATATTTATTATTTGAAATTATTCAATGAAAAATGCAATTTTTAATCTGGTAATTCAAACGGGTCTAAGATAAAAATTCAACCATAGTACTACAGTAAATATTAAATCAATCAAATATATATCAAACTATTGTTACCAAACCTGATAGGGTGAAACAAACTTACATGGGGTATAAGAAAGCCGGTAAGAAATATTGGCACCGTCAATGCTTTTAAGTAGATTCTGTACAACTGCACTCATAAGCAGACAAGTACAAGTTTTCATCTGAAGCATAAATGCAACTTTTTCCCTCACAAAATAAAAAAAGTCACAGCAACTCATAAATGGGATACTTAAAACAACCATTCACGATTCTATCAATTAAGTACTCACCTTTGCTACTAAACCCAACAGGCCAGTATCCTTGCCAACATTAGAGGACTTCAATGTAATCTAGTAAAATTAGGGAAACGGGTTCAGGATTATTCAGTTACTTCCAGGAAATCAAATACATAACAAGTATAAAGGTAGGCCGAAATTATTCATTGTAAAATGCAGCGAATACAAGCAAAAGAACAATTCTACCAGGCTACCAGCATATCACTTGATCTTTGATCAAGTATTGCTTCATTAACATAGATGCAAGTCAACTTTGTCTATGGAAACATGAACCAAATAAATCCATAGTCACATGACAAGCAACAGCAACTTGAGAAACTGAAATTTTAACACTGCTATCATCAGGACATTAATATATCTAATTCGCTTAAGAAGCCACTTAAAAGGACTGAATATTGAAATTCACAGATAATCATTATCAGAGAAATATCACCCCATCATATTTATTTCATCTATGCCACTAGAAATATCAGATACCTGAACATTAAGTAAATGCAGGCTAGCGATGAGTGTAGGGAAGATGAGGCCAGGAGAACCTTGTGCTAATTCAGTCAAATTCTGGAACCATAAAGTGCCACCCTGTAAAAAATTATAATAAATTTAAACGGCCATAACAACTTAATCACACAACCCAGAAGGTGAAGGACATGTTGAACATATTCTCAGTGATTAAAGATGGCAAGTTAGCATATGGAATATCTTGAGATAAACATGGGAAAACACTTAGGAGCATGCATACAAATTGTTTTACTTACAAAAATGATCAGCACTAGTTTAGAACTTACAGTATCAAACCCAGGATGTAAATCCAAAGACATCCTCCGGATACTTGTCATCCACAAGAAAAAGCAAGGGACCTACAGAAAAATGCAAGGAAGAACATTTCAGGAAATTCCATCTCCCAAATTATTTTCAATCTTGAGATGAAATTACAGTTCAAGAAGTACAAGTTTATAGAACTACTAATACAATTAAGATAATCACCTGGACGGAGATGTATGCCAAAAACCACAAGAAGGAAGGGCAACCAACGGCTTTTCTTTCCCTCCTAAAGTGAGAATATTGTTCGATGTAGCTCTTTCCTG
Source organism: Rheum nobile (assembly GCA_027886185.1). Classification (NCBI taxonomy): domain Eukaryota; kingdom Viridiplantae; phylum Streptophyta; class Magnoliopsida; order Caryophyllales; family Polygonaceae; genus Rheum; species Rheum nobile. The sequence continues at coordinate 1,609,073 of WOAB01000500.1, read as the reverse complement.
AGAAAGGCGGTGGGAATGGAAGAGGCACTTCAAATTTCACATGATAGGAAAGTAAAAAGGCATGTGTGAGACTATTGGAAAAAAAAACTTTGTTTGATCGGTTCTCTTCCAAGAAATTTCAACAAAAATCTTACAGTTAGGAATACACTCGCCAATTCTCTTCAATTTGTGAAGCTGAACAATGAGAAACGGAAACAGCGAGATTCTTAGCATCAATGTCGAAGAGGCAATTGTTATCCACCTGCAATTGTCATAACTAGGTTTAATCTACTATCCAAAAGCAATGCACAAATTCAATCCGAAAAAACAACCAAATTCTCAGGCATCTCACCAGGGAAAACCAGTGGAATCATGTACGCAATCGAGTAAGGAAACAGCCACTTGTATCGGAGGCAAATAATCGGCATCTCCAAGAACAATATTACTGACATCCAGATTGGAAATTCCAGAAGCATCGGTCAACAGAACACTCTGGAGTTCCGATTCGGTATCTGAGTCGAGCGAGTGGCTGGGGACGGAAAACCCCAATTCAGAGGGACCGGACGAGAAGGACCGATACGACGTCGTAAAAGGAAACAACAAATTCAATTGACGCGTATAATCGGCGTTTGAGGTCGTCGGAATCGCCGGCGCCGACGGTAAATTAGGGGTAGAGAGTACGCTGTATAGGAGGGCGCGACGTGAATGGCAATTATGAGAGCGGCGGAGAAGGCCTAGTAATTGCGTCCGTGTAGCCATGGGCAAATAAGATACCAGGGTGGCAGCTGGTTTCTCTACTCTTTTAATCAAGGTTTTGAGTTCAGTTTTATTAATGAAACACTACTGAAGACTGATCAACATTTTTATACTTGCTTATCATTATTTTGTGGAAAAATTAACAAAAAATATAAATTATCAAGAATAATATAAATTAACGAATTCAAAATAATAGGAAATTTAAAAATAAATAAAATAATACGAACTATGAATTTATGAACCAAAATTAATACTACAAGTCAATTTTAAACTAAAATTCAAATAAAAAAATTAACCCAGAAGCTAATAAAGTAATGTGTTTCCAACATCTAGTCCACATTCCTTTAATTTAATTACATTCATTTACTAGCTTTGATGTCAATTTATTCACCTAAATTTTACCTCAAAAAATAACTCATTAATTTATATAAGTTGATAATTTTTATAGTCTGTAAAGTTTGTATTATTTTGATTCTAAATCCAATAATTTAGGCTGCTACTATATGCACTACGTTTTTTGAACATTCGCACTACAAATCACTACGCCAAATGTTGACGTATTCCGTGTACATACGTAGAAGACCAGTTCCAGGGAAATACGCAAAATACTGGCGTAGAGATTTTTTAAAATAAAAATAAAAATTTGCTACGCAACATTCTGGCGTCATTTTAGGTTAAATGCCGCTCGAGGCAGCCTTTCTTTCTTCCTCTCTTCCTTCCCCGGTGGCGGCGATTTCTGGTTTCTGGCATCTCTCCTCTGTTCTTCCTCCCTCTCTCAGCCCTTCTCTTTCGATCCCAAAAATGAGCTCCCCGAGCTGTGGTGGTGGAGCGGCAACGGACGGTGGTGGCGTGACGGTGGAGCAGGAGCTGGCGGCTACGGCTGGTGGTGGCAGCGAACTCCATGGTGGTGGCGGCGTCGAGGCTGGTGGTGGTGGCCGCCATAGGCGGAACTGAGGGGGGGCCAGGGGGGCTCGTGCCCTCTCTTTACCTTTAGTGTTGAGTATATGTTTTTATTATAGTATTCATATTCTGTAAAAGGGAGTTAGCTCAGTGGTCTTGTCTCTGTTATTTGGTCTATGGGTTTCGTGTACGAACCTCAAGCCCAACATCTTTAATTTTCTTTTCATACTTCCTAGCTTCACTTTTATCCCTTGCGTTTTTTGCTATCAATCTATCATCATTACTTTTCTTATGAAATATTAAGATGGTGTGTAGATATATAATTTGTTATTAAATATACAATAATTAAGTATATCATTAATTAGTATATTATTATAATGTATATTAATTATAATGTTTTATAATTCCTACGTATTTCCCTGAGGGGGGTCGAGGGGGGGGGGGGAGGGGCTCGTGCCCCCTTTTTTTTTAAAAAAAAATTCCTACGTATTTCCCTGAAAGTGACCTTCTACGCAAGTATACAGAGTACGCTAAATGTTGGCTTAGTGATTTGAAGTGTGAATGTTCAAAAAACGTAATGCATATAATGGAACCGATAATTTATATTATTTTTTGTCATTTAACCTTGTTTTGTACATCACATATCATAATTTTGGCCATATGTAATTCAATAATAGGAGGCTGGATACAAACGCCGACAATTTATAATCGAAAAGCAGGTTTTCTCAAAATCTATACACACAACATTTTTTAAAAAAGCGAATACAACAATTCACTAAAACAACACTAAACAAAACATGCAAATCGACCCTATCTTAAATGAATGAAAGGTTCTTTCAGGATGTAATCGATTCAGAACAAAATCATGTTCGGAGTATTATGTTAAAACCTAGGAAGGTAGTAACCAGATGTGTGACCCAGGCTTGGAGAGTTTGTGCTGAAAGTGATGCTACTTCCCGCAGTTAAAGCCATGGCACACTGACAAGATGATAATGAGGATCAATGCAATGATGATGCCCAACACAATCAGCTTTATCTTCATGTTCTGAAGCCACATCTTCCTTCTCACCTGCGTTCCCTGTGTCCGGAATTCTTGTGCCTGTTTGTGTTGGACAGGAAACAAGAGTTCATATTTCGATTTTCGTAGATTCCCAACTCAGAGTGCAAAATAAAGCACAAAGAATTGATGGTCATGTAGAAATAAGCAAGAAATCATACAAGTGAAAATAAACAAGGAAAAAAATACAAATCAAATCCACATTGTTTAGATGGGACGAAGGAGAATTGAAAGATCAGTTAGTTTGTTTGATCAAATTATAAAGGAAGTATCATAATCACTCTGCTAAACCCACCTTGTTAATAAAGAATGTGGTTGGGTTATTATGGATTTTCTTAGATTCCCAACTCAGAGTGCAAAATAAAGCACACAGAATTGATGGGTCATATAGTAAGCAAGAAATCATACAAGTGAAAATAAGCAAGGGAAAAAGATACACATTATTTAGATGGGAAGAAGGAGAATTGAAAGATTAGTTAGTTTGTTTGATAAAATTATAAAGGAAGTATCATAATCAACCTGCTAAACCAACCTTGTTAATAAAGAATGTTGTAGGGTTATAAATGGATAATTAGAGAATCCCACACTAGTTATTACAGACTAAATTGTTTCAGTATTCCTTATTAAATCAGAAATCTAACTGAAACATAAAACAAGATAGACAAATGATGTAGAAACATATATCACTGGTAGTGACAGTGGAATCCAAAACAAAAAAAAGAGCTGTCATGACAAAAAAATATCACCAACCTGTGAACGAAGATTATCAGTTTTATCTACCAAGATCTCAATCTTTTCACCACGATCAAGCACCTGCACCCAATAAAATGCTAAGCAATTTACAAAAGAATTGAATTTATGTAGGAAAGGAACTTTCATAATGGAACTATGCAAATCAATATTGCTATGTCTAACTTTGGTAAATGTTTGACATGTGCAAGTTGCTAGTAAAAGGCATAGAGATACACAAAAATATAAAATAATTATACTCAACTTGCCTTTTCAATGTTCTCCATCATCACACCCTTCACTTCTGAGATTTGAGCCTGCACCTTTGAAAGCTTGTTCATTTCCTCTGGATGATCAACACAATACTGCATGTGCTCCTTTAGTTTAGGCCTAAAACATTATCCAGAGAGCTTCAATCAGATGAAATAAACTAGAATACAGATGCACAAGTTTCTGAGAGATCTAACTCTCTCAATAACCTAAGGGATATACGAAGATTACCCAAACTCTTTGTTCAAGCTTTTTGGAGGTGCTGTTGCAGCTTTTCCACCACCATATCTCTTGTTAAAATCCTCCTTCACCTTTTCCAAGAATGCCATTGGAAGTTGTCTGCCAACAGATTCGACAGCAACCACACAGTAGGCTGCAAAACACAAGATGCATTTCCATCTTTAACAAAAGTTTTACAGAAACTAAATTAAGAGTATCAAACACAATATGAGAAAAACTTGCTCATATGCATATTTTTGATTTGTCACAAGATCCACTAACTAAACTAAGCAATTCACGTAATTGAATTTGATAAGTAGAGTTGCAATAACTCTGAAGTTCTTCAGTATAATTTCCTAGTATGATTGAAGGCAAATAATCTAAGTCAAAGCTGCTCATGTGACAACCAAACAATGGAATTCTATGTTAGGTATAAAAACATAAAAGAGGCAATCCAAATCTTTCAGCTTATTCTACACTACAGCCAAAGATGATATAAGATCTCGGATATTGACAATCTGAAAGCAAAAGAGGATATATTACTATCAGACTATCAGTAAGAATTGTATTGTTCTGATAGCAGAAACCCACAAATGCAGTAACAAGAGGTAAATTAGGCTTCACATACTTGATGTACAGGTATGCCAAGAAGAAATCTGTACAGATCTTTTTTCTGGAAATATAACAGACCGTTTCCAAGGGACTAATCTTAGAACAAAAACAATCCGGAACCAGCAAATCTCAACCAAGCGCATATAGCACAATTTCAATAACAAAGATCCAAAATTATATAATGAAACCCCTCCCAACCGATCAAATATTCAAATGCACAGACACAGTCAAGAAAGCATAAGAACTTATAATTTCAAATCACGGCCTGAAAACCAGTCAACGTCCTCCTCAAACAAACCAAATCAAAATCCCCAAACCCATCCATCAGAAGTCAGAACACCCTGAACATCCGCCAAGACCATTTCCACGCCAGCATAAAGCAGCAATTTAACTCATACACCAAATAGGAAAGAGAAATCAGTTTTTCCACCATCAATCTAGGGCAAAAAAGGTGAGATCGGAGACATACTGAATCCATCGGCGACAAGGAAGTTAAACGTATGGCCGTCGCAGTTGTAGGTGAACTTGTTGTTGGAAGCCGGAAGCTTCTGGAGACATTGCGATGCTATACTCGTGAAGTTGCCGGTGAACTCGGTGTACTCGGCGAGAACCACCGTCCCTCTCGCAACGAAGCTGTAGATCAGGCTCTGCTGCCCCATTCCCTAGCTAGATCGGCCTGGATTTAGAGAGAGAAAATGGAAGATCCAGGAGAAATTGAGAGAGAATGGGAAAGAGAGGAGACGGTTTGAAAACCCAGACGCCCACAGAGAAGACCTTTTTGAGTTTTGAAGAATCAAAGCTAAGCAAACAATCAAGTAATTTTGAACTGCTTGTAATTAATTAAACTTTTGTTAATAAATACAGTAAATCGTATATAACGGTGTCGTTTTAGGCCGCTGCGGCTGGCAAACAACCGAGGGAAAGCGTGGAGACACGTATGTCACGGTCACGCTGCAGAAGCAGAAGCAGCCTTCTAGAACGACGACGTTTTTGTGCAGGTGAGAATTGAATTTGGGAACGTGGGGGCCACTGGGTAAAAGGATTAGCCGGCCTCCCCATCCCGTATAGCATTTCATTCTCCATCTTCGTTTCCCGTTCTCCGACGGTATGAAAATTATTCCCGTACCCATTCTCTTTGGAGATTTCTCATTTTAGTTTGATTTTTCCACTTATAATTCTGACGGTTTTTTTCATGTTATTTTCCTAATTTTCAGTAGATTTTATATATATTTTTATAATTTTATTATCCTTTTTATAATTTTAATTTCAACAATATCTAATAGGAAGAATAAATTACATTAAAAGAAGTAGTGTCATTAAATGAGACTAAAATATATATGTAGTTCATTTATAAAGACCAAGAAAAAATGATTAATTATACAAAGAAAAACAACGTAGCACAATGCTAATATAAAAACAAATTAAACCTATTTTTTTTTAGGTGATTCTCACGAGTTACTCCAACAGAAATTCCTCAACCGATTCGGGGTCAAGGCGGGAAGTGGGACAGGACACATATTTCATCAGTTCTTGCCCCATCCCCATTACTGAAAATTCAGAAATGGAAAATTTACCCATTGTGGGAATTTCCTCCCATTGTCATTCCCATATTAGACTATAGACTGTTTTTAGTAGTCCGCGTCACCGCATGTCATTGTTGAATTGAATGACTAGGCGTGTCGAAATGTGTCTAAACAGAGCGTTTTGCTATATTCGAGTAGGCGCACATATTAAAAAAGGCTGATACTATATGCGCTATACTTTTTTGCTTTGCGCGCTACAATCTGTACGTCCTGGAATGATGTATAACTTATTTTATTATATTTTTGTTGGTGTTTTGAATTTTAATGAATTTTTGTATTATTTTCCTGTACGCTGTATTCTAGTGTACGCTAAGATATAGCGTACAGGAAAATAGCCGTTAGAATTTGGCCTGTATGTCATGGTACGGCGTACGCCCTCTGGAGGCGTACAGAACTATCCGTTATTTCAACGGCCATATTTGTGCCTATAAAATAGCTTTTGAAGTTGACAAATGGTAAGATCGAAACAACAAATTTTACAAAAAATGTCATATTGGAGTAGTAGTGGAGAAGATGATGAAGATTTCGACGATGAAGATGCTGAAGATTATGTCGATCAAGATTTCGACGATGAAGATGTTGAAGATTATGTCGATCAAGATTTCGACGATGAAGATTTTGACGATGGCAATTTCGAGGTTAGTGTGTATGGAATGATTAAGATTGAAATTAGTTATAATTAATATAGCTTAAGTACGTAGAGGCCTATATTTATTATGTTCAAAGATAGATTAGTATTTAGTTGTAGTGGACAAGATGATTATGGTGTTGCGGTAGATGCCTAAATTTTATTATGTTAAAAGATAGATTAGTATGTAGTTGTAGTGGACAAGATGATGACGATTTAGCGGTAGAGGCATATATTTGTTTTGATATATGTTAAAAGATTAGTGATTAATAGTAGTGGAGAAGTTGATTATTGTTGTGAATTTGATATATGTTAAAAGTCTTATGTTTAGTGAGATAAGCTATCAATTTGTTTTCGTCTTTAGTTTAGTTTTGTATTACAATTATAGTTGTATTTTATAGTTAATATTGGTTAGCTACAAACATCTAAATTTAACAAATTCCAATCCATATATTGTAACATTATTGTTTAGTTATGTATTACAATTACAGTTTAGTTATATATTACAATTGCAATCCATATATTGTAACATTATTGATGATGTAAACATGTATAGGGGAAAGATTATGGAGATGAATTTTGTACTAATCTGAGCTGGGATAGCCGAGAGGAATTGGTTAAGTGGGTTAGGAATATGGGCAAAGATTTGATGATGGTTTTAGTCATTCAGAAGTCAAATGTCAGAAGTGTTAGTTTGACGTGCGAGAATTTTGGTGAGTTTAGATCGGGGAGAAAGAAAGGTAGTGACTCAGAAGAGGAAGTTGAGGTAATTCGTAAATCCCATTCGAAGAAGTCCGGATGCACATTTGAGTTGTGTGGTGTTAGATTGAAGAAGAAGCCAGAGGAAGTGACTCAAAAATGGATCCTAAATGTGATAGATGGATGCCACAACCATAAGCTTCCGACTAGCTTTCTTGGGCATCCATACATGGGCAGAATGACCCCGGATGAGGAGCGCATTGCCAAAGTTTTGGGCGAAACGTTCGTGACGCCTACGACTATTGTTGGGAAGTTGAAGAAGTTATTCCCCGGAAATGTTACATCCATGAAACAAGTTTCCAACTTTCTGCAGAAGGTGCGTTATGAAGATCAAGGGGAATTGACGGTTACGCAATGGACTCTGAACTTTTTGAAAGAAAATAGTTACCGGGTATTTCCTCTTACAAAGGTGTCTACGAAAGAGACTGATATCCTATTTTTTGCTCACCCGGACTCGCTCCACCTATTGAAGATGTTCCCGTACGTGGTAATTATTGATGCCACATACAAGACAAATAGGTACGTGCTGGATTTGTGTTACATTTTCAACACAATATAATAGTAGTGATTTATAGCATTGATATGAATTATATGTTATATTCTATGACTTCTTACATTCATTTGTTTTCCTACATTCATCCATAGGTATCAAATACCATTGGTGGAGATTGTCGATTTCACTTCCACGCACAAGACCTTCAACATTGCGTATGCATTTACACGACAAGAAGAAGTTGGGCATTACAAGTTCATAATGGAGAAACTTTTGTGCTTGTTTAAAGATTTGGGTGTTATGCCGACCGCCATCATGACTGATCGAGAGAAGGCCCTCATTAATGCAATTCGGATAGTTTTCAAAGATGAAGTAAAACACCTTTTGTGTTGGGTGCATATTAAGCACAACATAGAAGCATATGCTCTCCCAATATTGAAGGATAAAAAACAAGTGAAAAGGTTTTGCGGCCAATGTTGGGCACTATGGTGTTCAACCACGGAGGAAATCTACGAAGAAAGGCTTGTGCAATTGAGGACATCGTGGAAGAGTGGCCTCGTTCGATACATTGAGAAGACGTGGACGAATCCTCACAAGGAAAGCATAGTGAGAGCGTGGACTGATCATCATCTTCACTTCTTCACGAGGACTTCAAACAAGTAACCCTTGTACGATGTTCAGTAGTTTGCTTGTTCATGGCTCAATGTGGGAGTAACGCAATGCTTTTCATGTTTTTTGATAGGGTTGAGGGTATGCATCACGTGTTGAAGCAAATTCTGAATTCTAGCGTTGGTGGTTTTAATAGAATGGTAGTAAGGATACACCATGCGATCGAGGGTCAAATTGGGCAGGTGCGTGCGACCATGGAGATGTCACGGACCAAAACACCAACGATGTTTGATGGTATGCCGCCAGAAATAAGAGTGTTGTTTTCAAGGCTATTTTTCAAAGTGTCGGATAGGTGCTTGGAAATGTTGTTTGATCTGTATAAGCAGATATTGGCGGATGATTTCCCTGATGAGTGTGATGATCACTGGATGAGAGACTGCTTCGGCCTGCCATGTGTCCACAGAATCGCAAATGCCATAATTGATAAGACGCCGATCATGCCGAGTGAGATACACCGCTTCTGGAAGCAATTGCAATGGGATAGGGTTTACACAGAAGAAGAGCCAGTTGATGACACAAAACAGATGTCTGTTCAAGAGTTGATATGGAAGGAAATGGATCAAATATGGCACGCTAAAACATTGAGCAAGGACCAAGTAGAGCAAATCACCGACGTGTTCTGGAACACGCAGCACCCGCATGAAACTTTGATGCAGGAGCCCACGGGAATCATTTCAAAAGGAAGGCCAAAGGGTTCGACAAAGTACGACACCAAGAGGGAGCCGAGCTTGTTTGAGCATCGAAGGGCTGAGTTAGATGAGATTGAGAAGAACAAGGCCAGTGGAAGCCAAGGTAGAGGTCGGGGTCGTGGCAAGAAGGGACCAAGAGGAGCTTTGCCGGGCACTGGGACCCAAGGGAGCCAATCTGAAGGGACAGGATCGCAGCAGCTCCCTGAACAACCCGTGATTTATATGGGGGTGAACTTTGGGGTTAAGAATGTGGATTACTTTTGGTTTCCATACATTAACGGGGCCAGAGATGTATCTCCAGACGGGCATTGTGGATATCGGACACTGGCTGTATTGATGGGATCAGAAGAGACTGCATATCCTATGGTTCGAATGCAAATGGCGGGCGAGTTGTTTGACAACAGAGATCTGTACATGCCCATCTTGCTCGTACTACACCCGGGGATCACTTACGAGGACCTTATATTTCAGGTCAACTATGTCATCAGTCCTTGCAGCGAGGAGTACTGGCTCGACATGCCGATGATTGGTTTAGTGTTTGCCACGCTATACCAAGTTGCTCTTGTCCTATTATCCTGGGATGGCCCGTGCTTATGCTTACCAATGAGGGCCTCTTACGAAAGCCTCGGCCCTCCAACACGGATATTGACGATGGCTCTCGTAGGAAACCGAAACCACTTTGTACCGGTATAGTTATTGTTTTTAAATAGCTAGTAATATTTGTGCTTACCCTAAAACACAAAGCTCGATCATATTTTGTGTTTTCTATGTAGGTGTCGTTGAAGGATGGTTGTCCACTACCTCCCCCTCCGTACGCTTGGCGTCGATTCAAACACCCAAGTGTCGATGGTTGGGACTATCAATTTCAGTCGAGGATTCAACAATTTCGGGATTATCGCATTAGATATAGCCGTCCTCCAGATCCTCCGGTGTAGTTTAAGATGTAGATTAGTTGAAGAAGTAGATTTACTTGTGTAATCTAAATTTGAAGAGCAGATGAACTTCACATTTGTGTCTGATTTACTTGTGTAATCTCAATTTGAAAATGCTGATAATATATCTATTTTATTAACTTACATAAAATCCAACACAAATTACAACAGCGATACAAACATTACATGAACTCATTTACGGCCTTGTATCTCTCTTAATTTCTGTTCATACAACGCTTTGCCCCTCACATTAAAAGGGTCTTTTTCCATACGGCACAGCACCCTTGTGTGAAGGGGGATCAACTGAACAAGTTTTGCATTTTCCTTAACAAGTTCTTCATTTTTGTTACAAAGCTCTTCCTCTCGGTTAGCAAGTTGTTGGTTTTTGCTCCACAGTTGTGCTATAACCCTTTGTGTCCTCTCATCGTAGGGTGGATCAAGCCACTTCTTGAAGTCACACCCCCCTTCCATAGTCGGACATCCCCAATACCTCCTTCTATAGTTGAACGGCATATGCCACTCACGGATAATTGCAGATCTCTTACAATAGCATAGCCGGTCAGCGTTTGTTGACGATGAAGATGAAGAGGCCATTATGCGATGTAGTGCTTGATTTTCCTATGAATATGATAAATCCATTACTGAATGTTTCATAAACATAAAACTCAAACAAGATCTAAGTTGAGAGGAGAACCTTACCGAATAATGGTGATGATCCACCCAGAGCTTCAGTTGCAATGGTGATAACGCAGTAACTCTAGGGATAATACTATTTATACAAGAGAAGAGTTGTGCATAACAGCTAGCACACAACTGTAAAACACTCAGATTGTGCATAACAGCTATGAGAGAGCTGTATCACACTGATGATACAGCTATAAAATACTCAGATTGTGCATAAGATTGTAGAAGAAATGGGTGAAAAATTAAAAAAAATGAAAAATTGGGCCCAAATAGGCCCAATATGGAGGATTGTAGAAGAAAAGTGTGAAAAATTGAGAAAATGAGAAATTGGGCCCAAATAGGCCCAATATGAAGGATTGTAGAAGAAAAATATGAAAAATTGAAAAAATGAGAAATTGGGCCCAAATAGGCCCAATATGGAGGATTGTAGAAGAAAAGTATGAAAAAATGAGAAATTTGGCCCAAATAGGCCCAATATGAAGGATTGTAGAAGAAAAGTGTGAAAAAATGAGAAATTGGGCCCAAATAGGCCCAATATGGAGGATTGTAGAAGAAATTAGTGAAAAACTAAAAAATGAGAAATTGGGCCCAAATAGGCCCAATATGGAGGATTGAAGAAGAAATGGGTGAAAAACTATAAAATGAAAAATTGGGCCCAAATAGGCCCAGTATGGAGGATTATGTAATTATACTTGTATAGTATAGTATTTCGATTATATTTCATGTATACACTATAGTATTTGCTTATATTTTATGTAATTATAGTTATATACTATAGTATTTGGTATATACTATAGTATTTGGTTATATTTCATGTAATTATACTTATACACTATAGTATTTGGTTATATTTTATGTAATTATACTTATATACTATAGTATTTGGTTATATTTCATGTAATTATACTTATACAGTATAGTATTTGGTTATATTTTATGTAATTATACTTATATACTACAGTATTCGATTATATTTCATGTATATACTATAATATTTGATTATATTTCATGTAATTATACTTATACACTATAGTATTTGGTTATATTTCATGTATATACTATAGTATTTGGTTATATTTCATGTAATTATACTTATATACTATAGTATTTGGTTATATTTCATGTAATTATACTTATATATTATAGTATTTGGTTATATTTCATGTATATACTATAGTATTTGGTTATATTTCATGTAATTATACTTATACATTATAGTATTTGGTTATATTTTATGTAATTATACTTATACACTATAGTATTTGGTTATATTTCATGTAATTATACTTATATACTATAGTATTTGGTTATATTTCATGTATATACTATAATATTTGGTTATATTTCATGTAATTATACTTATACACTATAGTATTTAGTTATGTTTTATGTAATTATACTTATACACTATAGTATTTGGTTATATTTCATGTAATTATACTTATACACTATAGTATTTGGTTATATTTTATGTAATTATACTTATATACTATAGTATTCGATTATATTTCATGTATATACTATAGTATTTGGTTATATTTCATGTATATACTATAGTATTTGGTTATATTTCATGTAATTATACTTATACACTATAGTATTTGGTTATATTTCATGTAATTATACTTATACACTATAGTATTTGTTTATATTTCATGTAATTATACTTATATACTATAGTATTTGGTTATATTTCATGTATATACTATAGTATTTGGTTATATTTCATGTAATTATACTTATACACTATAGTATTTGGTTATATTTTATGTAATTATACTTATACACTATAGTATTTGGTTATATTTCATGTAATTATACTTATATACTATAGTATTTGGTTATATTTCATGTATATAGTATAGTATTTGGTTATATTTCATGTAATTATACTTATACACTATAGTATTTGATTATATTTTATGTAATTATACTTATACACTATAGTATTTGGTTATATTTCATGTAATTATACTTATACACTATAGTATTTGGTTATATTTTATGTAATTATACTTATATACTATAGTATTCGATTATATTTCATGTATATACTATAGTATTTGGTTATATTTCATGTAATTATACTTATACACTATAGTATTTGGTTATATTTCATGTATATACTATAGTATTTGGTTATATTTTATGTATATAGTATAGTATTTGGTTATATTTCATGTAATTATACTTATACACTATAGTATTTGGTTATATTTTATGTAATTATACTTATACACTATAGTATTTGGTTATATTTCATGTAATTATACTTATATACTATAGTATTTGGTTATATTTCATGTATATACTATAGTATTTGGTTATATTTCATATAGTTATACTTATACACTATAGTATTTGGTTATATTTTATGTAATTATACTTATACACTATAGTATTTGGTTATATTTCATGTAATTATACTTATAGTATTTGGTTATATTTCATGTATATACTATAGTATTTGGTTATATTTCATGTATATACTATAGTATTTGATTATATTTCATGTAATTATACTTATATACTATAGTATTTGGTTATATTTCATGTATATACTATAGTATTTGGTTATATTTTATGTAATTATACTTATATACTATAGTATTCGAATATATTTCATGTATATACTATAGTATTTGGTTATATTTCATGTAATTATACTTATACACTATAGTATTTGGTTATATTTCATGTATATACTATAGTATTTGGTTATATTTCATGTAATTATACTTATACACTATAGTATTTGGTTATATTTTATGTAATTATACTTATATACTATAGTATTCGATTATATTTCATGTATACACTATAGTATTCGATTATATTTCATGTATACACTATAGTATTTCGTTATATTTCATTCCGTTACACTTATACACTATAGTATTTCGTTATATTTCATTCCGTTACACTTATATAGTATAGTATTCCGTTATATTTTATGTAATTACACTTATATAGTATAGTATTTCGTTATATAATAACATGCAATTTAACCAAAACAACCAAAACATATATACACATGATCCAAAACACAAGTGTCTAATCCACATAAATACATGATCCTACAATCTAGTCATCATCGGGGACTCTACCGCTACCCTCTCCTCTCTCGTGCTGTGAATCAGTAAATCTCTGAGAAGCACGCGGTAAGGGATCAGTCGCAGGCGCCTCGTGATCTATCAAATCATGAATCCACGAAATAATCGTAGCAGTAACATCTCGTGGAAGCTCGTCCCTCTCCTCTAAAAAACGCCGCATCCGACCGGCGATAATCTGGGTCCGCTGAATACACGACAATGATTTCCATTACAATTAAACTGATTTTAAGCACGTAAAAAATGATAAGCGATAAATAAAATGTATCATACCATGTAGGGGTGTTCATGGGTGGACCGGACCGGACCGGAAATGATCGGACCGGTAAAATTCCGGTCCGGTCTCCGGTCCACCATTTCCCCAAAATCGGTTTCCGGTCCGGTCCAAACCCGGAAAAAATCCGGTCCGGAAGACCGAAATTTTAATTTTAATTTTTTTTGTAATTTATATGTTTTATATATTTTTTTAGAGATTTATATGTATTTTTTTATATATATATTTTTTTAAATTTAATAAGTTAGGAGTATATATATTTTATAAATATTTTTTTAGATATTTTTTTATAGATTTTAAATAAGAATTTAATTTTTTTATTTTTTAAAATTAAATCCGGTCCAATCCGGTCCAAGACCGGACCGGACCGGATTAAGACCGGACCGGACCTATCCGGTCCGGTCTTCGGTCCACATATGCCCAAAAATCCGGTCCGGACCAGATGAACACCCCTAATACCATGAGAGTAGACACCGGTGGAGCTCGAGGGACGACAGGAGCCAGACCTGGACGATCCTGTCTAGGAGACCGTGCGTCCACATAAGGATGTGACATCTGCTCCAGCCAATCGATGTACGCATCGTCAGTGTCCCAGGCGAAGGTGGTATGGATCCTGTCCTGAAGCTCGATCGTCGGTCTAGGGTCGGCATCCCATGTGCACAGCTCGTCGGTGTATTGAAGATCATACGCCCTCAAGTCGACCCGCCTCTTCACCTCGCGTGGCGCTGGTGGATCCTCTGGAACCCCCTGCCTGTAACCGAACTGTCGGAGGACTCGGTCCGGCATGTACGGCTCCTGTATATCGAGGCACTGAATAATGCCTCGATACAAAGAAGGAGCGTACTGACGGGTCGTAAAGTCTAACGGACCTCACGGTGTCCAGGCAACCTAAAATTTATATTTCATGTTTTTAATTTTTTTTCGAGGCCACTATATACCTAAATTCAAAACGTATATTTATAATTTTAATTACCTAAATTCAAAGCGTAAATTCATAATATAAATTTCCTAAACGAAAAGCAATAAAACAGTAAAGTATTACCTCGTCAAATCTCACGGCGTCTAAAATGCGGCGAATAGCCATCAGCCGCTCCGAATTCCGTCCCTGAGGAACCTCCCTCCCGTCTCTCCGAGCGGCCCTCGTATCCACCATGGCCTCCAGGTCAAGGACAGCGTGACCTCGGAAAGTAGGAAAGTACGCCCAAATCCAGGCCTACATATATATAAAAACCCGTAAGCATATGATATCATATATTTTAAAAATAATTTAAAATAAATTAATAGTTACCCTCAGAAGAAGTGTACACCCTGCAATGCCCTTCGCCCTGGCCCGTGACGCCTCACCCAAATTCCGATACAGGACAGCCAGTACGCCGACTCCCCAGGCATAACAACCGCTGCAGTCGTGGTCATAGACTAGCGCCATGTACTTGTACTTGACGGCGTTCGTCGACTTGTCCGGGAAAACGGTACAGCCGAGGAGCGTCATCAAGTACATGGACGCTATGCGTCGGTCATCCCTCTCTGGACTGGATAGCTGCTCAATCGACCTCAGCGAGAGGGACTCTATCGGAATACCGCCACCACCGAACCACAGGGACAACAACTCCTGGTTCGCCCCAGTAACAGCGCAGACGTGCTCTCTGACGACGGAGTCCGCCATATCTGTGGTGACGCTCAAGCCGTTGATGGGAATCGCCAGGATGCGTGCGACATCGTGGAGCGTGATAGTGATCTCGCCCCATGGGAAATGGAACGAGCTCGTCTCCGGATGCCATCGCTCGACGAACGCAGAAATAAGCACCTCGTCGACACTCCTGAAGTCCACCTCCCTCAGAGAGGTGATACGGCTCCGCTGAGCAAAATCCCACCAGGTGTGAGGAGCCGATGTAATGTGCTGGTCCATCTCCCAATGCCACGACTTCCTGGTGTACGTCTTCAGAACCTTCCTCATATGAAAAAGAAATAACAAAATTAGTATTATACTTATACATTTATATATAGCATTTTCATATTTTTATTAACAAATCTTAGACTACATCAAAGAGGTACCGTATCATCCACGCGCGCAACGGGTGGTGGGGGCTCTGGTAGTGCCAACGCCAATGTCATGTCCCATACGACCCTGGCGACGTGGGTCGTATACGTACCCAGGAGGTGAGGAACGAGGGGCCCTCCTGGCATCCAAGGCTCCACGGGACCCGCCTGCTTGGGAACCGGATCCGCCTGCTCCTGAGCCGGCGGATCCGCCTGCTGCGGAGGCGGATCCACGTGCTGTGGAGACGGATCCCCCTGCTGAGAAGCCGGATCCGCCTGCTGGGGAGACTCGTCCATCCCCAAGTCCTCTGCGGGTCCATCATAATAGTCGCGCTGGAAGGCCGCGTCGGCAACGACAACTGCCTCCTCCTCCAGATCCATGGACGAGGTCGATGAGGAAGACGGAGACAGCGACATGTCAGACCTGGTCACGCCCACCTGCACTCCCGTCGCGTCGCGACGTCCTGTGTCGCGACCTGTAGTCCCCAAGTCCTCTAGGACGACCTGCACTCCCGTCGCGACGTCCTGTGTCGCGTCTAGGACGGGAAGCAGATCCACTGAAGCGGCCACCGAAGCGGCCCGACGAGCCGATGCTGTGATCGGATTCCTCCGCGCCAGCTGACGGGAGCCACGTCGGGGCCGTCTCACAGACAACATCGAGGCTTGCAAAGCCTTTTAATAACATATTAACTCGTCAAATTTTTAAATTCTTAAACAACTACATTATATGCCAAAATATAGATCTAATTTGTCATCTTAATTTGCTAATATATTTTTTTTAAATTCAATCACAATTTAATAACAACATAAATTCCTTAATTTTTATTTTAATTTCATATCATAAATTTTAGTTTCATATACACATTTGTTTTTCTAAATTCAAGTTAAATTATTATAACTGAAATCCAAAATTCAATACCTAAATTCAAATTCAATTTTTATAACATAAATATAAATTTCTAAAATTAATTACATATCAACAATTTCAAATCTAAATATTAATTTTAAACAAATCTATAATTAATTTCAGATCACTAATTTCTAATTGTAATACATATTTTATTCTAAATTTTAATCAATTCAAAATAAATTTTTAAAATTCATAAATAATATTTTCTAAAATATAAATAATAATTAATTACATATCACTAATTTCTAATTGAAACAAATCTAGAATTAATTACAGATCAACAATAAATTTCTAAAATTCACAAATAATTAATTATAGATCACTAATTTCTAATTGTAATACATATTTTATTCTAAATTTTAATCAATTCAAAATAAATTTCTAACATTCATAAATAATATTTTCTAAAATTCATAAATAATAATTAATTACAAATCACTAACTTCTAATTGAAACAAATCTAGAATTAATTACAGATCAACAATATTTGGTTGCAATATCTATTTCTAAATTCAATACTTATTTTATTCTAAATTTTCATCAATTTAAAATAAATTTCTAAAATTCATAACTATAAATTATTCAAATATAACTATAAATTTTTTTAAATAAATCTATAATTAAATACAGATAAACTATTTCTAAATGCAATACCTATTTCTAAATTTAATATTTATTACATTCTAAATTTTCATTAATTCAAATAAATTTCAATTCCGTTCATACCTCTCGACTACCCGAGGTAGAAGTCTGACCGGGTGTCGCAGGATCGTCTCCGCGTCCGCGTCCCCCTCCTCGTCTGCCCCGCGCTCGGATAAATCGAGTCCGGCAAGAACCTCGTCCTGCATCGCCATCCGGACCACCGCCGACCATATCTCCGACGCCGGCCACCTCTCCGCCGCAACCGCCAGGAAGCTCAGAAACGCCACCGGCCACCTCTGCAGCAACAGGAACACCGCCCCCAGCCGCCAATCTCTCCACGCCGCCTGGAGAGCCATCCCCGCCATTCGCGCCGCCACGAGGCTCGCCGGAGGGGTCACCACCGGCGCCACTGCTCGCCATCGTCGGAGATGAGGAGGAGGAGAAGAAGAAGAAGAAGGAAAGAAAGGGAGGAGGAGGAGAAGAAGAGAAATACAAATACGTATTTTTATTTATTTTTAAAAAAAAGAAATACAAATACGTATTTTTCTGTACATCGTATGAGGGCATACAAAAAAATACGTATTTGTATTTGTTTTTTTTATTTGTCACTTTTGGCTTGTTTTTTGCTATATTTTAATACGTACGCCAGGTGAAGGCGTACGCCCTCATAAGACGTACAGATTGTCGCGTGAAAAGCAGAAATTCGTCGCGTATATAGTGGCCCCGTTAAAAAGACTGGGCGCGCACTAAATAATGACCAAAATAACCACGTCAATGGTAAAATATTGCACAAGATTGTAACAGACAAACGAAAGCAAAAACATCGCAGGGAATAGTAAGCAGCGTATAGTGTGAAAAAAATCAATGACAAAGCATCAAATAATCATCGAGGAAATGCACCATTAATTACACAAAATTTGCAACTTACAGAATCTTCTTTAATCATCAACGAAATGCACCATTACTTACACACATAATAATGACAAAGCATCAATTAATCATCAAGGTAGTTGGAGCGGAGGACAACTTGGTTCTGGTGTTCCTGCCTGCTTCCTATAGATGAAGAAACATTTTTAACTTTCTATTTTGTCAGAACAAACATATTAAGTTAATCTTGGAGCTTCATAAAACAGTAAGAAAGGGACGTATAAACTGAGGAAGAACACATTGTTGATCGATCTACTGTTTGAAATAGAGCTCAACGAGCTTCTTTAACGTCTCAAACACGCTCGTGAAAGGGTTGAACTCAACGGAGCGTTTCAGCTCGATGTCGGGGAACTGGTTAGTCAAAGCCTGCTGCATTCCGTTCATCGACATCATTGCAGCCAGCTTGCTGTTGGACATCACCTCACAATCCTGTGGAGTGTCCTTGATTTTGCTCGGGTCATACCCGAAATTTGCCAAATAGTTTTTGTACTTCTCTATGAACTCGGCTCCCGGATTTGGGGTCCTTGAGTATATCTAGAACGCCAAGAACAAAGCATCAACTTCAAACTCAGTACGAAATTAGCGTTTTATGGTACCCGAAAAAAGGTTTCTTTTTCTTGAACTAACCTGGACGAAGCTCTTGTCTTTGGCACCTGAGACAATAGCGTAGTTGTCGTAGTCGGTTGCAATGACGTCGTATGGTTCCTTGGGGATAAAGGGCAAAGTGGGGAAGCGAAGGTAGCACTTCTCTTTGATCATCTCTTGCCTTTCTAAATCGGTTTCTGTCTTCTCGGTGTCTTCCTCAGAGAGGCATTGAACGTTTCCTCTTATGCCGGTTATGTACCCATCCGGACCTCCATGGACACAGAAAGTATCAACCTGGATCGCGGGTGCCTCCATATTGAATGTATACACGCCCTGAAAACGACGCAATGTCATCTAGTTAAAACACTTGCAGAGTCCAAACATAAAAGAGTATGTTAAGTAAAATTCAGGTCATATAGATGGGTTTGTTTGGATTACGCATTATCTGACACTATAATGCAAAAAACTGGTATTATGATGCCAAAAACGACATCATAATGTCAGTTTTTGACATTATAATGTCAGATAATGCGTAATCCAAACAAATCCGAAAAAAAACATTTGTTTGCTATAATAGAGTTCCAAACACATGGAAAATGTTGCAAACTCGGTCATTTTGTTGAATTAGAACACTATTGAGCCAAATAATACTGTCATGTAAACAAATCATAACGGGAATATTGATGATAGGATCAAATCATACCTGTGTGCAATGGCAGTCTCCTTGACCTTGTCCAGCAAACCCGCGCTTGAGAGAGGCTACTTCAAACCACCTACCAGAATACCTAACAGGATCGAAATTTTTAGTAGTCATGCCTCTTGACATCATAGTTATCATCTTTCCCCTTGCTTCCTCAGACATCTCATCAATAGGAAGAGGCGGTTGGCTACTCGCAGCACTGGCTAGCTGGCAAATGTTAAGTTGGGATGGAGATAACGCTAGGACCTGATCAAATGGAACAACCACAGAAGATACTATAATCGGTACTGAATAAGATATGGACTGCAAGAAAATGGATAAGGCCATGGAGCAAGTTTACGAACCGGGTTTGTTTGAGAAAGGAATACACATGAAACAGCTAGTGCAGGGAAAATATGTTTTGCAATGTTGTTCTCCAAAGTTGGCTGATCAATCAAGCATTTTAGCATCAGTTTCGCCTGTTTTTTCCTATTGGAAATCGGAACAAAAGATGGGTCAATTAGATTTAGCACTGTACAGTTGATAATATGTCTTGCAATGTTCCTTTCCAAAGTTGGCTGATCAATCAAGCATTTTAGCATCAGTTTCGCCAGTTTTTTCCTATTGGGAACTCGGAACAAAAGATGGGTGAATTAGATTTAGCACTGTACAGTTGATGCTCAGAGATGACAGACACCCACTTCAATGAAACATTGGATTTGTGGGATTGAGGAAGATACAAATAAGAATACCATAAGCGAAATCCACATTTTGCAAGAGCTTAATTAAACAATTGAAAAATTGTTCAGGCAAAACCCTTTATCAGTGAAATGCACTTTACATAATAACCGAAGGGAATTTCACCAGTACCCAGAAGCATCTACTTCTTCAAGTCTAATCACGAAACCATGTGAATTATTACAAATTTAGAAACAGCAATCAAAATCAAGAGACGACTCCTAATTGGCAATTTGGCATAAATCATTGTCAATTGGTGAACCGCAATAAAATATTAAATGGGAATAAATCATTGCCAATTGGTGAACATAAATAAAATTGAATTGCGATACCTTGGAACAGGAGAGAAACGAGGTTGAAGAAGAACCGGAGCTGATTCCGGCGATCGAAGAGTCGTACACATTTCCTCCGGAGATATATAAGTATCAGCCTGCAGAATCGTCTACACAAGGGAAAGCTCAACCATAACCTTTTTCTACAGTCTCTGTCTTGTCAGCTTCTTTGTCGACAATATATTTTGGACCACCCCATCCATTCAGTGCTGCGTTTGGCCGCATAGGTGTGGTCGTGTGGAACCGACTCCTACGAAACGCATCGTTTAGTCCTCTATCCTTCTATTCCCTCTACAGTTGTACGCCTGTACTTCGTTTTTTTGGGTGTTTAGTTAACACTTAACAGCATTGTTCAAATTGTCAATCTCGATTGCATGTTAATGTTATAAGGTCAAAAATAAATTTCCTACTCTGATAATTTATATTTCGAATTTGAATTATACATGAAACTGCTAAACAAAATACAGAACTATTTTGTTCATATTAGTGTTATATTGCATACCCTTGCCCCTTGTTTGATTGAACATGGAAAATTAAATTTTTCGTTATACCCTTGCCCCTTGTTTGATTGAACATGGAAAATTAAATTTTTCGTTATTAAATTGCTGAAAATTATAAAATCATATTTAATTCAAAAAATTTATTTTATATTAACATAGAAAATAATAATATTTTTATTTAAAAACACAAGAAGTAAATTTTACCTATCTCTTTAAGATAAGTACAATTACTTTAATTGGAAGAATTACAACTTCATGTGAAAGTTCAACTTCCTGAAAAAATTCAACTTCCTGAGAATTGTAGCACAAACCAAACGAAGACTTAATCATTGTCTATTTAAAAAAAAGGACGATCTCGATGCATCCCCATAATTTCTTTGTACACCTCTATTTTCAGAAATATGACAGATATATCCTTTTATTAAAATATTCACTCTTTTATATGTCAAAATCTCAAACATTTCAATTTCCTATACAGAACAACTCAACTGTGTGTTTGTTCGTATGTTTTACAATCTTCTAATTTTCTAGGGTTTAGAGTTTATAGTTTAAGGTTTAAGATAATTTCTAAATCTAATAAGATATAATTGTCTATATGAGAATGTATAAAGAAATTAATAGGGTACTCAAAGTAGCACAAAAAAAAAACAAGTAGCTAATTAGCTATACATTCTATACGGTTGATTTTAGTTCCCACACATATGGATCCATCCAAGAGAAACAGGATACAAGCCACTGAAATGAGAAAAACTAGAATAATCAAAATGTACAATATGAAAACGACTAAACGATAGCGTTTGGTTATTCAAAAGTTCATACTCGTGCATTACAGAACAACTCAACTCATCCAAAAGAGTTCTAAGACTAGACAATAAATACAGAAAGGGAAACAGAACAAAATACAACGAACAAACACACAGCTGCAAACGGAAGAACAAATCAAGAGTCTTTGATTTCTTGCCTCCGCTTTATTCCATCACAACAGAAGTTCACAAGTTATACACACACAAACACAAATGTCAGTCATTGTCGTTCATGTGGCTGTACTATGCCCGTTATCAGCTAAGTTTCATCCTATCTGCCCATATGAACTTGCATTCCATAATGAATTCTGGCTCTACTTCATCCCGAATAGAAACCAAAATGTGAAAAATTTACCTTCCTCTGTGCCTTGTCTTCACTGCTTGATTCCTACTGGCCTTACCTCAATCCCTTCAACAACGAGACCGCCTTTCCAGTTCCCAGCTTTCACCTCCAACACCGACAACTCTATTTCGTCTTCCTCCCCCAAGTGGGTGAAGAACTCTCCAATCTTTACCTCCTGCCACCCGTCAGTTCTCGGTTTTGGGCACTGAGCACCCTCTAGTCTGGACCCTCTTGGGTCAAAGGCGGGCCTCCTTACCATGTGGAAGCCCCTGGTCCCCCTAGAAGGAACCCTGAATGATTGCAACGGCTCGTATTCAGCAGTCAGATACGCATGCTGTGTTTCGGTTTTGCCTCCAGAACTACTTACTGAAGTTTCAGAGGGGTTGTCAAATCCATAGGCTCCCTCTGCCATCTTGAATACCAGATAAGCAGCATAGCGCGTTTCAGGGGACAGCATAGAGGTCTTGATAGTTCCACGGATTTCAAGCCAGCAAACACTCATAAGTTCAGCCACTTCCGGAAACCTGCACAGGTACAATTTACAACAGATACATGTTTATAATCAAGACTCCAGATCAAAGTATTTTTGGGAAGTAATCATGCTTTAGTATCATCATGCAAATGATTAACCATTTGCTGAAGCCTGACCAAAGATTATTGTTCACTAAAGGCCTACCTTGATTCAGGGATTGCAGTCCATTTCCAATATCTTGGGGTACAACTCCATATGATAGAGAGGCTCCTTGCAGAAAGCATCCAACATTTCTTTCCACTTGACTTCTCCAGCCAAAAGCTCTGCTTAGTTCAATAAGAAAAAAGGATAATTAGATGCATGAAAAGATAAGTAAAAGCAATCATCAAAATTAAGTATACAATGTTATAGAAGCTGGAGAGAAGGCAATCCAACCAAGGACCATTAGCACTTGGAGTATAGGTCATATCCTGAGTTTAACCCAGAGCTTCACAATTCAAATTATACATAAAAATTAAGTAAAAGAAGTATCCTATCTTGAACTTCTCTTTTCTGTTTCTTTCATGCTCACAGTTGAGATTTGACGTGTAAAGAAGCAATTAACAATTAAAAAGGATGATATGCATAAGTTTTCTAAAAAAAGCCTAAACTTCATTTTAACTACTGTAGCGTGGAATAGACTATTAAACTATCTAACTTCTTTTTCTTCAGTACGGGAGAATCTCGTTCAAAAGGTAGTAGGTAACCGTATCTCTCTATCATATTAACTTTCTTCAAATTCAGGATTCGATTTTCTCCATCCATCTTCTCTCGCTAACTGCTTTACTCGCATAAAAACCTCACAAAACTCATATACTCCCAGAGCAATTCTCACAATTCAAGCCCTATAAACAACAGGTAAGTTTTTTGTCCATTCAATTGAAGCAAATCTCCTAAAATCTAACACCGTATACTTTCAGAGCAGTTCAATTGATAACCTCAGTTGAATTCCCCCGCAGAAAACAACACAATCATCCAATTCAAAACCCTAATTTCACAGACCTAGACAGAAGTTGAGCATCGCGATAAATAATGGAATAACAGATCCGTATTCCTACCTTGGTGGCGCCGTCAACGAGAAGAGGGCGGTTTGCAAGGTGCATGTAGAGCTGCTTCTTGGACTGGAGCTCGGCTAACAGCTCCTCACCACCGTCGGATCGGAATACGATACCTTCGCAATCGGACGGCAGAAATCGCTCCCAGACGACGTCGGACTCCGACGCCGACCTAAAAACCTTCGAGACGACCGCAAGGCGGCAAGCATCCCTTGGCGTCGTGAAAGCGACCATGGCGGCGATGCATCCCTCTGGCACCGCGTAGAAGTTGACGCCGTAGACGATTACTACTCCTTCCTTCTTATCAGCGATGGAGTTCTCCATACTCTCTCTGAGTTTCTGGTTCGGTTTCGGTCTCTTTCTTTCTTTTACTTCTTCTCGTTTGTCGTGTAGATGTGTTGGCGTTGAGGTGGAGGGATGAGAGGGTCCTTGTGTGGCGCTTTTATAGGGGAGGTCAAAATCGCCAAGCAATGAAAGCTTAACCCCTAAGGTTTTTTCTTTTTCTTTTTTTTCAAAAGAGAAAAAGAATTTTATGGAGTATTATTATCTTATTTGGAATTGGAATGGTATAATGTGCGAATTAAATGCAAAAGGGATCAGATTCACAATTGAGATCCGATTTAGCACTATAGGATAAAAAAGTTGCGTGTAAAGGAAAAGTAATTCCAATATTTTACTTCAATTTTATCCTGCCAACTAGTAATATATAAAAAAAATTACTCTCATACATAAATTGGAGTACTTTATTAAATCAAATTGCAATTTGAATATATTTTCTTTTGGTTTTTTTGAAAGCTATACAAGACACACTGGCTAATTATTCTTTGCCAAAATGCCCAATTCAAGAAGGTCTGATTTTGATAGGAACATATAGTTAGTTTCTATGGTTTAGTTGTTTAATAAATGTGTGTATTCTTATTTGCTAATTGACTATTGTAATTGTATTTTCCTTACTATGGAGATAAGGCTTAAATAATTGAATTATGAATGTACATGCCGTATACTTAGTTAGCAAGTAGCTCCAATTGGTGCGATTTAAGTTTTAGTTGTGTGGAAAAGAAGAAAGAAGAACATGAGTGGCTATTTTAGCAAAGCAAACTAAGCATAAAAAGGCTAGACCACTTTGGTTCGAGTATAAAGGGCGGGCTTTTTGTGAGGGGCACATGGTTGAAAAAAGGCCCAACTCCAACTGCACCTTTTAACGTCAATTTTTACTACAATTGCCATTTGGTATGACTTACTACCCAAGCAATTGCAATTTACTGCACTTTATGCAGCCGAGTTGCAATTAATCCAATTCAAGCGAGCGAAGTTGCAATTCATTGTAAATTATTTCGATTGATGAAGCAAAATGTAACTTGTTGCATATATGCAATCAAATTGTACAACTCCGTACATTGCAGTTTAATCAACCAAATTTCACACTTTTTTGGTTAATATATATGAAGCCTAGCCAAATCACAATTTTATGATAATTAAAGTAATAGTAGCTCAATTCCCATGCTTTGTACGGGTGATCTAATTTCCAATCATGTTCTACATATGTACGATATATAATCTGTATAAAAAAGTAAAATAAAATATTAAGTTTATAGACTAAGAAAGATAAATACATTTGTTAGTAAATATGATAATAAAAAATTAACTTAAAAGTTAATAAATATGTGTTACAAAAAATTACAATTCTCCTATGTATCTTTTCCTCTTAAAGTTGAGTAGTATTTGTGAACTTAATCCATTATGATTTTCGAATGTCTAATTCTCATACTCATAAAATTTGTTTAAATTTGTATCACTTTCAAACTTCAACTCTAATGAAAAGTAATTTTTTTATTACAATTGTGGTCTTATTTGTAACCATGTTAAATGGCCTTTTTGTATGAATGTTTTGAAGGTTGAAAATTTTATTCTTATATATATGATAAATGGGTTATCTTAGTTTAATTTTCTTATTATTATTTACAATTATTTTAGAAACCTAAGTCAAATTATGAAAATACTATTTTGGGAAAATCTAGAAATATTTTGAAAATAATCTTGTTGTTCAAATTGGAAAGAAAGAAGATGAATTTGATTTTAAAAATAGTATAAAAAATCACGTGAAAATTTTAGGTGATGACATGTGACAAAAATAACGTGACTCATTCTGGAGGTGATATGTGGCCTTAGAGAATTTCCACTTTAGTATTATACTAGTTGTGCGCCCATACCAAGTACGAGATTGGATTTATTAAATGTTCCTAATAATATAACGTTGAAATCTACAAAGTCAAATATGTTTCATGATTAATTTTTCTTACATTAGCACTCATATAAATATTTATGTTATATGAAAGTATATATCCTAAATTGTATATTTTTTTATATTAGAACATACTTCGTATTATGTAGTTTTATGGTCTAATATTTAATAAAAATGTTTTTTTGTCTAGTTAAAATAAGTTAAATATGTGTTTAATATTATGCACTTTTTTTGTGTGTAATGTCTTCTAATTTATTAATTTTCAACATTTTAAACTTTCAAATTTCACGTGTTTTAATACATTAATTATGTTATTTATATACTACATAAAAGAATTTACTTATAAAAGAATTTCCATTTTAAAACCACCATTTAAAAGAAGACATTTTCACAAAACCACCATTTAACTTGGAGTTTATATCAAACCACCCTCTAAACAAAAAAAGTTAACAATGAACCACCCTCTCTTCAAATCACCAATAAATATAATTTGTTAAAAAGATAAATTATCTTTAAACATGTAAAGAAAAGCCATTTAATTTATAAAAAAGAAAAATATATTATCTTCATTAAAACCTCTTTTTGTTCACCATACATGAAAAAAAATTATTATAAATGAAGACTATACTTAGATAGTATGGTCGACTCAATAAACTAGACAAATTCACACTGTACTATGGTTTATTTAGATCTACGGGTATATATGAAGCTCATATTTTTTTAAATAATATAAAATACAAATTATTTACATAAAGACTAAAATAATAATTAAGTTTTCTTTGTTTAATTTCCGTTTAATTTATCATATATATGTTGGAGTAATGATTGGATTTCAACATGGTTGATTAAACACTTAGGTTACAATTTTTGTATTTTTTTTGCAATTGAAATTCACTCATATTTACTTTTATTCAATAAATTACAACTCTTTAAAAAAATTAATCAGAATTTCATTTAAAAAACAGAGTAAAATATTATTTCTCATTATTTAATTGCCCATCTTGATGTCAACCATAAGTTCGTTGCACATGCTAAAACTTTAAACATAATATTATTGGAAAATGTATTCATATTGCTTTCAGTCTATATGCTAATTAGTATTATTTTTTGTTGCTTTAAAAGGTAGGATTATTTTTTGGACTTTAGGTGAAATAAATTTTAGTCATTTCATATACAATCTAATTTTATTTTATTTTATATTTAATACTCATTTGATTGATATAAGATATAGACTTGATTATTTTTTTACACGTACTAAATTAACAAAGGCACATATATGTACGAATTTAATAGGTTCTTGGGCACTAAATTACTAAACAATGAATTTACGTAGTTTTATCTTTTTTCTTTCCACATTGTAAATCCAAATGTCTTTTTTTCTTGTTTTTCCTATTTAGAAGGTATTTTCATATTTTTCTCAAATATTAGATATAACCAAGGCAAATTATTGTGGGTGGTTGATTGTAAACTTTTTTTATTTAAAGGGTGGTTTTATATAAACTTCAAGTTTAAGGGTGGTTTTGTGTAAAATCTAGTGTTTAAAGGGTGGTTTTATCTAAAAAAACCCTATAATAAATACTAAAATCATATTTGAAAAATATATCACCATTATGCACTTCCAAAAATAGCCCTAAAATTTGTTTCACTTTTCACCCATTTACCCTCTCTTTCTCTTTCATCAAATCCCTTTTCAAAATCAATTAAATATTTCTACCTACGACCCACTTTCAAATCCAAATCCCTTAACGCTCTCGCGGGCGAGCCTCAGCCGGCCCTAAAAAAATCAGCTCCACCGAGCCTCCACTGGTCGACTGCCGCTATCCCCCGCCGCTTCTCCGTTTCGACCGAGCCTCCCATGGCCGGTGTGACCCGTCGTTGTCGCCGGAACTTCCACCGCTCCCTTGGCTGCTCCGATCCCGGCCGAATCTGCACCTCCGACCGAGCCCTCCCTCCGACCGAGTCCCCGCTCCGCACCGAGCCCCCGCTCCGACCGAGCCCCCGCCGACGCCGAGGAACACTACACAACCATTCTCTGCGCTCCGACACCGTACAAACCACTCTCTCATCTCCGTCGCCGGCATCGACCTCAACCATGGAGACTTCGTCGGTTCATGTCGTCCTCCTCGTCGAGCCTGGGTTGTTCTCTCGCGTCCGTTTCTTGTTTTTCTGGATCTGAGAGTCTTTTTTGTTGTTGTTGTTGTTAGTGTTGTTGTTGTTGTGTGTTTCTGGTTTGCAAGTTTAGGGTATTGTACTTCTTTGCTTTGTTGAGTTGAGCTAGGTGAAGTCCGAGTTGTTCCGGTTGTGGTCGTGGTTGTGTCTGAGGCTCCTGAAGATCCATATAGGCAACGTCAGGGTGGTCGAGATTTCTGAAGATCCCTCATATTGGTGAGGGCAACGTCATGGTAGTCCATTCAACACCTGCTCAGGAGTCGTCCTGTTTGAACCTTGGTCTGATGGCACTTGTTTTGTGCTTTACTCACTTCTCCCCCTAGCTTTTTTTGCTCGATTTTGCTTGTTGTATTTTTCTTTATTTTCTTTATTGTTCTTACCGGTTTTTCCGGTGCCGATTTATCGGCCTCTCGAGTTTTTCGACGTTATTGTCGGTTCTTGAATTTTTACCTAATAATAATAAAAAATCCAAATCCCTTAATTCCCTCTTAATTTATGTATTCCCTCAAGCTAGATTTGTGTATTTGTCCTTTCTCCGCCAATTTGACGATTTTAATTTCGAAACCGAGTTGAACCATAAACCTTCATACTTGATTGGGATTTGGGCTTCGGGTTTGGGATTCGTCTCTCCCACCATCTGTAAGTATGGTTTTGAACCAGCAGTAGCATTCTAATGAAGCTATCTAGTGCTTTTAGCACTAGTTAGTTTACATATCAAAAAATAAAAAGAAGTCCGAGAAAGAGATGATGACTGAAAAGGGTAATTTGGTCAAAGTTAAGCAAATGGTGATAAGCAATAGGAAATTTTGGTGACTGAAAAGGGTAATTCAGTTTGATAAATATATTTTTTATGAAAATATATACAATATTAGTGTCTATGTATAGATATAATTGAATAATGAAAAACAATGAAAGAGAAAACGCTTTCAAGAAAAGAAAACCCAACCGCTCATCTTCAACCCAGAAACAAAAAAACTCTAGAAACTAAGCGGCCGTCGCATCGTACACTCTTATCCTTGAAACTTCACCGCAAATCCTTCAAATCTTTCGACCATGAGTGGAGCGATGACTCTCCGCATAACAGGTCTCCACTCACGTGCTCCGATTTCTCTTATGAGGAGGCGGGTTTCACGGAGAAGATCAAGGAGGATTCAATCCTCGTGCTTCTGTTCATCAATCTCATTTCTCACCTGCTCCCTAACACTGTTAGCTCACAATCTTCCCTAAAGTACAATCTCAGCGCCACACGAAGTTTCCTCCTCAGTGTGTCGTGTCGTGCCTCTCTGAAGAGCAAGATCTCTTCTTGGATCTAGGTAGGTGAGGTATCCTCTATGGAAGATATTGTTACATGCGAAGATTTTGAGGGGATTTGGTACCTGCTCCGCTGTCTGAAGATCCAATCGTGGTCTTTTGGTGGAGGTCTGGACCTTGACTCTGCAGAGGAATGAGCTCCGGGGAACAGTGGTTGGATTCAGGCTTATGGATTTGGCACTTATCCCTTCCCGATTTTCATGTGTAATCCTTCTTTTCCCCTAAAACTCCCTTCATATCTCTTGTTTTTTTTGATGAGGAAAGAATTAGACTGGTCTAGCTACGATGCGAAGACCAACCTAGAGCATCCTTGCGGATGAGAACATGAAGTTCTGAATCAAGACAAAGACTAGACACAAGTGGTGAAAAGCTGAGTTTAACTATGCGATCAGCAACACAGTTCACCTCCCGAAAAATGTGTCTAAAACAAACCTCCTGGAAGGAATGGGTGTCGACCAGAATGTCGGCAACAACCATCTCGATCTCCCAGGGCAATCCCAAATGCCCTTAATAGAATTTATAAGGCAAAGATTGTCACCCTCAATTTTAAGTTTTTGGATATTTAGGGTCTTGACATGATTAATGTTATTTTTAAGGCTAGAGCTTCAGTCATGAGAATGTTATTAAATCCACATCATTTGCTTTCCATATGAATTACTTCTGCTTTTTCATTCCGAATGACGAAGCCAAAGCCAACTTCACCAATGGCTAGTTTTGAGCCATCAAAATTATTTTTATAAAAGTTTTGATTTGTTTTTTCCCATTTAAGGAATTTTGTTTTTCTAATTTGTTGTGGTTTCCTATTTATATGGGGCAAATCATCGCAATCGGAGTATTTAGTTTTATCACAGTTTTTTGTTAGTGTGGTGATATATTGAGAAAAGGTCTTTAATTCGAATGTTAGGATCAGAATTAAAGATGATTTGATTTCTATTGATCCAAATTCCCCACCAAGCAGTGATGAGACAAATGAATTCTTGCTTATTGAGGAGGGAGTTTAACTCAGTCAAAATATCTCTTGGTTTTTTATTTGTAATGTCTAAGTTTCTGACAGTGGTTTCTATGTTTGCATTTTGTATTTTGATGTGTTTAAGTGTAAAGGGGCATTGTGTAAGGAAATGAGTAATATCTTCAAGAGGGTTATCTCAAGAGTCACATGCAAGATGGACAAGAACATGTTTTAGGGCTAATCTTTGTTTGGTGGGTAAACCATCATGATAGATTTTCCAAATAAAGTTTTGTACCTTTGGGTATGTGTCCAATTTCCAAATCCAGACAAGATTATAATTAGAGAGTGTTTGTTGTTTAGTGATTAGTTCGAAGGTGGATTTTGTAGAAAACCAGCCATTCCTTCATATCTCTTGTTATTTGTTTATGTTCCTATATATTGCTACCGTGAATGGTTGAATATGATATTCCACCCCCCGAACTCCCTGAACTTGCTCTGTTTTCTCTTAATTTGGTGCTTTGATTTTAAACTGATTATCATTACTATTCTTGACTTGGATCTTCCCCTATTCAATTCTATGGATAAAGGGAAGAAAACAATGAAGGAAGCTCTTTGTTCTCTGCCTGGTAACCCCAACTCTTCTTTTGAGGTTGAAAAAACCAATCCTGAAACCATTACAGTGGACACTACTGAGGTAACCCCTCTTATAGTGAACACGAAAGCCACTGAAAAAAATCTTGAGACTCACAGTCTCCCTTTGTTGAACACTACTGAGATTGATATGGAGCTTTACCTTTCTAAATTGTCTGGAGTGAGAAAAAATATAGAGAAACTCAAAGAAACCTCTTTACTTGGTTATATCATTGGAGATCATGTGGATTTTTCTAAACTCAAATCCAAACTGAAAAATGACTGGCGTTTTATTAAAGGCTCGTTTGAGATTCTTGAGAAACTCAACCTTTGGTTTGAATTACGCTTTGCAAACCCTATTGACCAGAAAAAGCCTAGGATGGGAGGCCTTACCATGTTTTTGGGAAATTAATGCTTCTTAAGCCTTGGTGTTCCAATTTTGATCCATTTTCTAAACCCATATCAACTGTTGATATGTGGATTCGCATTCCTCATTTGCTAGTGGAATACATCAGTTTTGATGTCATTAGCACTATTCTTGAGATGAACAAGCTTGGAAAACTCATAAAACTCGACCCTTTCACTGAAAAAAAAAACAGAGAGTGGATTGTGCAAGAGTATGCATCAATGTTGATGTGCAGAGAGTTAAATCTAAAACTATTGTGATCCCTAATGAAGAGGGCATATCTAAACAATACAACATTTGGTTTGAAGAATCCCCGAAAGGATGTGGCAATTGTGGGGCTCTTGAGCATGTCTTTGACAAGTGCCCTTTGAGAAATGCCAAGCCCCAATCCCTTCAACTGAATTTCCAGAGGCTGTATGTGAGTGATCCTCCTGAGGAAGCCAGTGGAGATGATGGTGATGAAAAGCACAAATGGAAGAAGGTATCCCACAAAAAGAAAAGCCTTTTTGTTGGCACCTCTTATCCAACTAGTAAAAAAAGTGGTATCAACATTGTTTATCAAGATGTACAGGAACCTCCTGGTAAGCAAGGTGATGTTAGCAACACATCTAACCCTACTGTTCTTGAAAGCAATGCTACTTCTGAGAATGTGATGTCTCATCTTACTCCTATGGATGAGAACATCACTACTCCCATTGTTACAACTCCTGGTGTTGTTGCTATCAGTAATGAGCAGGCCAGTTTGAACAATGTGCTCCCTCAGAGCCTTACTCCACCTTTCTCTCTGCCCCACCCTAATGAAGAATCCCTAGAAGAGGGCATAGCTAAACAATACAACATTTGGTTTGAAGAATCCCCAGAAGGATGTGGCAATTGTGGGGCTCTTGAGCATGTCTTTGACAAGTGTTCTTTGAGAAATGCCAAGCCCCAATCCCTTCAACTGAATTTCCAGAGGCTGCATGTGAGTGATCCTCCTGAGGAAGCCAGTGGAGATGATGGTGATAAAAAGAACAAATGGAAGAAGGTATCTCACAAAAAGAGAAGCCCTTCTATTGGACCCTCTTATCCAACTAGCAAAAAAAGTGGTATCAACATTGTTTATCAAGATGTATAGGAACCTCCTGGTAAGCAAGGTGATGTTAGCAACAAATCTGACCCTATTGTTCTTGAAAGCAATACTACTTCTGAGAATGTGATGTCTCATCTTACTCCTATGGATGAAAACATCACTACTCCCACTGTTACAACTCCTGGTGTTGTTGTTATCAGTAATGAGCAGGCCAGTTTGAACAATGTGCTCCCTCAGAGCCTTACTCCACCTTTCTCTTTGCCCCACCCTAATGATGACATCCCTGGGGTGTGCCTAGAGGCACCTTTTGGGTCTGCTCCATTGTTGGACAAGGAGGAGCTCTCTAAAATCAAAAGGAGTGAGTTGGAAGACTTTCTGGAGCAGGATGATCTGATGGATGAATTCTTGGAATGTCCTGAGATTCCTCATAAAGAAAGTGAGGATCTCAAAAATGAAATTGCTGCTGATGGAGGCCCTTGTCCTCCTGAAAGCAATGCTAGAAAGCCTAAGGGTTGTCCCAAACCTCCTGGTGATATAGCCATTGCAACAACTCCCAAGACCTCCAACTCTAAGCCTAGCAAGCGTAAGGAGCTGACCCAAGAGGAAGACACCGCTACCTCGGGGCAGAAGGGTCCCAAAAAATGAAAAAAATATTTTTATGTATAAAGTCAGTTATCATGGTTTAGGTTCTGATCCGGTCTAGATGAAAACCTAGCTAAAAGGGAAACCCCCTTGAACAATCTTTTGAGTTATGATCTGATGTGTTCCTGCTTGTGAATGTCGGACACTAGGAGGCCAGTCAAGGACAAGGACATGTTTGATTGGGTGAGCAACTACGAGGCAAATTCCCCTTTGCTCAAAATTGAGGATAACACCCCTCGCTTCAAGGAATTTCTAAAGACGTTGCACAAGATCAAGAAGAAGCAGAAGGGGGAGAGCAAAAAGGAAAGTGAGATTCACAGGGTAAATCATTTGACGCTGGTCACGAGGCAGGAAAAGCATGCAACACCTGAGATGCTGGGTAGACCGTTTCTGAAAATGGCAAGTACGTTCATGGATATGCACAACGGTCCACCCACCACGAAGTACATGAGATTGGGGGTCACGCTCAACATAGAGCATACAAAGAGGCACCCCCCAGATCCAGATCCCAGGTGTTCAGTTGTTATGAGCAACCCAAGTTGAGAGGATGAGTAGGATGTCGAGCCAACGACGTTAACTAAGGCGTTGTCCGGGAGGCAACCCGAGGTATGTTTTTCTTTCTTTGTTTTTGCATTTTCTTTAGTGTGTTTTTGCTTTGTTTTTGTTCTTGTTTTTTGTTTCCGACTAACCTGCAGGGAGGAAACCCATGCTTATTGAAGAAGGTGTTTCCCACACCAATGTAAGTCTCTTCCTTCCCTGCACTAAGTCACTCCCCGAAAAAACCTTAAACGGGGAGCAAAAAAAAAAAATCAAAAAAAAAAATCAAAAAAAAAAGAGTGGTACCGAAGGCCAACTGTCCAGAGTTTCCCATGGAGAAGGTGCGCATCATGTTGTCAAGGAGGATACATTGCCCTACACATTATTTGGCAACGATGATGGCCCTACAATTGACAGCTGAGGAGGAGGAACACTAGAGCCCCTACCACGATTACATCTGGGCTCCACCATGTGTTTCTAGAAGGCCGTGCAACCCTACTATCATTGTTTTACCACTACTCACCCAAGTGGTTCCCTTTTGATTGCACGATAGAAGAAGATGATGACGTGATGAAGACACCCGCCCAACACCAGAGACCTGAGCATTTATTGAGAAGACCGCCAACGACACCTTCACTGTCCAAGCAGCTTGGCGACGTTTGTGAGTTATTTTTTTGCTTTCCCCTATGCTTCTATTCTTTTGTCTTTCATTACATTGAGGATAATGCAATGTTTAAGCATGGGGGAAGAGTTCTATACTTGCTACGTTGTTGAGGAGAAAAATTAAAAAATGAAAAAAGCCAAAAATTGAAAAAAGGCATACATTAGAAATCCTGGGATAGGTCGAAAACCCGAAAGGGCGGCCTAGGTAATAAGCAGGTGGCTTGGACCAGCATTAGGCTGGGGTAATAATTGGTCAAGAGTGATGTGAGCATATGTGAGCCCATCTATTGAAAAATGAAATGAATGGCTTGGTGAAAACCCGAAAGGGCGCCTTGGCAAAATGAGTGAAAAAGAAGAAGAGTGAATTTTAGGATTCCTCATTTTTCCTGGCGTGGTGACATAAGAAGAGGAGATATACGGAGGATTCGGGTAGGTCACTCTGGGAGGTATAAGAAGATAGATGGGAGATAGGATTAGATTTTTATTCACTCTATGGTATTTGGGATAAGCTTGGGGGAAGTACTCTGCTTTCCTTTTGGCTTGATTGTGTGGGGTGTTGAGATTTTTGATTTGATGTTGTAGTTTATTGTGCTGGGCTTATATTGTATTGGCTGCCTGGAGTTTATTGTTGGGTATGACTCTTGGAGATTGAGTTTTCTATGATTCCTGAAACCTTGGGGATTGATTGGAGGAGTAGGTTTACTTTAGCTTACTCGAGGACGAGCAAGGTTTAAGCATGAGGGATTTGATCGGTGCTATTTTGTAGTGCATATCTGGGGGTTATTACCAGGTTTGAGGTGCCATTTGGATGGATTTAGAGCACAATCGTGGATTATGGAGTTTGTAACACCCCCAGAATTTGACCCCAAATCGAAAGTGCTACTGCCGATGACTCCGGACGTAAACCCCGAAGTCACCCCAAGCTTTTCCAATGACATAACTGTCTTAAACATAGTTACAATACTAAAATCATAACTTTTATTAAACCACATGGTCGCGGAATTACACGATTCCAAAAATGACCCAATTAATCAGAAATACAACAGCGGAAGTCTTAACAAATTAAATAAATATAACACATCAGAAGTCTTTTAAATACAACGACAAAACAAGTTGTCGAAAACAAAACACCGTCCATCCTCATAAATGAATATAAAAGAATAGGAAAAGAATCAAAAGAATCGAGCCAAGCCCCAAGCCAAAACTCCAAGAACACACTCACGGACAAGCCTCGCCGCGGGTGCGGTGGGACTTGCCACTGGGTGCGGTGGACGGCACAGAGAAAAGCTCGAGCGACAGCCATGGGGGAAAAGAAAATTACCCAACTCGATTCCAAGCTTCGATTTGCCTCGGATTTGATCTCCAAACTCCTCAAAGCTTTACCCAACACTCAAGGCAACCTTCTAACACTCAAAGGGATCTCGAATCAAGCTCAAAACCGAGCTCACAGCTCGTTCAACAATGGTGAAACAGGGGAAACAGAGAAGGAAAAGAGAGAAGAAGAAGAGAGAAGGAAAGGCTTCGGTTTCGACCCCTTTTATAGCACAAATCCGAACCACCTTAGGGGGAACAAGCAAGGGACAAGGGGACAAAGGCGAAGGGCCACTTGGCCTGCCCAAAAAATATCCCAACCGAGCCACTTGCGCGAGGAAGACGACCGCCTCTGTTTTGGCCCTTGCCGCGGGTGCGGTGGCTCCTGGCGTCGGGTGCGGTCACGGCAAAATCACCCCTTTTTACCCGTTTTTGTCCTATCTCACCAAGAGATCAAATAATCTTAATCCCGGGTTAAATATATTCGTGCATCATCTAGCACAAACATCTCAAGCAATTACCTCGCACAATTACCGTGCACAAATATCTTGTATAAATACCGTGCACAAATATCTTATATAAATATCTTGTACAAATACTTTATATTATTATCCTGCATATATTTGTGACACTCCCCAGGCCAAGCTAACACAGCTACCAAGCCACCCACCCACCTTAAACGATGCCGGTGCTGGTACTGGCGCCGCCTGAGAGTCCACAATTATCTTACACGAATATCTTATATAAATATTTTACAACAATATCTTATATAATTATTTTGCAACAATATCTCATACAATTATTTTGCAACAATATTTTATACGAGTAAAGCTGGAAAAATACCAAAATTTTCCTTACCAAAAATGAGGGGTATTACAGAGTTAGAGTGGAGAAGTGAAGAAATCATGAGATTTATAGAGGTTTGAAGTGTATTGAAGAGTAGAAGAACAATGTGCTGAATTCAAATGGTTCGTTCTCTCTACTCAGATGTCCAAATGAAGTGATTCCAATTCTAGGAGTTAGATCTTGAAGTCTACTGCAAGTCCTAAAAATATGAGCGCAATCCGAGTTGGGAATAAAAAATTATGGCATTTTTACGGAAGTGTCGCAGAAGCTGAAGAAGACACCGTCACCGCGGCCCCGCGGTGGAACTGGCCGCCCCGCGGTGGAACTGGACGCCCCGCGGTGGACACCCCGCGGTGTAACTTGACGCCCCGCGCCAGAAGCCACCGCGACCCGACGGTGGATCTCAGAGAAGGAACTGACGCCCCGCGGTGGAAGCCGCCGCCCCGCGGTGGACTTGTTAACGCCTCGCGGCCAGCGAGATATTATTTCCTATTTTGCAATTTCGGATTTTCTAGTTCTATTATCTTGTTTCCTTTATTATTTTTTAGGTCAAGTTTATTTCGTTAGCCTATTTAATATCTTTTCCAGGTCTTAGATAAGAGACTCGTTTTTCATTCTACCTCTAGGGTTTTAACCCATGGAGAACTAAACACGTTTGTTTCGCTAGACGATTGAAGCATTGCAATGGATTGGTTGTGAGATTTCTATTCCTTGTTCTATATCTTATTAAGTTGGTTTAATTCTCTTGAGCATATTGTCTATTGGTTTGTGTTGATTTATCTAGAGTAGCTAACTAGGTTTATCGATATTTATCATAGTGCTAGGATTTGCATATAGCGGAATGCGAGTGCATATCTAGTAGCAAACACAATTGTTACATATAGTGGAATACGAGTGTGCAATTGTGAGAGAGAGTTATTTGCATGTTAAGTAGTAAGATTTTCTTCTATTTGCATGTATCATATATCCTTGTTTGAATGCTATTGCTTTATTGATAGTAAGGTTTTCTTCTATTGATATTGTGGTAAGTACTATCAACAACTGTCTGAATTGGTAGTTAATTATAATCAGGATGGGAACGACTATAAGATTGTGAAAAGAACTTGGAACAATAGTTATCAGTGATCAACCAGTTTTATCTGCAGTGTGGATATTTGTCTAGTGGAATACTTCCACCCATCATACTTATTCTTTCTCCAAAGCTTGCATCCTTGTTACTCTGCGATCATACAAAACCCCCCTGTTACTTGTCGGTTACACGTCTTTTGCATGCTAATCAACACTCAGAAATATCACTTCTTCCCTGTGGGATTCGACCCTTGCTTGCCTCTACTACTTGTTTAGGTTTGTTAAGTTTTATTTTGACCGGGTTTAGGACGACTAAAAACCCGTCCGTCAATAATGATGTTCAATAAATACAAAACAATTCAAAGAACGCGGTCATTAATGGTGGAAATGATCTTGAGATAGAACGCAATCTCTGGGCTTGGCTGGAGGCGCTTGAAGGGGATCACGGTCTCTGTACCAGATGGGAGAAGTATGACGAAGATCGCGGTCTCTGTACTCGATGCGAGTAGTGTGAGGAAGATCGCGGTCTTCGTACTTGGTCCTTCTGAGCTCACGGTCATGGCTTCTTCTTCTATGACCGTCATGGAGGGCAGAGTCGCATTATGATCTCTATTGGCTTAGAACCTACATGATTACTGTCTGTTGCTTTTATTGTTGTCCTGCTCTTGCTTGTCAATGGTTGTTTGTGGCCATTGACTCTTTTGTGGCTTGTGGGGACTCATTATCTAATGGGAAGATGGTTATGTACTATGAGTGTCCTTCTTGTTACCACTACAGTACTACTATGAACTCCTCTCTGTCTGAATGTTATTCTTAATTAAAATGGCCAAATTATACCCCTGATAAATTTACTCTTACAATTGATAATTTATGTCATCTTAGATGCTTCAAACTGAAAGTGTTGTATAACTGGATTGTAAATTGTTATAGTTATAACTATTATATGCTAACTCCTTCTCTTGTTCTTATTAATATGATCCTAGGAAATAATGAGGATGGTGTTGACTGGTGTTGTTTGGAACTGCTGCCACTACATCCTCTAACACAACTGAAGAGCCAACTCTGGAAGGCCTTGCACAAATCCTTTCAATCTACACATAAGGTAATGTGCTTCCTTAATGTTGTTGACTACTTATACTATAATTCTAATCTGACTTTGGAAAAACAAACAGGAATATATAATCTAAAGGAGATTGTGAACAATCAAAAAATGAAATATGGAGTTGGTTTCTACACCAATACACCAGTGAAATGTGAACCCATGGAAATACTCCAAGAACAAAAGAAATATATCACGAACAATCAGCTATGGAGAGGTATTTGTTCGATAAAATATCATATGCTCTTAAGTATGTACCATTCAATGGTTAAATCTGAGAA
The DNA here is from genome assembly GCA_027886185.1 of Rheum nobile. Lineage (NCBI taxonomy): Eukaryota > Viridiplantae > Streptophyta > Magnoliopsida > Caryophyllales > Polygonaceae > Rheum > Rheum nobile. Next base: position 1,569,445 of record WOAB01000500.1, on the reverse strand, counting down.
AAAAGAAAAAACATCTGTATTCTTTCTATATGCATCCAGGTTTGTGCTTGGAATTTGCAAAGTCAAGCCAATTATTTCAAGAGGGATAGTCACAGTTACCAGTTCTTTAAAATTGGAAGTTGTATTACAAATCTTTGTTATTTTGATGGATGGAACAAAGCTGTAAGGCAATGGATGTAGTCCGCTCAGAATGCATCCTACAACTGCAAATTATCATATCACAACAATTATACTCACTTCAGGCTATCTAAGAATGGCTTGGGATGTATGAACAACTGTTGTGTTGAAATTTATATCATTTTGAGTGTTGAACCATGTAATTATTGTCATAACTTTAATAAATTGTCGGCCAAGGAATTATTAGGATGTCTAAGGATTGTGGCATTTTGTTGCATCTGCAGAAATCTACACCTGAAAAAGGGGAACCTTGAGGACAATCATAATCAGGCTACAAATCGAAAACCAATAAACGAAACTCAAACTGATCACTTTCATAGGATATTCAAGCAAAACGATGCAATCCTATCTAAATTCAAGATAAATGGTGATAGTATATGCAATAATATCTACATGTTGGGCAATCCAATGACACATAAAAGTAGAGCTCAACGAAATTATTTATCCAAACACCAAAGGAGTGGCAATCCCATTCAAGATAAATGGTGATAGTATATGCAGTAAAAATTGATGGTTCTCAACAAAATCTGCTATGAATATGCTCATTAAAAATAAAAGATATACATCACATGACTCTTCTTGGATTTAAAAATTGGATACTTTTCCAAAAGCTAAAAACTTTCTTTGAAAAATTATGAAAAATAGACTTCCAACCAAAGCAAGATTAGCTGAAAAAGGAGTGATAATCCCACAAGGTTGTATCAGATGTAATTCATTAACTGAAGATTCTAACCACCTTTTATTTCAATGTAACCATACACTGAAAACTATAGAAAAAAATGAACATACAAACACATAGAACTATGAGGTCCTTAAATATAGGAACAAAAAAAACCTATGAGATTATTGAGTAAATTAGAAATAAAACGAATCGATCACAATTCGTGGAACTGGCAGTATCATGGTGGGGTATTTGATTTTATATAAACCAACAAAGCTTTGACAGAACAAACAATGATATGATCAAGGATGTACCACTTTATATCAAGAATCATATAGTAAACTGAAACCATACAAAAAAATGGAACTCGGACTGTCTGGAGGGTTCCACTACTAAGAATACAAAGTATACCAAAAAAGGACGGAGAATGACAAAATGGAAAAAGCCACAAGAAAACTTCATTAAAATAAATACTGATGGGTCTACAAAGACGAATGGTGAATCTGGTTATGGATTCATTTTTCGTAATAGTAATGGTGACCCAACTCTAATTTTTGGTGAAAAATGTGGAATCTCAACCCTACTTAAAACAGAAACCATAGCAGTTAGGAATGCGTTACTCAAAGCATATGAACATGGAATTACTAATATTCAAATGGAGTGTGACAATCTCACTATTGTTAACGTTCTTAATAGGATTTGGAAATGTCCCTGTGATATTGAAATTTTAATTTTTGATATCCTTTGTTTGTTACAACTATTTTCTTCAGTGCAGATATGTCATGTCTTTCGAGAAACGAACGTTGCGGCCGACTGCATTGCAAAGCTGGGGCAGCAGAGTTCCTTGGAAGAGATTCTGTAATACCCTTCATTTTTAGTAAGGGTATTTGGGTAATTTCTCCAACCCTCGTTCTGTAATCGTGTTGCTGACGGGCGGGTTTTTAGTCGTCCTAAACTCGGTCAAAATAATTCCTAACAAACCTAAACAAGTAGTAGAGGCAAGCAAGGGTCGAATCCCACAGGGAGGAAGTAATCTTTCTAAGTGTTGATTAGCATGCAAAAGACGTGTAACTGACAAGTAACAGGGGGGTTTTGTATGATCGCAGAGTAACAAGGATGCAAGCTTTGGAGAAAGAATAAGTATGATGGGTGGAAGTATTCCACTAGACAAATATCCACACTGCAGATAAAACTGGTTGATCACTGATAACTATTGTTCCAAGTTCTTTTCACAATCTTATAGTCGTTCCCATCCTGATCGTAATTAACTACCAATTCAGACAGTTGTTGATAGTACTTACCACAATGTCAATAGAAGAAAACCTTACTATCAATAAAGCAATAACATTCAAACAAGGATATAGGATACATGCAAATAGAAAAAAACCTTACTACTTAACATGCAAATAACTCTCTCTCACAATTGCACACTCGTATTCCACTATATGTAACAATTGTGTTTGCTACTAGATATGCACTCGCATTCCGCTATATGCAAATCCTAGCACTATGATAAATATCGATAAACTTAGTTAGCAACTCTAGATAAATCAACACAAACCAATAGACAATATGCTCAAGAGAATTAAACCAACTTAATAAGATATAGAACAAGGAATAGAAATCTCACAACCAATCCATTGCAATGCTTCAATCGTCTAGTAGAACAAAGGTGTTTAGTTCTCCATGGGTTAAAACCCTAGAGGTAGAATGAAAAACGAGAGCCTCCTATCTAAGACCTGGAAAAGATCTTAAATAGGCTAATGAAATAAACTTGACCTAAAAAATAATACTAAAGGAAATAAGAAAATAAAACTAGAAAATCCGAAATTGCAAAATAGGAAATAATATCTCGCTGGCCGCGAGGCGTTAACAAGTCCACCGCAGGGCGGTGACTTCCACCGCGGGGCGTCAGTTCCTTCTCTGAGATCCACCGCCGGGTCGCGGTGGCTTCTGGCGCGGGGCGCCAGACGGTGTCTTCTTCAGTTTCTGCGACACTTCCATAAAAATGCCATAACTTTTGATTCCCAACTCGGATTGCGCTCATATTTTGAGAACTTGCAGTAGATTTCAAGATCTAACTCCTAGAATTGGAATCACTTCATTTGGACATCTGAGTAGAGAGAACGAACCATTTGAATTCAGTACATTGTTCTTCTACTCTTCAATACACTTCATACCTCTATAAATCTCATGATTTCTTCACTTCTCCACTCTAACTCCATAATCCACGATTGTGCTCTAAATCCATCCAAATGGCGCCTCAAACCTGGTAATAACCCCTAGATATGCACTAAAAAATAGCACTGATCAGTCGCTTTCGGAGAAGTTCGGATTTTCTGTAACGTGTATGATCTCTGTAATAATTCCCTGAGTGTTATAAAATACATTCGATGTATTTTCGCGGCTTAGAATATTTGTTTGGGTACAAATATATAATTTCCGGGACTCAAACCCGTGCTAAATCCTTCCCTGAGCAAGCGGACGCGGAAAAGGGCATTTCCGCGACCGCGGATAAATGGCACTCAAAGACGCTGATGTGATCTGAGGGGTTCGGACCACGTTTGACGCGGATCTAGGCAGGAAGCGGCCTCAGATCCTTTTCCTTAGTAACTGGGATAGGTAGCAACCAAGCGTGGGCTCGATTACCGACTCTCTTGCTCTCGGCGGGCCGAGTTGGGGCGAGAGGATCTCGCAGGCGGAAGCTAGCGATGAAGGGATAGATGGTGTTTGTGAACCGTGACGTGGTTCAATCGGGTCTAACCAGTTTTGTGACGCCGAGGCTTAAGGGAAGAGATGATCTCAACTGAGGCTTAAGCTTTAATTTCAACGTGGGGAATAATGAATACAACGAAGCCTATTTAAAGGCAAAGGGCTCGGTCAAACCCTAATGGGATTGGGCTACGAAATAGACTAATGGGCTAGCCCACTCTACAAGAGTGGAGCACACACCCGAAATAAAAATGACTGAAATGGAAATGCTAAAACATGAAACATGCTAAAAGGGGAAATAACATAAATATAGCCTAAATATGACTACGTCTTGAACCAAGGGGGACGCCACGGTCTTGGTCGTCTTGGGCTCGTCGTTGCCCGGCTTGAGTCAAGCCCGGGACACATCATTCTCCCTCCCTTAGAATCGAAGGGTCCTCGCTTCGAACTGGATGGGGCCAGGGAGAGTAGACGTTCAACGGTCAGTGGTAAAGCGGCGTCGGGCTCAGCCGCGACTCTTGGAACCTCAAAGATGAGAAGGTATGGCTCGGGTCCAAGAGCGGTTATAGCGTCGAGTGCCTTGGAGAGTATCACGCGGAAGCCCGGGTCTGGAGTAAGCGTAATGGATACGTCGGACTTGCACGCGGGCATGGGAGTACTGGGCACGTCTGTGGGCAGCAGAAGGGGTGCGGTGGCTGCGGCCTCGACAACGACAGTGTGGACCGCGGGCACGGTTTCGCTGGCCGCGGGTGCGGTTTTGCTGGTCGCGGGCGCAGTTGTTGTTGTAGCGGTCGAGGTCGCGGCGTTGGCCACGGTCGCGGGTGGAGGGACCGCGGTCGCGGTTGCCGCAACAGTGGCGGCTCTGCAAGAGGCAAGTTCCCTCCGGAACTCTTCGAGCTGTGAACGCAGTTCCGCCATCTCTCGGGCATGGGCCTCGTTGGTAGCGTCGTGGGCAACTCTTGGAACCGGTGACACGGGAGGACGCTCAGGACGGCGCACGGGCGGGTGCTCAGGGTACCGCACTAGGACGTACTCGCGGCGCAATGGCGAGTTGTGTTGGCGCCTAGGTGCGTAGTATGGACGTCGGGGTGGAGAGTACGGACGGCATCGCGGTGGCGTTGGGATCCAATCCGGGTCTGCTTCATATGGGCTCACGCCACCGAACCAAGGGTCGGGGTACCGGTCGTGGGTGCGGCGTGGCGGAGGTGACCCATAGACGCGGGGCGGTAGGTACGGGCAGCGTCGTGGTGGCGTCGAAATCCTTGGCGGGATCCAATCCGGGTCCGCTTCGTATGGTCTCACGCCACCGAACCAAGGGTCGGGGTCCCACTCGTCGGGCTCGAAGTATGGATACAAGCGATCCATGGGGTGGGTGTGGCTAAGGACGAGTTGGTTAAGGAAAGGCCGAACTAGGGTTGTGTGGTGCGGCGGAGGCTAGGGTTTTGGATAAGGAAACGGCAGTGTAGAAACCACGGTCGCGATTTTGATTTCCGCGGTCGCGGCGGCTAGGGTTTGGGCGGCGTGGGCTCGGTTACCGGCTCTCTTGCTCTCGGCGGGCCGAGAGGATCTCGTAGGTGTAAGCTAGCTATGAAGGGATAGATTGTGTTTGTGAACCATGACGTGGTTCAATCGGGTCTAATCAGTTTTGTGACGCCGAGGCTTAAGGAAGGAGATGATCTCAACTGAGGCTTAAGCTTTAATTTCAACGTGGGGAATAATGAATACAACGAAGCCTATTTAAAGGCAAAGGGCTCGGTCAAACCCTAATGGGCTTGGGCCGCGAAATAGACTAATGGGCTAGCCCACTCTACAAGAGTGGAACACACACCCGAAATAGAAATGACTGAAATGGAAATGCTAAAACAGAAAACATGCTAAAAGGGGAAATAACATAAATATAGCCTAAATATGACTACGTCTTGAACCAAGGGGGACGCCACGGTCTTGGTCGTCTTGGGCTCGTCGTTTCCCGGCTTGAGTCAAGCCCGGGACACATCAGACGCTGGGCAATGGAATTTTCCGCGACCGCGGAACAATGCGTGCGATGCCTCGTCTTCCTCCGCGCCTCGTCGAACGCATTGTCGTTGATCCTCTGAGCTGTCGTCAATCTGGTCGGGGGGCTGCTCCTCCTTTGGCTATAAATGGGGGCCGAGTTGGAGGGTTTTGGGCATCCGAAAATCAGATCTCCCCTCTCTCTCTCTCTCGTGTTCTTCGTCGCCGGAAATTTGTGGTGTCGTCGGAGCTCTCGCCGGAAGTTGTGGTGGCCGTGGGGTGGTGCATTGGAAGCGCGGTGAGGATAGGAATCGAAGCCCTCTCGCCTCGAGCCCCGTCGTGTCAACGCCGGTGAGAATTTAGCCGATTTGGGGGTCGCCGAGTTCACGGCCGTGACCGCGGACATGAACTGCCGTGACCGCGGACGATGTCCAGTCGGCCGCGACCGTGGACATGAACTGCCGCGACAGCGGACGATGTCCAGACGTCTGCGACCGCGGAATCCAAGCCGCGACCGCGGTTTGCCTTAGCAAACGCGATCGTGGCCTTGGACAAACCGGTCTCGGACGGGACCCTCGTTCTTTCGGTTCCGTTTGTTTTTCCTTAGATTCATATTATTAATTGTCGAATCTAACCTAGGGTTTCGTCGTGGGTCGTTGTCATAGGAATCTGTAATCTGATTTCCGTTCCCGTTTCGGACCCAGAAACCCGTCGTCGCTCAATCATTCGTCTAGACTAAGGCAAGTAGCGGTTCGCTCTTGTTTATCATTCCATGTTTCCATTAATTATCAATTGTTTTTAATTGTTAATTAAATTGGGATGAAGGTTGTTTTCGTTTGGGAACAGTTTTGATAAACGTATGTGATATAAAAAATGATATTATAATAGGTTGTATATACTGCTAGAAACAACGTTATTATATATGTTATTGCCATAATGGTATTGATGTGGACTATTGTGTGGTTTTAACTGTTTAGTTAGAACGAGTATTCGTAGGAACGCTATGTACCTTGCGAGGTCTAGTCGTTTCTTTATAACTGGTATTAGGAGGATTTTTCCCTAGTACTTTCTCTGGTCATGACTATAGCCTTACTCAAGATAGGTGCACACAGCTGGTGCCGACACTCGGGATTTATCCCCTCCGATATCTCTCGTGTTGAGATGATATATCTTAAAAGCTTATAATGTAATTATGCGTTTTGGAATTAAATAAGATAAGTGCGGTTATGCACATAATTAATATACCCTCGGGCGAGGAGTATAACGTGGAAACCGCCCGGACTTCGATTAAAGTAAGTCCTCCTTCCAAATCTGAATTCGCATTGCGCGGTGAGGTTGGTCGTGGACCCAAATGGTCAAGTCTTTAAAAAAAAACGCTTGTGCGAAATTATAACGTTCCCGAACACTTGTTATACTTTCCGATAAGACTCAATCCTTTGGAGTCTTCTCTTCACACGTTTCCCATAAGACTCAATCTTCCAGAGTCTTCTCGTGATCTTTCTGTTTCGTATATTCTTGTAGAAGTATCAAGGTTTACTATCGTCATCGGCTTTCATTCGAGAAGCGATGGGTCTAACCTAATACGACTACTTAGAACCTTTCTGTTTTACCCTTGTATAGTCTTTCATTAGACTAACCAACCGATTATTTTCCCTTGCATGGTTGGCTGGTGTCATCCGTCTCATACGGCACATCAGGTAAACTCCCGTTCCGTGAAGGCTAGAATCCGACAATGAAGGCAGATGAAGTTTTTAAGAGTTTTATCAAAGTTGAAGATCCTAGGCGTAAGGCGTGCGACGCGTGATCAAGACCCTTATGTTATTTATTTAAGACTTCCGTTGTATTAAACATATTCTGTATTTCTGTTGTATTTGGAATTTATGGATGTAATCCCGAGACTTTGGTTTCAATAAAGATTATGATATTTCATATTATCAATGTATTTTATGTTTTGTATAAAGTAGTTAAGCCTTGGGTGGCTTCGGATGTGAAATCTGAGGTCACTAGCGGTATTACTTTCAAGGTGATATTTGAGGGTGTTACAGATTCGAGATAATTTAGAGCTTTTAGTTTTCATCTGTAAGGATACTATAGGCTGAGAAACCGTGCCTGTTGTGGTTTCCAGTCTAATTTTTACTGTATAAAAAAAATGAATAAAATATTGTTATTATATAAACTTTATTTATTTATGTTTTGATAAGGAAAGGAATTAGAGGGGCTCATGTATCTCGAGGTAGGCCGCCCTAGAGCATCCTTGCAGATGAAATCTCTAAGATCTGGAATGACTGCAATATTTGGTGAAATTAATCTATGGTAAAGTTTTGCAATAAAGTCGGCCACAGTATTAACTTCCCGGAAAATGTGGAAAATGCGACATGAAGAGAAGTGTCGCAAATCAATCAAGATATCAGAGATGATGAGTTCAATTTCCCACGGGCAGTCCCATTTGCGGTTTAGGGCATTTATTAGGCAGAGGTTGTCGCCTTCGATCTCAATATTTGAGATCCCGAAATGATCCCCAGGGCACCATTGGCCATGGAAATTGGTTTTCCAACATGGTCCCGTATAATGTAGCCGAAGGTAGCGGGTCCTATGGTATTTTTGGATGCGTCTGAATTTAGTTTGTACACATTAGTAGGCGGCTTCATCCAGTTAATTTTTCTTCTTTTTCTTTTAGTTGCTCGTCTAGTGGTTCTAGTTATCTCCATACTATATTTTTCCATTTTGGCATTTTTCCAATCTTGTTGTTGTTTTTGGATAAAACTGATGAGGTTGGGTATTGTGTTTTTGTTTTTGTTTTCAAAGGTTTTTAAATTTCTTTGGTACCAAATGCTCCACCAACAAATGGATAGAGTTTCCATTATTGTCGTATCGGATTTGTCTTTGACTTCGTTTAGTAATTGTGTAGCATTTTTATTGTCTATATCCATGTTTATGATTATTTGTTGTATTTGCGGGTCAATATTTTGAAGTGTTTGATGGGTGTGGGGGCATTTGAATAATATATGTGGAAGATTCTCCATTGGGTTATTGCACATAATGCATTCTAAGGGAACAGGGATGTGTCTTTCATAAAGTTTTTCTTTTGTTGGTATTCCATTTTTACTTACCTTCCAAATGAAGTGTTTCACTTTGGGTGGTATATTGAGATTCCAAATCCAGTTTATGTTGGAGTCTGTTAGTCCTTTATTCTCATAAATCATATTGATTGCACTTTTGGTGGAAAACCACCCATTTCGATTGTGTTTCCAATAGAGCATATCCTCAAAAGCATTATTAGGAATTATTTTGCTGGCTATAATTGTAGTAGTATGTTAGTCAAAGTGTTTTTGGAGTTCTTCTATTTTCCAGGATTTGTCATGGTTTATATATTGGTCAACTGTTTCTTGATTGTTTATAAGATTTATATCTTTTGCAAAATTGGTTAGTGTTCCAATTGGGAGCCAGTTATCCTGCCAAAATTTAATAGTTTTACCGTTTCCAATTTCCCATTGAAGGCCATTTTTAAATTCTGGTATAAGTTTGGTAAGATTACTCCAATTCCATGAGCAATTAGAGTTTTTCTTTCTCTCGTATGTCAGTATGTGTTTATCTTTTAGATATTTTTCGTGAATGATCTTGACCCATATGTTGGTAGGCTCAACGAGTAACTTCCAGATTAATTTCATTTGGAGTATTTTGTTCATGTCTTCATTTTTTCTGATTCCTAGTCCCCCTTTGCTCATCGGCTTACAAATTTCATTCCATCCAATGAGAGGTTTATGGTTGTTATCCTTGTTCCAAAAAAATTGACGGTTAATTTTATCGAGTCTTTTGTGGGTATTGGCTGGTAGTGTGAAGTATTGTTATTATATAATTAAATCTGGTTGAAAATTGGCTTAAAAGCCAAGAAAAAACTAACCCAATTTGGATTTCTTGGAGCCATGGTTGTATAAAACCATCAATAGCTTTTAATAGTCCTCTTTAAAAAGCTGTAAAGAATGGCAACCGTTTGGTTGAGCTAAAAGTGGGTACTCAATGGGCCATTGCACAAGGTCTAAAATATATACCAAGATGGGCCAACTTTTGGGGCGCCAATTTATGGCGCGCCAAATGGGCCATATAAATTAGCCCATCCCATCTCAAATAAAAGCTCATATTTCTAGTATGCCCCAATATAGCGTAGTAATATTTTTCATTGTTTTTGGTACGCTTTTTGTTGGCATACCAATTTTATCACATTTTTGCCTTATATTATCCTTCTGCATGTATGCTTAATTTAGGTGCACTAAAGTGCGTACGAAAAGATAAAAAAATGTGTGTATATAAGATTTGCCTTATTTTATACATTAAATCCTAAAATATAAACACAAAAATCTCTAAAATATAAACCCTACATCCTAAAACCCTAAACTCTAAATTTTAACACCTAAATCTCAAACTATAATCCCTAGATTTATGATGTGAAATCTATAAATATATAAAGTAGACTAAGGGTGCAATTAATGCCTAATAAATATGAGAAATTATAGAATCGAGTGTGTTAGATCAAGGAACGACAAGTTCGTTCCTTGGGCAGCGGAAAACAACAACAGATTAATAAGTAGCAAGCTCAGTTCCTTAGAGAGGAAAACTCAATCAACCAACTAGTTGACTGAGAAAAACCTCTACCTCTAGGTTTTCCTAGTAGGATTTCAAATGTCTACTTATGTTATTATTCCAGGAATTACAACAAGTAAGTCTTCTCTCAATCTAGTTTACTCCTAGATATCTAGACTTCTTAGATGTAACGTTCCTAACAACACACTAGACAGACGAAACCCTAACAAATACTCAACTCACCAAAGTCTCGTACTTGTAAGTTTTCTTCTTCCTTCCGAAATTTCTGCTCTGGGAATTTCTCTCTGTATGTCGTCTAGCTTGAGGTACGCAGCTGTCTTCTCTTTTATGGTTCGGATATTCTCACTTGATTTACCCTAAATTCGTTTTCGAAAATAAACTCAGAATATCCTATACAATCTTTTCTAGAAGTATTCTAACCAAAATATCTTTTCACCGAGATCTTCCTTGAGGCCCAAGTTGCAACTTCCAAACAGATATTCGGCGGCTTTCTAGGGTTTCAGCGCGCGTCCTCCGTTCCTTGCGCTGTTCCCTTTCTCTGTTCTATTCAACATCACGCGTCTCTTCTCTTCTGTCGTTCCAGCGTGTTGTTTTGTCATTGTTGGCTTCTCTGTTCCTTTGCTTCTCTGTTTTGACTCTTCATTGGTTTTCATCGTTCCTTTGACATGTTCGTTTTCTGAAACTTATAGTCACACTAAAAACCATCAAAAGCATTTGAGTTTATCATCATCAAAACTAGAGGGAACGTCATCGTTCCAACATAAATTATCTCTTATTTTTTTGTTAACCTTTCATTACAATCTATATTTTCTAATATAGCTCAATGATCAAAAAATACTCTCATAATACAAAAGGTCTAGGGTTTAATCTCCCTTCTTAACAACTTAGTTTTATTATTTTATCTTTTTTTGTTTATATTAATTAGTTACTCAAATCTTTATATCTATCGATTTATCTATCTATCTTCTACATATAAAATAGAGCTTTTGTCCAATTAATGACTCATTAATTTAGCCTCTAAATAAATCATTTTTCAATTACAATTCATTTGTTAAATCTTTCAAATTTTAATGTACATGTTCAATAAAAAAACTTAGCGTTATAAAAGTTATTGCCCAATTAAAAAATCATTATTTAGTCTTCAAATTAAACAATTTCTCAATTACAATCCATCTGTTAAATCTTTCAAATTATAATATACACGATAAATCTATATCTATCTATAAACATATAAAGAAGACTTTTTGAACAATCAATGCTCATTTTTTTACCCTTCAATCTTAATTGCGTTTCACCTTTTACTTTCCATCAATTTTGACAATTAAAACAATTTCCATCTAATCTCTAACGGTTGTATGCTTGATTGCTTGGCCTTTAATCCAATTATATTTTATTTAAACTCAATTTTGATTACCAATTAATACTCAAATTACGTTACTAATTTTTTACGTTACTTATTTTGTCGGTCATATGTTAATTTCAATCACAATACCTACACATTCATATTCCAAAACTATTTTAAATCAAACGTCTATTAATATTCTGAACATAACACGTATCTATATAATTGGTATTGCATAGGAGGGGGTAGAACACAAGCAACAAACATGGCATGCACAATCAACTTTCTATTACTATTATCATCATCAATTAGTATCGAAGTGAAATTGCAATCCCATTTGACATTGACTTGACATTGATTTTGTGCAATAGATCACCGTAATATGAGGTATTTTAATTTTAATGTCCTCAATCTCTTTATCTATACTTTTTGTTATGTTTTTCTTACATTATTGTACGTAGGGCTGAGCACGGGCCGGAACCCGACCTGAACCGAACCCGAAAAGCCCGAAACCCGAACGGCCAAAAATCCTGGACCGAAGACCGAACCGAAGACATCGGTTCGGGTTCGGGCTAAACAACACTTTTCGTTAAAAAACAGGCTAAATTACACTAAAAACCCGAACCCGACCCGACCCGAACCGAAACCCGAAACTCTGATTTGGTCGGACCGAAACCCGAACCGAAGGTATGTCGGTTCGGGTTTTTCGGGTCGGGCTCGGTTCGGGCTTCGGTTTTCTCGGCCCGTGCTCACCCCTAATTGTACGCATTGCTATGCAAAAAATGTATGCTTATATTCTTTTATTTGCTTTTGACAAAAAAAATCTTGTATTCGCTTTATAAGTATATATTTAAGACTTGCATTTTGAAATATTGTTTTTGATTCATATAATACATTTTAGCTTACAATATCACAATATAAAATAGTAAAATTGACTACAAATTTTTTTTTTTTTTAAAAATAACCCATTTTTTTGTTCATTTTTATTCCCAGTAAATCCAAAAGATCATTGATCATCTTAACAATGGAAACTTTCATTCTCCCTTTTTCTTAGGAAAAAATTAAAAATCAATTCTTTTATGATAGTATGAACATATGAAAAAATTGTCCGAATTCTAGGGAAGTATCGTCGAAATCCTTATTATACTGATATAAATAATCATAAGGTCAACCAAACTCCAAATACCTCAATTTTCTTACTCATAAAAGTTATTGATTGCTAGAAATGTAAAAAAAAACAATACTATAAATGTAAAAAACTGATAAGAAAGTTATTAATTCTTTAACAAAACTAACAAACACATTGAGGTACACAATAACATTATAAAATTACCGGATGATTTATCATTATTTTGATTCATCGAATATAAAAATAACATTAACATGTCAACCTATTAATAAAATTAAAAAATCTAATGTGCATTAAATTATGGAAAAATAACTTAAAAACATTGAATTAGCATATATATGCTACTTAATTGTGCAAACATGTAACTAATAAATACTTTAGTATATATATAGTGCCTAAGAATCTTCTTAATTATGTTAATATTCGAATAAATAAACAATGATATCATGAATGTATAATTATTGAATTCACACCATGTTAAAGTCTCTAAATTTGACAATAAAATGTGAAATGATTTACTCAAAATGATTTAGAAATACTAAATGTAGAATAAAATGGGTACAAACTTCATTTTATCATTGCATCGGATTGGAGTTTCAATACTGAAGTATATTAAAGTATTCTATTCTTTATAGTACAAAACATAGTAAAGTTTTACATAAGAGTAATAAAATGATTTTCAGCTCATATATTTTTATTAATGTTTCATTAGATAAAGATTAATTAAATATAAATTTTAAAATTAGTAAACATAAACCAAAGAGAAAAAACAATTAAAAATTGAAAAAAATACCAGATTACTATTAATTATTTTTATTTTTTCGAATATAAAATTAACATTGCAGAAGAAATGTCAAATAGGATCATGTTATTTTCCTTTGTATTATCATTTACTTTGATGATTTGACTCCATATATGTGTTAAGACTTAATACATATATTGATATACATATGGAATAAATTCCTTTTTCAAAACATTTTAAAATTCTATTTTTATCTATTGATATACCATTTTCTATTAAATAATCTTAGGTTGTATAAAAATCTAGATATAAAATCTATGTTTATTTATTTATTTACTTTTATCCTATTTATAATCAATAGTTAAAGTGGTTATTTATGATATATAATATTACATGCTCAAATTTTTTATGATGTATATGTTGCTTCAATTAATATTTTTACCTTTTGACAAATTTATAAATTTTTAAGACTACTTTATATAAAGGCCAGTTATTTAGTTGAAATGAAAATTAGGTACACCGCCTTAAAAAGTTATTTTGCATTAAAAATATTTAGGTCCTTATTTTCTTAATTTCTTGAATTTGAATGTAAGTGACCATGTGTGTTTAACCACTTTGTCCGACATATTATGTCATTCCACATTATTTATGTATTGAGTTTCTTTTTCAATGAGGAAAAATTTACAAAAATAATAACACATGTGAATATAAAAGAGATTTAATAGCCCAACATTCAATTCAAATAAAAAAATTCATGATAAAAAAACTAATAAAGACATAAGAAGTTTACAAGATCACAATGGAATAAGTTTAAAATTTTTGGAGAAGTTACATCGGTCAATTATCTAAATTGCAAAATTAATGTTCACGCTTATGTTAAAAGTTAACCCGGATTTAGTTATTTATATGTTTTGCATGATCATATTATATAATGTACGAAAGTGCAAACTTACTATTTATGTTGCATTGTGAATTTTGATCATTTATAGAATCAAAATTAAAATTATTATGAACGTGAATAATGATATAGTGTCCAATATCAATTGTTAATTAGTGTAGCTCCTAAAGACTAATTTTACCTTCATTATAAGGAGTCAAGCCCGGGACACATCATTCTCCCTCCCTTAGAATCGAAGGGTCCTCGCTTCGAACTGGATGGGGCCAGGGAGAGTAGACGTTCAGCGGTCAGTGGTAAAGCGGCGTCGGGCTCAGCCGCGACTCTTGGAACCTCAAAGATGAGAAGGTATGGCTCGGGTCCAAGAGCGGTTATAGCGTCGAGTGCCTTGGAGAGTATCACGCGGAAGCCCGGGTCTGGAGTAGGCGTAATGGATACGTCAGACTTGCACGCGGGCAGGGGAGTACTGGGCACGTCTGTGGGCAGCAGAAGGGGTGCGGTGGCTGCGGCCTCGACAACGACAGTGTGGACCGCGGGCACGGTTTCGCTGGCCGCGGGTGCGGTTTTGCTGGTCGCGGGCGCAGTTGTTGTTGTAGCGGTCGAGGTCGCGGCGTTGGCCACGGTCGCGGGTGGAGGGACCGCGGTCGCGGTTGCCGCAACAGTGGCGGCTCTGCAAGAGGCAAGTTCCCTCCGGAACTCTTCGAGCTGTGAACGCAGTTCTGCCATCTCTCGGGCATGGGCCTCGTTGGTAGCGTCGTGGGCAACTCTTGGAACCGGTGACACGGGAGGACGCTCAGGACGGCGCACGGGCGGGTGCTCAGGGTACCGCACTAGGACGTACTCGCGGCGCAGTGGCGAGTTGTGTTGGCGCCTAGGTGCGTAGTATGGACGTCGGGGTGGAGAGTACGGACGGCGTCGCGGTGGCGTCGGGATCCAATCCGGGTCTGCTTCGTATGGGCTCACGCCACCGAACCAAGGGTCGGGGTACCGGTCGTGGGTGCGGCGTGGCGGAGGTGACCCATAGACGTGGGGCGGTGGGTACGGGCGGCGTCGTGGTGGCGTCGGAATCCTTGGCGGGATCCAATCCGGGTCTGCTTCGTATGGTCTCACGCCACCGAACCAAGGGTCGGGGTCCCACTCGTCGGGCTCGAAGTATGGATACAAGCGATCCATGGGGTGGGTGTGGCTAAGGACGAGTTGGTTAAGGAAAGGCCGAACTAGGGTTGTGTGGTGCGGCGGAGGCTAGGGTTTTGGATAAGGAAACGGCAGTGTAGAAACCACGGTCGCGGTTTTGATTTCCGTGGTCGCGGCGGCTAGGGTTTGGGCGGCGGACGGTTCGTATTTTGGCCTTTTGAGGGGTCAAACGATGTCCGTTTTGGGCGAATTTTATATGCCCGGACTCGTATCGAGATGCTCTACAGGAATATGGAAGAAAACTGCGGAAAGGACGAAAACTTTTCGAATGAAATCTGGGCAGAAGGCTCGTCGGTTTTTGGGAGTTTTTGTGGTGGTGGCGGCGTCGTCGGAGAAGAAGAAGGCGCGCTGCGTGCCCCTGGCTGCTCTGATACTAGTTGATATGTTCCAAGGGGTTCAGACCACGTTTGACGCGGATCTAGGTAGGAAGCGGCCTCAGATCCTTCTCCTTAGTAACCAGAATAGGTAGCAACCAAGCGTGGGCTCGGTTACCGGCTCTCTTGCTCTCGGCGGGCCGAGAGGATCTCGTAGGTGGAAGCTAGCTATGAAGGGATAGATTGTGTTTGTGAACCATGACGTGGTTCAATCGGGTCTAATCAGTTTTGTGACGCCGAGGCTTAAGGAAGGAGATGATCTCAACTGAGGCTTAAGCTTTAATTTCAACGTGGGGAATAATGAATACAACGAAGCCTATTTAAAGGCAAAGGGCTCGGTCAAACCCTAATGGGCTTGGGCCGCGAAATAGACTAATGGGCTAGCCCACTCTACAAGAGTGGAGCACACACCCGAAATAGAAATGACTGAAATGGAAATGCTAAAATAGAAAACATGCTAAAAGGGGAAATAACATAAATATAGCCTAAATATGACTACGTCTTGAACCAAGGGGGACGCCACGGTCTTGGTCGTCTTGGGCTCGTCGTTGCCCGGCTTGAGTCAAGCTCGGGACACATCAGACGCTGGGCAATGGAATTTTCCGCGACCGCGGAACAATGCGTACAACGCCTCGTCTTCCTCCGCGCCTCGTCGAACGCGTTGTCGTTGATCCTCTGAGCTGTCATCAATCTGGTCGGGGGGCTGCTCCTCCTTTGGCTATAAATGGGGGCCGAGTTGGAGGGTTTTGGGCATCCGAAAATCAGATATCCCCTCTCTCTCTCTCTCTCGTGTTCTTCGTCATCGGAAATTTGTGGTGTCGTCGGAGCTCTCGCCGGAAGTTGTGGTGGCCGTGGGGTGGTGCATTAGAAGCGCGGTGAGGATAGGAGTCGAAGCCCTCTCGCCTTGAGCCCCGTCGTGTCATCGCCGGTGAGAATTTAGCCGATTTGGGGATCGCCGAGTTCACGGCCGTGACCGCGGACATGAACTGCCGTGACCGCGGACGATGTCCAGTCGGCCGCGACCGCGGACATGAACTGCCGCGACCGCGGACGATGTCCAGACGTCTGCGACCGCGGAATCCAAGCCGCGACCGCGGTTTGCCTTAGCAAACGCGATCGTGGCCTTGGACAAACCGGTCTCGGACGGGACCCTCGTTCTTTCGGTTCCGTTTGTTTTTCCTTAGATTCATATTATTAATTGTCGAATCTAACCTAGGGTTTCGTCGTGGGTCGTTGTCATAGGAATCTGTAATCTGATTTTTGTTCCCGTTTCGGACCCAGAAACCCGTCGTCGCTCAATCATTCGTCTAGACTAAGGCAAGTAGCGGTTCGCTCTTGCTTATCATTCCATGTTTCCATTAATTATCAATTGTTTTTAATTGTTAATTAAATTGGGATGAAGGTTGTTTTCGTTTGGGAACAGTTTTGATAAACGTATGTGATATAAAAAATGATATTATAATAGGTTGTATATACTGCTAGAAACAACGTTATTATATATGTTATTGCCATAATGGTATTGATGTGGACTATTGTGTGGTTTTAACTGTTTAGTTAGAACGAGTATTCGTAGAAACGCTATGTACCTTGCGAGGTCTAGTCGTTTCTTTATAACTGGTATTAGGAGGATTTTTCCCTAGTACTTTCTCTGGTCATGACTGTAGCCTTACTCAAGATAGGTGCACACAGCTGGTGCCGACACTCGGGATTTATCCCCTCCGATATCTCTCGTGTTGAGATGATATATCTTAAAAGCTTATAACGTAATTGTGCGTTTTGGAATTAAATAAGATAAGTGCGATTATGCACATAATTAATATACCCTCGGGCGAGGAGTATAACGTGGAAACCGCCCGGACTTCGATTAAAGTAAGTCCTCCTTCCAAATCTGAATTCGCATTGCGCGGTGAGGTTGGTCGTGGACCCAAATGGTCAAGTCTTTTAAAAAAAACGCTTGTGCGAAATTATAACGTTCCCGAACACTTGTTATACTTTCCGATAAGACTCAATCCTTTGGAGTCTTCTCTTCACACGTTTCCCATAAGACTCAATCTTCCAGAGTCTTCTCGTGATCTTTCTGTTTCGTATATTCTTGTAGAAGTATCAAGGTTTACTATCGTCATCGGCTTTCATTCGAGAAGCGATGGGTCTAACCTAATACGACTACTTAGAACCTTTCTGTTTTACCCTTGCATAGTCTTTCATTAGACTAACCAACCGATTATTTTCCCTTGCATGGTTGGCTGGTGTCATCCGTCTCATACGGCATATCAGGTAAACTCCCGTTCCGTGAAGGCTAGAATCCGACAATGAAGGCAGATGAAGTTTTTAAGAGTTTTATCAAGGTTGAAGATCCTAGGCGTAAGGCGTGCGATGCGTGATCAAGACCCTTATGTTATTTATTTAAGACTTCCGTTGTATTAAACATATTCTGTATTTCTGTTGTATTTGGAATTTATGGATGTAATCCCGAGACTTTGGTTTCAATAAAGATTATGATATTTCATATTATCAATGTATTTTATGTTTTGTATAAAGTAGTTAAGCCTTGGGTGGCTTCGGATGTGAAATCTGAGGTCACTAGCGGTATTACTTTCAAGGTGATATTTGAGGGTGTTACAGATTCGAGATAATTTAGAGCTTTTAGTTTTCATCTGTAAGGATACTATAGGCTGAGAAACCGTGCATGTTGTGGTTTCCAGTCTAATTTTTACTGTATAAAAAAAATGAATAAAATATTGTTATTATATAAACTTTATTTATTTATTTTTTGATAAGGAAAGGAATTAGAGGGGCTCATGTATCTCGAGGTAGGCCGCCCTAGAGCATCCTTGCAGATGAAATCTCTAAGATCTGGAATGACTGCAATATTTGGTGAAATTAATCTATGGTAAAGTTTTGCAATAAAGTCGGCCACAGTATTAACTTCACGGAAAATTTGGGAAATGCGACATGAAGAGAAGTGTCGCAAATCAATCAAGATATCAGAGATGATGAGTTCAATTTCCCACGGGCAGTCCCATTTGCGGTTTAGGGCATTTATTAGGCAGAGGTTGTCGCCTTCGATCTCAATATTTGAGATCCCGAAATGATCCCCAGGGCACCATTGGCCATGGAAATTGGTTTTCCAACATGGTCCCGTATAATGTAGCCGAAGGTAGCGGGCCCTATGGTATTTTTGAATGCGTCTGAATTTAGTTTGTACACATTAGTAGGCGGCTTCATCCAGTTAATTTTTCTTCTTTTTCTTTTAGTTGCTCGTCTAGTGGTTCTAGTTATCTCCATACTATATTTTTCCATTTTGGCATTTTTCCAATCTTGTTGTTGTTTTTGGATAAAACTGATGAGGTTGGGTATTGTGTTTTTGTTTTTGTTTTCAAAGGTTTTTAAATTTTCTTTGGTACCAAATGCTCCACCAACAAATGGATAGAGTTTCCATTATTGTCGTATCGGATTTGTCTTTGACTTCGTTTAGTAATTGTGTAGCATTTTTATTGTCTATATCCATGTTTATGATTATTTGTTGTATTTGCGGGTCAATATTTTGAAGTGTTTGATGGGTGTGGGGGCATTTGAATAATATATGTGGAAGATTCTCTATTGGGTTATTGCACATAATGCATTCTAAGGGAACAGGGATGTGTCTTTCATAAAGTTTTTCTTTTGTTGGTATTCCATTTTTACTTACCTTCCAAATGAAGTGTTTCACTTTGGGTGGTATATTGAGATTCCAAATCCAGTCTATGTTGGAGTCTGTTAGTCCTTTATTCTCATAAATCATATTGATTGCACTTTTGGTGGAAAACCACCCATTTCGATTGTGTTTCCAATAGAGCATATCCTCAAAAGCATTATTAGGAATTATTTTGCTGGCTATAATTGTAGTAGTATGTTAGTCAAAGTGTTTTTGGAGTTCTTCTATTTTCCAGGATTTGTCATGGTTTATATATTGGTCAACTGTTTCTTGATTGTTTATAAGATTTATATCTTTTGCAAAATTGGTTAGTGTTCCAATTGGGAGCCAGTTATCCTGCCAAAATTTAATAGTTTTACCGTTTCCAATTTCCCATTGAAGGCCATTTTTAAATTCTGGTATAAGTTTGGTAAGATTACTCCAATTCCATGAGCAATTAGAGTTTTTCTTTCTCTCGTATGTCAGTATGTGTTTATCTTTTAGATATTTTTCGTGAATGATCTTGACCCATATGTTGGTAGGCTCAACGAGTAACTTCCATATTAATTTCATTTGGAGTATTTTGTTCATGTCTTCACTTTTTCTGATTCCTAGTCCCCCCTTGCTCATCGGCTTACAAATTTCATTCCATCCAATGAGAGGTTTATGGTTGTTATCCTTGTTCCAAAAAAATTGACGGTTAATTTTATCGAGTCTTTTGTGGGTATTGGCTGGTAGTGTGAAGTATTGTTATTATATAATTAAATCTGGTTGAAAATTGGCTTAAAAGCCAAGAAAAAACTAACCCAATTTGGATTTCTTGGAGCCATGGTTGTATAAAACCATCAATAGCTTTTAATAGTCCTCTTTAAAAAGCTGCAAAGAATGGCAACCGTTTGGTTGAGCTAAAAGTGGGTACTCAATGGGCCATTGCACAAGGTCTAAAATATATACCAAGATGGGCTAACTTTTGGGGCGCCAATTTATGGCGCGCCAAATGGGCCATATAAATTAGCCCATCCCATCTCAAATAAAAGCTCATATTTCTAGTATGCCCCAATATAGCGTAGTAATATTTTTCATTGTTTTTGGTACGCTTTTTGTTGGCATACCAATTTTATCACATTTTTGCCTTATATTATCCTTCTGCATGTATGCTTAATTTAGGCGCACTAAAGTGCGTACGAAAAGATAAAAAAATGTGTGTATATAAGATTTGCCTTATTTTATACATTAAATCCTAAAATATAAACACAAAAATCTCTAAAATATAAACCCTACATCCTAAAACCCTAAACTCTAAATTTTAACACCTAAATCTCAAACTATAATCCCTAGATTTATGATGTGAAATCTATAAATATATAAAGTAGACTAAGGGTGCAATTAATGCCTAATAAATATGAGAAATTGTAGAATCGAGTGTGTTAGATCAAGAAACGACAAGTTCGTTCCTTGGGTAGCGGAAAACAACAACAGATTAATAAGTAGCAAGCTCAGTTCCTTAGAGAGGAAAACTCAATCAACCAACTAGTTGACTGAGAAAAACCTCTACCTCTAGGTTTTCCTAGTAGGATTTCAAATGTCTACTTATGTTATTATTCCAGGAATTACAACAAGCAAGTCTTCTCTCAATCTAGTTTACTCCTAGATATCTAGACTTCTTAGATGTAACGTTCCTAACAACACACTAGACAGACGAAACCCTAACAAATACTCAACTCACCAAAGTCTCGTACTTGTAAGTTTTCTTCTTCCTTCCGAAATTTCTGCTCTGGGAATTTCTCTCTGTATGTCGTCCAGCTTGAGGTACGCAGCTGTCTTCTCTTTTATGGTTCGGATATTCTCACTTGATTTACCCTAAATTCGTTTTCGAAAATAAACTCAGAATATCCTATACAATCTTTTCTAGAAGTATTCTAACCAAAATATCTTTTCACCGAGATCTTCCTTGAGGCCCAAGTTGCAACTTCCAATAACAGATATTCGGCGGCTTTCTAGGGTTTCAGCGCGCGTCCTCCGTTCCTTGCGCTGTTCCCTTTCTCTGTTCTATTCAACATCACGCGTCTCTTCTCTTCTGTCGTTCCAGCGTGTTGTTTTGTCATTGTTGGCTTCTCTGTTCCTTTGCTTCTCTGTTTTGACTCTTCATTGGTTTTCATCGTTCCTTTGACATGTTCGTTTCCTGAAACTTATAGTCACACTAAAAACCATCAAAAGGATTTGAGTTTATCATTATCAAAACTAGAGGGAACGTCATCGTTTCAACAGAAATTATCTCTTATTTTTTTGTTAACCTTTCATTACAATCTATATTTTCTAATATAGCTCAATGATCAAAAAATACTCTCATAATACAAAAGGTCTAGGGTTTAATCTCCCTTCTTAACAACTTAGTTTTATTATTTTATCTTTTTTTGTTTATATTAATTAGTTACTCAAATCTTTATATCTATCGATTTATCTATCTATCTTCTACATATAAAATAGAGCTTTTGTCCAATTAATGACTCATTAATTTAGCCTCTAAATAAATCATTTTTCAATTACAATTCATTTGTTAAATCTTTCAAATTTTAATGTACATGTTCAATAAAAAAACTTAGCGTTATAAAAGTTATTGCCCAATTAAAAAATCATTATTTAGTCTTCAAATTAAACAATTTCTCAATTACAATCCATCTGTTAAATCTTTCAAATTATAATATACACGATAAATCTATATCTATCTATAAACATATAAAGAAGACTTTTTGAACAATCAATGCTCATTTTTTTACCCTTCAATCTTAATTGCGTTTCACCTTTTACTTTCCATCAATTTTGACAATTAAAACAATTTCCATCTAATCTCTAACGGTTGTATGCTTGATTGCTTGGCCTTTAATCCAATTATATTTTATTTAAACTCAATTTTGATTACCAATTAATACTCAAATTACGTTACTAATTTTTTACGTTACTTATTTTATCGGTCATATGTTAATTTCAATCACAATACCTACACATTCATATTCCAAAACTATTTTAAATCAAACGTCTATTAATATTCTGAACATAACACGTATCTATATAATTGGTATTGCATAGGAGGGGGTAGAACACAAGCAACAAACATGGCATGCACAATCAACTTTCTATTACTATTATCATCATCAATTAGTATCGAAGTGAAATTGCAATCCCATTTGACATTGACTTGACATTGATTTTGTGCAATAGATCACCGTAATATGAGGTATTTTAATTTTAATGTCCTCAATCTCTTTATCTATACTTTTTGTTATGTTTTTCTTACATTATTGTACGTAGGGCTGAGCACGGGCCGGAACCCGACCTGAACCGAACCCGAAAAGCCCGAAACCCGAACGGCCAAAAATCCTGGACCGAAGACCGAACCGAAGACATCGGTTCGGGTTCGGGCTAAACAACACTTTTCGTTAAAAAATAGGCTAAATTACACTAAAAACCCGAACCCGACCCGACCCGAACCGAAACCCGAAACTCTGATTTGGTCGGACCGAAACCCGAACCGAAGGCATGTCGGTTCGGGTTTTTCGGGTCGGGCTCGGTTCGGGCTTAGATTTTCTCGGCCCGTGCTCACCCCTAATTGTACGCATTGCTATGCAAAAAATGTATGCTTATATTCTTTTATTTGCTTTTGACAAAAAAAATCTTGTATTCGCTTTATAAGTATATATTTAAGACTTGCATTTTGAAATATTGTTTTTTATTCATATAATACATTTTAGCTTACAATATCACAATATAAAATAGTAAAATTGACTACAAAATTATTTTTTTAAAAAAATAACCCATTTTTTTGTTCATTTTTATTCCCAGTAAATCCAAAAGATCATTGATCATCTTAACAATGGAAACTTTCATTCTCCCTTTTTCTTAGGAAAAAATTAAAAATCAATTCTTTTATGATAGTATGAACATATGAAAAAATTGTCCGAATTCTAGGGAAGTATCGTCGAAATCCTTATTATACTGATATAAATAATCATAAGGTCAACCAAACTCCAAATACCTCAATTTTCTTACTCATAAAAGTTATTGATTGCTAGAAATGTAAAAAAAACAATACTATAAATGTAAAAAACTGATAAGAAAGTTATTAATTCTTTAACAAAACTAACAAACACATTGAGGTACACAATAACATTATAAAATTACCGGATGATTTATCATTATTTTGATTCATCGAATATAAAAATAACATTAACATGTCAACCTATTAATAAAATTAAAAAATCTAATGTGCATTAAATTATGGAAAAATAACTTAAAAACATTGAATTAGCATATATATGCTACTTAATTGTGCAAACATGTAACTAATAAATACTTTAGTATATATATAGTGCCTAAGAATCTTCTTAATTATGTTAATATTCGAATAAATAAACAATGATATCATGAATGTATAATTATTGAATTCACACCATGTTAAAGTCTCTAAATTTGACAATAAAATGTGAAATGATTTACTCAAAATGATTTAGAAATACTAAATGTAGAATAAAATGGGTACACACTTCATTTTATCATTGCATCGGATTGGAGTTTCAATACTGAAGTATATTAAAGTATTCTATTCTTTATAGTACAAAACATAGTAAAGTTTTACATAAGAGTAATAAAATGATTTTCAGCTCATATATTTGTATTAATGTTTCATTAGATAAAGATTAATTAAATATAAATTTTAAAATTAGTAAACATAAACCAAAGAGAAAAAACAATTAAAAATTGAAAAAAATACCAGATTACTATTAATTATTTTTATTTTTTCGAATATAAAATTAACATTGCAGAAGAAATGTCAAATAGGATCATGTTATTTTCCTTTGTATTATCATTTACTTTGATGATTTGACTCCATATATGTGTTAAGACTTAATACATATATTGATATACATATGGAATAAATTCCTTTTTCAAAACATTTTAAAATTCTATTTTTATCTATTGATATACCATTTTCTATTAAATAATCTTAGGTTGTATAAAAATCTAGATATAAAATCTATGTTTATTTATTTATTTACTTTTATCCTATTTATAATCAATAGTTAAAGTGGCTATTTATGATATATAATATTACATGCTCAAATTTTTTATGATGTATATGTTGCTTCAATTAATATTTTTACCTTTTGACAAATTTATAAATTTTTAAGACTACTTTATATAAAGGCCAGTTATTTAGTTGAAATGAAAATTAGGTACACCGCCTTAAAAAGTTATTTTGCATTAAAAATATTTAGGTCCTTATTTTCTTAATTTCTTGAATTTGAATGTAAGTGACCATGTGTGTTTAACCACTTTGTCCGACATATTATGTCATTCCACATTATTTATGTATTGAGTTTCTTTTTCAATGAGGAAAAATTTACAAAAATAATAACACATGTGAATATAAAAGAGATTTAATAGCCCAACATTCAATTCAAATAAAAAAATTCATGATAAAAAAACTAATAAAGACATAAGAAGTTTACAAGATCACAATGGAATAAGTTTAAAATTTTTGGAGAAGTTACATCGGTCAATTATCTAAATTGCAAAATTAATGTTCACGCTTATGTTAAAAGTTAACCCGGATTTAGTTATTTATATGTTTTGCATGATCATATTATATAATGTACGAAAGTGCAAACTTACTATTTATGTTGCATTGTGAATTTTGATCATTTATAGAATCAAAATTAAAATTATTATGAACGTGAATAATGATATAGTGTCCAATATCAATTGTTAATTAGTGTAGCTCCTAAAGACTAATTTTACCTTCATTATAAGGACTCAAGAAACTCTATTACGCCAAAAATGGAAACAAAAACATTTTATAATTTTTAATATTGGTAAAATATACACGAAATAATTGCTAATAATTATTTGTGACGACGTCTTTTGTAAAAAAATCTTCATACTTTCATCTCAACATCCTTGAAGCTATAAAATTTTGTATTACTTTTAAAGGAAAAAAGAATGTTAGATATAAATCTCTATTTCAGATTTTCCATATTAAATTCATATATATCAAAAATATACATTCTTTAATATAGAACTTGAAAATTCAACGTTCTTTCCCTTATCTATTTTGGGTATTTTTAATTTTGAAGATTATTTTTATGCTAAGTTAACATTTAATAATTCTTAAATTAATCTTAAAATTTAAAATAAACAAAATTATAAATTATATCAATATAAAAAAGTCGATCCCGTGCTGAATATCTAGTAAGCAAGTAAAACGTAAGGAAATATAGAAGGGAGAATAAATGTGAAATTTAAGGTCCGCGAACATACATTTAGAAATGAATTGAAGGTAATTATTAAAACCGGTATTGATTACAAGAGGGAGTTTCACATACCTTTGGTCTTTATTGTACAATATGTGAAATATTATGGGCCATTAGATCAAGGAGACGGATGACTGAGATTAAAAGGGGTGAAAAAGAGTAAATAGTGACGCGGTGGCATAACCGTAAATACGGCGATTTTTTTTTCTTCAGCCAACAACTTTAAGAAAAAAAATATTTTTCGTCTCTGATCGTTTTCGAATAGACAATTATTGACGTTCACATATAACTATATAAGTACTACATGTTCATTTTTCTATACCGTAAGGTTCACATATAACATGTTCATGTTCAAACACATGTTTTTGCACATTTAGTGCTTATTTGTGAACTTCAGTGCACAAATAAGTGAACGTTAAGAGCTTATTTGTGAATCTTCTATATAAGTTATTCCAGAATGATCAGGGGAGGGGACGTTAATAGTTTTTTTTTCCAGATCGTTCTGAAATAGACAATTATTGACGTTCACATATAAGTACTAAATGTTCATTATTCTATGCCGTCAAGTTCACATCTAACATGTTCATGTTCAAACACATATATTTGCACATTTAGAGCTTATTTGTGAACTTCCGTGCACAAATAAATAAACGGTAAGAGTTTATTGGTGAACCTTCTATATAAGTTAATCCAGAATGATTAGGGAACGGAAAAAAAAATGTTGATAAAAAAAAATCAGCCGAAATGGCTTCGTATTTCGCACAATAAGAGGTTGTTGTAGGAGAACCCAAATCTTAATTATAATGGCAAAAGGAGCTAATTAATTCGGCAGATGCATCCATATTCTGAGTTTGGTAGGTGCAATTATACATAGATTAAAATGGTGGGCGTGGTGAACTTGAAAAGGGTTCCATCTCTTTCTTTATCTATGCAAACTTTAGTTATATTAACTTCCAAGTTACGTACAACGGCTAACTGCTTCTTCTAGCCACTGCTCTACCAGCATACACCCGAAGTTACTCTAACATGCATTGATCTAATTAATCTGGTCTTCCTGTTTTTAGTTCGATCCTGCAGTTTCCCTTCACAAATCTTCCAGCTAGATTGCTTTGAATGGCTCGTTTAACAAGAATCAGACTACCTTCTTCTTCAGTGGTTTCCATTTTGCTCGTCGCATTGCTATGCTTGTCGTTGCAAAGCCTGACGAGCAGCCGCGTAACGGCATTGAATTACACCAAGTATAGGCGAGTTAGCAGCTTAAGGCTACAGAGGATTCAGAGGCACTTCCACTTAATCAACAAGCACCCTGTTTTGACTGTTCTGGTATTAATTGATTTATATCTGAATTAAAATTTCTACTTCGTTAAACTATTGATTCTTCTTCTTTTTTCCTTGAATTAATTTCTTTTGTCTATATCAAAGAGCCCGGACGGAGACACCATTGATTGTATTCATAGAAGAAAACAACCGGCTTTCGATCACCCACTTTTGAAGAATCACAAGATCCAGGTACTTGTACAATTTAGTTGCCGCCTTTTATGATCTGAGTCTCCCTCATTCCTCGTCTCATATAAGTCCTTTTCTTTTGGATTTAACATTTATATATGTCCATTTTTTCCCCTAATATCAAAGGAAAAATTGCAACATAAATCATCCAATATTTAACCTGAACTCCGAGAAATCAACACGTACAGCTTCACCTAACTATAATTTTTTTAGGAATCGTACTATTCTTCTGTGCAAACAATTTATACATTGGGAGTGTATATACACGAGCACATAAACGTAGATAAATAAATCCAGTGAGATTAGATCACAGAAGTAATTGAGTAAGCTTATATACTAGACATTAACATCCACCTACTTTTGATGTAGGGTGTATTTTATGTTCCATCACACCCCTATAAGTGTAATGGGCGAACAATTGTAGACTCATTTAAGACTTGGATAAACGGATGTGGGTAGGAATCTCAATCTATTTATAGTCAGATACAAGCAACCCAAAATAAGGACCCAAGACGGAACGAACTCTGATACCATGTAAAATTCCGTGCGCCGATAGGCTGGTGGCCTGCATACACAAGTGAAGAGGTGCAACATAAGCCAAGTAGGTTCCATAATTATACTCCTTATGTGAGAATAAGGATTATAATACTGTAAATCAATGGATACAACTAATCCATTGCTAAGCTACGTACATTACCTCTGCGGAAGTTCAATATATGACACTAAATATCTGTACACAGATATAAACCAATATATGCTTATGCAAGTTTTTCCAATAAAAGAACTTCAATTGCGTGTATCAATTATCAAGTATTCAGACTTAGGGGAACATATATACATCTGCAACATATAGATGTATTACTAAAGAATCGATTCTTTTTCAAAATTTAAAATATTTGGTATCTAATCATACATCATCACGCTTTAGTTTCGGATGTGAAACCAGTTTTATAACCCGTTAATTTCCTACAAATGGTAGAGAGTTCCTCCCAAGTGGCCCAAAGTGAAGAAAGTGGTAGTAGAAGGAAGGAAAAGAAACAATGATGAGGAAGACGTTGAGGCCGCAGATCAAGAGATTGCTTGGCAAGTATGGCACCATAACGGAACAAGGTGTCCGAAACGCACCGTTCCGGTGCGGCGCAGCACTCTGCACGATGTGCTGAGGGCCAAGTCCTTGTATGATTTTGGGAGGAAACGACGTCGTCAAATTCCTTTTCCTCGGCGCACCAATGCCCCTGACGTTGCTGGCCATAGTCATGAGGTACGTATATTTAATACATAACTTTTGTGTTTGATTTAAAACCATAATACTATAAGAAAACTGAATCTGTAAAGTACGTGTATATATAGCATGCGATAGCGTACACGGGAACAAGCGAGAAAGTATACGGGGCAAAAGCGACAATTAACGTGTGGGGCCCATGGATTGAAGAAGTCAACGAGTTCAGCCTCTCACAGATTTGGGTCCTCTCCGGCTCCTTCGACGGCTCTGATCTCAACAGCATTGAAGCTGGGTGGCAGGTCAACATTTTCATTTCTCTCCTTTTCATTAATTTTTCTACACAAGATTAAATAAAATAAAGGTGAAAAATATAAGTCAATTTTTATTTACCATTGATGGAATATGGATACTGCTAGTTATTAGACAAATACTTTTTTATACAAAAACTGTAACCGTAAAAACTGAATATCTTTTGGTACTAGTCAGGTCAGTCCGGAGCTCTACGGTGATAGCAGGCCCAGGCTCTTCACTTATTGGACGGTTAGATCTCCTTAATCACAAAAAAATGCATTTTTTCATATATAAATATATATATATATATATATTTTTCCCTGTATAATTTCAAAAATAAAAATCACATTCTACAGCATGATTTCTACAATTAGAATGTCAACAATCATTTTCATAAGAAATTTAGAGCTTTCTGAACAGACTATGTTTTTGTCATATATATTTATCTATTACTTGTGTTGAGCTAATATAGAGCGATTCGTATGAATCAACGGGATGCTACAATCTCTTATGTGCGGGGTTTATACAAACTAGCCACCATATATCCATCGGAGCTGCCATTTCTCCAATCTCCGAATTCGCAGGCAACCAATACGACATCACACTTCTTATTTGGAAGGTATTTATTAATTATTTTATAACGCTACAAAATATTTCGCACTGTAATATATTAGCATTTAAAATAAATAAATTGATGTACAGGATCCGAATTCGGGGAACTGGTGGTTAGGGTTCGGGGAGGGGACACTGGTGGGATACTGGCCAGCGGAGCTGTTCACGCACCTAGCGGATGACGCGAGCATGGTGGAGTGGGGCGGGGAAGTGGTGGACACGCGCGCCACAGGGGCCCACACCACCACCCAGATGGGCTCGGGCCACTTTGCCGAGGACGGGTTCGGCAAGGCTAGCTATTTCAAGAATCTGCAGGTTGTGGACTCCGGCAACAGCTTGATCAGGCCCCATAACCTGCTCACGGTGTCTGACAACGCCAATTGCTACGATATCAATAGCGATTATAGCAACGATTGGGGTGCGCACTTTTACTACGGTGGCCCCGGTAGAAATACAAATTGCCCATGAGGACACAATTTTCTCGTTAGATTCGGAATTTTCATTGTTAAATTCAGCTAGATGTAGCAAAGATATAGTAGACATCTCAAATTTAGTGCACTACATATGATCCATAGAAGTACCATAATTAAAACTGGCTACAAAATGTTCAAACAATAGTAAATTAGTGTCTCACTTCATATGTTGTATATGTTTTTAAAAAAAGATATTTCGTTAAAATATATACTATAGTTTTATCATAATACAAACATGGGAAAGATTTCAGGATGCTTTGGCCTCAATGTAATTTTGGTTACATTAAGGAAAACTGGCAAGGAAAAAAGTTATTCTTTTAATCTTAAAAAGGGCTTTTACTTCCTCCTTTTCTTCTTTCCTGAGACAGGAACAATTGCAGGGTCGACTCTCTTCTTGGCAAAGGCATTACACCTGCTCTCAGATTCATCTTCTTCATCTTCATCGTCGCTAACAGATGTGTTCTTTACAGCTGGTGTCGAGTCCTCATCGTTCGAGGATTTTCTTTTCCTGGGATCCAACATTGCTCGTAGTTTCCATTCAGTCGCGTCGTAGATAGGCTGCCTAAATTCATCTCTGCGGTTTATTTCTGCACCAAGACCGAGCCTGGAGAACAAAAACAGAAATTACCTGTCAGGAGTTCATTGGCAAACTTTTGAACATGCAGAAGATAATGACATTATAGGATGAGCTTACTTAGAAGGGCGACCCTCGAGTTCTACTTCGTCTTGCTCGTCCTCCCATCTTCCAGACATGTCATTGACCCATTGCATGGCCTGTACATGTATGGGAATAAAACACAGATGACAAAGGAGGCAGATTTAATGACCAGAATAACAATCTGAAGAAAAAGCAGCCATGTGTATTGCTGCAGTAGAAGGATTGTAATGCCTAAAAAATATTTTCTATATAATTAATCAAAAATCAAGATACATCCAAATTATAGAGTTCAAATACAGTATGAGAAAAATCAGAAGACCAACAACATATGACACCTAAATCTTGTAGCAAACGAGCATGAGAGACCTGCTTAAACAAGCAATATGTTCAATAGTCTAGCACTAATTAAATATGCAAACCTAAGCCAATTCCTATTTGGCACTTCTAGTTATGGTACATGATTATTACTATCAATCTTGTGTCCAAAATCATTATCACACATATCTCACTGAGTCACTGACCAATTCCTTTCACACTTTTCAGATCTCAGGATGAGCAATGAAAGAATACAAACACTCAATTTTTCCCCGTCATACGAAAGAAAACTGCAGGTCAAAAATCAAATAAGAAGATTTTTAGCATAATCACTTGACAACAACCTCATCTTACACATTGAGTTTTGCTCCAAATCACAGCAATGTTATCTCAACCAACGGTTCTGAATTCTGCCAACAAGTGAACAAAACTATATGACATGCTAGCATTCAATCAGCATTGGCCACAAATAGCGTTCAATCATAAGCAATTATCACTGGAACTAGTTGTTCAAGGATAATCAACAGTTGTAAGCGGACTAACCAATTTATATGCCTTGTCAAGCTTCACCAATTTAATGGCAGGCAGTTGAGCTTTCTCATCAGCATGTTTCTTCATGGCACTCATTTTTGAATTTCCTGCACGGAGAACCACTCTCTGGTTAAATTAAAGAGCCGAGATTTATCTTCTCAATTCATAGCCAGTACAAATTTGCTTGCTAATAATTTTAAAGAAGCAACCGATTTCAAAACCCTAATTTACCAGAGAATCTGATCTGAATTCAATATCCCAAGGCCGTAGAAGTTGCAGAGGAATAAAAAACAGTGTTTTTTTCCCTTTACCTCAGTGTAAGATGCGCAAGCTCAACCTTTCCGAATTACGTAAGAGCTCCAAAATTGTCACGGCAGCGCTCGACGGCGACAGTCGCAAATTCCGGCGGTTAATTCTCTTCACGCCGGCGAAGTGAAATATCGTCTGATTGTTTGCTAGGTTTTTTTGGGGACGGGAGTAGTGATTAGTGAACCATCAATCCATCATCGTTAATGGGTTTCTCCTTGAACAAGATCCGAAAACCCGACCCGTTCGATTATAATAACGGTAGGCTTGGGCCGGGCCCAACAGAATTTTCAAGGCCACATAATAATTTTATTTTAGAAAAATCTGGAAAAGGGAACAACAAATATCGGGACTTGCGGAAAATCGAAAGCTGAAACTGGAGAGAAGACGACATTAATGGCTTCTCTTTGCAACTGCCATGTCTTGCAAAATTCACTGATTTCTTCTCCTTCTACCTCTTCGACATTTGCGTTGTATGTCAAAAGAAGAAATTTCCATGGAAACACTTCGAGGCACAGAATTCATTCGGTGAAAAAATCTCTAAAAGTTTCGTTTGCCCTGGCGGAATCCGACTCTCCAAACAAATCCTTGGGGCCTAGCCCTCAGATTCTTCTACAAGAATTGGCGGTAACGGATCAATTTTGTTGTCATTCGATGATAACTTAAATTTTTGTATGTGTAGCTGTAACACTTGTTCTTTTCAATTTCGTCCTGATTGTTTGGTATCATCTGGCAGGATAGTTTCAATCTTCCTCCTGATTACTTCGCGAAGCTACCTAGTGATCTTCGTTTGGATGTAAGTGAAAAGAAATTCATATGTATTTGTAAGTTCTCAGAGAAT
This sequence comes from Rheum nobile, assembly GCA_027886185.1. NCBI lineage: Eukaryota > Viridiplantae > Streptophyta > Magnoliopsida > Caryophyllales > Polygonaceae > Rheum > Rheum nobile. Next base: position 1,536,892 of record WOAB01000500.1, on the reverse strand, counting down.
AGTCCAGTTTCTGCGTTTCAAACGATCAAGTTTAGTATCATTTTTAGTCTTCCAATTTTGACTTCCATTAGAACAATTAACTCTATTTTTTCGTTTGCAATTCGGAAATTAGGCTTGTTAATTAAATTGTCTTTTGCAGTTGAACGATGCAGCATTTGATCTTTCAAATGGGCCAGTCATCGACCAGGTTAGTAATTGGAGATATGATTTCTTACTTAGAATGTTGGATAACTAATTTGATCTTTTGCTCATATAAATGTATTGTGATTTCTAGTGTTTATTTTTCTTTGCATTTGGAACTTGGTCAAACATAGATGGCCTGATATCTGACTTCTGATTTCAGTGTGGTCAAGACCTCGGAGAGACTTTGTTGAATCTATCTCGAGCATGGGAATTAGCCGATACACCATATTCGTGCACTTTAGTGAGCAAGTTACCTTCTTTGGAAAATTCTCTGACAGATGGTCAAAAATCAGGCAAGGCTAAACTTGGGGTTTGTTTGTTATACTAATTTATAATGGCATTTTTGTGGTTAAATGCTTTTTTTATATAATAGTGTTTGATAAAAATATTTATAAACCCCTTTTTATAGTAAATTGTGAAAGAGTAATTACACAAACTACAAAGCATCACAAATATTTATTTTTGATAAACTTCTTTATAAATGATAAAGCCATTATAAATGGCTTTACCAAACAAACTCTTGGTTGCTCATTGATCGCTATTTGTGATAATTTACCCTCTTAAACTCTTTTCCTTCTCGGCTTCTTCGTTTAGCACTTGGTAGAAGATTAGTATCTGTTGCAAGGAGGTTTCAGGGAATGGGACAATATGGCCAAGGAGAATTGCAGAAGGTACTATTCTGGATGAATACATGATTGTGTTGTCTTGATCTGTTGGCTGGTCAAATAGGATGTTCATAGTTAACATGTACTCCCTCCGTTTTGAAAAGGTTGTCATTTTAGCCCATAATTTTTGTATAGAAAACATTGTCATTTTAAGTGTTTAGGTAATAATTTATTGGTGAGTTACGAGGCTTGACATCGAAAATTGTATTTTTTGGCTCTTTTTATACAAATTCTCTATGTTTATTGGCTACAATTGAGATGAGTTATTTTTACTTGTAAATTTTAAGAAAAATTTATGAGAATATAGAGTAATCATTGTATTTCTTAATAAGTGTGTCAAACTCTAGAATGACAATCTTTTTCATACGGAGGGAGTATCTCTTAAAGGTTCAGCCAATTCGGTTTTGAACATGACCACTCGTTCCTTCTGCTCGTAGTGCATTTGACATCTAAGTGGGTTTCTGAATTAACAGTAATGTTGGGTAATTGCAACTAGTATAGATTGCAAAATCGATGATTGCTGCTGGGAAGCTTTTATCTTCAATTGCAGACTCCACAGCTTCTACTGATGGGCAATCCGAAAGCGCAGCTAGAACATTTAAGGTGGGAACATTTTATATTTTTTTTTAGTTTTCAAATTTCTTGTACATAGCTGACTTCTATGAGTAAGAACTGCAGTTTGGAGAGCTTCAGATTCAAGTAACACCTCAGAACGCCAACATCGGTGCTGCAATCAGCGTTGTATTTGGGTACAAGTACCTTTAGTTTATATCAGAATACACTTGTCAACTCAAAAGGGTCCTTTCTCATTTATGCATCTCCTCTTCTTTTCACTTTTGTTCCTTGAGAACCACAGAATCCTGTCATGGAAAATTAGTCAGGGAATTCAAAGCACACCAGAGAGTTCACTCGTGTATGCAAATGACAACGCTCTGGTGCTGGCAAAGGTGCTTTAATGTTAAAGCTCTCTCATGTACCTGTTTCACATACCAGATTTGCTAAACCCAGAAGTTTATTCCTTTGTTTTTCTTATGCAGTCACTGAGAGGAGCTCTACTAATTGTGTTCTACGGATCCACTGTGTTATCAGCCTTTGCATCGGTTGGACTTGTCCTACTCGGGAGGCAGCTGGGCTCAAAGGAGAAGTGAGTTGTTCATGCTGCTGCTCTTCTCAGTTTTACTTCAAGCAGAAGATATCCATAACAGTATCACTCCCAAGTCTTTTTTCTGGTCTAAGTAGTAACCTTGTTATGTACTCCATCTAGCATTGCTCCTGAAGGCAATACTTTCTCCGAATGACTTTGAGTTAGAGATGTCCATTGGCTGAGCTCGAATTGTAGAAAGACCCCCTCGATCCAATTGAAAGTTTTAACTGGAGCGTCGTTAGTTGGCAACTTGGCATGTATCCATAATAAAGAGAGAAATGAAGTTGCATATCTGTACAGTTGAGTAACAAATAGTCGTGTTGCATAGCCTGAACGTGCCATTTGGTAACTTGAAGAACACAAGATTACAAATAATGTCAGCAGAAAAACGATAGCACCTGTCACAAATTTTTGATAATGTAGAGTTTAGTTGCACCCTTCAAAAGTCTTATTCACTTGTATACAAGCCCAGTACCTTTCTGCAACTACAGAGCTACCTCTCAATTTTTGGTTTGCCAGCTTCATTGGCAATTCTCAATAACTCGGTAGTAAACTCAAAAATTATATCCTCCTTGCATTATGATACAATAAAAGAATAGAAAACCTTGTTTCTCGGGACTAAAGGTGGAACCAACAATTACAAATAAGAGTATTAACATCATATACATTCACGAATAAAGTATTTACAAGCCTTTTAGTTGCAAAGCAAGGTATTTTCTAGAGCTACAGAAGGTGCTGCTAAATCTTTTCTCCAAAAGACAGCAAAGAATGATTCTCAAGAGCAGACCTCAACAAGCTAGCTATTGCACGGCAGCAAGCAAGCCCACCTACAGGCAGCAGCAAGCAAGCACATCAAAGCAACAAACCAACTAAAGGATCCCAAAAACGAGATCTCACAAAACAGCTGCCTCAATTATAATGGGTTTTCCCTGGTTCTGTTTACTTCCTACTCAATTTGAACCTTACTCTCTTTCTTTGAGTTATCATCTTCCCTTGGAGGTAACCCATTAAAGTCACTCACATTGTCCACTTGCTGGTCTAGTTCGTCCCAACCACCGAAATTCGAGTTACTTTTGGTACCATTCTTGGAGAAACTACTATCAGCCTCCCACCAGGGATGGTAGGCCGCTCTCTCTTGGGTAGTCCGATAACTTCTCTTTCGGTTTTTGTTGCCTCGTCTTGTTCTACTTGTAGTTCTGGCAAATGGCTTCCTTTTTCTCTTTGGTCTGGGGTTCAGAATGTTGTACCCTGAACTTCCTTGTATTCTATCCACAACTAAAGAAATGGCTATCTGTCCCAGTGGAAGCATCAAAGCCGTGATAAAGGCATCTTGCCCCTTGTTCCCTGTGTCTAGCATGGATGACATGATAATGTTAGGCATTATCCATCCAATAGTTCCAAGTACCTGCATTAATTTGTATGGTTAAACAACAATAATATGCATCAAGTGGATCCCTCATGGCAAGTTCATTCAGAAACACTGAAACAGTTTAAACAGCCAATATGAAGGCCCATCCAAGAATTCCCTTCTTTTAGTAGATTCAGTCATAAATTTTCAGTCTGAAGATGAAAAGGGAATGGTATAACCTTCTCCTTCATTCTATCTACAAGTGTGCAATCTGGTATTTCAAGTTTGTATCAAGTCTTAATATGAGTGGACTACCCGGCTCTCCAATGGATTCTAATCCTTAATATTTCATTCAGTTAGGTTCTGGAACCAAAGATTAATGGAGTTCAATGTTAACATGGTGATTAAGAACAGAGATGATACATTGTATGGAACTTCAGACTAAGCAGTAGAAACTCAACCAGAAAAACACGTTCATGATCTCCACCAAATAATCTAGATTGCAATTATTTAATTACTCCATACAACTCCAGTCAGTATATACTCAGTATCAGCACTAATCAACCTGTCCTTTGGAAGTAATGTGTTGCAATTTTCATACTAGCTACATCAGGATTTTCTTACAATCACATAGACCACATAATTACTCCATAAAATTCCTATACGTATATAATCGTCAATACACATGGAGAGCCATTCCATTCAGTTCTATGCAGCGAAATTCTATTACAGACTAATAATCTCACCACTCTCTCCATTACAAGATTCTAGTCTCCAGAAGAAGAAAAATAATCGCCAATTCCATAAATTTGAAACTTAATGATCGGGAATTTTAGGTTGATTTACCTTCAAAACCAAATCAATGGTTTTCGGCTCCTTCCATAGCCCGAACAAGCCATCATCATCATCATCACCATCATCATCCTCTTCTTCATCCTCATCCGACCACCATTTCCTACGCTTCTCACGGCTTCTAAACCCAAACTTGGAGCCGGATCCGAACCGCTCGCTACGAATCGTCTCCGCCTCCGAGTCCCTTCGAGCGCGAGGCGCAGCGCCAGCACCGTAACTCGCCGGAAGATCAGAGCAGAAATTAGGGCTTCGATACATAGAGGATTTAGGGTTTATGGACGGACGTGGAGGTGCCGGTGGCGGGAATGAAATGAGGGGCAGGTAGCGAGTTCCCATGGAAGGACGAGCTCATTATCCAATTGTTGGATTAAATTCGCATTTTCCGCTGTTAAATAACAAAAAGACCCTCGTACTCGTAGCCATAAAAATAAGTATAGTATATAAACCATCCATGCTAAGTGATTCATTTTGAAAAAAATGAGAAAAGAGATGAAATAAAAAATGAATCTGAATCCGAGCCCAAAAACGCTATCTTTTCAACCCCTTAACCCGAATCTAAAAAACCCTAATTTTGGATGGTCGCCGCCGCAGCTGCACCTCCTTATGCTCCTTTTCCAAACTCTGATCTTCAACTGTGATGATGAATCCCTCGATAACTTGGATCTCTCCAACCCCCAAGCTAAGCAGACCAAGATTTGTGTTTGTACCTGCTCCGATAAGTTCTCTGAGGCTAGATCGGGGATTTCTTTCCCCCCTTTCCCCGTCAGAGGAACGCAGATTGTTCACCTAACCTCGACCTGTCATTCTCCTGATATTCCGGCGACGCTTTGCTCCACTTTCTTTTCCAGAGTTGCTTTCTTGCGGATTTCGTGGGATCCGGGCTCGCAGGATCAGATCTGTGGGAAAGTGGGTATGCTCTCAGTCAGACTGAATCGCATGCCACTAGGGTGGCTCTGACCCATCTGGAGAAGCCCATCCAAGGTTGCGTGAAGAGTGGAAGACGAAGACGTGCTACCCTTGCTGTCTTCAGTACTGTGGGGAGTGATGGGCTGTCCTTCGTCTCGTCTCGCTCAACTCTCTACCCTGGAAGGAACCCTCTCTGGAACCCCAGGTGCAGTCTTTCCTTTACTTACCTTTGGCATCTCCTTTGTGCTTTGCTTGCTCCGATGTGTGCTATAAATAATGATCTTGAGTGCCTGAACCTGTTATCCTCTTCTCTGAATCTTGCTTATCTGCTTTTTGATTTTTCCTGCTTGTGCCCTTGTTTTTCGTGCTTTTGTGTTTGTGCTTGTGAGATCTTCCTTTCCTTTACCAATTCCATGGATAAAGGGAAGCGAACGATGAAGGAGACGTTATGTTCTGCTCCGGGGGAACCTAATATCTCTGAAAAAGCCAATATCCAGAACCCTGAGCCTTTGTCTGAAAAATAGTATGAGGTGAACCCTCCTCTTATGGCTAAAACCAATTCTGATCCTTCTCCCAGACCAGCTATTGATATGAAACTTTATCTGTCAAAGCTATCTGGAGTCAGGATTAACATTTTGAAATTGAAAGAAACTTCTTTATTGGGGTATGTCATTGGAGATCCTGTGGATTTTTCCAAACTGAAAACCAAACTTAAAAATGATTGGAGGTTTGTGAAATGATCCTTTGAAATCATTGAAAAGCCAAATCTGTGGTTTGAAATCCGCTTTGCTAATCCGATTGACCAAAAAAAGACTTGGGATGGGAGACCTTACCATGTATTTGGCAAACTCTTGCTTATTAAGCCTTGGTCTTCCAACTTTGACCCCTTTTCTAAACCAACTTCCACTGTTGACATGTGGATCTGAATTCCTCATTTACCTGTGGAATACATCAGTTTTGATGTCATTAGCACAATCATTGAGATGAATAACTTGGGCACCCTGATAAAACTTGATTCTTACACTGAAAAAAAAATAGAAAGTTAGTTATGCAAGAATGTGTATCAATGTTGATGCTAAAACTGTGGATTTCAATACTTCAGTCATTCCTAATGAAGAAGGTGTTGAAAAAACTTACAAAATCTGGTATGAAGAGGCCCCAGAGGGTTGTGGAAATTGTGGTGAACTTGAGCATTCTTTTGAGAAATGCCCTCTGAGGATTGCTAAACCACAGTCTCTTCAACTTTCCTTTCAAAAACTGAAGGTGAAGGAATCCCCTGAAAATGCCAAGAACAAGTGGCATCATGTTACCTCTAGCAAAAACAAAAGCAAGAAGGAGGCTGAAAACCCTTTATCCCTGCCCTCTGAACCTCCACTCCTTTCAAAGGTCCCTGGCATCTTTGCTTCCTAGCCTGTGGGTGTCAAGGGGGTTAAAAAAGACTATATCTCTAACCTGATTACTGAACCTACAATTGAAGGGGTGGCTGCTCCTGGTGAGGCTCCTTCTGTCTCTGATCTGCCTCAGAGTTTGATCCCACCCTTTAAGCTTCCCCATCCTAATGATGAAACCATTGAGGTGGGCTTGGAGGCTACCACAAATCATGTCCTTGTGTTGGGCAAAGATGGAATACCTGTGCTTAATGAGAAGGAGCTGCAGAGCTTCTTGAACCAAGATGATCTTTTGGATGAATTTGTGGAATGCTCTGAAACCCCTCAAAAGGATATGGAGGATCTGAACACTGAAGTGAAAAATCCTGGAAAATCTAAGATGCTTCTGAGCTCCAACAAACCCAGGGGTGCCTCCCCAAAGCTCCCTGGGTCTGAAGGTGCTGCAGATATGTCCCTTCTAGTGGTCCCTGAGTCCACTAAACGCAAGGATATAAACTGTGAGGTATCCACCGCCTCCTCTGTGCTGAAGGGTGCCAAAAAACCTAAGAAATAATTATGTATCCTTACATTTATCAAGACTTAGGCTCTTCTGAACACAATGCTGAAAATGTGATTGCTAGGGTTATCCTTTACTCTAGCCTTTTGACTCTTTTATGTGGGATTAGAACCACCTTGATGAGTGTTACTTATCAGCTTTCTAGGTCTGCTTTTGTGAATCACTGGCCACTTGTTTTGCCTTTTGATTTAGCTTCGGCTGCTAGGACCTTTGAATTGTATGGGTATGAGTGTGTATGCTTTATGTATGCTTCTCTATACTACCTTAATGAAAGTTGCTTTCTTGCATTGAATTTCCTGGACTCCTCTAAGTATTGCATTGACCAGTTTTGGGTTCTTTTCCTTACTATTTGTGTGATGCTTTGTCTGAATTCTGTCTACATGAAGCTGAACTTTGCTCAAACTGAACAATTTGAGATGTGGAAAGATTATTTGATTTGTCTTTCTATTTCCTCTTTTCCTGTTAACTCTTATTGGCTTAGAACTCTTCTTTTTTCTCTGAAGGCTTGCTTTGTCTTTTCTAGAGTTAATTTTCTGGTGAGCTGCAGTACACTCTGCTGGGCTCACAACCAGGTTGAATTTTCATTGTTGTCGTTTGTCATCCATGAGGTTTACTATCTTACTTATGTTCTCTTGGTTGCTCTTTGTGGTGTCCAGGGAAACACTAGTTGCACCCATTTGAAGAAAAGGAGCACAAACAAAGGAATCCCTCACCAATCCGACCAACAACTGAACAAACTGAATAAAAATGTTCTTAGGAACATACCCTATCTAAACTCTCCTTTGCATATTGCCTTCCTCTTCCTTTCTACTTGTATCATCGAACAAATTAGTATTAGTGAACAAAAGCTTAGGATACCATCTATGGTACCCTTTGAACACCCCCTGAGAAAGGGCACTTTTCAAGCTTCCTCTGGTTGCTTGTTTTTTATGAGATGTATATTTGGACAGGTGAACATTTGGAACTTCAGAAAAACAAACAACAATCCTTTAATTGCTTATTCATGGTTGAAGACAACCATCAAGAATTATTATGGCATTTATTATGCTTCCCAGGATGGGCCATAATCTAGGCTAAATCAAGCCAACTATAGGAAACAATGCCCTTCTTTCGGGGAACGGCACCAAAACCAACGACACCAAAACCATGATGAGCAATCTTCTGATTGCATGAATTATTGGAATTTACAGACCTCTAAACACTACAACATTATTACCAAAACCCTTGCGAAGTCCCCTAAATGTCTTATGATATGGGGCAAAATCACTATGAGTTTTTTATGAAGATTACGACCTGGAATTGTCATGGAATCGGAAAGAAAATCTTCTGGACGGATGTTGAATCCTTCTGCAAAATTGAACATATCCAATTATTTGCACTATTTGAAACTAGAACGAATAAAGAACCAAGTGAAAAAGTTTGGAGAAAAGCAGGTTTTGATCAATTTTACTATATCCCGGCTATGGGATTCTCGGGTGGTATCTGTGTTATGTGGAAGACCTACCAACTTACAAATGAAATCCTTGAAATTGATCAAATTGGTACGAGGTTTATCTCGGTCAAATATACTAATCAAATCTCGAATAAGAAACTTATGTTAATCCTTACTTATGCTCCTCCGAATGAGGATGGAAAAAATGTTTTCTAGAATGGTCTCACCACCTTTATTAAAAATTGCTCCCTTCTGTGCATTGTTATGGGAGATCTGAACGAAATTCAAGAACCCTCTGAGAAATTAGGCGGGTTATTACCACCATTGACCAAATTTGCAAGATTACGTCATTTCAAAAATGAATGTGAACTAATAGATATCCCTTTTCAAGGAAATGGATACACCTGGCGAAAAAACATTAGAGAAATTGATAACATATATGAAAAACTGGATAGGGTACTCATCCACCACCAGATCCTTCAATGGTACCCGAATATCTATACCAAACATTTTGCTTTTACAAGCTCAGACCAATGTCCCATCTCTATTGAGTTGGACTCAGAAACACCCTTTAAAAATCAGCCTTTCAAATTTGAGAATGTCTGGATGACCAGGAAAGATTTCATAAATGTTGTAAAACAAGCCTGGAGAACTAACTATCACGGATCAAGATTATATAATCTAGTATCCAAAACAAAATTATTAAAGAAACATGCAAAGATCTGGAACAAAAGCACCTTCGGTAATGTTTTTACACAATTACAAAACATAGAAAAACAACTTTCTGAAATCCAAACCGGGATTTGTACTTCCCCTACAAGTGACCTTATTAAGAAATAAATGAGAATCATGGGAAAAAAGGAAAAGCTCCTCTGTTTCCAAAAAAATCTACTGGAACCAAAGAACAAAAGTGAAACACATTAAATTCAACGACACAAACACAAACTATTTTCACAAAATAGCAAGTGGAAGAAGAAACAGGAAAATCATTAAAGAAATCAAAACACAAGAAGGTACTAGCATTACTGGTGAAGAAAACATTAGATCAGAAATCAGGAATGATTTCATCAAAAGATTCAGAAGCAAAAATATGAACCAAATACTTTTTCAAGACAATCTGGAACTTATTCAATCTGAAATCTCTGACGAAGACAATCTTGAACTAATCAAGAATGTAACAAATGAAGAAATAAAAAAGGATGTCTTTAACATTGGCTCGAACAAATCTCCGGGCCCAGATGGTATGACAGCATAATTCTACCAAAAATATTGGGATATTGTAGGCCCCTCTGTGATTCAAGTTGTTAAAAGCTTTTTCCTCTCCGGGAAACTGCTCAAACAAATTAACCACACATTCATCTCCTTAATACCAAAATGTGACAATCCGAACTCCACCAATCACTATAGACCTATTAGTCTATGCTCCATAATTTACAAAATAATCTCAAAGATCTTAACAACAAGACTTAAAGAAACCATGGAAAAATTAATCCACCCCCTACAAGTCACCGTTTGTTGCAAACAGGGCAATTCAAGATAATATCCTAATTGCTCATGAAATCTTTCATTCCTTCAAATCGAAAAAAGGATCTGAAGGCTTCATTGCGCTTAAGCTAGATATGGAAAAAGCGTATGACAGAATTGAATGGAATTTCATTCTCAAAACTATGGAGAAATTTGGATTCCATGAAAAATTTATCGACTGGATAAGAGAATGTATAACCACAGTCTCTTTTTCGGTGCTGTAAACAACGGACCGACATAAATTTTCAAACCGACAAGAGGACTCCGACAGGGTGACCCCCTCTCCCCTTTCCTATTTATTTTGGGATCGGAAATCCTTGCTAGAAAACTACAAAAAGCCTCTGAAAGACCTCGTAATCCTTTGGGATTCCAGATCACTCATCAAGGATCAAGAATCCCCTTCCTAGCCTTTGCGAATGATATTATGATCTTCTCAAAAGCTAAACAAGAGCACTGCAAAGAGATAAATGACATTATTGATGACTACTGTAAAATCTCAGGACAAAAAGTGAATTTTCACAAATCGGCGTTTCAAGTCACTAAAAAAGTTGCCAATCAAAAGAAAATAGCTATTCAAGGTATCATCACCATTACAAATATGATATCCCTTGATAAATACCTTGGGTGTCCTATCATTAATGGCAGAGTCAACTCGAGTACGTTCTCGGATCTTCTACTCAGTACACAACAACAACTCGCAAAATGGAAAGCAAACTCTTTGTCTCAAGCAGGCAGAACAACTCTGATCAAAACCAACCTGGCTTCTAGACTAAACTTTCTTATGCAAAGCTTTATGCTATCTACACACACAGACACTGAACTTGACAATCTAAACATATCTTTTTTTTGGAACAAAGATAGCTCCTATAAGCCTCTGATAGGCTGGGATTTTTTTTGTAAACCAACACAACAAGGAGGCCTTGGCCTGAGAAAATCTAAGGATATGAACAAAGCCCTACAATTCAAATTGCTATGGAAAATCTTAGCAGAACCAAACAACTACTGGGTTAGAGTTGTTACTGAAAAATACCTGAAAACAATCCATATCTTACACTACGAGAGAAAAAGAAACAGCTCTTGGCAATGGTCTAATATGACTGGACTCATTGATGAATTCAAGTCTGGACTAATCTGGCAAGTTGGTAATGGCAAAACAATCAAATTCTGGCTTGATAATTGGGTTTCCAGATCCACGTTGAGTGACTCCATAAACACACGAGTTACCTTGAACAAAGATGCTATGGTAGCCGATTTTATACTACCAAATAAAACCTGGAACAAGAACCTAATAGAACAACACTTACCCCATGACTTAGTAACAATGATTACATCAATCCCAATTCCGCTGAATGATATTCATGATAGAATGTACTGGGAAGCCAGCAAGAATGGTTGGTTTTCTACAAACTCTGTCATGGAACTAATTAATAGAAACAAAAGATACACTGCGTATAACTCTTCTTGGATCTGGAAAATGGACACTTACCCCAAAGTTAAAAACTTTGTCTGGAAAATACTGAAAAACGGATTACCAACAAAATCAAGACTAACAGAAAAAGGGGTAGCAATCCCCCAGGGATGCATCAGATGCAATGCGCAATTGGAGGATTTGAATCATCTCTTATTCCATTGTAACCATACCAAGAAAACAATAGAGAAAATGAACCAATCCACATATGCGATTATTACTTCCATAAACATAGCAAATAAAAAAATCAATGATATCATTGATGAAATTCGACAAAAAACCGATCGCTTGCAGTTTATAGAATTACTGGTTTCTTGGTGGGGAATCTGGTTCTATAGAAACCAACAAAGCTTTGGAAGCCTAATTAATAATGCCAACCACATCAAGGATGTTCCGATTTATATCAAACAACAAATTGAGAACTGGAATAAGACGAAAACGTGGAATCCTGACTGCCTAGCAGATGACAGACCTAAACCACATAGAACAAATAACTTCAGACGACCAATAAAAAATGGAAAAAACCTCCAGATAAAATTATTAAAATCAATACTGATGGATCAACAAAAACGAATGGTGAATCTAGCTTTGGCTACATTTTCCGAAACAACAAAGGTGAACATATTTTTATCTTTGGGGATAAATGTGGTACCTCAACACCATTAAAAACGGAAACGCTTGCGGTAAGAAATGCCCTGGTAAAGGCCTATGAATTAGGCATTACCGACATACAGCTTGAATGTGATAACCTGACCGTGGTGAATGTCCTTAACCAAATCTGGCACTGTCCATGGGATATTGAAATGATTATTTCTGATATCCTGTGCGTTTTACAACTTTTCTCTTCAGTGCAGATTTCTCATGTCTTCCGGGAAACAAACGTGGTGGCCGACTTCATCGCTAAGGAGGTCCAACTTAGTTCCTTGGAAGATATTCGAACTAGTTTAGAATTTATAATTCTCATCCGAAAGGATGCTATAGACTGAGAAACCGGCTCTTCTGTGGTTTCCAGTCTAATTCTTACTTAATCAAAAAAAATGAGAAAAGAAAACCCTCCCAAGAAAACCCACCCCCTAACCCTAATTGTGCACCCGCCGCCACCTGAACACCTCTCTGCTGCCCATGAAAGCAGGCTCAACCCTTCCAAAATCAACAACTCAACCCCTCGAAATCATTCAATCAATCTTCTTCCTTACTCTCCTTCTACCATCCTCACTCAAAAATGTCGAAACCGAGCTCAGAAAGTTCGACAACACGACCTGAATCTGCTCTGGACGACGGAACAGCGGTGCTGCTTCGCCTTCCATGCCGCCGCTGGTCTCCTTCCCATGAAAGCAGAGGCGGTCGGTCCTTCCTTTTCCCTCCTTTCGTGGATCTGGAAAGGGGGTGGGTTATGTTCTCTCCTCTATCCTCCGTCTGACCCTCTCTGGGGTGGTAATGCTGTTGTTCGTCACCGTCGGGACTTAGTCGGAGTTCTCCTTCGGCTCGCCTCCCTTGTCGTCTCTTTCAGGAGTGCTGCCGTCGATCTCGGGTTTTTGTTCTTCGCCTCTGCAGAAGAATGGAAGACCCGGAACAGATATTGGAGCCCCCAACTTGACCTCGATGCCCATCTCTTCCCGAAAATCAGGTGTGCTCATTCCTACGCCCTCCTTTCTTTTTTCTGGTTTGTTTGTGTGGTGATTTTTTTTCCTTGTGGTCTATGACCTTGACTGTTTAGATCTGATTCTTCAACCTCTGAACCTTGTTAACCATCTCTTTGCTATCTCTTTTGGGTACCTTGACTGTCCTGACGGTAAGGACACTTCGAAAGAGAAGCCCTTTGATTCTATTGGGCCTAAGTTTGTGATAACCCTGTCCCCTGGACCCTTTGTTTTGAGAACTATCGAGGTGAACCCTCTTGATCAGACCAAATCCTCCACTGTTACCATCCCTGGCTATTTGTTTTTTTTGCGTACTATTACTATGTTAAATCTGTTATTTTTGTGCTAAGGGTTACCCCCTTGTTAATCTTCTGGGATCTTGTCTTATGCTGCGATAGTTTGAATGTGATCACTCTCTAGAAATGGAGGTGCCGGTTGGTTTCACTTTCCAGATTGTGGTGGCTTGATTATCAGTATAGAGAGAAGACCTTTAAATTCCTGAACAACTTTTACATTTTGTTGATTTATCTCCCTTGCCAACAATGCACTATCTATACAAATTGTGTTAGATCCGTTGCCTTCGGGTTGTTCTTTCAGGTGAATCCTAAATGGACCAACACCTCCAAATCTGAAGATAGCAAATTCTGCCTCATGGCCTTTGCCGGCTTATGGCATCACCAGAGAAACTACTGTCTGGAATCTCATACCTTGAACAAATTTCTTTGGAATTTCAACTCCATGCACAAATTCTATCGCAATTTGTACTTGTTGTATAACTCCTTGTCCCAACATTATGTGAGGAGCTTTTGCAATCCCTACATTTGGAAACTTTGTTTCTTTCAGAAAAATGTGTGTGTGCCAGAACACATAACAAAATAGATGGAATGGGTAACCCCCACAAATCCACAGAACAACCCCGCTTGAGAAAAGCAAATAACAGAACAAACTATGTTTCTATGAACAACCATATGTGGAACTTTAGCTCCATGACTCACCCAAATTTGAGCTATGTATTAACGAACAACTATAAATTGTTGTTTTATTTGGTCTGTGAGATTGGGTCGTTTCTTCTTCTCAGTTTCGGATATTATGTGAACAACACTAACACTGAAATTTGGATGGGAAATTATGAACAATTTAGTATAAGAAATGTGATTTACACGAACTGGGTTGATCACCATGACTCTTTGACGATTTGCACTAGTCATAACTGTCATTACTATGAACTCCGAAACAAGACCCCTAACTGTCATTGGACATGGGGCAATCACTCAACTGGTTGTTTAGGAAGATCACAATATGGAATTGTCGTGGAATAGGGAAAAAACCTTTTGGATGGATATTGAATCCTTCTGCAAAATTGAATGAATCCAATTAATGTAATACCCCTCATTTTTGTAAGGGCATTTTGGGTAAATTTCCCAACTCTCGTACTGTAGTCGGATCATTTTCAGAAAAGTTCAGACATTCTGTAATACGCTTGATCTTTGTAATAATTCCTTGAGTGGTCTAAAATATATTCGACGTATTTTTAGGACTTAGAATATTTGTTCGGATACAAATATAATTAACCCGGGGTTTAAACCTTCTTGTTGTCACTCGAGATCATATTAAAAGCTTAAATGTGAATATACGTTTTGTAATTAAATAAGATAAGTGCGGTTATGCATATAATTAATAAACCCTCGGGCGAGAAGTACAACTTGGAAACTCGCCTGGACTTCGGTTAAAGTAAGTCTTCTTTCCAATCTGGATTCGCATTGTGCGGTGAAGTTGGTCGTAGACCCAAATGATCAAGTCGTTTTTAAAACGATTGTATGAAATTATAATGTTCCCAAACATTCGTCATAATGTCCCTGATAGGTGTTATTTCATACACCTTTACTAGCAGTTATTAGCATGATTGAGAGGAGTTTATGAGTGGTTTTTAGGCTAA
The DNA here is from genome assembly GCA_027886185.1 of Rheum nobile. Taxonomy (NCBI): domain Eukaryota; kingdom Viridiplantae; phylum Streptophyta; class Magnoliopsida; order Caryophyllales; family Polygonaceae; genus Rheum; species Rheum nobile. Next base: position 1,521,850 of record WOAB01000500.1, on the reverse strand, counting down.
GTCTGTAATCCAGAAGTTGTGGAGAGAAGTGAAGATATCCCAGGATTTACAGCTTAGATGAGATGATGAGGATGGAGAAGGTTCTGCTGGAGTTTAACTGAAGAAGACTACCAACACTTGGTAGTAATGAAGAGCAGCAGAAGAGAAGAAGAGAAGAAGAGCTGAAGGAGTGGGCGATTTCACCGCCCCGCGCCAGAGCCACCGCGACCCGGCGGTAGATCTCAGAGAAGATTAAGGGTCGCGCCAAGAGGAAGCCACCGCCCCGCGGTGGGAGCCTGACGCCCCGCGGTGGATCTCACCGCCCCGCGGTGGCCGTGTTAAATGTCGCGCGTCCAGAAGACATTTATTTCCTTTATTTAATTTCGGACTTTGTTATTTTATTATTTTGTTTCCTTTGTTATTTGGCATTAGGTTAACTTTATTTTCAAAAACCTATTTAAGTCCTCTTTCTAGGTTAAGAGGCAGAGACTACTTTTCACTTTACTTCGTACGTAGTTTTACTTTTCATTAGGTTTTCATTCTCATCTGAATGGAGAACTAACTTTCCCTTTGTTCTACTAGACGTTTGAAGCAATACAGCTGATGTGTTTGTGAGATTTATATTCCTTGTTCTTATTCTTATAAGTGTTGGTTTGATTCTCTTGGTAATATTGAATACTTTTTTATCAATTGCTAGGATTTGCATATAGTGGAATACGAGTGCATATCTAGTAGCATACATGATTGTTGCGTATAGTGGAATACGAGCGCGCAATCGTGAGTGAGAATCATTTGCATGTTAAGTAGTAAGGTTTTCTTCTATTTGCATGTATCCTATATCCTTGTGTGCATTGCTATTGCTTTGTTAGTGGTAAAGTCTATCAACAACTGTGAGAATTGATAGTACTTTTCCATTGATATAGTAATAAGTCTATCAGCAACTGTGAGAATTGGTAGTACTTAAGATCAGGATGGGAACAACTATAAGAATAATAAAAGAACTTGGATTGAATAGATTTCTATGATCAAATTATATCTCTGTATTGTGGATCTCGTTCTAGTAGGACTACTTTCCCAATCATATTTTCTCATCAACTAAACTTGTTTGCTTTGCTCTGCTTGATTACTAAAACCCCCCTTTATTATTACTTGTCAATCACAATTGCATACTGCATCAGATCTTCCCTGTGGGTTCGACCCTTACTTGCTTACTATACATCTGTTTAGTAGGTCTGTTAGGACATTTACTTTGACTAGTCTAATCAACGATATTTGCATTGCGCATTTCTAGCCCCGTCAAAATTGGCGCCGTTGCCGGGGAGGTTTTATGTTTTGTTGTGTGTTTTTGTGATTGATTTTTGGTGGAGACCTATCTTATGGTCAACACCCGTATTACTGACTCCCCTCTAGCTGCTTTTGACCCAGAAGTCGACAGAACATTCCGTTCGAACCTACGCGATCAAAGAGAAGAAGAAGTAGAGGTTGAGATCGTTGAGACAGTTGAGATTGTTGAGCCGACTGAGCCAGTTGATATCCCTGTTGTTGCAATGGCCGGAACTCTGAGAGAGCTGACTGAACCGAATATTGGAGCATAACCTTTGGCTGTCATCATCCCTGCGCTTGGCGAAGGGGTGAACTTTGAGCTGAAATCTGGAGTTGTTGCTTATCTCCCGAAATTTCATGGCTTGAGTGGAGAGGACTCGATTTCTCATCTGGTAAATTTCACAATGTCTGCATGACTATGAAGTCCAGTAATGTGATGGAGGATCAAATCAAGATGAGAGCTTTTGGTTTCTCCTTGCTAGACTCTGCTAGCGACTGGTATTATCACTTGCCGCCAGGAACCATAGATACTTGGACTAAGCTGCACAAGGCGTTTCTTGACAAGTACTTCCCAACGAAGAAGACGAATGCTTTGAAAAAGGAAATTGCTAACATTGAGCAAGCTGGTGATGAGACGCTCTATGATTATCTCGAGAGGTACAAGAGGCTTTGCTCCAGCTGCCCATTCCACGGATACGCCAAGCAGGACCTTGTTCTCTACTTACACAATGGTCTGCTAGATCAAGAGATGAGGATGGTTGACGCTGCATGCGGTGGAAGCATTCTGAATCTGACACCGGACGCAGCCATGGAGAGGTTCCAGGAGATGAGTGAGAGTACCAGGAGCTTTGGAAAGACTTACCAGAGAAAGGCGGTCAATGCTGTGACCCCTGCAGGACCTAGCCCAGTGCTGAATGAGCTAGCTGAGTTGAAGGAGATGGTGAAGAGAATGGCAAATCAAAACACTCCTCAACAAGTCAAAGCATGTGGACTTTGCTCTGATCAGTTCCACCCTACCGATACTTATCCTCAGCTGCAGGAGGAAGGTATTGCTGAAGTGAATGCTGTAGGAGGTTACAGACCCCCTAGACCGCAGTTTGGTGGACAACCCAACTATAATCCGAGAGGGCGAGACCACCCAGGTTTCAGATGGAGTGACCCACAAGGTGGTCAACAGCCTACGCAACAACAGTACCAACAGCGAGTCCCGTACCAACAGAGGGCTCAAGGCCAAACCTCTGGTGCTTCTACTGAAGAGATGCTGAAGACTCTGACTCAGCATTTCGCCACTCATGTTCAGGCTACTGAGTCAAGCATAAAGAATATGGAGAGGCAGATTGGCCAACTGGCTGATGTTGTGACCAAGATAGACCAGAGGACATCAAACTCCCTGCCATCTCAGACTACAGTGAATCCAAGGGAGAATGTGAGTACCATCACCCTTAGAAGTGGTAAGAAGCTGGTCGTTACTCCTAGTACTGAAGAGGAGAACGAAGCTGTAAAGGAGAAAACTGCTGACCGCCCCGCGGTGGACCCCACCGCGACCCGGCGAAAAGTTGAGGCTGAGGCCAGGAAGGAAACATTGTTGTCACTGCCCCACGGCAACTCTGGCCGCGACCCGATGGCTGATCTCAGTAATCCCACCGAGACCTCACCGCCCCGCGGCGATGACCACCGCCCCGCGGTGAGCCTACCGCGACCCGGTCTCTTAAGTCCCAGCTCTATAGATGAAGCCTGTGTTGATGACTACGTTCGTCCGGTCTTCCCTCCTCTTGGTTCTGAGAAGCCACTATCACCTTTCCCTGAGGCGCTGAAGGCCAAGAGAGTAGCTGAAGACAGCGATCTGTTCGAGACATTTCGGGACTGTGAGGTGAACATTCCCCTGATCAAGCTTATCAAGGTTGTCCCTCGATATGCCAAGTTCTTGAAGGAGCTGTGCACCGTGAAGAGGACACATAAGCTGAAGGTCCAGAAGAAGGTTCTAGTGGGTGAACATGTATCGGCGGTGTTTCAGAGGCGTCTGCCTGAGAAGTGCAAGGATCCAGGTACATTTACTATTCCTATTACTATAGGTGAGCATCGATTTGAGAAAGCATTGTTAGACTTGGGTGCCTCTATTAATGTGTTGCCTTATTCTTTGATTGAGGATTTAGGAATAAGACCCTTGCATGATTCTAACATTGTGATACAACTTGCTGATGGTTCTTGTGTGCCCCCTAAGGATATTGTGGAGGATGTTCTTGTGAGGATAGGTCCTTTGATTTTCCCTGCTGATTTCTTTGTTATGGATATGGACTATGATGAGCAAGTTGCTCCTGTTATGTTAGGTCGACCTTTTATGAAAACATCCATGATAAAGATTGATGTAGATAGTGGAACTTTAACTATGGAATTCGATGGAATAATTTTTGAACATAATATTCATAAAGCCAACTCCATTGAATTGCCTTTCCCTTGCTGCATTAGTGATATTGATGATCATGTGCATGAAAATGTTAAAACTGGTGCAATAGAGACCGTAGTTGAGTGTTCTACTATTGATGGACCTATTGAGTTGCATGAATTGCATGTTGATGATGTCTTGCTGGATGACATATGAGATTTCATTCCCTCTATTTTGGGCACTTGCCCCCCCTGCACTAACCATACAAGGCTGTAAGCCTTTATCTAGTAACGTGCAACATATTCAGGTTGAGCCATATCGGCCCCAACATCGCTCTAAGTATGGGGGAGATGCTCCAAAGGAAGTAATCATGGAGTCATTGGCCAAGAAGGAACATGGTCTAAGGTCTCAACCTTTCCATGGGAAGTCTCGACAGGAAGAGACGAGTAGGAGGATTCCGAGGGGATCCTATTCCAGGTGGTAGTTGACCTGCAGTACGTCGAGCCAACGATGTTAACTAAGGCGCTGTCCGGGAGGCAACCCGAGGTAGTTTTTCTTTGATTTTTCCTTTCCCTTAGATTAATTTCATAATTTCTTTTGTTTTCTTTCGTTCGCCTGTCACTAACATTTCAGGTACGAAAGTTAATGGAGAGGAGAGGGTGTTCTCAGTTCGTCCCACCGCCCCGCAGCGATCCTCACCGCCCCGCGGTGGAGCCCACCACCCCGCGGTGGATGTCTGGTATACCTTTTCAACTCCGGAAAAAAAAAACAAGAATAAAGGGCCCCGAAAAAACCTTAAACGGGTGAGTAAAATTTTTATTTCTTGAGTGGTAAATAAGGTTTTGACGGATTGGGCCCCCCTTTGGGCCAAAATTTTTCTTTGGACCATAGTACATATCCGGCCCCATCATCCCTTTCTTTCCCTTTCACTTTCCCTAACCTAGCCCCACTCTCAACAAAACCCTCCATTCCCAACACACCTCTCAAGCTCCCAAAGCCAAATCCCCCATTCTCCCCTATTTCCCTCATCCTTGGTCCGAATCTAGCCCTAAATTGCCTAAACCTTGAGTTTCCTTGCCCAATTTGGAGTCTAGCCTCACAAACAAGCCAAACACAATCCCACCGTGTCGTTGTCGCCCCGCCTCGCGCTGCCCCGCCTCGCGTTGTTCTACCTCGCGTCGCTGCTGTCACTGCCCCGCGTCGACCCCCACCGCAACCCAGCCAGAATTCCCAGTTGTTCTCACCGCGACCCGACGACTACTCCACCGCCCCGCATCGAGACTTCCAAGCTTCGTGTGTTTGCTCGTTTGTAAGTCCTCTTGGTTGCCCTTTGTTTTGAGCACTTCAATTCATTACTTATGGAACCTAGAGGTAGGAAGCAAGTGTCTACGAGGGATGAGAATGAGGTCTACAATGTTGTGAAGGAGAGGAAGGTGTTGGTTACTAAATTCTTTGACAAGCCGACATTGGCTGAGTTTGGTATGTTGGAGTGTGTATCCCTGTGTTTAGCAGAGTGTGGTCTGGGGACCTTCTTGAACAAGGCCGCTGATGCTTATCCCGAGCTGTGTTACCAGTTCATTGCCTCGTTTAAGAGGTATTCTGATGGCTCCGCCGACAAGAGATTGATGAAGGTCACGTTCACATACAATGGTCGTGATTATGCTTTGTCTGCTGAGGAGATTCGTGGTGCCCTGGGCATTACAAAGGAGCCATCCGATGGGTGGTCTGGTGGCATCATTGAGACAGATATGATGGAGTTTTGGGAGGCTGTCACGTATAGGACGTTCAAGAAGGGCCAGGAAGTGAACTCGAAGATGGTGAACCCTTGCCTAAGGTTGATCCACAAGGTGATGATGATAGATTTCTTTGGCCATGCTGATGATGGCAAGGTCCCTTTGAAGGATTTCCAGTGGTTTTTGAGCATCTTGGAGCTTGTTACGTACACGCCGTGTTAGGCTACCCTCTTTCTGGGTTCCCTGAAGAGGATTCGTGATGGTGAGCCACGTGATATTTGTGGGGGTAGTTTGATCACCCTTCTTTGTGCTGACATTATAGCTACCGATCGGATTCCTCGACCTGTTGCTCACACGGTGTATGATATGGCGCACATGAAGGTGTGCTCGATGCTGAAGCCACTGGGCAGGGATGGTGATTTAGTTTGGTCTTCATACGACGGTCACATTCTGATTCTTCCCCGGGTTTTCACTTATTCTCCTTCATTTGCGGATTGGTGGATTCCCAGTGATAGCAGAGTTATGGCCGATGCTACCCCTGTTGCTGCTCCTTCAGGTCCGTTTGGAGAGGGCCATAGTGCTGGTTTTGAGGCTGATGCTGCTGATTCTGTGGGTGGGGATGATCCTATGCCTACCCAGTTTGATGCGCCTTCATCTTCGTACGGTCCTGCCACACCTTGGCAGGAGTTGTATGCAAGATTTGATGCATTCTCAGTGCAGCAGACTCACTGGAACACCCGAGTAGAGACCGGTCTGCAGACTTGGCAGACCGAGTTCCGTGATGATGTAGATGAGCGTCTGGACGCTATGGATGCTCATATGAGGGACTACTTTGGGAGGTTCCCACCACCTCCGCCATCAGGCCCGCAGTGAGTTTATTTCTTCTTCCCCTATTTCATTTGATGTTCTCTTTTCTCCATTGAGGACAATATACGGTTTAAGTATGGGGGAGAGATTTAGACTTGCTATCTGTCTAGCTAGTGTTTACTGCTTTGTTTTTGCATTATGTTTTGTAATTTGCATTTGAGTTTGTAAAAAAAATAAATCAAAAAAGCCAAAAAGATGTAAAAAGGCAACCAAAATCCTGAGATGAGCTGAAAACCCGAAAGGGCGGTTCGGGTAAAAAGCAGGTAGTCTGGCTGGTATAGACCAGGGCAATATTGGACTGGAGTGATGTGAGTATATGTGAGATATCTAACAAAATGAAATGAGTGGCTTGGTGAAAACCCGAAAGGACGCCTTGGCAAGATGAGCGAAAAAGAAGAAGAGTGATTTTAGGATTGCTCGTTATTCTTGGCGAGGCGTCATAAGAAGAGGTGGTATAAGGAGTTTGGGTAGGCCACTCTGGAGCGATAAGGAGCTAGATTGGAGTTAGGATTGGAATTATTTTTGCATCACTTATTTTGGTTGTCTAGAGCTTATTGTTGATATGTTGTAATTGCTGGTGTCATGTTTTCTTGTACTTTCTGAGACCTTGGTGTTGATTGAGAGAGTAGGTTTTTCTTTAGCTTACTCGGGACGAGTAAAGGTCTAAGTATGGGAGAATTTGATAGGTGTTATTTCATACACCTTTACTAGCAGTTATTAGCATGATTGAGAGGAGTTTATGAGTGGTTTTTAGGCTAAGTCTGTAATCCAGAAGTTATGGAGAGAAGTGAAGATATCCTAGGATTTACAGCTTAGATGAGATGATGAGGATGGAGAAGGTTCTGCTGGAGTTTAACTGGAGAAGACTACCAACACTTGATAGTAATGAAGAGAAGCAAAAGAGAAGAAGAGAAGAGGAGCTGAAGGAGTGGGCGATTTCACCGCCCCGCGCCAGAACCACCGCTACCCAGCGGTGGTTCTCAGAGAATATTGAGGGTCGCGCCAAGAGGAAGCCACCGCCCCGCGGTGGGAGCCTGACGCCCCACGGTGGATCTCACCGCCCCGCGGTGGCCGTGTTAAATGTCGCGCGTCCAGAAGACATTTATTTCCTTTATTTAATTTCGGACTTTGTTATTTATTATTTTGTTTCCTTTGTTATTTGGCATTAGGTTAACTTTATTTTCAAAAACCTATTTAAGTCCTCTTTCTAGGTTAAGAGGCAGAGACTACTTTTCACTTTACTTCATACGCAGTTTTACTTTTCATTAGGTTTTCATTCTCATCTGAATGGAGAACTAACTTCCCCTTTTTTCTACTAGACGTTTGAAGCAATACAGCTGATGTGTTTGTGAGATTTATATTCCTTGTTCTTATTCTTATAAGTGTTGGTTTGATTCTCTTGGTAATATTGAATACTTTTTATCAATTGCTAGGATTTGCATATAGTGGAATACGAGTGCATATCTAGTAGCATACACGATTGTTGCGTATAGTGGAATACGAGCGCACAATCGTGAGTGAGAATCATTTGTATGTTAAGTAGTAAGGTTTTCTTCTATTTGCATGTATCCTATATCCTTGTGTGCATTGCTATTGCTTTGTTAGTGGTAAAGTCTATCAACAACTGTGAGAATTGATAGTACTTTTCCATTGATATAGTAATAAGTCTATCAGCAACTGTGAGAATTGGTAGTACTTAAGATCAGGATGGGAACAACTATAAGAATAATAAAAGAACTTGGATTGAATAGATTTCTATGATCAAATTATATCTCTGTATTGTGGATCTCGTTCTAGTAGGACTACTTTCCCAATCATATTTTCTCATCAACTAAACTTGTTTGCTTTGCTCTGCTTGATTACTAAAACCCCCCTTTATTATTACTTGTCAATCACAATTGCATACTGCATCAGATCTTCCCTGTGGGTTCGACCCTTACTTGCTTACTATACATCTGTTTAGTAGGTCTGTTAGGACATTTACTTTGACTAGGCTAATCAACGATATTTGCATTGCGCATTTCTAGCCCCGTCAGTCCCGTAAGACTCAATTCCTTTGGAGTCTTCTTTTCAGTGCATATCTTAATAATAAATCATTTCGTGAAAGTACCGGGTTATATATCGTTCCTTCGGTTATTATTCGAGGAACAATGATAGTAAACGGTTACAATCACTAGAACCATTCTGTTTTCACCCTTGCATAGTCTTTCATTAGACTAACCAACCGAGTTTTATTCCTTGCATGGTTGGCTGGTGTCATCCGTTCTATACGGCACATCAGTGGTTGGTTTTCGAAGTCAAAGTAACCAGTTGAAGAAGAAGAGGCTTGCAGTTGCAGATTTAAGTGTCGGTATTTCAAGATCGTTAAGTATTACTTTAATATGTATTTTTATAACCTAATCAGGTATTAGGTTTATTCTTAAAGTCTTCCGCTGTATTATCACTCTGTTGTAAAATCATCTCCTCGTTTGACGAGATCTTTTAATAAAAGGTTGAGTTTCATATGTAAATGTCTTCCGCTGTTTAATCTTTTATTTAATATATTTACGTATTTAAGTTTAATTGTTCTGATTAAAGCCTGGGGTGACTTTAGACGGTAATGTCTGAGGTCACTGGCGTGTGGCACTACCGGTATAAATCGGGGGTGTTACAATTAATTGCACTCTTTGAAACAAGAACAAACAAAGAACCTAGTGAAAAAGTTTGGAAAAAAGCGGGATTTGATCAATTCTACTGTGTCCCGGCTACGGGTTTTTCGGGTGGCATTTGCGTAATGTGAAAGACCTACCAACTGACAAATGAAATCCTTGAAATTGAACAAATTGAAACAAGATTCATTAGTATTAAGTATACAAACCTGCTCACAAACAAAAAACTTATGATAATCCTTACTTACGTCCCTCCAAATGAGTCTGCAAAAATTGTGTTATGGAATGAATTTATCTCCTACATTAAAAATTGTTCTCTTCCGTGTGTTATTATGGGAGATCTGAACGAAATTCAAAACCCTTCTGAAAAAATAGGAGGGAATATACCACCCTTATCGAAATTTGCAAGATTACGTCATTTTAAAAATGAATGTGAACTCTTGGATACTCCTTTCTAGGGAAACATCAATACCTGGCGAAAGAACAACAGAGAAATAGAAAACATATATGAAAAACTGGATAGGGTTCTTATCCATCACCAGATCCTTCAATGATATCCTGATATCTGTATTAAGCATTATGCTTTTTCCAGCTTAGACCATTGTCCAATATCCATCGAGCTAGACTCAGATGTGCCTTTTAAAAATCAGTCGTTTAAATTTGAAAAAAATTGGATGACTAGAAAGGATTTTAGAAACGTGGTAAAACAAGCATGGAGAACAAACTACCATGGATCTAGATTGTACAATCTGGTATCCAAAACAAAACTACTCAAAAAACATGCTAAGATCTGGAACAAATCTACCTTTGGAAATGTCTTCACACAATTACAAACTATAGAAAAACAACTTTCTGAAATTCAAACTGAGATCTGCAATCACCCTACAAATGACCTCATTAAAAAACAAACTAAAATCATAGACAAAAAGGAAAAACTTATGTGTTTCCAGAAAATTTACTGGAATCAAAGAGCTAAGGTAAAACATATCAAATATAATGGCACAAATACCAACTATTTTCATAAAATAGCAAGTGGAAAAAGAAACAGAAAAATTATAAAGGAAATCAAAACCCAAGAAGGAACAAACATCACTGGTGAAGAAAACATCAGAAATGAAATCAGAAATGATTTCATAAAAAGATTCAAAAGTGAGGATATGAACCAGAGACTATTCCAAGAAAACCTTGAATTAATCCAGCCTGAAATCTCTACAGAGGATAATCTGGAGTTAATTAAAAATGTATCCAACGAAGAAATTAAAAAGGCGGTCTTTAACATTGGCTCAGATAAATCTCCGGGACCAGATGGAATGACAGCAGAATTTTACCAAAAATACTGGGACATCGTAGGCCCCACTGTTATCCAAGCAGTTAAAAGCTTTTTTCTTTCTGGGAAACTGCTTAAACAAATAAATCACACATTCATATTCTTAATCCCTAAATGTGACAATCCTAACTCTACAAATCACTATAGACCCATAAGTCTGTGCTCTACTATTTATAAGATCATCTCAAAGATTATAACAACTAGACTCAAAGGAACAATGAAAAAAATGATACACCCCTGATGTGACCTTGTCCGATGGAAAGGCCACAAATCGTTGTCAAGGACCGCTTGAATGCGTATTGGGGCGAACAACTCTTCGGAAGGGGGAGAAGTGGGTGTTCGGTGGACTGTGGGGGGTGTTCGGAACACAGTGGACTGTGGAGACGCAGTGGACTGGATGGAGATGCGGCGGTGATGGGTGGAGGCGCGGCGGCGGAAGCGCAGCGAGCGGAGGCGGAAGTGGTTGTGAGAGGGCGGCGGCCGAGAGGGTGAAGGTGGATGGAGGCAGCCATGAGAACTAGGGTTTGTGGAGTGTTGGTTGCGGATAGTGATGGATAGATGTGGGTAACCGAGTTAACGCGTCAGGATAATTCACTAGAAACGCGTTAACTGAATCGATGCGTCAAGATAGTTCGACTAGGAAACGCAAGGATTGTTGACGTCGGGGCCCGGGGTTTAAGGAGTTTACTCGACTTGAACTTAGGCTTGAATTGACGTAAACTGAAAAGGAAGACAAGAGTTCCTATATATACTAGAGAGTTGACCTAATGGGTCAGACTCTCTAGTTACTAACTCTGGCGGCCCATTTAACATAAATGGAAACCACCCAGAACTAGCAGCTACTAAAAATAGAAATACTGTAAATAGAAAGTACTAAGGTAGTAATGTCTGGAAATAGCAAGACTAGAAAGTCTCCTAAATCTAACTCGGAATGGATGTAGCTGTAGAGGAGTCTCAAGGCGGATGTCTCATGGTGTCTTCCTCCTCTGTAGCTGACATGGAGGGCAGGGTCACATCACCCTCCCCAATTTGGTTGTGAAGCGTCCCCGCTTCACGCTCATCAGGCTTGGGTTCAACATATGGTGCTAAGTCAGTGACAGTGAACGTCGGATGCACCCCATACTTGTCCGAGAGCTCGAGCTGGTAGGTGTTGTCTCCAATTGCTTTGACGACTCGGAAGGGACCATCACCCCGTTGGTCGAGCTTAGAATTGCGGTCGGAAGGGAATCGCTCCTTCCGCAAATGAAGCCAAACCAAGTTGCCCGGGGCGAAGATCAAGCGTCGTCTGCCCTTGTTCTTTTGGGCTGAGTACTATAGCGCACGCCGCTCCAGCCGAGTGCGTGTCCTCCTGTGTAGCTCCTGAATGTGCTCAGCCAACTTGCCAGCAGTAAGTTCTCCTGATCCTGCAGCGGGTACGGTGTCATGTCCAACGGCGTCAGCGGGTTCCTTCCGTATACGACCTCGAAAGGAGTCAGCTTCGTCGCAGAGTGCCTGGACCTGTTATAGGAAAACTCAACAGTAGCAAGTAAGTCCTCCCACCTTCGTGGGTTCGCCTTGAGAACCGTCCGAAGGAGGGCTCCCAAGGTATGGTTGGTCACCTCCGTCTGACCAATCGTCTGTGGGTGATAGCTAGTAGAAAATAGAAGCTTGGTGCCTAGCTTACTCCACAAGGTTCCCCACAAATGGACCACAAAATTGGTATCTCTATTACTAACAATAGTTTTAGGGATACTATGCAAGCGCACCACATGCTCAAAAAACAAACCAGCGATGTCCGTAGCATTGTTGGTGTTCTTGCAGACAATAATGTGTGCCACCTTAGAGAACATGTCGACCATTACAAAAATGCAATCTCTACCACACCGAGACATAGGCAATCCTGTGATAAAATCCATGGATAGATCTTCCCATGGGGCTGCAAGAATGGGGAGGGGCGTGTAGAGACCATGTCGACTCGAGCGTGCCCCATCCTTGTGACATGTCACACAACTCTTGCAATACCTGGTAACACATTGGGCCATCATTGGCCAGAGAAAGTGTTCTCGAAGTGCTGCAAGGGTCTTAGACACCCCAAAAAGGCCACGACTGTCATGTGCTTCCTAGAGCAACAAGTGCCTGACAGAAGACGTAGGAATACATTGTTTCCTAGCCTTGTACAGATAGCCATCATCCAGGAATACGTGTCATGCTCTCTGCTGATTGTACATTGCTCAAAGATGTCCTTAAAGAAAACATCAACAGCATACAAATCCATGAGCAATGCAAAACTCAATAAGTGAGACTGGAGATGAGTGATGAGCACGTACCTGCGAGAAAGGGCGTCGGCAACCACATTCTCCTTACCTTTCTTGTGCATGAGTAGGTACGGAAAGGTCTCCATGAACTCGACCCACCTAGCATGCCTGCGGGTGAGGGTTGTTTGGCGCGTCAGATAGGCCAGGGCAGCATGGTCTGAGCGTATCACGAACTCACTTGGCCAGAGATAGGGTTGTCAAGTCTTCAGAACCCGGATCAGCGCGTACAACTCCTTGTCATATATCGGATGCCTCTCCTGGAGCAAGACACCACGGATGCCAAAAGGTGAAGACGCAGGAATAGAACGCGTACATGAGGGTGCAGAAGTCCTCCCAGAAGATGCAGAAGGCGAAGACGCAGGAAAAGAAGGGGAGGATGCTGACTCGGCCGAGTTGTCATCTGTGCTCCTGACTCGGTCCACAACTCAGTCGAGTTGCTGGCCGAGTTGTTGGCTGCAGTCCTGACTCGGCCCAGAACTCAGCCGAGTTGTTGGCCGAGTTGTTGTTTGGCGCCATGACTCAGTCCAGAACTCGGCCGAGTTGTTGGCCGAGTTCTTGTCTGGCTCCAAGACTCATTCTGGAGCCAGACAAGAAGCAGATGAGTTGCGTCCATAGCGGTAACATCACATTGCACAATGTCGTTGTAAGGACTAACAGAAAATGAAATAAGACTCGGGCGAGAAAATGTGTTACCAGACCCTTCAGAGATCCGCTGGAGGTCGGAGGGAGTGGGTTGTGGTGTAGTCGGAAGGTTGAAACGGCGCACAACCTCCTCATGGATAATGTTACAACAAGAACCCCCGTCAATGATCACACTCAACGATGCATCCGAAAGGCTGCACCGAGCATGAAACAAGTTCTCCCGGTGCTCGTTAAGGGCTTCCTCCTTGACGCTCAGCACGCATCTCGTAACCAAGGCAGAGTGGTATGCCTGGTCATCATGGTGATCGGAAGTACCGACCACATCGCCATCAGCATCGATTGTAAAGACGTCGGCAGGGTCAACCTCGACGTCATCGTCATCTGCCTCTACAACTGCAGGGTCTTCCTTCTGGATCACATCCTGTGACTCGAGGCATTTCAGTTGGCCTGGAGTCGATGTTGAGGGAAGCATCGGGGCTTTACCCTCGCCTTGTCCAGGGCTAAGAGCTCGTCATATTTACGCTGGAGTTCAGCGAACCGCGCGGCTTTTAATTTTTGTTCAGCAAGCAGCTCTTGTATCATCGTCTGTACTGCAATATTACGATGTAGTTCGGCTATCTGCGCGTTTCTTGCTTTGTCTCTAGCAAGCAGCTCTTGGATCATCTTTTGGGTAGCAGTCTCTATGCCTGTCTCACGGGTTGTATCACCTTTTGACATGGTACCTGACAGCAAGAAATGGCAAATCACAGAATCAAAGTGAACAACAACAACAACAGAGAATAAACAAATAGGTAAGAAGAACCGAACTCAAAAAACAATCACTCGAGAATCTAATCTGGCTGGCCGTGTGGGCGGTTACGAGCAGGCTTAAGGCAACTCACACAACAATCAACAAAATCAAGGCAATGCTCAGCAAAGAAAATGTCGAAAGTAGATATGCAAGGATATAAGCACAGAAGTAATCACAACACAGTCAACCAAGATATGCAACCCAGACGGTGAAAGATAGAGAAGACGGTAAATGAATCACTTGCGTCGTTGGAAATTGAAGGTGCCGGAATCAAGACCGGGTTCTCCCTTCGTGCTGCGTAGAGACGCACTTGCCTTATTTTGGCTTCTGTGATCTCGATTTTTTTTTTGTATACAGCGAACAGCTGCTGTATTTTTTTTTTCAAATCTGTGTATGGCTACAGTAACGCACAGAACTTCACATAAAGTTCTGCGAATGCCCATAAAGTTCAGCAAACGCACAGAAATTCAGCAAACTATGCACATAAATGCACAAAAATGCAGAAAATGCACAGAAATTCAGCAAACTGTGCACATAAATGAACAGAAATGCAGAAAACGCGCAGAAACGCAGCACAAAAAAAATGTTGTGATTCAAGTTTGAAGAGAAAGAGATTGAGAAGATGTAGATTTTTTTGGCGCAAACAAGGCAAACGAACTATCTAAGCCTATATGCAAGCAGATCTACTTCAAACACAATCAAAACCCAAGCAAACACCCAGAAATTGCAGAAAGTTCGTGAATAGGGTTCGGATCTGCAGAAAAAAAAATTGTGTGTTTTGATGAAGGCCGAATTGCTCAACACCAAACCTAGGGTTGTTTCTGTTTTTTTCAGATTCGAATTGCAAGTTTTTTTTTGGTTCCTAGAACAAGATCTAGGTTTTTTTTTGATATGCGGAAGCGAAGGAGTGATTGAACGAAGAGTTGGAACGACTTACGCGATTCGAAGGCTCTGATGCCAGTTGATGTGACCTTGTCCGATGGAAAGACCACAAATCGTTGTCAAGGATCGCTTGAATGCGTATTGGGGCGAACAACTCTTCGGAAGGGGGAAAAGTGGGTGTTCGGTGGACTGTGGGGGGTGTTCGGAACACAGTGGACTGTGGAGACGCAGTGGACTGGATGGAGATGCGGCGGTGATGGGTGGAGGCGCGACGGCGGAAGTGCAGCGAGCGGAGGCGGAAGTGGTGGTGAGAGGGCGGCAGCCGAGAGGGTGAAGGTGGATGGAGGCAGCCGTGAGAACTAGGGTTTGTGGAGTGTTGGTTGCGAATAGTGATGGATAGATGTGGGTAACCGAGTTAACGCGCCAGGATAATTCACTAGAAACGCGTTAACTGAATCGATGCGCCAGGATAGTTCGACTAGGAAACGCAAGGATTGTTGACGTCGGGGCCCGAGGTTTAAGGAGTTTACTCGACTTGAACTTAGGCTTGAATTGACGTAAACTGAAAAGGAAGACAAGAGTTCTTATATATACTAGAGAGTTGACCTAATGGGCCAGACTCTCTAGTTACTAACTCTGGCGGCCCATTTAACATAAATGAAAACCACCCAGAACTAGCAGCTATTAAAAATAGAAATACTGTAAATAGAAAGTACTAAAGTAGTAATGTCTGGAAATAGCAAGACTGAAAGTCTCCTAAATCTAACTCGGAATGGATGTAGCTGTAGAGGAGTCTCAAGGCAGATGTCTCATGGTGTCTTCCTCCTCTGTAGCTGACATGGAGGGCAGGGTCACATCAATCCCCTTCAGGGTGCCTTTGTTGCTAATAGAGCAATTCAAGACAATATTTTAATTGCTCATGAAATTTTTCACTCCTTTAAATCGAAAAAAGAACTGAAGGCTTTATTGCCTTAAAACTAGACATGGAAAAAGCTTATGATAAAATCGAATGAGATTTTATTATAAAAATAATGGGAAAGTATGGATTCCATGCAAAATTTATCAACTGGATAAAAGAATGCATTACAACGGTATCTTTCTCGATACTTGTTAACAATGGACCTACAAAAATATTCAAACCTTCAAGAGGACTTCGACAGGGAGACCCCCTTTCGCCCTTCTTGTTTATTTTAAGATCTGAAATCCTTGCTAGAAAACTCCAAAAAGCCTTAGATCGAACTCGAAATCCCCTAGGATTTCAAATCAATCAACAAGGAACACGAATCCCATTTCTGGCCTTTGCAGATGACATTGTGATATTCTCAAAAGCCAAACAGGAGAATTGTAAAGAAATCAAAGATATTATTGACGACTACTGCAAGATCTCAGGACAAAAAGTAAATTTCTATAAATCGGCCTTTCAAGTTACAAAAAAGGTCACCAACCAAAAGAAACTAGCTCTACAAGGCATTCTCACAATTACAAACATGATATCTCTCGAAAAATACCTGGATTGTCCTATCATCAATGATAGAGTTAACTCGAACACCTTTGCTGATCTTTTAGTTAGCACCCAACAACAATTATCTAAATGGAAAGCAAATTTCCTTTCCCAAGCAGGAAGAACAACACTAATAAAAACCAATCTGGCTTCAAGGCCAAATTACCTTATGCAAAGCTTCATGTTGCCTACTCACACACACAATGAACTTGATAAACTAAACAGGTCCTTTTTTTGGAACAAAGACAACTCCTATAAACCTCTTATAGGTTGGGAAAAAAATTGCAAACCAACTCATCAAGGAGTTCTTGGCTTGAGAAAAGCTAAAGACATGAACAAAGCCCTTCAACTCAAATTACTTTGGAAAATTCTAGCCGAACCAAATAACTTTTGGGTTAGAGTTATTTCGGATAAATACCTAAAAACAAACCATATACTTCATTACGAGAAAAAAGGAAAATGCTCCTGGCAATGGTCCAAATTGATTGAACTTATGCCTGAGTTCAAATCTGGACTAATTTGGCAAGTTGGTAATGGAAAAACTATCAAATTCTGGACAGATAACTGGGTTCTGAACACCCCATTATGTGATAACATAAACTCCCAGTCAATCCCGAATAAGGATGCCCTGGTAGCTGACTTCATGCTGCCAAATAAAACCTGGAATAAAGACTTACTTGAACAATACTTACCAAATGGTTTAACCGAAAAAGTAACCTCGATCTCAATTCCCTTAAATGAGATCCAGGATAGAATGTACTGGAAAACTAGCAAAAACGACTGGTTTTCTACACATTCTGCTATGGAACTAATTAACAAAAGTAAGAGCTACACCGCCTATGATTCCTCGTGGATCTGGAAAATGGACACGTATCCCAAAGTTAAAAACTTTATCTGGAAAATAATAAAAAATGGAATCCCAACAAAAGCTAGATTAGCGGAAAAAAGCGTTGCAACCCCCCCGGGGTGTATACGCTGCAATGCTCAGTTGGAAGATTTGAACCACCTCCTCTTCCAATGCAAGCATACCTTAAAAACAATTGAAATTTTGAATCATGACACCTTTGGCATAATCACATCCCTAAACTTAGGAAACAAAAAAATTAATGAAATCGTTGAAGAAATTCGACAAAAAACTGATAGATCACAATTCTCAGAATTAATGGTCTCTTGGTTGAGCATTTGATTCTATAGAAACCAACTAAGTTTTGGCAGAACAAATGATGATGTCGAACCCATTAAGGATGTACCAATTTACATTAAGAAACAAATTGAAAATTGGAATAAAACGAAAAACTGGAACCCAGACTGTCTTACAAAAGACAATCAAAAAACTCATAAAAGGAACATTGTAAGACGACCAATAAAGAAATGGAAAAAGCCTCCGGATAACATAATTAAAATCAACACAGATGGATCCACAAAAACTAATGGTGAATCTAGTTTTGGCTACATTTTCAGGAACAAAACGGGTGAACCAATCTTCCTCTTTGGGGATAAATGTGGTATCTCAACCCCTTTAAAAATGGAAACACTTGCAGTAAGAAATGCACTGGTAAAGGCCTATGAATTAGGCATTACCGACATTCATCTTGAATGCGATAACCTTACCACTGTGAATGTTCTGAATCAAATCTAACACTGTCCATGGGATATTGAAATGTTAATTTCTGATCTTGACAGAGCTAAAGTCGTGATGCCTATCAAATAAATCCCAAAATACATACTAAGTAGTATAGTAAGCGAGACATGGTCGATCCCACAGAGAGTCAGGTTATCAATTTGTGCAATTCGTTATCACCAATTAGGAACTAGGGGGGGGGGGGGTTGTTTATGTTTATCGTAACCAAAGTAAACAAAGCAAGTAAATAAGTTCGCAGGAAACGGTTGTAAAAATAATGGGGAAAAGCGCCACACTCAACAGAGATCCACACAACAATAGATAGGTCGATCACGGAATTCTATCAATCTCAAGTTCTTAATATTCCTATAGTTGTTCTTATCCCGATCTTAGATAACTATTAGTTCTACCAGCCCTAATAGTACTTATTACTAAATCAAATCCGAAAACCTTCAAGACTCAATGAAGCAATAGCATTCAACCAAGGATTCAACAAGATACATGCAGTAGAAACAACCCGTTACTATAAGCATGCAATTAACTCTCTCTCACGATGAAGCGCTCGGATCCCCTATACGCAACAATCGTGCTCGCTACTAGATATGCAACCCGAACCCGGAATCACAAGTCCTAGCAATTAGGAAGATATCAATAAACCTAGGTGATCAATCTAGATAAATCAACATAAACCAATAATCAATCAAGCACAAGAGAATTAATCCAACTAGATAGGAAAACGAACAAGAGTAGAAAACTCACAACCAATCAATTGCTGGCTTCAAACTGTCAAGTGCAACAATGGAGGTTTAGTTCTCCATAGGGTTTGTGAGAGAAAAACGATGAAAGGTGGCAACTAGGGTTTTTTGAGAGTAGATGATGCTCTAAAAGAGTCTTAAACCTAACTTAAATACTAAAGTAATAATTCAGAAATAAAGATAATAAAATAACAAACTAGGAAACTAAGTCTTGGAAATAAAATAGAACAAAATAAAAACTCGGAAATAAATCTCGTCAGCGCGTTGCCACCGCGGGGTGCGGTGGCCTTCATGCCGCGGGGTGCGGCGTCCTTCATGCCGCGGGGTGCGGCAGTCTTCATTGGCCTTCAACATCTGCGACACTTCAGGCAAAACGCCATAACTTTTTATTCCCAACTCGGATTGCGCTCATATTTTGAGGACTTGTAGTAGACTTCAAGATCTAACTCTTCAAATTGGAATCACTTCATTTGGACATTTGAGTAGAGAGAACGAACCATTTGAATTCAACCCACTGTTCTTCTACTCTTCTCTTCACTTCCTTTGCGTCTTTTACTGGTGGCTTCTTCCTCAGTGTCTCCTATGATCTCCAAAACAGCTCAAACACCTCCAAAAACACCAAACTTCGCCCCCAAACGCCATGCACATGAATGTGTCTAAATCTACCCGAAGGACACCAATAAACCCTCTAATGACTCTTACTTAAGCCCTACAAAGTAGCGCTTATCAAATTCCCCCATGCTTAGACCTTTGCTCGTCCTCGAGTAAACTAATAAAGAGTCTACTCCTCCAATGCAGCACCCAAGGTCTCAGGAAGCATATCCTCCAACTAAGAGTCACCTAACCCATGCCAAGCTCCTGGCACCAAACTCGTCCACAACTCAACAAACTTAAGGGGCAAGCAGAGTACTTCCCCCAAGCTTAACCCGGACATCCAATAGTGTGAGTAACCTCTAATCCTAGCCTCCATCTATGACTCCTTATGTCTCCCAGAGTGACCTACCCGACAATCCTTCTTTGACTCCTCTTTTTATGACGCCTCGCCAAGAATAATGAGAAATCCTAAAATCACTCTTCTTCTTTTTTGCTCATTTTGCCAAGGCGTCCTTTCGGGTTTTCACTAAGCCACTCATATTTTTTCATAGATGTGCTCACATAAGCTCACATCACTCTTGATCTCATATTACCCCAGCCTAATGCTGGTCCAAGCCACCTGCTTATTACCTAGGCCGCCCTTTCGGGTTTTCGACCTATCCCAAGATTTCAATTTTTGCCTTTTTTCAAAATTTTGGCTCTTTTCAATTTTTTCTTCTCAACGACATAGCAAGTATAAAACTCTCCCCATGCTTAAACATTGCATTGTCTTCAATGTAATGAAAGACAAAAGAATAAAAGCACAAGGAAAAGAAAAAAATAACTCACAAACGTCGCCAAGCTGCTTGGACACTTCCGTTGTTGTTGGCGGTGTACTCCATATGCGCAGGTCCGGTGTTGGGTGGGTGTCTTCATCAACTCTATAATCTTCTCCTACCGTGCAACCAAAAGAAAACCACTTTGGTGAATAGTGGTAAAACAATAATAGTAGGATTGCACGGCCTTCTAGGAACACATAGTGGAGCCCAGATGTAATCATGGTGTGGGCTCTAGTGTTCCTCCTCTCCAGCTGCCTATTGTAGGGCCATCATCGTTGCCAAATATGTGTGTAGAGCTAAGGTTTCCTCCTTGACAATATGATGTGCAACATCTCCATGGAAAACTCTGGACAGTTGGCCTTGGTACAAATTTTTTTTTTTTTTTATAAATCCGATTATTCTTTTCTTTTTTTTTTGGATTTTTTTTTTTGCTCCCCGTTTAAGGTTTTTTCGGGGAGTTTATTAGTGCAGGGAAGGAAGAGACTTACATTGGTGGTAAACACCTTCTTCAATAGGCATGGGTCTCTTCCCTGCAGGTTAGTCGGAAACAAAAACAAGAACAAAAACAAGAACAAAAACAAAGCAAAAACACACTAAAGAAAATGCAAAAACAAAGAAAGAAAAGCAAAGAAAGAAAAACATACCTCGGGTTGCTTCCCGGACATCGCCTTAGTTATTGTCATGGCTTGACATACTACTCGAACAACCTTAATCCACAACATCGGGTTCCTTAGGTACCCTCTCATTCAGCACCTCCTTCCTGAACCAATCATGGAAATGTTTGAACCTTAGACCATTCCTCTTCTTCAACGGCTCTTTCACCTTGTCTTTCGTAGTCGCCTTCCCCCCATGCTTAGATCGATCATGGGGGTGTTTAACTTCAACTTCAGGGGCCTGCACCATAGAGGGAACGAGCTTCTCGCTCGGAGTTAGCACAGTGGGGCCAATGCCCAAAAAAGAACTAGGAGACTCACCCTTCTCATCCAATAAAGCCGTGACTTCCTGCAGATTAGAAGATACAGTAATATCGACAGACAAGTCAACTATGGGATCCTCTAGTATAGGTTGTAATTCATCCAAAGGGTTAGGACTCATTACATCAACAAAGTTTAAAGAGGTGTTAATGACGGGTTTCATATCATATATGTTATATTCAACTCCATCCCCATCAAATTACATAGTTAATTTCCCACTTCTAACATCAATTGTGGTATTTGCAGTTTTCATAAAAGGTCTACCTAACAGCATATGTGCACCTGTACCACCATCCATATCAAGAACATAAAAATCAGTGGGAAAAATTAGCGTATCTACCATAACAAGGACATCCTCAACAACCCCTTTCGGGTAGACATTTGTTCCATCAGCTAATTGAATAACTAGTCTAGTGTCCTGTAGTGGTGGCAGACCAAGGGACTCATAGAACGACAAAGGTAAGACATTAATAGCAGCACCAAGATCTAGCATAGCCTTATCAATCTTTGTCTCACCAATGATGCAAGGGATAGAGAACATACCTGGATCACTGCACTTCTTGGGCAAACGCTTTTGAAATACAGCAGATACTTGCTCGCTCACCTGGACCTGCTTCTTTTTCTTTTGCTTCTGGTTCCTCTTGATCGTGTAGAGCTCCTTCAAGAACTTAGCATACTTGGGAATGCTTTTAACAAGCTTGAGCAACGGGATGTTGACCTCATACTTGCTGAACGTCTCAAAGAGGTCCTTGTCGTCGACTACCCTTCTCTCCTTGAGCGCCTCTGGAAAATGGGCGGGTGGCTTCTCGGAACCGAGAGGAGGAAAGTAAGGACGAACGTAGGTGTCAACAAAGGGCTCGTCATTAGCTCTAGCAGGTTGCCGCAGGGGGCGGCCAGCGTTCACCGCGGGGGGCGGTAAACTACCCGAAGATTTCTGAGAATCAAGGTCACCGCTGGGGGCGGTGGCCTCATTGCCGCGGGGGGCAGTGGTCGTCAGAGAATCTTCATTTTCCTTCTTACCGCTGGGGGTGGCAAGCTGGTGCCGCGGGGTGCAGTTTTCTTCACGAAGCTCTCTTGTTTCTGAGTCGTCTCCATCAGCGCTAGGAGCGACCGACAATTGCTTTCCACTTCTAAGGGTCACAACACTAACATTTGCCCGTGGGTTAACTACCGTTTGAGATGGTAGATTTCCCGACATATTTGCATCGATCCTCGTGATGGCTTCAGCCATTTGGCTCACCTGCGTTTCCAAATTCTTTATGCTTGACGTTGTGGCTTGAACATGAGTAGTGAAATGTTTCGTCAAGGCTTAGAGCATATTTGCAGTTGAAGGAGACGCATCAGGTTGTGGATCTTGCGACCTTTATAGGAATTGAGGTCTTGGCTGTTGTTGTTGTTGAAACTGAGGCTGTTGTTGTTGATCCCTCCATCTAAAATTTGGGTGGTCTCTCCATCCCGGATTATAAGTGTTGGAGTAGGGATCATGCCGAGGTCTTGGATCTCCATAACCTCCTACAACGTTTACTTCAGCAGGCGAATCATCTTGTAGTTGAGGACAGGTGTCAGTGGGGTGGAATTGATCGGCACAGACCCCATACGCTTTGAGTTGCTGAGGAGTTCCTTGCAGCGTAAGTCTCCTCACCATGTCCTTCAACTCAGCAATATCACTGGCATACGCAGAGCGACTAGAGTCAGCAGCATTGACTCCTCTCTTGGTAGAAGCTCTGCCAAAATTTCTTGTGCCCTCTGCCATCTCCTGAATCTTCTCCATAGTTGCTGCCAGTGTTGTGTTGAGAATATTGCCTCCACATGCAGCGTCGACAATCCTCCTTTCATTGTCCAGCAGACCATTGTAAAGGTGGAGCACCAGATCTTGATTGGAGTACCCGTGGAATGGACAACTTGAGCAAAGTCTCTTGAACCGCTCATAGTACTCATACAGGCTCTCGTCATCCTCCTGCTCAATGTTGCTAATAGCCTTTTTCAAACTGTTTGCCTTCTTTGCAGGAAAATACTTTTCAAGAAATGCCTTATGCAGCTTGTTCCACGTATCGATGCTTCCAGTAGGCAGATGGTAGTACCAATCATCAGCTGCGTCCTTGAGGGTGAACCCAAAAGCTCTCATCTTTATTTGCTCCTCAGTAACGTTCGCCGGTTTCATGCTCACGCAGACTGTGTGGAATTTACCCATGTGTTTGATTGGGTCCTCTCCAGCCAGTCCATGGAAAGATGAGAGCAAATGAATCAGCCCCGGCTTCAACTCAAAGTTTACGCCCGCTCCTATAGCAGGAATAGTCACAGCCAAAGGTTGCTGTTGCAGGTCGGGCGCAGTCAACTGTCTCAACATTCTATCCGCGTCACCCATTTCAAATGCAGGGTTGTCAAAAACCAAAGTACGGTTCACTCTGCGATCCTGGGACAAAGTTCTCTCAATCTCTGGATCAAAATCAAGAAGAGGTGAATTAGTAGCACGAGTGTGGACCATAAGATAGGTCCACACCAAGGGTTAGTAACAAACAAATCACAAAAACAGAAAATTTGACTCCCCGACAACGGCGCCAAATTTGACAGAGCTAAA
This sequence comes from Rheum nobile, assembly GCA_027886185.1. Classification (NCBI taxonomy): domain Eukaryota; kingdom Viridiplantae; phylum Streptophyta; class Magnoliopsida; order Caryophyllales; family Polygonaceae; genus Rheum; species Rheum nobile. The sequence continues at coordinate 1,498,141 of WOAB01000500.1, read as the reverse complement.
GTCGTGATGCCTATCAAATAAATCCCAAAATACCTACTAAGTAGTATAGTAAGCAAGACATGGTCGATCCCACAGAGAGTCAGGTTATCAATTTGTGCAATTCGTTATCACCAACTAGGAACTAGGGGGGGTTTGTTTATGTTTAACATAACCAAAGTAAACAAAGCAAGTAAATAAGTTCGCAGGAAACGGTTGTAAATATAATGGGGAAAAGCGCCACACTCAACAGAGATCCACACAACAATAGATAGGTCGATCACAGAATTCTATCAATCTCAAGTTCTTAATATTCCTATAGTTGTTCTTATCCCGATCTTAGATAACTATTAGTTCTACCAGCCCTAATAGTACTTATTACTAAATCAAATCCGAAAACCTTCAAGACTCAATGAAGCAATAGCATTCAACCAAGGATTCAACAAGATACATGCAGTAGAAACAACCCGTTACTATAAGCATGCAATTAACTCTCTCTCACGATGAAGCGCTCGGATCCCCTATACGCAACAATCGTGCTCGCTACTAGATATGCAACCCGAACCCGGAATCACAAGTCCTAGCAATTAGGAAGATATCAATAAACCTAGGTGATCAATCTAGATAAATCAACATAAACCAATAATCAATCAAGCACAAGAGAATTAATCCAACTAGATAGGAAAACGAACAAGAGTAGAAAACTCACAACCAATCAATTGCTGGCTTCAAATTGTCAAGTGCAACAATGGAGGTTTAGTTCTCCATAGGGTTTGTGAGAGAAAAACGATGAAAGGTGGCAACTAGGGTTTTTTGAGAGTAGATGATGCTCTAAAAGAGTCTTAAACCTAACTTAAATACTAAAGTAATAATTCAGAAATAAAGATAATAAAATAACAAACTAGGAAACTAAGTCTCAGAAATAAAATAGAACGAAATAAAAACTCGGAAATAAATCTCGTCAGCGCGTTGCCACCGCGGGGTGCGGTGGCCTTCCTGCCGCGGGGGGCGGTGGCCTTCATGCCGCGGGGTGCGGCGTCCTTCATGCCGCGGGGTGCGGCAATCTTCATTGGCCTTCAGCATCTGCGACACTTCAGGCAAAACGCCACAACTTTTGATTCCCAACTCAGATTGCGCTCATATTTTGAGGACTTGTAGTAGACTTCAAGATCTAACTCCTCGAATTGGAATCACTTCATTTGGACATCTGAGTAGAGAGAACGAACCATTTGAATTCAACCCACTGTTCTTCTACTCTTCTCTTCACTTCCTTTGCGTCTTTTACTGGTGGCTTCTTCCTCAGTGTCTCCTATGATCTCCAAAACAACTCAAACACAACTTCGCCCCCAAACTCCATGCACATGAATGTGTCTAAATCTACCCGAATGACACCAATAAACCATCTAATGACTCTTACTTAAGCCCTACAAAGTAGCCGCTTATCAGATATCATGTGTGTTTTATAACTTTTCTCTTCAGTGCAGATTTTTCATGTCTTCCGAGAAACAAACGTGGTGGCCGACTTCATCGCTAAGAAGGTCCAGCTGAGTTCCTTGGAAGATATTCGAGCTAATTTAGAATTTGTAATTCTCATCCGAAAGGATGCTATAGACTGAGAAACCGACTCTTCTGTGGTTTCCAGTCTAATTCTTACCTAATAAAAAAAAGTATTTATTAAAAGCACCCATTACTCCATTAGTCAAGTTATTTATGGTAATATTTTTTTTATTAAAAGCAAAATTGTAAAAATATCACTCATTTGAGTCTGTTTTTGTTTTCATTGAGCCGTAAAAAGTTATGGTAGTTATTATAATAAGTAACTATTAGACAAATAAATTTAGGGTAATCCAAATGTTTTTGGGTTAATTTTTAGTTCTACCCATTTTTATATATCATTTTCTATATAGTTCTACTTATTTTTGTTGGTTTGAGAAAATAGATTTGGGATTTCCCAGTTTTTGACAAATAATGCGAGATCTTTTTGACCTATGGTTTTTTCTTTTTGATTTTCTAATTTTAAAAAATATTGGTGTTTTTTTTCATTTGATAGTATAAGATTTCTTTTTTATTTTCAGTGATATTTTTATTTTGACTAACATATTCATTAAAATGAAAAATAAGTGAATGAATTGGTATAAATTCGGATTTCATTTTATATACATTAAAAATACCTTAAATTATGGGAATAACCAAGGTATCGGCTTCGATGCAAGACGATTTTGTCTTTCTTCATTCATTTCCATCCAATAAAAATAAAGAAACCCCGTTTGGATTTTTGGAGATAATACAATAAAATACCGGTTTGTCTAATGTGTGCCCATTGACACATGTTAAGAGATCAAATTTGATTTTTTTCCCTCAAAATATTCCCTAATGTAGAAGGGGTAGAGTTGTCGAAAAGTGACCGAACCCGTTTTACCGACCTGACCGACCCGCTTTTGGACCCGATCTGACCGAAATTTTTGATAACCCGAATTTATCGAGACCGAACCCGACCCGATTAACGAATAAATGTGGAGTATTAATAAAATATAACATAAAATATATATGATAAATGACATATAAATAATGATAATATGCTCAATTATCATAAAAAAAGAATATTGTTGTACTTATATAATATTTTATAATATAGAAATGATTAAACTAATATAATATAAATTAAAAATAAAAATAAATATGATTTTGGTCTACTAATATCAATTACATTAAACTATTTAATAATATTATTATTTTAATTCATTTCAACTTATTTTGACATATTTAAAATAGTTTTAACTATTTAATAATATTTAAATAGTGAATAAAATATTTAAAAAATGACGCTCTGGACCCGTTGGTCAACCCGAACCGCCCGCTGACCTGTGATGACCCGACCTGACTTGACCTGTTATCCGAAATGACCCGACCCGTTCTCAACCCGAATATGAAATAACCGAACCGAACCCGACCTAACCGACCTGATTGAGAGCTCTAAGAAGGGGTGAACCTTTAAGGAAAAAAGTTATACTAGTGGTTAAAAAAATTATTACTAAATATGAGATTTTTATAGGGTGTACATGGATACACATTATATTAAAATGCATTACATTATTAATTTAATGCATTAATGAATGCAAATCCTGCGATTGACATAGTTGTATTAAATGTTTTTTTCTTGAGCAATTTTACATATAACTAAAAAAATTAATTCTTTTTCACCAAAAAAATAATAATTAATTTCTAAAAAAAAAAAGATATTCATGGGCGTGTTCCGTACTGTCTCCCTCCTGCGTCTGTTTTTAATGCGCCTCGCCCCCTCCCTTTTTTCTCCAAACCCAATCAAAACCTCACTTCTCTCTCTCCCCCCACTCACTTTCTAAGAAGAAGAAAAACTCTCTCATTCTCATCTTCCTTCCCTTCTCCGATCTCTCTCTTTCTCCTCTTCTTCCTTGTTCTCTCGCCTGAGATCGCCAGCTCGTAGCCGCTCGGATCTTCTCCGATCCGAATCGAAATCGCCGATAATGACGACCTCAGTTTCTTTCAAGCCGCCGATGATCGGAGGAATAGAGGTCGGAACTTCCGGAACGTTCTGGATCAAGTTCCGCAGAGAGTCCAATCTTGCTCTCTGCACTCCCTTTCTAGTCGGCTTGGCCGCCGGTAATCTGAGCATTGACAGCTTTCGCCATTATGTCTCCCAGGACGTCCATTTCCTCCGAGCATTCGCACAAGCGTTAGTTCTCTTTCTGCATTTCTTGATTGATCTTGATCTTTTTCGCTGCGAGTTTGATTTATTGAGCAGTGGAGTTGCTGAATTTCAGTTTTTTCGTGTTCCTTTTCAGTTTCCTATTGGCGGAGGAATGCGCGGATGACGACGATGCAAAGATTGCGATTGCACAGCTGACAAAGGGCGTTTTGAAAGATTTGAAGACGCACGATTCTTTTGTACAGGTTGGTGGTGCCAATGTACTTCTAGCTCTATTGCTCTCTCTTTCTTGTTGAATATCGATAATTTCTTCAGAATCACGCTTTATCCAATGAATTTTTTTACTTGTATTCTGATCTTTATTCTGTTACTACCTTAAACGGCTGGAGTTAGGATCTTTCTGCCTTCATCTTGCTAAAGTAGGTTTTCAATTGAGAATTGTGGAGGATTTATTTTTTCCTCCAAACCTGATCTGTTTACGAAATAGTAAGGGTTGAAGGACGCTAGTCACGCTTTTTCGTTTCTATATGATGAGTTAAGGCTTTCTTTCTTAGGCTCACCGTTTAATTGGGGTTATGAAATGCGTTGTGACTTGTGAAACATTTTCTAGAAAATTGTACAAATTGAAGTAACCTTTTAAAGCTTCATAAAACTCCTTAGGTATTGTTTTTTTTTTAAATCAGTCCTTCTAGGGCTATGCATATGAATCATAACTTTCTTGCTAGTGAATTGTCCTTCAGATCAACAGTTTAAGCCTGATCTTACAAATTCTTGGAGATTTATGTCCTAATAATTCAGAACATTGTTTAAGCATAGTTTTTTTTAGTAACTGGTAAATGGAGAAAGATATGCAATTGTCAGAAATCAGTAACCTAGTATATTCATACTGGATATGCAAATTAAGTACTAGTATAATTTTAGCTCTCTCTGTGATGCTTCTCCTAGATATCTTGTATACCTTACGGCTCTCTCTAATCCTCTTTGTGATCTGTTTCAAACTTCTTGATTCCTGGAATTATATGCAATCCTTTTGTGAAAAATAATCAATGTATTGTTTGTAGGTGCCTCCCAGCACCTTATCAATTATGTAATCTCTTAAATTCCGTTAGACAATTTATGTGCTTGAAAATATTCAGGTGGTCTGATCGTTTTAAATTTGCAGGAGTGGGATTCTGATCTCATAAAAGATAGCCACCTCAATCCTGCAACTACAAAGTATACAGAATTTTTGTTGGCCACAGCATTAGGAAAAATTGATGGAGCTAAAGGTGCTGCTAAACTTGCTACTCCTTTCGAAAAAACGAAGATTGCGTCATACACATTGAGTGTTGTGACCTCTTTTATGAGGCTTTATGCCCTCATTGGAAAGGAGCTTCAGGCTCTTCTAAATACTGACGACAGTAATCATCTATACAAAAAGTGGATTGACAAGTATTCATCTGAGGACTTCCAGGTTTGTCCTGATAGTAAGGACTTAGTGTCTAATTCTCCTGACAATTGTGAATATCCCATTATCATCGCAGCCTCCTTGATGGCTAACTTGTCACATATTTTGGATCCAGGAGTCAGCTCGGAAGACTGAAGACTTGCTGGATAAATTGAGTGTTTCTCTGACTAGCGAAGAGCTGGACATTATTGAGAAGCTTTATCTGCAAGCTATGAGACTTCAAATAGAATTTTTTACTGCTCAACCTGTAGCACAGCAAACTGTGATTCCATTCTGTAAAGATCTCAAACCTCCAGAGTGGCAGCTATTGTTCTTTTCTGATTTTGACCTGACATGCTCAGTTGTTGATTCATCTGCTATTCTAGCTGAGATTGCCATTGTAACAGCTCCAAAGTCAGATCAGAACCAAGCTGAAAGTCAAACAATTCAGATGTCATCAGCTGACTTGAGAAATACATGGGGAGTACTCTCAAAGGAATACACAGAGGAGTATGAACAATGCATCGACACTATTTTAACATCTGAGAAAGGTATGTGAAATGATCTTGTTTCTTGAAGGAGTAACCTGTTATTTGTAGGATTTCTTATCTTGTGACATATACTGATATTACATTTTCTAATTTGATTGCTTCTGCAGCTGAAAAGTTTGACTATGAGGGATTGTGCAAGGCACTTGAGTTACTGTCAGATTTTGAGAAAAAGGCCAATGCCAAAGTGATTGAGTCTGGAGTGTTAAAGGGTGTAAACCTTGAAGATATTAAGAAGGCTGGGGAACGTCTCATTCTTCAAGATGGTTGTAACAATTTTTTGCAAAAGCTTGTACAGAATGGAAATATCAATGTGAATGTGCATGTTCTATCATATTGCTGGTCTGGGGATCTCATTAGGTCCGCTTTTTCTACAGGTAATCCACATCAACACTCTTCACTGTAATAGATACTTGATTTGATCTGGTTAATGCTTTGGAATATAAAGCATATATACCCCTGATCTTTTCCTTCTATTTTCTGTAAGCTGAACTTATGATAATTGTTTCTTTAATGTGGCACTGGAGAAGGTGGATTATATGCTGCTGTGGACGTACATTCAAATGAGTTCATTTATGAAGAATCTATCTCCACCGGTGAAATTGCTATGAAGGTTCAGTCTCCACTTGACAAGATAGGAGCTTTCACCAACATCTTGGGGAGCTTCACTGAGGACAAGAAGAGATTAGCTGTGTATGTTGGGGATTCTGTAGGAGACTTGCTGTGCCTTCTGAAGGCAGACATAGGGATTGTGATGGGCTCAAGCACTAGCCTAAGGAAGGTGGCAAGTCATTTTGGTGTTTCATTCGTGCCGCTGTTTGAAGGTTTGGTTAGGAAACAGAAAGAGTCCGTTGAAGGAAGTCCCCTGAATTGGCAGGGACTATCTGGTGTTCTTTACATTGCCTCCAGCTGGGCTGAAATTCAAGCATTGATTTTGGGTTCTTAAAAGAAAATTTCACTTCGTATAAACTCGTTGTGAGTGTAGCTTAGAAAGTGGGTTGATAACAACCCCATATGATAGGGGAAGAACAAAAAAGTGGTGGCTGATTTTAGTACGGGCCACCAGATGAGATGTGTCTTCACTTCCACCATTCTTTTTTTTCTCTGACTCCTACTCCACAAGCTTTAGCAAAATCATGGTCGTTTTGGAGTGTGTAAATGCTACTACTGAATAGGGTATCCACTTAATTGAGCAGGGTACATCATTTGTTTGCACAGTCACTTGTGCTTTATACGCTTGTTTGAACTTCAACTGCGAGATGGCTATGGTACATCATCTTCTTCTTTTCAGGTAATTTATTTTTACATTTAAACCTCAACAGAATGCTTACATTGCTTAATGTAATCAAAATGTATAGTGGAAAGCACATCATCTTCTTTTCATGCAAACCATTCAACAATCAACATGGTGCCTAATCTATTCTCCAAGCTGACAACCGGCCTTGACCCTTTGTTAACACATCAGAGTGCAACACTTGCCCATTTCACTTACAGAAAAACCTGTTAGTGTGTATCACCATCTCTCATCTCCCAACCAGTTATTCTTCTCCTTGGGTCCAGTGGGCCCTTCCTCGCAGTAAAGCTCCGTGGGGAACAAATCTATCAGGTTCTCAACAGAAAACCTCACAAAGCCTGGAAGATGGTTGAGGATCTTATCTATCTCAGAGCGTGAGCCGTAGACAATCGTGGGTCCCCACTCTCGCATGTACTGCAGCCAAGACGGCTCTTCCACAGCATCACCAAGGTACTCGGCTGCAACAATACCAAGGTACTCGGCTGAAACAATCTCGTACTTGGTGCTAGAATCCACAAAGTATTGGCTCCTAGCAGCGTCGTTTCGTATTCCCATCTTGAGCCTTGAGGGGCCCAAAAGGTAAGTCCCGGGACGAGGGAAGCTCGCATGGCCATCTTTGGAAGAGTAAACCACCGGTTTATTCCCCTCTATGAACTCCAAATCACAAGAATCAACCCATTCACCGCCACTATGTTGAGAGAAGTATACGCTCTGCAGCTCCCCTGTGAAGTTGCTAAGGCGGAGGGTGAAATGCTCCCAGTCACCGACATGTTCACCGACCTTGCCTAGTGCCACGTTGGCTAATCCGACTTTAAGAGTGGCCGGTCCATTGAAAGGACAAAAGACCCACATGACAATGTCCGTGCTCGTTCCTCCAAGGGCTGGTTTAACGTGAACGTAGAGCTTGGCACTCTCTAGGTTTCCATACTTTAGATGATCTCTCTTATCCTTGTCTTCTGGCAAGTCTATCCAATAATCTCCGTCATTGAAGCCACCATGGGGCAAGTTTGAGCCTCTAGAATCAATCCTCTCTGCATATCCTTTACCGTTCTTGTACAAAAGTGCTCCATTGTCAAAGAACCATGGGACCGATGAGGGCAAATATATCTCTTCGGGATGGAAGAACACAGTTGGCCCGTAATGCTTGATCAGGGCATGGGCTTGGTCAAGATTTGGCATGGCGTGTAGGGTTGAATCCAGATTCTTCAAACACCCAGTGCTTACTCTATCGTCACAAGTGATTGGGTCTGTGCAGCAAAAGAACGTCCCCACGGGCACACCTTTACCCAACATTCCTCTTTTCCAAGGCCTTGTGCACCATATCTGAAACGGGTTGCTTGATACGCTGAAATCAATGTCAAGTAACAAATCACAGGCTTCACATTCCTCTACTAGATCAGCTCGGACACATCTGATCTCATCAAGGGATGGCTTAGTAGGCTCATCAGTGGCCACAAATCCCAATGCTTTATACCCATTTGGAGGACGAGGCAACCAAATGTAACCACACCCTTTTTGCTGAGTATCCAAACCCCACACCAACGTGTAGTCAATCGGTCTTGTGAGAGCAGGAAGCTTGGAAATGGCACTATCACGAGCCACAAGGACAAACCCCTTCAACGGTTGTCTGTTGGATTGGCAATAGTGACCAAGACAGTGAAATCCTTCTGGAATCTCTACAGGTTTGTAGAATGTCACACCTTTTGCTTTCCCCTGGATTGGTTTGCATGTCCATACAGATTCGAAAGCGGTGATTATGGAAACCTCTAGTTCTCCTAGGCTTATTATCCCTGTCGCGAAACCTCCGCCTAAGAACATACACAATTTTGTCCATGATCAAAAGCTGAGTTCAATGAAATAACTCATAGCCATAGTCATATGATCACAAACTTTCAACCGCAGGAAGAAAGAAGCAAAAATTCAATCCATACCAGTTATAAGTCTTCCTCAAATAATTCAACCAAGATACCCTTTTTAAGGATTTATTGGGCACCAGAGTTCGGAATTTCTACATTTTTAGCACAGATTGTAACTTCCAGTTCTGACTATTGGCACAAATAATGGAGCAAAACAATTCAAACATGCTTGAGACTATATCATAAAGTCAGGCATATGCAAACTCAAACAAAACTAGACAAATGTTTATACAAGAAAATCAACAATTAACCAATTAAAGTCATTTTACACCAAGATGGGAGTAAATTTCAACCAAAATTAAATTTCCAACCTATCATGCATCACAAGAATACACAGTGAATAGCAACTTTTACACCAGCAACCTGATCAGATTCAACTATTTCTAGTTTTCAGCAACTTTATAACCGAAAATTTCATTTTTTTTTTTTCCTACCAGCAAGGAAACTTTATTGAACAGAACATGAAAGAATGAAAAAGGGTCACTAATCATTCAAACATAACCAGTATTTCAAACATAACCACTAAATTCAAATTGGTAATATTGGAAGGCAGAGAGAAAATAAAGGATTTTCACAAAAGAAAGAACAGAAGGAAGAACACAACTTTAACCACGGACATACCTGAAGGCCAGCGAGGGAGAGGAGCAGGCAGAGAAAAGGGTTCGGGTTCGGGTTCGAGTTCGGATCCGATAGTGTAAGAATCGGACCACCGAGTGCTCCAGTAGAAACAATCAAACCCAAACATCTCTTATCACGAAATTGAAAAGTTTTCAATTCACAGAATAAAAAACCCAGAAAAACCCACAAATAATTGGAAGCTCTCTTGAATTCTTCCCAGGCCCCCAGCCTTTTCCACGCCAAATTCAAGACTTCTCCATTGAAGGGAACAGGGAGCAGAGAAAAGGGGAAAAGGAGATGCTGGGGGTTTGCTTTGGGAAAGGTGGAGTGGCAAGAAAGCAACCAGATGAATTTGTCTTGGTGGGTTTGAGTTTGTTTTGATTTTTCTCAGCAAACCCAAATGGAAAACCTAAACAATAATTGACAATGAAATTTTGACTTTGATTTTTTGTTAGCGGGGCAAATTTATTTTAATTTTTTAATGGTGAAAGTGGGGCAGTTTGTGTTATCTAGAGTGCATGTCAATTGCTATTGATGGCCCATCTTTTTTGTTTGGGTTATTTATTAGTTCGGTTTGATACATGAACACATGCTAATAAGTTAAATTAAAAAATTATATTTAAAATATTTAAAAAAAAATAGATAAATTCTTAATAAAAAAAATTAAACTAATAACTAAAAATGAAATTTTACTATTAAAAAAAATATATTATAATGTGTTCATGGACAACACACTAAAAAAAACCCTTATTAGTTAGCACCACCGCACCAACTGTTTGTTTGATATGGCTCGGCTTGTAATTTTTTTTTATGGAAGGGCTTGTATTTTTAAAGCAACGTGTTTGTTTTTTCTCACATGAATTGATGCTAATCCATAACGTCCGTGCAGTAAGGCCGTGTTTGGTATTAGTGTTTTGGATATTGAGGGAGATTAAATCACTAAAAACTATAGTGCCATTTGTAAACCAAGTATATATATTACTATAATTTTACCTTTACTATCCGAGTTCATAAAAAGTATGATTTAAAAAGGGTGTTTTCCATAAATTACCCTAGATCTTAACCGCAAATATACGGTCATCATAAATTGACATAATATAAAGTTTACTCTATAAATTGATTCTTCACAAATTGTGACTTGTGAAGTGTGAATCATGAAAGGGATAATACACCAACCATCTCCTTTTGTGTGATCCTCACTTATCCACCAAGCCCAATCGAACTAATAGTTGAATCGGTCAAGAAAATAATACAAGTAATAATTGAATGTTGATGTGTGACAATCTCCCATTTTTTCAGTTAAAGCTACATCAACTATGAAAAACCAAGGTACAAGTCAAAATTAACAAGTTGGAAGGAAAGAATATACCCTTTTTTTTATCTGATTTCAATTGCAATTATCCACAACAAACGATTGAAACAAACAGGGGAATGAAGAGAAGGGATTAAGATCGTACAACCCTTTTCACATAATGAAGAACGGTATTGAAACATATCTTACAATGGCCAAAGCTACCAGAGGAATACGACAAAGGCATACCAATAAACCGTCAGATTCACATCGGATTATTGTGTTTCGAGATACAACAGTGCAAAGGTGAAGAAGCATTAGATCTTGCTTACAGCAAGGTATTTGGTGTGACGTCCCTGAGCTATTAGTTTTCCGGTTGCTTTCTTTCTAAGATCCACACTCACAACCGCGACAGTTCTTCCAACGCGTAGATTCTTGGCTTCAATCTCAATCTCCTCCTGCATTCCACATTTACAAAATTGAGTGGAAGGGTCATAGTAGCATTTGGACAAAGCTGTATTGTTCAATCATGTTAAACAACACTGATAATTAACACAATAGCCCAAGAAATTCAACTTGTGCAAGAAAATGACATTCTAAAAGGTTGCAAAAATAAGATGTCCTGACATTCAACATGCAGCTCAAGTTTAGTATGTGACAGTGGAAACTAAGTGCCATGATAAAGATGATCCTTCTCTCGCGCTCTAAATGTAATAGATGGATGATAAGAATGAAACGTAACAACAATATGCCAGTTTCAAGGAAAGCTGCATCACTATACAACTCTGAATCTCAACAGTCAACACTCAACAAGCAAACTCAAATTCAGCATCTCAAAGTGAAAACTAAGCCCCGGCATTTCTGTGAAAATCCAAATCCAGCGATCCTGATGATAATGAATCTTAACTAGAATATGTGCTTTTTTTTATACAAATGTGTCCCAATACAACATGTCAACATCCAATCTCAACATATGAACCCCATCAAACTGATCAAAGACCTCAATCTGCAATGATAGTCACATCAATGATTAAACGAATTCCGTCTCAATTTTATCAGCTCTGGGAGCAAAAACTAAGGTGGATAACCTCTTCCTAAATCATGGGAATAACACATCGTACATCCAAATTTCACAAACCTTTTGTACAAGTTGAAAATTCTAATGAACTCCGGAAATATCAAAATTGCAGGCCAATCACTCCGCAATTGCCACTACAAGGCCATTTGATCTCTTCCAATCTTCTGGAAGAGGTTTTCCGCCGTTTGTTCGATTAAAATTTAATATAAAAATAAATAAAATCGAGTGAGAGACAGGGAGATATGTACATCGGCAAGAGCAGCATCCAAGTAGGAAACGTTGATCTCGACAGAAACCCCAGAGGTAGGAGCACCAGAAGCGTAAATGGAAGCTGATCCAACTAAATCAACGAGCGCGGCGATTGCTCCTCCGTGCAGCGTATTCGCTGTGTTCTTCAAATTCAATCCAACAATCCAATCAAATTACTCTATCAACGCACTAGTGAGAGCAGAGAAATTAGGGATTGTGAACGAGATAAAAAAGACCTAATAAGGGCTTAAATTTCTAGTTACCAGGAGACGAGCGGGGACTTTGAAGGAACAAACGATCCGATCCGATTCGACGAGATCCAGTTGGAGCCCCTTCAGAATCAGCGGATCGAAGAATCCGTAGGGTAATTCATGGATTTTGGTAGGTTCGTCTTCTCTGGGCTCTTTCTCCAAGTACTTCCTCACCGTCTCAAACTCCATTTTTGTTTTCCTCTTCTTCTTCCCTTGAGATTGGAGCGAGGTTATCACTTTTTGTCTTTTTGTTGAACTTTTTTTGTGTTTTTTTATTTGATTAGGTAAAAATTAGATCGGAAATAACAGAAGAGACGGTTTTTCAGTCTATAGCGTTTTTTCGGATGAAAATTATAAATTTTAGACTAGCTCGAATATCTTCCAAGGAACTCTAATGGACCGTCTTTGCGATGAAGTCGGCCACCACGTTTGTTTCTCGAAAGACATGAAAAATCTGCACTGAAGAAAACAGTTGTAAAACACACAGGATATCAGAAATTAGCATTTCAATATCCCATTGACAGTGCCAGATTTGATTCAGAACATTCACAATGGTAAGGTTATCGCATTCAAGTTGAATGTCGGTAATGCCTAATTCATAAGCCTTTATCAAGGCATTTCTTACTGCAAGTGTTTCTGTTTTTAAAGGGGTTGAGATACCACATTTATCCCCAAAGAAGAAGATTGGTGTACCCGTATTGTTCCTGAAAATGTAGCCAAAGCTAGATTCACCATTAGTTTTGGTGGATCCATCTGTATTGATTTTAATAATGGTATCCGGTGGTTTTTTTCATTTTTTTATTGGTTGTCTGGCATTGTTCATTCTATGTGTTTTCAGTTTGTCCTCTACTAAGCAGTCAGAGTTCCAACTCTTCGTCTTATTCCAGTTCTCAATTTGTTTTTTAATATAAATTGGTACATCCTTTATGGAGTCGGCATCATCGTTTGTTCTTCCAAAACTTTGTTGATTTCTATAAAACCAAATTCCCCACCAAGAGACCATTAATTCTATAAATTATGATCTATCAATTTTTTATCGAATTTCATTAATGATTTCATTAATTTTTTTATTTCTTATGTTTAGAGATGTAATGATGCCATAGATATGATAGTTCATTCATACATATGACATCATTACATCCTTTTTGTTGAACTTTAAAAATGGCAAACATTGTTTTCTTAACTTTTTTATAATAAAAACACCCGTAGATAAGATAAACTCAAAAATACTCACCAATTAAGCAAGTGAAAAATTAAGTAGACCTATGCCCCTATACGTTTAAAATATAATTTTTTAAATATAAATTAGTGTAATACCCGTGCAAGATTTGTTTATATTTTTTTTACATTTGTAAAAATAGTATTTTTTTAATTATCGATGAGTCATTGGTTCAATATTTATTTGATTAGTTATTTAAATAAAACATGACTAATCGACAAAAAATATTCAAGATATACCAAAAACTAAATTATATAAAGAGAGACAACACTCTCCATAACTTTATTAATAATAAAAATTGGCTAAGTAGTCTTTCAAACAAGTATAGCCACACCACTTATATCAATACTACTAAAACCATCAAACATAATAAAAATGATCATATAATACATGAAAATGAAACAAAAAACATAAAATGTGGAACGATATTCAAAATTGCTACAAATTATTAAAAACTTCATTGTATACTACATTTGTTGTAGTATTATATCTCTTCTTATCTTTGTCGCAAATCAATATCTTCAAACCTTTCTTGCTAGTCACCCTTGATGATGCAACATAAAACTGGCCATGACTGAAAACAGGGCGTGAAAGATACAAATCGATATTTGCAAGAGATTGGCCCTGGCTTTTGTTTATGGTCATAGTAAAACATACACTCAAGGGAAATTGTCTTCGTTGAAACTTGAAAGGGAATGAACTGTCTGATGGTGACATTATCATGCGAGGAATCAACACCGTATGTCCAATATTGTTGCCTGAAATAATTCTCCCTTGTATAACATGACTGTCAAGTTGCGTGGTTATCAATCTCGTCCCGTTGCATAAACCTAAAGATTGATCAATATTTCGGAGCAACATAATAGGCACCCCAACCTTTAGTTTCAGTACATGATTTGGCAGACCAGAACATCTAATAGTGTTCAAATAATCAAACGTATAAATACTCGCATTATTGTCTTTTACAGAACATGCCTTGCACAAACTATCTGAACTGAGATAGACCTTTTTATCACCATGTAACGAAGACAATATATACTCATTAACTTTATCTACCTCTTTGTGTGTTGGAGCAAGAATTGCTCGTTCTTCAAAATATGCCGGAGACAACTGATCTTCCATTAGAGAGGGATAAACAGATTTAACAACTGCTGGAATCAGATCTAAGTCATAATCTTTGACTAATAGTTCATCGGGAATTTCTATTTGCGCTTATCAACACCTGTAGTCCCATCTCCGATGCTTAATACCCATTCAGAAAATTCTTTTGCCTCTTGGATCTCAGATTCAGATGTACCTTGTTGAATCCTCATGTTTCTTGTCAGCGTAAGAACTTTGCAATGGTCCCACAAATAAGAGGAATTAATGGTGGCAAAAACAACATCTTGTCTGCTCCCTTTTGAGATCATAGGTAGGATTTGCCTAAAGTCTCCACCAAATACTACGACTTTCTCTCCAAAAGGCTGCTCTAAACTAAGGGGATTTGTAGCCCGTAAAATATCTCTTAACGTCCTGTCTAAAGCTTCAAAACAGAACCTATTCGTCATGACAACTTCATCCCAGATAATAAGTTTGGCGGCATATATCAACTCAGAAAGTTCAGTACCTAAACATATATGACACGTTGAATCCTCATTAACTTGCAAAGGTATTTTAAACCTCGAATGAGCAGTTCTGCCGCCAGGTATTAGGAGAGCTGCATTTCCACTTGAAGCAACAATAAGAACTCTTTCACCTTTTGACCTTATAGCCACCGAAAACGCCCTCCATATATAAGTTTTGCCAGTTTCACCATAACCATATAAAAAGAAGATACCCCCGTTATTTGATAAAACATCATTCATGATCTCATCATACACTCCTTTTTGCTCCATTGTAAATCTAAAAAGTAATTGGGAATGTTCATCGTCTAGACATGCTGTATCATATCGAAGTTCATCTTGTATAAGCTTGTTGAAACCTTCAGATATGAGGCTTGAATCTACAGAAGACATGATTTTGTAGTGACTCAAACTACTACCATTTCGTCGTAATAACTTGTCAATTTCGGCAAGAGCGTAGCTTTGTAATTGGTCATCTGTAACATGCAAATCTGCATATAAATAGAATTTACATGTCACTACAATTAAATGAGTAAAATATATTCATGAAAAAAGTACATCAAATGCAGTTACGATTATGATCAAGTAAACAACGTTAATGAAATGCATACCCTTAATTCGTAGAATTCTCCTCTGTTTATCGACAATGTCATCTGCTAGAAGCCTCCATTTTCGTTCCCAAACAAACTCTGGTTTTGCCATGCAATCAGACACCAAAAGAAATACAAATAGACTCCTAATGTAGTTTGCTGATCTCCAAAAACTTGCTTCAGTTATCCCGTCAACATATTCTCTGTCATCATCTAACAACCCCAATGCATAGCAAGCTTCTTTAAATGTACTATAAACTAAACCCTCAACAGTCCTTAAATCTTCGTAGCATGTTGGCCCTTTTATATGATTCAACAAAATTCTAAGATAGTACAACTCACCACTACCAGGAGCTACGTGATAAATCCTTCCAACTGAACCACACCTGTCACGTTTTTTCCAATGCCTAGATGAAGCCACCCAAACAAATTTATCTGGAAATTCGGAGTATGTCAAATCTTTAGCTTCTGGAAACTTTTTGTTAGACGCCATCCATTGCAGAAACATTGATTTATCACTTTCATGATCATTTAAGACGACATCAATAGAATCATCATCACCAAATAAAACGCTTTCCTCACCGGAAAGGTGCAAATTCAAACGTTGAACAACAGGAGTCATGTAATGAATATCAAAGGCGAAAATCCTCCAGGCCGCTTCACACGCCGATATATAGCGGGCGGTGTAGTAGTTTTTTATTTCGTCCATGCCATTATCACCGACATTGTTTACATCAGAGCTTGATATTGCAACAGTGACGCGATCATGCCCTTTATTTATGTACTTGAACAAATACTTGATAGAGCCCGATCGGTTGCACCATTCAACATTTATATATGCATTGTATTTTAGAAGAAGAAATGCATTGTAAGGAACCACATACCGATTATCAAGGGGAACTCCACTCTTTTCTATCGTCCTACCATCGTCACGTCTTCTGTAAACATGGTACCCATCTTCATCAACAAAAGTCTACTCAACAAATTGTTTTGGAAAGTACTTTCTACACTTTCCATCAGTCATACACGGAGACGATGGTTTAGAAGCTCCGCATGGACCATGCATCATGAAATTTGTCACCACATTGTATAAATCAGCATCCTCAGTTGGGTGTGGAATTTCAGCCGAGATGACCGTATCGATATTTATAGTAGTTGGCAACTTAGATTCCTTATCTAGAAACAATAAAATATGTGCATGAGGCAGACCACGCTTCTGGAATTCGATTGTGTAAATAACTGCAAAACATATAAAAAGTCCAAGTTATATGTTCAAAGTATTTGATACATTTTAAAAAATCAAAAACTGATACTTAAATAGACTATAAACATGTGAGGGAAATAATATATTTTATACACATGTAAACAATAACTAAAGTGAGGACAGTAAAAGAGACGTTACCGAAATTAACCTTGCCAAATATTTTTTTTACTCTGAAATCTTTGATCATGGACTCCAATTTCTTGTGGAATACTCTACATATAATGTATGTCCGATCCTCTGGCTGTAGAACCCTTTCTTCGCAAAACTTGACAATTTCAGGCCATTTTGAATTGCATGTGAATGTTATGAATAGATCTGGATAACCATGGTGTTTGCATATTGCCATTGCATCTTGATAGTTATGCTGCATATATCTAGGACCGCCTGTAAATGAAGATGGCAACACTATTCGCTTTCCAGATGATGCCGGTGCTGTATGACCCTTGCTCGTTGCTGCGGTAAGATTTTTATATAAATCAGCCCGTATGTTCTTCTGATGAGTTCAATGGTAGTTCAACCTTTCTGATTCAATCATTGTATAAACATCAACCAAAAATTGTTGAAACAACTTTCTAGATGACCTCAGAATCCCAGCTTCGCCTCGACGCTCGTGGATTCGAAACTGACAGAATTCTTTTAGCGTAACCCTTGACCTCTTCCTTGCAGAAGTGTTGCACCTTTCACTTAAAGCAATGTCAGGTCTGTA
This sequence comes from Rheum nobile, assembly GCA_027886185.1. Classification (NCBI taxonomy): domain Eukaryota; kingdom Viridiplantae; phylum Streptophyta; class Magnoliopsida; order Caryophyllales; family Polygonaceae; genus Rheum; species Rheum nobile. The sequence goes on along the minus strand of WOAB01000500.1, from coordinate 1,480,429 downwards.
CCCGTCCTCACCATAAGGGAATGCCAACGGATATTGAAGCGCAAGGTACGAAGGATGTAATTCGTGAATCCGTTGTAACTGACCAGACCTTGTATGAAGTATAATGTCCTTGGGCGAGAGATTTGTATCAATATCACCAAGAATAAGAGCAGCAACCTCTGAACTCGTTGGGAGATTATATCTCCGACCATCAGTGTTTCTTTTGCTAACCAGTCGCAACTTCAGATTTGTTACACCTTCATCCTTAAATCGATCTCTGGCCATTCTAAATGCTTTTGCATGGGGGTTGTGTTGATCTATCATATTTCTCAACTCAATCACAAGTGAATCATCAACTTTTTTGACTCTAGAGTTGTCATAAGTAAAGATCAAAGTAATGTCTTAATAATAAAGAATAATGTTATATAACTATAAGTAGTAACAAACAAAATATAAATATACGTAATTGACATACCTTATCGCATTGATTCTGTTTGAATCCTCATTTTCAGTATCATATATATAGAGTTGCGAAAACTTTGGAGTTGTCCCCGACACTGGTAACAAATTCCCTATTCTGTGAAAATTCTGTCCATGCATTCGGTAACAATAAGTTCCACGACCTTTCGTGATGAGTGAGACCTTTCCTCCCAAAGAGGTGAAAGCAAACATCATATTGTAAGCTTTAATGTTCTCACAAAATTGTTTGCTTTTTGGATGCTTATTTGTCAAAATATTATTCAACAACGGCGGTGGCTCTTGTAGCAATGGGAGCTCAATTTTTCCTTTCATGCAACATAAGGAAGATATATGACATATGAAATACCCCAAATAAGTCGATAATGGCAATTTGGTAATTTAATTAAAGGATTTGGTTAAAAGGGGGAAAATGGGAATTGGGGATAAAATTTCCCTAAGGAGCCGGTTGTCTTCCTCACGTGAAAATCACTCCCGATTTCTTCCTCCTATGCACTGTAGCACCATCTTCCTCACGAGCCCACCTGTGCCCAGCATCTCCTCCCTCTTCTGTCCTCTTCCCTGAGCCAACCGAGCCAGCTTCTTCTCCGCGGCGTCGTCCTCCCTGCCGCTGGTTCGTGTTCGCTGCTCGTCGTGCTACGGTCTCCGGCGTCAGGATCTTCCCGTCGTCGTGCTGCTGTCTGCGCTGGTGGTCATTTCCAGCGTGGTTCCGGCGTCAGAAGCTTTCCGGCGAGGCTAACGAGAGGTAAGAGGAGTGGGTTGTGTTGTTGTTGTTCGCCTAGGGTTCGAAATCTTTGCTGAAATTTTATATGTTCGAAATGATATTGTGAGGATCGAATTGATGTTGATTGTTCTTATGGACAGCTGAATTGGACTGAAATCAGTGGGGCTGTGCAGCAAATTGGTAATTCGTGAGCTTTTGGGCTGAATTTGTGTGTGTGTAGTGCTGAAATTTTGGAAGGTATTGATTTAGGGTTTGGATTTGGGGGTTTTCTCTAGTTGTGGTTTGGTTTGATTTAACGCCAGGGTTTTGCTCGGATTCATTTCGCAGGTTCGTTCAGATTGATTGAAGACCTCTGGGGTCGTTGTGGTTCGACTTGAGGCAAGGGGATCCTTGCTAACTTAAATATTTTTATATAATGGATTTATGCCTATATTGATTCCTTAATTAAATTGCCGTTGCTTGAGCTATTATTTTTATTGGTTAATTGACTATATAATTGTGATGATGTGTGCTGAGGTGTGATAATGTGTTGAATTGAATGTGTGTGTGTGTGTTTTGGATCGTGTGTGTGTGTTGGATTGAGTTTGTGTGTGTGTGTGTGTTGGATTGTGTGTGTGTGTATGTGATTATGTGATATTGATTGGTTGTCGTATGAAGTGTTTGAATTGGTGTCGGTGTGGTGATGGAATGTTGTTGGTTGGTGAAAGTCCTTATATTTAGGGCCTCGGTGGGTATGAACCCCCGAAGGTCGAAGGGCCAAGTGATTGAAATCCTCACCAAACGCGTAGGGACCGGGTGTCGCCTACGTTGTTCAGGGCCAAGGGTTAAATGGTGAAAGTCCTTATATTTAGGGCCTCGGTGGGTATGAACCCCCGAAGGTCGAAGGGCCATGTGATTGAAATCCTCACCAAACGCGTAGGGATCGGGTGTCGCCTACGTTGTTCAGGGCCAAGGGTTAAATGGTGAAAGTCCTTATATTTAGGGCCTCGGTGGGTATGAACCCCCGAAGGTCGGAGGGCCAGGTGATTGAAATCCTCACCAAACCTCGTAGGGACAGGGTGTCGCCTACGTTGTTAAGGCCAAGGGATTGGAATGGATTGGAGGTGTTGGCGGTTGTCAGTGTTGGTTATATGTTGAATTGGTTGTGCACTTGATTAAGTGGTTATGTGTTGATATATATTTATCCTTTGGTTGATTTGGTGGGATATTGTGTTGTTATATATTTATCCTTTGGTTGAATTGGTTGGATATTGTGTTGTTATATACTTATATTTTGGTTGATTTGGTTGGATATTGTGATGTCATATATATCTTATTTGGTTGAATTGATTGATGATTGTAATGATTGTATTATGTTTGAAACTGTTTTGGCTAGACTTGCCATAGTCTTCTTTGAAGACTGACCAGTTTTGGTTTACGTGCCGCGACTGGCTGGGGTATCGGGTCCCCCAGTCAATCAGGCTTTTCAGGTTCAGCGCCAGCAAGGAGGATCCTGATCATCGTCGTTTGGGAGTCGAGAACTCTCTTTTGGTTTGGACTTGACTTGGTTGTACTTGTCCTTTTGTTTTCGGACTTTGAATGGGTTGTACTTGTTGTATTGGTTTTTGGTTTGTAAAGTGTTGTATTTTCTATAGGTTAAGTTTGATTGTGGTTTCAAACCCTGGACAGGTTTTACAGGTTGTACAGGTTTTCCGCTGTGCTGCTTTTGATGTATATGGGTTATGTTTCGCAAATTTTTATTTCACCCGCCTTATAGTCCTTCGGGACTATGGCACTGTAGCACCACTGACCTGGGGGTGTTACAGAAGTTGGTATCAGAGCTTTCTTTTCAAAAATGTGTTCTTTCCGAGTTTTCAACTTGGAAATTTTTATACGTTGTGGTTGTGAACGATCATGTGATCAGGATTCCTTGCTGTCGACCGTAGTGAGTTGTATTGGTAAGTATTGGTTGTTTGTTGTGTTTTGTGCTAATATTCATATATGTTGAGTATGCCTCCGAAAGCGGGTCGTGGGAGAGGTAGAGGTAGAGGTCGTGGACGTGGTAGAGGACGTCCTCGGGCTGATCCTCGAGAGGTGGATGTGAATAGTCAAGCTGCTGATAACACTGTGGGAAGTCAGCAGAATCCTACAAGAATTCCACCAAGGGCTGCTCATGTGGGAATTGACCTAGGAACTTTGACTGCGCTGCAACAGATGGTGACTCAGGCTGTGCAGACTGCTTTGACACAGGCACCGCCAGCTCAGGTTGCTCAGCCAGTTCATATTGGGCAGCAAAGGAATGAACAACCAGTATTACAGGCAGGGTTCTGCAGATACATGGAAGCTGTGGCCAGAATGAAACCTCCTACTTTTGATGGGTCTGGCGAGCCTGCTGCTGTGTCATTTTGGCTGAACAGGTTTGAGAAATTACTGGAGGGTATCAGATGCCCAGAAAATGAGAAAGTGACTATTGCTATTTATTATCTGATTGATGATGCCAGTGATTGGTGGGATGCTGCATGACCGACTGACCACGGGGCTACGTGGGAAGAGTTTCGAGCCAAGTTGGAAGACAGATTCTTCCCAGAGGCCCTAAGAGATGCTAAGCTACATGAGTTTCAGTACCCAGAGAATGAAGGGTTGAAAGTGCATCAGTTGGCCGTGAAATTCAACAAGCTGCTGAAGTATGCAACTGCGGTAGTAAGGAATGAAAAGGATAAGATCAAGCACTTCCACCGATGGTTATATCCCGAGATAAGGCCTCTGATGGCAAGGCACAATTGTACTACGCTCGAGCAATTTATTGATGAGTGTCTGACCATGGAAGCAACTATTGATGACTCGAATCAGATTATGGATGCTCGGGCTGGGAAGAGACAGAAGAGTCAGTTTACACCTGGAGGAACTGGACCTCAAAGTAATTTTGGTGGGTTCAGAAAACCTTTCTTTACCCCTAAGAGTACTCCTAGCACTGGGCCGGCTAAGACGAGTCAAGGTGGTGGTTCCCAGATGTCAGTGAATTATCAACGGTCATGGGGTCAGCCAGGAATGACAAGGAACGTACCACATTGCTTTAACTGTGGAAGTCCAAATCATACGAAAGCAAACTGTATTAAAGCACCCCAGACTTGTTTTGGGTGTGTGGGAGTTGGACACATCAAAGCTCACTGCAGATATGGGGAAATTTCTACTCAAACTCAAGCTTCCTCTCCTGCTTATCGCCCAGTTCCAAATCAGAACCGTTCAGTACCGTCGCAGACACCACAGAATGCTATGGGCAACAAGGGCAAGGCACTGATGGGTGGAACTTCAAACCCCTCGGATTTATGAGATGAGGAGAACGGAGAATGACAACACGCCTGTGACTACAGGTACACTTTTTATTCAGTCTGAACATGTTTGCTTATTATTTGACTCTGGAGCTATGCATTCTTTTATTACTGAGAATTGTGTAGATAGACTTGAGTTAGCACGTGATTTGGAATGTGAACCAATTGTTGTGGGATTGCCAAATGGTGATAAGTTAGTAGGTACTCGAGGACTTAAGGATTTTCCGATCATCATAGGTGGTCGGGAATGGAGGGTTGATTTGATAGCTATCAGTATGCTGCACTATGATGTTATCCTAGGTATGGACTGGCTTTCTCGCCATGGTGCTGTTCTTGATTTTAGGAAGAAGACAGTTACTGTAAGAACAGATGATGGTGTAGCGCATGTGTTTGAAGGGCATGATCCGCGAGACTCGGGTAGAATTATTAGTGCAATGACAGCTGCTAGGCTGCTAAGGCAAGGCTGTGCGGGATATGTGTGTTATGCTTTAGAGGATAGAAAGGATGAGGTGAGAATAGACGACATTCCCGTCGTTTGCGAGTATTCGGATGTGTTTTCGGAGAAACTGGTGGGTTTAGCGCCAAGTCGTGATGTTGATTTTACCATTGAGTTAGAGCCGGGAACTGCACCGATTTCTCGAGCTCCTTATCGCATGTCACCAGTAGAAGTGATAGAATTAAGGAAACAGTTAGAAGAACTCGTTGAGTCGGGTTTTATTAGACCAAGTGTATCTCCTTGGGGCGCACCCGTATTGTTTGTTAAGAAGAAAGATGGTTCTCTTCGTTTATGTATTGATTACAGGGAATTGAATTTGAGACAGAGACGGTGGCTAGAGTTGATTAAGGATTACGATATAGACACATGCTATCATCTAGGAAAGGCCAATGTAGTGGCAGATGCCTTGAGTAGAAAGTTAACTCCAGAACTTAGAGTTGCTTGTTTAACAGGTTCAGCCAGAGTTACGACAAGAGTTTGTAAGAGGTGAAATTGAGATTTGGTGTGAGAAGGAACAAATGATGCTGAATGTGATGGAAATTCAATCGATGTTAGTAGAGTCGATCAGGGAGAAGCAATCTCAGGACCCTGTGTTGAGTAAGCTGTGTAGTGAGGTCGCTCAAGGAAAAGCACATGGATTTCTCGTTCATGAGGATGGGATATTACGATTCCAGAATCGGTTATGCGACGCAGTTATCCGCACCTGTTTGACTCTAGTTTCGAGGACGAAACTATTATAAGGGGGGAGAATGAAATACCCCAAATAAGTCGATAATGGCAATTTGGTAATTTAATTAAAGGATTTGGTTAAAAGGGGGAAAATGGGAATTAGGGATAAAATTTCCTTAAGGAGCTGGTTGTCTTCCTCACGTGAAAATCACTCCCGATTTCTTCCTCCTATGCACTGTAGCATCATCTTCCTCACGAGCCCACATGTGCCCAGCATCTCCTCCCTCTTATGTCCTCTTCCCTGAGCCAACCGAGCCAGCTTCTCCTCCGCGGCGTCGTCCTCCCTGCCGCTGGTTCGTGTTCGCTGCTCGTCGTGCTGCGGTCTCCGACGTCAGGATCTTCCCGTCGTCGTGCTGCTGTCTGCGCTTGTAACACTCCTCAGGCCAAGCTACCCCAGCCACCAAGCCACCCAGCCATCCAACGGTGCCGGCGCCGATACTGGTGCCGCCTGTGAGTCCATAAGGCCTGCAAGCCTACCACCCAACCCTTCCCCCAATAAATGGGTAGGTTATTGTCCGCGGGGATCGAACTCGGGACCTTTGATACAAAGGCAAAGCCTTACCACTTGTATCACCAATTACGTTGCAGCGCAATTGGTGATACAAGTGGTAAGGCTTTGCCTTTGTATCAAAGGTCCCGAGTTCGATCCCCGCGGACAACAACCTACCCATTTATTGGGGGAAGGGTTGGGTGGTAGGCCTGCAGGCCTTGTGGACTCACAGGCGGCACCAGTATCGGCGCCGGCACCGTTGGGTGGCTGGGTGGCTTGGTGGCTGGGGTAGCTTGGCCTGAGGAGTGTTACAAAAAAGTATACTTTTATGTGAGTGCTCAATCCACGGACCTACATGCCCAACATGAGACACTCCATGAGCCGCAGCCCATGTACCCCAACCCATCTCTGGTGGCCTACACCAAATTAATGGTGGCCAGTTCCATCAGGTTGTTAGTGAGAATCGAACACGCGACCTCCCACCCTTTATCCACTCCCCACAAGGAGTGAATACCAATTGTGCTGCAGCTCAATTGGTATCCACTCCTTGCGGGGAGAGGATAAAGGGGAGAGGTCTCGAGTTCGAGCGCTCCCAACAACCTCTTGGAAATGGCTTCCATTAATTTGGAGTAGCCAACAAGGAAGGGTTGGGGTACATGGGCTGCGGCCCATGCGAGTGTCTCATGTTGGGCTAGGCCCGTGGCTTGAGCACTCACATAAAAGTGTACTTTTTTGTAACATCCCAGGCCAAGCTACCCCAGCCACCAAGCCGCCCAGCCACCCAACGGTGCCGGCGCCGGTACTGGTGCCGCCTGGTTGTCCAAGGGCATGCAGCCCACACACCCAACCCTTCCCCCATTTAAATGGGTAGGTTGTTGCCCACGGGGATCGAACCCGGGACCTTTAGATACAAGGGCAATGCCTTACCACTTGTATCACCAATTGTGCTGCAGCGCAATTGGTGATACAAGTGGTAAGGCATTGCCCTTGTATCTAAAGGTCCCGGGTTCGATCCCCGTGGGCAACAACCTACCCATTTAAATGGGGGAAGGGTTGGGTGTGTGGGCTGCATGCCCTTGGACAACCAGGCGGCACCAGTACCGGCGCCGGCACCGTTGGGTGACTGGGCGGCTTGGTGGCTGGGGTAGCTTGGCCTGGGATGTTACAAAAGATGTGATACCCCGTAATTCTGTAAGGATTATTCTGGAAATTTTGGGAATTTTCCCGAACACCCGTTTAGTACGTCGGATTTAATTCAGAAAGTCAGAGACATTCTGTAATGTGCTCTGTATCTGTAATATTTTTCTCAATGAAGTCTATACTCGTTCGTGTACGACTTTTGTTATCGCAAGTTAAGATTAATACCAAATCTCTACCCAATTGATTATTGCCCAAGATGTGCAAATGGATTAACCATGGGTTAATACCCAAGGGCACAATTGGAAGGCTTTTTGGCTCCCAACAAGCCTCATCTTTGCCTATAAATAGAGGGTATGGGTGAAGCTAGAAAGGGTGTGAAAAACGCCATTACGCTGTCCATTTCTCGTCTCTCAAAAACGCTCCCAAAGAAAAACGCTCTCTCTCTCGGAAAGCTCTCGTGGATCGTTGGAGGCTCGTTTGGTGTCGTTCTCGGTGGCCAAAGGAGACTTGGAAGGCCCTTAGAAGCCTAGAAGCCAAGCAAGGCGAAAGGCGAACCAAATCGAGCGTCGCGGGTATTTATGCTAGTGGAGCTATACGCGTGTCGAGCCCGGAATCCCGTTGTCTCTGCTTTGTTCCAGATTTGCGGACTAAGGCAAGTGGCGGTTCGCTCTTGCTCATCGTTCCATATTTACATTAATTATCAGCTGTTTATCTGAGTAATTAATTTGGAATGATTATCTGTGCTTGTCTGGAAAAGGTTTTATAAACTGTTTTGGAAAATCATATAATAGGTTGTATATCTACTAGAACGACGCTATTATCTGTGATCGCCTTCCGGGCATTTATGTGGATTAATAGGAAAACTAATCCAAGTAAGGATTAGCTGTTTCTATTATCTCTTTGTTTAAGTCGTTTGCCTCGATGGCTTTAATGTGAATAATTGTTGTGTTAGACTGTTTAGTTAACACAAGTGTTCGTAGGAATGCTAATCCAAGTAAGGATTAGTCGTTTCTTTATAACTTAATGTGCGTAGGAACGCTAATCCAAGTAAGGATTAGTCGTTTCTTTATAATTTAATATTCGTGGGAACGCTAATCCAAGTAAGGATTTGTCGTTTCTTTAAATCATAATATTCCTCGGGGTTATTGCCGAATAATTTAAGGGTCATGACCTATGCTTCTTATCCACATGTAAGGATCTGAAGTGTTTTAAGCGCCTTGCTAGCGCCAGTGGATGAGCTTAATTGCAGTCCTGTGTTTTAAGCACTTAGCTAGTACATTGGGGTGGACGTAACTGTCACCCTGTAAAATAAACTGTAAGCGTTGTGGCAGTGCAATCAGGGTGAACGTAAGATCACCCGGTGTCATCATAACTTCCGTGTTCTCGGAATAATATTAAAAGCCTCAACCGTGTATGTGTGTTGTAATTTAATAAGATAAGTGCATTTAAGCACATAATTAAACTGTAAGCACTGTAGTGCAATCAGGGTGAACGTAAGGTCACCCGGTGTAATTAACGCCGTTGTTACTTGTCATAATAATGTTAAGTCCCGCGTATGGGTTGTGTGTGTTTTAATTTGGGTTGACGTAATTGTCACCCTGTGATTTAAGCCTTGTTGTCGCTCTTAATAACATTAACATGTTTCAGTAATGTGTGTTTTGTAATTAAATAAGAGATGTGCCCGAGTGCACATGATTAATAAACCTTTGGCGAGTAGTACAGCTAAGTAATAGTGCAGCTAGGAAAGCTCGTCTCGACTTGAATGTAGTACGTTCTCTTTCCGATCTGGATTCGCTGTATGCGATGAGGTTGGTCGTGAACTGAAGCATCTCAGTCAACTTTTAAATCATTGTTGTATGATTCTGTTAAACATTCCAGATTTGTCATATTTCCTTAAAGACTCAATCTCTTGGAGTCTCTTTTCGAGTCGATTTCTGTGAAGATGAAGTCTTCCAGAATCTTCTCTCATGCATACCTCTTGTTGTTATTCCGTGAAAGTGCCGGGTTATGTATCGTCCCTTCGGTTATTATTCGAGGGACAATGATAGTAAACGGTTACGATCACTCGAACCACTCTGCTTTTTACCCATGCTAGTCTATTCAAGTAGACTAACCCACGAACATTGTTCTCTGCATGTGGGCTGGTGTCATCCGTTCGATTCGGCACATCAGATGGAGTGTAGATGAGAAGGCTAGAAGGACTATGGAGTCGACGGTGGTTTTCCGATGTTTTTAATAATTTCTTTTAATCAGGTTGAGATCCTTGGGCAGGTGATCATTACGATCACAACCCTTTTTGTAATATCTTTTAAAAGTTTTCCGCTGTGCCTTGTTTAAGATTTCCGTTGTAATTTATTTAAACTGTGTTTGTCCTATTCGGGATTGGGATGTAATCTCGGGACTCGTGTTTTATATGATTAAGGTTATCATTTTGTATCATTGTATTTCATGATTTGTATTTAAACGGTAAAGCCTTGGGTGATCTCGGTAAGGAACACTGGGGTCACTGGCGGTAATACCTTTCCAAAAGGGTTAAGTTTTGGGGGTGTTACAGCGCTGGTGGTCGTTTCCGACGTGGTTCCGGCGTCAGAAGCTTTCCGGCGAGGCTAACGAGAGGTAAGAGGAGTGGGTTGTGCTGTTGTTGTTCGCCTAGGGTTCGAAATCTTTGCTGAAATTTTATATGTTCGAAATGATATTGTGAGGATCGAATTGATGTTGATTGTTCTTATGGACAGCTGAATTGGACTGAAATCAGTGGGGCTCTGCAGCAAATTGGTAATTCGTGAGCTTTTGGGCTGAATTTGTGTGTGTGTAGTGCTGAAATTTTGGAAGGTATTGATTTAGGGTTTATATTTGGGGGTTTTCTCTAGTTGTGGTTTGGTTTGATTTAACGCCAGGGTTTTTCTCGGATTGATTTCGCAGGTTCGTTCGGATTGATTGGAGACCTCTGGGGTCGTTGTGGTTCGACTTGAGGCAAGGGGATCCTTGCTAACTTAAATATTTTTATATAATGGATTTATGCCTATATTGATTCCTTAATTAAATTGCCGTTGCTTGAGCTATTATTTTTATTGGTTAATTGACTATATAATTGTGATGATGTGTGCTGAGGTGTGATAATGTGTTGAATTGAATGTATGTGTGTGTGTTTTGGATCGTGTGTGTGTGTTGGATTGAGTTTGTGTGTGTGTGTGTTGGATTGTGTGTGTGTATGTGATTATGTGATATTGATTGGTTGTCGTATGAAGTGTTTGAATTGGTGTCAGTGTGGTGATGGAATGTTGTTGGTTGGTGAAAGTCCTTATATTTAGGGCCTCGGTGGGTATGAACCCCCGAAGGTTGAAGGGCCAGGTGATTGAAATCCTCACCAAACGCGTAGGGACCGGGTGTCGCCTACGTTGTTCAGGGCCAAGGGTTAAATGGTGAAAGTCCTTATATTTAGGGCCTCGGTGGGTATGAACCCCCGAAGGTCGAAGGGCCAGGTGATTGAAATCCTCACCAAACGCGTAGGGACCGGGTGTCGCCTACGTTGTTCAGGGCCAAGGGTTAAATGGTGAAAGTCCTTATATTTAGGGCCTCGGTGGGTATGAACCCCCGAAGGTCGGAGGGCCAGGTAATTGAAATCCTCACCAAACCTCGTAGGGACAGGGTGTCGCCTACGTTGTTAAGGCCAATGGATTGGAATGGATTGGAGGTGTTGGCGGTTGTCAGTGTTGGTTATATGTTGAATTGGTTGTGCACTTGATTAAGTGGTTATGTGTTGATATATATTTATCCTTTGGTTGATTTGGTGGGATATTGTGTTGTTATATATTTATCCTTTGGTTGAATTGGTTGGATATTGTGTTGTTATATACTTATCTTTTGGTTGATTTGGTTGGATATTGTGATGTCATATATATCTTATTTGGTTGAATTGATTGATGATTGTAATGATTGTATTATGTTTGAAACTGTTTTGGCTAGACTTGCCATAGTCTTCTTTAAAGACTGACCAATTTCGATTTACGTGCCGCGACTGGCTGGGGTATCGGGTCCCCCAGTCAATCAGGCTTTTCAGGTTCAGCGCCAGCAAGGAGGATCCTAATCATCGTCGTTTGGGAGTCGAGAACTCTCTTTTGGTTTGGACTTGACTTGGTTGTACTTGTCCTTTTGTTTTCGGACTTTGAATGGGTTGTACTTGTTGTATTGGTTTTTGGTTTGTAAAGTGTTGTATTTTCTGTAGGTTAAGTTTGATTGTGGTTTCAAACCCTGGACAGGTTTTACAGGTTGTACAGGTTTTCCGCTGTGCTGCTTTTGATATATATGGGTTATGTTTCGCAAATTTTTATTTCACCCGCCTTATAGTCCTTCGGGACTATGGCACTGTAGCACCACTGACTTGGGGGTGTTACAGACATATATCTTCGCTTGAAGGGTATTGTGTATTTAATCTTTCAGCATGCCATAGCAATATCCCACAATGCAGACATTCATACACTGCTTCACCGTGATCGAGGTATTGCACTATAACATATTAATAACGTTAAACAATAAACAAACAAATGTTACAAATTTAGCAAATAATACAACTGACTTACCTGGTTTACTAGTATGATTTCTTGTTGTTCTATTCATTTCTGTGACAGGATCTGTACAGTATACTATTGTTATAAACAAATTAAAGGTCGAACAAATAAATTATAACAAATATTAAATATGCTAAAAGGTACTTATTTTAACATATATTATGGACATTACAACATGTTAAACAATCTTAATGTAATGGAAAACAGGATCCTATTATGTATACAAACAAAAAAATGATATTAATTATAACATTACCTATATTTGGTAATGTAGATGAACACCCTGCCAACGCAGATGAATTAGTAGTTCCTGAAATTAAAATATGTAAGTGATCATATATTTTGAACAATGTCGGAATGTATACAATATATGCATATCCAATTAGATAAGAGCGTAAATTTCATTAAGGATTTACCATAAAATTAAGCGATTTTTGCTAACCTGATTCAATTAGTGGTGTTCCATGCCTCTTATGCCTAATCACATTCATTCTCAACATCCTCTTACGTCGAGCTAATTTTTCAATGGAAAACAATTACAAATATTGAAATGCAATAAATCACTCTAGTGATATTTACTGATTATCATCGTACCTTGTTCAACATTTGTTATGTCAACTTCATTAGTAAGACTTGCGTTGTGTAAAGGATCTGCAAATAAATACATATATCATACTACACATAATGATGTAAGATAAAAGTAATATAATACTTAATAACACGGTTTGATAAAACAATAATTTTGGTACCATAGTTTTCCTTGTCATTTAGGCTTATAGGTTGAACTGAGTTAGTAGTGATTTGAACCGCTATTGGTAAATGTAAATCCGTTGGCGTAACATTAGCGGACATTACATAAAAACACAGATATTAATTTATTTTCTTATACAAATACATATAATCAAAGATTATAAAATAACAACTATGCTTAGTACAATAATAACTACAGTAGAGTAGTACCATTACTTATTTGTGGTAGAAAAGATGAACATCCTGGCAATATAGATAAATTCCTTGTACCTTCACATTTAAGTATTAAATGACTATTCGTTTTGAAAACCTCAAACTTAAGACAATACATACATAAAAGTATATAAAATAATATATTTCATTAATAACTAACCATTAACCATAATAGATAATGGTGTAGATTGGGTAAGTACAGAGTTACTAATATTTCCAAGTACATTGCCTGTACAAAGTTTGTTAAAACAAAATATACATTACTTATTAATTTAAACTAATAAAGATTTTTTTATCCTAACCTGATTCGTTTAGTGATGTTCCATGTCGCTTATATCGTATGACATTCATTCTCAACTTCCTCCTATGCCGAGCTATGTTGTGCATGAAAATAAATATCAATTATTATAAATAAAAAAATCACTCATTTCATATAAAATTTTACGAATAACATACCTTGTTCAACATTTTGCAAATCAATTTGTTTTGTAAGCATTCTATTGTGCAATTCAACTGTAAACATAAAGGTATAATATTATAATCAATTATGAGTATAACCAAACATAAATTCTGACACTTAATAAAACGAAAATTACCATCACTTATATGTGGTACATTATTTGAACCTCATGTCAATGCAGATGAAGTTCTTGTACCTGAACATTAATGTATTAAATAATAATAGATTATTAATTAATTCAAACGTAAGACCATAAACTGTAATAGAGAATGGTGTAGCCTGGGTAAATATAGAGTTGCTAATATTTCCAAGTATATTGACTTCATTAATTTTGGTTAAGCAAGAACTAAATTAATTTAAAATTATAATTAAATATGATATATTTTGTTCTAACCTGATTCAATTAGCGGTGTTCCATCCCGCTTATGCCTTATCACATTCATTCTCAATTTCCTCCTTTGTCGAGCTAATTTGTGCATGAAAATTAAATTCAAATATTAAAAATACATAAATTATGCTATTTCATACAACTTGTAAGAATACCATACCTTGTTCGACATTGTGCATATGATTTTGTTCTGTAAGCATGACATTGTGCAATTGAACTACAAATAAATAGTTATATCATAATCTACTTATTATAGATACTAAAACAAAATAAAATTTGATAATTAATAAAAAGGAGAGTAATAACAAAAAATTATACCGTAATTTTCTTGATCTGGAACACTTATAGATAAAAAATGAATTATGAACGTTTTGATCACTTCGGGGTAAATGCAAAGCCGACGGTGTAATATTGTGGTGTACTGCATAAATACATGGATATGTGTTACAAATTTAAAGCATAAGCAAAAAATTCAAAAGCACAATTATATGTTTTCATAGTTATAAAATAGTTAAATTTTGTTTAAATTTTATTTACAATCATGAAATTAAAGATATATTGTATTATATAACATCAAACATTTATTACAATATAGATGTTCGAATCGAATTAACCGAAGACTTTATCGAATAACATTACTAACCATTTGAAATGTCGGACATGGGGATACGACCACTAACGAATGAATTGGGACTAAGTTCAGGAATACATCCTGCATAATGACTATTTATATTCAAGTTCATATTTAAATTTATCGGGAAAAAAATGTGAAAGAATTGAATGCAATTTATTCACCTGGTCGATTTGAAATTGTCCGTTGTCGTTTATCCCTAATAACAGCCAATCTCAACGCTCTGTTATGTCGAGTTAATTCGTCTATAACAAAATCACCCTGCAAAATCATATATCTATTCAAATTAAAACTTATATATTTATTACAGTGTAATCAGATGTAATACACAAAACAGATATCGTTCGCAGGGTTTCAGAATATAGGCCTAATACATACCAAAATATAGATTATGTACTTATTAAAAATATATTAAATAAACATTATATAATTTCTTTGTATTATTAAATTATAATACAAAATTATAAATAATCAATGGACATATGGGCCAAAAATAAAAACAACGTAAATAACTTAATAATTTAAAATACAAATAATCTCTTTTTAAAGCATAACAAAATAACAAAAATATTTCAATACTAAATAGATTAATGGGTTAATGATCCTTCTTTACAATAAAATATACAAATAATACACGATCCACTTGTATAATCCCGTGTCATGTTTCTTCAACAATATCTGGGCCCAATCTAAACCAATACCTGACCCAATTTTGATCTCCCTTGGCCCAAGCCCAATATCACCTATCAGAATACCTAATACCCGAAACCCTAATCTCACTTTATTCTTTCTCTCTATGCCGCTTCTCTTCTCTGCTTCTTCCCTCTTCCATTTCTAGGGTTCTGGGTAACTTCAATCTTTCCATTTCGAACTTTGAATCTATTATGGGCCGCTTCTCTTCTCTCCTTCTACCACCTTCCATTTCCAGAGTTACCATTTTCAATCTTTCCAGATAAAATATCAACCTTTCTTTCCGATTTCATCTTCCATTTTCGTCATCATCAAACTTCACTCAAGCGCAGAATGAACATATCCATTTTTATTCTTCCTCTAAATTACCTTAAACAATATCGATTTTGTCTTCCTATGTTCCCCAGAACCCTAAACATTCATAATCTCGAAGAAAAAAAGTAAGCGTTCTTAGATCTGTTTCAAACGACCCTAAAAAATCCAGAACCCAATGTCGATGTTCTCGAAAGTTCACATGCAAAGAAAAGATGTACTAAAAGATGTCGCCAGAGATGGAGGTTCATTATTAGATCCGGAAGAAGAGGGTGATTTTGAGATCCAGATCTTTCAAAGGTAATATTTATTTCTCTCTGTCTCTTTGTCAGTCTCTGTCTTGATCTCGATCTAAGTCTCTTTATCGCTCTTTTTATTTAAACCTATATATTTTCTTCTCTGGCACCAGATCTAATGTTAGTATTCATTTCATTTGGTGGAAACATGTTTCTGCGTTGGAGATCTGGAAGAACAAACAGACGCATATGATGAAGAAATTTGGAAGAATATTCTGGCAAACTCCAGAACCGATAAATGTAAATTCTTCCTTCTCTCTCTCTCTCTTTCACTTTCTCTGGAAATATTTGGATATTTAAAATGCTTAAATTTCCAAAATCATGTTTCTAATAAACTCAACTATCAACAGCTTTCGTGTAATTCATTGATTTCATACATTTGAGCAAGACTGTTCTTCATCTGTTCTGTGTGAAAAAAATTTGGTTTTTTTTATGAGGTAAAATCTGATATTATATGAAAACCATATTAAAATCTGATATTAGATAAAACCGATTCTACATTGTAATAATATTATATCAAACCCGATCCACTTTAATAGTTATAAATTTTCGGATTCTTATTCACATACTATGGGATTATTACAATATGGGCTTTTGGCCCAATTACTATGTTAAACAACCTATATAATTAAGTTTAAAACATTATGGGCTTTTTGGCCCAATTACTATGTTAAACAACCTATACAAATAAGTTTAGCGACCTATAATAATGCATGTAAGTGAATGGGCTTATTGGCCCGACTAATGTTTTTTTGCATATTAATACTTCTAACAAAAATATAAACATTTAGTCCTAAGTGTAGTCTGAAAAGTATATTTTTTTTAAAAGAATATGTATATGTCACAGATTAGAAGGTGTCTAGAAAATCATGTAAAACATTTTAACCGGCACTATTATGGGCTTATTGGCCCAAATATATTTTAACCCACTATAATGAGACTACAACAATTGTAATGGGCTAATTGGGCTTAAATTTAAAGGCTCAATTTTGAAGCCTCGAAAATTAAAAATATCTTTCCAAATCTGTCTAGAGGTTTCGATTAAACCAAAAGGAGGTGAAAAGTCTATTTCTCTGACACCTTTAACTATTTCTCTTTCTCTGTGTCCTCTCTCTATTTCTCTTTCTTTTTCTATGAATTGATCCTCTATTAAGCTTATAGAACAAAGATAATAATTTTTTTAATAAAAATAGAGGATGTACACTATAATATTATATAGCATGCAAAAAAAGAGACAAAAGAGAAATGAATATAACGTAAAGAAATTTCTCTTTATCGTTCTCTGTGTCCTCTCTCTATTACATTTATCGTTCTCTGTGTCCTCTCTCTATTTCTCTTTCTTTGTCTATGAATTGATCCTCTATTAAGCTTATAGATCCAGATCCAAAACCTCTCTGTGTCCTCTCTCTATTTCTCTTTCGTTGTCTCTGTATCCTCTATCAAGCTTATACATCCAGATCCAAAACCTAAAGATCATTTATCAAGCTTATGGTTTTGTACATTACATTTGCTGGAAACAAGATTCTGCGTTGGAGATCTGGAAGAACAAACCTAAGCGGTTGATGAAGAAATTTGGCAGACTATTCTGGCAAACTCCAGAAACGATAAATGTAAATTCTTCCTCTCTCCCTCTTTGACTTTGTCTGGAATTGCACGGGATATTTGAAATGCTTAAATTTTCATAATCATGTTTCTAATAAACTCAACTATCAACCGGTTTTGTCTAATTCATTGATTTTATACATTTGATCAAGACTGTTCTTTGTGGAAAAAAAATTGTTTTGGAAAATTTATTTTTATGAGGTCAAATATGATATTATATGAAAACCGTATTAAAATCTGATATTAGATAAAACCGGTCCTACATTGTAATAAATATTAGGGGTTTTTACAGAAAACCACACGTTATATGTCATTATTTGCACGAAACCACCCGTTATATCGATATTTACTTTAAACCACCCAATTATCTATCTCCGTTAACACAAAACCACCCAGAGCCATCTGCCGTCCACTTTGTCGTTAAATGTGTAAAATGTCCCTTTTGCCCTCGCTTTTTTTTTAAATTACAAAACTACTCTCATCCCCTACCTCCGGCCATCGACGGCGAACGGTGGCAGAAGGTGGTCAGATTTGTCGATTTTCAAAGGGAAAGGTTTGAGCGAGACCGAGAGAGTTTTTTGGCGAAATTGGGTACCTTAGGGTTTTGAAGCCCGGCGCGCTGTACGTCTCGTACGAGTGGGTGACGACGGACAAGTACAAGGGGGAGGACGCCGAGCACGTCGAGGTGATTCAGGGGATCGAGAGGGGCGACGCGCTTCCGGGGCTCAGGAGCTACTCCGACATCGCGGAGACGGCGAGGAAGGTGGCGTTCGAGGTGGTCCAGGAGAGGGATCTGACGGCGCCGCCTTTGCAACCGTGGTGGACGAGGCTCAAGATGTGGAGGATCACCTACTGGCGCAACCACATCGTGGTGGTGGTGCTGTCGGCGCTGGGACTCGCGCCCAAGGGGACGGTGGACGTTCACGAGATGCTGTTCAAGACCGCCGATTACCGCACACGAGATGTTGTTCACGAGATGCTCTTCGTGTTCTTGGCCTGAACATGATTTAGATCTCTTTTGGTCCTAATTACAAAAACATCCTTGTTTTTCCAAAAGTGTAAAATTTGCCCCTAAAATCTAAAAAAAAAATTAAAATTAATATCTAAAATTCCCATTAGTTTATATAAATAAACTTTAAGTTATTTACATAGCTTAGCCAAAATTTAGATGTAAGGAATAAAAGATTTAAAAAAAAAGCGAGGGCAAAAGGGATATTTTACACATTTAACGGCAAAGTGGACGGCAGATGGCTCTGGGTGTTTTTGCGTTAACGGAGATAGATAATTGGGTGGCTTAAAATAAATATCGATATAACGGGTGGTTTCGTGCAAATAGTGACATATAACGGGTGGTTTCCTGCAAAAAACCCTAAATATTATATCAAACCTGGTCCACTTTAATATTTAAACATTTTCGGATTCTTATTCACATAGTATGGGAATAAAACATAGTGGGATTTTTGGCCCAATTAATATGTTAAACAACCGTTACAATTAAGTTTAGCGGGCTACAATAATGAATGTAACGATTCTAATGGGCTTAAATTTAGTTTAGCGGGCTATATGTCACAGATTTGAAGAAGTGTATATAAAATCCTGTAAAACATTTTAACGGCACTATGATGGGCTTATTGGCCCAAATATATTTTAACCCAATTTAATGAGACTGTAACGATTCTAATGGGCTAATTGGGCTTAAATTTTAAGGCCCAATTTCCAAGCCTCAAAATCGACTTAACATATTTCTGAATCTGTTACTTTAACAACATCTTTCTCTGAATTACTTTAACTATTTCTATTTCTCTGAGACCTTCATCTCTCTCTCTCTCTCTCTCTCTCTCTCTCTCTCTCTCTCTCTCTCTCTCTCTCTCTCTCTCTCTCTCTCTCTCTCTCTCTCTCTCTCTCTCTCTCTCTATTTAACATTACCATATCACTATATATCTCTATATTTCTAGAACTCTCTATTTATCTCTCTTAGTATGAGATTTGCAGATATCTTAATTTTTTTAACTTCTTTCTCTGCGAGGGTTTAAACCAAACACACTTTACACCAACAAAGGTATACAGATAACAAATACACTTATGCCATCAAGGAGGAAGTTATGGAAGACTCTCTACCAAATGTAAGTGTTTAAATTCTTTCTTCCATGACGATTAGTCTCACATTGAAATGCATCATTCATTCTGCATAGATATAAAAAAGTTTATTTGTATGATTCTTGTTTGCTGTAAGTATAATATTTGTTTTTGGCATGATTTTTTTTAAGTGTTTAATTGAAGGATGTTGAATTGAAGATGAACTAAACACTAAAACTAAACACTAAACAAACTACAAAACACATCCTAAAAACAAAAAAGTAATGCAAACTGATGTGCACAGATTATATTGAAATCAATATTCTTATAAGATATAAAGAACAATAGTATACATGTAACATTAGCATATGGAATAACAGATGTAACTAACCTTTGAAAATGCTATTGTATTAATGATTGCTACTGAGCACTCCAGGTGTAACTAATAAGATCAGTGAATTTTAAATTGGGAACTTGAACTTCAATCTTTTGATATTCTGAAAGGTAACACTTTTCATATTGCCAAATCTTGAGTTTACACATTTTTTACAGATTATAACTCCTATTCTAATTACATAATATCTGAATCTTTTGCATGCATTCAATTAAACATAAAAGCTCCAATGTAGATGCTTCTGAAAGGAATCTAAACCTGATATCATGTTTAACCTAAGGATGAAACACCTGTAAAGGTTTGTGTACTACTTACTTATAATTTACTAATTTTACACTTAATAATTTGTGTATATAGTAATTACTGACATGGTCCTATTTAATTTTATCAATTATAGGTGTCATATACAAAACCATGATATCAGGTTCTGAACTAAAGAAGTCAGATTTACATATTATACTATTCAATCAGGCCATCCTTATCTGCTTGATACATTATTATTTATTTTCTAACAATTGCATAAATATTTTACAAACTAACTTATTTATTCTTGTTACAGTAATGCATGATGGACATTGGTATGGACACAGAAAAAATTCTGATTTGTTAAGCAATTTTTTGAAAGAGGACTAAAGGTATGACTACTATACTACTATTTACATATTTGGATACTTTAATTAAAATCTTAATGCTTACTGATAGTAATATTTCTTCCATTACAGGTTGCACCATCTAATCTGTAATATACATCTCCTAAATTGATTCAAGCTTTACTATAAGGTCATGGTTTCATAAATTGACTTTTTATACTTAACTGATTTACATCTTTTTCTTGTACTTACTTCATTTGTTTATGATATAGGAATCATTTGGAAGCTCATGCTGAACTCAAAAAACAAATTTGGATAATAATAAATAGGGAGAATTGCAAAAACTATCAGAATTCCATAGGCCATTTGCAAAAATATCATCTTTTAGAAAGTATTGCATAAATGTCATAAAGCTGCAGAATTCTGTTTTTAGAAAAAGATAAATTCATATTTGTTTTTACTTTTTTCTTTTGATAAAACTCTACTTTTAAAAATTTATAATTACTCTTACAATTACTAATCTCGTTTAAACAAATACTATATTTCCCTCTCCTTCGTCCTCACAGCCAAGTCCGTCTGCTTGAAGACTACAGCTCTTCCTCTCTCCGGCGAACTTGCGCCGGAATTCGCCCATAGCTTTCACCAACTCTTCCTCTGTTCGTATCCCTCTTCTCCGCTCAGTGCCTAATGCTCAATTTCTGTCTAGCTCCCCTCTCTCCTCTTCTCCTCTGTCCCGTTGTTGTCCTCTATCCAACTCCCATCTCTCCCTCTGTAGCGTGGACGATCAATTGAGGCACGGAGGGGGTCGAAGAAGGCGACCCAGGGTCATCGCCATTTTCGTCCTCTGTTCGATCGAGTTCGGAGAAGGCTCGTAAGCCTAGCCCAAACCATTTGCAGTTCAAGTAAAGGTCTTCTAATTTGAAAGAAAAAAACATCAATTCTTGATCTCTTTCTAGCATTTCTACAAACAGCTGGTGCTCAACAATGGTGGAAGATGAATCACGCTCGAATTGTTTGATTTGATTCAACAATGGCGGAAGATGGATCACGCTTGAATCGTCTCATCGTCCGCCTGTGTCTCTCTCCTTTACAGACTCATTTCCGTCTACCTCGGTGCCGGCCACACCTTCTATGCACAGAAGATACTCTGTCATCTCCCAACCCCAAAACTATTCTCCATCAATTTCATGTTAAAGTGTTTCTCCGAGGCCAAAAACCTAGAAAAAGCTGCTTTCCCTCTTTTTAAGATCTTACTTGCCAGGACCCGGCCTAGACCAAACATCTACACTTAGCCTTCGAGTTGAAGGCCTGCTCGGAAGGTTCAGCCTTCATTGCGGGTGAGCAGGTGCACGCACAATCCTTCAGATCTGGGTTGTCGTCGAGCCCCTTTGTTCAGACCTCACTGGTGAATTTGTATGTCAAATGTAGCATGACCGGGTCTGCTCAAAAGGTGTTCGATGAAATTACTGAGAGAAATGTGGTTGCTTGGAGCGCGTTGATTAGTGGCTACGTTAGAAATGGGATTGTGAATGAAGCTCTGGGTTTGTTTAGGGAAATGCAGCTTGTGGGTGTTCTTCCGGATGAGGTGACTGTGGTTAGTGTGATTTCAGCTTGTGTTGCTTCTGGTGCATTAGACACTGGTAGATGGGTACATGCTCATATTAAAGTCAAAATTATTGTAGCTGCTGGTGTTAGTGATTCAGGACTTGATGACATTGCTTAATGATTATGCTAAATTAGCTGCCGGTGTTTAGAGTTATAAATGCAAATTAAGTGAGCATCTGCAAGTATGCAATATCTTTGGAATTTGATGTGCATAGTCTCTTATATTTGTGTTGTGTAGATAGAATGGTTGACAACATGAGAACGCCTTTCTGGTATGCATGAAGTTGTAGTGACCAAAAGGACATTAGAAGTAGTTAAATTTGAACAAGATCTCAGTCTCTGGAGAGTTTCTTCGATCGAGTATTATTCCACCTCAAAGAGGGTTGCGGTGGGTTGAGGCCAAGAACAACGGACTCTTTTAAGTAGCTCGTTGGTTAGTCGAATGACAATCCCATGTAGCAAGGGCGGTGTTGTTGGGTTTGTGACGCTGCAAGGTTTCTCCGAAGATAGGTCGCAGAGTCTAGGATCTTCCACCGACGTTGAAAAAGAGCTTCAAAGTGGCATAGTTACTGGTTTTCTATGCACAACGTGGGCCGATACGGAGGTGATTTGAGGTCATTCGGGGGTGATTTTAAATAATTCAAGAGTTGGGTTTAAGTAACTTGAGCATGGCGAAGACGATGGTGTGGTCAGAATTTGAATTGAATGAATCGAGAGGTGTTTTTCTTGGGGTCGAACAAGACTTGGTGGTGATGTATATAAGCGATGAACAAGATACTTTAAAACATCAAAGCATTATGTATTTTATCAGACCATATGTGTACGAAGTCAGGCCACATTTATACGAAGTCAGGTCAATGTTCTGTTATATCACAAAATTTCAAATGTTAGTTGATTTTAAATTTTAGGACAATATTCACTTTATCAGACCACATTTGTACATAGTCATTTCAATACTCTGTTATATTGACTTTAAATTTTAAACTTATTTTCCCTATCTCTTACCATAGTCATGTGTATATTTATAAATTTAAAGAAATAATTTTCTATTAAAAATCATATAATTTTACATTTCAGTTACGTAATTACAAGCATTATAGCATAAATCTCCATTCTACTTGGGTCGATACATAGGTGATTTCAAATGGCGAAGACAATGGTGTGGTCAGATTTTGAATTGAATGAATCGAGAGGTGTTTTTTTTTGGGATCGAACAAGGCTTGGTGGTGATGTATATGTCCAAATGTGACCTGATAAAGTGAATATTGCTTTGACATTTAAAATCGGATAACATTTAAAATTTGTGATATAACAGAGCATTTGTAATACCCCGCATTTTTGTAAGGGTATTTTGAATTTTTCTTATGCCCGTATTACTAGACGGATTAAATTCAGGGAAGATAGGACATTTTGTAATATGTTTGAGCTCTGTAAATTTTTCTGAGTAATATAAAATACAGTTGAAGCACTTTCTGGGTAACTTGTCGTTCGCGTACAAGTTTAGTTAACCCGGGGTTAACGTTTAACTTATCCCTAAGTGTCCGGATAAGACAAACCAGAACCGGCTTGAGCCGCACCCCGCGGCACCAAGGACGCCGCACCCCGCGGCAAGGGCCAGGACGCGAGTCGGTTGGGTAGGCTACCGCACCCCGCGGTGCACAGGCCGCCGCACCCCGCGGTAAACGTCGGAGTCGTCTCTGCAGAGGCTTTCGCCGGTGTGTCAGACGGGAGGTGGCAAGTGGATTTCGGGAGCTATCTCTTTGTCCCCTTCCTTGCCCCCCAAGTATTGGATTGTTGGGGCTTATATAAAGGAGTGTGAGATCAGATGGAGGAGCTCTCCATCACCTTCATCATCTTCCTTTGCTCCTCTCAAAATCCACCATTTTCAAGCTTTTCTTCAAGCTTTTCGTGGGGCATTTTCTTGGTGAAGAAGGGTGCCCCTAGTACCTTTGGAAGGTTGTGGGTTGTTGGGAGATCAAGCTTCAAGCTTTCGTGGTCGAAGAGAGGCGTTTTGGTAAGATTTCGCCATTAACGCAGCTGCGAGCTCACCTCTGTCATGCTCACCGCACCCCGCGGCACCAAGGCTACCGCACCCCGCGGTAAGCTTGGCCGGGTGTGTGTTCGTGTGTGTGACATTGGCGAGGCTCGTTTCCTTTGATTTGTTTCCCGATTCCTTTAGATTCGATTATATAGATGTTGAATCTAACTTAGGGTCTCGTTGTGGGTCGTTTCTTTGGGATTTATTATTCCAGATCTGTTCCAGTTTCGGACCCATGAACCCGTTTCTAAGCTTTGTTCAAGCTCTCGCCGAATCTACTCCAGGAAAGTGACGGTTCGCTCTTGCTCATCATTCCATACTTTCATTAATTATCAATTGTTTTGTTGTTAATTAATTTGGGATGATTCTTAATTATGTTGGGAACAGTTTTGATAACTTTATGTGATTAAAAGATGATATTATAATAGGTTGTATATTCTGCTAGAACCGACGCTAGTATAGAGATATATTGTGCAGGTGTAGGCCGTGATGGCTTTGATGTGATTTTATTGTGTGTTTATCTGTGTGTATAGATTGTTAAATCTATGGTGATTGCCAGGTGTGCATAGATATAGATAGTTTGTGCAGGTTGGGCCGTGATGGCTCTGTGTGATTTGGTTGTGTGTTTAACTGTGTAGTTAGCACGAGTATTCGTAGGGACGATGGATGAAGGTCCAGTCGTTTCTTTATAATAATTGGTGAGTCATGACTAACTTCTATACTCGAGTGGAGTGTAGAAGTGGTGCACTCTGCAGGTGTCACAAACCCCGGTTCGATATGTGTCCCGCGAGTGGCGAGACATATATGTTAAAAGCTTATAACGTGATGTGTGTGTGTGTGTGGTAATTTAATAAGATAAGTGCCGGTGAGTATGCACATAATTAATATGCCTTGGCGAGTAGTGCAGCTAAGCGCTAGTGCAGTTAGGAAAAACTCGTCTTAGTTGTAAATCGCTCGTATGCGATGCTGTGATGCTGTGTTTGTGTGTTTGTTTAAGTTTCCCAACATTTGTCATTATTTCCGTTAAGGCTCATTTCATTTTGGAGTCTTCTTTTGGGATTGATTGCTGTGAGACTCGGTCTCCAGAATCTTCTCTTGTGCATACCTCTTGTTATTCCAGTAGGAGTATGGTGGTTGACTATCATCATCGGTTATTATTCAAGAAGCGATGAGTCTAACCTAATACGACTGCTTCGAACCACTCTGCTTTATTCCCTTGCTAGTCTATTCATTTAGACTAACCAACCGTAATTATTCCTTGCATGGTTGACTGGTGTCATCCGTTCGATTCGGCACATCAGGAGTGTTGAAGATCCGAGAAGGCTAGAGCGACTATGAGGATGAACGGTGTTTTCGACAAGTTGTTTTGTCGTTGTATTTAAAAGACTTCCGCTGTGTTATTTTGTATTTTGTTAAAGACTTCCGCTGTATTTATTTCTGATTATGTATTTTTGATGTTTTTGGTCGTATTTGGAATTGTGTTGACATTCCGCGACCGTGGTTTAATAAAAGTTACGATATTTGGTATTGTAACTGGGTTTTGATAGTTATATCGTTTGGAAAAGCCTGGGGTGACTTCGGGGTTTTCGTCCGGAGTCATCGGCAGTAATACTTTCAAATGGGGTGAAATTTGGGGGTGTTACAGCATTAACCTGATTACGTATACATGTGGCCTGATAAAGTGAATATCACTCATCTTGAACTACATAGCATTACATAATATTTCTCTTATAAAAACTCGTAAATATTTTGAGTGGTTATCAATTCAACGAGATACTAAACACTTACATGGAACAAAGATGCCAAATCATGATATCCATCTTCTCTTTTCGCGGTTATTCTCAAGAAGACATTAACCTGATTCATACAAAAGTTCAATCTCATGTGAATTGAGAATAGTTCAAATTGGCAGATTAACTACAATGCAAAGACAACATTAACATGATTGGGACAAAAGCTCAATTTCCTCATTTTTTATACTTGCCCCTATATGCCCATAAACCTATTTAACGTTGTAGGAAAAAGTTACAACCTATAAACCTATTTAATTCGTGCTCATATGTCCATTGATTATTTCTCTGAAATTGCTCTGAAATTTAATAGAGCATTAACCTGACTACGTACACTTGTGACCTGACAAAAGAAATAATGCTCTGAATTTAAAATTGGCTAACATTTGAAATTCTGTGATATAACAGAGCATTGACCTGACTTCGTATAAATGTGACCTGACTTCGTTTAAATATGGCCTGACAAAGTGTAACACCCCGGGCCAGAGGTGTTACAGTGTCATAGTCCCGAAGGACTATAAGGCGATTTAAAGAAAAGAAAATCCAAACTCTTCCAAATACCCAAAGGTTAACAACCTGAAAATTTCCTGTTCAAGTTTAAAACAACGCTTAAACCTATCATCCAGTTTAATGCATCAATTTATATCCAAAACAACGGAAGCGAATATAACATTTTCAAATTCGATGCAAACTGAAACTTTAACTGTGAAGACACATCTGTGATCCAGAACCCGCTTGTTGCTGCAAACCTGCAAAGCGTAATTGACTGGGGGACCCGATACCCCAGCCAACCGCGACACGTAAACCGAAGTTGGTCAGTCTTCCATCAAGACTGACAAGACTCCTCAAGCCAAAACAGTTTAAAAACACATAGCATTGTCACAACAATCCAATCATGTCAAACAACAACCTACCACACAATATATATATAACTATACTTAACCAATATCACACCGACCAACCAACCACATATCAAACCTATACGCACATTATCACATAACAATTCATTTCTCATATTTATTCAGTTCTTCACTATGCTAATAGGTTCAATTCAACTTTCAATCAACTCAGGTTCACAACCTTGATTAGTTACAATCAATCACTATAACCTCATTCCCATCACAAGTACAAACGAAAGAAACGATCAATCTAACTTCGCTGACACATCCAATTCAACTTTCACAAATATCCACTCAACCATCTTGGTAATTAATCCACATATCACATAACCCTCTTTCCGCAACAAGCTACTGGCAACAACTACAAGATACAAAATTTCACAACCACAACCAATGGCCAACAATGGCCCACAACCGCAACTAATACCAATCAACATCCAACTCAAACCAATACCAAGCACACGGTCAAAATTCATCAACACAACCACTTAGTCACGCGCACAACCAATATCATCACAAAACTACTTAATCAGTACACAACCAATATTCATCTAAAAACCAACACACACACACTTGTCAACACACAATTGCCAACACACACAATTGTCAACACACAAACAACAATCAATCACACACAATTGCCAACACACAACTGTCAACATACACATAACAGTCAATCACATAATTGTCAACGCACACATAACAGTCAATCACACAATTGTCAACGCACACATAACAGTCAATCACACACAATTGCCAACACACAATTGTCAACGCACACATAACAGTCAATCACACAATTGTCAACGCACACATAACAGTCAATCACACAATTGTCAATGCACACATAACAGTCAATCACACACAATTGTCAACGCACACATAACAGTCAATCACACACAATTGCCAACACACAATTGTCAACACATACAATACAACACACACAACTACCAAACAAACGGGTGAGACATCACCCCGGCCTATCCCATGTTGACCCGCACCCTCAAGGTGGGAAAGCAACCATGGAGGACCTGGACCAGCCACCCCTTCCGGTGCCGCCCAGTCCCAACATATCCCATGTTGGCCCGCACCCTTAAGGTGGGAAGACAACCATGGAGGACCTGGACCAGCCACCCCTTCCGGTGCCGCCCAGTCCCAACCTATCCCATGTTGGCCCGCACCCTTAAGGTGGGAAGACAACCATCCACAACTAGCTACAATCAACTATCACACCAACATCCAGGCAAACACAACCCAAGGCAACAACAACTAACGCGTTCAACCATATCAACACAAAACCAATAATCCAGCACATAACCAATATCCGTCAACAAACCAACAATTATTCACACAATCAATCCACAACAATCGATCAACAACAACCAACAACTAACCGACAATCAACGGCAACCAACAGCTACAACCAATATCCGACAACAAAACCAATAACCAACAAACAACCAATATCCGACAACAAACCAATAACCAACAAACAACCAATGTCCGACAAGAGACAAATACTAAAACACACACACACACATTCAACCAAATTATTCCACAATCAATAATCCAAATTAACTTACTCAGGCAAAGATAAAATCAATTACTGAACCAGATAGGAAGCAAAAGTAATTTTATAAAAATATACGAAAGGTTAGCAAGAATCCTCTTGCCTTAAACTCGTCAACCACGACCTCAGAGATCTCCAATCAATCCGAACGAACCTGCGAAATCAATCCGAGCAAATTCCTGACATTAATTACTCATACAAATCCACTACTAACAAATTCCCAAATTTCCAACTCTTAATTAATTGTTCCATAATTAATTAATCAACCATCCAAATTCAACCCCAAACTTATACCTCACTTAATTAGCAAACCACACACAATCCAACCCAAGGATCAAAATCAATTAATTGCTGCATAACCCCAACGAATCAACCAAACTCTGCTTCCCAGAATTTCAGCAACAATACCACTTTAGAAAATTCAAATTGAACCCATAAGCTCACCTCGTCGACGACCACCGCAAGCCACACCGGGAAGGGCACCTCGTCGCCGGCGATCTCATCCACCACACAACCACAGCGGCCACGAACTGCACCCACACCAGCTCTACGCAGCTCGACCACAACAACACCAGCGGACCCGCAACCAACACCAGCGGACAACATCAAAACGAGGAGGAGCGGTGACTGGGTGGCTCACCGGAGAGGTTGGGCAGAATAGGGGAGGAAGACGACGTCGGGCTTCACCGGGGATGCGCGAAACAGGGGGGCTCGCCGGCGAAGGAAGAACGGGCTCCTGAGAGAGACGAGGATGGGCAGGGATACGGTGCACAGAGAAAGCCCCACGAGAGAGGAGGAGAAGCAAAAAATGGAGTTTTGCTGTTCTGTCGTTCGGCTCCCTTGCAGACATTTAGCCCAATCCTTAAAACTCAATCCAAATCCCAAATTCGAAGTCGGTCTTGGCTTTTTTTTATATATATATATATACAGATATATCCATATATATATATCGGGTATTTCACAAAGTACATAATGCTCTATTATGTAACAAAATTTACAAAAATGAAGTTTTAAATGTTAGTCGTTTTAAATGTCAGAGCAATATATATTTTATCAGACCAATGTAAATTTTATCAGACCACATTTATAGTGAGGCACTGAAGAGTGTACAAGAAATTCAAATGCTAGCCGATTTCGAATTTCAGAGTAATATTCAATTTATCAGGCCACAGTTGTACCTTGTCAGGCCACATTTGTACGTAGTCAGGTCATTACTCTGTTATATTACTTACCTTTAAATTTGAAACACTTAAATTTGCATTTATTAGTTATGGACCATTATAGAGTACCAGTTTTGCACCACCAAGGTATGACACGAATGAGGCATAGTGATCCGCGTTCAACTTCAGTGTTTATTCAAGATCAAAGTAACCCATGTGGACATCACCACCAAGCCTTGTTCGACGAAAAAAAAACATTTCGATTCATTAAATTCAAGATCTGACCACACCATCGTCTTCTCCATGCTCAAGTTACTTAAACCCTGAGCACACCATCGTCTTGTTCATCGCCTATATATATCACCATCGTCTTCTCCATGTTCATTCAAGATCAAAGCGAAGAATTCAGGGTACATCTCGATGCACAACTACTCTATAGCTCAAGTCTCGTCGACTGGCTTTACTGCCGTCGGGCCCGGGCTCGATCTTCTCAGTCACCACGAGGCGGAGGACGTGCTGGTAGACGACAAGGATTCGAGGGCCCTCTACGGGGTCCACGGGGGATGATCGGCTTCGGAGGCGGCGGTTGTGGGTTTTTTGTACAAGTGGGTGAACGACAAGAATTTCAAAGAAAGCAAAGAGAGAAGAGTGAGAAGTAGCTTTGATGATGAGAGACGCAAGCGTCAGTGGAGGAAGAGGAGGTGGCAAGGATGAAGAGTCACCGACGAGGAAGAGTCTGCGTGCGTCGACGAGGAAGTGAGGAAGAGGTACAATGAGATTTGGAATTAATTAGGGTTAGATTAGTAGGATTAAGATTTTATTTTACCTTTTCTTTTTAGAAAAAAAATTACCAGAAAAACTACTAGAAAATGTACAAAAAGTTGGTACTTTTGCAATACTTTTCAAAAGATGGGTTTTTTTGCAAGTTGGCTTTGAAACTTCAGAGCATTATGTACTTTATCAGACCACATGTGTACGAAGTCAGACTACATTTATACGAAGTCAGGTCAATGCTCTGTTATATCACAAAATTTCAAATGTTAGCCGATTTCAAATTTCAGAGCAATATTCACTTTGTCAGGCCACATAAGCGGGAGCCTTTATGGCACTGGGGTAATGTTGTTGTTGTTGTTGTTGTGTGCTCTGTTATATCACAGAATTTCAAATGTTGTACTTTGTCAGGCCACATTTATACGAAGTCAGGTCACATTTATACAAAGTCAGGTCAATGCTCTGTTATATCACAAAATTTCAAATGTTACATAACAGAGCATTATGTACTTTGTCAGGTCACATTTATACGAAGTCAGGTAATATGTATATTAAGTCAGGTCAATGGTCTTTTATTTCATAACAAAGCATTGAGAAGTAAAACTCATACAGTTTACTTTATCAGACCACATTTATACTTTATCAGGTCATATTTATACGAAGTCAGGTCAATGCTCTATTATATCACAAAATTTCAAATGTTAGCCAATTTCAAATGATGTCGTTCGGATGTGATTTCAAATGATTTAAGAGTTGGGTTTAAGTAACTTGAGCATGACGAAGACGCTTAGTGGTGATGTATATAGAGTATTATTCACAAGATACTTTAAAACTTCAGAATATTATGTACTTTATCAGACCACATGCGTACGAAGTCAGGCCACATTTATATGAAGTCAGGTCAATGCTCTGTTATATCACAAAATTTCAAATGTAAGCCGATTTTAAATTTCAGAACAATATTGACTTTATCAGGTCACATTTATACAAAGTCAGGCCACATTTAGACAAAGTCAAGTCAATTTCAAATGTTAGCCGAATTCAAATTTCAGAGTAATATTCATTTATCAGGTCATATTTATACATAGTCAGATAATTATTCTGGTATATTAATTTTAAATTTGAAACAAACGTTGGTTGATTCCGTAATGTAAATTTAAATGTATCTTTGCATAATCAGGGGTCTATAAGTATGAGCTTATATTTAGATAGGATCACTACTTAGTAGCAATATACACAAGAACAGTAAATCCATAATCTGATCACTTATATAGGTCCATTCCTGCAATTTTTTGTCTCACTTATATAGGCCACCATCAAGCCATGTTCAGCCCCAAAAAAGACCCCTCTAAAGCCATTAAATCCATAATCTGATCACTCCATCGTATTTCTCATGTTCGAGTTAGTTGAAATCGACTCTTGAATCGTCTCAAACCATCTCCGAACGACAT
The DNA here is from genome assembly GCA_027886185.1 of Rheum nobile. Taxonomy (NCBI): domain Eukaryota; kingdom Viridiplantae; phylum Streptophyta; class Magnoliopsida; order Caryophyllales; family Polygonaceae; genus Rheum; species Rheum nobile. Next base: position 1,448,832 of record WOAB01000500.1, on the reverse strand, counting down.
CGAAGCACCTCTGAACTTGTCATGTTGTGCACAAAAGACCGAAAGACCATGCCACTTTGAAGCATTATTATGATGCATGTGGAGTATTATAGCCTCTGCGACCCATTTTCGAAGAAACCTTGCAGCGCCACGAATCCAACGGTATCGGCCTCACTCCATATTGTCGTGGTTTGAACCGCCAATGAGTCGCTCAAAATAGACTAGACGAAAGTGGGCAACAGTGAATCAATTTGACCTTTGGGGGAAATTTGCTGTTGTTTTTCAAGTTAAGAAAAGTTGTTTAATTTTTTTAGTAAAACAACATCGTTTTGATTTGCACCAAACGACGTCATTTTGCCACTGTTTTTTTTTTTTTAAAAGGCTTAGGGTTCAGTTGAACCCGTCTTCCTCCTTCTAACGTAACAACCTCCATTAATGGAGCTCCAAATTCTGCAGATGGAGGGGGGCTAAAAGTGCCGGCGTCCGGATCCTTAGCTATTCTCGGCGATTCCTGGGGGTGAAGCGGGGGCGGCCGACGATGGTGTAGCAGAAAACAGAGAGAAGGAAGAGGGTTTTACTCCGAGATTTGGGATTAATTGGATAGCAGAGGAGGAAGATAGACGAGGAAGAAAGAGGACTAAAAGTACTGTATTTGTGAGTAATTAGTGTGATATTTGTAGGATTAAGATTTTTTTTAAACTTTTCTTTTTAAAAGTTGTAATGATTTATTTGATTTTTAGATTTAAAAGAAAAGTTAAATTTAACCTTTATCAATAACAAAAATATCAGAAACCGTACAGAAATCTAGTAGTTTTGCAATTCTTTTGAAAATCTTGGATTTTTGCAAGTTGCTTTAGCAAATCTGGTATTTTTGCTAATGGGCCTAATAAATATATAGAAAAGGAGACCTAAAGGTATGTCTTCTATACTAACATTTAGTGTAGTAATATCTAGAAATAGTATATTAAGTAGTTTAGCAGTAAACTAAATATAAGACTTGTAATTTTCTGATTCATTTCTAAACCAAATCATTTATGTGACAAATAAGATGCATAGAAGTTGTAAATCATACATTCATTGCATAATTCATGTCCACAAATTTACACAACTCATGTTCAAAAATCTGAATAACCTAAAGCATTCTACAGTAGGTCGAAGTTATTTAGATATAAACAAACACAATAAATATGAAATACCCCAAAAAGTTGAAAATGGCATTATGGTAAATTAATTAGGGATTTAATTAATTTGGGGATAAATGAGAAATTTGGGAGATAAATCCCCAAATCCGGTCCTTATCTCTCTCGGGTGAGCTGCTCCTTCCCGAACTCCCTCCTCCCAAATCCGATTCCCCTATGCCCAGCCCTCTTCTCCGACGAGCCGACCTCTCCCGTGCCCAGCCGAGCCAGCTTCTTCTCCAGCGTACCCGTCTTGGATCACACCGCTTCTCTGTTTTCTGGAGCTGTTCGCGGGTGTGGTTACAGCTCGTGTGGAGGCGTGCTGTTGCGGTTGTTGTGATGGTGTTGCTGTAGTGAGTCTGACGACAGAGGCGAGCCACCGACGAGGAGCCGCGAGCTGCTGTGCTCGCTGCTACTACTGAGGTGCTGTAACAAGCTACGGTTGAGCCGTGTTGCTGTCTTCGTGCAGCTGCTGGTGGCCGCTACTGTAACTCCGGCGACAAGGAAGCCAAATCTGGTGGAGAGATCAGCAGGCAACAAGGTAAATTGTGGGAAGGGTTTTCTTTCCTTCAATCTGAATTTTTGGACTGATTTCTGGGCATATTTGGTTTGAGATTGAAGGGAAATTTGGTGCAGATTTATATGCTTGGACAAAATTGGATATTAGGTTGATGTGGGGTTGATTTGTTTGCTGATCATGTAACGTGAATTGGACAGATTTGGTGTATTTGGGCAGATTTGGGTTGGATAGAATTATGTGTTGTTGATTTTGGCCTAATTAATTAAGGAATGATTTTAGGGTTTGAATTTGGGGGTTTGTTGGTTATGGATTGGATGAGTAATTAATGCCAGGGATTTGCTCGAATTGATTTCGCAGGTTCGTTCGGATTGACTGGAGATCTCTGAGGTCGTTGTGGTTCGACTTGAGGCAAGAGGATTCTTGCTAACCTTATATATTTTATAAATTGATTTATGCTTAGTTTATTTCATAAATTGTTTGACCATTACTTGAGCTATTTTATTGGTTTGATTGACTATATAATTGCTCGGGTGATAATGTGTGATGATGTGTGATGTGTGTGTGAGGATATGTGATAATGTGAGATGATGTGTGTGTGATGATATGTGATGATGTGTGTGTGATGATATGTGATAATGTGTGATGGTGTGTGATAAGGTGTGGTTATGTGATTTTGATTGTCGTTGTGTTGGTTGATTGGTGTCGGTATGGTGTGGATAGTGGGTTTTGGAGGTTGTGAATTGTCTCACCTTGGTGATGTGGGGGTGGAGACGGAGATGTTGTGAATTGTCTCACCTTGGTGATGTGGGGGTGGAGACGGAGATGTTGTGAATTGTCTCACCTTGGTGATGTGGGGGTGGAGACGGAGATGTTGTGAATTGTCTCACCTTGGTGATGTGGAGGTGGAGACGGAGGTGTTGTGAATTGTCTCACCTTGGTGATGTGGGGGTAGAGACGGAGATGTTGTGAATTGTCTCACCTTGGTGATGTGGGGGTGGAGACGGAGATGTTGTGAATTGTCTCACCTAGGTGATGTGGGGGTGGAGACGGAGATGTTGTGAAGTGGTAATTGTGTGAAAGGGTTGCTTGCGTACCTGATTAAGTGGTTGTTTGAAGTGATATATATGTATATCTTAATTGTTTGTGATTGGTTGAATATGAGTTGAGTTATCTTTCTTGGTTGCTTTGGTCAGATATGGTGATGACTAGTATATATTGATTATTGTTTGTATTGATTGAATGTTATGATGATGAAATGGGTATGTGCGTGTGATATGAATTGTCTTGTAGCGTATCTGATTAAATGTTGACGTGGTAGTCAAATATGACTAAATGTGATTAGTGTATGTTGACACGTGTGTATGTGTGTTGGATCGTGTGTGTGTTGGCTTGAATGTGTATGTGTGTGTGTTGGCTTGAATGTGTGTGTGTGTGTTGGATCGTGTGTGTGTGTTGGATTGAGTGTGTGTGAGTGTGTGTATATTGGTTGTGTGTTGAATAGTGGTTGTGATTGTGAGTTTCGTGTGTTATAGTTGTTGGTTGTAACTGGTCAAGGTGGTAAATTCTGTTGGTATGGTTGTTGTTGGTAACTGGTGGATTATGAAGGTTGGTTGCGTTGTTTGACTGTATAGATTGGTTTCCCATCTTGAGGGTGTGTGCCAATGCGAGTTGAGTTTGAGGTATGAGTTGCAGTCGAGGTTGACGAATCGGCGGCACCAGAAGGGTGGCTGGCCTGGATCGTTATTTTGGTTGATTGTATTATGTGATGATTATCTCGTTGATGCTTATGTGTTTGTTGATGTGAAGGTTAATTGATTTTGTTGTGTTAGTGCAGTAGTGAGTTCAGTATAATTGGTTAGCTTGGGTTGTAAGTCAGTAGTAAGAGATGTGTATGTGCATAGAGTTGTTGATTGAGGTATTAGTAATAGAGAGAAGGATGGATTGGACGTGTCAGTGAAGTTGGATTGGATCGTTTTATTCGTTTATGCTTGTGATGAGTTTGAGGATGGATTGATTGAGGTTAGTATAGTGAAGAGTTGGATAAGGATGTGTAATGAATGGTATGTGATAGTGTGTGTATATGTTTTGACGTGTGGTTGGCATTGGTTGGTTGATATGATTAAGTATAGTTATGATATTATATATTGTGTGGCGTGTTGTCGTTGTTGTGAGTTGATTGGTGATATATGTATGTGTTTTGAACTGTTTTGGCTTGAGGAGTCTTGCCAGTCTTTCAAAAGACTGACCAGCTTCGGTTTACGTGTCGCGGTTGGCTGGGGTATCGGGTCCCCCAGTCAATCAGGCTTTGCAGGTTTGCAGCAACAAGCGGGTTCTGGATCACAGATGTGTCTTCACAGTGGAAGATTTAGTTTTGCATCGGTTTAAAAAATGTTAAATTCGTTTCCGCTGATTTGAATATATATTGATGCATTAAAATGGTTGACAGGTTTAAGTGTCGTTTTAAATCTTGAGCAGGGATTTTAATTGATGATTTTATGGATTGGGAGAGTTTTGGATTTCTTTTTCTTTTAAAAATCGCCTTATAGTCCTTCGGGACTATGGCACTGTAGCACCTTTGGCCCGGGGTGTTACAGAAGTGGGTATCAGAGCATATACGTTCTAAAATGTTTTCAAAAGTTTGATGTGGATGAGGCCACTCGTTAAAAACTGTGAAGCAATCGTGTGATCAGAGACTCTTGTTGCTACGTATAGGTAAGTTTGTGTTTGATATATTTTATATGTGATGTTGAGTATTGATGATTAATTTCATATGTGATGTTTAGTGTTGTTGAATAATTTTAAATGGTGCATTCCCTGGTAAGTGGGATGTGCTAGAGATTTAAAAGGTAAGTGTGGATGTGGTAGAAGATAAGGCCGTTGGGCTTATCGTCAAGAGGTTGAGTCTGATAGTTGATGAATCGGTATGAGGTTGTGGTATGCTGCTGCTATTGTTAGGGTTGAGAAAAACAGATTAAGCGCATTCAGTTATGGTTGTGTTCTGAGATGAACTTTGATGGTAAGGCATAGCTGTAAATCCTTGAGTATACTGATGAGTGCTGATCAGGGAGACTGTTACGGTTGATTCTGATCAGACTATTGATGCTTGAGATGATAAGAAACAGAGAACTCGGTCTGCATCTGAAAGTGGGATTTTACGACTCTGGGTTCGGTTGAATTAAGGAACAGAATGTGCATGTGACTATAGGAAGATGACAGTTATTGTAACAGCAGATAAGGGTTTAGTGCATGTGTTGGGAGTCATGATTCAGAGACTCTGACAGAATTGTTGGTGCGATGACAGCTGTAAAATTATTAAAGCAAGGTTATGCCAGTTATGTGTGTATGCTGAGATTGAAGGAACAGATAAAGGAATTTATGCTGTTAAGCTTTATTGGACCAAGTGCTTCTCCTTGGGGTGCGCCTGTATTGTTGGTTACAAGGAAGGATGGATTCCTTTCGACTCTGCCTCGATTATAATGAGTTGAATATGGTGATTGTCAGGAATAAGTATTCGCTTCCCAGTACTGATGATTTGTGGGATATATTGCAAAAGCTACAGTGTTTTCGAAGGCTGATTTGAGATCAGAGTATCCTCAGTTTAAAGATTTGAGAGGAATATATTCATGGTACTACCTTCAGAACTGAGATGATTACTATGAGTTGGTTGTGATGTCTTATGGGTAATGCTTCCGCAGATTTCAAGAGTTTAAGGAATTAAAATTTTTAGAAAGTACTTGGATTGTTTACAGTGAGTTTCATTGGGAGTATTCTCAGACTGGCAGATTGTTGCAGGTGATTGTGGAAGAATTTTCCAAGGTTGAGTACGACTAAGAATTTTGAATGGGACGAGAAGTGTCAGGAGAGAGTTTCGAAGAACTCAGGAAGTGTTTGATTAGCGTGTCACAGTTGGTTATATCGCAGGGAACAGAAAAGGTTGTTATCTACAGTAATGTGTCTAAGCAAGGTTTGGGTTGCGTTTTAATGCAGAATGAGAAAGTCATTGCGTATGATTCTCGCCAGCTCAACTATACAAGAGAGAGTTGATCATGAGACAAAAGTTGGTTGCTAGAATTGATTGAGGGTTATGATAGATATCGTTTATCTCTCAGAAGAGCTACCGTGGTTGCTGATGCTTTGTGTAGGAAGTCGACTCTCGAGCAGGTGGTTGCTTGTCTGACAGTTCGATCGGGATTGCAACAGGAGTTGGCGAATGGTGAAAAGTGAAATTTGGTTTGAGAAGGAACAGATACAGCTGAATGTAATGGAATGTTGAGTACGAGATGCAATGAGATTGCTCAGGAAAGAGTGTTCGGATTTTGTTCAGGAGGATGAAGTATGGTGGATTCAGAATCGATTGTGTGTGTTAGCGGATAAAGAGATCAGGGAGTTGATTCTCAAGGAAAGTCATTCCGGTGAGTCCTGAACATTCTGGAATCAGTTATGCGAGACAGTTATCCGCACCTGTTTGATCTGAGTTTCGAGGATGAAACTGTTATAAGGGGGGGGGAGAATGAAATACCCCAAAAAGTTGAAAATGACATTATGGTAAATTAATTAGGGATTTAATTAATTTGGGGATAAATGAGAAATTTGGGAGATAAATCCCCAAATCCGATCCTTATCTCTCTCGGGTGAGCTGCTCCTTCCCGAACTCCCTCCTCCCGAATCCGATTCCCTTGTGCCCAGCCCTCTTCTCCGACGAGCCGACCTCTCCCGTGCCCAGCCGAGCCAGCTTCTTCTCCGACGTACCCGTCTTGGACCGCGCCGCTTCTCTGTTTTCTGGAGCTGTTCGCGGGTGTGGTTACAGCTCGTGTAGAGGCGTGCTGTTACGGTTGTTATGATGGTGTTGCTGTAGTGAGTCCGACGACAGAGGTGAGCCACCGACGAGGAGCCGCGAGCTGCTGTGCTCGCTGCTGTTCTGGAGCTGCACTGCGTGGCCATGGAGGTTGTTGTGCTCGCTGCTGCTGCTGAGGTGCTGTAACAAGCTACGGTTGAGCCGTGTTGCTGTCTTCGTGCAGCTGCTGGTGGCCGCTACTGTAACTTCGGCGACAAGGAAGCCAAATCTGGTGGAGAGATCAGCAGGCAACAAGGTAAATTGTGGGAAGGGTTTTCTTTCCTTCAATCTGAATTTTTGGACTGATTTCTGGGCATATTTGGTTTGAGATTGAAGGGAAATTTGGTGAAGATTTAGATGCTTGGACAAAATTGGATATTAGGTTGATGTGGGGTTGATTTGTTTGCTGATCATGTAACGTGAATTGGACAGATTTGGTGTATTTGGGCAGATTTGGGTTGGATAGAATTATGTGTTGTTGATTTTGGCCTAATTAATTAAGGAATGATTTTAGGGTTTGAATTTGGGGGTTTGTTGGTTGTGGATTGGATGAGTAATTAATGCTAGGGATTTGCTCGGATTGATTTCGCAGGTTCGTTCGGATTGACTGGAGATCTCTGAGGTCGTTGTGGTTCGACTTGAGGATTCTTGCTAACCTTATATATTTTATAAATTGATTTCTGCTTAGTTTATATCATAAATTGGTTTACCATTACTTGAGCTATTTTATTGGTTTGATTGACTATATAATTGCTCGGGTGATAATGTGTGATGATGTGTGATGTGTGTGTGAGGATATGTGATAATGTGAGATGATGTGTGTGTGATGATATGTGATGATGTGTGTGTGTGATGATATGTGATAATGTGTGATGGTGTGTGATAAGGTGTGGTTATGTGATTTTGATTGTCGTTGTGTTGGTTGATTGGTGTCGGTATGGTGTGGATAGTGGGTTTTGGAGGTTGTGAATTGTCTCACCTTGGTGATGTGGGGATGGAGACGGAGATGTTGTGAATTGTCTCACCTTGGTGATGTGGGGGTGGAGACGGAGATGTTGTGAATTGTCTCACCTTGGTGATGTGGGGTGGAGACGGAGATGTTGTGAATTGTCTCACCTTGGTGATGTGGGGGTGGAGACGGAGATGTTGTGAATTGTCTCACCTTGGTGATGTGGGGGTGGAGACGGAGATGTTGTGAATTGTCTCACCTAGGTGATGTGGGGGTGGAGACGGAGATGTTGTGAAGTGGTAATTGTGTGAAAGGGTTGCTTGCGTACCTGATTAAGTGGTTGTTTGAAGTGATATATATGTATATCTTAATTGTTTGTGATTGGTTGAATATGAGTTGAGTTATCTTTCTTGGTTGCTTTGGTCGGATATGGTGATGACTAGTATATATTGATTATTGTTTGTATTGATTGAATGTTATGATGATGAAATGGGTATGTGCGTGTGATATGAATTGTCTTGTAGCGTATCTGATTAAATGTTGACGTGGTAGTCAAATATGACTAAATGTGATTAGTGTATGTTGACACGTGTGTGTGTGTGTTGGATCGTGTGTGTGTTGGCTTGAATGTGTATGTGTGTGTGTTGGCTTGAATGTGTATGTGTGTGTGTTGGATCGTGTGTGTGTGTTGGATTGAGTGTGTGTGAGTGTGTGTATATTGGTTGTGTGTTGAATAGTGGTTGTGATTGTGAGTTTCGTGTGTTATAGTTGTTGGTTGTAACTGGTCAAGGTGGTAAATTCTGTTGGTATGGTTGTTGTTGGTAATTGGTGGATTATGAAGGTTGGTTGCGTTGTTTGACTGTATAGATTGGTTTCCCATCTTGAGGGTGTGTGCCAATGCGAGTTGAGTTTGAGGTATGAGTTGCAGTCGAGGTTGACGAATCGGCGGCACCAGAAGGGTGGCTGGCCTGGATCGTTATTTTGGTTGATTGTATTATGTGATGATTATCTCGTTGATGCTTATGTGTTTGTTGATGTGAAGGTTAATTGATTTTGTTGTGTTAGTGTAGTAGTGAGTTTAGTATAATTGGTTAGCTTGGGTTGTAAGTCAGTAGTAAGAGATGTGTATGTGCATAGAGTTGTTGATTGAGGTATTAGTAATAGAGAGAAGGATGGATTGGATGTGTCAGTGAAGTTGGATTGGATCGTTTTATTCGTTTATGCTTGTGATGAGTTTGAGGATGGATTGATTGAGGTTAGTATAGTGAAGAGTTGAATAAGGATGTGTAATGAATGGTATGTGATAGTGTGTGTATATGTTTTGACGTGTGGTTGGCATTGGTTGGTTGATATGATTAAGTATAGTTATGATATTATATATTGTGTGGCGTGTTGTCGTTGTTGTGAGTTGATTGGTGATATATGTATGTGTTTTGAACTGTTTTGGCTTGAGGAGTCTTGCCAGTCTTTCAAAAGACTGACTAGCTTCGGTTTATGTGCCGCGGTTGGCTGGGGTATCGGGTCCCCCAGTCAATCAGGCTTTGCAGGTTTGCAGCAACAAGCGGGTTCTGGATCACAGATGTGTCTTCAAAGTGGAAGATTTAGTTTTGCATCGGTTTAAAAAATGTTAAATTCGTTTCCGCTGATTTGAATATATATTGATGCATTAAAATGGTTGACAGGTTTAAGTGTCGTTTTAAATCTTGAGCAAGGATTTTAATTGATGATTTTATGGATTGGGAGAGTTTTGGATTTCTTTTTCTTTTAAAAATCGCCTTATAGTCCTTCGGGACTATGGCACTGTAGCACCTTTGGCCCGGGGTGTTACAGAAGTTGGTATCAGAGCATTTACGTTCTAAAATGTTTTCAAAAGTTTGATGTGGATGAGGCCACTCGTTAAAAACTGTGAAGCAATCGTGTGATCAGAGACTCTTGTTGCTACGTATAGGTAAGTTTGTGTTTGATATATTTTATATGTGATGTTGAGTATTGATGATTAATTTCATATGTGATGTTTAGTGTTGTTGAATAATTTTAAATGGTGCATTCCCTGGTAAGTGGGATGTGCTAGAGATTTAAAAGGTAAGTGTGGATGTGGTAGAGGATAAGGCCGTTGGGCTTATCGTCAAGAGGTTGAGTCTGATAGTTGATGAATCGGTATGAGGTTGTGGTATGCTGCTGCTATTGTTAGGGTTGAGAAAAACAGATTAAGCGCATTCAGTTATGGTTGTGTTCTGAGATGAACTTTGATGGTAAGGCATAGCTGTAAATCCTTGAGTATACTGATGAGTGCTGATCAGGGAGACTGTTACGGTTGATTCTGATCAGACTATTGATGCTTGAGATGATAAGAAACAGAGAACTCGGTCTGCATCTGAAAGTGGGATTTTACGACTCTGGGTTCGGTTGAATTAAGGAACAGAATGTGCATGTGACTACAGGAAGATGACAGTTACTGTAACAGCAGATAAGGGTTTTGTGCATGTGTTGGGAGTCATGATTCAGAGACTCTGACAGAATTGTTGGTGCGATGACAGCTGTAAAATTATTAAAGCAAGGTTATGCCAGTTATGTGTGTATGCTGAGATTGAAGGAACAGATAAAGGAATTTATGCAGTTAAGCTTTATTGGGCCAAGTGCTTCTCCTTGGGGTGCGCCTGTATTGTTGGTTACAAGGAAGGATGGATTCCTTTCGACTCTGCCTCGATTATAATGAGTTGAATATGGTGATTGTCAGGAATAAGTATTCGCTTCCCAGTACTGATGATTTGTGGGATATATTGCAAAAGCTATAGTGTTTTCGAAGGCTGATTTGAGATCAGAGTATCCTCAGTTTAAAGATTTGAGAGGAATATATTCATGGTACTACCTTCAGAACTGAGATGATTACTATGAGTTGGTTGTGATGTCTTATGGGTAATGCTTCCGCAGATTTCAAGAGTTTAAGGAATTAAAATTTTTAGAAAGTACTTGGATTGTTTACAGTGAGTTTCATTGGGAGTATTCTCAGACTGGCAGATTGTTACAGGTGATTGTGGAAGAATTTTCCAAGGTTGAGTACGACTAAGAATTTTGAATGGGACGAGAAGTGTCAGGAGAGAGTTTCGAAGAACTCGGGAAGTGTTTGATTAGCGTGTCAGAGTTGGTTATATCGCAGGGAACAGAAAAGGTTGTTATCTACAGTAATGTGTCTAAGCAAGGTTTGGGTTGCGTTTTGATGCAGAATGAGAAAGTCATTGCGTATGATTCTCGCCAGCTCAACTATACAAGAGAGAGTTGATCATGAGACAAAAGTTGGTTGCTAGAATTGATTGAGGGTTATGATAGATATCGTTTATCTCTCAGAAGAGCTACCGTGGTTGCTGATGCTTTGTGTAGGAAGTCGACTCTCGAGCAGGTGGTTGCTTGTCTGACAGTTCGGTCGGGATTGCAACAGGAGTTGGCGAATGGTGAAAAGTGAAATTTGGTTTGAGAAGGAACAGATACAGCTGAATGTAATGGAATGTTGAGTACGAGATGCAATGAGATTGCTCAGGAAAGAGTGTTCGGATTTTGTTCAGGAGGATGGAGTATGGTGGATTCAGAATCGATTGTGTGTGTTAGCGGATAAAGAGATCAGGGAGTTGATTCTCAAGGAAAGTCATTCCGGCGAGTCCTGAACATTCTGGAATCAGTTATGCGAGACAGTTATCCTCACCTGTTTGATCTGAGTTTCGAGGATGAAACTGTTATAAGGGGGGAGAATGAAATACCCCAAAAAGTTGAAAATGACATTATGGTAAATTAATTAGGGATTTAATTAATTTGGGGATAAATGAGAAATTTGGGAGATAAATCCCCAAATTCGATCCTTATCTCTCTCGGGTGAGCTGCTCCTTCCCGAACTCCCTCCTCCCGAATCCGATTCCCTTGTGCCCAGCCCTCTTCTCCGATGAGCCGACCTCTCCCGTGCCCAGCCGAGCCAGCTTCTTCTCCGGCGTACCCGTCTTGGACCGCGTCGCTTCTCTGTTTTCTGGAGCTATTCGCGGGTGTGGTTACAGCTCGTGTGGAGGCGTGCTGTTGCGGTTGTTATGATGGTGTTGCTGTAGTGAGTCCGACGACAGAGGTGAGCCACCGACGAGGAGCCGCGAGCTGCTGTGCTCGCTGCTGTTCTGGAGCTGCGCTGCGTGGCCATGGAGGTTGTTGTGCTCGCTGCTGCTGCTGAGGTGCTGTAACAAGCTACGGTTGAGCCGTGTTGCTGTCTTCGTGCAGCTGCTGGTGGCCGCTACTGTAACTCCTGCGACAAGGAAGCCAAATCTGGTGGAGAGATCAGCAGGCAACAAGGTAAATTGTGGGAAGGGTTTTCTTTCCTTCAATCTGAATTTTTGGACTGATTTCTGGGCATATTTGGTTTGAGATTGAAGGGAAATTTGGTGCAGATTTAGATGCTTGGACAAAATTGGATATTAGGTTGATGTGGGGTTGATTTGTTTGCTGATCATGTAACGTGAATTGGACAGATTTGGTGTATTTGGGCAGATTTGGGTTGGATAGAATTATGTGTTGTTGATTTTGGCCTAATTAATTAAGGAATGATTTTAGGGTTTGAATTTGGGGGTTTGTTGGTTGTGGATTGGATGAGTAATTAATGCTAGGGATTTGCTCGGATTGATTTCGCAGGTTCGTTCGGATTGACTGGAGATCTCTGAGGTCGTTGTGGTTCGACTTGAGGATTCTTGCTAACCTTATATATTTTATAAATTGATTTATACTTAGTTTATTTCATAAATTGTTTTACCATTACTTGAGCTATTTTATTGGTTTGATTGACTATATAATTGCTCGGGTGATAATGTGTGATGATGTGTGATGTGTGTGTGAGGATATGTGATAATGTGAGATGATGTGTGTGTGATGATATGTGATGATGTGTGTGTGATTTGATTGGTGATATATGTATGTGTTTTGAACTGTTTTGGCTTGAGGAGTCTTGCCAGTCTTTCAAAAGACTGACCAGCTTCGGTTTACTTGTCGCGGTTGGCTGGGATATCGGGTCCCCCAGTCAATCAGGCTTTGCAGGTTTGCTGCAACAAGCGGGTTCTGGATCACAGATGTGTCTTCACAGTGGAAGATTTAGTTTTGCATCGGTTTAAAAAATGTTAAATTCATTTCCGCTGATTTGAATATATATTGATGCATTAAAATGGTTGACAGGTTTAAGTGTCATTTTAAATCTTGAGCAGGGATTTTAATTGATGATTTTATGGATTGGGAGAGTTTTGGATTTCTTTTTCTTTTAAAAATCGCCTTATAGTCCTTCGGGACTATGACACTGTAGCACCTCTGGCCCGGGGTGTTACAAAATATTTCTAAATAAAACAACATAAACAATCATAATACTTGTAAGTTTCAATACGTTTGCGCAGTTTTTCTGCGATTCTCGTTCACAGAACTCCACTGTACATCAGATTTATGACAACCACTTCTTAGTTTTTTCTCATAAAACGACATACTTAACTCTTTGTCGAATCTGCTAGGATATATAGAACTTAATATAGGTTAATAAATGATCTTCAAAATATTTCCATATACCCGAGCTGTTAGAATAAATAGAAGTTTTATATACTCTCCTTGTACGTGTTTTCAAATGATTTCCAAGTGAAATATATGTGCACACATATAAACTTACAAATTTATGACACATAATTATTTTGTCTAGTTAAGAATTAGGTGAATCTATTATTGCATAACCAAAATTATCATTAATAAGTAATTTAACAATTACATTCCTATTTCGTAGTTTAAAAACATAAGGGAACTAATCATAACAAACAAATGTTTTCATTTAAAGGTTTTTATATTCTGTATGATGAGTACAACTAAAATACATAACATCATTGCATAATGAGTTCTGCAATACTTCAGATGATAGTGTAACTAATCACTTTTAACACTTCAAAATATTATAATATTATTAAAATATACTATTCTCGGTTTATTTTTTATATAATTGTATACTCTTTTCTTTTCTATCAACTATTTCTTCCTTTTTTATTTGTATTAAGAAATCTCCATAAATATAATAGTACATTGAAATAGGCAAAAACCAAAGTAATATGGAATTGAAATACTATTATTAAGTTAAAGAAAATTTTATAACATGCTCAGAAAAATAATAATGTTGTTTTACCTAAATCGAAGTAAAAATTAACTTAGAAAACAAAGATCACTCACTGTCTAACAAAATTTCAAATATTAATTCAATACTATCTTCATTAATTTCTTATTCTTCATCATCTTCTTCAAACGGTTCTTCTTCTTCTTTGTCTTCTTCAATCTCTTCTTCTTCGTCTTCTTCAATCTCTTCATTAAGAATATCTCCCTCATTGCCTTCTTCAATCTCTTCATTAAGAATATCTCCCTCATCATCGGATAAATTTACCACAACCTGTCTGTTATGTAAGTGTTGCCACGGAAGACGATTAAGCTTAGCAAAGTCGTCCAAAATACACCATAGTTGCTCTCCCGATATGTCATTTCCCATTTCATAAATACATGAAAGTTGCCATGCTTCCTCTCACCTACTGTTAAATTTCAACAAATAATCACGACCTTCCCCATCAACCCATACATTCACCTCACTGCTGCGCCATGAGATATAATTGTGTTCCTCATTGTATAATGAATCAATACATAAATAGCGATCATGTCCATATTGTAGAAACATTTCATCAAGAAGTGTTTCGTCCAATTCAGCTTGTGTAAGTATTACAATCATAGGATTGTATGATATGAATGTCGAATGGAAGGATGCCATTTCAGTTGACCCAAATAAAATAAACCTACAACATTTCTAACGGCACAGTTCATTTGAATATTCGGGAATAGAATAGGATCCCTCTCATATATGAATGGACGATATTTCATATTAATTTCGTCCAAAGCATTTTGAAACCTGTACATATCAAACATAAAAATTAACCAACAAAAAATTGTTTATAACAAATATTTGTAAACTGGAAAAAAAAGAAAGGATTTGTAATAGCACCGTTCATTTTATGCAGTGAATGAGAATATAAAATTATTTCTCAACTGTTTTTATGAATTCACACCAAATCTAAATTGTTTTCTACATTGCACTAAATTGCACTTGAAACAAATATAAACATATTTCCATCAAATAAAAACTGAAAAAACTCTAGACTATTAAAAAAATATAAACAGGAATAAAATATAACAATAAAACCAGTATGTGATAGGAAAAAAATACATGTGGGTTGCATTCGCTAGATCACTTGGCATTGCAATTGAACATTTCATATAATGAACTTCATCAGATAGATCAATAGGTAAAGTAAATCTAGTGTAAAAATTGTTTGCTATACGTGGAAACCTAAAAAAATGAGATTTGGGCTCAATATCAGAAAGTAACAAAACCTCAGTCTTGACTGAGACATCATGAGGAATTGGGTGCACCATTCTGAATTTTTAGAATGAAGGTTGTATAACAATTAATATTACAATGTTCATTTATATAGAGTGTAGAAGGTTAATTTTGGCATATTAAATATTAAATAAAATCGTAATATGGGCTACATATACACATAATCTTATAATAAGTCAAATAAGGTAAATCTGGTACATACGATCTATGACACATAATCTTATGTTTCCATAAAATGTAAATATATAATTTTTTTAAATATATAAAGAATACATAATAATATATATTATTTATTATTTATACATTATATATATGGTAATCTAGAATCCAAATATGCATATCCGTATATTGTAATATAAATCCAATTTCCGCATGCAGTTGATAATAAAATTTCTACCATAACTACCTATACCCTATATATAAACACTCTTCTTCATTACTTTCTTATTCTTCATCATCTTCTTCATCATAAACCATAAACAATTTTTAAACTGAAGTGGATATGTGATTTCAGACCCTAAACCCTAAACTGAACTGGATCTGTTACAAAAAAACAACTACTACACATTTATACTCCTATCCCATTCAAGTTACTAAAACTATTATTTAATATGAAAAGAAATTCTGAACTGAATGAATTAATAAAAAAAATTATGAAACAAAATCTGTTTGTCCGAATAGGAATTGGATTTATGAATTGATGCTATTTTATAAATGAGATTCTGAACTTAAATGTTTATTTAAATAAAAATTTGATTTATGCTATGATTTCTAACTTTATATAAGATAACAAAACATAATTATCAATATGACAATAATAAGTAAATATATAGAGAATAACAACACAAAAGACAAAAATTAACCACAACGTTCCATTGAATATGTAATACCCATACCATATTGGGCCGGCCCATCACAGGGCTGCAGCCCATACACCCCAACCCATCATTGGTAGTTCCTCCTAATTAATTAGGAAGCTATTTCCAAGAGGTTGTTCGTGAGGCTCGAACTCGAGACCTCCCGCTTTAACAAGCGGCCTAACGCCCACTTGTTACCAATTGCGCTGCTCCTAATTAATTAGGATGAGCTACCAAGGATGGGTTGTGGTATATGGGCTGCAGCCCTGTGATGGGCTAGTCCAATATGGTGTGGGTATTACAAAAAAGTACACTTTTATGTGAGTGCTCAAGCCACGGGCCTAGCCCCACATGAGACACTCCATGATCCGCAGCCCATGTACCCCATCCCTTCCCCCATCACTGGGTAGGTTGTTGGTGAGAGTCGAACACGCGACCTCTCCACCCTTTATCAAGCCTCCGAAGAGCGCCTTGATACCAATTGCAATGCAGCACAATTGGTATCAAGGCGCTCTTCGGAGGCTTGATAAAGGGTGGAGATGTCGCGTGTTCGACTCTCACCAACAACCTCCCAGCCATGGGGATTTGGTTGGGGTACATGGGATGCGGCCCATGGATAGAGAAATGGCTGGCCCGATAAGGTCGGAGCCCCTCTCATTCAAAGTATATTTTTTTGTAATACCCACACCACATTGGGCCGGCCCATCATAGGGCTGCAGCCCATACACCCCAACCCATCCCATGTTGGCCCATACCCTTAAGGCAGGAAACCACACCATGGAGGTTGTTCGTGAGTCTCGAACTCAAGACCTCACGCTTTAACAAGAAGTCCAACGCCCTCTTGTTACCAATTGCGCTGGCCCAATGTGGTGTGGGTATTACAGAATATCTAAAAAACACCGAAACAAATCATAAACTTTATCAACAAATATATGAAATAGCAGAATACTAAATTGTCTTATAGAATAAAAATGTCTATAAAACCATCATCTCATTTAGTCAATCTTCTCCTTCTTCACTTTCTTAAGAGTAACGCTCTTCTTGGAAGTTGAGTTATCACCACGAAACGATATAGGAAGATCTTCAAATTTCGCACTCTCCTCTTCATCAGATTTACAATGTTCCTCATCATCAATGTTTATAAAGTCACGCTTTCGCGACGTTAGTATTTCATTTGAAGAAACCTTTGACACCACATCATTCTCTAGGTTGCATGATTCCAGGTTATCTTATTCACACAGTAAATTGCACAAATATGTAAGTAATAATAATTTATAAAGTGAAAAAAAAAACAATTCAAAATACTAGAATGCATACCTCAGATTCTATAGTAGATTGCTCAAACTTTTCAATTAAACTCGAACCATCGGTCATATTCGTCACTATAGATGCTGAAGGAGAAGGAAGTCTACTAATGTTGTATTGTGAAATTAGAACCCTAAACAATATTTCTTTGTTCAACAAAACATTTAAATCATTTGGGATGGTAGTAATGTCCTGATCCTGAAAATAAAATGAATTCAAACATGAATAATTAAATCAGAAAGTTTGTGGTACAAATACTAATTTAAATGATATAAGCATAATGTAAAAAACTAATTTACCTTTTCTGTCGGCTCAATTATATTTGCAACAGATTTCTTCAAATATTGGGTAACTTCCCTATCAAATATAATAAATTGAGCAGTTCTTGTTCCATCAATGACATTTACTTGCACAGAAAATCTGCACAAACAATAATATTTAGAAATGTTGAATTCAAGTTTCAAATCATTTCACTTCAGTAATTACAATTACCTTGAGATAGCAAAGTTCACCAATGTATCACATTTCTTGCACCAAAACTGCCCTTCTTGTGGTTGTACTTTGCTTTTACACCTTTTGCAAGAATTGTAGTACCAACCAAACAAATCTTCTATATGATCAATGGTTGTAAGTGTAACAGCTTGGAGAACCTTTATAATTTAAAAAAACATTGAATAGTAACATACCAACATGAAAACAAAACCATATCCAATTTGTAAATAAAAAACTAACCGTTTTATGATCTTGAAGATGTTCGTAAAGATCGTCCAATGTTTTTCTAGAATTCACATCTAAAAAAATATATGCATGATTGCATGACGGCTCACTTGATAGTTGTACAAAATTATGCCAATTTTTTGAAACCTCATTTTTTGATATGTTGTAATTTAAAAAAAATTAGGAAGAAGACTAATCGAAATTAATATAAACTGCAATATTACTAACATCTTAAGAATATACCTTTGTTTGAAATCATGTATGTCAATAATGCTCTCATCATCAAAATAAATCATTGTGCCATAATAACCATTTGAGATATTTGGTGCATTATTCCATTTCCCAAGCTTGGCAAACTGAACTATCACAACCACCATCTTCTGAGTTAAAGTGTCAATAAATGGACGGCAGATTTCAGCATAGTCATCCCATAGGGTACAATTGATTACATTTGTAACGCCCCAAAATAACCTCTATTGGGGAGCTACAGCGCTAGGAATTTCCTACAGAAATTCCCTCAGGCTATTTAAGAAAAGAAGCTTACCCTGGAAAATTTAAAACCCAAACAAATATAAATCCTCGATACAACCCATCCTAGATTCGCATCTTGTCGCATGACCTCTTCCACGCTTCCGCTGCGCTGCTACCTAATATCCGGGTCCTGCAAACATGACTAGTCCCCCATATAAACGGGGTTAGTCTATATTCAGACTAGGCAAGTTATAAACGAATTGATTATGTACGGTAGCATGAATAAAGGATTCACTCAATGCAGATACCATAACATCCTACAACCCAAAATTATAAATAACTACACCTTCATGATCAGATAACCCCAATACCACAATGACGTACAACCCAATAATATAACTGACCTCATATGCATGAACATATAACCTAGATTCCACAATATGCATTTATCTGAGCATATAATTCCATCATAACTCTTATTACAGTAATTTCAATAAATACCTAATCAGACCAATATTACACTACAGACCACATCACAGAATACCCAAAGTATCCCACTGGATCACATATTATATTACATATCACATCACACAAATTCCTATAAGTACCCAACTATATCACAGATTACATCACAATAATTCAATAAATACCTAACTAGACCACAAATCATCACAGTATTCTAATAAGTACTTAACTGAACTTAAGATCATCACAGTTATTCAATAAATATCTAACTGAACCTTATATCTCATTACAGATCTCATGACAGTAATTCCATATTAAATTACAGATCTCATCACCGTAACTTCCATATGTTACCTACTGAACCACATATCATATTATAGTAACTCTCACAAACATCAAATTCCCATATTACAGATTACGTCACAGATGACACCACAATGGATCCTGTAACCATCCAATTGAACCACAAATCATCGGGATGAAATCCATTATTCAAAACTTATAACCTGGTATACTTTTCTTGTAATGGAAACGCAATGATTAATAAACATAAACATTTACAAGGCGTTCAAGAAAACATTCACGGAAACGTTCGTAAAACATTTACGAAAACGTTTAAAAACATGCTCGTATCTTGAGCCAATTTCACTTGCCCGTATCTTGGGCTGACATGTCCGTATCTTGGACCAACCTACCCGTATCTTGGGCTACCATGTCCGTATCTTGGACTACCCTGCCCGTATCTTGGGCTAACCTGCTCGTATCTTGAGCTAACCTGTTCGTATCTTGGACCAACCTGCCTGTATCTTGGGCTACCATGTCCGTATCTTGGACTACCCTGCTCGTATCTTGAGCTACCATGTCCGTATC
This sequence comes from Rheum nobile, assembly GCA_027886185.1. Classification (NCBI taxonomy): domain Eukaryota; kingdom Viridiplantae; phylum Streptophyta; class Magnoliopsida; order Caryophyllales; family Polygonaceae; genus Rheum; species Rheum nobile. Next base: position 1,429,264 of record WOAB01000500.1, on the reverse strand, counting down.
TTGGACTACCCTGCCCGTATCTTGGGCCAACCTGCTCGTATCTTGAGCTAACCTACCCATATCTTGGGCCAAATCACGCTTTCTTATATATAACATGTCACAATTCAATTTGCGATTTTTTTTAAAAAACGAATCATGATATCTCAAGTTGAACCCATTTAACACAACATAATTAAGCAATAAACATCATTTAACCATTAAGAAATCAAGCGGGACTCGGAACAGTCCTTACCTGCAAAGATATAAAAATCATTTCAAATCAAGTTGGGCTTGGAACATCCTTGCCCGTAAAAGTATAAAAATCATAAACACATAAGGTATAGAAATAAAAAACGCATCATCACATGGATTAATCCCAATGATTCACAACAACTCAACATCATATTAATCAACCACAAAGGCCCACATTGTCCCCACCATACAGCTCACACATACACAGTACCATACACAGTATATAATTATACACACGACCAACCATATTCCATTTTAAGACCATAAACAACCACATCACACATTCTATGATAACTCCATACATCAAGACGTTTTACAAGAAATCTATATCTAAAATACGAAGACGACTTCCAACGCAACTACATGTCAATATGAGATCAATTACTATGATCCATACCAAGTCCATACTACCATATTAATTCATAAACTAGAACGTTCATATCATATATTCATTAACGAAATAGCCCCAATGTAAAGATATATCGAGAACCCATATAACATGAATTTCTTATCTATTCTACGAAATACAATTATCCACCGACATCCATATATAATTCTATTTACAGTATTCATGCATAATCAGATATCCTAAATTTATGCTAGGCACATAAACATTCACAAATAACTTGCCTTAAGGAAGTTCCACGTCAACCATTGTCGTGGTATATCCATTTCTGGGCCCGACGTCCCGATTTGCGTAGTTGTTGCGAATTCCTGAATTTACAATACGATACAAATTTGTTCATAACTTTTGATATACATATCCAAATCAAGATCCGTCAAGTTTCTCATACTCGTAACAAAATTCCTCATTTTATGATGTCAGCCTCAACTTTCCAGTAATTACGAAATTTACCCAGAAATTTCCAGAAGTGCACCATTATACCCAATTTTCTAAACTTTCACTTTCAAGCTCTAAATCCAATTCATCCAAGCCTTTCTCAACATCAATTAATCTCTTATTAATCATCGGATACACCCTAAATACCTCCTTTACTCAAAAGCATATCCAATTCATGGAATTTGTATTTAAGAATTCATAAGGAAAATCTTACCTTACCAAGCTTTAAATCAAGGATGGATGCATAATGAAATTGAAATAGATGGGAGCTCCTTGGTGGATCATCCATGATCAAGCATGAAGGAAGGAGAATGGTGGAAGGTGGCCATGGAAGCCATGGGAGTAGCCATGAGGTAGCCGGTTGGAGGGATGATGAAGTTGGCCGTGACATGGTGGAGGAGGAGAAGGCAAGGTGGCTGGCCGTGTGGTTATAAGAGAGGATGGAGATGGCTGGCCAAGGCATAAAAGAGGAGGGCCGTGCAATAGCAGCCATGGGAGGGATATAAGGTAGGAGGTGGCCGACTCCCAAGCAAGACAAAACCAAATAAAGAAGGTGATGCATTATATTTATATAAGGTACATGGAAATTGACATGGAAATAGAAAGACAAGTATAAAGAGTAATAGATAAGGTTTAAAACTAATCTTATATTTTTATGTTATAAAATATCTTTAACTGTAAGACATATGTATATATATGGAGTTGGAATCCCCTTGTAATAATCCCCAGTTTCAGTAAGGGTATTTGGTTAATTTCCCAACCCTTGTTCTGTAAGTAGGACGCGTTGAGCGTATTTGGAATCTTTGTGTGAACCCTTGGAACGTAATAATATACGTTAGCAAAGATATAGGGGTCATAAATTCTTTGGGTGTATTAAGGCTATCAAATTCTAAGCATAAACCCGAGCAAGGACCGCGATCATCGATCCAATGGCGCGATCGTGGCATAACCGCGACCGCGGAACTGTCGACCGCGGATTCACCCAAGGGCAACCGCGACCGCGGCGGAGAAACCTCGCCCGCGGAATCTGTTGCGTCTTCGTCTTCCTCTTTTCCCCGCGTGCGTCGCTTGGGAAGCCGGTGTTACGCCGGAGGGGGAGGCCAGCCGCTTGGGTTGCTCGGCGTTGGGGCTTCCTCTAGCCTATAAATATGGGCCATCTTCACCCCTAATACATCATCCAACATCTGATGTGATCCATCTCTCTCTCCCTCTCGTTTGTGTGTTCGTCGGAGCTTCGCCGGAGTCTTGCTCGTCGCCGGAGTTGTGTTGTCGGAGGTTGTGGTGCCCAGTTGGAAGTTTAGAGTAGCGGTGATGGTGCGCAGTGTCGTAGGAGCGAAGAGCCGAGTCGTCGCCGTCGGTAAGCCGTCTTCGTCTCCGAGCTATTGTCGGGATGGGAATCTGCGACCGCAGTTCATACGCCCCGACCGTGGATTGCCCAGAAAACCGTGAATGCGGTCATGTTGGTCGCGATCGCGGCACCCTCTGGCACAGCCGCGGCTGTTGCCTTTTCCCTTCGATTCATTTTGTGTTTCGCTCGTTCCGTTTATTCGTTTCGTATCGAATCTAACTTAGGGTTCTGTCGTTGTTTCGTCGTCGTGGTAGGAATCCGTATTCAGATTCCAGTTCCCAGATCCCGAAACCCGACATCATCAATTCGTCTAATTAAGGCAAGTGGCGGTTCACTCTTGCTTATCATTCCATATTTCCTTTAATTATCAGTTACTTGATTGTTAATTAAAATGGAGTGAAGTGTTGTTTTCATTTGGGAACATATTTCATAAAATAATGTGTTTAAAATATGACTTTATAAATAGGTTGTATATATTGCTAGAAACAACGCTATTATATAGTCCTATCTGTTATTACTGTAATGAATTTTGTTGTGGATTTAAATGTAACTTAAATGCTAGATTAGCACGAGTATTCGTAGGAACGCTAATGCCTTATGAGGATTAGTCGTTTCTTTATAACTTGGTATTAGTCGGAATAATTCTCTAATACTTTTAAAGGTCATGATCATTGCTTCTTATCCACCCGTTAAGGATAAGAGGTGTTTAAGCACTTTGCTAGTGCCATTGGGTTGGGCGTAATGTCACCCTGTGTTATTCTCGTAGTCACTCGAGATTGTATTAAAAGCTTTAACGTTAATATACGTTTTGTAATTAAATAAGATAAGTGCGGTTATGCACATAATTAATGAACCCTCGGGCGAGGAGTACAACGTGGAAACCGCCTGGACTCTTGTTAGAGTAAGTCTTCTTTTCAATCTGGATTCGCATTACGCGGTGAGGTTGGTCGTGGACCCAAATAATCAAGGTCGTTTTAAACTTGTGTGTAAACTTAACGTTCCCAAACATTTGTCATACGTTTCCCATAAGACTCAATTCCTTTGGAGTCTTATTTTCAGTGCATGTCTAATTTTAATCATTCTGTGAAAGTTCCGGGTTATATATCGTTCCTTCGGTTGTTATTCGGGGGACAATGATAGTAAACGGTTACGATCACTAGAACCATTCTATTTTCACCCTTGCATAGTCTTTCATTAGACTAACCAACCGGGTTTTATTCCTTGTATGATTGGCTGGTGTCATCCGTCCTATACGGCACATCAGTGGTTGATCCCCGAAGACTTGAAGTAACCAGTTGAAGAGGAGGCTTGCAGTTGAGGATTTAAGTGACAGTGTTTTAAGGTTGTTAAGTATTACTTTAATATATATATTCTTATAATCTGGTCTTGTACTAGGGTTTAATTAAAAGTCTTCCGCTGTAATTTCACTCTGTTGTAAAATTATCACTTCTCATTTTATGAGAAGTCTGTTAATAAAAGGTTGAGTTTTATTTAAATATGTCTTCCGTTGTTTAAATATTTTGTTATTTAATATACTTATTTAAGCTTAATTATTCCGATTAAAGCCTAGGGTGACTTTGGACAGTAACGTCTGAGGTCACTGGCGTGTGACACGACCGACATAAGTGGGGGGTGTTACAATTATGGTATCAGAGCGAGGTTTTAAAATTCTTGGCCTACTGTTAGGTTTGAGAATTTTCGAAAATTAATTTCAAAACTATTTTCAACCTACTTTCCATTAAAAAGGAAATTCAAGAGTTTAAATGTTAAATTTAAAAGTTTTATTATTTCTTGGAATTTAATTTAAAATAATGGTTTAGCTGTTTGAACTTCAAAAGTTAATTATAGTTGGTTTATAAATGGTGTGTTATAAGCAATTAAATTTAAAGTTTGTGATTATAACTTTAAAAGTGCGATTTTGGTCTTAGTAAGAGTTTTGTGATAATCGTATCACTAGTTTGAGAAACTAACTTTATAAATAATTATTTTATTAAGTTAAGTATATAAGGTTTAAAAGTATAAAGTATAAAGTTTGAAAGTATAAGGTTTAATAATAAGTGGTTTTTAAACTTCTGCAAGCTTCGTTGTTACTTATTCCTTAGATCCATTCTTAGGGATAGTGTCTCTCCTTAGGATTAATGTCATTTAAAAGTTGACATTTTTCCTAGTGTATCCATTCTCAAGTTAAGGGAAGAAGATCGTTTCTGCGGATAATGGTGGAGGGTCAGTCAGACTGATATAAAGTTATTAGTTTGGACCCTTATAAATCGTATCATAACGTAATTGACTAAGTGTCATATCCAAGTCGGGAAAGTTCTAATCTGACGTCATGCTTCATCAACAAATGGTGAACACAAGAAACACAATCCATGCCGGAGTTGGGCCGAGTAACAACCCAAGGCTGAATCTGAGAAACGCCTCTAATCAAGGGGACAAGAGGGAGTCTGTCTCTCATAATAACCCCGAAGGCAATGGCCAAGTTCAGGCTAATCCCTGGGTGGTATTCGATGCTACGGCCATAGAGGCCATTCGTGGGATCGTCATGCAAGCGGTCACTGATATAATGCGGCCAATTGCACCACAGGCACAAGGTGTGCCGGTTCCTCAGGTTATTCCTGAATTTGAGGAGCCAGTGGATCTGGTACCTCAGGTCGACGTCGTCAAGAACAGAGGGGATTACGGTCGAGCCTTGAAGGCCGTGAGCTCAATGAGGTATGACAGTTATGATGGTACCGAAGAACCAGTCAGAGTGGCGTATTGGTTCTCGCACATGGAACGGTTGTTCAGGAACGTGGATTGCACTGAGGTTGAGAAAGTGCACATCGCTTACCTTCAACTTAATGATGTGGCTAGCGAATGGTGGGAGGGAACTGGTCTAGCTGATCATCCTGGATTGAACTGGGGTACGTTCAAGACTAAGATGACTGACCGTTTCTTTTCCCGTGCTATGAGGGAGGAGAAGCATAAGGAATTCCTTTACCCTACGACCGAGGGGTTGAAGGTGACTGAGCTTGCAGCTAAGTTCAATCATCTGTTGCAATATGCTGGGCCAGAAGTGTCGAGTGAAGAGCAAAAGATCCGGTACTTCCATGGATGGATGAATCCAGAAATCAAACCTCTGATGGTGCGTCACGGTTGTTCTACGCTAGAGCAATATGTTGATGCGGCCTACAAAATAGAGGCCACACTTGAAGAATCCGCCCGAAAGCGGGAGAAGCAGATTAAAGGAAGGGGTGGGCAACAGGATCGCCAGGTTGGTACATTCAAGCGACCGGCATCGCCCACCAAATTTGAGAAGTCTGGTCGTGCTAAGACCGAGATGACTCAGTCTGACTCCGCCAGAGGCTCAGGTTGGAGTAGAAGAGTGATTCAATGCCACAACTGTGGTGAAGTTGGGCTTAAAAGTCTTAACTTCCAAAAGGAGAAGAGGGTATGTTATAACTGTGGGAAAGAAGGCCACATGAAAACATACTGTAGGCAGAGGGGCCAAGGACCAATGCAGTCATACCAGGCCTCAAATGTTGGCAATGGGCAGAACCCAAAACCAGGGATGTCTGCCCCAGAGCAATCTATTGCTCGTAATAAAGGCAAGGCGCATATGGAGTCTTCGGGTCAGGGGCAACGACTCTTCGTGTTGCGTCAAACCGACGGGAATGGGACTCTGAACGAGTAGTTGTATTTCTGTTAAGCCTTTCTTTAAGAATAAGGAGCGACGACTTGTGTCGATAGTCCCCATAGCTTAGTAATTTGTATGTTCAACTTTCTTTCAGTTGTTTTAATGTAATGTTTCGAATAATAAAGAAGTGTTTCCTTGTTCCGGAAATTACTAGATTCGTTAATATTGCAAGTTGTTCGATCATACGAGGATCCTTGAGTGCCAAAAGTAGTACATGTCACACGTTGATAAAGACTGTTTGGACTCATAAAAAGATAGTGTTGGGTCGGGACTTGTATGGTTGTTCCCTACCTTGTTAGTGCCAGTTTCGAGGTCGAACCTATTCATAAGAACTCCTCTATTTTCCTGAGTTAATGTCAGGTTGAGCATTGCCTCGAGAGATTAATGTTGTAAGGATTCCTTGCTATAAGGATTTGGTGTGTGTGTAGTAATGTTTTATGGAGTTTGAGGTTATTCCTCATGTACATACTCTGAGCATTAGATGGGGTAGTGAACTAATATAAAACTCAAAATACTTAAGTGTGAGTAGTATAAATTATACATTTAAGTAAATAACAGTATAAGAGAGATATTTCATAAGAAGTCATTTTCTCTAAGATGATCGTACCCTAATACGATCTGGAGTAAAACTTTAGAACCCAAGAGTTATGTTGATGAGGTTTATAATTGAGTGTGTCCATTTATGGGACCAGTATTAAAAGCTTTTGGGAAAGTTAAGTGTGCGAAATCATAAGTATTATTTTGGGAAGACCTATTTGAGGTTTTATTATGAGGTATTTTCTTTAAGGAAAGGAGATGATGATACGAGAAGCATTGAGGTGATTAAGTCTTGGATAAATAGTGAATATCAGTAAAGCAAAATGGTGCTTAATTTGGGATAATAAGTCGTGTGAGGAAAACTGGTTGTTTAAAGATTTAGGGGTGAATAACTAACTCAACTGGTAAAAGTTTGTTATGATTTTTAAAGATCAATAGTGTGGCAAAAAGTAAGTATGTGGATGTTGTCAACTGGACTGGAGGAAAAAGTGATCTACGTCGATTAAGGTGATCGTATGACACGTTTGGGTAAAACGAGGTTATAATCTTGTAAAATGGATTATTAAATCATGTTGAGATAAACCGACGTAGGATGCGGTGTGATTAATTGTGGGAAAATTTAGTGATCATATGCGTAAAGATTTCGAGTTAAGATGTAGCACAAGGGCCAAATTTAATTAAGGTAACCAAGGAAATAAGTGAGTTGTGCATGTAAGGAGTAAGGCCTATATGACAAGTGGAGGTACTAAGTTGAGGTATAAGTGAGTTCTATGTATGTAGCAAGTAGAATCATGATCGAATAAATAGTTCGACTTGGGTGATATAGGTTACGAATACCAAATTTATCTAAAGGATATCAACTTAAGGAAGATAAGGTATGTACCTTGAGAGTGGTTTATAAAGAGAAAAGTTAAAAGAGAAATGTGTGTTCTCATGCGTAAGGTATAGCAAGTCTGTGGCGATGATTTTGGAGATTATTATCCTAAGATAATTAAGACCTTGTGGATATAGTCACGAGTTACTACAGGTGTAGCACATGGAGATAGGATATGCGAGATAATGGTATGATTAAGGATACTAAGTTCAGGTAGTGAGGTTAATGGTGAAAGCGGTCCCTCTACCTTAGTAACGTTAGTTTCGGCGTCAAAACTATTTTTAAGGGGATAGTAATGTAATAACCCTCATGTTACCATAGGGGTAATACGGTAAAATGTATGTTTGGGGAAAACAAGTTATAAAATTCCCTTAAGCTGTGAAGGGTCTAAATTATGATTAACCTTACGTTAATTGTAATTTGAACCAACTTATAAATTTAACTTAGAATTGCTTGAACCAATTAACAAAGTGTTAAATGGGCTAGGCATGGTTAAACTTATAAGGCTGTGTAACTTAATATAAGGTCGCTTCTCTGAACTGTTATCGGCCAAGTTTCGAGGTCGAAACTTCTTTTAAGGGGGTAGTAATGTAATAACCCTCACTTTCAGTAAGGGTATTTGGGTAATTTCCCAACCCTCGTTCTGTAAGTAGGACGCGTTGAACGTATTTGGAATCTCTGTGTGAACCCTTGGAACGTAATAATATACGTTAGCAAAGATATAGGCGTCATAAATTATTTGGGTGTATTAAGGGTATCAAATTCTAAGCATAAACCCGAGCAAGGACCGCGATCATCGATCCAATGGCGCGATCGCGGCATAACCGCGACTGCGGAACTGTCGACCGTAGATTCACCCAGGGGCAACCGCGACCGCGGCGGAGAAACCGCGCCCGTGGAATCTGTTGCGTCTTCGTCTTCCTCTTTTCCCCGCATGCGTCACTTGGGAAGCCGGCGTTACGCCGGAGGGGGAGGCCAACCGCTTGGGTTGCTCGGCGTTGGGGCTTCCTCTAGCCTATAAATATGGGGCCTCTTCACCCCTAATACATCATCCAACATCTGCTGTGATCCATCTCTCTCTCCCTCTTGTTTGTGTGTTCGTCGGAGCTTCGCCGGAGTCTTGCTCGTCGCTGGAGTTGTGTTGTCGGAGGTCGTGGTGCCCAGTTGGAAGTTTAGAGTAACGGTGGTGGTGCGCGGTGTCGTAGGAGCGAAGAGCCGAGTCGTCGCCGTCGCCGTCGGTAAGCCGTCTTCGTCTCCGAGCTATTGTCGGGATGGGAATCCGCGACCGCAGTTCATACGCCGCGACCGCGGATTGCCCAGAAAACCGCGACCGTGGTCATGTTGGCCGCGATCGCGGCACCCTTTGGCACAGCCGTGGCTGTGGCCTTTTCCCTTCGATTCATTTTGTGTTTCGCTCATTCCGTTTATTCGTTTCGTATCGAATCTAACTTAGGGTTCCGTCGTTGTTTCATCGTCGTGGTAGGAATCCGTATTCAGATTCCAGTTTCCAGATCCCGGAACCCGACATCGTCAATTCGTCTAATTAAGGCAAGTGGCAGTTCACTCTTGCTTATCATTCCATATTTCCTTTAATTATCAGTTACTTGATTGTTAATTAAAATGGAGTAAAGTGTTGTTTTCATTTGGGAACAGATTTCATAAAATAATGTGTTTAAAATATGACTTTATAAATAGGTTGTATATATTGCTAGAAACAATGCTATTATATAGTCCTATCTGTTATTACTGTAACGAATTTTGGTGTGGATTTAAATGTAACTTAAATGCTAGATTAGCACGAGTATTCGTAGGAACGGTAATGCCTTATGAGGATTAGTCGTTTCTTTATAACTTGGTATTAGTCAGAATAATTCTCTAATACTTTTAAAGGTCATGACCATTGCTTCTTATCCACCCGTTAAGGATAAGAGGTGTTTAAGCACCTTGCTAGTGCCATTGGGTTGGGCGTAATGTCACCCTGTGTTATTCTCGTAGTCACTCGAGATTGTATTAAAAGCTTTAACGTTAATATACGTTTTATAATTAAATAAGATAAGTGCGGTTATGCACATAATTAATGAACCCTCGGGCGAGGAGTACAACGTGGAAACCGCCCGGACTCTTGTTAGAGTAAGTCTTCTTTTCAATCTAGATTCGCATTACGCGGTGAGGTTGGTCGTGGACCCAAATAATCAAGGTCGTTTTAAACTTGTGTGTAAACTTAACGTTCCTAAACATTTGTCATACGTTTCCCATAAGACTCAATTCCTTTGGAGTCTTCTTTTCAGTGCATGTCTAATTTTAATCATTCCGTGAAAGTTCCGGGTTATGTATCGTTCCTTCGGTTGTTATTCGGGGGACAATGATAGTAAACGGTTACGATCACTAGAACCATTCTGTTTTCACCCTTGCATAGTCTTTCATTAGACTAACCAACCGGGTTTTATTCCTTGCATGGTTGGCTGGTGTCATCCGTCCTATATGGCACATCAGTGGTTGATCCCTGAAGACTTGAAGTAACCAGTTGAAGAGGAGGCTTGCAGTTGAGGATTTAAGTGACAGTGTTTTAAGGTTGTTAAGTATTACTTTAATATATATATATTCTTATAATCTGGTCTTGTACTAGGGTTTAATTAAAAGTCTTCCGCTGTAATTTCACTATGTTGTAAAATTGTCACTTCTCATTTTATGAGAAGTCTGTTAATAAAAGGTTGAGTTTTATTTAAATATGTCTTCCGCTGTTTAAATATTTTGTTATTTAATATACTTATTTAAGCTTAATTATTCCGATTAAAGCCTAGAGTGACTTTAGACAGTAACGTCTGAGGTCACTGGCGTGTGACACGATCGACATAAGTCGGGGGGTTACACCCCTATTGGTTACCCATAAATAATTCCTATCATTGATACAGCTTCCGTATCCTTATTACTCCTCAATATCCATATAATAACTAGTAGTAGAAAATATCTCAGAATTTCTATCCCAAAATAAAATATTAATTCCACCTCAGGATGATATTTCAAAAAATATCAAAACCTAGTTATATATACCCATTAATACATATGAAATAATCCTAAACGAAACTTCGTACCCGAAATGACCAACTTCCATTACAAACTAAAAAAAACCCAAATTTCCCAAGTCCTAAAATCCATTATTATTATAATAAACATAAAATATATCGACCCTCCAAAATTAATTAAAACATCAAAATCCTAAATAATCCAAATTTCGTCTTCTAAAAACCTCAAGTATTACAACATTATCCCTAAAATAATTAGACAATATTAAACAGTACAATTATACATAAGTTTTAATAAATAGTAAATTAAGTCTACATATGTGATACCCCGTATTTTTGTAAGGTTATTTTGGGAATTATGGAATTTTCCCGGGTACCCGTTGTGTACGTTAGATTTAATTCAGGTAGCTTGAGACATTCTGTAATGTGCTCTGTATCTGTAATATTTTTCTCAGTGAAATAATATACAGACAAGGTGCCTTGGAGTTAATTGTCGTTCGCGTACGATAATTGTTATCCCGGCTTAATGTCATGTTCGTTCAAAGCTGAACGGGCGGGAAAAAGGTGTCACGGCGACCGCCGTCGTGAGACCCAAGCACGGTTACCGCCGTAAAGTCACGGCGCCCGCCGTCCCAATGCTCGAGGAGGCAGCTGGTGTGTCATGCCACGGCGACCGCCGTAAATTACGGCGCCCGCCGTAATGGTAGTCATCGTTGTCCGGCAGTCCTTGCCCGATGGTCGTCGGCGCGATTTCCGGCGAGTGCCGAACTAGCTGTAGGCCCATCTTCTTCGTGCTCCAGACGCTTTGGCTATAAAAGGGGGTGTTGGGGGAGAGAATTGAGCCATCCCAAACACCGAACCTCTGCCAAAATTGCCTCTCGCCGGAGTTGTGCCTTCGCCGGAATTTTTGAAGGTCTCGCCGGTGTTGCTTTGGTGTGGTTCCTGAGTGCCTTTGTGAAGCTTTTGGTTAGCCTTGGAGGTTAGAAGCCAAAGCTAGTCGAAGGAGGCCGAACTGCTCGTGTTTTTGGGTGAGTTTTCTCTCGTTTCAGTCGGTCGTGTTCTTCACGGCGACCGCTGTGTTCTTCACGGCGACCGCCGCCAAGAACAGCGACCGTCGCCAGTGCCCAGAACACCTTCGTGGCTTTGGCTTGGTCGGTTGTCGTCGTGGCGTCTTTCCTTTCGTGTTCTTTCGCCGTGTTTAGATTCGTACTGTTTATGTCGGATCTAACTTAGGGTTCCTTTTATGGGTCGACTCGAAGGTTGTTGTGCTGTCGAAACTATACCGTGTCGAGCCCGGAATCCAGTGACGTCTTTAGACTATTCTGTGGAGTAAGGCAAGTGGCGGTTCGCTCTTGCTCATTCGTTCCATATTTACATTAATTATCAGTAGTTTATCTGAGTAATTAATTTGGAATGAATATTCTGTTTGTCTGAAAGCGGTTTTGATAAACTGTTTTGAAAATCATATAATAGGTTGTATATCTGTTAGAACAACGCTATTATCTGTGATCGCCTTTCGGGCCTTTATGTGGATTTATCCTGTAAATGTCGTGGTGCTGTAACTGTTTAGTTAGCACTATTAGATAGGAACGTTACTCGGACTCTGTCCAGTCGTTTCTTTATAATCTGGTATCGGGATGGCTCGTCCCTATCTGGTACTATTCTATGATCATGATCAGTCTCTTACACATGTGTGTAGAGACAGGACACTTAGCTGGTGTCACAAACCTTTCGGTATACGTCACTCTCGATGAAACGTATACTAAGATGTGTCGTCCCACTGGTGGGGTACACATGTAAAAGTCTATAACGTGATGTGTGTTTTCGAAACATAAATCAGATAAGTGCTACCTTGACGCACATAATTAATACACCTTGGGCGAGTAGTGCAGCTAAGTTCAGTGCAGCTAGGAAAACTCATCTTGACTTGAATGTAGTACGTTCTCTTTCCAATCTGGATTCGCTGTAGGCGATGAGGTTGGTCGTGAACCGAAGCATCTCAGTCAGTTTTAAATCATTGTTGAATGATTCTGTAATATTTCAGATTTGTCATTACTTCCTTAAAGACTCATTTCCATTGGAGTCTTCTTTCGAGTCAATTTATGTGAAGATTCAGTCTTCCAGAATCTTCTCCTATGCATACCTCTTGTTTATTCCAGTAGGAATATGATGGTTGACTACCGTTATCGGTTATTATCCGAGAAGCGGTGAGTCTAACCTAATATGACTGCTTCGAACCAGTCTGCTTTGTACCCTTGCTAGTCTATTCAGTTAGACTAACCAACCAATGTTTTCCCTTGTATGGTTGGCTGGTGTCATCCGTTTGATTCGACACATCAGTTGAGAAGTAGCTCAGAAGATTAGAAGGACTATGGAGTCGGCGGTGGTTTTTGAATGTTTTAATTATTTCTTTAATCAGGTTATGATCCTTTGGACAATAACTCCGATTGTAACTTACTTTCTTAGTCTTCCGCTGTGTTTGGTTTAAACTATGTTTTGACCTATTCGGGATTGGGTTGTAATCCCGTAACTCTTGTTTCCTCAACAATGTTATGTTTTGGAATTTAATGCTTGATCTTTGTGTATCAATTGCATTTCATAAATTGTATTTATTTGGTAAAGCCTTGGGTGATCTCGGTAAAGAACACTGGGGTCACTGGCGGTAATACCTTTCCAAAAGGGTTAAGTTTTGGGGGTGTTACAGTTGTGGTATCAGAGCCAAAAAGTTTTTAAAACGGGTTTGGGATTTTATAAATCATTTATCCGTTTTCGAAATGCTTTAAAAAGAGCTCTGAATTTTCAAAGTGAAAAGAATTTTAAAAACACCGTTCATAGTCATATCTTCTTTATAGTCTGATATAGTAAGCTTGCTTCTATGTCTAGAAAGACTAATTCCTTCCTTATTGTTCGATAGGATGGGTGTCTGCTTTTCTATTGGTAGGGGGTCGGAAGACGCCAAGTCGGATCAGCCGAGGCTAGATTTTCCGTTACCTCAGCGATGTTTCGAGGTTGGAGGCCCGAGTAGCCCACCCGAAGACGTCAAGCACGTTCTCCCCGAGTCAGTTGTCCTTGTAGCCAGGAATGCTATGGTCCCTAGACCTGCACCTGTGCCGCCACCAAGGGTGGAGGAAGTACGGGAATGGGAGCAGGAAGATGAGTTATCAAGGTACGAACAAGGGGTTTACCAAGACGACTTTCTGCTGGGACCAATTCCCGAGGAGATCGAGTACGAAGACGAGGAAGAGGAGATGTTGGAGGTAGATCCTGTCGAGGACGAGGATATGATCGAGGATGATTCCGAGGATGAGGATCCCATCGAGGATGATCCCGAGGATGAGGATCCCATTGAGGATGATCCCGAGGAAGAGGATCCCATAGAGGATGATCCAGAAGAGGATCCAGAGTTGGACCTTGGAGGGCAGAATCAGGAGCCCGGTACAGGATTGTCACCAGTGCCAGAGTACGCACCCATGTCAGAAGCTGATTGGGAGGCACTGTATACCGAGTACGGTATTGGGAGAAGTGACAGAGAATCTCAGCCTATCCCTACTCCAAGGAGATGGAGGTCGGAATCTGAGCTGCAGGAGATTCTCCGCCAGAGCGAGGTAATCTCCGCAGAACAGCAGCGTCAGAGGGATGAGCTGATCGCCAGTACCCAGAGGAGGGCTGGAATAGGAGGACCAGTCATGGACGACACATACTTTACCATGACTGAGCTAGGACTATGTGCTTCAGGGTCAAGCAGGGTGCGAAACCCATCGCCAGAGCTCGATGGTAAACCTAGCCCGAAGAGACCATGCACGAGTAGCCAGTCGTATGGGAGGCGTTTTGGAACGCCTTGAGGAGGAGTGGCGTTGCCTATCGTAGTAGTTTCGTTTCTTAGTATTCCATGTTGTACTTTGTGTAATATTTCAGTATTGCGGCAAGTACTCTGAGAAATACTTATATCTTCGAGCAATGTTGTCCTAACGCTCGAATGATAAACTTATGCGTAACTTGTGTAAGAATTCGAAGGTTCATCTATAAAATACCAAGTTGATCTATTCTGAGTAATTTATTTACGTTGGTATATTGCATAAGTATATTGCATAATATTAATGTATTGAATGCTTGGAATTTGATCGGTAAATAGATGGTGAACCCAAGAAGCACGAGGAATTCGACTCGAGCCGGTGCTGGGACTAGCCAAAACCCCAGACCAGCAGGAAGAAGTGTTCAGGATGAACACGAGTCTGAGTCTCGCGTCCAGCAGAGGCGTGAAGGTCAGGATCAGACCCAGGCGCCGACGCTGTTTGACGCCGCAGCTGTTGAGGCAATCTGTGGGATCGTGATGCAGGCTATTACAGATGTCTTGAGACCAAGTGCACCTCAAGCACAAGAAGTGCCTATTCACGCAGCGGTTCCTGATGTTGTGGAACCCAGAAACCCCGTGATTCAGGAGACTGCCGTTAGGGCGAGGGACAGCTATGGTCGCGCTCTTAAGACCATTACTTCCATGAGACCCGACTGCTATAACGGGAAAGGGGAGCCAGTGGCAGTGACTCATTGGTTCTCCCATATGGAGAGGCTGTTCAGGAACGTGGAGTGTACGGAGGCCGAGAAGGTCCATATCGCTTCTCTTCAGCTGAAGGAGGAGGCTAGCGAGTGGTGGGAGAGCACTGGTTTGGCTGAGAGCCCAGTGTTGACTTGGTCGATGTTCAAGACCAAGATGGTTGATCGCTTTTTCTCTCGTGCTATGAGAGAGGAGAAGCATAAAGAGTTCTTGTACCCTCAGACTGATGGTCTGAGAGTGACCGAGTTGGCATCTAAGTTCAACCATCTTCTACAGTACGCCACTGCCGAGATCACCAGCGAGGCTCAAAAGATCTGGTACTTCCACGAGTGGATGAACCCGGATATCAAGCCATTAATGGTGCACCACACATGCTCTACCTTGGAGCAGTATGTGGATTGTGCCTATAAGCTGGAAGTAACTCTCGAGGAGTCGACCAAGAGGCGCAACCGACAGAAGTCGATGCAGAATCAGAACCAGGGAGGTGGTTTTAAGCGCCCTGCGCCACCGTCTAACTTCGCCAAGTCCGGCCGAGCTAAGACGGAGATGACGCAAGGGGGATCGACTCAGCAGTCAGGGCATACCAGGAGTTCAGTTTAGTGTTATAACTGCGGTACTACTGGGCACAAGAGCACTGAGTGTCGGAAGGAGAGGAGGCCATGCTTTGGGTGTGGACGTGATGGTCATCTGCAAAAGTTCTGCAAGCAGGGGAAGCAGAAGGGAGTAGAGTCGCAGCAAGGGTCAGTTCATCAGAGCAACCGACCTAGGTTTAAGCCTGCCGAGACTCCTAGCCCTTCAGTGCAGACGACTGCTCAGAACAGGGGAAAGGCCCCATCTGTTTCTGGAAGTCAGGGCCAACGCTTGTACGAGATACGTGAGGCAGATGGACCCAACGCTCTGATTGCTCAAGGTACTCTATACCTTCACTCTACTTCAGTGTGCATTCTGTTTGATTCTGGTGCTACGCATTCCTTTATTTCGGATAGATGTGTTAGCAAGTTAGACTTAGTGTGCAATGATTCGTGCGACCCTTTCGTCGTTAATCTTCCTAATGGAGAACGTTTGGTGGGAACCAAGTATTTGTCCGACTTTCCGATTACCATTCAGGGTAAGGAATTCGAGGCAGATTTAATCTGCATAGCCATGGCTCCATACGACATTATTCTCGGTATGGATTGGCTGACGCGTCACAAGGCGGTGATCGACTTCAGTTCGAGAACGGTGACGGTGTCATCCGGGGGCAAATTCATGTGCAAGTTCAAAGGTCGAAATGACGCTGATAACGGCAAGATGATCAATGCGATGGCTGCGTTTAAGCTACTACGACAAGGATGTGTCGGGTACCTTTGCTACTTGGATTCGCCCGAGGGGGATGGACTTGAGGTTCTTGATATTCCTGTAGTTAGGGAATTTTCGGATGTCTTTCCGGAAGAAATTCCTGGATTACCCCCGAACCGCGACGTAGAGTTTTCAATTGATCTCGAGCCTAGTATGGCGCCGATTTCCAAATCACCGTATCGGATGGCTCCGGCTGAGATGCAAGAATTGAAGAATCAACTTGAAGATCTTCTTGATAAAGGTTATGTCAGGCCGAGTGCATCGCCATGGGGTGCCCCGGTTTTATTCGTCAAAAAGAAGGACGGATCGTTCCGACTTTGTATCGACTATCGAGAGTTGAACAAGGTGACGATCAAGAACAAGTATCCTTTGCCTAGGATTGATGACTTGTTGGACCAATTGCAGGGAGCAAAGGTGTTCTCCAAGATCGACTTAAGATCTGGATATCATCAACTCAGGATTCGGGAGCAGGACATTCCTAGAACTGCGTTTAGGACCAGATATGGTCATTACGAGTTCGTAGTGATGCCTTTTGGGCTTACAAATGCTCCAGCTGTCTTTATGGATTTGATGAACCGATGTTTTCACCAGTACTTGGATAAGTTCGTGGTGGTCTTCATAGACGACATCTTGATCTATTCTCCGAATGAAGAAGTCCACGAGGAACATCTACGGATTTCCTTATCGATCCTTAGACAACATCAGCTTTATGCTAAATTGTCTAAATGTGAATTCTGGATGAAGGAAGTGGCTTTCTTAGGCCACGTGATCAATAAAAATGGGGTTATGGTTGATCCCCAAAAGATTGAAGTTGTGGCTAAGTGGACACAGCCCTAGAGCGTGAAGGAGGTGCGCAGTTTTCTTGGACTTGTCGGGTATTATAGAAGGTTCGTAGAAGGATTTTCAAAGATCGCTCTACCTATGACCAATCTACTCCGCAAAGTCCACAAGAAGTTTGTCTGGAATGACAAGTGCGAGGTCAGTTTCCAGGAGTTGAAGCGACGGTTGACCTCGGCACCCGTGTTAGCACTCCCAGAGGGGAATGACGAGTATGTGGTCTATAGTGATGCTTCCAAGTGTGGTCTTGGTTGTGTTTTGATGCAACGGGGCAGAGTCATTGCTTACGCATCTAGACAACTCAAGACTTACGAAGAAAACTATCCGACCCACGATCTTGAGTTAGCAGCGGTTGTCTTTGCGCTGAAGATTTGGAGGCATTACCTCTACGGTATAAGATGCCAAATCTTCACCGACCACAAAAGTCTCAAGTATATATTTACTCAGAAGGAGTTAAATATGAGACAACGCCGCTGGCTAGAGTTGCTCAAGGATTACGACATGGAGTTGTTGTATCATCCGGGCAAGGCTAATGTAGTAGCTGATGCGCTAAGCCGGAAGACAACGCACGAGACTGTGGTTGCTCTACTTACTGCTCAAACCAAGCTAAACCAAGAGTCATGCCACATTGAAGTCTTATATGACCAGCGTAGAGGGTACCTGAGTATGATGGAAATTCAGGCTACACTGCTGGATCAAATCAAAGAAAAGCAAGTCGATGACATCATCTTGGTAAAGTTAAGCAGTGAAGTGATGGATGGGAAAGCTCCCAGTTTTGTGGTTCAGGATGATGGATCACTTTGGTTTCAGGATCGGATCTGTGTGCCTGACACAAAAGGTCTTCGTCAGTTGGTGATGAGAGAAGCTCATTCATCTACTTATTCTGTACATCCTGGCTCTAGCAAGATGTACAAGGATCTCAGGAAGAAGTTTTGGTAGCCAAACATGAAGTGGGACGTAGCAGACTTTGTGGCAAAGTGCTTAACTTGCTAGAAGGTCAAGATCGAACACCGCAGACCAGGTGGTGAGATGCTACCTCTCCCCGTGCCAGAATGGAAATGGGAGGACATTTCCATGGACTTCGTCACTGGGCTACCCAAGACTCGAAGTCAGAGAGATGCTATCTGGGTAATTGTGGATAGGCTTACGAAGAGTGCTCATTTCATAGCCATCAAGACCACATGGGAAACCCAGAAGCTAGCCGAAGTTTACCAGAAGGAGATTGTCCGCTTACATGGCATTCCTAAGACCATCGTATCGGACCGAGATGGCCGTTTCATGTCAAGATTCTGGAAGGAACTTCATAAGGCTATGGGGACCAAGTTGAGGTTCAGTACAGCGTTTCATCCTCAGACAGATGGCCAGTCTGAAAGGACCATCCAGACTCTGGAGGATATGCTTAGAGCTTGTGTGCTCGATCGTCCGACTAGCTGGGAGGACAGCTTGAGTCTGATTGAGTTCACGTACAACAATAGCTGGCATGCTACAATCAAGATGGCTCCGTTTGAAGCTTTGTATGGTCACAGATGCAGATCTCCAATTTGTTGGGACGATAATGCCGACAAAATTATGCTTGGACCAGAGTTGGTCGAAAGGACGGCTTCAGACATTGCTTTGATCAGACAAAGAATGTTGACCGCTCAGAGTCGACAAAAGTCCTACGCAGATCGGAAGCGCAGGACTGTCGAGTTCGAGGTCGGTGATAAGGTTTTTGTCAAGGTGTCGCCTTCCAAAGGAGTTTTCAGATTTGATAAGCGTGGGAAGCTTAACCCTCGCTACGTGGGACCATTCGAGATTCTGGATAGAGTGGGATCTCTAGGGTACCGTTTGGCGTTGCCACCATCGGCTCACCCGGTGCATAATGTGTTCCACGTGTCTTTACTCAGAAAGTATGTACCAGATGAGTCTCATGTACTTAGCTACGAGGACATCGAGATCCAAGCTAATGGTACTTATGAAGAGTTGCCCGTGCGCATTTTGGAGCGTCGGGAGAAGCATTTGCGCAACAAGATCGTACCTTTGGTATGAGTGCTGTGGTCCAAGTCAGGGACCGAAGAAGTTACTTGGGAGACGTGGGAAACCGAGTCAGATATGCTCAGGCATTTTCCCGAGTTATTCTCGACCTAAGTTTCGGGGTCGAAACTTCTTGTAAGGGGGAGGAGATGTGATACCCCGTATTTTTGTAAGGTTATTTTGGGAATTATGGAATTTTCCCGGATACCCGTTGTGTACGTCGGATTTAATTCAGGTAGCTTGAGATATTCTGTAATGTGCTCTGTATCTGTAATATTTTTCTCAGTGAAATAATATACAGACAAGGTGCCTTGGAGTTTAATTGTCGTTCGCGTACGATAATTGTTATCCCGGCTTAATGTCATGTTCGTTCAAAGCTGAACGGGCGGGAAAAAGGTGTCACGGCGACCGCCGTAAAGTCGCGGCGACCACCGTCGTGAGACCCAAGCACGGCGACCGCCGTAAAGTCACGGCACCCGCCGTCCCAATGCTCGAGGAGGCAGCTGGTGTGTCATGCCACGGCGACCGCCGTAAATTACGGCGTCCGCCGTAATGGCAGTCATCGTTGTCCGACAGTCCTTGCCCGATGGTCGTCGGCGCGATTTCCGGCGAGCGCCGAACTAGCTGTAGGCCCATCTTCTTCGTGCTCCAGACGCTTTGACTATAAAAGGGGGTGTTGGGGGAGAGAATTGAGCCATCCCAAACACCGAACCTCTGCCAAAATTGCCTCTCGCCGGAGTTGTGCCTTCGCCGGAATTTTTGAAGGTCTCGCCGGTGTTGCTTTGGTGTGGTTCCTGAGTGCCTTTGTGAAGCTTTTGGTTAGCCTTGGAGGTTAGAAGCCAAAGCTAGTCGAAGGAGGCCGAACTGCTCGTGTTTTTGGGTGAGTTTTCTCTCGTTTCAGTCGGTCGTGTTCTTCACGGCGACCGCCGTGTTCTTCACGGCGACCGCCGTGTTCTTCACGGCGACCGCCGCCAAGAACAGCGACCGCCGCCAGTGCCCAGAACACCTTCGTGGCTTTGGCTTGGTCGGTTGTCGTCGTGGCGTCTTTCCTTTCGTGTTCTTTCGTCGTATTTAGATTCGTACTATTTATGTCGGATCTAACTTAGGGTTCCTTTTATGGGTCGACTCGAAGGTTGTTGTGCTGTCGAAACTATACCGTGTCGAGCCCGGAATCCAGTGACGTCTTTAGACTATTCTGCGGAGTAAGGCAAGTGGCGGTTCGCTCTTGCTCATTCGTTCCATATTTACATTAATTATCAGTAGTTTATCTGAGTAATTAATTTGGAATGAATATTCTGTTTGTCTGGAAACGGTTTTGATAAACTGTAAAATGCATCTCTTATTCTATATTGAAGCCATACATTCAGGTGATGATTCTATCAATTCATATTAAATTCATTATATTTTACTTGATTTTACGATATAATAATTAGGTCTTCATTTATTGTTGTTGTAGGAATGCATATGGGAAATCGGACTAGAGTCTCAAACAACTCATGGGGTTCCAAGATCTAAAAATGAAGACCTCAAGGTACGGATACTATACTAACATTGAAATGAACATGACTATAGATATTCAATGTTGCATAGAGTAGAGTGAATGAAAGGATGAAAAATAGATATTCGTTGTTGCATATAGGTTCTGAATTATTACCTTGTAACTGAGTTCTGGATTTCCTGAATAAAACTGAAACAAAGAAAATAAATCAATATCAGTTCTGTTTGAAATGTTAAATCTGAATCCCTACAAAACAGACACTGAAGTTCTGTTTGAAATGATATAAGCATTACAAATGAAATAACTGAGTTCTGCTTTAGTTAAGCATTACCTCTTAAATGTATGTATTCTGTTGTAGTTTATCTTCTGAAATAACTGAAAAGGTCTAGATTTATAGACGAATATGTGAAAGAGATGTAGTCTTGTATTACAAGTTTCGGTAGAACAAATCATGTTTATTTAAAAAAAAATGGAATGCATAGATTTTTCTATCATATCTTCGTAGTAATGTTTTTAATTTTGTACATAAACTATTCTGTATGACTGATAATGATTCTATATTATATTTTGACTTTTTTGTTCAGATCTTGTAATCACTTTTGCTTTTATGGATATGTTATGATTTGCAGAATTTCTGACATTGGGAAATAGAGAAAGCACACTTTTTTGTCTCAGAATTTATGCAATTTTGTAATTTATATACAGGTTTTAAAAGTTTTGTGCAATATTTTCTGTAATGCTTATGTAATTTTTTTATGCTTCATATTTAGGTTCATGTGTGTGTATGCGGTTTTGTAATATCTGTGCAGGTTTTGTGCATTGTTTTGTCATATTTGTGCTTGGCTTTGTGTTAAAAGTTTTGCTGCATTTCTGTAATGCTTATGTAAATTTTGTATGCTTCATATTTAGGTTCATGTGTATGTATGCGGTTTTGTAATATATGTGCAGGTTTTGTGCATTGTTGTGTCATATTTGTGGTTGGTTTTGCGTTTAAATTTTGTGCAGGCTTTGTCATTAAAAAAATTTCGGTATGTTGTATGGTATTTTGAATGCAAAATTTATCGTATAACAGGTTTGATACATCATTTACAGCAAAATAATTTTTTTTGTTTGATTCTCAAATATTGGATTTTATTCAATTAAAACGTAGCTCATAATTTTATTTGCTTCTTTTTTTTGGAAAGATTAAGCATACCCAAAAAAAACGTACAAAGATAATCTCTGCAAAATTAGGTCAGAATCATAGATTTTGTAAAAAAATAACAACATTAACTGGACGGGTGACACATGTGCAAATTAATCCCGCGGTGACACATGGCAGCGACAAACGCGAGATCAATCTCGAGGCGCATGCTGCTCAGCCGCCATT
Organism: Rheum nobile; assembly: GCA_027886185.1. Classification (NCBI taxonomy): domain Eukaryota; kingdom Viridiplantae; phylum Streptophyta; class Magnoliopsida; order Caryophyllales; family Polygonaceae; genus Rheum; species Rheum nobile. The sequence continues at coordinate 1,407,127 of WOAB01000500.1, read as the reverse complement.
CTGCTTTAATTATTATATAATAGATTTATTCGTATTTTGATTTAATAATTTGATACGTCAATGCCTCTTCAATAAAATAGAAAATCTTCGCGACTTATATTTATAGTTAGGTATGTTTCTATATAAATAAAAAAGTTAGGTATGATCAAATGCGAGCGCGGATATGGATAATATATTTAGTTTATTCGAATTGTTGAGTTTGACCCTTTTATTTATATACATGTAATAATATTGATGTGTTTAGCCCTGATAAGACGTCTGAAAATAAAATTACTTTTTTAATATAAATAACAAAATATATATTTTTATATATCAAATATATTTTTTATAAAAAGTTATATATATAAATATAACTAAACTAATCTAAACATAATTATATAAATAAATATATAAAATCAAGTATTTTATGAATTTATACATCTTTTACGATTTGTGTGTTGTCATGTAGGATGTTCAAGTCGGGTGTCCAGACAGATCCGGACACCATCTCCAGCATGTTTTCAGCATGTGTTTGAGCTTGATTTATGGTCAAAGCCCGATCCGAATTCAGGTTTGCTTAGATCTACTTATAGTAGATGTATTATGACACAAGACAATATTCGGTCAAGAAACCTGCAATCTCAACCCGCCCATCAAATACAAATTGGGTGCAAGCTAAGGGCGTGTTTGGATTACTGTTCATGGGGAAGGATCCAATGAGAATGATTTTTTTTATAAAACGAGAGTATAATGCACATACAAGCAAAAATTTATGTCCAAAAGTCAAGCTTATTCACATTTAAGCGGAGCTCGCACATATACGGATAGAAATTTATGCACTTTACAAAGTCACACACATACAGAAAAAAGTTATGTACATACGGGTAAAACTTTATGCATAGAATGTGCACAAATTTTTACATGAATTTAAAAAAGTACATAAATTTTTACATGTATGTGCATAGGTTTTTTGACATATTTTTTAAAAATAAAATAAAATAAAATCAAAGGTGCACAAATCTTATTCAAGATGGACATCATTTTTACGTAAACCTTTCTCAACTGTTCAGAAAGCATTATAAGTATTATGAACAAATCTTATTCATAATGCATTATGAACAATAGCATAACGGCGAATCCTATTTGCACCGGAACAATGCCTCTGACACGCGGCGGTGGGTGTCGCGCGGTGGTGGGTGCCGACGGTGGTCGGTGGTGGCCGGAGGTGGGGTGCCCGCGGTGAATCGAAGGTGTCCGACGGTGGATCGATCGAGTCGTACAATTTTTCGGGTTGAGTTTGGGTAGGGTTTAGATCGAGTCGGGTTCTTCTTCGATATTTAAAAAATATTGAATTTTAAAATTATATCGAGTCTTAAAAAATATCGAGTCAGGTTCGGGTCGAGTTCTTAAAATTCACCGAAAAATTGTGATTGAAATCCACCGAAAGTAATTCATTCACGGACGCAACAATAATTCTGATTGAAATCCACCGAATATTCTACCCTAAATCCTAAACCCATCACCGACGTCCATTAACAGCGAGATCGTCCATCACCGGCGAGATCGAACTCCCGGTACCACCGCGCGGCGACGCCAGATCGAACTCCCTCCACGTGACGCTCATGGCACCCGTCACCGGACCCACCGCCGGCCAGCACCCACCATCGGACCCACCGCCGACACCCACCGTCGACGCCGGCTGCCGGCCGGCCCTCACTGTCGCGCGGCAGTGAGTACCGTGCGCCACTCACCCATCACATCTTGGTGCAAATAGGCTTTGTGGCCGGTGCAAAAAGCTTTGCCTTAGCATAACGCATCACAAGTAGATTGGCTCAACTTGCACTATTTAGCATACAAAAAGGCCATACAGAAAATCCATATAATATTCCTACTTAAAAAATATGGTCTCACAACTCTAACCAAGAAGATGAAGTTATGATATTCGCTCTGTATAATAATTATTAAATTTTAATATTTATTTATAAATAATTATCTTTTTAGTTATTTATAAATAATTACCTTTTAGACTTTAATATTTATTTATAAATAATTTCTTTTTAGTTATTTAGTATTTGGGTATGTTCGGTATGGCTGAGGCTTATTGGGGCTGAAGCTGAAGTAGGGGCTGATCAAGTTGGGGGTTAAATTGAGCTGAAGCTGAAACTGACGACTAAAGTAAAAAAATGCGTTCAGTATGCACGACTTATCCAGAGCAAAATTGTTAATAAAATACCAAAACTACCCTCATTTTATTTTGATAAAAGGGTATCACGTGCATTGCACGTGACACCATATTCCCAACTCGTCATTTCCCCAGCCTCTCGTCTCTCCTTTGTTAGGGTTCCTAATTTCCCATCTCGTCTGTCTTCTCCAAGCCCCTCTTGTCTCCCCTCTCACGGCGCCTGTCGTTGCCTTCTCCAAGCCCCTCTCCGACGAGCATAGCCGGGAAGAGCCGCGACTATCTCCGACGTCGAGCATCGTCTTCTGCGAGAGGTAAGATTATTGGTTTTGCTTGGTCTGGTACTGCATAACTATTATTGGTTTTCTGGTTTTCGATTGGTTTTCTGGTACTGATTTTGCTTGGTCTGGTACTGGTTTTTGGATGACTTGATGTTTAGGAAAAAATTTGGTACTCAGTGGTTGACAAGAGAGCTAACGCAATTGCTTGCTTGCTGGTGTAATTGCTTGTATAAAAAAGGCTTGCTTGTGTAATTGCTTGCTTGTGTAATTGAATGTATAAAAAGGGCTAACTGCATGCTGATTGCTTGTGTATAATTTCGATTGGATCTATGCTCATTGTAAGGTGTAAATGGAGAAAGATGATACTGATTGCTTGTGTATAATTTATGAACCTTTCAAAGGCATAAACTGACTAGTTATTTTCCTCTATTGAGTGCTCTACCAATTGATGCTGTGACTAGTTATATTCCTGACTTCTCGGTTTGTAGTGTTTGTGATCTCGGTTTGTAGCTCTCTTGTTAATTGCATGATGCTGTGAACTTGTTGCTCAACTACTTCTGTTTTCCATTTTACATTTAGAAAGGTTCAGAAAATTGTTTGTCATGAAATTTCCCTTTGTATAATTTCATTATAAATGTAAAGAAAATTGTTTGTCATGAAATTTCCCCTTGTATAATTTCATTATAAATGTAAAGAAAATTGTTTGTCAAGTAACCAATGAATATTTGTATTGGTTTATTCTTCATTTGGACTTGTACTGAGTTCTGGTCTATTCTTCATTTTATGAATTGTTTGCTGAAAAAATTGCACTTGTTTGTAACTTGTAATGAATTATTAGATGTCAAAAAGTAGTCAGGCAAAAGGAAAGGAGAAGGAGAAGACTGTCACATGGAACGATAAGGATTGTTTTATCTTTTTGAGTGTGATAAAGGGGTTCTAAGCAAAAAATGGCTATAGTACTACTTTGGCTTGGCCCACCCTTGTATAGGAGTTTAAGAAAAAAACTGGAAAATACGTATCTGTAAAAGCTGCAAAGAACAAATTCAACCATCTTAAGAAAAAATGGAGTAGTTGGTCATACTTGAGGTACAAGGTCACCGGTGCAGGGGTGGGACCATGAGACTGGATTGATCATGGCTGACGATGCTTGGTGGGAACTTCAAAAGGGGGTACGTATAGAATTAACTAAGCTATAAGTACTAAATTATATGATTAATCATAATATTGAATTGTTTGTCTATTTGTATGCATTTATTTTGCAGGAGGAATTCTACCAGTTCAGGAAGAAAACGCCCTCTATTGAGATGAGTGATTTTTGGGGTGATATGTTTGGCCAAATAGTTGCTACTGGAAAGAATATTGTTGCACCGTCAATGGATCCAGATTCTATTCCGGTCTCTTTGAATGAAGTGGAAGTCGATGATCTCGAGGTGAACTCAGATGATTCACTGGAGCGACAAATGGAGAAAGATACAACGCTGGACAACACTCAAGGAGACATAATAACCCATCATTCCCAACTGGTGATACTGTTGCTGCATTACAAGGCAAAGAACACTAGTTTGGCACCCGAAAATGTTACAAAGAGACATAGAAAGCAAACACCTACAACTTTAGCGTACCAAGAAAATATGGCATTGGTTGGCGAAACCAGTAGGCATATGCTTTCTCTTAATGAGGGGTGATATTAGGAGTAAAATGTCTTCTGGTGAGACGCCAGAAATTTAAGGATGTGTTTAAGGAGTTGATGAGGCTAGTTTCTGATGGACTTATGGAGCGCAAATCACATGTCTGGTGCTATGCAATTACGGAGCTAGCAAAGGAGGACAAGTGTCAGATATTCATGATTATGGAAGACGATGTGGACAAGGTTGCGTGGTTGGATCACGAGTATGAGATGATGAGACTTCGCCTGCCAAAATGAATTGTAGTGTGGGGTTTGAGGATGTGGTTTTATTTCATATGATGTTGGTTTAGGGTTTTCGGATGTTATTGGTTGACTTCATGTATTGTTTGCGTACTTTGTTATGTTTTCAGATATTGTTTTGCTATGTTTTCATATATTGGTTTGCTATGTTTTAAGATATTGGTTTGCTATGTTAATTGTTACAGTCCTTTGAAGTCCTGTTAATTTTAGTTGGCAATCGTTAATTGTTATAGTCATGGACGAAGAGCAAAACAAAAACATGGCTGAGTTGAGGAGATTGGAAGATATTCGAAAGTGGGGCCCATATCTACAGTTGTTGCTGATGACACAGTTACGGCTTTAAGATGCTTATTACACGAGGTTCGCCCACAAAGTCCTTTGTTTTACTTCGAAATTGACGGATATCAATGGATGAGGGAAATGTTAGACTCTCTGTCAGATGTAAGGTGTTTTAATGCCTTTCGAATGGAAAAACATGTCCTCCTAACCTTGTGTGATGAGTTGGAGGACAACTATCGGCTACGGCCTTCAAAAAATATGACCATTATAGAGAAGGTAGGGATTTTTCTTACCATCATTGCACAAGCAATGGCAGTCAGAACTGTTTGTGAGCATTTTCAAAGATCCGGGGACACGATTAGTAGGATAACACACCAGGTACTTGAGTCGCTAGTTGGGAGGAAACAAAACTACAACGGCTTTGTTAGGACCCTCTTAGAACCCCGTGACAAGAATTTTACAACAATTCCAGCAAAAATTCTATCACAAGAGAGATACCGTGTTTTCAAGGTATTTCGCTAAAATTAGGATCTAATTTGTGTAATCCATATATTGTGTTATGGTTATAATATATATATTTTCATTATAGGGGGCTATTGACTGTATTGATGGGGTCCATATGAACGCGACTATTCCCGAGGCAGAACAAATTCCTTATTTTGGACGAAAGAAATATTGCTTGTTCAATGTAATGGTTGTGTGTGACTTCGACATGTATTTCACTTGTATTTCAACTGGTTGGGAAGGAAGTGCACATGATGCGCGGGTCTTTGACCATGTAGTGAAAAGTCTCAGTATGAACTTCCCGCATCCTCCCCCGGGTAAGTAATTTAGGGTTTGTTGTAATTGTTTGTCCTCAAACTTTAAAATGTTTCTAATTTATTTAAAACTTGGTTATTTTTATAGGCATATATTATTTAGTAGACAAGGGCTATCCAGACACACGAGGATATATGGTACCATACTCTATGGTGAACTACCACGGATCTTAATTTGGGAGGAAGGCGCCAAAAAATCAAAGGGAAGGGTTTAATCGTGTCCATTCTTCATTGAGGACCACCATATAGCGTTGCTTTGCTGTCTTGAAGAAGAGATGGAAGATTCTGATACAGATGTCATGCTATAGCATTGCCGACTAAATAGATTTCATAATTGTGTGTTTATGCTTGCACAACTTCATACTGAAACACAAACTCAATGATTTGTTTGATAATGATGATGAAGTTTTTAGGGGACGAGAAAATGAAGGGGAATACAACGATCCCGAAGGCATGAGCTTCGTTCGTAACGCAATCGCACATGAGATCTGGGCAAATAGAAAATCGTGGCTGTACTAGTTTGGCATACTTTGGGTTAATTCACTTGCCGTAACTTTAGGTTGCATTTTGGTGTGTAACACGGTCACATGTGGTTTGCTCGTCAAACTTTGGGTAATACTTTGCTAAACATTGTTTTTACCCTAATTTATGTTAAAGTATGTCATTCAAACTATTGGGTAATATTTTGCTCGTTAAACTTTAGGTTGCATTTACATATGAAGTAATTGTCATGTACAAAACCTACCAATTATACAACACAGACGAGAGGTCGCCGACGATGTCGCCTAGCGTGGCTCCGGAGGTCGCCGACGATCGAGAGATGACGATGGAGAGGAACGATGACGATGGAGAGACGATGAAGAACACAGACGAGAGGAGGAGTATCGGGGTACATGGGGCAAATTTTAGGAAAAATTCGAGATAAGTCGAGAGGAATTTCAAATAAGTTGAGAATTGTAACTTATTTTTTTGCCCAAAAATAAGTTAAAATAAGTCTCGATAAGTTGGGAACATACCGAACGCGTTTTTTGGGTGGACTTAAGTTTCATAGACTTATCTGGAAGGATAAGTCACGATAAATTGCGTGCCGAACAGACCCTTTATTTTACACATTTACCCCTATAACAATTATTAGATTGTGAATAATGGTTTTATATAAAGTAAAAGATGTTTAATAAATGAAGACATAATAATAATAATTTCCACGATTTCTTAAAAATTCGTGACTTTTTTTAGAAAGACCAGGGTTTTCAAACGGAGGGAGTGTAATACATGACTCATCAATCGTTAATCATCGTATGTAGGGATGACAGTTTCACCCGCACCCGACGGATACCCGAAAAAACCAACCCGAAAAAATGGGCGAAAACCCGAAAAAACACGGATGAAAACCGGTTTTTGGATGATCGGGTGATGGATCGGGTCGGATTCGGGTGACCATTATCATCCACCCGACCCGACCCGGCCACCCGATATATTATTTATATATATTTTTTATTTTGGCCCAATAAAACCTAGTATAAAAGCAAACCCTAATTGTAGCCCGCCTCCCTCCCCTCACATTTCTTTCTTCTACAGCCGTTCTGCTCCATAGCAGCTCAGTTCCTCTTCTTCACCTCAACTCCCATCTCATCCATGGCTGCTCCCTAAGGGCCACCTCCTGAAGGCCGCCTTTCTCCTAAGCGCCACCAGCCACAACTCCCACCCGACCCGGCGTCGTCCCTTCGCGCAGCGCCACTACTCCCAATTCTCCAGCTCACCGGATCGACCCTCTATGAGTCTTCGTAGCTTGTCCGAGTCCCTGCTCTCCGGCTCCTCCCCCTTGCTTCTGCCTAGCACCGCCGGCCCACCACCTCCTCTTCTAAGAGGTAAGTTTTCACAAACTTTCATTGTTTGCTTCCATTAAACATCCAAAGTCCGATACTGATTATATTGATTTAATCTATGATTTTGCTTTCTTTTTCTTAGTGTTGTACTGTTGTTTGTATCATTGTTGTTTGTATCATCGTTTGCTTTTGTTTGATGTTGTTTGTATGTTTATATCATGAACAAGATCTCATAAAAAAAGGGTGAAACGAAGTACTGTTAATTTCAAGTATGAAAGTACGATGTATGTCCTGCAAATCTGATCCATTTACAAATATGAAGTAGTGTAGTGTGTTATGAGAATTCGAAATACTGTACATATTTAGAGCTATTAAAATTTCAATCCAGATTCATACACAAAACTAATATATACTAGTGGATCAAATTCATACACAATAATACACCTAATTGTCAATAATCGATTTTTTAAATAATATAGTACTTCATATTTTATTTTATTTTTTGATTAGGTAAGAATTAGACCGAAAATCACAGAAAAGCCGGTTTCTCAGTCTATAGCATCCTTGCGGATGAGATTTACAAAATCTGAACTAGTTCTAATATCTTCCAAGGAACGTAGATGGGCCTCCTTCGCTATGAAATCAGCCACTCCATTTGTTTCCCCGAAGACATGGAGAATCTGCACTTAAGAGAAAAGTTGTAAAACACATAGGATATCAGAAATAATAATTTCAATATCCCATGGACAGTGCCAGATTCGGTTAAGGACATTCACAACAGTCAGGTTATCACACTCAAGCTGAATGTCGGTAATGCCTAATTCATAGGCTTTTATCAGGGCATTTCTGACCGCAATAGTTTCCGTTTTTAAAGGGGTAGAGGTGCCACATTTTTCCCCAAATATGAAAATAGGTTCAGCTTTATTGTTTCGAAAGATGTAGTCAAAGCTCGATTCACCATTCGTTTTGGTTGATCCATCAGTATTAATTTTGATAATTTTCTCAGGAGGTTTTTTCCATTTTTTGATTAGTCGTTTGACGTAATTTGTTGTGCGGTGTTTTGGCTTGTCATTTGCTAGGCAGTCAGGGTTCCAACTTTTCGTGTTGTTCCAGTTCTCCATTTGTTGCTTGATATAGTACTTCATATTTGGTTATTCATATTTGTAGATGCAGGATACACCCATTTAATAATGGCTAGTGGTTAATTTGTATTATTAGTTTATTCATATTTGTAAATGAAGGAGTCACACATATTTGTTTGTATCATTAATTTATTGATATTTGGTTAATTTTTAAATGCAATAATTTTGATTCTAATGGCTGGAGCCTGGAGGGCATAATTTGGATAATTTGGAGGATCAATATTCTTGTTCTCAACCGGGTTCAACACCACCAGCTTTTCACATGCCACAACTTGATCAATCTTCTTCTTCTTAATTTTCTAGACGGATTGTCTTATTGTTGAAGACTTTTTAGACTTTTATAATGTTTGTTACCGTGTATGAAATGTCTTTATTATCAATTTTTCTTTTTTTATTGTGTTTTATAAATTTTATAGTTAAATTTTATAAAAAAATATAAAATTGACCCGAAAATCACCCGACCCACCCGATCACCCGCGGGTGATCGGGTGGATCGGGTTCGGATGATGCACCCCTTCGGGTGCGGGTCGGGTGACATATAAAAATCGGGTCGGGTGATGGATGTGGTCCACCCGTCCATCACCCGACCCATTGCCATCCCTAATCGTATGCTTACTCCATTTCTTAAAAAAGTATTTTTTTTTGTCTTGATCGCCTGGTTCGACCGGACAGAGCCGCTCTACGTCCAGACCAATAATTTCTGAAAAAAGTCATTAATCATCATATTAAAAGTGGGTTTAAATTTATACGTACCAATAATTTATACATACCAATAATTTATTATAAAAAAGACATTTCTGAAAAAAGTCATTAATCATCATATTAAAAGTGGGTTTAAATTTATACATACCAATAATTTATTATAAACTTGTTTGTTTTCGTGATTTTGAATCAGTGTCCAGATAACTATGACCAAAACACACACACAGATTTTAGATAACAGATTTTATTGCAGAATTGCTTCATCTTTGGAAGTAGGATGTCTCTACCAACAAATTACTGTATAATATACAAATAGATTTTATAATCTTCGAAGTTGTTATAAGTGGGCCAAGTGGCGTCCAAATCTACAATATAAAACGGCGCAATTGCAAAAAATACCAACATTTGAAAGTCTAATTGCAAAAATATCAGATTTTGAAAAGTATTGCAAAAGTACCATAAAACTGCAACACTTTTCAAAACTAAAAAGGTAAAATAAATTATGAATAAACCTTTTCAAAAAACATAAAAGTGTTTTGGAAAGGTTTAAAGATGAAGTTAATTTTAAACGGTTATATCAGTAGGCCTAATCAATTACCTGTTCAACCGGTAGCAGTTCATCTTTCCCAAATTCATTTCGCCGCTGAAGAACATTTTTTCCTTTCATCCCCGAATCGTATTCCTCAAACCAAATCCTAAACCCCCAAAGTCGAGAAGGCGAAGCCCTTTGTTAAGCCCTTTCTGAAGCCATTTTTGAAGCCCTTACTAAATCCCCAGACCGAGAATGGTGAAGACAAGAGGTTTGCAGTCTGCAAAAGCCAGAGTCGAGAAGGCGAAGGCTTCTACAGTTTCGAGGAGAAAGAAGCCGGTGAATGCGAAGGCGGCTACTGTGGCGAGTGGCCGAAAGAAGAGAGCCTACAGGTCGTCGGAGGAAGAAGAATCTCGGAGGAAGAAGAATCACCGAGTCCAGTCGTTTCGATGCAGAAGAAGAAACCGAGAATCTCGGAGGCTGAAGAACTAAAAGTCAAGAGGTCGAGGAAGAAGCCATCGAAGTCGATTGGCGGGGTTAGTGGTCTTCTCTAACTCTTGAATTACCTGAAAAAAATAATATTTTGTCTGAATTTTGTGATGCATGCTAGGTTTAGGGTCTGGATAAACTTCATGCTAAAATTAGGCTTATGTGAAAAACAGAGCGATTTACTCTGTAAAAAATAGAGCATGGAGAGGTCTGGAAAATTCATAGTAGCCTAAACTGTTGACATCCATATGGCCTGACAAACCAAAATATATTCTGACGAAACGAATTATCTTACCTGACAAAGTAAGTTTTCAGGTTTATGTGAATATGAATGTCATGTATTTGTTGTGTGGTTAGAATGTTAGAATGTCATAGTAGCCTGATTCATGTTGATACAAAATTATAAGTTATACTCTAGGGTAAAGACTTTTCCTAAACAACTTCCATTTGGCCTGACAAGCCAAATTGTAGTCTGACAATTTTTTTTGTATCCTGAAAACATATATCTTTACCTGACAAAGTAAGATGGTGTCTTTCTTTCTTTTATGTGAATATGAAAGTCATTCTTACCTGTCATGTATATGTGAATGTCATTCATTACAGATAATGTACAAGTGGCATTCTGAGGAGTTGTTTTATGGTCGGATAAATCAGAACTCAAGGCTTCAGTATCTGAATTGTATCGAGAACACCCTAACTCGAACAGACTGGCAGACAGTTCTGCAAGGCCCCTTTGGCCCAATAATCAAAATTATGAAAAACTTGAAATTGTTTGCAAAGTTGATTCATCATGTGTTGTTTAGGCAACTGGACACAAAAGAGCAGTTTGAGACATGGTATGATCTTGGTGGACAACCATGTAGGTTTTCAATAGAGGAGTTTAGGCTAATAACAGGACTGAATTGTGGGATGCCCGATGAGGACACTGTGGAGGATAAGAGTACAGTCTTTGATTTTTTTGGTGTGAGGAGTATTACCATTGCTAACATTTTAACCAAGTTCTTATCGTATCGGGAGAAAAATGTATTTAAGCTGAAGATGGCCTTGTTGTTAATTCTTGAGGGTATTATACTTGGGGGTGATAAGAAGAGGAAGGTCAGACCCCTACACGTGAAATTGACCCAAGACTTGGATTGTTTCAATAATTTCCCATGGGGTAGGAGTGCATATATTGACCTCCATCAAAGTCTGGCTTCTGCTTTGGACACAAGAATGAAGTCAGTTAAGGCTACACTTGCACGTTCAGACAATGCCAGAGCAGGATACACCATAAGGGGTTTCCCGATGGTATTTCAGGTAATGTGTTAGTAGTTGAATATGTAAAACTGAGAAAGGTTAATGCCTCTGGTCATAATTGTGGTTTAATTCCAATTATGTTTATTTCAGATATGGTTGTATGAGGCAGTGCCCCATTTTGGCAGAACATTTGCCTAAAAGCTGAATAAAGTTGTGCAGCCCCGAGGTGTGAGGTGGCTTAAAACGAGTAGGCCAAGCTTGGATTTGATTTCTAATGCCCTAGAGGGGACTTTCGCTGCTAAACAGATCCTTGTTGAGGAGGACGGAGAGGACTTGGGAGAAAGTTGTTACTTCCCGGAGGAGGAAGGACACAAATCCTTGGATGAGATGGTTAAGCAGTTGAAGCCAAAAAGAAAAAGGGCTGGTAAAAAGAACAAGGGAGTTGGTAAGGGAGGGCAAGCTGGAAACATTGAGGGTTTGGACCAAAGGCAATTGATGTGTTGTTTGAATGAATTGCTTGAAACGATGCATACTCTGAATGAAAATCATGATCTGTTAAGGGAGGAAGTCATTGAGTTAAAGAAGTTCATAAGAGGCAAAACTCCTAGAACAATGCCCTCTTCATCCAGTGATGACAGTGATCAAGACATCAGAGAACACCAGGAGCCAGAGTCTAGGGAGGTTAAAAGTGATGATGAACCCAACATTACCCAATACCAGCAGCGCATGAGGGAGGTGAAATCAACAGATCAGATTGATGAGTCAGAGCATGAAGATGAAGAAGAGGAAAAGATAGAGTCTGAAGATGACAAAGAGAATGAGTCCGAAGGGAATGAGTCCAAAGAGGGAGAGTCCGAAGAGAATGAGTCTGAAGGGAATGAGTCCAAAGAGGAAGAGACTGATGAGGTATGCCCAACTTTTTCAGTTATTATATGTACAGTTCAATCCATATATGCACATTTCAGTCCATTTGTGCACATTTCAAAATATAGGTAGGTTATTTCAGACCATATATCATCGTTTCAATAGACAGTTCAGTCTATATATGCACGATTCAGTCCATATATGCACATTTCAGTCCATTTGAGCACAATTCAAAAAATATTTGCTTATTTCAGACCATATATCATCGTTTCAGGAGACAATGGATGGAGAGCAAGATGATGGTGCAATTGTGTTAACTGGTGGACAATGGGAGGTGAAGAAGGTTGGAATGGTAAATGAGCAAGAAGTTCAAGGGGATGCAACATATTCACTGTCAATTCTTATTCGGACGGCTACAATACTACAGGGGCTAACAACTGAGGATGGGGTAAATAAGGCAAATGAGGAGTTGGTTAATGAGGCAACACCACAAGATGAGGAGGGACTCAACAAGGAGTTGGTTAATGAGGAGTTGGTTAATGATGGGACTGTGGTGGCAACACAAGATGAGGTGGCAACAAAAGTAGTGTCTGATAAGGGTCTGCATGACGGGGTTGTGGAGGGACTCAGCAAGGTTGAGGATGGAATTCTGGAGGAACCAAAGGAAGATGTTGTGGAGGGAGGAAGCAAGATTGATGACGGAGGTGTGGATGCTGAGGAGGTAGCTAAGGGAGGTGATGTGGAGGGAGGGAACAAGGTTGATGACCAAGTTGTGGAGGAACCAAAGGGAGATGTGGAGGGACTCAACAAGGTTGATGAAGGAGTTATGGAAGAATCAAATGGAGATGTTGTGGAGGGAGGTACCAAGGCTGATGAGCGAGGTGTTGAGGCTGGGACTGAATTACAAGGTGAGAAGGTATCACATGATGATTGTGATGACGTGGGGATGATGAAGGGGAGACCAAGGAGTCCAAAGTGTCGAGGAAAGTGAGACCAAGGAAGGGTGGCCAAGTGCAGAAAAAGACATATCCAAGTCGCACTCGCGAGCTTGCTGCGGCGACAAAATCACCCTTCCGCAAAATGAGAAGAAATTGGCGAAAAAGATTACCAAAAATAGCAAGGTGGAAGGGATCACATGCCTGGTAAAGTGGATGCAAAGTGAGAGGTTAGTGACTTAACCATTCTACTCAACTTAATACTGAATTGAATGTCAAAATGTTATATGGCCTGAATGTTAGTAATATGACCGGAAAATGATTCCTTATGGACTGACAAACTTATATATTGCCTTGTTTATTATTCAAATGAATATGTACCATCATGTAGGATTGAACCCCGAATTGGACCGAGTGGGCAAGCATTGGATAAGAAGTTCTTTGAGAAATTGTTTGCCCCAAAGGACTGGTTGGTCAGTGAGGTAATATTCCAATGCATCCTTTCAAAATATTATGCATTTGTAAAATCGTTTTCAGTGGATACATTAACATTGTTGCACCATTACAGCATCTCGAGCAAATGATGTTCCTTTATCGTCAAAGGATTTCAGAGGATCTGTAGCGGTTTTCGAATGTGGTTGTGCTTGACACAGTTTGGCAAACCTTGGTCACCACTGAGTTCAATCGCTTACAGAAGGACTTTCCATGTAAAGGTGAGGATGCAGTGATGAAATACATGATGGGTGCATGTCCGGCTGATTATGGAAAGAGATGGGATGATGCGGAACGCATATATGTGCCCTTCAACATCACAGAGTCCCACTGGTTTGCCTTATAAATTGAACTATGCGACTGGGGTGTGATGGTGTATGACTGCAATGTGGATTTGTACTCAGACAAGGAAATTTTCGAGATGATCCAGTCTGTCAGTCAAATTGTTCAAAGATATGTCAAGATGTACGAGCCACTGGCAAAGAGATGTGAACCGTTATTGGACAAGCCAATGTCGGTGTCCCGTCGTGATAACATTAAGCAGAACAAGCGCGGGTAAGTATATGTGTATTAATGCAATGATAAATCCTTATCAAACTACAATTGATATACATTCTAACTGCTTTTGTACATCTTGTAGAGGAGATTGTGGGGTCTACACCTTGAAGCACATTGAGTTGTTGATGCTCGGCATGACAAACTTGGATCTTGCGTCCGACAAATTCGTAGATGGACACATAAATCAAATGGCAATTAGTATTTTTAGATGTCATTGGGATGGTTTTTAAAGACATTTGATTTTAATGTGATAATTGTATTGTGTTGTTGGGAACCATTCGGCAAGGAAGACATGTGATAATTGTATTTTAATTTGGAAGATCGTGTTTTCAGGATATTTACATGCTTGTGATGGTGTTTAAGTCAGGACATATTCTCGTTTTACAAGGAAGGACCCCGGTTTGTCAGGTCATTTGCAGTTCATAAACCTATGCTAAACATAAGCTTATGACTGATTATCATATTTTAACCAAAAAGGTTACAAAAAGGACAACCAGCACAACAACTAACACCACAAGTACCACCACACCAAGTACAACTTTCAACACTAAATTTTCTGTTTTGATATTCATAATATCATTGCTTGAAGTCAAATGATGCGGGTAAATAAGCGTAGAGGTTGTCCCGTGATCTTCAACAACTCTTACGCTTTCAACTAACACCACAAGTACCACCACACCATGTAGTTTTAATGGTGTTTCTTAGTATTTTTCATGTTGTTTCTTATGAGTGTCTTCTTGGAAATTATTAAGGTTATGTAATGGTTTGGACTGATAATAAGAAAGATCCTTTGTCCTTATTCCTGCGTTTACTACTTTTGACTATATTTATGCATTTTCAGGACAAAGTTATCGTTTTCATAATTCATAAACTAATGTTCAGGGCAAACACATTAATACTTCAGAGCAATAACAACATCGAATATGTCAACGTGCTTGTTCAGGACAACGTTTTTAGGACAACGCTTGTAATATATCAGAGCAATAACAACATATATGAGGAACAAACCTTATATTTTTTCATTATTCACGTTTCTCCGGCCATATTTAAGTCTTACAGTAAGTATTCAAGTTTGTCAGGGCATATTGAGTTAAGTGAGTTCATTTCCAATGCATATCCGATTTGACCCCTCTTAACTTTTCCTGAGAGACCCTTACTTTCCCAAATCTTCTCTACCAAGGTTCTTCAAATACTCTCAGGCTCTGTTAATTGAAGTCAGAGCAATAACAACATGTGGTAATTGTATTTGAATTTGGAAGATCGTGTTTTCAGGATGTTAACAAAGTTTTGTGATGACAATTTCCAGGATGTTTTCAAGCAAAATGGTGCTTAAGTCAGGACATATTCTTATTTTACATGCAGAAAACCCTCGTTTTACAATCAAGGAACCAGATTTGTCAGGTCATATGCAGTTGACAAACCTAAGCATTTCAAGCAATTTGCAGGTATGCACATAAGGAGGACAATACCACCACCTCAAGTACATATCATTATGACGGACCCTACAGAATACATTGTCTTGCTAAACATATGCTTATGACTAATTATCATACTTTAACCAACAAGGTTACAAATTGGACAACCAACACAACAACTAACACCACAAGTACCACCACACCAAGTACAACTTGATATTCACAATGTCATTGCTTGAAGTCGAATGATGTGGGTAAATATTTGACCGAGAGGTTGTCCCGTGATCTTCAACCACTCTTACGCTTTCAATAGTCTCATTGGCTCTAAAATCATAAGCTTGACCATCCACCCATTTGAAGTATTTGCAATCCTGACCTGCCTATGGTTGAATACAAAATTAAACCAATCAACTATCAGTGAAATCGTCCTTGAACTTAGTTTAAGTCTAAATGAAATCCCAATTGAATTACCAACAAGTACAAATCATATTTTGCACCAAATTCAAAAACCCCCAATTATACCCTAATTGAAAAAGCCTCAAATCAAAACCCTAAATGTATAACCAAAATCCTAAATCAAAACCCTAAAATTCAAATTCAATATTACCTTCCATAATGGACACCCATAGAACTGTTTTCCCGAATTTTGAGTGTATTTGCAAGTTTGTATTGTTACAGGGAGGCCATGGAAACATCTTCGAGTTGATGATTCACCGGCTTTGTGCCCTCTCCTCCACGAATTTGAATTGGCAGATGAGCTTCCTTGTGTCCAGCCTTTTGTCATCGTATAATTTCCTCTCGTTTGCTATAAGATGTTACTCTCGATTCCTCTCTTTTCGAAGAGGGTGTTCCTCTTTCTCCTCTTTGATGTTCTTTCTTTTTCTTCTGTGCAAATATGGATTTGTACTTGTTTTTTTTTTGTTTTTATTAAAGAAAGATAAATGAAATGAAATTTCAATGCTGATGTGATGTGTGTCAGGTCATCATCTTTATCAGTTTTTTGTACATAAACAAAAGCTTTTTCAAGCAATCATTTTCTTATATGCAGATTTGAGTCAATATTCTCCAACTTTATTTTTGCATAGCCAGAGCAGGATACACCATAGAAGGATTAGGAGTTAGGGCAGATTTGAAACAAACGTCACACTTTTTCAAACCGTCTATAAAATGGTAAAAAAACGGTTTAAAAACTTCCACATTAACCAACCTAATATTTTCTACATTTAAAGGGTTTTTAAACCAAAAAAATCGCCTTTAAAACGGTTTTAAAACTTCCATAAAATGGCAGGGTAAGTTCTCGAATAAAACCAAATCTTTGCAAAATTTTGACTGAAATCAGGCCATATTAAAGTCTTACAATACGTACTCAGATTTGTCAGGTCATTTTAAGTACAAAAACCTAAGCTTTTGAATAAATCTTCGCCAAAGTGATCCTTTTCAATGCATATCTGATTTGACCCCTCTTAACAACATATATAGTTTTTTCATTATCCAAGTTTCTCAGGCCATATTAAGTCTTTTACAATACGTATTCAGGTTTGTCAGTTTTATTGAAATAAGTGAGTTTATTTCCAATGCATATCCGATTTGACCCCGTCATTAACTCTACTCCCCGCTCATCTTTGTGTATAAATATCGTTCCTGCCTTGTGCAAACCCCTCACAAATCCTCCCTTACTCTAAAAGTCCCAAATCTCTCTAAAACTCCTCTCTCAAACTCCAAAAACTCTTTCGCAACATGACTGACTTGTTCATTAAGGTCTTCCTGTAGGTATATTGGGATGGGGAATTATCCCCCACCATCAGCGATATGGCCTTGTTAACTACCCATGTCTACACGGGGGGGGGGGGGGGGGGGGGGGAGCACTAGACTCCTCAAGGTGTCGAAAAACAAGATGGAAATTTGGTCCCTTCATGGGATGATCAGCAGCATGTCGAGGTATGCCGGTACAAAGTCGATTTTTTTTAACAGGTCTCAGATTCCGGGCAGCGATACCTTCAACCGCTGCAGACAAATGACGACGTTGCGGATCTTGTCCGCCTCGGCGAGAAGGTAGCCGGAGTGAAAGTGTACGTGGTTCGTGATCAAGTCGTTGTTGTGCTGCCCCAGTGATGGCCGTGGGGATGCCGTTATTTGCGTGGTCGTGGAAAGGACCGTGGGGATGTAGTTTTAATGGTGTTTCTTAGTATTTTTCATGTTGTTTCTTATGTGTTTGGGTGTCTACTTGGAAATTATTAAGGTTATGTGTTGTTTTGGACTGATAATAAATAAGATCATTTGTCTGTATTCCTGCGTTTACTAGTTTTGACTATATTCATGTATTTTCAGGACAAATATAACGTTTTCATAATTCAGAAACTGATGTTCAGGGCAAAGGCATTAACATTTCAGAGCAAAAACATTATCGAATATGTCAACATGCTTGTTCAGGACAAATGTAACTTTTTCAGGACACATCTTCTAAATATATCAGAGCAATAACACCATATATGCGGACAAACCACCCTAACATAAAAAAATCGAATTTGTAAATACTTATTACTTCATACACTTAATTGAAGTCAGAGAAATAACAACATGTCTTCTAATATAGTCTTTTACAGTACGTATTCAGGTTTGTCAGGTTATATTGAAATAAGTGAGTTCTTCAAATAAGGACAAATGATTCAGGTTTGTCAGGTTATATTGCAAGGTTCTTAAAATACTCTCATGCTCTCTAGCAAAGTTCTTCAAATACTCTCACGCTCTCTCTTGCTTCTCTACAGACTCAATATTTGCCCTGACAACGTAGTTATAGGCTTTGCAAACAACCATTTATGGACTAACTTTTAATGATTGTCCTGTTTCTAAGATATATATTTTTTCAGGGCTTATAGTTTGTCTCACTCGCGCCTTGTTAATTGAAGTCAGAGCAATAACAACATATATAGTTTTTTCCTTATTCCAGTTTCTTAGGCCATATTTAGCTTTTTACAGTACGTATTCAGGTTTATCAGGTTATATTGAAATAAGTGAGTTCATTTCCAATGCATATCCGATTTGACCCCTCTTAATTTTCCCTGAAAGACCCTTACTTTCCCAAATCTTCTCTACCAAGTTTCTTCAAATACTCTCAGGCTCTCTACCAAGGTTCTTCAAATACTCCCCACCCTCTCTTGGTTCTTCAAATACTCCCACTTTCCCAAATCTTCTCTACAAACTCTATATAATGAAGCCATGGCCGCAGAACATCAATTTGTCACTGGCGTGTACGCTGATGTATATGACCTTTGGCAAGATGCACGGGATGTTGTGGATCATCTTGGAGGGCGAATTATCGCGAGAGATTTGGAGTTGGATGCTTTGATTAAGGATTTGGTCCGCCTGAGGCGGGAGCTTGCTGCGTTGAATCCGGCAGGTGCTCAGACTGAAGAAGAACTGAGCCGGATAAAGCTCAGGTTCAGACTGGTAAGGGTTTTCTTGTATATTTTTTTCCTATGTGCAAGTGACGTGCCTAAGATGCTTTGTTTTTTTGGCAGATTGAATGGGACACCGTTTTCAATGAAATCAACATAAAAAGGGTGTTGGAGCATGCTGGGTTCTTAAGGGGAGATCTGATGGCGCGCTATCTAGCTTGATGGGTGCGTTTTTAATCTTCCCTCCTTTTGTATGAACTTTGCGATGCTAGTTTTTTTGTTTTATGTGTGGGAATGCCTTGCCAAGGGCACATTTTTGTAAAGTTGAACAATGTAATCTCTGGATAATGTTTTCATAACAATGTAATCTCTGAGTATGTGTGGGGATGTGTTTATAATTTTTGATCATATGCAAGCGTTTTCAGGACAAATACAACGTTTGCAGAGAACATGAGCACAATGTCAGGACAAACCGTAGATGATTGTGTTTTAAAAACATGATTCAAAACATTCTAGGGTTCATATGAAGAATTATAGACTTCGCAGATGATTGTGTTTATGTATTAAGTTTATAGACTAAGGTTCAAATCCTATTAACTCAAATGGTTTCGCAGATGATTGTGTTTATGTATTAAGTTTTTAGATGTAGGTTGTCAGGACGTATTGAAGGTTTACAGGTCGTGTTTTACTTTTACAGTGATGTGTTCTTCGCGCAGATGATCATGTCATGACATATACGTAGTTTTACAGGGCGTCCTGGAGTTTTACAATTACATGTCGTGTTTATGTATTAGGTTTTCGTCACGCAAATGATCATGTCAGGACATATACGTTGTTTTATAGGGTGTCCTAGAGTTTTTACAGTTTGTTCTTGTGAGTTTTACAAAGATAAGAAGTAATCAACTCTTAAGCAAAGATTGAATTTATCAAGTTTATATCCCAGCCAAAAGGGGAACCCCCACAAAAAGAGGTGTGGTTTAAGACTATAGAGACTTAAACCATACATCTTTTCAAACACCCAACAATAACAAACTCAATATTTACGCGACCACGTTTACCAGCATAAACGCCCAAAAAACACCAACATGGTGACAATTCTAAACAAAAAAACACTAACTCATTCTCTTCCTATAATCCTTCATCAGTCCTTCTCCTCCTACAGTACTGCTTGTTGTGGCCTTGGTTGCCGCAATAAGAACACCGCCTCTTCCTAGAATAGTTCCTCTCCCACGTCGCCCTGTATCGGTTAATACGTGGCCTTCTTGGAGGACGTTTTACTTTTGGTGCATAGCACTTGATGGATTACACAGCTTCAGGAACTGACCATCGGCATGTGGGAGGAACAAGATGCACAGTTTCCTTGTAGACTTCTCTCACACAGTCGTTCTTGAACATGGGATGGACGAGATCAGTGCGTCGCACTCCCCTATCACTTGTAACCTCTATGGCATGAGCACATGGAACTTTATCAATCTGGAACATGTTATAATCACATGTATGAGCATTAAGGTTCACCAAGTATCTGATAATTCCTTGCATGACCTGTGCTTCAAACTGGCTAAGTCTTCGAACACTCATCTTAGCTGACCTTATGTAGGCGTGTACACAGAGGGTGACAAATATTGGTCCCATTTTGAAGCCGTTTCCCTTCTTTCACAAAACCATTTAGAAATGGTCTCAAGAATCGCATCAAACAGAGCAAGAATAGGCCACTGACGCTGTGTTTTCCACAGGCCATTAAGACACTCGGCGTTGTTGCTTATCATGATGTTAAACATGTTCCCATGAAAATGCGCCCTCACCCAGTTTTCAACTCTAGCTTCTTTTAGATATTGACCAATCTTTGGAGATGCAGCTGTTATTTGAGCAACTGATGATTGAACTCAACTACTGTGTAAGCCCGAGCAGCTTTTTTGAATATGCCGAAGAGGTCTTGCCTGCCAAACTTCCTCTTGAAGTTTTGGTATATGTGATATATGCAATATCCATGCTTGGCGAAATGATAGCTATTTCTCAGACCCTTCCCAATGCTAACATGACGGTCAGACACGAAATACAACTCGGGATGATCAGGAACAAAAACCCTCAATTCACTGAAGAAAAATGACCATGCATCATCGTTCTCACTATTAACAACGACAACAACAAGTGGATATATTCGACCGTTTCCATCTTGTGCCGTAGCCAGGAGAAGTATCCCCTTGAACATGGCAGTCAGGTGAGTGCCATTAACTGATATTACCTACACACGCAAAACTATGTTCTCAGAAGTTGCCCTGACAATAGGATGTTAAGCTTTGAAAACAACATTATATGGACTGACTTATGATTCTTGTTCTGTTTGTCACACATGTAGTCATATAGGAGTTTGACCTGACAAAGTAACTATACGTCCTGACTGTGACAACAATGAGACTGAAGACTGACCTTTTTCAGATGTGGCGCTGCCCTTATCCATGGACCTAAAGTCCAGAAGACATACTTGAAGCGTTGGTCAGCATCTCTGACTATTCTCGTGTATGTTCCCGAATTAGATTTCTCTAACATGTGCATGTAAGAGTACATTGCCTTGTAGCTATCCTCAGTTGTACCATGTGCCATGTCCTGGGCAAAGAGCCGCGCTCGATTGGCTTTGTAGTAGCTTGTTCTTATCTCATGCTCTAACATGAAATCCTGAATTTCTGAAGCACGGAGGCCTTTACAGCCGTTTAAAAACCTGAGATGTCACGAAGTGAATCTATAAATGCATTCATATTGGCCTTTGATAACAAAAAATGTTCAAATGCAAGAAAAACATACTTGTGAAGTACTTTCTTGGCAATCAGCCGAGAAGTTGCTCCTTTGTGATGATTGTGGTTTACTCTCATGCCACAGGTATGATCCGCAATATATTGTCGCACCATAAACAAGGATGTTTTTCGATACAATGAGCCACGATAAACGAAGGTGCATTTGTCGTCAACACACTCAACATCATAATTGGACTTGTCGGACCTCTTCACGCGCATCTCATAGAAATTTTCCATTGCCAGGGAAAAGAGTGCAGCTTTGAACTCTTCCTTAGAATTGAAGATCTGACCAACCTTCATTGTTGGATATGAGGACTTGTTTTCACTTGTTTCCTCATCTTCAACTAACATGCGTTGCATGTCCCTCTCCGCTGGATAGTACCTCTTTTCAATCTCTCTAACCATGTATTCATCAACATCAATCTCTTCTTCTTGGTCTTCCTCTATTTGCTCCTCATTGTGTGTTCCTTCATTTCCATTTATTTCCTCACATACATCATCTAGACCAATAGTATTTACATCATCACCTGAAGCATACCCTAAACCATCACCACCATCAACACGATCATCATCACATGTTTGATAACAGTCCATGTAATCAAAACCATCTCCTATTTCATCCTCCAAAGAATCTCCACTATTGGCATAATCAGTCATTTTCTCCTTTTTTTTGTTTCTTAATGTAGCAGCTTCAATGTCCTCATCATCGCTGCTCAATGATATAATGTCTTCCAGTATCATGGGACACTTTCTCTTGTCTTTCCCCCTCACTTCATCCCTTTTTAATCTCCTTAACTCTGCTTCGTTGTCAGCTTCAATAATTTCATCAACTGACCTGACGTCAGTGTCGGGTGCTCTGTCTTTTTTAAAAAATGACCTGACAAAGTCTTTATTGTCTTGGCTCTGAGTTGGTGGTGGAGCTGTTGGAGAAGGAAGAGTACGATGTTCAGCCCTTTCACTTCGAATCTCTCCCTTCTTTAAAAGGTTGGTATACAGCTCAATATTCCACTCTGATGAATTTTCTCCACAGTTGTTCAAGAACTTGAACGCATCAAGATCGTCGTCATCATTTATAACGATCGGTGGAAGTTCTGGTTTATTTTGATAAACGTATTGCACAAACAACTTCTCTTCATCAAATGGATTCTTCTCAGTCCATTTGTTGCACAGTGTAGCCAAGTCCATGTCAGGGGAGAGCAACATGGCTTTCACTGTTCTATCACCCTCATACAACCACCTTTTCCCTTGTTGTTTCCATTCTCCACCATTGATGAACTTCGCATACACTACTTTCGTACCTACAAATAAAGAAGGTTTTTGAACTTCACGTATACAGAGGGGAAAATCGATTATTTTTCATGAGAGTTTACTTACCCATTCAAGCTTTAATGGAGGTTGTTAGGTGTGAAATATCTCACGTGGAGTAAGTGCTAGAGTCAGGCTGCTTTGAAGTTCTCCAGCAATATTCAGGGATTTTTGTCAGGTGAGCTATGCTGGAGGGATTAAGGGTTGAAGGAGATGAATAATTTTCTTTTGGAGGGAAACTTGCCCGCCAATTTTAATTAAGGCACAGTTCAAGGAAGACATACTTGAAGGTTGATGTGATGGGGCTGCCACCGGGGGGGGGGGGGGGGGGGGGGGGAGAAAGTGATTAAGGAGAGATTAAAGATTTCTTTTATCTTTTTTGGAGAAAATATTAGTCAACTTTTAAGGATATTCAATTGAAAAGAAAAGTTAAATTCTACCCTAAACAATAGCAAAAATACCACAAAAAGTTGGTACTTTTGCAATACTTTTTAAAATATGGCTGTAAAGGCCTCCGTGCTTTTGCAATACTTTTTAAAATATGTCTTCTGGACCTAAAGTCCAGAAGACATACTTGAAGCGTTGGTCAGCATCTCTGACTATTCTCGTGTATGTTCCCGAATTAGATTTCTCTAACATGTGCATGTAAGAGTACATTGCCTTGTAGCTATCCTCAGTTGTACCATGTGCCATATCCTGGGCAAAGAGCCGCGCTCGATTGGCTTTGTAGTAGCTTGTTCTTATCTCATGCTCTAACATGAAATCCTGAATTTCTGAAGCACGGAGGCCTTTACAGCCGTTTAAAAACCTGAGATGTCACGAAGTGAATCTATAAATGCATTCATATTGGCCTTTGATAACAAAAATTGTTCAAATGCAAGAAAAACATACTTGTGAAGTACTTTCTTGGCAATCAGCCGAGAAGTTGCTCCTTTGTGATGATTGTGGTTTACTCTCATGCCACAGGTATGATTCGCAATATATTGTCGCACCATAAACAAGGATGTTTTTCGATACAATGAGCCACGACAAACGAAGGTGCATTTGTCGTCAACACACTCAACATCATAATTGGACTTGTCGGACCTCTTCACGCGCATCTCATAGAAATTTTCCATTGCCAGGGAAAAGAGTGCAGCTTTGAACTCTTCCTTAGAATTGAAGATCTGACCAACCTTCATTGTTGGATATGAGGACTTGTTTTCACTTGTTTCCTCATCTTCAACTAACATGCGTTGCATGTCCCTCTCCGCTGGATAGTACCTCTTTTCAATCTCTCTAACCATGTATTCATCAACATCAATCTCTTCTTCTTGGTCTTCCTCTATTTGCTCCTCATTGTGTGTTCCTTCATTGCCATTTATTTCCTCACATACATCATCTAGACCAACAGTATTTACATCATCACCTGAAGCATACCCTAAACCATCACCACCATCAACACGATCATCATCACATGTTTGATAACAGTCCCTGTAATCAAAACCATCTCCTATTTCATCCTCCAAAGAATCTCCACTATTGGCATAATCAGTCATTTTCTCCTTTCCTTTGTTTCTTAATGTAGCAGCTTCAATGTCCTCATCATCGCTGCTCAATGATATAATGTCTTCCAGTATCATGGGACACTTTCTCTTGTCTTTCCCCCTCACTTCATCCCTTTTTAATCTCCTTAACTCTGCTTCGTTGTCAGCTTCAATCATTTCATCAACTGACCTGACGTCAGTGTCGGGTGCTCTGTCTTTTTTAAAAAACGACCTGACAAAGTCTTTATTGTCTTGGCTCTGAGTTGGTGGTGGAGCTGTTGGAGAAGGAAGAGTACGATGTTCATCCCTTTCACTTCGAATCTCTCCCTTCTTTAAAAGGTTGGTATACAGCTCAATATTCCACTCTGATGAATTTTCTCCACAGTTGTTCAAGAACTTGAACGCATCAAGATCGTCGTCATCATTTATAACGATCGGTGGAAGTTCTGGTTTATTTTGATAAACGTATTGCACAAACAACTTCTCTTCATCAAATGGATTCTTCTCAGTCCATTTGTTGCGCAGTGTAGCCAAGTCCATGTCAGGGGAGAGCAACATGGCTTTCACTGTTCTATCACCCTCATACAACCACATTTTCCCTTGTTGTTTCCATTCTCCACCATTGATGAACTTCGCATACACTACTTTCGTACCTACAAATAAAGAAGGTTTTTGAACTTCACGTATACAGAGGGGAAAATCGATTATTTTTCATGAGAGTTTACTTACCCATTCAAGCTTTAATGGAGGTTGTTAGGTGTGAAATATCTCACGTGGAGTAAGTGCTAGAGTCAGGCTGCTTTGAAGTTCTCCAGCAATATTCAGGGATTTTTGTCAGGTGAGCTACGCTGGAGGGATTAAGGGTTGAAGGAGATGAATAATTTTCTTTTGGAGGGAAACTTGCCCGCCAATTTTAATTAAGGCACAGTTCAAGGAAGACATACTTGAAGATTGATGTGATGGGGCTGCCACCGGGGGGGGGGGGGGGGGAGAAAGTGATTAAGGAGAGATTAAAGATTTCTTTTATCTTTTTTGGAGAAAATATTAGTCAACTTTTAAGGATATTCAATTGAAAAGAAAAGTTAAATTCTACCATCAACAATAGCAAAAATACCACAAAAAGTTGGTACTTTTGCAATACTTTTTAAAATATGGATTTTTTGCAAGTTGCTAACAAAAATCTGGTATCCTTGCTATGGGGCCTAATTTTTAAGTCCAATAAATATTAAATATTTGGCATTTTTAATTACTATACAACAAAAAAAAATAGTTTAATATCATATCCTTAATAGTCTTTTTATTCTGTTCACTTCTCTCTTTATAGAAACTATACATCTGACATATAATTACCCCCAAAAGCCATTCTAGTTATAGATGCCCAAACCAGGTCCCTTCTTCTTTCTCTCGCTTCATCTGCCCTCCCAAGTCCCAGAATTTTTTTCCAAATTAGGCACGTTTTTGAAACTTATTCTCAAAGTAGGTTCGGATGTGAAGTTATACTGAAAATAGGCTGGCGGTGCAGCTCCGGGATAAGTCGCTGAAGGACGCAGCGACTCTTCAAGAATGAGTCGTCCTCGGGAACGGTGACTTTCATCCAAACGGAGAACACAATTTAAAAAAAAAAGAATTATGGAAGAGTCGCTGGTATAACCAGCGACTTACATTATTTGAAGAAAAAAACGCTGTGCTGATTTTTTGAAGAATAGAACTTTGATTGAGTATACTTTGAGTGGCTTGTTGGCGGTTCGAACGGTGATCGTATGGAGCGAGGTCGGTGTCATTGGGTTCATGGCGCTATAAGGTTTCTCCGATGATGGGTCGCGGAGGCTGGGATTCTCAATCGGCGTCAGAAAAATGCTTCAAAGTGGCGTGGTTCACTGATTTTTTGTGCACAACATGGTCAAGTTCGGAGGTAATTCGATGTCGTTCGGATATGGTTCTAGACGATTTAGGAGTCGAGCTCAACTAACTCGAGCACGAGGAAGACGATGGTGCAGTCAGATTTTGGATTAGCCGACTCTAAAAGAGTCCTTTACAGTGTCAAACATTGCTTGTTGGTGGTTTATATGATATTTCACAAGCACATATATACAAGAAGAGAATTTTGAAAAAAAATCTGTAAGTCGCTGGTATAACCAGCTACTCTTCCATATTTTTTTAAAATTTTGTTCTCCGTTTGGATGAAAGTCGCCGTTCCGGAGGACGACTCAATCTTGAAGAGTCGCTGCGTCCTTCAACGACTTATCCCGGAGCTGGACGGACAGCCTATTTTCAGTATAACTTTACATCCGAACCTATTTTGAGAATAAGTTCCAAAAACGTGCCTAATTTGGAAAAAAATTCCAAGTCCCAAGCTACTTTGTCATCTGCCTCTTCTCGCCAGCTTCTCCGCCCACCGTCGGTGCATCGCTACTTCGACTACCGTCACCGCCCACCACCAGATACAGCCTAGTGCTTCACTTCAGAAATCAAAGGCGTTAAAACTGTTGCCTCGAAGCCAAATCGAGCCTTCTATTGCGATAAGTAATTATCGGTGACCAAAAACCAGAGGTGGCTTTTCAAATTAGAGCTTATTTGTGGATTGTGCTACTGAACAAATAAGCTTATTATATTTTGAATCTAAAGCTTACAATTTTATCAGATTGATCTACTTTTATAGTGCTTTTTAAATTTGTGATTGTTAATAATTCAAGTTGACAAACCTTCAACTAAGTAAAGTTAATAGGCATTCTGTTGATATACTTTAATGGAATTGAAACTATAACCCCCATTGTTGCTTTTGTTGAGAAAAAAAATCCCAGATCTGAAAATAAGGAAGAAGAAAGGAGGATAAAAAAATTAATTATAATTCTCTTTTTTTTTGTGAAAATTGATTACAATTCTCTAGAATGTCATGTAATAAATTTACACATATACCCTTATTACTTTTTTAAAAGTGTAAGGAAAATCCTACACTAAGTATATACATAGATTTGTCTGTATTTTCATGTATGTTTTTATTTTACGGCAAATTACACAAAAGTGCCTTGATGTTGGCTAGTTTATACGAAACCCTCACTTACAAAAGAAGTTTTACTCATCTCGTTAGCTATATTTTTTAGTATGTTTGCCATTATTAGAACCATAATGTTGGAACGATGATGTTCCCTCTAGTTTTGATGATGATAAACTCAATAGCATTTGATGGTTTTTAGTGTGACTATGAGTTTCAAGAATCAAATGAACTAAAGGAACGATGAAAACTGTAACACCCTCAAATTTTAACCCATTTGGAAAGGTATTACCGTCAAGGACCTCGGTTTCCACACCGAAGCCATCCCAGACTTTACCATTGAAACACAATTCATAAAGAACAATTATGATACAAAATTACCATAACTTTCATTTAAACATAGTCGCGGAATTTCAACACAATTCCAAATGCGACAAAATACAGAGTTATTACAATACAGCGGAAGACTTAAAATAATTTACAAGAGTATTGACTTCAGTAGTCAACGCCCAAAGATCGTAGCCTGATTAAAACATTTTCAAATACCGTTCATGTTCATAGTCGATCTAGCCTTCATGGGTCCTCGACTCATCTGATGTGCCGAATCGAACGGATGACACCAGCCAACCATGCAGAGAACAATTACGGTTGGTTAGTCTAATGAAAGACTATGCAAGGGTACAAAGCAGAGTGGTTCGAAGTAGTCGTATTAGGTTAGACTCATCGTTTCTCGAATTAAAACCGATGACGATAGTCAACCACCATACTCCTACTGGAATATATCAAGCAACATGACCAAGAGAAGATTCTGGAAGACTGAGTCTTACAACAATCAACCCAAAAGAAGACTCCAATGAAAGTGAGTCTTAACAGAAATATGACAAATGTTGGGGAACATTAATAATTTCATACAAGCGTTCAAAAACGACTTGATGTTTCGGTTCACGACCAACCTCACCGCCCCAGGGCGAATCCAGATTGGAAAGAGAACGTACTCTGATCAAAGTCAAGATGAGTTTTCCTAGCTGCACTATTTCCTAGCTGCACTACTCGCCTGAGGATATATTTAATTATGTGCGACAACGGCACTTATCTCATTTAATTCCAAAACGATCATCACATTATAAGCTTTTAAATCTCCTCACAAGAGATATCGGATCTCCTCACAAGAGATATCAGATCTCCTCACAAGAGATATCAGAAGAAATAAATCCCGAAAGATTTGGCACTAGTGAAGTGCACCAACCCTAAGTAAGGGCATGGTCAGGACCAGAGAGAGTACTGGGGAAAAATCCACCAAGTACTAGTTATAAAGAAACAGCTAAACCCCCACAAGGTACATAGCGTTCCTATGAATACTCGTTCTAACTAAACAGTTACGAACGCAGTAATAATTCACATCAACGTTAAGAATACTTGTGCTAACTAAACAGTTAACGCACAGTAATAATCACATCAAAGCCATTAAGGCCAATAACAGATATAATAGCATTGTTCTAGCAGATATACAACCTATTATAATATCTTTTAAAATCACAAACAGTTATCAAAACTGTTCCCAACGAAAACAGTAAATCATCCCAAATTAATTAACAACTAAACAATTGATAATTAATTGAAATATGGAATGATGAGCAAGAGCGAACCGTCACTTGCCTGGAATAGATTCGGCGATGAATCTGGACGAGACGACTACCGAAAATATCATTTCCAAGGATATGGCTTAAGCTTCAGATAGCTCTAACGGATTACGAGTCCACACGCGATCCAGCGAATCACGTTCTAACTAACAAATTAATTAACTATCAATTAATTTGCCTGGACGAACTTAAGGAATTATATTTAATAAATTTTTATGATTATAAATCATAAAAATATTTATTAAATTTTCCTAAAGAAAAATACGGACGAAAGGGGATCGAAATTATACCGCTCGAATAATTTCGGGTTAAATTTGGACTGGAAGAGTTTTGAGCTTTTACGGCCCAACAAGAATTAAACAAGGAGAGGGCCCCACTGCTTCTTCTTCCTCAAATAATAATAACACCACAACGGCGCAACGCAACAACACAACAACCACATGGGGCTTCGCCGGGGCTTCTCGACGCTTCGTCGCCATCGGCCGGCAACGGACAGCAGCGGCTCGTGGTTCAGCAGCAGCCCACGACGCCGGGAAAGACAGCAGCAGCTTTCGACGAATCGCAACAGCTCCGGCGAACTCGAGCAAGACCGGCGACGACGGTGATGGCTCGGACGAGGGCTGCCTTCAACCACCGCAGCAAGCACACCTCCTGGGCTCCTCTGGCAACACTCCAACGAACCCAGGAACGCCGGCGAACTCCATGGATTCCGGCGAGAAGAAAACCGAGAGGGAGAGAGAGACGGGAGAGAGTTGTGGGTTGATGGCTGCTCCCATCGAGATCCTTAAATAGCCCAGGGGAGGAGATATTTGGAAGGGTTACTCATCAGCTCCTCCAGCCAATGCATTGACAAGTGCGCAGACAACAATTACACGGAGGGAGTATCGTGGCAAGACAAGCAGGAATTCGTGGCAAAGTTTAAGAGAATTGGCTTTTGGTATGGGTTTTAAACCCCAGAAATTATATGTTTGTCTCCAAACAAATATTCTAAGTCCCGAAAATACATTGAATGTATTTTATACCACTCAAGAAATTATTTCGGAGATCATGGATGTTACGGAAAATCCGAACTCCACTGAAAGCGAAATAATTAATTTGAACGAAGGTTGGGAAAATTACCCAAATATCCTTACTAAAAATTGAGAAATATTACAAAAACCATGTGATGAATCAAAACAGAGATTGAAAGGAACAGAGAAGTCAACAATGGAACAATGCGCTCAAACAAACAAGAAATGAAGACGCGCGGTTATGAACAGGAAAAGGAAGGGAACAACGCCAAGGAACGAAGAAACGCGCGCGCTGTTGCCCTTACAACTTGCCGAATCTCATATTTATGGAAAAATATATTGAAGAAACAACTTGGGCCACAAGAGATAAAGTTGTTGAAGATCTTATTGTTAGAAAGGATAAGAAAAGATTGTATAGGATTATTTTATCTGATTTTCCTTAAGTAAAACTAGGGTAAATCATTTAGGATTTCTAGACTATAAGAAAGGAAGTCGTCTACTTCATTTCACACACAACTACGGCATTTTGACAGAGCTTTGAGCGTTCGGTGAAGGAGAAGAACTTACAAGGACGAGACTTTGGTGAGTTGAGTACTTGTTAGGGTTTTGATTGTCTTAGGTGTTGTTAGGAACGTTACAATAAAAAGTCTAGATATCTAGGGGTAAACTAGATTGAGATACGACTTGCTTGATTGTAATTCCAGGATTAATAACACAAGTAGACATTTGAAATCCTACTAGGGAAACCTAGAGGTAGAGGTTTTTCTCAGTCAACTAGTTAATTGATTGAGTTTTCCTCTCTAAGGAACTCTGTCCGTTACTCTGTTTTCTGTTACAATATTCCGCTGCCTAAGGAACAGTTCTATCGTTCCTTGTACTAACACACTCGATTCTACAATTGGTATCAGAGCAGGTTTGTTCTAGATTGTGTGTTACGTACAGATTTTCAGATAACGATGACTGCTACCACTATCGAAGCTGGTTTGAACTCTTCAAGGCCTCCCTTGTTGCTCGCTGGTCAATATCAACATTGGAAGACTCTCTTCATCAAGTGGGTCCAAAGTCATGACTTTCAATGCTGGTTGATTATCTCCCTTGGAGATCTTGAGATTGCTGATCTTGAGAAGAAGAAAAAGCTAAAGAAATGGGATCAAGAGGATCTCCAGATCATGGAGAATAACTGCAAGGCTGCCATGCTCATCAATAATGCTCTTAATCAGCAAGATGTGCAAAAACTTCAATCTTATGAATCTGCCAATGCTAAGTGGCTTGCCCTGCAACAAATGTACATGGGAAGCAAGGACCTTCGTGAAATTGATCGTTTCACAGCCAAGAAGGACTTCTACAGTTTCAAGATGGAAGAAAATGAAGAAGTGAGCTTTTACCAGGCTAGGTTTGAGACAATCACCGCAAACTTGACTGCTTACTCAATCAAGGATGAAGAAATCCTTCCTGATGAGAAGATCATTATCATCATTAATGGTCTTCCTCATCGTCATGCAATGACCAAGGCCATTCTGAAAGAAAATCCCAACACTGTCAAACTGACGTTCCATGAAGTCTTTAGCAAGATTCAGAAGTATGACAATGAAGAAAAGGCTGGAAGAAACAAAGATCCCAAGAACAAAGGAATTGCTTTGATGGTTGGAAAGGTTGTTGACAAGATTGAGAATGATCTTGATGATAATGATGGCTCCGATGATCCTAAGGTTGTGTTACTAACAAGAGTCATGCGTTCCCTTTACAACAAAGGTAGGAACAACATAGGTGGGAACCATGGTGAAACTCGTGACATCACCTGCTACAACTGTAATGAGAAGGGTCACTATTCTAGCTCATCCCCAAAGCCCAAGAAACCAAGCAAACCTTTTAGGAACGATGAGAAGAAAGCTTTCGTTGATGTGTGGGGCAATGAGGATGACTCAGATGGTGAAGACCCTGAAGCTTGGAGTGGTGAGATATGTACAATGGCTCTCAATGAATCTACTACTTCGCCTGAGGATCTTGAGGTAAATCCTGAAACATTTTTGAAATCTCTTGTGAACTATGATAAGAAATCACTGATTGCTCTCATAAGGGAAATGTATTCTGAAAATTTGAAAACACAAGAGGAACTTGCTAATTCTGAAGATGAGTGTAGTAGTTTAAAAGAAAACATATCTAACACTGCTAGTAGCTCAACTGTTCCTTGTTCTTCATGTGATGCTAATCGTGAGGAACTTCAGAGGTTAAGAAACGAAAAGGTCTCTTTACTTATGAATGAAGTCTCTAACAATACAGCTGCAACTCCTACAAGTGATATAGCTGGACCAACTAAGCTTGAGGAATAGATGTCAGAGATGAAAGCCTATGTTCACAAAATTCACTCCATGCTAGTGGAATAGAAAGCTAAAACTGAAGACATTCAGTTTGTCGAAGCAAGGTATGGTATTGGTTACACGGGTTCTAAGCAGAAAGAGGATGAACCATCTATTCTTGAACTTCGTGAATCAAGAGATAGGGAACTACAAGATGCTAGAGAAAAGAATCGCAATCTTGAGGAACGTGTGAAGGTTCTTGAGAGTGGTCTGAATGAGAACCAGTCGTGGTACATTGGACAACCTGCTCACAAGATCTTCCTCAAGCAGTCTCAAGGAAAGCAATCCAACGTTCCCTATCCAAAACGTGCTAAGCAACGCAAGAGTGTTGTTCCCAACAGAAAGTGTGTTCAAATGGATCAATTCAAGCTGTGTTGGTAGTGTGGGGACAACAGACATTTGCAGAGAGACTGTGAAAAGAAAAGGAAGTTCTTCGAAGAGCACACAAAGAGAAGGAACAGTAGGAGCAATACTGTGAACTTGAATGACTTCTATGATGACTCACATATGCATAATCATAATCATGCTAGATCTAGGAAGAAAACTATTGTCATTAATTGTGCTATTCCTAAGGAACAATTGCATTATGTGTCTCGACCAGGTAAGGCTAAGCTTGCATGGGTCGCCAAACCTTAACTTTTTCTGTGCAGGTTGAAGTGAGGGGGAACGAGAAGTGGTACATTGATAGTGCTTGTTCGTGCCACATGATCGGAAAAGAAGATTAACTCACCTCACTTCACAAACACTCCAGAGGAAGCGTCGCCCTTGGAGACAAGAGATGCAGAGAAATCATTGGAATAGGCGAAACAAAACTAAACTCCAGCATCATGGTAAGAGAGGTAAGTTTAGTTCATGAACTTGGTTTTAGTTTGTTGAGTGTTGCACAGCTTTGCGACCAAGAGAACAACAAGACGGTCTTTACTTCACAAGAATGCTATGTCAAAGATCGTGAAACCAAGAATATCATTATGAGAGGAGTCAAATTCAAGGATGTGTACATTATGGACAAGAATTTCAAGCCAAAGGAAGTTCTATGCTTTGCGTCTATAGCTGATGAGACGAAACTGTGGCATAGAAGGCTTGGACATGCTAATCTTCGACTAATTCACAAGCTTCATGCAAAGGAACATGTTCGTGGTCTCCCAAATGTTCGATCTGAGTTCCATGGCGTCTGTGATGCCTGTGTGAAAGGGAAATAGACTTGTTCCTCATTCAAGTTAAAGCCTGATGTTACAACTTCTCAGTCTCTGGAATTGATCCACATGGATCTCTGTGGTCCCATGAGGATAAGAAGTCAAGGTGGGAACAAGTATATTTTCGTAATTGTCGATGATTATTCTAGATTCACTTGGACAATCTTTATGTCTTTAAAGGATTAAGTCTTCTCCGCTTTCGAGACGTTCATCAAGAAGGTGGAAACCAGTTTGGGAAAGAAGCTGAAAGCTATAAGGTCTGAACATGGAACGGAGTTTGAGAACTCTATGTTCTTCAACTTCTGTGAAGAAAAATGGAGTGTCACATGATTTCTCCGCGCCTAGGACACCACAACAGAATGGGGTTGTGGAACGGAAGAACATGACTCTAGAAGACATGGCTAGAACTCTTCTCATTGCAAGCAATCTTCCAAGAATTTTCTGGGCAGAAGCCATCAACACTTCTTGTTATATCCTCAATCGTGCCATGCTTCGTCCCTTATTGAATAAAATTGCTTATGAACTAATAAGGGATCGTAAGCCCAATATTTCCTACTTGCATGCTTTTGGTTGCAGGTGTTACATTCACAACAATGGGAAGGATAACTTAGGAAAGTTTGATCCACGAAGTAATGAAGGAATATTTTTGGGATATGCAAAGGCAAGCAAGGCTTACAGAGTTTACAACAAAAAATCACGCAAAATCGAAGAAAGCATCCACGTTGTCTTTGATGAGAACTTCAAAGGTGTCAGTGACGAGTTAGAGACAATGTTCCATGAGGAAAGTTATTCAAGAATGCAAAGATACGATTCTGATGATGATGATAATGATGGCAATGGTCCTTCATCTAGACCTAGTCCAAGTCGTGGGAACGGTGCTCCTAATGTTGATAATGTTTCTCCATCCTCTCTAGAGTCTTCCAGTCTTGATGACTCCCACAATGATGATACTCCAACCAATTCTGCACAAGACGCATGCGTTCCCTCAACATCGACTGATGATTCAATAATTGTTGTGGCTCCAACTAATTCTGAAGTGGTTGTCACTGTTCCATCTGGAACTTCTGGTGATGCTATTGTTGATGATTCTCTGAGTAATGATGAAGGAACGGTCCCAATTGAAGGTGATACATTGCCTTCATCCTCGACGAACGACTCTGAGACACAACATGACGATCCATCCCTTCTCATGTCAAAGAGTGTTCGAATCCAAAAGGCTCACCCCACTCATAATCTCGTCACTCCCTTTGGTGAAAGAGGTTTGCGTTCTAAATTGAATATGTTATGTGTTTTCCATGCTTTTATCTCTCTTGTAGAACCCAAGACTATCAAGAAAGCATTGAAGGAACCTGACTGGATCGTAGCTATGCAAGAAGAGCTACATCAGTTTGAAAGAAACAAAGTCTGGCGTCTCGTTCCTTTACCCCGCAACAAGCATGCCATTGGCACTCGCTGGGTGTTTAGGAATAAGCTCGATGACTCAGGGGTAGTCACAAGGAACAAAGCAAGGTTGGTTGCTCAAGGCTACAATCAACAAGAGGGGATAGACTATGATGAGACTTATGCTGCAGTGGCTCGCATTGAAGTGATCCATCTTCTCATCGCATATGCCGCGCACAAGGGATTCACGCTATACCAAATGGATGTCAAGACTGCATTCTTGAATGGATATCTCCAAGAAGAGGTATACGTGAAGCAACCCTCTGGTTTTGAGGATGTCAATTTTCCCTCGCATGTGTATGCTCTGGATAAGGCACTGTATGGTCTTAAGCAAGCTCCTCGTGCTTGGTATGATGGACTCGCATAGTTCCTTCTCTCCAATGGATATCGTCGAGGAACAATTGACAAGACTCTGTTCCTTCTGGAACAAGAAGGTAAAATTCTGGTGGTTCAAGTCTATGTTGATGATATTATTTTTGGTTTCACTAACCCTGCTCTTATAGATAAGTTCAAAAATCTTATGAGTAGTGAGTTTGAGATGAGTATCATTGGGGAACTGTCCTTTTTCCTCAGACTACAAGTAACTCAAACTAAGGAAGGAATGAAGATCCATCAACAAAAGTACATCAAAGAGTTGTTGAAGAAATATGGTATGGATACTGCAAAACCCATCGTTACTCCTATTTCTCCTAACACTCGTTTTGATGCAGATTTGAATGGAACAATTGTTGATCCCACCATGTATAGAGGAATGATTGGTTCTCTCCTCTATCTCACGGCCAGTCGGCCAGATATTCTGTTTAGTGTGTGTCTCTGTGCTAGATTTCAGGCCAATCCTAAGGACTCACACTTGAAGGAAGTAAAGTGAATCTTTCGATACCTCAAAGGAATGGACCATCTCTGTCTATGGTATCCCAAGAACTGTGATTTCAATCTTGTTGGTTTTACTGACGCTGACTTTGCTGGGCACGTTGTGGATCGCAAAAGTACCTCTGGAACAACACAGTTCCTTGGTCTCTGTCTTGTCTCATGGGGTTCCAAGAAGCAAAACTCGGTGGCCCTTTCCACTGCAGAAGCCGAGTACGTTGCCACAACAAGTTGTTGTGCTCAGGTATTGTGGCTCAAACAACAACTGGAGGACTTTGGAATGTATCTTGGCATTGTTCCTATTATGTGTGATAATACTAGTGCCATTAACATTTCGAAAAATCCAGTTCATCATTCACGTACTAAGCACATTGACATTCGTCATCATTTTCTACGTGATAATGTTGACATGGGCTTCATTAGAATGGAACATTGCAGGACTGAAAATCAAGTGGCCGACATCTTCACCAAAGCATTAGACAAAGGCCCATTCGAGCATCTTCGGTTGCTCCTTGGCATGATCTCTCTGAATTGAGGAACTTCACACCCATTATTCCCTTAATGCTTGGCTAAATTGGTTCACGGATATCATGAAGTATCTTGCTTAAACTGCCTTTCTTGATCTTGCTATTTTATGACCTTTGTATGCTTGAATTGCTAAGTCTTAGGGTCTAGCTTCTTTGTCTTTTGATTTGTGTTAAATTACTTGATTGCATGCTAACATCTTACTTGAAACCCAAAACAACCGATTTGATGAATTGAACCCTCATTACAAGCCCACATGATAATCGGTTGTACAACCTTCCACAACCTTGATTCAGGTAAACATTCCCTATGATCCTTCTTTAATAAACATTTTTATTGGAAATAATTATCTGAGTTGTATTTCTCCCTACCATATGTTTGGATATACTCTATATTGTGTGAACCCAACTATGAAATATTCAGACAAGCCTCGCAAACACTCTTGGTCTCAGGGGTAACGAAGATCGTTACTCAGATTAAGAGGGAACAGTGTGAATGTGATAGGCGTTTAGTCGTGTACACCTAACAAATAACCTTAAAAACCTAACTAATATAGTCTGGTAAGTAAGGGTCGAACCCACAGAGAATCAAGTTATCTATCCTGTTTGCAAAAATCGTTCACGAACAGTAACAAAGGGGGATTTTGATTGGTTTGTTCTAAACTATGAAATTAACTAACAGAATTAATGATGATGTAAACATATATGGATGAAAGTACTCAGCCAGACTGATATCCACATTTCAGTTTGATTGATTGATCCTTGATTATCTCTAGTTCTTTAGACCAATGAAAGTTCCTATTCCTTTTCTTAAGTTATTAACAAGATAACCAGACCTTGAGAATACTAACTATCAAATAACCAGGAAATTATCCAGATTCAATTTAACAACAGCAATAAGTTCAGGAATTTCAGCAGATACATGCACATAAAACAACCAATTTTACTTAGCATGCAATCAATTCTCTTCTACAATAAACTATTCCAACCAGTTCTAGAATATCATAGTTGCTACTCTGAATTAGGTATTTCAACCAGAAACAGTCTAACTCTAGTAGAATAATATTACCAATGACCACTAGTTGATCAGGCTAGTATAATCAGTAAAACTCAAAGGGAGGAAGCACAAGAGAATTAATAACATTCAAAGGAATAATACAAGAGTTGTAATCTCACAACAGAAACAAACAAAGGCTTCAATTGTCTGACTAAGCAAAAAAAACTTAGTTCTTCATAGTCTTCAAAGCACAAAAACACTCTAAGGAAAAACTGACTGTCGTTCTCTAGAACGAATGATAATGATAATTAGGTCTGCCCTAATGCTAAATATCCCAATAATAAAAACTTAGAAAAGAAGTCTAAACATAATAATAAAAATAATAATTAAGGTAATAAGATAATAAAACGCTGAATCTTCAATCCGCGTCAGCCAGCCCGAAACCGCAACCAGACCCGTGACCTCAGCCAAAACCCGTGATCGCGGTTTATACTTTGCATACCAGCTCCATCTCCCTGACCCGCGATTGCGGCTCATACCCCTGCGGTCACGGTTCAGCCTCTGTTGCTCCAGTCTTTACTTGATCTTCAGAGGCTCCAATCTTCTGTAATTTCTTGGTTTTCTTCACTTCTCTTGGCCTCTTCCTAATCATCGAATAGTCCCTAAAACTACCCTAATCATCTCCCATAATGTGCTAACAAGTCCTAGTTATGCTATACAAAGTAAAGCGTATCAAATTCCCCCATGCTTAGACCTTGCTCGTCCTTGAGTAAGCTAATGAAAACATACTCCTATACCATGAAATCCAAAGGTCTACAAACAGCATACAAGAATCCAAACCCAACGACTATAACACACCATCATCAACAATCCAACATCTGGCTCTAAAAAGGAAGCATAGTACTTTCCCCAAGCTAAACCCGAACACCATAGAGTGAATGTGAATATCTAATCCTAGCTCCAATCTATCTTCTTATAACTCCCAGAGTCACCTACTCGAAACCTCCTTATAACTCCACCACTTATGTCACCACGCCAGAATGAATGAGGAGTCCTAGTAATCACTCTTTTCTTTTCACTCATTTTGCCTAGGCGCCCTTTCGGGTTTTCACCTAGCCACTCATTTCATTTTTCAAAGATGGACTCACCAATCTCACATCACTCTTTAGCCTCTTATTATCCCAGCCTAATGCTGGTCCGGGCCACTGAATTTTGCCTAAGCCGCCCTTTCAGGTTTTCAGCTTAACCAGGATTTTCTTCATTTTTTTAAAATCTCAAAAACAGAATGACATGAATATGTACAAGACAGATAGATAGCAAGTAAAATCTCATCCCCCATGCTTGAAGATTGCATTGTCCTCAATGGAATGAAAGACATAAAAATAATGGGGAAGGAAGAAAATGCTCACTGTGGTGGTGGAAAGGGCCTAGTGCCGCGGTAGTACTCCTCCTGCATCCTCCTAATGTGAGCAAGCTGGTCAGCCATGTCAGTCAGGCGATCATCAAAACGATCCTGCATATCCATAGTATATCGCTAATCCCGAGCAAAATCCCTAAGTGTAGTATCCATCACAGCCTGACGATAAGCGAAATCCATGTTCTGCTCAAATAACTCATCTTGTCTCATAGAAAGTCTAGTCATCTGAGCTAGCATCTGTTCCTGCCAAGAAGCACCCTCTCCAGTGGGTCCTGCATGACCACTAGAAGTGCATGCCTCATACTGTCCATCAGCAGCAAATGCAATATCAAGGAAGTATGTATCAACCTGCATATCTGTAAAGTCCACTAGATGCTCTTCCTCATCATCGTCAGCTACATCATCAGTAGCTAGGTAGAAATCTCTAGCTGTAGGCCCAAAAGGAATCACACGAGGCAAGGAAAAATGATGAACTCCCTTGTGTTGTGATTTCCAAACAAAACCATGTTCAACAGAACCATCCAATAAATGCGACTTCTTCAACAGATCTTCATCATAGAAATGACTACCATATAGTGGGGTAAAGGTCTCTGACGGCTCAATGAATTCCTCAGCGATCGCGGCTAATACCCCCGCGGTCGCGGTTTTGGACCCGCGATTGCGGTTTTGCCTCTGTGGCAAGTCCAAACAATGTGTCGTCAGGAAAAGGTTCCCTGAATCTGTGGTTGCGTCTCTTGATTGTTCTCTTCATGCACGAGCCTGCTCAGGTGTAACACCCCCGACTTATTATGGTAGTGTCACACGTCAGTGACCTCAGACGTTACTGTCCAAAGTCATTGTAGGATCATGATTGTTAGATAAAAACTTAAGGAACTCAGAATATCTGTTAGGAAACGGAACTCTGGAACTTAGGTTCCCCTGAGAGTTCCGTTTCTCAGTTTCTCTACTTTTGAAGATGACAAATATTATGATACTAATGTTTTATCTCAAAGATGTGTTTTAAGGAACCACAGGAAATTACCTAAGGCAGGAAAGCCAAACAGAACAAGGGAACCAAAGGAACAAGACAGCTGGAGGAATCCAGAGGAACCCAGGTGTGCCCAGAAATGGAGCTTGCGACATTGCGATTCCCGAGAAATCTGGGAACACACAACCTCGGACAAAAGGTGTCGAAAACGACTTGTCCGAAGCTTCCAAAAGTCTGCCAAGGTCCAAGAGCTAAAGAACAAGATGCCTAGAGAACCTCTACCTCGGACAGAGACGATGAAAGCGACAGCACATGAAGACGTCGCTCTCCAACAGACGGTTCCCAAGCGGCCAGCTTACTCAACCTCGGACGAAAGCGTTTTGACAACGACACCACAAGGCTCGTCTGAGGTAGTTGACCAACCAAGAGAGATTCTGAGCTGCCTAGGTTGTTTGCACATGCCAAGAACAACGTGGATCAAGGAGAACCACTAATCCTAGGGCAAGCTCAATCTGTGGGAACCAAGAGAGGATCGAGCTGCAAAGAATTCTCTATAAAAGGAAGACTAACCCAAGGGTTATCTTCATGCACAAAAACAAGAACTCACACTCATTAGCAAATATCTAGTGTGAACCTCAAAACAAAGATCATCAAAGCAAACCGAGATCAAGAGGAACCAGTCAAGGAAGAAGAGTTGAGTGCTAAGTTCCTGTGACTGTAAGTGATAGTTCCTAGGTGCGAAAGTCT
Source organism: Rheum nobile (assembly GCA_027886185.1). Taxonomy (NCBI): domain Eukaryota; kingdom Viridiplantae; phylum Streptophyta; class Magnoliopsida; order Caryophyllales; family Polygonaceae; genus Rheum; species Rheum nobile. The sequence goes on along the minus strand of WOAB01000500.1, from coordinate 1,366,310 downwards.
GTTTCTTGGATTGATTATTGATTGTGTTAAGTTATCTAGGATTGTCTAACTGTGTGTAAGGCAAAGGAACTGTGTGTTCGTTCCTAGGATAAGCTGTAACCAAAAGAGATAAGAAATCAAGAAGTAGACTTTGAAATCATTTCGAAAGAAAGGTAGTGGTTTTTATCCTGGATTGCTAGTTGGCAATCAAAGGTTTCCACTATAAGGAACTTGTCATTTGTTTGATTGTTTATCTTCCGCTGCGAAAGGAACTGAGAATCGTTATTCTGAGTTCCTTAAGCTTTTATCTAACAATCACGATCCTACAATTGGTATCAGAGCAGGAAAAGCTCTAGATCTTTGATTAGTTTGCAGATCATGTCTCAACCAAGCAAGTTTGAGCTCGGAATCTCCACCAACAAGCCACATCTCCGAAAGAAAGGAGAAGAAACATGGTGGGAAAAGTGCATGGAAAGCCACATCAAGACCAACGACTACCAATGCTGGAGGATAGTCGAAAATGGAGATGGCTATGTCGACCTCACCATGAAGGCAGAAGATTGGAAACCGGAACACTATGTTATCATGGAGAAGAATGCCAAGGCTAGGCAGTTCATCCTCAATGGATTGGACAGAGAGGACATGGACAAGGTCATAGGCATCAAAACGGCCAAGGAGATATGGAAAGCTCTCAAGGAGATGCATGAAGGAAGTGAGGAACTGAAGCAAAGCAGAAAGTTTACTTTGGAAGGAGAATACCACACCTTCAAAATGATGGAAACTGAGACCATCTCAGAGTACTACTCCCGCTTCAACAGATTGATTGGAAAGCTAACAGCGGCGGGAGTCGATCTTGATGAAGTTTCCAAGTCCCTAGTGGTCATCAATGGACTCAACTCCAAGTTCACCCTTCTGAAGGGAATCATGAAGAACACTCCAGGCATCCAATCACTTCCCTTGACCCAAGTCATAGGAAAACTGGAGGTTGAAGAAGGAGAGCACATCAAAGCCAATGCCGACAAGAAACTGGAAAAAGGAATTGCCCTCAAGATCTCCAAAGCCTTCTCTAGGCTCGAGATGGAGGAAGAGAACTCAGACCTTGAAGAAGAAGAGGACGAACTAACAGCCCTCTTCACAAAGAACATCAAAAAATTCTTTGTGAAGGGAAGGTTCCAAAAGGGCAGTTCCTCTCACAATGGACCAAGAAGAGATCTCAAGGAAGTCTCATGTTATGAGTGCAAGGAGAAGGGACACTATGCTAAAAACTGTCCCAACAAAGAAGAGTCCAAGGAAGAGGAAAGACCTCAAAGAAAGAAGGCTCTCGTAGCATCATGGGGAGAAGACTCAGATGAGGAACTGGATCTGAGTGGCTTTTCTGGAGGGAGATGTCTCATGGCAAAAGGAGATTCAAGCGACTCAGAAGACCTTGAGGTAACTTCTGACGATCTCTTAAAATCCCTAGTTGATTGTGATAAGAAACAACTTCTTAAGATCATAAAGAAACTAGGAAAGGAAACCAGTTCCCTTCAACAGAAACTAGATGATTGTGAAGACGAAATTGCTTGCTTGACTGTCGAGAATTCTGTTTGGAGTAAAAAACTTGATGAAACTGAGAAAGACCTAGCTGAAACTCACTCCAAACTCATTGATATTAGAAATGTGCATGCTAGTCACCTTAAAATTTGCAAATCTTGTGATGAAACCAACATAGACTCTGTCAAAGTTCCCTTGCATGCTAACCCACCTAGAAATGACATGCTTCAATCCATAATTGATAGGTTAGACATTCTCACTGATTCCATTAATGAAAAAATGATAAATCAAAATGTTTTTGTGAGACAACGCCATGGAATAGGATATGTCAATAATAAAGGGAACAATGATGCTGAAGAAGAAAAGGCTAGGCGAGAACTCGTTGAGATGAATGAGAATCTCAGTATTGCTCTTGCCACTTCTCGTGATAGGAATCAATTCCTATCAGAGAAGATCATGGTCCTTGAGAACAAGACTGAGGTTGCCAAACGTCTCAATGAAGGCTCTCAGTTCCTTTCGCAACGGAAATAAACAATCAAACAACTGACAAGTTCCTTATAGTGGAAACCTTTGACTGCCAACTAGCAATCCAGGATAAAAACCACTACCTTTCTTTCGAAAGGATTTCAAAGTCTACTTCTTGATTTCTTATCTCTTTTGGTTACAGCTTATCCTAGGAACGAACACACAGTTTCTTTATCTTACACACAGTTAGACAATCCTAGATAACTTAACACAATCAATAATCAATCCAAGAAACAGACTTTTGCATCTAGGAACTATCACTTACAGTCACAGGAACTTAGCACTCAGCTCTTCTTCCTTGACTGGTTCCTCTTGATCTATGTTTGCTTTGATGTTCTTGTTTGGAGGTTCACACTAGATATTTGCTAATGAGTGTGAGTCGTGTCTAAGTGCTTGAAGATAACCCTTGGGTTAGTCTTCCTTTTATAGAGGATTCTTCACAGCTCGATCCTCTCTGGGTTCCCACAGATTGAGCTTGCCCTAGGATGAGTGGTTCTCCTTGGTCCACGTTGTTCTTGGCATGTGCAAACAACCTAGGCATCTCAGAATCCTTCTAGGTTAGTCAACCTCTTCAGCCAAGTCGTTCTCCAGCTTCCTTCTTCCGAGGTTCAATAATCTGGGCATTTGGGAACTGTCTTCTGGACAGCGACAGGTTCCATGTCATGTCGCTTTCACCTTTTCTGTCCGAGGTTCAGCGTCTCTAGGTTTCTTGTTGTTTTGCTCTTGGACAATGGCAAGCTTTTGGAAGCTTCGGACAAGTCGTTTTCAACAACTTTTGTCCGAGGTTGTGTGTCCCCAGATTTCTCGGGAATCGCAATGTCGCATGCTGCGTTCTGGGCACATCTGAGTTCCTCTGGTTTCCTTCATCTGTCTTGTTCCTTTGGTTCCCTTGTCCTGTTTGGCTTTCTTGCCTTCGGTATGTTCTTGTGGTTCCTTAAAAACACATCTTTGAGATAAAACATTAGTATCATAATATTTGTCATCGTCAAAAGTAGAGAAACTGAGGAAAGGAACTCTCAAGGGAACTTAAATTCCAGAGTTCCGTTTCCTAACAGTCACCCTAGGCTTTAATCGGAACAATTAAGCTTAAATAAATATATTAAATAATGAAAGGATAATCAACAGAAGACATTTTAAATGAAACTCAATCTTTTATTAAAATATCTCTCATAAAATGAGAAGGACGGTTTTACATCAAAGTGAAATTACAACGGAAGGCTTTTATAATAAACCCTATTACATGACTCATTTATAGGAATATACATTAAAGTAATACTTAATAACCTTAAAACACTGTCACTTAATCTTCGACTGCAAGTCTCTTCTTTGATTGGTTACTTCAAGTCTTCGGGGACCAACCACTGATGTGCCGTATATGATGGATGACACCAGCCAACCATGTAAGGAATAAAACCCGGTTGGTTAGTCTAATGAAAGACTATGCAAGGGTACAAACAAAATGGCTCAAGTGATCGTAACCGTTTACTATCATTGTCCCTCGAATAATAACTGAAGGAACGATACATAACTCGGAACTTTCACGGAATTATAAAAGAAGGTATGCAATGAAAAGAAGACTCCACAGGAAATGAGTCTTATAGGAAACGTATGACAAATGTTTGGGAACATTAAGTTTCCACACACAAGTTTTAAAACACGACCTTGATTATTTGGGTCAACGACCAACCTTACCGCGTAATGCGAATCCAGATTGGAAAGAGGACTTACTCTAACAAGAGTCCGGGCGGTTTCCACGTTGTACTCCTCTCCCGAGGGTATATTAATTACATGTATAACCACACTTATCTTATTTACTTCCAAAACGCACATTAACGTTGAAGTTTTTAATTTCACATCTCGTAATGAGACATTGGGAATAAATCCCTTAAGATTGGGAATATCTCCCGAAGATTGGCACCAGCTGTGTGCATCACCCCTATCTTCGGATAGGGGTAGGTCATGACCAAGAGAGTGTTAGGGCACTTACTTCCTAACACCAAAGTTATAAAGAAACGACTAATCCACGTAAGGAATTAGCGTTCCTATGAATACTCGTGCTAAACTAGCATTTAAGTTCACATTTAAATCCACACCGACATTCATTATAGTAATAACATATAAAACTATATAATAGCGTTGTTTCTAGCAATATATACAACCTATTATAAAGTCATATTTTAACACATCGTTTAATTAAATCTGTTCCCAAACAGAAAACAACAACTTTTATCCCATCTTAATTAACAATCAATTAATTGATAATCAAGGGAAACATGAAATAATGAGCAAGAAAGAACCGCCACTTGTCTTAATATAGACGAGTTGAAGATGTCGGGTTCCGAGATTTGAAAACTGGAATCTGAATACGGATTCCTACGACAACGTTGAGACAAAAGACGGAACCCTAAGTTAGATACGATACGAACGAAATGAGGATACGAAACGAATGAACGGTACGGACGAAAGGGAACAAATGCCAAAGTCGCGGTCGTGGTTGCCCAAGGCACGATCGCGCTTGCCAGGGCAAGCCGCGGTCGCGGTTTGCACATCCGCGGTCACGGAAATCTGGGCAGAGCCGCGGTCGCGGAATTCATCCCCGCGGTCACGGTTCTCCCTTCCGACGACGACTTAGAGACGTTCCGAGCTTACCAATGACAACGACGACGACGACTTCTTTCACCACCGCGAACACCACCACTCCAAGGCTTCCCAAGGCACTTCCAGTGACCACCAAAACTCCGGCGAAGCTCCGACGATGACTGCGAACTCCGGCGATGATGGAAATACGAGCGAGAGAGAGAGAGAGAGAGGTGGATCTGAGGATGCTTTGATGAAGATGAAGGCTTCCCATGACCTCCTTTTATAGGGGAAGAGGAGCTCAACGCCGGGGCACTCCAATCGATCGGCATCCCTTCTCGGCAAAACGCTGACACCCAAACCTGCGAAATGCGAAAAGAAATGAAGACAAAGGCGAACAGTGTTTCCGCGGTCGTAGAAGCACAGCCGCGGTCACGGATTGCTTCTTGGCGAATCCGCGCCCGCGGAATCAATCCGCGGTCGCGGAACTGCCGCGATCGCGTCTTATGGCCTTTTCTCGCGGGTCTCGTTCGAGGGCATGCTAACTTCAATTATTTTTAGCACTCCCAAATACTTTATGACCCAAAATCTTTACCAAACGTATAATATTACGTTCAAGAGATTGTTACGGAGATTACAGAAATTGCCCATCATGTCTTTCATACAAAACGACATTTCGAGACTTTTAGGGGTTATTACATCAGGTGGTCCGCAACCAAATTTTCAACTCCTTTCTTGTCTCTAATCTCGATGTCAAACTCACTTAGCAGCAAAATCCATCGAATCAATCTCGGCTTGGCCTCTTTCTTCGTCAATAAATAACGAAGAGCTGCATGGTCTGTATAAACAATCACCTTGGTGCCAAGTAAATATTGCCTAAATTTCTCCAAGGCAAAAACAATAGCTAGCAACTCCTTCTCAGTGGTAAAGTAGTTTCGTTGTGCTCCATTCAGAGTCATGGAGGCGTAATGAATCACATGAGAGGCTCTTGCCTATTTCTGCCCAAGAATCGCTCCTACAACATAGTCGCTAGCATCACACATAATCTCAAATGGAAGGGACCAATCCGGTGCCTGTATGATTGCTGCACTAGTGAGGCGTGCCTTCAGCTCATCGAATGCCTTCTTGCACTCTTCAGTAAGCTCAAAAGTCACCTCCTTTTTCAGCAGCTCGCATAGGGGTGATGGGATTTTGGAAAAGTCCTTAATAAACCTGCAATAGAAACCTGCATGGCCTAGAAAAGAACGCACTTCACGCACGTTAGTAGGATAAGGCAAAGACTGAATTATATCAATCTTCGCCTTATTGACCTCAATACCCTTAGATGACACTATATGTCCTAGCACAATACCCTGTTTGACCATAAAATGACACTTTTCAGAATTAAGAACCAAGTTAGTCTCTACACATCTTTTAAGAACAAGTGATAAATGGTCTAAACATGCATCAAAGCTATCACTATGAACTGTGAAATCATCCATAAAAACCTCAATAAAGTGCTCAACATACTCAGAAAAGATGCTTACCATACACCTTTGGAAGGTCGTCGGCGCGTTGCACAACCCGAATGGCATTCTACGATAAGCAAAAGTGTTGAAAAGACATATAAATGTCGTCTTCTCCTGGTCCTTTGGTGCGATGGCTACCTGAAAATACCCTGAGTATCCATCCAGAAAACAATAGTAGGGACAACCAACAAGTCGCTCAAGCATTTGGTCAATGAAAGGTAACGGGAAATGATCCTTCATGGTTACCGCATTCAGTTTGCAGTAATCTATGCATACTCTCCATTCGGTTTGCACTCGGGTCGGGACCAACTCACCTTGTTAATTCTCTACAACTGTAATGCCCCCCTTCTTAGGGACAACCTGCGTAGGACTTACCCACTTGTTGTCGGAAATAGGATAGATCATACCTGCCTGTAGAAGCTTCAACACCTCCTTCTTCACGACCTCCATCATTGGCGGGTTTAGTCGTCTCTGCGGCTACCTAGACAGTTTGGCCTCGCCCTCCAGAAGGATCCTATGCATGCATGTCGGTGGACTTATCCCCTTGATGTCCGCAATGGTCCAGCCGATGGCTGTCATGTGTTCTTTCAACACGTGCACTAGCCGATCCTCTTGGTTCTTGGTAAGATTGTTCGAGATGATTACCAGAAGGGTGTCATCTTTTCCAAGAAAGGCATATTTAAGGTGCTCTAGAAGTTGTTTCAGCTCAACCACCGGTGCCTGCACTATAGAGGGCAAAAGCTTCTCGCTTGGCACGGTTAGTGGAATGGGGCGAGCGCCCAAAGGAGTAAGAGAAAACTTACCATAAGCATCCAATTCAGCCACAACTTCCTGCAGGTTAGTAGATAAAGCAAGTTCCAAATTTGTATCCACTACAACATTTTCTAAAACAGCCTATAACTCTCACGAACAAGTAATATCAAAGACATCTTGCACAATGGGGTCAATCACATCAATAGAGCACAAAGAATGATCATCAATAGGGTGTCTCATAGCATCATAGATATTGTATTCTATCATTTCCCCATCAAATTCCATAGTAAGTGCACCACTACTCACATCAGTTTTAGTATTGGTGGTTTTAAGAAATAACCTACCTAAGAGTATAGGGGTTGCATGCTTATCATGTTCCATATCCAACACAAAAAAATCAGCAGGGAAAATCAATTTGTCAACCATCACAAGAACATCATCTACTACCCCTTTCGGGTAAACATTGGATCTATCAACTAATTGAACAACTACTCCAGTTTCATGCAATGGTCCAAGTCTCAAAGATTCATACAAAGAATAAGGCAAGACATTTATAGACGCACCTAAATCTAGCATGGCTCTTTCAAATTTAGTGTCACCTATCACACAAGGAATGCTAAACATGTCAGGGTCACCAGTCACCACACTTCTTAGGTATACGCCTTTGAAATACAGCAGACACATGTTCATTCACCTTAACCTTTTGTTTTCCCTTCAACTTCTAGTTCCTCTTGATTGTACATAATTCCTTAAGAAACTTAGCATAACGAGGAACACTTTTAATCAATTTAAGCAAAGGGATGTTTACCTCACACTTACTGAAGGTCTCGAAGATCTCTTTGTCATTCTCCATCCTTCTTGTATCTTTCAGCGCCTCAGGGAATGGCGGAATTGGATTCTGTGAGCCAAGGGGAGGAAAATCCGGATGAACATAATCATCTTGGCAATCTGTGACAAAACTGCGGTCGCGGTTTTGGACCCGCGATCGCGGTTCCTCTTGATGGCTTTCTGTAATTTTTCCGCGGTCGCTGCTCCGTTCTACTGCAAACCGCGGTTCTGCTTCAGTGCTTCTGAGGTAAAACCGCGATTGCGGTTTTCCACCCGCGATCGCGGGTCTACTTTCTGGCTTGCTTCTGTTGAACCATCTCCCTGCAATATCTATTCTGTATACAAACCGCGGTCACGGTTTTGGACTCGCGGTCGCGGTTCCTCTAAACTGGTTTTTGCAGGAATTTCGTTGTTTGCAGCTTCCATCTCTTCATATAATTCGTCCCTTTCAGCTAAGGGAGCGACATTCAACTGCCTACTGCTTCTCAGCGTCACCGCACTCACATTCTCTCTCGGGTTCACTATTGTCTGAGATGGTAATTTACCCGAGTCTTTAGCCTCCAACTTGCTTAAGGCTTGAGAGATTTGCCCAACTTGATTTTCTAAATTTTGAATGCTTGATTTCGTCTCTTGCTGATATTGTACCATGGTACTCTGCATCGTGGTCATGCTCTGAGCAAGAGATTTAATCATATCCTCAGCAGACATTGAGGAACTCGAATTTTGCCCTTGAGGTCTAGGCACGTATGGCTGCCTGAAATGTGGCTGATTACCATGTGGGTTAAACTATTGGTGCTCACGACCCTACTGGTGGAACTGTTGTGGCCTCTGATAGAACTCCTGGTTATCACGACCGTGTGGAGGGTTTTGTTGGTTCCCGTATCTCACATTGGGGTGATCTCTCTACCATGGATTGTAAGTGTTGGAGTACGGGTCATATCTTGGTCTCTGAGGACCAAAACCTCCTACAGCGTTCACTTCAGTTGCATGTTCTTACAGTGTCGGACACGCATCAATAGGATGTTGTGTGTCATAACATATGCCACATGCCTTGACTTGTTACGGGTTTCCTTTCGCCATAAAACGCTTCATCATCTCCTTCAACTCGTTCACATCAGATTGCAGTGAAGATGATGGATGAGAGTCTGTGGCCTTAACTGCTTGAAAGCTCGCTCTCTTGCTGAATTGCCTTGAGCCTTTAGATAGCTCAGAAAACATTTCAAATGTTGTAGTTGTAGTTTTATTTAGAATGTTACCACCACAAGCTGTGTTCACCATTCTATGCTCATCATCAAGAAGCCCGCCATACAGATATAGAACGAGATCTTGGTCAGAATAACCATGGTATGGACAACTTGATAGCAACCTTTTGAATCTCTCATAGTACTCATACAAAGTCTCAATAGCGTGTTGTTCAATGTTGTTGATGTTTTTCTTCAGGCTATTGAGCTTTGTTGCGGGAAAGTACTTCTCCAGAAAGGATTTCTTCATCTTTTCCCATGTATCAATGCTTCCTGGAGCTAGATAGTAGAACCAGTCATTGGCCGAATCCTTCAGAGAAAAAGGAAAGGCCCTCAGCTTGATTTGGTCCTCTGTTATGCCCCTCGGCTTCATGCTGGTGCAGACAGCGTGAAATTCAGATAAGTGTGTGTTGGGGTCTTCGCCATTCATCCCATGGAAGTGTGGTAACAAGTGAATCAATCCAAACTTCAATTCAAAATTGACACCATCAGCCAACTCAGGAAACTGCACAGCAAGCGATTGTTGCTCTAAATTCGGTGCAGTTAACTGCCTCAAATTCTGCTATTGTTCAGCCATCTCGAGTTGCTCACAAACTTCTCTGCAGTTCCTGGAAAGTGTTCGCTCAATTTCTATATCAAGATCTAAGATTGGAGAATTAGTAGCACGGGTGTGGACCATAAGATAGGTCCACACAACAGTTGGTAAACAATCACACAAACACGAAAAGAATAAAACTTAGGTTCCCCGGCAACGACGCCAAATTTGATAGGCGTTTAGTCATGTACACCTAACAAATAACCTTAAAAACCTAACTAATGTAGTCTGGTAAGTAAGAGTCGAACCCACAGAGAATCAAGTTATCTATCCTGTTTACAAAAATCGTTCACCAACAGTTACAAAGGGGGATTTTGATTGGTTTGTTCTAAACTATGAAATTAATTAACAGAATTAATGATGATGTAAACAGATATGGATGAAATTACTCAGCCAGACAAATATCCACACCTTAGTTTGATTGATTGATCCCTGATTATCTCTAGTTCTTTAGACCAATGAATGTTCCTATTGCTTTTCTTAAGTTATTAACAGGACAACCAGATCCTGAGAATACTAACTATCAAATAACCAGGAAACTATCCAGATTCAATTTAACAACAGCAATAAGTTCAGGAATTTCAGCAGATACATGCACATAAAACAACCAGTTTTACTTAGCATGCAATCAATTATCTTCTACAATAAACTATTCCAACCAGTTCTAGAATATAGTAGTTGCTACTCTGAATTAGGTATTTCAACCAGAAATAGTCTAACTCTAGCAGAAGAATATTACCAATGACCACTAGTTGATCAGGCTAGTATAATAAGTAAAACTCAAAGGGATGAAGCACAAGAGAATTAATAACATTCAAAGGAATGAAACAAGAGTTGTAATCTCACAACCGAAACAAACGAAGGCTTCAATTGTCTGACTAAGCAAAGGAAACTTAGTTCTTCATAGTCTTCAAAGTACAAAAATACTCTAAGGGAAAGTTGAATGTCGTTCTCTAGAACGAATGATAATGATAACTGTAGGATCGTGATTGTTAGATAAAAATTTAAGGAACTCAGAATATCAATTCTCAGTTCCTTTCGCAGCGGAAATAAACAATCAAACAAATGACCAGTTCCTTATAGTGGAAACCTTTGATTGCCAACTCGCAATCTAGGATAAAAACCACTACCTTTCTTTCGAAAGGATTTCAAAGTCTACTTCTTGATTTCTTATCTCTTTTGGTTACAGCTTATCCTAGGAACGAACACACAGTTCATTTGACTTACACACAGTTAGACAATCCTAGATAACTGATAAGCACTACTTTGTAGGACTTAAGTAAGAGTCATTAGAGGTTTTATTGGTGTCATTCGGATAGATTTAGACACATTCATGTGTATGGCGTGTAGGGGCGAAGTTTGGTAATTAATTAATAAATGCCCGCATGATTGCTGGAATTGAAGATGGGCCGTGATAAAGAGAGGCCCAATTGAAGGCGTGGTCCACGTGGAAGACGCGTGAAGCAGCGTCAAATTGAAGCTGGAGAAGTGAAGCTGGAGCCCACGTGAAATGCTGAAGCCACGTGAAGCTGAATTGAAGAATTGGAAGATGACATCATAATGATGTTGGCGTGCTGATGCTTTGCTGCTTGAATTGGAGTTGGGCCGTGTGGCCACTGTGTGATTGGGCCAAGATGTCTGCCGAATTGGAGTTGGGCCATCACGTGATGCGGACGAGCCACGTCGAGAATTGGAGGCCGAGAATGCTTACGGGATTAATTTCCCTATTTTAGTTTGTTATTATTATTATTATTTTATCACGATTTATTATTTCGTTTTAGGTTAATTTAGATATTATTCCCTTTAGTAATTGAGGGGAGCGAAAAAAAGGCTTGTTTGCCAATCTTGGAAAATCTCTTGAAACCCTAATTTATTTTCTACGTACCTTGTTATGAAGAACTAAGCCTCCTTGGCTTAGTCAGACGCTAAAGCTTTCGTTTTGATAAAGTTGTGAGATTCTCGTTCTTAATCTATTGCATGGTTTTTATCTTTCTCTTGCTTAAGTTGCTTATGATTTATATTGATAATCTCTATTTGGACGCAACTAGGGTTTATTGGTATTGATTGATTGCTAGATTTAGATTGTTACTGGTTGAGCATATCTATTTCAGAGTAGCAACTGCATCGTATTAGTATCTGATTGTGCTAGTCTTATGCAGAAGAGAATTGATTTACATTCTAGGATAAAAGCTGGTTGTTTTATGCTAGAATTGTATCCAACTATATTCATATCCGTAAGGCTGCTGTTAAACTGAATCTTGATAGTTTCAGGGTTGTTTAATTAGTTAGTGCTAATAGTATCTGGTTATGCTATTAGTTATATCTGAAAAGGAATTGGAATTACCATTGCATGAGATTTTGAATGAGTATCTAGGATCAACTTCTCATACGAATAGTGGATGTTGTTTGACTAAGTGCTTTTTCCCCATTACTGAATCCATCACATCTAGTTGTTTACTTTTGCATGCTTAGATTAATTAAACAAACAAAATCCCCCTTTGGTTACATTGGATTGACATACGAATTGCATATTTAGATAGAATTCGTCTCCCTGTGGATTCGACCTTTACTTACCTAGGACTACGGTTTAGGGTTTGTTTGGATATTTTGCATAGCAGTTTTTAGAACAACAAAAACCTGTTATCAATAACTTAACACAATCAATAATCAATCCAAGAAACAGACTTTCGCACCTAGGAACTATCACTTACAGTCACAGGAACTTAGCACTCAGCTCTTCTTCCTTGACTGGTTCCTCTTGATCTCGGTTTGCTTTGATGATCTTGTTTGGAGCTTCACACTAGATATTTGCTAATGAGTGTGAGTCGTGTTTTTGTGCTCGAAGATAACCCTTGGGTTAGTCTTCCTTTTATAGAGGCTTATTTGCAGCTCGATCCTCTCTGGGTTCCCACAGATTGAGCTTGCCCTAGATTGAGTGGTTCTCCTTGATTCACGTTGTTCTTGGCATGTGCAAACAACCTAGGCAGCTCTGAATCTCTCTTGGTTGGTCAACTACCTCAGACGATCCTTGCAATGTCATTGTCCAAACGCTTTCGTCCGAGGTTGACTAAGTTGGCCGCTTGGGAACCGTCTTCTGGACAGCGACGTCTTCATGTCCTGTCGCTTTCATCGTCTATGTCCGAGGTAGAGGTTCTCTAGGCATCTTGTTCTTTAGCTCTTGGACCTTGGCAGGATTTTGGAAGCTTCGGACAAGTCGTTTTCGACTCCTTTTGTCCGAGGTTGTGTGTCCTCAGATTTCTCGGGAATCGCAATGTCGCAAGCTTCATTTCTGGGCACACCTGGGTTCCTCTGGATTCTTTTAGCTGTCTTGTTCCTTCAGTTCCCTAGTTCTGTTTGGCTTTCCTGCCTTTGGTAAATTCCTGTGGTTCCTTAAAACACATCTTTGAGATAAAACATTAGTATCATAATATTTGTCATCTTCAAAAGTAGTGAAACTGAGGAACGGAACTCTCAGGGGAACCTAAGTTCCAGAGTTCCGTTTCCTAACAATAACTAGGTTTTCCCTAATGCTAAATATCCCAGTAATAAAAACTTAGAAAAGAAGTCTAAACGTAATAATAAAAATAATAATTAAGGTAATAAGATAATAAAACGCTGAATCTTCAATCCGCGTCAGCCAGCCTGAAACCGCGCCCAGACCCGCGACCTCAGCCAAGACCCGCGATCGCGGTTTATACTTCGCGTACCAGCTCCAACTCCCTGACCCGCGATCGCGGCTCATACCCCCGCGGTCGCGGTTCAGCCTCTGTTGCTCCGGTCTTCACTTGATCTTCAGAGGCTCCAATCTTCTGTAATTTCTTGGTTTTCTTCATAGGGAACTATGGCTTGGGAACTCCTCTTTTTCTGTTGCATTCTAGTGGCGACAGAGGGACCAGAGTTAGAAGTGGTTTTGGATTTGAGGCTTACTGGTGAGGGCTCAGGGCTGAGGAGCTCTTGGAGAGATTTGTCAGGCGAGGAGTCATGAGAGCCACCTTCGGAGGCGGATTTGGTGGCCGATTCGGAGGCCAGAGTGATGGCCATGGCTTTCTCCTCAGCCTGTTCCTTTGGTGGCTCTTCAATTTTCTCTTCGGGTTGCTCCACTGGTTTCTCCATAGGGTTTTCTACTGCTTTCTCTTTAGGTTGGGATTTTTGAGAGGAGGTGGCAGAAATGGGCTTAGAAGATGAAGCTGCCTTCTTTTCTCAAAAGGCTCTGAGAATGGCAGCCTCTTCCTCATTCAGGATAACATTAGGGTTTTGGTTCGCCATTTTTGAGGATTTAAGGATTTCTGTGTTTGAGAGAGGGAGAAGTAGAAGATCAGAGAAATGGCGAGTTGTGGGATTAGCTTGGATGAACAGGGCAACTCTTTAAAGGCGGTGAAGATCTCTGAAGATCAAGAGCAGAGGTGACCGTTGAATCAAATCCAACCGTTGAGAAGATCAAGGCCAATCCGGAGCATTAATGGAAGTTGCAGCTTTTTGGAAGGGCTAACTCAATTTTGAAAATTTGTCCATTCAGAGAAGAGAGAGAGAGAGATTCTGCCACTGATAAGACGTGCCTTATCCCTGTGAATTTGCCATAAATAGCTTCTGGGAAGAGCGAAACGAGCCGTTGGAGAGACGCTAAGTTCTGGTTCCTTTCTGGCGATATTTTCAGCGAGCTAGAGGGATGTATGGGAACCTTTGGTGTGGGTTAAAACAATGGAATCAAAAATAGTACGTTCCCACACAAGGAATCAGGGTAGGCTATTTTTCGCATTGCACAATAATTCTCAGAGAGGGTTTAGAGATGGATCATAGAGAATTAAATTTAGCAATGAGGCAAGGGTAGGTCTTAGTACACAATCATCATCTCGGCTTGTAATGTTGGGTTAGAAATATGATCAGATTGTGACTTTTGGGCCATGAAGAAAACTTAAACAATGAGGAATTAAAGAATAATGAGAACCAAAAGGAAACGAGCCAGAAAAATTTATCTAAGCCCTTTTAAGAAACCATTATGACAAGAAGGGTTTGTGGCAAAAGATATAACATAAGGACATCAAGACTCAACAAGTTAAATATCTTAAACTAGTCAATCAGGGGAACTGGAAAGAATTCTTAGAACTAAGGTCACTACTGAGTAATAGGAATCATTCCTAGTTCCAGTCTAAGGTTCTCGAAAGGAACTATATTCAATGCCTTGGTGAATATATCTGTAATCTGATCTTCAGTTCTACAAAATTTCATAATGATATTTCCCTTCTCAACATGATCTCTAAGAAAATGATGTCTAATGTCAATATGCTTGGTCCTAGTATGATGCACAGGATTCTTAGAAATGTTTATGGCACTAGTGTTGTCACAAAGAATAGTGAGAGGGCCATAAGACATACCAAAGTCCGCGAGTTGTTGCTTTAGCCAGAGAAGTTGGGAACAACAAGAGGCAGCTGCAATGTACTCGGATTCTGTGGTGGAGAGGGAGACTGAAACTTGTTTCTTTGATCCACATGACACAAGGCAAGGGCCTAGGAACTGTGCCATTCCAGAAGTGCTCTTCCTATCCACCAAGTATCCAGCATAATCAGCATCAGTGAAACCCATCAGCTCAAAGGGACATTCTTTGGGGTACCAAATGCAGAGATCGTCAGTTCCCTTGAGATATCGAAGTATTCTCTTCACAGCAGCCAAGTGGGTTTCTCTTGGACAAGATTGGAACCTAGCACACAAGCCAACAGCAAAGACAATGTCTGGTCGACTAGCGGTTAGGTACATGAGTGAGCCGATCATACCTCTATAGAGCTTCTCTTCCACTAGAGGACTCGAATTGTCCTTATCTAGATGGGCAATGGTGGATATGGGACTGGGCAAGACGATCATACCATGCTCTAGGAGCCTGCTTGAGGCCATATAGTGCCTTGTCTAGGAAATAGACATGATCTGGATGATCGTCGTCTTCGAAGCCAGGAGGTTGCTTGACATAGACTTCTTCTTGAAGAATTCCATTGAGGAAGGCTGTCTTCACATCCATTTGGAACAACTTGAACCCTTTGTGAGATGTGAAGGCAATTAACAACCTTATTGCTTCGATCCTTGCCACTGGAGCATAGGTTTCATCATAGTCGATGCCTTCTTGTTGATTGTATCCTTGAGCAACAAGTCTTGTTTTGTTCCTTATCACAGCTCCTGTATCATCCAGCTTGTTTCTGAAGACCCATTTAGTTCCTATGATGTGTTTATCCTTGGGACGGGGAACTAGATGTCATACTTTGTTCCTTTCAAATTGATGAAGCTCTTCTTGCATAGCTTAGATCCAGTCCGCATCCTTCAGTGCTTCACCTATATTCTTTGGTTCCACAATAGACAGAAAGGCATTAAAAGCAAAGAAGGTTAGATGTTCATACCTGACTGGAGGTTTGACGACTCTTCTTTCTCTGTTGGGAGCCAGAGCATTTGATATGGAGACATTCTGAGTTGAGCATTCAGCTTCCTTGTTAGGATCACCTTCTCCATTGAAGATCATGTGGGAAGATGAATCATTGAAGTCTCCACAGTTGTTGTCGTCATGCTCATGGTTCACATAGATGGATTGTTGTTCATTATCCATGGGAACTGGTGGGGGAGCCATTGGAGGGTTTCGATCAGCAGGACAGGAACTGGGAGGAGTGACATTTTCATCTGGATCTTCTTGAGATGGCTTGGGAAATGGATCTTCAAAGGAACTGGTGGTATTCTGCATAATCTTTCCAAGTGATTTTTCATTAAAAATAACATGAATACTTTCTTCTATCTTTTTAGTCCTTTTGTTGAAGACCTTGTATGCCTTACTGCCTGAGGCATAACCAATGAAGATTCTTTCATCACTTCTTGGGTCAAACTTGCCAAGATTGTCCTTTCCATTGTTGTGCACAAAGCATTTGCATCCGAACACCCTCAGATGTGAAATGTTGGGAACTCTTCCTCTTAGGAGTTCATAGGGTGTCTTCTCTGTGATTAGGCGAAGCATGGCTCTATTGATGATGTAGCACGCTGTGTTGATCGCCTCAGCCCAAAATGATTGGGAGAGTCCACTTGAGATCAGCATAGTTCGAGCCATGTCCTCCAAGGTCCTGTTCTTCCTTTCTACTACTCCATTCTGTTGAGGAGTGTATGGTGCAGAGAAGTTGTGATCGATGCCATGCTCACTGCAAAAGGTTAGAAATTCTCCATTTTCGAATTCGATACCATGGTCAGACCGAATAGCAGTTAGTGAACAATCAAGAGATTTTTCTAACAAGGGAGCCAGATCTTTAAAGCGATCAATGACTTCACTTTTAGATTTAATGAAAATGGTCCAAGTAAAGCGAGAGAAGTCATCGACAATAACAAAAATATACTTGTTCCCTCCTAGGCTTTGAACTCTCATGGGTCCACAAAGATCCATGTGGATGAGTTCAAGAGGCCTTGAGGTGCTTACCATGTTTTTGGATTTGAAGGAACTACGAGCCTGTTTTCCTTTTACACAGTCAGAGCATGGTTCCTTAGATGTACCACTCAGCTTTGGCAATCCTATGACTAGTTCCTTTGAGTGTAGCTTTTGAAGCAGCTTAGTGCTAGCATGACCGAGGCGTTGGTGCCACAACTCAGCTTGGTCATTCACGGTTGAGAGACACAGTTCTCCTTGGGGACGAAGGATGGATCAACAATGTAAACATTGTTGAATCTCTTTCCTTTTAGGATGATTTGTCCCAATGAGTCAAGAATTGAGCATTCGTTTGATCTAAATCTGACTTCATTATCTCCTTGATCACACAGCTGTGACACACTTATTAGATCAAAACCAAGACTATCAACAAGGTGAACTTTGTTTACCTGAATGTGATCGTTGAGTTTCACAGTTCCTATTCCATAGATTTTCCCTTTGCTTTTGTCTCCAAAGGATATGTTCCCTCCTTGGAGAGGTTGAAGAGAGGTCATTTGATTTCTTTTTCCGGTCATATGGCATGAGCAACCACTGTCAATGTACCATAGTTGGGGTTGCCTCTCTTCTTTCTGCACACAAGGGAACTAAGATTTCTGAACCCAGCGAAGCTTGGCTTTACTGGGGGGATTAGCATTTCGAGTTTGTGAATAATCAGGGAATTGGTTCCTTTCCTGGTGATAAGCACTTTTCTCCCTTTCAAAGTTCCTTTTCTTAGCACAATCAGTGTTGTAATGGTCATTCTTACCACAGTAGGTACATAAGCGGTTATAGACAACATGACCATACTTTCCTTTTCCTGACCTAAAAGGTTTTTCAATTTTTTTGTTGAAATCAACATTGTTTTTAACCTTACTATTGGCCATGTCAACATATTTTTTGTGAGTAAAAGAATTGGTGAACCATTGATTTCCAGGAGTCATTTTTTCTTTTCCTTTTGGTTCCCTCTTAGGGCTTTGAGAACCTTCATTGAGACGTTTGGCAACCTCAGCCTTGTTCTCAAGCACCATGATCTTCTCTGATAGGAACTGATTCCTGTCACGAGAGGTGGCAAGAGCAATGCTGAGGTTCTCATTCATCTCAACAAGTTCTCGTCTGGCCTTTTCATTTTCAGCATCATTGTTATCCTTGTTGTTGACATATCCTATTCCATGACGTTGTCTCACAAAGACAGTTTGATTTATCGTTTTTTCATTAATGGAATCAGTGAGATTGTCTAACCTATCAATAATGGACTGAAGCATTTCATTTCCAATAGAGTTAGCATGCAAAGGAACTTTAACAGAATCTATGCCAGTTTCATCGCAAGATTTGCAGATTTTAAGGTGACTAGCATGCACGTTCCTAATATCAATCAGCTTGGAGTGAGTTTCAGCTAGGTCTTTTTAGATTCATTAAGTTTCTTACTCCAAACAGAATTCTCAACAGTTAAGCATGCAATTTCATCTTCGCAGTCATCAAGTTTCTGTTGAAGGGAACTGGTTTCCTTCCCTAGTTTCTTTATGATCTTAAGAAGTTGTTTCTTATCACAATCAACTAGAGATTTTAAGAGATCATCAGAAGTTACCTCAAGGTCTTCTGAATCGCTTGAGTCTCCTTTCGCCATGAGACATCTTCCTCCAGCGAAGCCGCTCAGATCCAGTTCCTCATCTGAGTCTTCTCCCCATGAGGCTACGAGAGCCTTCTTTCTCTGAGGTTTTTCTTCTTCCTTGGAGTCTTCCTTGTTGGGACAGTTCTTAGCGTAGTGTCCCTTCTCTTTGCACTCGTAACAAGAGACTTCCTTTAGATCCCTTCTGGGTCCGTTGTAGGAGGAACTGCCCTTTTGGAACCTTCCCTTCACAAAGAATTTTTTGATATTCTTTGAGAAGAGGGCTGTTAGCTCGTCCTCCTCTTCTTCCAAGTCTGAGTTCTCTTGCTCCATCTCAAGCCTTGAGAAAGCTTTGGAGATCTTAAGGGCGATTCATTTCTCCAGTTTCTTATCGGCATTGGCTTTAGTGTGCTCTCCTTCTTCAACTTTCAGTTTCCCTATGACTTGGGTCAAGGGAAGGGATTGGATGCCTGGAGTGTTCTTCATGATTCCCTTGAGAAGGGTGAACTTAGAGTTGAGTCCATTGATGATCACTAAGGACTTGGAGACTTCATCAAGATCAACTCCCGCCGCCGTCAACTTTCCAATTAATCTGTTGAAGCGAGAGTAGTACTCTGAGATGGTCTTAGTTTCCATCATTTTGAAGGTGTGGTATTCTCCTTCCAAAGCAAACTTTCTGCTTTGCTTTAGTTCCTCACTTCCTTCATGCATCTCCTTGAGAGCTTTCCACATCTCCTTGGCTGTCTTGATGCCTATGACTTTGTCCATGTCCTCTCTGTCCAATCCATTGAGGATAAATTGTCTTGCCTTGGCATTCTTTTCCATGATGACATAGTGTTTTGGTTTCCAGTCTTCTTCCTTCATGGTAAAATCGACGTGGCCATCTCCATTTTTGACTATCCTCCAGCATTGGTAGTCGTTGGTCTTGATGTGGCTTTCCATGCACTTTTCCCACCATGTTTCTTCTCCTTTCTTGCGAAGGTGTGGCTTATTGGTGGAGATTTCGAGCTCAAACTTGCTTGGTTAAGACATGATCTGCAAACTAATCAAAGATCTAGAGCTTTTCCTGCTCTGATACCAATTGTAGGATCGTGATTGTTAGATAAAAATTTAAGGAACTCAGAATATCAATTCGCAGTTCCTTTCGCATCGGAAATAAACAATCAAACAAATGACAAGTTCCTTATAGTGGAAACCTTTGATTGCCAACTCGCAATCCAGGATAAAAACCACTACCTTTCTTTCGAAAGGATTTCAAAGTCTACTTCTTGATTTCTTATCTCTTTTGGTTACAGCTTATCCTAGGAACGAACACACAGTTCCTTTGCCTTACACACAGTTAGACAATCCTAGATAACTTAACACAATCAATAATCAATCCAAGAAACAGACGTTCGCACCTAGGAACTATCACTTACAGTCACAGGAACTTAGCACTCAGCTCTTCTTCCTTGACTGGTTCCTCTTGATCTCGGTTTGCTTTGATGATCTTGTTTGGAGCTTCACACTAGATATTTGCTAATGAGTGTGAGTCGTGTTTTTGTGCTCGAAGATAACCCTTGGGTTAGTCTTCCTTTTATAGAGGCTTCTTCGCAGCTCGATCCTCTCTGGGTTCCCACAGATTGAGCTTGCCCAAGATTGAGTGGTTCTCCTTGATTCACGTTGTTCTTGGCATGTGCAAACAACCTAGGCAGCTCTGAATCTCTTTTGGTTGGTCAACTACCTCAGATGATCCTTGCAATGTCATTGTCCAAACGCTTTCGTCCGAGGTTGACTAAGTTGGCCGCTTGGGAACCGTCTTCTGGACAGCGACGTCTTCATGTCCTGTCGCTTTCATCGTCTCTGTCCGAGGTAGAGGTTCTCTAGGCATCTTGTTCTTTAGCTCTTGGACCTTGGCAGGATTTTGGAAGCTTCGGACAAGTCGTTTTCGACTCCTTTTGTCCGAGGTTGTGTGTCCCCAGATTTCTCGGGAATCGCAATGTCACAAGCTTCATTTCTGGGCACACCTGGGTTCCTCTGGATTCCTTCAGCTCTCTTGTTCCTTTGGTTCCCTAGTTCTATTTGGCTTTCCTGCCTTTGGTAAATTCCTGTGGTTTCTTAAAACACATATTTGAGATAAAACATTAGTATCATAATATTTGTCATCTTCAAAAGTAGAGAAACTGAGGAACGGAACTCTCAGGGGAACCTAAGTTCCAGAGTTCCGTTTCCTAACAATAACTAGGTTTGCCCTAATGCTAAATATCCCAGTAATAAAAACTTAGAAAAGAAGTCTAAACATAATAATAAAAATAATAATTAAGGTAATAAGATAATAAAACGCTGAATCTTCAATCCGCGTCAGCCAGCCCGAAACCGCGCCCAGACCCGCGACCTCAGCCAAGACCCGCGATCGCGGTTTATACTTCGCGTACCAGCTCTAACTCCCTGACCCGCGATCGCGGCTCATACCCCCGCGGTCGCGGTTCAGCCTATGTTGCTCCGGTCTTCACTTGATCTTCAAAGGCTCCAATCTTCTGTAATTTCTTGGTTTTCTTCACTTCTCTTGGCCTCTTCCTAATCACCGAATAGTCCCTAAAACTACCCTAATCATCTCCCATAATGTGCTAACAAGTCCTAGTTACTCTATACAAAGTAAAGCGTATCAGAATGGAATGTTGAAATTGAATCAGTGGTTGGTATTTATTGGGGTGCAGGTGAACGTTGGAATGACTCTTTGTGAGATTTGACTACTTTGTGGCAGGAATAGCGATGCGGTAAACGAAGTAAAAAGTGGCCATTATCAGAGGAGAGAGAAACGATATCATGATGGATTTTTGGCAAGTCGATTGAGATTGTTTTTGGAAAGATTTTATCTTCTAAAGATATTCTCTTTCCTATATATACTTGCCTTTCCATCACAAGTTCCTCACCGACATTCTCTCTTGCCTCTCTGCTCTCTCCAATCTCTCAAATATTTGTGCAATCTCTCCGAGCTTACTCTCTTCATCCATGGATTCTCCAAGCAAGATGCTCCCCACCGACAAAATGTCTGATGCCGAGATGTATGCCTTCATCCTCCAACTGCATCAGGCCAAGGCTGCCCGCGCTACACCTTCAATACATGGCGTGTCGGCGTCTGTTCTTGAGGTTTCTCAGGCCGCCGTCCAACAAGTCGTCGATCCCTCTGCTTCTACATCGACACCAACACCAACTCCGCCTCCCTTCGCTACGTCTCTGTTGTAGGCCCAGGATCTCAATCCTGTACTTCCGGTGGTTTCTATGGAGGAACAGCCACATCCTCAACCTATTGAAGAAGAAGAGGTCTCTTCCCCCTCCAAGGACAGAATTGAGGAGGAGGAACAGTCCTTGAAGTCCATTGAGGAGGAACTGGGAGTAAAAGCTTCTCCTTTGGCGCCGCCTCCACCTCGCAAGCGAAAATTGGCTGATCTCGCTGCCACTGCTCAGGCTGAGGAAGAAGAGGATGAAGTTCAGTTCTTGGAGCATCGCATGGCTCCAACTGTACAGTCGACGCCGTCGAAATCAGGTGGTGATGAAACCGCCCCCAGACCGCTAAAGGCACGACTCCGTTCCGCTGTGCAGACTAAGAAGAAGAAGGCCAAGACTAGTGGCAAAGAAAAATTAGATCTCTCCGTTTCTACTACTATGGCTCCTGATTTTTCAGATGGTAAGAAGATTCTCCCACCACTGTTAATTCATGAAAGTTTCTTCGCCGAGCACAAAGTAGGCGAGATATTGGATCTTCTGCGTTTCCAAGGATGGGAACGGCTCTGTTCCAATAGGGCAACTGTGAATGAAGTGCAAATGCGAGAGTTCTACCACTACTATCATCTCTCCAAGGCGGATGCTATGTGTGGGTCGACTAAAATCAGTGGTGAAGACATGTCTTTCACGCCCAAGGTAATCTCCTTGCTCCTCTCTATTCTATTAGGTGGTTTCTTTGAAGTTCCAGCGAGTGAGGTCAATGAAGAAAAGTTGGCGTGTATGGAATGGTTGTTTGGTTCAATCACTGGGGAGTTACACATTGAGAGGCTGACGTTGGCTCAGCGAGTGGCTTTCTACATTATCTCCAGGGTTGTGGCACCTCGCCAAGAGAAGCGCAACACCATCACCCTCTGTGATTTGTTTCTGCTTGACATATTTCTGAGGATGGAGAAGATTGATCTTCCTCGAGTAATTTTGTGCCACATGGAACGGTGCAAGGCAAAGTCCCACTCTTTGGCCTATCCGAGGTTAGTAAAGATGTTTCTGCTTCGCGATGAATCTTACCGCGAAGAAAATTAGGTCTCTTTGGGTAGTGAATTGGATTCGGCTGCTGTGGAGAAGATGAAATTTAAGGGTGATTCAAAGGGAACGGGCACTGTGACTGCAAAGAAAGATGATGGCGAAGGAACATCTAAGGGTAGTTCGATTCAGCATCAGATTTTGGCTGAGCTTAAACAGCTAAACACCACCATGAACCTGCTCTTGGATCACTTTCTGAGCAAGGATGAAGAAGATGCTGAAGACCCTGAGACTTGAGTGTTCCCTGTCACTATCTACCGCTTCTCAGTGTCACCGCACTCACATTCTCTCTCGGGTTCACTATTGTCTGAGATGGTAATTTACCCGAGTCTTTAGCCTCCAACTTGCTTAAGGCTTGAGAGATTTGCCCAACTTGATTTTCTAAATTTTGAATGCTTGATTTCGTCTCTTGCTGATATTGTACCATGGTACTCTGCATCGTGGTCATGCTCTGAGCAATAGATTTAATCATATCCTTAGCAGACATTGAGGAACTCGGATTTTGCCCTTGAGGTCTAGGCACGTGTGGCTGCTTGAAATGTGGCTGATTACCATGTGGGTTAAACTGTTGGTGCTCACGACCCTACTGGTGGAACTACTATAGCCTCTGCTAGAACTCCTGGTTATCACGACTGTGTGGAGGGTTTTGTTGGTTCCCGTATCTCAGATTGGGGTGATCTCTCTACCCTGGATTATAAGTGTTGGAGTATGGGTCATATCTTGGTCTCTAAGGACCAAAACCTCCTACAGCATTCACTTTAACTGTAGGTTCTTGCAGTGTCGGACACACATCTGTAGGATGATGCGTGTCATAACAGATGCCACATGCCTTGACTTGTTGCGGGTTTCCTTTCGCCATAAAACGCTTCATCATCTCCTTCAACTCGTTCACAATAGATTGCTGTGAAGATGATGGATGAGAGTATGTGGCCTTAACTGCTTGAAAGCTCGCTCTCTTTCTGAATTGCCTTGACCCTTCAGATTGCTCAGAAAACATTTCAAATGCTGCAGTTGCAGTTTTATTCAGAATGTTACCACCATAAGTTGTGTTCACCATTCTACGCTCATCATCAAGAAGTACACCATACAGATATAGAACGAGATCTTGGTCAGAATAACCATGGTATGGACAACTTGATAGCAACCTTTTGAATCTCTCATAGTAATTATACAAAGTCTCAATAGCGTGTTGTTCAATGTTGCTGATGTTTTTCTTCAGGCTAATTGAGCTTTGTTGCGGGAAAGTACTTCTCCAGAAAGGTTTTCTTCATCTTTGCCCATGTATCAATGCTTCCTGGAGCTAGATAGTAGAACCAGTCATTGGTCGAATCCTTCAGAGAAAAAGGAAAGGCCCTCAGCTTGATTTGGTCCTCTATCACGCCCCTCGGCTTCATGTTGGTGCCGACAGCGTGAAATTCAGATAAGTGTGTGTTGGGGTCTTCGCCATTCATCCCATGGAAGTGGGGTAACAAGTGAATCAATCCATACTTCAACTCAAAATTGACACCATCAGCCAACTCAGGAAACTGCACAGCAAGCGGTTGTTGCTCTAAATTCGGTACAGTTAACTGCCTCAAAGTCTGCTATTGTTCAGCCATCTCGAGTTGCTCACAAACTTCTCTGCGGTTCCTGGAAAGTGTTCGCTCAATTTCTATATCAAGATCTAAGATTGGAGAATTAGTAGCACGGGTTTGGATCATAAGACAGGTCCACACAACGGTTGGTACACAATCACACAAACACGAAAAGAATAAAACTTAGGTTCCCCGACAACGACGCCAAATTTGATAGGCGTTTAGTCATGTACACCTAACAAATAACCTTAAAAACCTAACTAATGTAGTCTGGTAAGTAAGGGTCGAACCCACAGAGAATCAAGTTATCTATCCTATTTACAAAAATCGTTCACCAACAGTAACAAAGGGGGATTTTGATTGGTTTGTTCTAAACTATGAAATTAATTAACAAAATTAATGATGATGTAAACAGATATGGATGAAATTACTCAACCAGACAGATATCCACACCTTAGTTTGATTGATTGACCCCTGATTATCTCTAGTTCTTTAGACCAATGAATGTTCATATTGCTTTTCTTAAGTTATTGATAAGTGCTATTTTGTAGCACATATCTAAGGATTATTAATAGGTTTGAGGCGCCATTTGGTTGGATTTAGAGCACAATTGGAGATTATGGAGTTGGAGCAGAAAAGTGTGGTTTTGGTGGTCTGGAGGAGCTAATTGGAGGCATCCAGAGGAAAAGGAGTTGACCACCTGAGGAGACGACGAAAATCTATGAAAGAACCACATTGGGGAAGTCACCGCCCCGCGCCAAGAGCCACCGCGACCCAGTGGTGGGTCTCAGAGAAGGATGGCGCCCCGCGGCCATCTGATGGGCGAAGCAATTAATTAAG
Organism: Rheum nobile; assembly: GCA_027886185.1. NCBI lineage: Eukaryota > Viridiplantae > Streptophyta > Magnoliopsida > Caryophyllales > Polygonaceae > Rheum > Rheum nobile. The sequence goes on along the minus strand of WOAB01000500.1, from coordinate 1,341,050 downwards.
CCGCGTGCTGCTGTTTGATGTTGGGATGAATTGATAAGAAGAAGCCCACGTGAGCAAAGAAAGGCCCACGAAGTTCGGCCCATGAAGTTTCCGCGTGAATTGAAAGCGGAAAGTGAAGATTGAAGATACGGAGGGACGACGTCAGCATGACTTCAGCGGGAGAATGAATTGTTGTGGATTTGCTGCTTGATTGGTGTCGCGCATGTGATGCTGGATGATGGGCCGAGAAGTGGGCCGCCACGAGCGAAAGATTGGGTCGTGCAGCTGCTGAAGCATGTGAAGCTGATGCATGGATTGACGAGATACTTGCACGAGGAGTACGAGATTAATTCCCAATTTCGTTTGTTTACTTTTGGTTATTATTTTATTGTTATTTCCTTTTATTATTTTTATCACTTTTAGGTTTAGGTTAAATAGAACCTTTTGTTAACAACTTAGAATTAAGTTTTACAAATTCGTTTTCATTCTGCCTCTAGGGTTTCAACCCATGGAGAGCTAAACACCTTTGTTCTGCTAGACGTTTGAAGCAATACAGTTGATTCGGTTGTGAGATTTCTATTCCTTGTTCTTATTCTTATGTGTGTTGGTTTGATTCTCTTGGTTATATTGATTATTGATTTATCATTGTTCTTCATAGTCTGGCCAGCTAGGTTGAGTAATATTTATCAATTGCTAGGATTGCATATAGGGGTTCCGAGTGCATATCTAGTAGCAAACACAATTGTACGTCTAGGGGTTCCGAGCGTACAATTGTGAATGAGAGTCAGTTGCATGCGAGTATTAATACGTCTTTCTATTTGCATGTATCCTATATCCTTGTGTGCATTGCTATTGCTTTGTTAGTGGTAAAGTATACCGACAACTGTGCGAATCGGAGGTACTTTACCATTGGCATAGTGATAAGTCTATCGACAACTGTGAGAATCGATAGTGCTTAAGATCAGGATGGGAATAACCATAAGAATAGTGAAAAGAACTTGGATTGAATAGATTTCAGTGATCAACTTATATCTCTGTATTGTGGATCTCGTTCTAGTGGAACTACTTTCCCCATTCATATTCTCAAGTCAACTAAACATGTTTACTTTGCTCTGTGTTTGATAATCAAAACCCCCTTGTTACCTTGCATGCTTATAAACACATAGATTGATTACTTCCTCCCTGTGGGATCGACCTTTGCTTGCCTCTACTACTTGTTTATGTTTGTTAGGATTATTTTGTTTAGGTGTCACGACAACGCCTATCAGTTATTAACATGACAACCAGACCCTGAGAATACTAACTATCAAATAACCAGGAAACTATCCAGATTCAATTTAACAACAGCAATAAGTTCAGGAATTTCAGCAGATACATGCACATAAAACAACCAGTTTTACTTAGCATGCAATCAATTCTCTTCTACAATAAACTATTTCAACCAGTTCTAGAATATAGTAGTTGCTACTCTGAATTAGGTATTTCAACCAGAAACAGTCTAACTCTAGCAGAAGAATATTACCAATGACCACTAGTTGATCAGGCTAGTATAATTAGTAAAACTCAAAGGGATGAAGCACAAGAGAATTAATAACATTCAAAGGAATAAAACAAGAGTTGTAATCTCACAACCGAAACAAACGAAGGCTTCAATTGTCTGACTAAGCAAAGGAAACTTAGTTCTTCATAGTCTTCAAAGTACAAAAATACTCTAAGGAAAAACTGACTGCCGTTCTCTAGAACGAATGATAATGATAACTAGGTCTGCCCTAATGCTAAATATCCCAGTAATAAAAACTTAGAAAAGAAGTCTAAACGTAATAATAAAAATAATAATTAAGCTAATAAGATAATCAAACGCTAAATCTTCAATCCGCGGCAGCCAGCCCGAAACCGCGACCAGACCCGCGACCTCAGCCAAGACCCGCGATCGCGGTTTATACTTCGCGTACCAGCTCCAGCTCCCTGACCCGCGATCGCGGCTCATACCCCCGCGGTCGCGGTTCAGCCTTTGTTGCTCCGGTCTTCACTTGATCTTCAGAGGCTCCAATCTTCTGTAATTTCTTGGTTTTCTTCACTTCTCTTGGCCTCTTCCTAATCACCAAATAGTCCCTAAAACTACCCTAATCATCTCCCATAATGTGCTAACAAGTCCTAGTTACGCTATACAAAGTAAAGCGTATCAGAATGGAACGTTGAAATTGAATCAGTGGTTGGCATTTATTGGGGTGCAGGTGAACGTTGGAACGACTCTTTGTGAGATTTGACTGCTCTGTGGCAGGAATAGCGATGCGGTAAATGAAGTAAAAAGTGGCCATTATCAGAGGATAGAGAAACGATATCATGATGGATTTTTGACAAGTCGGTTGAGATTGTTTTTGGAAAGATTTTATCTTCTAAAGATCTTCTCTTTCCTATATATACTTGCCTTTCCATCATAAGTTCCTCACCTCCATTCTCTCTTGCCTCTCTACTCTCTCCAATCTCTCAAATATTTGTGCAATCTCTCCGAGCTTACTCTCTTCATCCATGGATTCTCCAAGCAAGATGCTCCCCACCGACAAAATGTATGATGCCGAGATGGATGCCTTCATCCTCCAACTACATCAGGCCAAGGCCGCCCGCGCTACACCTTCAACCCCTGGCGTGTCGGCGTCTATTCTTGAGGTTGCTCAGGCCGCCGTCCAACAAGTCGTCGATCCCTCTGCTTCTACATCGACACCAACTCTGCCTCCCTTCGCTCCGTCTCCGTTGAAGGCCCAGGATCTCAATCCTGTACTTGCGGTGGTTTCTATGGAGGAACAGCCACATCCTCAACCTATTGAAGAAGAAGATGTCTCTTCCCCCTCCAAGGACAGAATTGAGGAGGAGGAACAGTCCTTGAAGTCCATTGAGGAGGAACTGGGAGTAAAAGTTGCTCCTTTGGCGCCGCCTCCACCTCGCAAGCGAAAATTGGCTGATCTCGCTGCCACTGCTCAGGCTGAGGAAGAAGAGGATGAAGTTCAGTTCTTGGAGCATCGCATGGCTCCAACTGCACAGTTGACGCCGTCGAAATCAGGTGGTGATGAAACCGCCCCCAGACCGCTAAAGGCACGACTCTGTTCCGCTGTGCAGACTGAGAAGAAGAAGGCCAAGACTGGTGGCAAAGAAAAATTGGAGCTCTCCGTTTTTACTACTACGGCTCCTGATTTTTCAGATGGTAAGAAGATTCTCCCACCACTGTTAATTCGTGAAAGTTTCTTCACCGAGCACAAAGTAGGCGAGATATTGGATCTTCTGCGTTTCCAAGGATGGGAACGGCTCTGTTCTAACAGGGCAACTGTGAATGAAGTGCAAATGCGAGAGTTCTACCACTACTATCATCTCTCCAAGGCGGATGCTATGTGTGGGTCGACTAAAATCAGTGGTGAAGACCTGTCTTTCACGCCCAAGGTAATCTCATTGCTCCTCTCTGTTCCATTAGGTGGTTTCTTTGAAGTTCCAGCGAGTGAGGTCAATGAAGAAAAGTTGGCGTGTATGGAATGGTTGTTTGGTTCAATCACTGGGGAGTTACACACTGAGAGGCTGACGTTGGCTCAGCGAGTGGTTTTCCACATCATCTCCAGGGTTGTGGCACCTCGCCAAGAGAAGCGCAACACCATCACCCTCTGTGATTTGTTTCTGCTTGACATATTTCTGAGGATGGAGAAGATTGATCTTCCTCGAGTAATTTTTTGCCACATGGAACGGTACAAGCCAAAGTCGCACTCTTTGGCCTATCCGAGGTTAGTAAAGGTGTTGCTTCTTCGCGATGAATCTTACCGCGAAGAAAATGAGGTCTCTTTGGGTAGTGAATTGGATTCGGCTGCTGTGGAGAAGATGAAATTTAAGGATGATTCAAAGGGAATGGGCACTATGACTGCAAAGAAAGCTGTTGGCGAAGGAACGTCTAAGGGTAGTTCGATTCAGCATCAGATTCTGGCTGAGCTTAAACAGCTAAACACCACCATGAACCTACTCTTGGATCACTTTCTGAGCAAGGATGAAGAAGATGCTGAAGACCCTGAGACTTGAGTGTTCCCTGTCACTATCTACCGCTTCTCAGCATCACCGCACTCACATTCTCTCTCGGGTTCACTATTGTCTGAGATGTTAATTTACCCGAGTCTTTATCCTCCAACTTGCTTAAGGCTTGAGAGATTTGCCCAACTTGATTTTCTAAATTTTGAATGCTTGATTTCGTCTCTTGCTGATATTGTACCATGGTACTCTGCATCGTGGTCATGCTCTGAGCAATAGATTTAATCATATCCTCAGCAGACATTGAGGAACTCGGATTTTGCCCTTGAGGTCTAGGCACGTATGGCTGCCTGAAATATGGCTGATTACCATATGGGTTAAACTGTTGGTGCTCACGACCCTACTGGTGGAACTGATGTGGCCTCTGCTAGAACTCCTGGTTATCACGACCGTGTGGAGGGTTCTGTTGGTTCTCGTATCTCACATTGGGGTGATCTCTCTACCCTGGATTGTAAGTGTTGGAGTACGGGTCATATCTTGGTCTCTGAGGACCAAAACCTCCTACAGCGTTCACTTCAGCTGCAGGTTCTTGCAGTGTCGGACACGCATCTGTAGGATGATGCGTGTCATAACAGATGCCACATGCCTTGACTTGTTGCGGGTTTCCTTTCACCATAAAACGCTTTATCATCTCCTTCAACTCGTTCACATCAGATTGCTGTGAAGATGATGGATGAGAGTATGTGGCCTTAACTGCTTGAAAGCTCGCTCTCTTGCTGAATTGCCTTGACCCTTCAGATTGCTCAGAAAACATTTCAAATGTTGCAGTTGCAGTTTTATTCAGAATGTTACCACCACAAGTTGTGTTCACCATTCTACGCTCATCATCAAGAAGTCCACCATACAGATATAGAACGAGATCTTGGTCAGAATAACCATGGTATGGACAACTTGATAGCAACCTTTTGAATCTCTCATAGTACTCATACAAAGTCTCAATAGCGTGTTGTTCAATGTTGCTGATGTTTTTCTTCAGGCTAATTGAGCTTTGTTGCGGGAAAGTACTTCTCCAGAAAGGCTTTCTTCATCTTTGCCCATGTATCAATGCTTCCTGGAGCTAGATAGTAGAACCATTCATTGGCCGAATCCTTCAGAGAAAAAGGAAAGGCCCTCAGCTTGATTTGGTCCTCTGTCACGCCCCTCGGCTTCATGTTGGTGCCGACAGCGTAAAATTCAGATAAGTGTGTGTTGGGGTCTTCGCCATTCATCCCATGGAAGTGGGGTAACAAGTGAATCAATCCATACTTCAACTCAAAATTGACACCATCAGCCAACTCAGGAAACTGCACAGCAAGCGGTTGTTGCTCTAAATTCGGTACAGTTAACTGCCTCAAAGTCTACTATTGTTCTGCCATCTCGAGTTGCTCACAAACTTCTCTGCGGTTCCTGGAAAGTGTTCGCTCAATTTCTATATCAAGATCTAAGATTGGAGAATTAGTAGCACGGGTGTGGATCATAAGACAGGTCCACACAACAGTTGGTAAACAATCACACAAACACGAAAAGAATAAAACTTAGGTTCCCCGACAACGACGCCAAATTTGATAGGCGTTTAGTCGTGTACACCTAACAAATAACCTTAAAAACCTAACTAATGTAGTCTGGTAAGTAAAGGTCGAACCCACAGAGAATCAAGTTATCTATCCTGTTTACAAAAATCGTTCACCAACAGTAACAAAGGGGGATTTTGATTGGTTTGTTCTAAACTATGAAATTAATTAACATAATTAATGATGATGTAAACAGATATGGATGAAAGTACTCAGCCAGACAGATATCCACACCTTAGTTTGATTGATTGATCCCTGATTATCTCTAGTTCTTTAGACCAATGAATGTTCCTATTGCTTTTCTTAAGTTATTAACAGGACAACCAGACCCTGAGAATACTAACTATCAAATAACCAGGAAACTATCCAGATTCAATTTAACAACAGCAATAAGTTCAGGAATTTCAGCAGATACATGCACATAAAACAACTAGTTTTACTTAGCATGCAATCAATTCTCTTCTACAATAAACTATTCCAACTAGTTCTAGAATATAGTAGTTGCTACTCTGAATTAGGTATTTCAACCCGAAACAGTCTAACTCTAGCAGAAGAATATTACCAATGACCACTAGTTGATCAGGCTAGTATAATTAGTAAAACTCAAAGGGATGAAGCACAAGAGAATTAATAACATTCAAAGGAATAAAACAAGAGTTGTAATCTCACAACCGAAACAAACGAAGGCTTCAATTGTCTGACTAAGCAAAGGAAACTTAGTTCTTCATAGTCTTCAAAGTACAAAAATACTCTAAGGAAAAACTGACTGCCGTTCTCTAGAATGAATGATAATGATAACTAGGTCTGCCCTAATGCTAAATATCCCAGTAATAAAAACTTAGAAAAGAAGTCTAAACGTAATAATAAAAATAATAATTAAGGTAATAAGATAATAAAACGCTGAATCTTCAATCCGCGTCAGCCAGCCCGAAACCGCGACCAGACCCGCGACCTCAGCCAAGACCCGCGATCGCGGTTTATACTTCGCGTACCAGCTCTAGCTCCCTGACCCGCGATCGCGGCTCATACCCCCGCGGTCGCGGTTCAGCCTTTGTTGCTCCGGTCTTCACTTGATCTTCAGAGGCTCCAATCTTTTGTAATTTCTTGGTTTTCTTCACTTCTCTTGGCCTCTTCCTAATCACCGAATAGTCCCTAAAACTACCCTAATCATTTCCCATAATGTGCTAACAAGTCCTAGTTACGCTATACAAAGTAAAGCGTATCAGAATGGAACGTTGAAATTGAATCAGTGGTTGGCATTTATTAGGGTGCAGGTGAACGTTGGAACGACTCTTTGTGAGATTTGACTGCTCTGTGGCAGGAATAGCGATGCGGTAAACGAAGTAAAAAGTGGCCATTATCAGAGAAGAGAGAAACGATATCATGATGGATTTTTGACAAGTCGGTTGAGATTGTTTTTGGAAAGATTTTATCTTCTAAAGATCTTCTCTTTCCTATATATACTTGCCTTTCCATCACAAGTTCCGCACCGCCATTCTCTCTTGCCTCTCTGCTCTCTCCAATCTCTCAAATATTTGTGCAATCTCTCCGAGCTTACTCTTTTCATCCATGGATTCTCCAAGCAAGATGCTCCCCACCGACAAAATGTATGATGCCGAGATGGATGCCTTCATCCTCCAACTGCATCAGGCCAAGGCCGCCCGCGCTACACCTTCAACCCCTGGCGTGTTGGCGTCTGTTCTTGAGGTTGCTCAGGCCACCGTCCAACAAGTCATCGATCCCTATGCTTCTACATCGACATCAACACCAACTCCGCCTCCCTTCGCTCCGTCTCCGTTGAAGGCCCAGGATCTCAATCCTGTGCTTGCGGTGGTTTCTATAGAGGAACAACCACATCCTCAACCTATTGAAGAAGAAGAGGTCTCTTCCCCCTCCAAGGACAGAATTGAGGAGGAGGAACAGTCCTTGAAGTCCATTGAGGAGGAACTAGGAGTAAAAGCTGCTCCTTTGGCGCCGCCTCCACCTCGCAAGCGAAAATTGGCTGATCTCGCTGCCACTGCTCAAGCTGAGAAAGAAGAGGATGAAGTTTAGTTCTTGGAGCATCGCATGGCTCCAACTGCACAGTCGACGCCGTCGAAATTAGGTGGTGATGAAACCGCCCCCAGACCACTAAAGGCACGACTCCGTTCCGCTGTGCAGACTGAGAAGAAGAAGGCCAAGACTGGTGGCAAAGAAATATTGGAGCTCTCCGTTTCTACTAATATAGCTCCTGATTTTTCAGATGGTAAGAAGATTCTCCCAACACTGTTAATTCGTGAAAGTTTCTTCACCGAGCACAAAGTAGGCGAGATATTGGATCTTCTGCGTTTCCAAGGATGGGAACGGCTCTGTTCCAACAGGGCAACTGTGAATGAAGTGCAAATGCGAGAGTTCTACCACTACTATCATCTCTCCAAGGCGGATGCTATGTGTGGGTCGACTAAAATCAGTGGTGAAGACCTGTCTTTCACGCCCAAGGTAATCTCCTTGCTCCTCTCTGTTCCATTAGGTGGTTTCTTTAAAGTTCCAGCGAGTGAGGTCAATGAAGAAAAGTTGGCGTGTATGGAACGGTTGTTTGGTTCAATCACTGGGGAGTTACGCACTGAGAGGCTGACGTTGGCTCAGCGAGTGGCTTTCCACATCATCTCTAGGGTTGTGGCACCTCGCCAAGAGAAGCGCAACACCATCACCCTCTGTGATTTGTTTCTGCTTGACATATTTCTGAGGATGGAGAAGATTGATCTTCCTCGAGTAATTTTGTACCACATGGAACGGTGCAAGGCAAAGTCCCACTCTTTGGCCTATCCGAGGTTAGTAAAGATGTTGCTGCTTCGCGATGAATCTTACCGCGAAGAAAATGAGGTCTCTTTGGGTAGTGAATTGGATTCGGTTGTTGTGGAGAAGATGAAATTTAAGGGTGATTCAAAGGGAATGGGCACTGTGACTGCAAAGAAAGCTGCTGGCGAAGGAACGTCTAAGGGTAGTTCGATTCAGCATCAGATTCTGGCTGAGCTTAAACAGCTAAACACCACCATGAACCTGCTCTTGGATCACTTTCTGAGCAAGGATGAAGAAGATGCTGAAGACCTTGAGACTTGAGTGTTCCCTGTCACTATCTAGCCCGTTCGACCCTCTGTTCTTGCATTTTAATGTTTTTATGTCTTTTGAGTAGTTGTTCCTTATCTTTTGATGATATATGTCTAGGTTCCTTAGCTTTGTACTTCTTTCTACTTAATGAATGAAATATTTTGATCATGATTTGCATGCTAGTCAAAACTTTGTGCTATTTCTATGATCTTTTGATGATGCCAAAAGGGGGAAGTGTGAAAAATGTGAAACCCAATGAAGGATTGATAACAGAAGCTAGTGCTAAGAAGAATGAAGACGTCACTTGAAGGTAAATCTTGATATGTACTTTCTGAGGGGGAACTATGTCAATATCTTGATCGTTGTATATGTTTGACTACATGTGACTGACTTCTTACTTGACTGTTTTGAACATGCACATTTTGAAGGAGTTTGTCATCACCAAAAAGGGGAAAATTGTTGGAACGATGATGTTCCTTCTAATTTTGATGATGATAAAGTCAATAGCATTTGATGGTTTTTAGTGTGACTATGAGTTTCAGGAATCAGATGAACTAAAGGAACGATGAAAACCATGTGATGAATCAAAACAGAGATTGAAAGGAACATAGAAGTCAACAATGGAACAACGCGCTCAAACAAACAAGAAATGAAGACGCGCGGTTGTGAACAGGAAAAGGAAGGGAACAGTGCCAAGGAACGAAGAGACGCACACGCTGTCGCCCTTACAATTTGTCGAATCTCATATTTATGGAAAGATATCTTGAAGAAACAACTTGGGCCGCAAGAGATAAAGTTGTTGAAGATCTTATTGTTAGAAAGGATAAGAAAAGATTGTATATGATTATTTTATCTGATTTTCCTTAAGTAAAACTAGGGTAAATCATTTAGGATTTCTAGACTATAAGAAAAAAAGTCGTCTACTTCATTTCACACACAACTACGGCATTTTGACAAAGCTTTGAGCATTTGGTGAAGGAGAAGAAGTTACAAGGACGAGACTTTGGTGAGTTGAGTACTTGTTAGAGTTTTGATTGTCTTAGGTGTTGTTAGGAACGTTACAATAAGAAGTCTAGATATCTAGGGGTAAACTAGATTGAGATACGACTTGTTTGATTGTAATTTCAGGATTAATAACACAAGTAGACATTTGAAATCCTACTAGAAAAACCTAAAGGTAGAGGTTTTTCTCAGTCAACTAGTTGGTTGATTGAGTTTTCCTCTCTAAGGAACTTTGTCCGTTACTCTGTTTTGTTACAATATTCCGCTGCCCAAGGAACAGTCCTACCGTTTCTTGTACTAACACACTCGATTCTACACATAAGAAACATGCGAATAAGTTCTACAATACTTGGTTGAGATATTTGTTTACTTTTTTGGCCAAAGATATTTGTTTATCTATATATATATATATATTAAAGCAAAGGAATTTAAAGTCACCATATTGATTCCGGCCCCACAAATCCTATGTGACAATTTGTGATTAATTCACATTTTTTATTAACATTTATATTTAATTTAAATCACAATATCTAATAATAACTAACCTCAATTATTTAAATTTTAAATCACAATATCTAATCACAACTAACTTCAAATATATAAAAACTATATACATTTTTTTATAAAATTTTATTTCTACAAATTACATATACAATAAGCTTATAATATATGTCAAAATAATATATGATAAATTTCCTATTAAACTTATATATAAAATACATCTTATATTCGTTATATAATTAGTAATTTTTTCATGAGTTTGTATATATAATTTGACATATATAAATTTATAGGCTAAAATTATATAATATATACAATTTCCAACTCATAGTATATATGCTTTTAAAATTCAGCCCACTATATTATATTATTAAACATACATATTTCATGGTCCATCTATATATATATTAAAGCTTTTAAATGCTCATCAACTATAATTTTGCTATTTGTTACCAGAATTAATTTGTAGTTTATAAGGTGGTTGTTAGCAGAATTCTCCTCAAAACTAGATTAAAGGGTTTTTTTCAAAACTCTTAACAACCTATCTTAATTATTTTTTTAATTTTTGTGCTTTTTATTACAAATCTGTAAATGCTACTATTTATTGAATAAATTATTAATTTAAAACTCTTAACAAACTGTATTTTTTATCACAATTTTATATAAATATTTTATTAGATTGGTAGTTTCATTTGTGATATTTATATTAAAAAACAGACTTCGTGGGTTCGATTAGATAAATCAATGTTGTTATAATTGAAATAAATGTTTGATTAAATAAATAAAGTTGTTAGGACTAGACTATTTAGATTTGGAATTTTTATTCTGCCGTATTTGAATTTTTAGAATAGATTTTAGATTTCATAATTATATTTTGTTTTCCTTAAACCTAACTTAAAACAAAATATTAAATATATATTTACAATTGATTGCTACCATTACCATAATAACAAATCTTATTTTTCTTTTACATTTTTTATTTTGAAATAATAATATCTTTTTATACTATTCAATTTACGTATATGTATTTAAATATTTAATAAGCCATTTTTAATGGAAGATTTTTATAATTATATTTAGAAATAACTTTTATACTAGAGGTATTAATTTATTTATTTATTTTATTTAAATTAATGTTAAATTAGTTTTAATTTTTTTGGATTGTTTTGATCGCATCCTTATCATAATTGATTGTATATATTTTGATACAATTTTGTAAAACGTTAACAAAAAATACTTATACTTTCATAAAATATTTATTGATGAGCCCTTATTTATTTATTTTAACAAGTTGATGTGAATTACATTGCTTTTAACTCATTTTTTAAGTTGTCAATCAATTTTTTATGTTTTATTTAAGAACTATATATTTCCAAAATTTCAAACGTCATGTGCTTCAATTTTAAGAAATATTTCAAATATTTATTAAATGTAATAATAATACAAAATATTTTTTTTAAACTGAAGATATCATATTTGTGTTTCAATTTTATTTACTTACGGCATGTGCTTCAATTTTAAGAACTATTTATAAACTTCAATTCGTTTTTAAGTTAGCTATTTGTGGTTAATTGTTTTTTTAATTTTATGTTTTTAAAATTAACTAATTGTATACCCAAAATCTCACCCAATCTCCATGAGTAAATAGATAAAAAAAAACTAACTTATTTTTATAACAATATCCTTTAACAATCTATTTGCATAAGTTACTTTTTTCGTAAAACAACTTATTGAGAATTCATTCAAAAGATTATTAAATATATATGACTTCGGTAATTTATTGTCCAAAAGATTTGTAAATGTGACATTTTTGTATATAGCCTAAGGGAGTAAGGATAGATGATAAGGATTCATATTTAAAAATTAAAATATAAATTCTGTTAAATATATATGTAAAAGAATTTCAAATAAAAAGTCTATAGAATTTGTCTCAAGTTGGATTGTTATCAAAACAACTGTATCTTTATATCAAAATAGTTGAATTATTTGTTTAACCAGCACGGATTTGTTAGTTATATATGAGAATCTAAATTGATAACGAGTTCATAATCATTAAACTACAAAAATAATTATACATCTCTCCTTTTAAATAGAATTTGTATACATCTCTCCTTGTGTTGTTGTAGGTGGGTAACGACACTCTATGTTATATAATTATTTAATAAAGTATATTAAAATATATAATATAAATGAAATAATGGGGTCCGTTGAGCTCGAATTCACGTTGTGGTCAGGTTCGAGTCGAGTTTGGGCCTTTCTGATTCAGGTCCTTCTTGACCCAGTGAATTTCAGATCGGGTCTCAATCCAAAATATTTTGATCGGGTCGGATTTTCAGGTCAGTCAATTTAAGACATGTCTAATGTTTATTTCAAATTAAATAAGAAATAATAATCCAATCCCGTGCCTGGCACGAGCAATGAACTAGTTTCTTATAAGTGAAGGGTATTACTGCATTAGGACATGTTTATTTATTTCTTAGTCAAAATATTGATACTTTCAAAATTGGCCCAATGGCAAGAATACCAGAAAACAAAAGTCAACTTGCAAAAATACCATGTTTTAAAAAGAATTGCAAAAATACCAGTGTTGGATTGTTAGAGTTACGTCTGAGGGAACAAAAGTTGTGTTCCCACAGAAGTTGCAGCGGATTTAATATAGCAAAAAGGATAACGAACGAACTCACGATATATAGTGGAAACCCTGATTAGCAAAACTAGCTTTTCAAGGAAAAACCACTACCTTCAAGCTTCTGCTTGAGAGGATTTTGAAGCGTGTACTTGTCTTATTGATTTCTTGCTCGATTACACTTGTATCCTGGACTTCGACCTCTAAACAACCAGCTAGACTCGAAGACTCTTCTACAACGATGAATCGAACTCAACCCTCAAAGACTCACAAACACTTCACGCTCTTTCTTTTTTCTTTTCTTAGTCGTACCTAGAAATGAATCCTCACTTCACTTAAATACAACTCGGCTAAACCCCAATCATAACAAGATAAGATTTCTATCACTAGGTTTACAAGAAGATATGATTTTGTTAGAAGAATAATATCCCAACCGAATAAATTAATTAAGGAAGGAGTTCCTTAATTAATCTAATCGGAATGGATAGTAATCTTCTCTCTCCAATTATCTTATCTTAGGAAAGATCTCCTAAGATAACACGATCGGACTTCTTCTCTCTCCATATCTTCTCGATCCGGCTTGATCCTTGGAGCCGAAGTCTTCAATCCTTTACCGCGTGTGCTTCTTGATTTGTTTACTTAATTCAACACGCTGGATTTCTTCTTTCCTTTTGCAGCCTTGATCTGGTCCGTCACTTCAGTTCCTTGCGAGGTAACAAAGCACTTGATAGAACTTTGTTCCCTCTGAGATCCTTTGCTGCAAAGCTCCCTAGGATAACTTCCCTTGTCCCTGAAACACTTGGTACACATATTAGTTGAGTGTTTGTTACCATCAAAACCTAAGGATTTCAACAAATCCCCCCTTTTTGATGGTGACAAACACCCTTAACAAGAAGGCATATACCAACTAGAAAAAGACAAATATGACATGAAAGTTTCCCACTAAGACACAGTTAGTTCCCCCTTAGTTCAGCAATACGTTTTACCTGTTCTGTTCCCACTCAACCAATGCTACCTGTCATATTCCCCCTTTTGGCATCATCAAAAACATCAGTAAAGAGTTAGAGAGGAAAAAGTCAAGGCTAGATAAACATAAACACCCCTGGTCATAAATTAAAAAAAACTTAAAAACATGCAAACACCGCCAAGACAGACAAAACATCAAAACATAGTCAAAATGTCACACCGGGCACACAAATCAGATAACAAGAAAAACAACTAAGAGGGAGTAGATGGGCAAGGGAGCAAAAGAGGGGTAAGGACAGCAGGTAAGCGATCAGGCATCACTGTGACCAGCCGGTTGAGCCGATGCGTGATGAGAGATAAGCGCGCGCACATCTACCATGAGACGTCTCACATCCTTGTAGAGATTTCTCACATCCTTCCCCAGAGACAAATTCTCGTTCAGTTCCCCCTCAGAGTTGTCGGCCTCAGAAACCTCCATTGCCTCGGAATCCTCTACTGCCTCAGAAGCTGCAGGGGCACTCTCAACCTTCACCCAGCCTTCATTATCTTGAAGAACGAACTGCATCTTGTGCAGGTTACTGGCGTCGAACGGGCGGGAGAAGATGCTCACGTCCTTCGACGGGTTGTACACTTTATGGTACTCAAGGATTTTCTTGACAACCCGTGGGAAGGGAAGAGCGTGTTGGAGAGTGTTCCTGGCGTGGGCCATGTGCTGCATCAGAATCTTCGGCAGGCTAATGGGCTCCTTCTTCAGCATTAGGGACAGTAGGACAATGTCCAAGATTAGAAGTTGGTTTCTCTTCTGTCCCCTAGGCGTGATGTTGCTGATGAGGAAGTGGTACATCACTTTGTTGACAGCGGACATCTCTGAGATGTCGAGATCAGCACTCCCCTAAGGGTTCTCAATACCAGCAATAGCCAACACAGCCTCTGAGTAGGCAAAGTCCTTCGGCCACCTTCCTTTTGGGTATTCCCCATACCCTCCATGTGGAACGCCCAGAGCAACACCAAACTCAATGCTTGAGAACATGTGGACCTGTCCTTCCATCTTGTAACTCCCCAGAACAGCGTGGGGGCAAACTTCCATCGCGTAGGTAGAGTAGAACTCCCTTAGCAGCACCTCATCCATCTCATCTTCCTTCATAAACAGATTGCTCCATTTTTGGGTCTCCAACAGATCATACACCCCTTCCAGATGGTTCTCCAGTAGGAACTCAGGGACGACTCGTAGCTCCTTGACCACCGACTTGTGGCTCATGTCTTTGACATCATCAGCCGCCACCTTTCCTTTGGCTTTGGCCGGCTGACGACGTTGGCTTTGACGGACAGGAGAGGCAGACACCTTGGCTTTCTTTGCTTTGTTCCCTGAGAGGGGTACTGACTCCTCATCGGAGTTGACCGTTATCGCCTTCTCAGACTTCCTCTGAGAGCGTGTCTTCCGCTTGGAGGAGCAGGCAGTCTTCACCCTGCCAGAAGTCTTAGGAGCCTTTGGGGGCTCCTCCTCATCAACTTCCTCAACCGGTTCCTTGTTGAGGTCCCGCACAATCGACTGAATCTTCTCCTTCACAGTAAAGTGCTCCTCAGCTGTGACTGGGGTCTCTTGACGGGGCATCTCCTCCATCTCCTCATCGATGGGGTCGGGATGGGTTAGAGAGGAATGGACCTCCTCTATTTCAGTAGAGGAGATGGCGGTTGGGACGGCTGGAGAGGTTTTGGGGTTAGGGTTTTGTGGAGCGGGGTCTGTGTTTAGGGCTACGAAGGGGACCATGGCGAGTTGGTCCTGGGTTGGTGATGGTGGAGGGGTAACAGTGGTGGTTGTTGGAGTGGTGGAGGTGGAAGGTAGGGATTGGGTAATGGCGGCGAGGAGAGCGGGGTCGGTTCCCATGGAGGACGGTTTGGTGAGGAGGGTTTGGAGGTCTTGGGCGATGGTGTTGGGGAGGTTTGAGTTAGAGGCCATTTCTGTGAGAGAGGGAGAGTTCTAGGAAGACGAGAGACAGAGAGGAATGGAGAGATTGCTTGAGGAAGATAAGGAAACAGTGAGGAGGAGACTTACCCGGAGACTCCAATTTATAATCTTCATCACCATCTTCATCTTCGACTTGGGACAAGTCAAATGACCTTTCCACCTTTAAGGCAATGCTCTTCGCCTTCTCCTCTCCCTTCTTGTTCAGTTTGTGATTATAGACAGAGGCGTTGCTTTCCAGCTTAGCAACAACCTCTTCCATGGTAAGAGTCTTGACATCTGTCTGAGAGTAGAGAGCAAGAGCAATGGCATCCCACTGAGAGTTGAGGCCTTGCATGAAGTGGTGAGTCAGCTTCCAGTCTGGCATTGCTTCACCAAGGAACTGAAGCTGACCGATCAGCCCTTGGAATCTGGAGTAGTACTCCTGAATGTGTTCATCTTTTCCCTGAGAGACTTGATCGTACTCCTTTATCAGAGAGAGAATCATGTTCTTCTTGGCATCTTCATTTCCTTGATGAAGGCGTTTCAAGGCATCCTAGATCTCCTTGGCAGTCTTATAGCTCATGATTTTCTTGAGATCAGAGGGAAGAAGAGCCATGTGAAGGATTTTCTTGGCCCTGTTGTTTTTCTCCAACTTCTTCCAGTCATCATCGGTGTAGTCGACCTTTGGTTTTGGCTTCGTCTCATCCTTCTCATTTTTGATAGCCAAAGGTCCAACTTCAATGACTCTCCAGATCTGTCCATCAAGGGAACAGATGTGGGACTCAATTTGCTCCACCCACCAGTCATATTCACCGGCCTTCAGAATTGATGGCTTCCAGAATGAATCACCGATTGCATTGTTTGACGACGACATATTTCTTGCAAATTCTGTAACGAAAACAATCTAGAGCACCAGACTCTGATACCAATTGTTGGATCGTTAGAGTTACGTCTGAGGGAACAAAAGTTGTGTTCCCACATAAGTTGCAGCGGATTTAATATAGCAAGAAGGATAACGAACGAACTCACGATATATAGTGGAAACCCTGATTAGCAAAACTAGTTTTTCAAGGAAAAAACACTACCTTCAAGCTTCCGCTTGAGAGGATTTTAAAGCGTGTACTTGTCTTATTGATTTCTTGCTCGATTACACTTGTATCCTGGACTTCGACCTCTAAACAACCAGCTAGACTCGAAGACTCTTCTACAACGATGAATCGAACTCAACCCTCAAAGACTCACAAACACTTCACGCTCTTTCTTTTTTCTTTTCTTAGTCGTACCTAGAAATGAATCCTCACTTCACTTAAATACAACTCGGCTAAACCCCAATCATAACAAGATAAGATTTATATCACTAGGTTTACAAGAAGATATGATTTTGTTAGAAGAATAATATCTCAACCGAATAAATTAATTAAGGAAGGAGTTCCTTAATTAATCTAATCGGAATGGATAGTAATCTTCTCTCTCCAATTATCTTATCTTAGGAAAGATCTCCTAAGATAACACGATCGGGCTTCTTCTCTCTCCATATCTTCTCGATCCGGCTTGATCCTTGGAGCCGAAGTCTTCAATCCTTTACCGCGTGTGCTTCTTGATTTGTTTCCTTAATTCAACACGCTGGATTTCTTCTTTCCTTTTGCAGCCTTGATATGGACCGTCACTTCAGTTCCTTGAGAGGTAACAAAGCACTTGACAGGACTTTATTCCCTCTGAGATCCTTTGCTGCAAAGCTCCATGGGATAACTTTTCTTGTCCCTGAAACACTTGGTACACATATTAGTTGAGTGTTTGTTACCATCAAAACCTAAGGATTTCAACAACCAGACTTCTTGGATTCTTGCAATTAATAAGGGTTCAATTTATCTTTTCTTTTAAATGTAAAAGTGAGATAAATCATTAAAACTTTTAAAAAGAAAAGGTAAAAAGAAATCTTAATACTACTAATTGAAACCTAATTATTCCAAATCTCACCTACTTCGTCTTCCCCTCTTTCTCCTCTGTTTCAGCCCCTCTTTCTCCTCTGTTTTAGCGAACAATTCCTCCTCGCTGACTTGTCCTCATCCTCCAGTTGCTCGAATTTGTAAAGTCCTCTTTGCCAACTCGTCTTCCTCTTCCGGTTGCTCGTCACGTGAAGTGGTGATGTCGTTGGTGGTGTTGGGCTATTTCTTCTCAGCCATGCCCATCTTCTCCTGCGCCTTGTGTCCCACCTCACCAGCTGCCATGATTGCAATGGTGACTGGAAGGGCCATAAAAAAAATTGGTCGGAGCCGGCGTCGGAGAATCGTCGTCTGCCGCTGGTGCCAGAGATACCGGAGCCGATGCTTCCGGTGAGGGTACGGGTGAGAATGATGCAGGAGTAGGCGACAGCAACGCCGGAGCAGGAGACACTTTTGGAGATGGAGACACCGGTGTCGGATAAGGAGACTCTTTAGGGGAGTGGGGTGCGGGGGTCGGAGACACTACTGATGATGGGGTTATCGGTGCCGGAGTAGGCGATACTTTTAGAGATGGAGACTCTGGTGTCGAAGCAGGAGACACTTTTGGAGATAGAGACGCCGGTGCCGAAGCAGCCGATACCTTTGACGACGGAGCCGGAGCAGTTGGGTGATGGATTGGGGCGGAATGGAGGAAAGGGGAGGTTGAGGGCGGTGAAGCAGATGGCGAATGGGACGGAGACATCGCCGGTGGGCGGGCAGCGGGTGACAGCGCTGGGGAGCATTGGCGGTGGTGGTGTTGGGATAAGACAACAAGAAACAGCCTATGTCCTTTCTTATAGTTTTCTTCGACTCCGCTGATGAAGTAAAAAGGGCGGGATACGGCCAACTTGAATTCGGAGGATCCGCCTTCCATCTTCAAAATCGGGCTTGTTGCGTTACACTTGTAATAATCTTCTCTTCTTCTTTTTTTGGTCAAATTGTAATAATCTTCTCTAGTTACTTGCAAAACAGAATCTTCTCTTTTCCTATACTTGAAATCTGAGACAATCAAACAAATATGACAAAACAGATCAATTTATATGTTATTGGTGCTCATTTATAAGCGACTGAGTGAGTATGTGTGAATGAGTTTTATAGGTATGGAAATAGTAATGACCTGACTACGTTCAAATGTGGCCTGATAAAGTGAATATTGTTTTGAAATTTGAAATCGGCTAACATTTGAAATTTTGTGATATAAAAGAGCATTAACCTGACGTCGTATAATTATGGTCGGACTTCATACAAATGTGGCCTGATAAAGTACATAATGCTCTGTTATGTAACAAAACTTACGAAAATGAAGTTTTAAATGTCTGAGCAGTATTCACTTAATCATGAATTAGAAAATTTACATTCTTAGGCATAACATTATATAAGAGGAAAATATATCAAAACTTGTAAATTAGAAGGCATTACTAGGCCTAACACCATCATCATTCAAATGCGTTGTTAAGGCCTAACACCATCCCATTTAACAAGTACTAGCTAATTTGAGAACTATTTATGTACCAATATTACACCTATGAGTAGAATGACAACAATGGCAATGACACTAACAATGTAACCATATAGAGTGAATAGGGAAGTCCAAATCGAAATTCATCCCTAGATAACTTATGGTAAAAGATCAATATTTTTTCTGCAATATATCCTTCTTGATTGTAGCAAGAGATTACAATCAATGTAATAACATCTACATGGAACGCATCAAGGATGCCGAGTTACTCTAGATAACTTGACAATCTAACTCCATGTAAATGAACATTCTAGCAAAGGGAGCACACGGTGGCGGAGCGGACCATACAACATCTAGTAAGTTTATTTCCCTCAATATGTAAATAGCATGTAAGATTGAACTAACCCAAGTCATACAACTCTTTTATTTCAAAGCATGTAGATTTCAGAGCATTATGTACTTTATCAGGCCACATTTACACGAAGTCATAACACATTTATACGAAGTCAGGTCGATGCTCTGTTATATCACAAAATTTTAAATGTTAGCCGATTTCAAATTTCAGAGCAATATGCACTTTATCAGGTCACATTTATACCAAGTTGTTGAACAATTAACTAGTTGGGGGAATCATACTGAGTTATGGAGTAAGCATACTTACTGTCAAAGGAGGTCGAGTTGGCCCAACGAATGTTCATTTCAAATTTAAAATTAATATAACAGAGTAATGACCTGACAACGTACAAATGTGGCTGATAAAGTGAATATTGCTCTAAAATGTGAAATTGGCTAACATTTGAAATTTTGTGATATAACAGAGCATCTTGAGCAATTCGAGGCAAATAATATAACAGAATGGTTTGTAGGTTTCATTGTATTCTCATCCTATCTTATTTGTGAAGCTATCGGAAATCAATAAATGTGTAAGAGTATAATCAAATAGAAATGTTGATAGACGTACAATTAAGGTATAGAGTACCTTGAGCAATTCAAGCCAATTAATATAACAGAGTAATGGTCTGACAACGTACACATGTGACCTGATAAATTGAATATTGCTCTGAAGTTTGAAATCAGCTAACATTTGAAATTTTGTGATATAACAGAGTATTGACATGACTTCTTATGAATGTGACCTGATTTCTTATAAATGTGGCCTGATAAATGTTGTGCTTCGTGAATTAAAATTTGAAAAGTTTGATAAACAAAAAATACTAAGGCCATAGATAAGGAGCAACATTGTACTGAATTGCTTTTTGGTGGAGATTGGAAGCCTACATGGCTTCTGAACTTACAGAACATGTGCTTAGAAACATCATTTTGAACTTACGGAACATGACCTCACTCGACAATCTGAATTGCCCTATCCAAAACACTTTTTGACCCATAACCCTAAACTACCAAAATTACAAAAAATACTAAGGCCATAGATAATGATGCATGTGCTTTCTGTTTTTTTCAGGTTAACTATTGCTATATACTAAAGCAATTTGAGCACGACAATGGGAAGACCGGCTTGCAATTTAGTTTCTCATCTCCATTGTAGGATCAGAGGGTTTCTCTCTTTCTTCAGTTGTGGATGCATGAGAACCTTCTAGCAAGCATATCACATGCGGAATCAATGTAACTTTCGTACACTAGCAGCTTGTGATTTTGATATTCAAGGCAATGCTTTTTTGATTGGAAATTGGCCAAAAATGCTCTCTTTATGAGAGAAATAGGGAGACACTGACATTTATGAGAGAAATAAAACGAGATGTGGAACTTGAACGGTTCGATGAAGTCAGAAACATCAGTATGTTGAGCTCCATCTGATTTTTGTTGATTCCGGAATTGATAATTTTCTTTTATATTCAATTTGGGCTATTAGCAACATTTTCTATATTGCTGAAACCTGGAAATCTCACCTGAGATATAATATTGTTCTTGTCTCTAGATTTAAACCATGAAATTCCTCATTTGGTCATCTCTTCCATATCAATTGCCACCCATTTTCTTCATGCTTTCTTTTCTTCTTCAAAACTACAGTCTTTGTATCAAAATCAAGCCATTTGCTTACAGTACTATCTCATTGATAAGAGTTAACCAGATGTTCAGAAGGCATGTGCTCAGTATTGGAAAGAACAACATTGTCTTTATAATTGTTGAAGGCATCAGAGAGCAAAAAAAAAGTGAAACCCGCTTTTGGACCGATTCTGGACTAATTGAAAAGTACGTTCCCTTCCAATTCATGTAATAGAGCAAAAAAAGTGAAATCAAAGATACCACGAACAGAGAGCAAAGTAGCTAACCCCGCTTCTGAACTGAAATTGCAGATCGAAAGCCGAAAATTCACCGCGGTTGTTCTCTCCGACGACGAAAAGCCGATTGCCGTCGCCTTTCCGCTCTTCAGCTCCACTGGCGGCCGCTGACGGCTCCTCCTTCAAGAAAATCTCCTTGAGCGCGAATACCGTCTGGCTCCGATTCACGTCGGCGTCCGGGAGGAAAGTCGTCGGAGAATCGCGCATAAACTTGTGGTTCATCTCCGCTGAAAACTTCGTCGGGGAGAAAAAAAGAGAGAGAAGAAAGAGGGAGAGGCGGAATCGAGATTTGGGGCAGTGATCTGGGAAGTCTCGAGCTAGGGTTTTGTGAAGAACAATAAACTTGTTATCAATAATTAAGTATAATTAACAGTTGTTAAAAGTATAATTTTTACCAAATAAATAAATAAATAAAAATATGAATTTATTTTTTTCTTTAAAAAAAAGTTATATAATTTTATGACATTTTTACTATATTTTTTAAAATCTGATATTTTTACCAACGGTTCTTCAAAACTTAATATTTTGCCTAAAAATCACACCACTGTACACCTATACTAGGTGTATCATGGTCCAGAAAATACGGAATGATGTAAAATGCAAGGCTCAGAGAGGTCAGAGCGCCAGTCTGATTTTTTTTATGCTTGCATTTACTTTTGGGTGTAATTGTTTAATCTGTATTACATTACTCTTTCATTTAAGGAGTTCATTTAACGTTAGTTTTTTTTTTCAGTGAGTTGATGTGCATTTTTAAATCTTTAGATTTTTTTTATCAGATAAATTTTATAACCGACCATCGACTCTCCCCCTCAATCAAAGTTAAATTTTTTTGGGCAAGAACGTAAAATATGAAAAAGAATCGTATTATGTAAAATGCAGTAGAGATTTCAAACATGTCTTCGAGTATGATTATTAAAATGGACTAAAATTTCATAACCAATTGGACGAAAATAATGAGTCTAGTAAGAAACTGAATAACATGAAATTCTCATTATCTGCGAATGAATTCATCATTTATGGACATACAAATGAAGTTTTCTTAAGAAAAAGCCATACATATTATATGAGAATATATAAACAAGTTTCACCCAAAGATCACACATACAATTTTTTTGAAAATAAAATGTTGGTTCATCTATATAGGCAATAATCTAACGAATCCGCTATATACACTACAATTTTCGTCATTTCGTACTACATTTCTCTACGTAAAAATCTGGCATATGTCAGATACCTGCGTAGAGCTAAAATATGATTGTTGGAGATATGGGAGTTGGGTTTTTTTTTTAAATTTGGCTTCTACGTCAGGATCTGACATTTTTTTTTCTGAACGCAATCAAGTGAACAACATATTTTTGAAATCTGCATTTGACTCTAGTAATAGACGTTATCAAGTAATCAATGTTATATGACAATAAATTCGTTTGTATCATGAGGTTTCAATATACTTTTATTCATGTACATTTCTCCACCAATTTGTTTGATATTAACTGTTTGTTATTATTATTCTCGAAAATCACATATAACTATGGTTATATCTTATAGTTATATCCAATTTGGTTATATCTTATGGTTATATTTCATAATTATATACTATGGTTATATCCTATATTATATCATATAGTTATATACTATGGTTATATTATATAGTTATATACTATGATTATACCTTATAGTTATATCCAATTTGGTTATATTCTATAGTTATATACTATGGTTATATCATATATCTTATAGTTATATAACTATATGATATAACCAAATTGGATATAACTATAAGATATGATCATAGTATATAAGTTATATACTATGGTTGTATCATATAGTTATATACTATGATCATATCTTATAGTTATATCCAATTTGGTTATATTCTATAGTTATATACTATGATTCTATCATCTATCTTATAGTTATATAACTATATGATATAATCAAATTGGATATAACTATACTATATAATCATAATATATAACTATATGATATAATCATAGTATATAACTAAAGGATATAACCATAGTATATAATTATAGTATATAACCAAATTGGATATAACTATAAAATATAATATATGATATAGCCATAATATATAACTATAAAATATCATCATAGTATATAACTATATGATATAACCATAGTATATAATATAGGATATAATCAAAGTATATAACTATAGGATATAGCGATATGATATAACCAAATTGGATATAACTATACGATATAACCATAGTATATAACTATAGGATATACCCATAAGATATAACCAAATTGGATATAACTATACGATATAACCATAGTATATAACTATAGGATATATCCATAAGATATAACCAAATTGGATATAACTATACGATATAACCATAGTATATAACTATAGGATATACACATACGATATAACCAAATTGGATATAACTATACGATATAACCATAATATATAACTATAGGATATAACAATTGTATATAACTAAAGGATTTAACCATAGTATATAACTATAGGATATAACCATAAGATATAACCAAATTGGATATAACTATAAGATATAACCATATTATATAACTAAAGAATATAAACATAGTATATAACTATAAGATATAATCATAATATATAATTATAGGATATAACGATATGATATAACCAAATTGGATATAACTATAAGATATAATGATGTGCCCCTACCCACCATGACTGCTACAGAGAAAGAGGAAGCTATAAGCATTCGCTCAGAAGGGCCAATAACACGAGCGCGTGCCAAAGCAATTGTCGACGCGACACAATCAATGATTGCCCGCGTCGTCGCAAGCCAAGGAACGCAAGAGACCACGATCTCCCTCAGAAGCCTTCAACACAGTCTAGAGAACGCGTTCTCTGTTATCATTCTCTCAACCATTAGTTGAACGCGATCTTTGTATTGTTTGATTTCAGAACATTATTATTTTAGTTATTTCTTTTAGGGCGTGTGTTCCACGCGTGTCGCGTGGGCCGGCCCATTAAGCGAGACTCGGCCCATCCGAGTCCCGCTATCTCTCATAAAAGGTCAACTCTACCTTCTGTATTAGGTTACGCATCATTTTAATATAAGATTACTTGTCGAGAGCTTTTGCCTCCATTCTCTTAGATCTGCGTCACCCCAAACTCTGTCTTCTCATCTCTTTCACTCTGCCGCCGACGCTACGGCCCTCACTCGATCTTTCGAGTCTATCTCCTTCGCTGCTGACGCTACGGCTTCGCTCTCCATCTCGAGCCACCATTCCAACAACGCGTTCCACCTCCTCAACCCCATTCTTGACGCGTGCGACTTCCCACCAAGATCATAGATCCGGCATCACAAGCAGGAACGCATCATATAACCATAGTATATAACTATAGGATATAACCATAAGATATAACCAAATTGGATATAACTATAAGATATAACCATAGTATATAACTATAGGATATAACGATAAGATATAACCAAATTGGATATAACTATAAGATATAACCATAGTATATAACTATGAGATATAACCATAGTATATAACTAAAGGATATAACCATAGTATATAACCAAATTGGATATAACTATAAGATACAACCATAGTATATAACTATGAGATATAACCATAGTATATAACTAAATGATATAACCATAGTATATAACTATAGGATATAACCATAAGATATAACCAAATTGGATACAACTATAAGATATAACCATAATATATAACTATAGGATATAATCATAGAATATAACCATAGTATATAACTATAAGATATAACCATAGTATATAACTATAAGTTATAACCAAATTGGATATAACTATAAGATATAACCATAGTTATATGTGATTTTCGAGAATAATATTAACAAACAGTTAATATCAAACAAATTGGTGGAGAAATGTACATGAATAAAAGTATATTGAAACCTCATGATACAAACGAATTTATTGTCATGTAACATTGATTACTTGATAACGTCTATTACTAGAGTCAAATGCAGATTTCAAAAATATGTTGTTCACTTGATTGCGTTCAAAAAAAAAATGTCAGATCCTGACATAGAAGCCAAATTTCAAAAAATAACTCAACTCCTATATCTTCAACAATCATATTTTAGCTCTACGTAGATATCTTGCGTATGCCAGATACTTGCATATAAAAATTTAATCATGTACGCAGATATCTTGATAAAGTTTTTTAATATAATCCGCAAAACGAGGAAAAAATACTGACATTAATCAAATTGAACAAAACTTTGGCGTCCGACGGTTTCCCTTAAAAAAGAGTCAAGGGAGTAGAAAAGATCGTGAAAGCGATACCGGAAGTAGAAAGAAAGCCTGGAAATTCTCCCATTTTCTCCTAGCTCCACAATCCACACTCCCACCAGTCCAGTTCTTTGTCCGTCGCCGGCGCGTCGTCGCCGGCAATCGCGCTGTTTCTGCCACTCCTCCGTCTCTCGCCGATCGCTCTCCGACGCTATTCGGTATAACTTCGCCGTTGTTTTCTTGCTTTGTGTCTCGCTTTTCTTTCCCTTGTGTTGTTATGCGCTTTGCTGTAAATATTGCTTTTCTGCGTTTATAGAGTTGGTAATCATACCAAACGAGGATCGTTAGGGTTTTGAGCGGTGTTTCGTTGTTGCATTATGTGTATAGCGTGTTTTTTCCTCTTTTTCCCCCTCCGACTAAGGTCTCGATTTTGATTGATCGTTGCGTAGTCACTCTGTTGTCGTTGGAGTGTTTGTTCTTTCTCCTTTTCTTTTCGCGACTAGCGGGTTCGCCTTTTTAATTTGATTTTCTAGGGTTTCTGACACACTCTTGTTGGTTTTAAAATCTTGAACGGTGCGAAGGTTCTCATCACTATTCTGTTGGTTCTGTCTCTGGTAAAGGAGTTGAGTGCGTTTGATTTACGATTTTGTTATTTTACCTCTGCGGGTTATCATCATCTTGCTTGTGCTTTTTGTTGGTGTCTAGTGTTATTATAACACTTCCACCGGATGTTACTTTGTTGGAATTGTGAAGGAAATTATTAACGATGAATTATATTATGTATTCTTCTGTAGGAAATGTAGACATTTGTATCAAAAATTGAATTCATTATCTTCAGTCTAAGATAAACATGCGGTGTAGTGGTTGAATTGCTGAAAGATTAGGCGGCCTCTTGTTTTTTTTTTCATTAGAGTTGATCTAAACTGGAATCGGAAGATATCAATTTCAGTATCATTTTATTATTATTATAGCTCTATTAAACATTTAATCTGGAGAGCAAAATGATTTATTTGATCATCCTCTCTCACATTATGCACTACTAGATTCCTCTTAGTTGTTCATAAGATTGTCAAGTTTACTGTACAAATTTTGCTAATAATTTGTTCAAGGTGTATTGTTTATCAAAGCTTGTAATATATGCCTATATGGTAGAAAGGCTAAATTAAACATGCCAACTGTTGCAGTGATGGATTCAAAAAGGACATCAAAGGGAGGCATTGCTCAGCTTGCACAAAAGGTTTCTGAAACGAGCCTAAATGCTGGAAATGGAGACTGGGCTAAGGTAACTAAGAAAAACAAGAACAAAGGTGGAACCAATATAGCTAGACAGTGGGGCCCTCAAAGTTCAGCACCCAGGGCTTGGGGCCAGACAGATGCTAATCTTGGAGCAGTGGGTAGAGGAGGAAATCCGCATGGTACTGCTGTGCCAAAAACTGTGACTCCGCCTTTGCAACATGGTTGGAATTGGGCTGCTAGAGTCGGTTCTTCTCAAGTGGTGGCTGTGCAGAAGAATGAAAGGGAGAAAGAGGATATACCAGAGACTGTGACTAGCGAGGAAGATGATGAAGAAGATGACACTTTCTCTGATTACGAGGATGATGATGACCTTCTTAATGATGGATTTGACTCTGATGAAAGTCCATCCAGCCTTGAGTCCAAGAAAAACCATAAGATGTTTAAGGCGTTTTTTGATAGTCTAGACAAGCTAACTATGGAGGAGGTGAATGATACTTCAAGGCAGTGGCACTGTCCTGCCTGTCAAGGTGGTCCTGGTGCCATTGACTGGTATCGAGGGCTTCAACCTCTTGCAACACATGCTAAAACAAAGGGTTCAAAACGGGTCAAGCTACACCGACTATTTGCTCAGGTTTTAGAAGAAGAGTTACAGAGTCGAGGAACTTCTGTGGTACCTGCTGGAGAATATTTTGGATATTGGGAGGGATTGACAGAAAAGGACCGTCAGATTATCTGGCCTCCAATTGTTGTGGTTATGAATACAAGACTGGATAAGGACGACGATGAAAAGGTTCAATCTTTCTTCTTAATCAATACATGTGCTGCCTTTTTCTGTAGAAACATATTTATTCATGGTATTCATTTGTTTATCAGTCATTGTGGACTGGACACATGATTGCTAGGGCTAGCTGTGTTATAATTTATATCTATTATGAATTATTCATTTTTTTATCGTCTTTTTACCTAGTGGATGGGAATGGGCAATCAGGAGCTTCTTGACTATTTCAGCTCCTATGCTGCTGTGAGGGCTCGACATGCATATGGTCCACAAGGGCACCGTGGCATAAGTGTGCTGATATTTGAGAGCTCTGCTGTTGGATACATTGAGGCAGAGCGGCTTCATAAGCATTTTTTGGACCAAGGGACTGGAAGAGAGGCATGGGAGCAGAAGCGTTGGATGTTTAATCATGGAGGGGGGAGGCGCCAGCTGTTTGGTTGCTTGGCAACGAAAGATGATCTGGAATTATTTAATCAACATAGCCAAGGTCACTTACTGTGTTGTTTATATTTTTCTGGTTGATCTGTTATTGCTTATATTGGGATACTATTGCTTCCTTTTTAACGCTAGCTGTGCATTTTTTACAGAGGAAGTATATGTTAGGATGTACTTTCTTGAAGCTGCAAAGTTAGTTGTTGCAGAATGTTAGGTTCTTTTTAGATTGTTATAGTGACCAGACATTTTGATATGCTGCTCTGATCAGGAAAGCAAAGGCTCAAGTATGAAATGAGATCATACAATGAAATGGTGGTGTCACAAATGAAACAGATGAGTGAAGATAATCAGCAGCTGACTTGGTTCAAACAGAAGGTTGATAAAGAAAAAAGGCACTCGAAAGCCTTGGAAGAGTCCTTGAACTTCATGAGTAACAAGCTAAGGAAGACAGCAGATGATTATCGCATAGTGACACAGAGGTCGACGATGCATCATCAGCAGAATCAGGAAGAGGTAAAACTGAATACTAGTTTTTGCTTACTAATCAAAGTGACTATTGAGTTAAAACAACTGAAATCTTGTGATCTTTGTATAAGACAAGCCACATCATCCTCTAGTTTCAATGGGCAATTGGTTGTTAGTTGTTAATTGATATCTCTTACTATATCAGTTTATAGATCTGCGATGCTATCAGCAAGTATTTATTTGAATATGTTACATGAGATGTGAGGACATGATTGAATCTTATTCTTTGTTTACCCTTGCTATTGTAGATGGACTTTCAAGACCAGTTTTTCAAAGACCAGATGAAACAGATAGAAGAGGGTATAAATGCAAAGGAAAACAATTTTGAGAAGGTCCAGCAGGAGGAGAGAAAAAAGGTGGAAGAGTTACATTCGCATGCTTCAAATGCTGAGGAACGAAAGCGCAGGTAACATAGTCTTCTTTGGGGTACTGGTTTTTTATTTTCTGTCAAAATCTGATCAAGTTACTACGGGCATCTTTGTGACTGACATGAATTAGGCTGGAGCAAGTAGAACGCTTTGTCAAGTCTCAGGATCAGGTGATGTCCAAGTTTGTCTCGGAGAGGGATGAGCTGGAGGAGCTCCACGAACAGAGGAAAGACGCGCTGAAGAAGAAGTTCCAGGAAGAAATGCTGGGGATCGAGATGGAATTTGATGCTAGTCTGACCCAGTTGATGGAGAAATACGCTCCCGGTTCCACCGGAGGAGATGCTTAGAGAGTGGATCCACAGTAAAGGATGGTATTGTTGGCAGTATATGATGATGATATCAATGGTTTAGGGACTTTTCTATAATTTAGAATTTAGTCATTCAGGACTTCTAGAATTTAACCATTCAAAGACTTCTCAATAATGGCCTGACATTTATGCCTTTTTCTCTGCCGCAATATTATGTTTTCATTTGTCCCCTTTTATATTTCCTTGGAAGTTTTGAGTTTTTTGGTAATTATTTGTTGATTTTGAATTTTGAAACTATTGGATTTTAGGAACATTCTGTTTCACATTAGAGTCAATAGAAGCACCCTAAAGCCAACACTAAAACAAATCAAATTGTATATACAGAAAAACACAAATTAAACTATTTTAGTCGAAATGCATTTTATTCATTTCATTGAAAATTATGCATATTTCACGTCAAAGTAGTCAAAATGAGACGAATCACACAAATGATATGAAACTAGTACCAGTGTACCACGACATGAGCCATCCTACAACTTCGCAACATGATTGTCTGTGGGGTTTGTAAGTTTGTTCATATCCAAAAGAATGCATAATAAAAAGAAATGTAGAAAGCATTATAGACTGATAGTTTTGAATCACTTGTTTAATTTTTTACTTAATATGGATGAGGGTAGGTTGAACCCAAATTCAAATCTACCCGAAAATTGGATCGGGAGAAAAAATGGAAATTGAAATAACAACAAAAAAACAATATTAGATTTCAATATTTTATCCTCTAAGAAAAAATATTATAAACAAAATCGAATAGGAGTTTATGTGAGCCGAATTTGAAAGCGTGTTTGCTGTTATTAACTTATTATTGAAGGGAAAAGCCAGCTCATCATCAGATCTCCATATCTTTGGCGCTTTTTATAATAAGCTCGTCCACACGAAAAAACAAACACCGAAACACTCAAACACGTACAGTAGTTATGGAGTCCAACTCAACGGCGTCAAACCCCAAGCTCTCGCTTCCCCTGAAAACCCGCCTCCAGATCGCAGCCTTCACCTTCATCTTCAACGTCGTCCGCCGCCCCGACCACACCCTCAACCGCCGCCTCTTCAACTTCCTCGACCGCCGAATCCTCGCCAACCCCACCCCTCGCGACGGCGTCTCCACCTACGACCTCACCCTCGACCCCGCCCGCAACCTCTCGCTCCGCCTCTTCGTCCCGACAGCGACCGCCTCCTCCTCCGTTCCCGTCATCGTCTACTACCACGGCGGCGGATTCGTCTACCTCAGCGCTGGATCCTCCCTCTACGACGCCTTCGGCCGCCGCCTCTCCAGCCGCCTCGGCGCCGTAATCGTTTCCGTCAACTACCGCCTCGCTCCGGAGCACAAGTTCCCCGCGCAGTACGACGACGCAATCGACGTCCTCCGCTTCCTCGACGACCCCTCCCGCAGGAAAACCCTAATTCCCTGGCCGGAGAACGCCGACGTCAACAGATGCTTCATCGCCGGAGACAGCGCCGGCGGAAACATCGCTCACCACGCCGCGGTTATGGCATCGGAGAACCGTCTGGAGAATCTAAGAGTTCTCGGATCGGTACTCATCCAGCCGTTCTTCGGCGGGAAGGAGCGGTTGGATTCAGAGATACGGCTGAAGGGAGATCCGGTGGTTTCGATGGACGCTGCGGATTGGATGTGGAAAGCGTTTTATCCAGATGGGCTGGACCAGGAGCATTGGGCCTGCGATGTTAGTGGGCCCAATGCCAAGGACTTGTCGGGTTTGGATCTGCCCGCCACGATGGTGGTGATGGGCGGGTTTGACCCGCTTCAGGACCGGCAGAGGAGGTACGGCGAGTGGTTGAAGGAGAAGGGGAAAGAGGTTAGGCTGGTGGAGTACCCGAATGTTTGTCATGGGTTTAATGTGTTCCCTGAGGTGGCCGAATCCTCAGCGTTGATTGATGAGATCGACGGTTTTATGAGGCACCAAATATCTCGCATCTGTTAATTTTGGGGTTTAGCCTCTATCTGAGATGACCCTTGTATTCACATAGAACGCGAGTGTGTTTGAGGATGACAAGTTGCCCATGTGCAATTCTTTGTAATAATTGGATGTTTCTTCTTTAAATCTACAATGATTCAATTTACTTCCCGATTCTGTTACTGAATGTTTGTGCAAATATATATCTACTATTGACCGAGTCTTTGATGTATCCAGAAAGCAGATGTACATGATACATCTATCACAATGAAGCACGATTTGCTTATTCAATTTGATTTAGTTTTGTTCTATTCTAAATTCTACTTCCGTGAAGATTGGATAAGTGAGTTGCTAATCTAGCGTTTAATTTTGTTTTAACTACTGTCTCGTTCTTTTCAGACACATTACGTTATCTTTTGCTTGATACCTACTCCGAACAATAAACTGATGAACTTGCATGTGAACATAGATTAGGAGAAAGGTGAATCTTGATGATGTAGATCTAAGATATATACTACTGGAACGAAACTATTGTACGTCTACTTCCACTGCACAATATCTTAGGACTTGCCTTGGACTTGATTCAAGTTAGGGATTTGGAAAATTGAAAAGGATCAGCTTGAGAGAGTGACTTGGAAAGGGTGGCTCTGTAATTTTGGTTTCCAGCTTGTAATTTATAGATGCATTTTTCTTTTGGCATTTCACAAAGTTCACCATTCAGTATTGCTGTTATTAAATTATTGAGACTAAATTATTTGCAATTTCTCCTTATATCATAAAATTTAATTTAAACAATATGACAATTATGTGGTAAATTCAATTTTATTAAACATAGAAATAGTAAAAAAAATCAAGAATATATATGATATGTTACTTAAACTGTAAGGTTAATAGAAATACAAAATTATTAAAATTAACATTGAATTGCCTATAAACTAAAATAATTTTTTTTTGGGGGGGTCAAAGAACTAAAATAAATATCTTGTTACCGTTTTTTTTTTTTTGATAAGGTAAGAATTAGACTGGAAACCACAGAAGAGTCGGTTTCTCAGTCTATAGCATCATTTCGGATGAGAATTACAAATTCTAGATTAGTTCGAATATCTTCCAAGGAACTCAACTGGACCTTCTTAGCGATGAAGTCGGCCACCACGTTTGTTTCTCAGAAGACATGAAAAATCTGCACTGAAGAGAAAAGTTGTAAAACACACAGGATATCAGAAATTAACATTTCAATATCCCATGGACAGTGCCAGATTTGATTCAGAACATTCACAATGGTAAGGTTATCGCATTCAAGTTGAATGTTGGTAATGCCTAATTCATAGGCCTTTATCAGTGCATTTCTTACTGTCAATATTTCTATTTTTAGCGGGGTTGAGGTACCACATTTATCCCCAAAGAGGAAGATTGGTTTACCCATATTGTTCCTAAAGATGTAACCAAAACTAGATTCACCATTGGTTTTGGTGGATCCATCTGTGTTGATCTTAATAATATTTTCCGATGGTTTTTTCCATTTCTTTGTTGGTCGTCTAACAATGTTCGTTCTATGAGTTTTTTGTTTGTCTTTTGCTAAGCAGTCAGGGTTTCAGCTCTTCGTCTTATTCTAGTTCTCAATTTGTCTCTTAATGTAGATTGGTACATCCTTTATGGAGTCGTCATCATTGTTTGGTCTTCCAAAGCTTTGTTGGTTTCTATAAAACCAAATGCCCCACCAAGAGACCATTAATTCAGTGAATTGTGGTTTATTAGTTTTTTGTCAAATTTCATCTATGATTTCATTGATTTTTTTATTCCCAATGTTTAGGGATCTAATGATGCCATAGGTATCATAATTCAATTTTTCGATTGTTTTTATGGTATGGTTATATTGGAAAAGGAGATGATTCAAATCCTCCAAATGAGCATTGCAACGTATACAATCCGGAGGGGTTGCTACACCTTTTTCTGCTAATCTAGCTTTTGTTGGGAGTATGTTTTTCATTATTTTCCAGACAAAATTTTTAACTTTGGGATATGTGTCCAGCTTCCAGATCCATGAAAAATCATAGGCAGTATAACTCTTGTTTTTGTTAATTAGGTCCATAGCAGATTTAGTAGAAAACCAACCATTCTTGCTAGTTTTCCAGTACATTCTATCATGGATCTCATTTAAGGGAATTGAGATTGAGGTTACTTTTTCGGTTAAATCATTTGGTAAGTATTGTTCTAGTAAGGCCTTATTCCATGTTTTATTTGGCAGTATAAAATCAGCTACCAGGGCATCCTTATTCAGGATTGGCTGTGAGTTTATGTCATCACATAAGGGGGTGTTCAGAACCCAGTTATCTGTCCAAAATTTGATAGTTTTTCCATTACCAACTTGCCAAATTAGTCCAGATTTGAACTCAGGCATAAGTTCAATCATTTTGGACCATTGCCAGGAGCAGGTTCCTTTTTTCTCGTAATGAAGTATATGGTTCGTTTTTAGGTATTTATCCGTAATAACTCTCACCCAGAAGTTATTTGGTTCAACTAGGATTTTCCATAGTAATTTGAATTGAAGGGCTTTGTTCATGTCTTTAGCTTTTCTCAAGCCAAGGCCTCCTTGATGAGTTGGTTTACAAATTTTTTTCTCAACCTATAAGAGGTTTATATGAGTTGTCTTTGTTCCAAAAAAAACTTATGTTTAGTTTATCAAGTTCATTGTGTGTATGTGTAGGTAACATGAAACTTTGCATAAGATAATTTGGTCTAGAAGCCAAATTAGTTTTTATTAGTGTTGTTCTTCCTGCTTGGGAAAGGGAATTTGCTTTCCACTTAGATAATTGATGTTGGGTGCTAACTAGAAGGTCAGCAAAGGTATTCGAGTTAACTCTACCATTGATGATAGGGCAATCTAGATATTTTTCGAGAGATATCATGTTTGTGATTGTGAGAATGCCTTGTAGAGCTAGTTTCTTTTGGTTACTGACCTTTTTTGTAACTTGAAAGGCCGATTTATGTAAATTTACTTTTTGACATGAGATCTTGCAGTAGTCATCAATAATATCTTTGATTTCTTTACAGTTCTCCTGTTTAGCTTTTGAGAATATCACAATGTCATCCGCAAAGGCCATAAACGGGATTCGTGTTCCTTGTTGATTGATTTGAAGGCAATAAAGCCTTCAGTTCCTTTTTTTCAATTTAAAAGAGTGAAAGATTTCATGTGCAATCAAGATATTGTCTTGAATGGCTCTGTTAGCAACAAATGCTCCCTGAAGGGGGTGTATCAATTTTTCCATGGTTCCTTTGAGTCTAGTTGTTATAATCTTCGAGATGATCTTATAGATAGTAGAGCACAGGCTTATGGGTCTATAGTGATTTGTCGAGTTAGGATTGTCACATTTTGGGATTAAGGATATGAATGTGTGATTTATTTGTTTAAGCAATTTCCCAGAAAGAAAAACGCGTTTAACTGCTTGGATAACAGAGGGGCCTACGATGTTCCAATATTTTTGGTAAAATTCTGCTGTCATGCCATCCGGTCCCGGAGATTTATCCGAGCCAATGTTAAAGACCGCCTTTTTAATTTCTTCATTGGTTTTTATTAATTCCAGATTATCCTCTGTAGAGATTTCAGGCTGGATTAATTCAAGGTTTTCCTGGAAAAGTCTCTGGTTCATATCCTCACTTCTGAATCTTCTTATGAAATCATTTCTGATTTCATTTCTGATGTTTTCTTCGCTAGTGATGCTTGTTCCTTCTTGAGTTTTGATTTCTTTTATAATTTTTCTATTTCTTTTTCCACTTGCTATTTTATGAAAATAGCTGGTATTCGTGTCATTATATTTGATGTGTTTTACCTTAGCTCTTTGGTTCAAGTAGATTTTCTGGAAACACAGAAGTTTTTCCTTTTTTTCTATGATTCTAGTTTGTTTTCTAATGAGGTCATTTGTAGGGTGATTACAGATCTCAATTTGGATTTCAGAGAGTTGTTTTTCTATAGTTTGTAATTGTGTGAAAACATTTCCAAAGGTACTTTTGTTCCAGATTTTAGCATGTTTTTTGAGTAGTTTTGTTTTGGATACTAGATTGTACAATCTAGATCCATGGTAGTTTGTTCTCCATGCTTGTTTTACCACGTTTCTAAAATCTTTCCTAGTCATCCAATTTTTTTCAAATTTAAACGGTTGATTTTTAAATGGCACAGCTGAGTCTAGCTCGATGGAGATTGGGCAATGGTCTGAGCTAGAAAAAGCATAATGCTTAGTACATATATCAGAATACAATTTAAGGATCTGGTGATGGATAAGAACCCTATTCAGTTTTTCATAGATGGTTTCTATGTCTGTGCTGTTCTTTCGCCAGGTATAGGTGCTTCCCTGGATAGGAGTATCCAAGAGTTCACATTCATTTTTAAAATGACATAGTCTTGCAAATTTCGATAAAGGCGGTGTACTGCCGCCTAATTTTTCAGAAGGGTTTTGAATTCCGTTCAGATCTCCCATAATAATACACGGAAGAGAACAATTTTAATGTAGGAGATAAATTCGTTCCAAAACACATTTTTTACAGACTCATTTGGTGGGACGTAAGTAAGGATTATCATAAGTTTTTTGTTCGTGAGCAAGTTTGTATACTTAACACTAATAAATCTTGCTTTAATTTGTTCAATTTCAAGGATTTTGTTTGTAAGTTGGTAGGTCTTCCACATTACGCAAATGCCTCCTGCGAAGCCCGTAGTAGGAACACAGTAGAATTGATCAAACCCTGCTTTTTTCCATTCTTTTTCATTTGGTTCTTTGTTTGTTCTTGTTTCAAAAAGAGCAAGAAGTTGAATTCGTTCGATTTTACAGAAGGACTCAACATCCATCCAAAATGTTTTCTTCCCGATTCCGCGGCAATTCCAGGTTGTGATCTTCATAAAAATCTATCTATGTTGTTGCCCCATATCCTAAGACATTTAGGGGTCTTATTGTCGTTTCTATTCTCGTTCTAATTTATTATTTTACCCATAGTCATGAGAAAGTTCAGAGGACTAGTCGTTTTGTTTTTAAGAAGTATTTGTGTTTGATTGTTCTTTATTGGGAAATCCCATTGATGTAAGGCAAACCTAACAACAAGAAATTCAGTATAAAGAGAGTTGGGTACACAGATATGTGTTGTTTTGGCATATAATGAGAATTTTTGTTCAGTATTGTTCCTCCTAAAGAGGGTGACGGTGGTTTCATATAGAGTTGATAAATCATGTTTAAGGGTCGCAATGACAAACTTGGTATTCATGTAAAATTGCTCTAATTGTTCCACATAAATCTTTTGTTGTTGGTATATCCAAAAAAGATTCCAGTTGTAAGAGGCCAGAATATGGCAAGTTTTGTTGCTGGTGTATCCAAGAAGGACTCCAGATGTGAAATTGATAGTTTCTAAATGCTGGTTGATCGGCACTATTTTATAGTGCATATCTAGGAGTTATTACCAGGTTTGAGGTGTCATTTGGATGGGTTTAGAGCACAATTGTGGAGTTGAGAGTTAGAGACTAGAAGTAAAGAAATCATGGGATTTACAGAGGTTTGAAGTGCATTGAAGAGTAGAAGAACAGTGGGTTGAATTCAAATTGTTCGTTCTCTTTACTCAGATGTCCAAATGGAGTGATTCCAATTCGAAGAGTTAGATCTTGAAGTCTACTGCAAGTCCTCAAAATATGAGCGCAATCCGAGTTGGGAATCAAAAGTTATAGTATTTTTACTAAAGTGTCGCAGAAGCTGAAGAAGACACCGTCACCGCACCCCGCGGTGGGATGACCGCACCCCGCGGCGATCCTTACAGAGAAGAGGCCGTGATTCTGGAGTACCACCGCACCTCGCGGTGGGTGTCACCGCACCCGGCGGTGGCGACGCGCTGAAGATATTTCCGAGTTTTTATTTCCCGTTTTATTTTATTTTCGAGACTTTGTTTCCAAGTTTGTTTATTTTTTTTCTTTATTTCTGAATTATTTCCTTAGTATTTAAGTTAAGTTTAAGACTCATTTAGAGAATCCATTCTCTAACCCTAGTTGCCACCTTTCATAGTTTTCTCTCTCACAAACCCTATGAAGAACTAAACCTCCATTGTTGCACTTGAAAGTTTGAAGCCAGCAATTGATTGGTTGTGAGTTTTCTACTCTTGTTCTATTTCCTATCTAGTTGTATTAATTCTCTTGTGCTTGAATGTTTATTGGTTTATGTTGATTTATCTAGACTGATCACCTAGGTTTATTGATATCTTCCTAATAGCTAGGACTTGTGATTCCGGGTTCGGGTTGCATATCTAGTAGCAAACACGATTTACATAAGCGGGTTGCGAGTGTTCATCGTGAGAGAGAGTTAATTGCATGTTATAGTAACGGGTTGTTTCTATTGCATGTATCTTGTTAAATCCTTGGTTGAATGCTATTGCTTTATTGAGTCTTGAAGGTTTTCGGATTTGATTTAGTAATAAGTACTATTAGGGCTGGTAGAACTAATAGTTATCTATGATCGGGATAAGAACAACTATAGGAATGATAAGAACTTGAGATTGATAGAATTCCGTGATCGACCATATCTATTGTTGTGTGGATCTTTGTTAAGTGTGGCGCTTTTCCCCATTATATTCACAACCTTTATTTGCAAACTTGTTTATTTGCTTACTTGTTACTTGATTTCCAAGAAAACACTACAACCCCCCCCCCCCCCCCCCTAGTTCCTAGTTGGTGATTGCGAATTACAGAGATAGATAACCTGACTCCATGTGGGATCGACCCTGACTTGCTTGCTATACTCTTTAGTACGTATTTTAGAATTTATTTGATAGACATACGACTTTAGCCCTGTCACTGGTGTATCCAATAAGGATTCCAGATGTAAGGGGCCAGTATATGGCAAGTTTGGTTCCAAAAATCATCATACATGGTTATACAATTGAATAAAATACACAGAGGGTTCAGAGATTGATTTTTTGTGGGATACAGACTCCAAAAATACTTGTAGGCAGGTTGATGATGAACTACAATATCTGAGATCTTGGCTTGTAAGGTGCAGAAACACAGGGAAAGCATGCAGAAACTAACGTAAACAGACCAAATCAAATGTATATCCCATAAATTTGGATTGAGTTTGATCAGGGGGTCAGGATAAGATTGTAGGGTATGCTTATTCAGACAATGGCCTCTAACAAGACACCATTCACCTTCAAAGTCCCTGGAATAAAGATCGTTCCCACAAAGACTGGGGAATAAAGAGCTTTCAAGAGTCAAAGTAAGGATATAGT
Organism: Rheum nobile; assembly: GCA_027886185.1. Taxonomy (NCBI): domain Eukaryota; kingdom Viridiplantae; phylum Streptophyta; class Magnoliopsida; order Caryophyllales; family Polygonaceae; genus Rheum; species Rheum nobile. The sequence continues at coordinate 1,302,475 of WOAB01000500.1, read as the reverse complement.
TGTAAGGATATGCAAGAGTATAATCCAAACGAACTTCAGGTAAAGGGTTATGACTGGATAGGAGGCTATCAGAGCCATGGACAGAGAAGCACACAGCATGCCAAACCATCCAAATAGCCAGATTTACACCCCACCAGAAAAACACCAACACAAGAAGCAGTAAATAGATGATAAAACGTTCAAAGAAAAGGGGTTCAACCATATAGAAGGGATAAACAAAGTACATAAGGTACTTAGAATTCTTAACAAGAGAGATCTGGATCCAGCAAACAAGCACAAGAAACAGATCAAACAAGGAGTCAAGGGTCATAATCAGTTTCAGAGAGAGCAGAACAACAACATGAAATAAACCAAGCAACCAAAAGACAACTAAAAACCAGACATCAGAGACAGGGAGAGAGAAGGCAAGAAAGGAACAACACCATCTTGGAAGCTGGCCAAGACGACGCCGGGCTTCTCGGAGACAAGCAGAGCCGATCAGCACCCGACCCTGGAGAACCCCTACGGCGGCATGCTCTTGCCAGTGGATAGGGATTTCGTCACGCCCGATTCTAGAAACAGCAGCAAGCCAAAGCTGACCTGCACTCCGAGGAAGGAAGCTAGCACATGTCAACCCCGGATCCCACGCCGTCTTCGGGGGAGATCTTCTGGAGAACTCCACTCGTCGATCCGTCGGAGGAAACCCACAGACCGCCGACATGAAACTCTTCCACTTAGAGCAAGGGGGAGGAGAGCAGATCCGCGCCTGGAAACTTCCTCCGTCGAGGCACGAACAGGGGCATCGAGCCGACGAGCTTCTCGGAGAAGGAACCGGAGGAAGAAACCCCCAGCCGGCGAGGAGCGGAACCCAGTCGGAGAAGCCGAACCAACCCGCGAGATTCGGTTTGTGGTAAAGGATTTGGTCATGTTGAAGATTGAGATCGGAATGGAGCTTGAGATCGATTACGGGGTCATGGTGTCTGGGTTCCTCGCACAGCAAGCCAAATCTGACCCCAGCCGGCGGTGGCCGAAAATTTTTAAAGGTTTCTGGGGCGGGTTGGGGATGGGACTAGCGGCGGTGGCCGAATTTTTTTTAGGGTTTCTAGGGAGCGTTTTCATTTTTTTTTTATATATATTGATCGGAACAAAATAATATCTTGTTACCGTTGATTTGAAGCAGTTTGGGTCGATTAGGTATTTTACAACCGATAGAAAAAAAATATTTAATAATAATATAATTTACTGTGTTTAATAAACGTTAAATGGGTCGGTTACCTAGGTCGGTCATTTACGTAAATAAATAATAGAGTATAGTAAGTTGATGTAGTTTTGCATTTAGAAGAAACTAGTTAATGTCTGTTATTGAAGTAGATAAATTCTTATATAAAAAATGATTAATCGACTAAAAATATTAAAGATATAAACAAAATTACATTATATAAAGAGAGACAAAACTCTCCATAACTTTATTAATAATAAAAATTGGCTAAGTAGTCTTTGAAACAGGGATGTCCACACCCCTAACATCAATACAACTAAAAGAATAAAGCATAATCAAAATGTTCATCTAATACATGAAAATGAAACACTAAACATAAAATTTGGCACGGTGTACAAAGTTGCTACAAATTATCAAAAACTTTCTTGTATATACTACATTGATTGTAGTATTATATCTCTTACTGTCTTTGTTGTAAATCAATATCTTCAAACCTTTCTTGCTAGTCACCCTTGATGATGCAACATAAAACTGACCATGACTGAAAACAGGGCGTGAAAGATACAAACCGACATTTGCAAGAGATACAAACCGACATATTTATTTAGTTTGTACAAAATTGTATTATTTAAAAGTGTTTATATATTGTTATAATCTCAAAAAGAATGATTAGTTTGTATATTTATTTAATTTGTTTTGAATATATATCTCAAGCTTGTCCGTTGTCGTTTCTCTCTAATAGCAGCCAATTTCAACGTTCTGTTATGTCGAGTTAATTCTTCCATATAACAATTAACAATCATTGGAAAATCTGAGATATATTCAAAATAAAATAAATAAATATACATACTACTCATGTATTGTAATATTATAATAATAAATAAACATAATTTGCTGTAACAATATCTTTTTTGCCCTTTGTCGTTTATGGAAAATTTGAGATATATATTCAAAACAATTAAATAAATATACAAACTAATCATTTATTTTGAGTTTATAATCTACTATATAAACACTTTTAAATAATACAAATTTGTACAAACTAAATATATATTTTATTATTTAAAAAAATAAAATAAATGGACATATGGGCCAAAATAATATTGGCATAGGGTGAAAATAATAACAAATACATAAAATTGGGTTAATGGGCTTAAAGCCCAATTACAACATCTTCGTCCGATCGTTACAGATTATTATTACATTCGGTTAGCCCGTTTAATTTTGGTTTCATTATTGGGCTTGTCCGGCTGCCTTCATCTGGACTAATGGGCCTGTTAATTACATTAACTCGGTTCACTCCAAGACTGACAAACAAAAATCTCCCCTTTTTCGGAAACCCTATCACATTCAGAACTTTCCAGTTTCGCCGTTTCGATTTCCTCTCTCTCTCTCTCTCTCTCTCTCTCTCTCTCTCTCTCTCTCTCTCTCTTTGCCTGGTCTCCATCAAATTTCACCATCTTTGTTTCCAAGCAACATAATCTCCAGATCAATGGCGGATTCTTCCTCTTTCTCTAAATCACCTTAAATAGTGTTGCGTTTGTCTACCTCTTTTTCTAAAGCACCGAAAATCCTTGATCTATTCTTTTTATAAAAAAAACATATCCAAATGAATCCTCTAATAATCCACCATATAAACACTTCAGATCTGTTTCTCACCACCATAAAAAGAAGATCTCGAAGAGAAAATTCGTCGTCTTCCTTAGATCCACGGTCGTTGTTGTCCAAAGTTGACATGCAAAGAAAATATATTACAAAATGTCGCCAGAGATGGAGATTCATGATCAAATCTGGAAGAAGAAGGTGGTTCTGAGATCCAAAACTTTGAAAGGTAAGATCTATGGCTCTCGCTCTCAATCTCTCTCTCGCTCTCTTTAACTTCATCTCTGGCGATAGATTTCTGTTTAAATGCTCGACTGGATTGTATACAATAAAAATGGAGGAAAAATATTCTGGGTGATTTTGGAATTAATTGAGTGTTAAATTTTTTTTTGCATAAAATATACTCTCTGGTATACTAACATAAGTTTTTTGATATGAGGACATGAGGAGATATGGACATTGGTTACGATTCTACCTTGAAGAAGGAGGTACTGGCCCTCACCCTAACATCGTCAACATAGAAGAAATGTGAGTTCTCTGTATATATCCATTTTTTTCTCTTTCTTTAATCGAGTGCTTGGTATTCAATCAAACTGGAGTAAAAAAAATTGGTGGAAATTTAGGATTCATTCAGTGTTTTTTTAAATTCAGTTTCATTATTCTCCGATATGAACTAAAAAATGATTCAATTTGATTCGATTTCTTATAGCTATTGGTTGTATAGTTTAAGAAGATGATACTTTTAACTTTGTGTTTTAATTTTAATTATAGGTTACATATTTTTTGTTTATTTCAATATTTTTTGTTTAAGTGTCATACTTGTTGTTCACTTTAATTGATTGAAAAAGACGAATTAAAAAATTGTTTTGTCACCAAAATTAACAGCTAAAATCAAATTGGGTTGTATGTAAACCATTCAGATCTATTACATAATTACATTATATGTTTTGGGCTTATTGGCCCATAATAAGGCTAATAACATTTAATGGGCTAGGCCCAATTATTAATAATGAAACTGATAGACCTTATCGGGTTCAATAATTTTAATATATGTATATTTATACACAAATCATTAAATTAATTATTGGGCTTATAGGCCCATAGTATGTCGAATATTATTAATTTTCATGATTATGTTTAACATGCTTCTAGGCCCAATGACAATATTACAAAAAAATGTAAATTTGCCTGATTATTAATTTGCCTGAGTATGTCGAATATTATTTTTTGATTGAAACCAAACAGGGATAAGAAAATTGATTTCAGCCAAAATTAATAACCAAAAATCAAATATTAAAACTTAACTCATATTCATATATTAATACTTACAAATAAAATGATTAAAAAATTATTCCTAAGTGTAATCTGAATACTCTAGATACTTTCTGTAAAGAATATGAACTGATACAGATTAGATGTCTCTAGAAAAAGCTGGAAAACATTTAATGCACTTAATTGACCAAATATAAAATTCAACATCTGAACATCCACTGTGATGGGCTTATTGGGCCAAATATATTTTTACGCAGTATTATGAGGCCGCAAACATTATAATGGGCTTATTGGGCTAAAAAAAAATATTTTTCAGATTTAAAACTTTTTTGGTAAAAATTTAAACAATCATAAATGAGATTATTGGCCTATTAAAACTTACAGATACGAAATACTGCGTAAAAAAATTAATCAATTACGAATGGGCTTATTGGCGCATTACAACTTACAGATACAAATACTCTGATGGGCTTATTGGGCCAAAAGGACTTAAAGATACAAATACCTGATAACCTCTATAACTATATATATATCACGTTTGTGTAAACTAAGATTAAATATTAAAGTTAAACATCTAATTGAGTTAATGAGCTTACAGGCCCAAATTAAAAAAATGTAGGCAGTTTTTAAATTATTTTAATGGACATATTGAGTTAATGGGCTTAAATATTGGGCTAATGAACTTCTGGGCTTATAAAATACCAAAGTCGGGTTTCTCTATTTTGGCCCAATTGTCAAGCCACAAAATTCAAAAAAAAGATCTTTCTGAATCTGTCTAGAGTGTTCTGATTCATATTCCCAAAATAATAAATTAATTAGCTATTACGTTTACCGATGCTCTCTCTCTTTATCTGTCTCTGAAACTTTCAGACTTAACTCTTTCTATTTCTCTGTGTCCTCTCTCTATTTCTCTTTCTTTGTCTCTGTATCCCTCTTTCACGTTTACAGATCTAGATCCAAAACAAAAACTTCTAAGAAGTCATGCCTATCTTTTAAACACAGTGTTTGCCTAATTCATACCATTCTTTTTTTGAGAAGATCAATATCCCACCACCCGCATTCTGTTTCAAACTGACCTTATGCTCATATTTCTTTTGTTTATAATTCGAACCACAACAACGCCGGTGATGAGGAGATCGGTCCAAGATGAAATATATAAAATGCAAACGATGTAGGTGTGTGTTTAGTCTCTTCTAACTATGTTTTCTATTATTTAAAGATCTGTTACTTACAATTTTTTCCTTGTTTAATAACATGCAAAGCGACCGTGGGCTTTCAGATCCATGGAGGATGTTCTGTGCAGCTCCAAAGTTAATAAATGTAAGCAATCTTTCTCTCTCTCTCTCTCTCTCTCTCTCTCTCTCTCTCTCTCTCTCTCTCTCTCTCTCTCTCTCTCTCTCTCTCTCTCTCTCTCTATCTCTCTCTCTCTCTCTTTGTCTCTCTCCCTCTCATATACAGTCATTATCTCCATCATGTTTTTAATATTTTATTTTTGAAATTGTATAATAAAAAAGGAAGAAAAATCATATACATTTAAACATATGTTGAACAGTATGTTTCATTTTTTTTCAAGTTCATAAAAAAAATACTATATACAGAACAATAGTATAGATGTAACAGTAGCATCTGTAATAATAGTTGTCACTAACCTTTGCAAATGCTTTTGGATTTCTGATTGCAGGTGAGCACTCCAGGTGTCCCTGATAAGAATAATGAATATTAAAATGGGAATGTCAAGTTCATTTTTTTCATTTCTGAAAGGTATAACTTTTCATATTTTGTACTACAATTTAGACATTTATTTCAGCTTCTTAACTCCTATTCTATTTACTAATATATGGTTCTTTTGCATGCTTTCATTTCAACATTTAAGCTCCAATTTATATGATTCTGAACTAGGAATCATATAACAAATATTGATGATTAAACTAAGGATGAAAAAGCTGTAAAGGTATGTGTACTTCTGACTTATAATTTGGTAATATTACACTAAATCATTGTTTATATTGTATTACTGACATTACCCTAATTTTTTTTTTCAAATATAGGTTTAATGAAAAAAAAATGATGATATCTCAGGAAGTCAGATTTCTATGTTATACATATACAATCAGGTCATCCTTCTATGTTTGATAAAGTATCATAAATTTTTAAACAATATCAGCTTTTGTTAAGAAAAATTATGAAAGAGCTCTAAAGGTATGACTAATATACTATTATTTCATCTATCTGGATATGTTCAATAAAGTATAGTGTCGTTACTGATCATAAAAATTGTGCCATTACAGGTTGCAACATACAATCTCTAATATGCATATGTTAAACTGATTCAATCTATACAACCAGGTCTGTAACACCCCGTAATTTTTAAGGGTATTTTTAAGCTTTACTCGTATGAGTTATTGTTGCAAAATAATTGTATGAGATATCGTTGCAAAATAATTATATAAGATATTGTTGTAAAATATTTATATAAGATATTCGTGTAGGATAATTGTGGACTCTCAGGCGGCACCAGTACCGGCACCGGCATCATGTAAGATGGTTGGGTGGCTTGGTAGCTGTGTTAGTTGGCCTGGGGAGTGTCACAAATATATGCAGGATAATTATATAAAGGATTTGTGCAAGATATTTATATAAGATATTTGTGCACGGTATTTATATAAGATATTTGTGCACGGTAATTGTGCGAGGTAATTGCTTGAGATATTTGTGCTAGATGATGCACGAATATATTTAACCCGGAGTTAAGAAAATTAACCCAAGTTGAGTTTGGATAAGTATTAGTGAAGTCGGCCAGAAACCGCGATCAACCGCGATTGACCGCGATCAACCGCGACCCACCGCGACCGGCCGCGATCGCGGTAATGCCAATGACAGAGGCGGTCGTCTTCCTCGAAGGCGGTTACTGTAGCTCGGTTGGGATATTTTATGGGCAGGCCAAGTGGCTCGCTAGTGGCCTTCGCCTTTGTCCCCTTGTCCCCTTGGAGGTGTCGGATTTGTGCTATAAAAGGAGGTGAAGACCGAACCCTTTCTTCTTCTCTTCTTCTTCTCTCTTTCTCCTCTGTTCTCCCCTGTCTCGCCATTGATGCACGAGCTGTGAGCTCGGTTTTGGGCTTGAATCGAGAGGCTTCGTGGATTGGAGAAGGTTGCCAAGGTGTTAGGTGAAGCTTAGAGATGCTTTGTGATCAATTTGAATGCAAGACGAAGCTTGAATCGATCGGGTAAATTCCCTCCCCGCCATGGAAGCTGTCGAAGCTTGCCACAGTTGATGAACCGCGACCGACCGCGACGTGCCGCGATCGCGGTATATGAGTGTCCGAGTTATGTGTTTTTGTGGTTTGGCTTTGGGTTTGAGCTCGTCTATTCCAGGCAAGTGGTTTTTAATTAATTTGAGATAATTGAAATCTGATATTATATTAGGTTGTATTTCTGCTAGAATCAACGCTAATATAAAAGATATACTGTAATCATGTGACTTGAGATTGTGATGTGATTTGTGATATGTGGAACTACTTTTGATGTGATTTGTGATATGTGGAACTGTTTGTGATGTGTTTGTGTGAATTGTATGCCATGAGCCTTTGCTTAGTCTATTCATTAGACTAACGCTTGTATTTTATTTATCGGTAACGTCATGGGGGTGTCATCCGTCCGATTCGGCACATCAGGTATGTTGCAGATCTAAGAAGGCTAAAACGACTATGAAGATGAACGGTATTTTGTTTTCGACAAGTTGTTTTGTCGCTTTGTATTTAAAAGATTTCCGTTGTGCTATTTTGTATTTTGTTTATAAGTCTTCCGTTGTAAATTCTGATTTTGTATTTCTGATTAATTGGGTCGTTTTTGGAATCGTGTAATTCCGCGACCATGTGGTTTAATAAAAGTTATGATTTTAGTATTGTAACTCTGTTTTAAGTCAGTTATGACGTCGGAAAAGCCTGGGGTGACTTCGGGGTTTACGCCCGGGGTCATCGGCAGTAACGCTTTCAAATGGGGTTAAATTTGGGGGTGTTACAAGGTCATGATTTCATCAATTGACTAATTCTATATTTAAATGATTTACTTGCTTATTATGTACTTAACTAATTTGTTCATGGTATAGGAAACATATGGGAGCTCGAATTGAAGTCAAAAGGAAAATTGGATTAAAAATACATACAAAAGAAGACCTAAAAGTATGTCTTCTATACTAACTTTTAGTGTGGTAAGTAATTTAGTTGGAAATAGTGTATTAAATAGGTTAGTTGTAAACTAAATAGTATGAGTTGTAAGTAAATGCTTCACTCATAAACTAAATCATGTAAGTGACAACAAAAATTAGATACTTGTAAAATAAATATTAATAGTACACAACTGCACTGCACAACATTACAGATTATATAAGTCACTTTTTAATTATATAACTTAATACAATGTATGTATCTTTAAATGAAAACATTAAAGATTTATATAGCAATTTAGTTGTAAATACTAAATAAATTGCGTACGGTCTTCTTTCTTAGGAACTTTAAACAATCGAATTACTCGAACCTTTAACTCATAATTCCGTCAGCTACCTGTAATATCATGTGTTTCTTGTTCTTGTTTTGACATAGCTACGAAACAATATAGAAAAAACAATAAAAGTTAAATTATGTAATACGAAACATAGTTATGAATTATGTAATATCAATACATTTCTATAATACATTTGAAATTCTGTTTAAATCACTACTGAATTGAAATTAAAATAAAATTGTAATAGAAAGAGGGTGGTCGGTTTAAATCACTACTAAATTACTGCAAGAGGGTCTATTTGAAATTATGCTAGTTCACTGTCTCGTTTACTGTTCAAGAGAGAGATAGAAATAGTGAATCAAGAGGAAGTTGGTGAACAAGATTTATATTTAAATTTAAAAAAATCGAGTGATTCAAGTTTAGAAATGTACCTAGCTTACTGCAAACTTGTTTTGTGAAGAGAATGTGTTTTGGGTCTTTAATTTAGGTTTATATACCTTAGCTCTCCTCGCTATGCCCTTTTCAGTCTCTTGTTAAGTTAAGACACTGATTTGCTTCTTGAAACTAAACCTGAAAATGGAATTCTCTACTCTTCTTTCGTTTTTAATCATGATAGACAACAATACCACTTCTGTTATTGCTATATTGATAATATAGGTCCTTGCAATCATAGTATGATGAATATGCATTTGATGATTGAGTCATATCACTACTGAACAAACGAACTGGGATATACTTTAAATCACAACTGAACAAACTAAATCATTACTGAACAAACAAAATTGTAAATCACTACTGAACAAACGAATTGAGATTCAAATTTACGATTGTCTTGTGTTTAAATCACTGTTGAATTAAAAACAAACGAAATTGTAAAATCAAGAACAATTATTTATATATTTTATAGTTCAGTTTAATGAATTCATTGTGAACGTACCTGCTAAATGTCGATAACCGCTTTGCTATTACTCATGTGCAAGACCAATTTTTTGTACTGTGATTGTGGGAGGCGCTCTAGTTTTATACCCATGCTGCATGATCATGCTAAATATAAGGCAATCATAATAATATTGATTTGATTTGATTATGCAAATATTACATTGCCTTAATACTGCCATATCATGCTTAATATTTGAGTTAATTGTGCATATATTACATTGAATTTATACTGTCATATCATACTGAATATTTTATTTCATTATGCAGATATTACATTGCCTTTATGGATTATAGATTCGAAAAAACGTGATTGCAGATATTGAAGATGCTGAAAGTGGATAAAATCGTGATTGCAGAATATTTCATTTTATTTGATTCTACAGGTTTTTTATTGCAGGAAATTTCGCGATTGCATAATATTTTCTTTGATTCTGCATATATTACATTGCCTGTTATTTTTATGTATGTCTTATATCATTTCTTTTAGCTTTGAGGCATTTATTTTAATTTATGTGTTGTCAATGCAGTATTTTTGTTATTTGTTAGCCAATTTTGCAACAGCAACTATTTGTTTTGTGTTTATTTAATTGTTTTTAGAATGTTTCTTTGCTATTTGTAAGCACAACAGGTTGCATTTTATTTCTTAGTTGTCATAGCAGATCATGTTGCGTTTATTTAATTGGTTTTAGAATGTTTGTGTGGTATTTCAACAATTTGTTAATGTTTTTGTGTTCGGTTTTGCAATCAAATATGCCTATTCAAAATTGCATATTTGGCATATTTGGGGTTGGTTTTCTGTTTTTATGTCGTGCAGGCTATGTCATAATTTTTTTTTCGATATGTTCTATTTACTGTGAATCCAATATTTATCGTAAAACATGTTTGAAAAAGCATTTACAGCATTTTTTTTTGTTTAATTCTCAAATATTGGATATTATTCAATTAAAACGTAGCTCGTAATTTTATTTGCTTCTTTTTTTTGGAAAGATTAAACATACTTAAAAAAAAGTACAGAGTTATTCTCTGCAAAAATATGTCAGAATGAAAGATTTTTAAAAAATAACCCCATTAACTGGACTGATGACACGTATCAAAATTATTTCAACGGTGACATGTGACAGCGATAAACGCGGATTTAATCTCGGGGCGTATGCGCGATTCTGCTTTAGTTATTATATAATATATGAGTCGGTTATTGCCGTAAATAAAAATTGATTTCATGGGTCGGTTGAATTGCAAATTGATAGTTTCCAAAAATAAAAGGAAATAAGGCGGTGTACAGAACGTTATAAAATACTGTAGGAAGCTCTCTTTCAACCGGTCTTTCCCCCTCTCCAGATCTCTCTCTCCTCCCATTCTCGGAAGCCATGGACGCTCTGTTCGGAGCTTTGTTTTTGGGTGGCGATGGAGTTGGAGAATGCTGAACGGCGATGGCACTCTCGGCCTCTCCATCTTCATTAGCGATGTGCGCAATTGACAGAACAAAGAGCAGGAGCGGCTTCGATCGAGTAGACAAGAAGCATCGCAACATTGGTACCAAATTTGAAAGGTTAGGGTTATTTCTCCAGTTTTAGGGTTTTTGTTTATATCAATTTAGGGATCTGGAATGATACGTTTCCTAAATCATCATTCTCACTTCTTTTCTTTGTGAAACAGAGTATCTCACTCCATATTGCTTTCTGTTTATATTGATTCGGAATTTATAAGAAAAATTCGACATGTCCAACCTTTCTTACTTTTAATTCAGGCTTTCTCACCCTCACGTCCTTGTTTGCTGACTTTATATGTTAATCTGCTTTTGTTCAGGTTGGATACATAACAACATCGTGTTTGCCTAACGAGAATCATGATTTTCTAAGATTAGCCATAAATACTGTACGCAATGACATAATTGGTTTGAAACTTCCCAGTGCCTTGCATTGACTATGGTAATTACTGTAGATTGTTCAGTCCTGCATTCTTTCATGTCCTTTAATGTTGTTGGTTATAGATTATTTAGTGCCTGCTTGGGCTTTACAATGTAAGTAAAAATGAGGCAGATCTGGGATATATAAGCATGTAAAACTGTCTTGTTGTAAAATGACTTTCTGTAAAGCACTACTATTTTGAACAAACCACTAAGAGGAAATTAGTAATATGTGGTTGATCTTGTTTGCGATAAGTAAATTGAAGTTCTGATATATCTCTCTACTTTCAGATATGTACTAGAGTCAACATGCTTTGAAATCTTCTTCAAATATGTAGAGCTTCCTGTATTTATTGTGTTGCTCCTGAATCCTGATTCCTTCTCAACATTTATGGTAAGAATTGCTGTTGTACTGTCCTTTGGTTTTTGCTTGCTTCTTGAATGATACCTAATGGAGGTTAAATGGTTAATGCAGGATCTGCTTACTAGACATGAAGGAAGTTTCTGGATATTTGGCTTCTCACTGTGATGAGGTTAGGTTCCTTCCCTTGACATATTCATGCTAGAATAAAGGTCGAATTTCATTGCTGCCATCACTTTTACGTCTTATCTCATTGTTGATTCTTCTTCTTAGTTCTTTGATATACATCTCTTAAAGGCAATGCATGAACTAGAAGAGTTAATAGCATGATTAACATTGCAAGTACTTTGTAATTATAGCTCCTGAACTTCATGATTTAGGTGAAACTTATATTTTATGTCTCTATTTCTGTAATCACAACAGCCCGAGTACTTCTCAGTTATAGGGATAGGGTACAAATATAGGGATTGCTAGAGTGTTACTTTTATTTGATGTCTTAAAATATGAATTCTCTCGTTCCTTATTTCTCAAAATTTAACTCTTACATTGATCTCATATTCTAAAAACTCTTGCATTTACTTGATATCTCAACATAAGATTTTAAATATTTTTATTTGATTTTTCGTATTTGAACTCTAAATTTACTTGATTTTAAATCAAAATATTATAATTTACTTGATGTCCTTGTATGGTTTTCAAATTTTGATTTTAGTTTTTATTTTAATTTCATAGTTTGATGTCTAGAAATCTTACTTTTATATTCTAAAAACTCTTAATTACTTATTTTAATTTTTCAAATTTTGGTTTTAACATTTCGAATTTAGTATCTCATATTCTAAAAACTCTTAACATTCACTTCTCATATTCTAAAAACTCTTGCATTTACTTTGATGACTAGAAATCTAAATTTCATATCTAAAAACTCTTTACCTTTTTAATTTCTCAAACTTTAGATTAAAATTTTGAAATTTAATTTCTTGTATCCTAAAAACTCTTACATTTACTCTTAGCATTTATTTGATATCTCAAATATGGTTTTAAACATTTTAATTTTATTTTCATAATTTGACTTGATTTTTCAAATCTAAATATCATAATTTACTTGGTGTACTTGCATGATTTTCAAACTTCGATTTTACTTTTTTTTTTATAATTTCTCAAAAAAAAAATTCAAATTTAATTTCTACATTTACTCTTACATTCACTTTTCATATTCTATAAAATCTTGCATTTACTTGATATCTCAAAATATGATTTAAAACATTTTTATTTGATTTTCATAATTTGAACACTTAAATTTACTTAATTTTTCAAATTTAAATATCATAAGTTACTTGATGTCCTTTTACATGTTTTTCAACTTACATTCACCTTTTTAATTTCTCATAGTTTTATGTCTAGAAATCTAAGTTCCATATTCTAATAAAAGAAGTCGAGTTTCTAAAATATGAAACTTAAATTTGTAAGGATCAAAAAAATCTAAAATCAAAATATGAACACCAAATAAGAAAATCAAGTATTTTAAAGCTAAAATAAAACTTTTAAATTCCAAATTTTTAGGAAATAATTAAAAACCAATTTAAAATTTAAAAGATGAATTAAAACGATGATATTTCAAATTCCAAGACATCAATTAAATGACCATATCTGAACCATTAAGTAAATAGCTATTCGGATTTCTAGGCATTAATTTAATGTTAGAACTTGGATTTTTAGGCAATAGAAATTAAATTCAAAATTTAAACCCAAAATTTGAAGGAATTTAAAGAAGTCGAGTTTTTTCTAAATATGGAATTTAGATGTCTAAGCATAAAAGAATCTAAAATCAAAATATGAAAACCAAATAAGGACATCAAGTATTTTAAAGCTAACATAAAACTTTGAAATTTAGAATTTTTTGGAACTAAGTAAAAAACAATTTATAATTTAAAAGATGAAGTAAAACGATGATATATATTTCAAATTCCAAGACATCAATTAAATGACCATATCTGAACCATCAAGTAAATAGCTATTCGGGTTTCTAGGCATCAATTTAATGTTGGAACTTGGATTTTTAGGCAATTTGAAAAAATAGGAATTAAATTTGAAATTTAAAACCGAAAATTTGAAATATTTAAAAGAAGTCGAGTTTCTAAAATGTGAAATTTAAATTTGTAAGCATTAAAAAAATCTAAAATCAAAATATGAACACCAAATAAGGAAATCAAGTATTTTAAAGCTAAAAATAAAACTTTTAAATTCCAATTTTTTAGGAAATAAGTAAAAACCAATTTAAAATTTAAAAGATGAATTAAAACGATGATATTCCAAAATCCAAGACATCAATTAAATGACCATATCCGAACCATAAAGTAAATAGCTATTCGGATTTCTAGTCATTAATTTAATGTTGGAACTTGGATTTTTAGGCAATAGAAATTAAATTTGAAATTTATATCCCAAAATTTGAAAGAATTAAAAGAAGTCGAGTTTCTAAAATATGAAATTTAGATTTGTAAGCATAAAAAAAAATCTAAAATCAGAATGTGAAAACTTAGTTCTAACATTAAATTAATGCCTAGAAATCCGAATAGCTATTTACTTGATGGTTCGGATATGGTCATTTAATTGATGTCTTGGAATTTGGAATATCATCGTTTTACTTCATCTTTTAAATTTTAAATTGATTTTTACTTATTTCTTAAATTTTGGAATTTCAAAGTTTTATGTTAGCTTCAAAATACTTGATGTTCTTATTTGGTTTTCACATTTTGATTTTAGATATTTTTTATGCTTACAAATCTAAATTTTATATTTTAGAAACTCGACTTCTTTTAATTCCTTCAAATTTTAGGATATAAATTTCAAATTTAATTTCTATTGCCTAAAAATCCAAGTTCCAACATTAAATTGATGCCTAGAAATCCGAATAGCTATTTACTTTATGGTTCGGATATGGTCATTTAATTGATGTCTTGGAATTTGGAATATCATCGTTTTACTTCATCTTTTAAATTTTAAATTGATTTTTACTTATTTCTTAAATTTTGGAATTTCAAAGTTTTATGTTAGCTTCAAAATACTTGATGTTCTTATTTGGTTTTCACATTTTGATTTTAGATTTTTTTTTATGCTTACAAATCTAAATTTCATATTTTAGAAACTCGACTTCTTTTAATTCCTTCAAATTTTGGGATATAAATTTCAAATTTAATTTCTATTGCCTAAAAATCCAAGTTCCAACATTACATTGATGCCTAGAAATCCGAATAGCTATTTACTTGATGGTTCGGATATGGTCATTTAATTGATGTCTTGCAATTTGGAATATCATCGTTTTAATTCATCTTTTAAATTTTAAATTGGTTTTTACTTATTTCCTAAAAAAATGGAATTTAAAAGTTTTATTTTAGCTTTAAAATACTTGATTTCCTTATTTGGTGTTCAGATTTTGATTTCAAATTTTTTTAATGCTTACAAATTTAAATTTCATATTTTAGAAACTCGACTTCTTTTAAATCTTTCAAATTTTCGGTTTTAAATTTCAAATTTAATTCCTATTTTTTCAAATTGCCAAAAAACCCAAGTTCCAACATTAAATTGATGCCTAGAAATCCGAATAGTTATTTACTTGATGGTTCAGATATGGTCATTTAATTGATGTCTTGGAATTTGGAATATCATCGTTTTACTTCATCTTTTAAATTATAAATTGATTTTTACTTATTTCCAAAAAATTCAGAATTTCAAAGTTTTATGTTATCTTTAAAATACTTGATGTCCTTATTTGGTTTTCATATTTTGATTTTAGATTCTTTTATGCTTAGACATCTAAATTACATATTTTAAAAACTCGACTTCTTTAAGTTCCTTCAAATTTAGTGTTTAAATTTTGAATTTAATTTCTATTGTCCAAAAATCCAAGTTTCAACATTAAATTGATGCCTAGAAATTTGAATAGCTATTTACTTGATGGTTCGGATATAATCATTTAATTGATGTCTTGTAATTTGAAATATCATCGTTTTACTTCATCTTTTAAATTTTAAATTGATTTTTACTTATTTCTTAAATATTCAGAATTTCACAGTTTTATGTTACCTTTAAAATACTTGATGTTCTTATTTGGTTTTCACATTTTGATTTTAGATTTTTTTGATGCTTCCAAATCTAAATTTTATATTTTAGAAACTAGACTTCTTTTAATTCCTTTAAATTTTGGGATATAAATTTTAATTTTAATTTCTATTGTCTAAAAATTCAAGTTCCAACATTAAATTGATGCCTAGAAATCCGAATAGCTATTTACTTGATAGTTTGGATATGGTCATTTAATTGATGTTTTGGAAGTTGGAATATCATCGTTTTACTTCATCTTTTAATCTATAAATTGATTTTTACTTATTTCCAAAAAATTCAGAATTTCAAAGTTTTATGTTAGCTTTAAAATACTTGATGTCCTTATTTGGTTTTCATATTTTGATTTTAGATTCTTTTATGCTTAGACATCTAAATTCCATATTTTAAAAACTCGACTTCTTTAAATTCTTTCAAATTTTGGGTTCAAATTTTGAATTTAATTTCTATTGCCTAAAAATCCAACTTTCAACATTAAATTGATGCCTAGAAATTCGAATAGCTATTTACTTGATGGTTCGGATATGGTCATTTAATTGATGTCCTTGAATTTGAAATATCATCGTTTTACTTCATCTTTTAAATTTTAATCTTTTAAATTTTAAATTGATTTTTACTTATTTCTTAAATATTCAAAATTTTAAAGTTTTATATTAGCTTCAAAATACTTGATGTTTTTATTTGGTTTTCATATTTTGATTTTAGATATTTTTTATGCTTACAAATCTAAATTTCATATTTTAGAAACTCAACTTCTTTTAATTCCTTCAAATTTTGGGATATAAATTTCAAATTTAATTTCTATTGCCTAAAAATCCAAGTTCCAAAATTAAATTGATGCCTAGAAATCCGAATAGCTATTTACTTGATTGTTCGGATATGGTCATTTAATTGATGTCTTGGAATTTGGAATATCATCGTTTACTTCATCCTTTAAATTTTAAATTGATTTTAAATTATTTCTTAAATATTCGGAATTTAAAAGTTTTATGTTAGCTTCAAAATACTTGATGTTCTTATTTGGTTTTCACATTTTGATTTTAGATTTTTTTTTTCTGCTTATAAATCTAAATTTCATATTTTAGAAACTCGACTTCTTTTAATTCCTTCAAATTTTGGGATATAAATTTCAAATTTAATTTCTATTGCCTAAAAATCCAAGTTTCAACATTAAATTGATGCCTAGAAATCCAAATAGTTATTTACTTGATGGTTCGGATATGGTCATTTAATTGATGTCTTGGAATTTGGAATATCATCGTTTACTTCAACCTTTAAATTTTAAATTGATTTTAAATTATTTCTTAAATATTCGGAATTTCAAAGTTTTATGTTAGCTTCAAAATACTTGATGTTCTTATTTGGTTTTCACATTTTGATTTTAGATTTTTTTTTATGCTTACAAATCTAAATTTCATATTTTAGAAACTCGACTTCTTTTAATTCCTTCAAATTTTGGGATATAAATTTCAAATTTAATTTCTATTGCCTAAAAATCCAAGTTCCAACATTACATTGATGCCTAGAAATCCGAATAGCTATTTACTTGATGGTTCGGATATGGTCATTTAATTGATGTCTTGGAATTTGGAATATCATCGTTTTAATTCATCTTTTAAATTTTAAATTGGCTTTTACTTATTTCCTAAAAAAATGGAATTTAAAAGTTTTATTTTTGCTTTAAAATACTTGATTTCCTTATTTGGTGTTCAGATTTTGATTTCAGATATTTTTAATGCTTACAAATTTAAATTTCATATTTTAGAAACTCGACTTTTTTAAATCTTTTAAATTTTCGGTTTTAAATTTCAAATTTAATTCCTATTTTTTCAAATTGCCTAAAAACCCAAGTTCCAACATTAAATTGATGCCTAGAAATCCGAATAGTTATTTACTTGATGATTCAGATATGGTCATTTAATTGATGTCTTAGAATTTGGAATATCATCGTTTTACTTCATCTTTTAAATTATAAATTGATTTTTACTTATTTCCAAAAAAATTGGAATTTCAAAGTTTTATGTTATCTTTAAAATACTTGATGTCCTTATTTGGTTTTCATATTTTGATTTTAGATTCTTTTATGCTTAGACATCTAAATTCCATATTTTAAAAACTCGACTTCTTTAAATTTCTTCAAATTTTGTGTTTAAATTTTGAATTTAATTTCTATTGCCCAGAAATCCAAGTTTCAACATTAAATTGATGCCTAGAAATTTGAATAGCTATTTACTTGATGGTTCAGATATGATCATTTAATTGATGTCTTGTAATTTGAAATATCATCGTTTTACTTCATCTTTTAAATTTTAAATTGATTTTTACTTATTTCTTAAATATTCAGAATTTCAAAGTTTTATGTTACCTTTAAAATACTTGATGTTCTTATTTGGTTTTCACATTTTGATTTTAGATTTTTTTGATGCTTCCAATTCTAAATTTCATATTTTAGAAACTCGACTTCTTTTAATTCCTTTAAATTTTGGGATATAAATTTTAATTTTAATTTCTATTGTCTAAAAATCTAAGTTCCAACATTAAATTGATGCCTAGAAATCCGAATAGCTATTTACTTGATAGTTTGGATATGGTCATTTAATTGATGTTTTGGAAGTTGGAATATCATCGTTTTACTTCATCTTTTAATCTATAAATTGATTTTTACTTATTTCCAAAAAAATTCAGAATTTCAAAGTTTTATGTTAGCTTTAAAATACTTGATGTCCTTATTTGGTTTTCATATTTTGATTTTAGATTCTTTTATGCTTAGACATCTAAATTCCATATTTTAAAAACTCGACTTCTTTAAATTCTTTCAAATTTTGGGTTCAAATTTTGAATTTAATTTCTATTGCCTAAAAATCCAACTTTCAACATTAAATTGATGCCTAGAAATTCGAATAGCTATTTACTTGATGGTTCGGATATGGTCAATTAATTGATGTCCTTGAATTTGAAATATCATCGTTTTACTTCATCTTTTAAATTTTAATCTTTTAAATTTTAAATTGATTTTTACTTATTTCTTAAATATTCAAAATTTCAAAGTTTTATGTTAGCTTCAAAATACTTGATGTTTTTATTTGGTTTTCACATTTTGATTTTAGATATTTTTTATGCTTACAAATCTAAATTTCATATTTTAGAAACTCGACTTCTTTTAATTCCTTCAAATTTTGGGATATAAATTTCAAATTTAATTTCTATTGCCTAAAAATCCAAGTTTTAACATTAAATTGATGCCTAGAAATCCAAATAGATATTTACTTGATGGTTCGGATATGGTCATTTAATTGATGTCTTTGAATTTGGAATATCATCGTTTACTTCATCCTTTAAATTTTAAATTGATTTTAAATTATTTCTTAAATATTCAGAATTTCAAAGTTTTATGTTAGCTTCAAAATACTTGATGTTCTTATTTGGTTTTCACATTTTGATTTTAGATTTTTTTTTATGCTTACAAATCTAAATTTCATATTTTAGAAACTCGACTTCTTTTAAATGCCTTCAAATTTTGGGATATAAATTTCAAATTTAATTTCTATTGCCTAAAAATTCAAGTTCCAACATTACATTGATGCCTAGAAATCCGAATAGCTATTTACTTGATGGTTCGGATATGGTTATTTAATTGATGTCTTGGAATTTGGAATATCATCGTTTTAATTCATCTTTTAAATTTTAAATTGGTTTTTACTTCTTTCCTAAAAAATGGAATTTAAAAGTTTTATTTTTGCTTTAAAATACTTGATTTCCTTATTTGGTGTTCAGATTTTGATTTCAGATTTTTTTAATGCTTACAAATTTAAATTTCATATTTTAGAAACTCGACTTCTTTTAAATCTTTAAAATTTTCGGTTTTAAATTTCAAATTTAATTCCTATTTTTTCAAATTGCCTAAAAACCCAAGTTTCAACATTAAATTGATGCCTAGAAATCCGAATAGTTATTTACTTGATGATTCAGATATGGTCATTTAATTGATGTCTTGGAATTTGGAATATCATCGTTTTACTTCATCTTTTAAATTATAAATTGATTTTTACTTATTTCCAAAAAATTCAGAATTTCAAAGTTTTATGTTATCTTTAAAATACTTGATGTCCTTATTTGGTTTTCATATTTTGATTTTAGATTCTTTTATGCTTAGACATCTAAATTCAATATTTTAAAAACTCGACTTCTTTAAATTCCTTCAAATTTTGTGTTTTAAATTTTGAATTTAATTTCTATTGCCCAAAAATCCAAGTTTCAACATTAAATTGATGCATAGAAATTTGAATAGCTATTTACTTGATGGTTCGGATCTGATCATTTAATTGATGTCTTGTAATTTGAAATATCATCGTTTTACTTCATCTTTTAAATTTTAAATTGATTTTTACTTATTTCTTAAATATTCGGAATTTCAAAGTTTTATGTTACCTTTAAAATACTTGATGTTCTTATTTGGTTTTCACATTTTGATTTTAGATTTTTTTGATGCTTCCAAATCTAAATTTCATATTTTAGAAACTCGACTTCTTTTAATTTCTATAAATTTTGGGATATAAATTTTAATTTTAATTTCTATTGTCTAAAAATCCAAGTTCCAACATTAAATTGATGCCTAGAAATCCGAATAGCTATTTACTTGATAGTTTGGATATGGTCATTTAATTGATGTTTTGGAAGTTGGAATATCATCGTTTTACTTCATCTTTTAATCTATAAATTGATTTTTACTTATTTCCAAATAAATTCAGAATTTCAAAGTTTTATATTAGCTTTAAAATACTTGATGTCCTTATTTGGTTTTCATATTTTGATTTTAGATTCTTTTATGCTTAGACATCTAAATTTCATATTTTAAAAACTCGACTTCTTTAAATTCTTTCAAATTTTGGGTTCCAATTTTGAATTTAATTTCTATTGCCTAAAAATCCAACTTTCAACATTAAATTGATGCCTAGAAATTCGAATAGCTATTTACTTGATGGTTCGGATATGGTCAATTAATTGATGTCCTTGAATTTGAAATATCATCGTTTTACTTCATCTTTTAAATTTTAATCTTTTAAATTTTAAATTGATTTTTACTTATTTCTTAAATATTCAAAATTTCAAAGTTTTATGTTAGCTTCAAAATACTTGATGTTTTTATTTGGTTTTCACATTTTGATTTTAGATATTTTTTATGCTTACAAATCTAAATTTCATATTTTAGAAACTCGACTTCTTTTAATTCCTTCAAATTTTGGGATATAAATTTCAAATTTAATTTCTATTGCCTAAAAATCCAAGTTCCAACATTAAATTGATGCCTAGAAATTCGAATAGTTATTTACTTGATGGTTCGGATATGGTCATTTAATTGATGTCTTGGAATTTGGAATATCATCGTTTACTTCATCCTTTAAATTTTAAATTGATTTTAAATTATTTCTTAAATATTCGGAATTTAAAAGTTTTATGTTAGCTTCAAAATACTTGATGTTCTTATTTGGTTTTCACATTTTGATTTTAGATTTTTTTTTCTGCTTATAAATCTAAATTTCATATTTTAGAAACTCGACTTCTTTTAATTCCTTCAAATTTTGGGATATAAATTTCAAATTTAATTTCTATTGCCTAAAAATCCAAGTTCCAACATTAAATTGATGCCTGGAAATCCGAATAGCTATTTACTTGATGGTTCGGATATGGTCATTTAATTGATGTCTTGGAATTTGGAATATCATCGTTTTACTTCATCTTTTAAATTGATTTTTACTTATTTCTTAAATTTTGGAATTTAAAAGTTTTATGTTAGCTTCAAAATACTTGATGTTCTTATTTGGTTTTCACATTTTGATTTTAGATTTTTTTTTCTACTTACAAATCTAAATTTCATATTTTAGAAACTCGACTTCTTTTAATTCCTTCAAATTTTGGGATATAAATTTCAAATTTAATTTCTATTGCCTAAAAATCCAAGTTTTAACATTAAATTGATGCCTAGAAATCCAAATAGATATTTACTTGATGGTTCGGATATGGTCATTTAATTGATGTCTTGGAATTTGGAATATCATCGTTTACTTCATCCTTTAAATTTTAAATTGATTTTAAATTATTTCTTAAATATTCAGAATTTCAAAGTTTTATGTTAGCTTCAAAATACTTGATGTTCTTATTTGGTTTTCACATTTTGATTTTAGATTTTTTTTTATGCTTACAAATCTAAATTTCATATTTTAGAAACTCGACTTCTTTTAAATGCCTTCAAATTTTGGGATATAAATTTCAAATTTAATTTCTATTGCCTAAAAATTCAAGTTCCAACATTACATTGATGCCTAGAAATCCGAATAGCTATTTACTTGATGGTTCGGATATGGTTATTTAATTGATGTCTTGGAATTTGGAATATCATCGTTTTAATTCATCTTTTAAATTTTAAATTGGTTTTTACTTCTTTCCTAAAAAATGGAATTTAAAAGTTTTATTTTTGCTTTAAAATACTTGATTTCCTTATTTGGTGTTCAGATTTTGATTTCAGATTTTTTTAATGCTTACAAATTTAAATTTCATATTTTAGAAACTCGACTTCTTTTAAATCTTTTAAATTTTCGGTTTTAAATTTCAAATTTAATTCCTATTTTTTCAAATTGACTAAAAACCCAAGTTTCAACATTAAATTGATGCCTAGAAATCCGAATAGTTATTTACTTGATGATTCAGATATGGTCATTTAATTGATGTCTTGAAATTTGGAATATCATCGTTTTACTTCATCTTTTAAATTATAAATTGATTTTTACTTATTTCCAAAAAATTCGGAATTTCAAAGTTTTATGTTATCTTTAAAATACTTGATGTCCTTATTTGATTTTCATATTTTGATTTTAGATTCTTTTATGCTTAGACATCTAAATTCCATATTTTAAAAACTCGACTTCTTTAAATTCCTTCAAATTTTGTGTTTAAATTTTGAATTTAATTTCTATTGCCCAAAAATCCAAGTTTCAACATTAAATTGATGCTTAGAAATTTGAATAGTTATTTACTTGATGGTTCGGATATGATCATTTAATTGATGTCTTGTAATTTGAAATATCATCGTTTTACTTCATCTTTTAAATTTTAAATTGATTTTTACTTATTTCTTAACTATTCGGAATTTCAAAGTTTTATGTTACCTTTAAAATACTTGATGTTCTTATTTGGTTTTCACATTTTGATTTTAGATTTTTTTGATGCTTTCAAATCTAAATTTCATATTTTAAAAACTCGACTTCTTTTAATTCCTTTAAATTTTGGGATATAAATTTTAATTTTAATTTCTATTGTCTAAAAATCCAAGTTCTAACATTAAATTGATGCCTAGAAATCCGAATAGCTATTTACTTGATAGTTTGGATATGGTCATTTAATTGATGTTTTGGAAGTTGGAATATCATCGTTTTACTTCATCTTTTAATCTATAAATTGATTTTTACTTATTTCCAAAAAAATTCAGAATTTCAAAGTTTTATGTTAGCTTTAAAATACTTGATGTCCTTATTTGGTTTTCATATTTTGATTTTAGATTCTTTTATGCTTAGACATCTAAATTTCATATTTTAAAAACTCGACTTCTTTAAATTCTTTCAAATTTTGGGTTCAAATTTTGATTTTAATTTATATTGCCTAAAAATCCAACTTTCAACATTAAATTGATGCCTAGAAATTCGAATAGCTATTTACTTGATGGTTCGGATATGGTCATTTAATTGATGTCCTTGAATTTGAAATATCATCGTTTTACTTCATCTTTTAAATTTTAATCTTTTAAATTTTAAATTGATTTTTACTTATTTCTTAAATATTCAAAATTTCAAAGTTTTATATTAGCTTCAAAATACCTGATGTTCTTATTTGGTTTTGACATTTTGATTTTAGATATTTTTTATGCTTACAAATCTAAATTTCTTATTTTAGAAACTCGACTTCTTTTAATTCCTTCAAATTTTGGGATATAAATTTCAAATTTAATTTCTATTGCCTAAAAATCCAAGTTTCAACATTAAATTGATGCCTAGAAATCCGAATAGCTATTTACTTGATGGTTCGGATATGGTCATTTAATTGATGTCTTGGAATTTGGAATATCATCGTTTTACTTCATCTTTTAAATTTTAAATTGATTTTTACTTATTTCTTAAATTTTGGAATTTAAAAGTTTTATGTTAGCTTCAAAATACTTGATGTTCTTATTTGGTTTTCACATTTTGATTTTAGATTTTTTTTTCTGCTTACAAATCTAAATTTCATATTTTAGAAACTCGACTTCTTTTAATTCCTTCAAATTTTGGGATATAAACTTCAAATTTAATTTCTATTGCCTACAAATCCAAGTTTCAACATTAAATTGATGCCTAGAAATTTGAATAGCTATTTACTTGATGGTTCGGATATGGTCATTTAATTGATGTCTTGGAATTTGGAATATCATCGTTTACTTCATCCTTTAAATTTTAAATTGATTTTAAATTATTTCTTAAATATTCGGAATTTCAAAGTTTTATGTTAGCTTCAAAATACTTGATGTTCTTATTTGGTTTTCACATTTTGATTTTAGATTTTTTTTTATGCTTAAAAATCTAAATTTCATATTTTAGAAACTCGACTTCTTTTAATTCCTTCAAATTTTGGGATATAAATTTCAAATTTAATTTCTATTGCCTAAAAATCCAAGTTCCAACATTACATTGATGCCTAGAAATCCGAATAGCTATTTACTTGATGGTTCGGATATGGTCATTTAATTGATGTCTTGCAATTTGGAATATCATCGTTTTAATTCATCTTTTAAATTTTAAATTGGTTTTTACTTATTTCCTAAAAAAATGGAAATTAAAAGTTTTATTTTAGCTTTAAAATACTTGATTTCCTTATTTGGTGTTCAGATTTTTTTAATGCTTACAAATTTAAATTTCATATTTTAGAAACTCGACTTCTTTTAAATCTTTCAAATTTTCGGTTTTAAATTTCAAATTTAATTCCTATTTTTTCAAATTGCCTAAAAACCCAAGTTCCAACATTAAATTGATGCCTAGAAATCCGAATAGTTATTTACTTGATGGTTCAGATATGGTCATTTAATTGATGTCTTGGAATTTGGAATATCATCGTTTTACTTTATCTTTTAAATTATAAATTGATTTTTACTTATTTCCAAAAAATTCAGAATTTCAAAGTTTTATGTTATCTTTAAAATACTTGATGTCCTTATTTGGTTTTCATATTTTGATTTTAGATTCTTTTATGCTTAGACATCTAAATTCCATATTTTAAAAACTCGACTTCTTTAAATTCCTTCAAATTTTGTGTTTAAATTTTGAATTTAATTTCTATTGCCCAAAAATCCAAGTTTCAACATTAAATTGATGCCTAGAAATTTGAATAGCTATTTACTTGATGGTTCGGATATGATCATTTAATTGATGTCTTGTAATTTGAAATATCATCGTTTTACTTCATCTTTTAAATTTTAAATTGATTTTTACTTATTTCTTAAATATTCGGAATTTCAAGGCTGAGATGGAGAGGTCTAGAAGCAGTCAGTTAGAGCTGTGAGGGAGAGAATTGTAGGGTCACTGCTTGGTCATTGAGAGAATTGTAGCCCTTCATCCTAATCACTGATGAATTTGCTTCTGTAAGGCTTTCTGCCTATTTGTGAGAGTAGTTTACTCTTGCCAGAGACTAAGTGGAATATTCAGTATAAATCCCTTGGTTTCCCAAGTGCTGAGTGATTGTGTTTGTATTTGGCTGTGTGTTTGTGTAAGATTGCCATGGAATCCTTCTCTTCACCCTATCAGAAACGAGGTGCTGTTTGCATTGAGAAGGCATAAAGAGTGAACTTCCTACAACTCTGAAATTGTGCGAGGACAGGAAATACCTGAAGGATTCCTTTTGTTGTGAAGTCAAATGCAGTAGAGAGCTGTCCAGTGGAATCAATCCAATTGATAATCCGTTGTCTATGACTAACTAAAAAAAAAAGATCCTTAATAACTGCTTACAGGTTGCCTTCAAATGTAATAATTAGCTTAGGAGAGTTGTCCTTGTATTTCTCATGGTGTCTTAACAGTTAAAAATATAGAAAATCATATAAATTACTTATGATATCCCTCTGATGTTCGCAGTTGGGTGGCAAAATTTCTGTTGAGTTACAATTGTTACACAGATAAGTCTTGCAAGTTGCAGGTATGTATACACCAATGATGTGCAAGTATGTTGCTAGTGAAACATCAATATGCTACACATACAATACAAGCAAGGATCTAGTAGGTTATTGAAATTACAAACTACAATCAGTAGTATAATCAGTATTCTAATCAGTATGGGTTTGATCTAAATCTGAAGTACATACCTTGATTGTAATCCAGGCGGCTACCTCGGTAGTTACAAGAATCCCAGTACTCTCCAACAGAAAATATTGGCTTTGCAGCTTCAATATATTCCTTCACATACTTTGCTGAGTAACTAGATTGGCATTGAAGTTTGTGTTTATATTAGGGAATGGAATCACAAATAATACAAAACAGTATTTTACAGAGTCCAAGACAGTGTTTACCCTCTAACAAAATCAAAACGAAAATCTTGAAAACCAACATTGCGCATCCACCTCATCCAACCAATAAGATCTTTTCTAACGAAGTGTTGGGTGTGATCTACATTAGGAACGCCATTAAAATTATCACCTGTACTTCGGTTACCCTGAAAGGAAAAAGAAAGATGGATAAACGTATGTGAATTTGACTTCTCATTAAATCATCAAAGTACTAGCAAAGATCAGAACATGCAGGGAAAAAGCTAAACTAAGGGTGAGAATAAGAATGCTATGTTAAGCAAAATATGATATTGACAAGGAAAGAGTGAAAGCTACTTATGACAAGTATGGAAGGTAAGTTGAAAGATTTAATATTAGAACCACACCAGTCCACCGGTGCAAGATGTAACAGCATGTTCACTCCATGATAACGGAATTCCATCATAACGATTGTACATTCCACCATGACCCTTGGTTGTGCCAACACGATGATTTATTACAATATCTGCCATTGCTCTAACTTTATGCTGCTTCATTTTCTGAAGTAGACCTTTCAGAAGGTGCTCGGAACCATATGCACTATTTAGTGAATATAGGTTCTGCGGAAGGTAACCTAGAAAGAACCATATCCATGTCAAGTATAATATAGTTCATTAAGTGCATCTGGAAGGAAAGAGGAGTATAGCTAAATCACATAATGAGTAATAGAAAAATCAGCATCCCTTACCTTCAGGAGCTAGGGATTGAGATGCTGGTGGCAGCCATGCAGATGTAAACCCAGATTTTGCAATGTCAGGAAGCTTTCTATCTAAATTCCTCCACCAATCATGTTTGTGTGACTCCCAATTGAAAGCCTGTTAAACAACTTCATCAAAACAAAATTGCACAACCACCACAATCCATAAAGCAGTGTAGGCTACCTTAGGCTATCATAATCATCCAGCCCCTTACTCCACCTCTTCCTTATTGGGCGATCAAAATAAAAAATAAATATGATACAAGCATCAAGATCAAGAATCCTAATAAGAATAAAATTCAGCCAGCTAAATATGAAATTTGTTAGGAAAGTCATATTTGGAGGAGGGTGGATCAAGAACCTAGATCAGGACAAAGATTATTGATGTGAAGAATTAGAACCATCTTCAACCTATTGGCAATACAAAAATTTAACATCCAGAAGTACCTGAAGAAGGATTTCTTTTCCATTACGGACAGCTGCACCTGCAAAAATTCGCCAATATGACTTTGGTTGCAGTAAAAGTACATAATATTTATCCACAGATTTAAGTGGTTGACATGTGTATGAAATGAATATGCAACATTCTGCTTTGCTCCTTGTCACTTGGGTTTTCTCTCTTTGGAATTTATGTAAGCAGTTCTCTAAGTAACAATTGGTAATTGAAATGGACAACAAGTAGAACCACCCACAGGCCACAGTTTATCATAGTAAGTACTGAACCTGAGTTCTAGACAATATGCTCATTTCATATGTGACTTAATAATAATAAAAAAATCAATCTTTTGACTGAGCAATCTATAAGCACTTCCAAATAGTGATAGCTCTTTTATATTTATACTGAGAAACTTTAATTCGTAGACACATTAGCAGAAATGTCACTGACTCTATAACTGATTTCAGTATTATATGATAGGAGAGCATACCAACATCAGCTTGCTGATTGTAGTCGTCAATATTCTGCCATGTTGAGCAAACAAAATCAGAAGATAAGAAGACCTGGGAAAATCATTGGAACATACTAAAAGAGAATCAAAAGATTCAAAGTGTAACTGTAGCAATACATACATTGGTTGTATGGCCCATGTTGAACCAAAATATAATGATTAACAATCGAACTCAAATGAACTCCTCCAACTGTAGCACAAGCAATTCCGCAATCTGTCACAATACAGTAGGATAATTATCACCAAAGTAAATAACATCACCAACACAACCTTAGTCATTATATCTCAATAACAACCAACAAAGCACTGAACAAAGTTAACATTATACTCGCAAGGGAACAACAGAAGACAGATTACAATTTTACTCCTCTTGAATGTATATATACACACCAACAATAAGAAGCAAAGAACACGAAAAGCAGCTCAGCACTGGGAATTTCCACATTGATGTCCTTATTTGGTTTTCATATTTTGATTTTAGATTCTTTTATGCTTAGACATCTAAATTCCATATTTTAAAAACTCGACTTCTTTAAATTCTTTCAAATTTTGGGTTTAAATTTTGAATTTAATTTCTATTGCCTAAAAATCCAACTTTCAACATTAAATTGATGCCTAGAAATTCGAATAGCTATTTACTTGATGGTTCGGATATGGTCATTTAATTGATGTCCTTGAATTTGAAATATCATCGTTTTACTTCATCTTTTAAATTTTAAATTTTAAATTGATTTTTACTTATTTCTTAAATATTCAAAATTTCAAAGTTTTATGTTAGCTTCAAATACTTGATGTTCTTATTTGGTTTTCACATTTTGATTTTAGATTTTTTTTTATGCTTACAAATCTAAATTTCATATTTTAGAAACTCGACTTCTTTTAATTCCTTCAAATTTTGAGATATAAATTTCAAATTTAATTTCTATTGCCTAAAAATCCAAGTTCCAACATTACATTGATGCCTAGAAATCCGAATAGCTATTTACTTGATGGTTCGGATATGGTCATTTAATTGATGTCTTGAAATTTGGAATATCATCGTTTTAATTCATCTTTTAAATTTTAAATTGGTTTTTACTTATTTCCTAAAAAAATGGAATTTAAAAGTTTTATTTTAGCTTTAAAATACTTGATTTCTTTATTTGGTGTTCAGATTTTGATTTCAGATTTTTTTAATGCTTACAAATTTAAATTTCATATTTTAGAAACTCGACTTCTTTTAAATCTTTCAAATTTTCGGTTTTAAATTGCAAATTTAATTCCTATTTTTTCAAATTGCCTAAAAACCCAAGTTCCAATATTAAATTGATGCCTAAAAATCCGAATAGTTATTTACTTGATGGTTCAGATATGGTCATTTAATTGATGTCTTGGAATTTGGAATATCATCGTTTTAGTTCATCTTTTAAATTATAAATTGATTGATTTTTACTTGTTTACAAAAAATTCGGAATTTCAAAGTTTTATGTTAGCTTTTAAAATACTTGATGTCCTTATTTGGTTTTCATATTTTGATTTTAGATTCTGTTATGCTTAGACATCTAAATTTCATATTTTAAAAACTCGACTTTTTTAAATTCCTTCAAATTTTGGGTTTAAATTGCAAATTTAATTTCTATTGCCTAAAAATCCAAGTTCCAACATTAAATTGATGCCTAGAAATTCGAATAGCTATTTACTTGATGGTTCAGATATGGTTATTTAATTGATGTTTTGGAATTTATAATATCGTCGTTTTAATTCATCTTTTAAATTTTAAATTTATTTTTACTTATTTCTTAAATATTCAGAATTTCAAAGTTTTATGTTAGCTTCAAAATACTTGATGTCCATATTTGGTTTTCATATTTTGATTTCAAATTTTTTTGATGCTTACAAATTTAAATTTCATATTTTAGAACACGACTTCTTTTAAATCTTTCAAATTTTCTGTTTTAAATTTCAATTTAATTCCTATTGCCTAAAAACCCAAGTTCCAATTCTAAATTGATGTCTAGAAATTCGAATATATATTTACTTGATGGTTCGGATATGATCATTTAATTGATGTCTTGGAATTTAGAATATCATCGTTTTAATTCATCTTTTAAATTGATTTTTGCTTATTTCTTAAACATCCGGAATTTCAAAGTTTTATGTTATCTTTTAAATACTTGATGTCCTTATTTGGTTTTCATATTTTGATTTTAGATTTTTTTGATGTTTACAAATCTAAATTTCATATTTTAGAAACTCGACTTCTTTTAATTCTTTCAATTTTTGGGATTTAAAATTTGAATTTAATTACTATACCCAATTTTCAACATTAAATTGATGCCTAAAAATTCGAATAGCTATTTACTTGATGGTTCGGATATGTTCATTTAATTGATGTCTTGGAATTTGAAATATCATCGTTTTACTTCATCTTTTAAATTTTAAATTGGTTTTTACTTATTTCCCAAAAATTTGGAATTTTAGATTTTTTTATTGCTTACAAATCTAAATTTCATATTTTATAAACTCGACCTTTTTTTTAATTCCTTCAAATTTTGGGTTATAAATTTCGAATTTAATTCCTATTTTTTCATATTGCCTAAAAATTCAATTTCCAACACTAAATTGATGTCTACAAATCTGAATTGCTATTTTCTTGATGCTTCAGATATGGTCCTTTAATTGATGATTTGTAATTTGGAATATCATCGTTTTACTTCATCTTTTTAAATTTTAATTTAATTTTTACTTATTGCCTAAAATTTTGGAATTTCAATGTTTTATTTTAACTAAAAAATACTTGATGTCCTTATTTGGTTTTCATATTTTGATTTTAGATTTTTTTATGCTCACAAATCTAAATTCCATATTTAAAAACTCGACTTCTTTTAATTCATTCAAATTTTGGGTTTTGAATTTCGAATTTAATTCCTATTTTTTCATATTGCCTAAAAATCCAAGCACCAACATTAAACTGATGCCTAGAAATCCGAATAGTTATTACTGGATGTTTCGAATATGGTCATTTGATTGATGTCTTAGAATTTGGAATATCACCGTTTTTACTTCATCTTTTAAATTTGAATTCAATTTACCTATTGCCTAAAAGTTCTGAATTTCATAATTTTACTTTAGCTTTGAAATACTTGATGTCTTTATTTTGTTTTCATATTTTGATTTTAGATTTTTTTTAATGTTTACAAATCTTAATTTTATATTTTAGAAACTCGAGTTCTTTTAATTTTTCAAATTTTGGGTTTTAAATTTTGAAGTTAATTCATATTTCTTCATATTGCCTAAAAATACATGTTCCAACATTAAATTGATGCCTAAAATCAGAATAGCTATTTACTTGATGTTTCAGATATGGTCATTTAATTGATGTCTTGGAATTTGGAATACCATCGTTTTACTTCATCTTTTAATTCTAATTTAATTTTTACTTATTGCCTAAATATTCGGAATTTCATAGTTTTATTTTAGCTTTAAAATACTTCATGTCCTTATTTAGTTTTCGTATTTTGATTTTAGATTTTTTTGATGCTTACAAATCTAAATTCAACATTTTAGAAACTCGATTTTTTTCCCTTAAATTTTGGGTTTTAAATTTCTAATTTAATTCATACTTTTTCATATTGCCTAAAAATTCAAGTTCCAACATTAAATTGACCAGTTAACGTAGAGACCATCCATTGATCACCCATGTTGATGGTCAACTCATTTATTTGACACATGTTCATTTATATGAAGGATGAAGTTGGGCTTTGGGCTTGATGGGCACCTTGTATAGTTATTTTCTTCTCACCTAAGAGAGGCGTTCTTGCGGGAAGAATAATTCTCACCCGAGTGTCCTATATATATGTAGGGAATGTATCATATAAGAACCATTAGTTATGAGAGAATTAAGAACAATTTATAGTCATCCAGATCCGAGAAACGTGTGGTCTAGATTAGACTTTCATTAAAGGGGCAAAAAAACAACCGTGTCGATTTTCTGTCTTATTATATGCGAATTTTTGGTTAAAAAATTCCCGCCCGTCTCATTGTGAACATATTTTTGATATTCATCACTTTTGTCCTTAAATAATCACCATTTTCACGCCTAGATGTCAACAATTTGTATACATGTTCATCACTTTTTATTGTGAATATTTTTTCGATGTTCATCACTCATGTCCTTGGATATTCACCATTTTCATGTCCAAATATTCACCACTTTCATACCTAGATGTTTATCAATTTTTTGTACATGCATGTTTATCGCTTTTTTCTTATAAGTGCATCATTTTTCGATTTCATCACTTTTTTTCTTAGATGTTCACCACTTTTGTACGTACTAAGACGTTCATCATTTTTTTATGAATGTATGTTCGTCGCTTTTTTCTTACACGCTCATCAACTTTCGTTGTGAACATGTCTTAGATGTTTATCACTTCTATGCATAGATGTTCACCACGTTTATGCCCAGATTTTCATTACCTTTATGCCTAGATGTTCATCGTTTTTATGCATGCATGTTCATTACGTTTTTCATATATGTTCATTACTCTTACGCCTATATGTTTATCACTTTTCATGTCTATATGTGCATCACTTGTTTATACACATATGTGCATCATTTTATGCTTATAGTTATATGTGTTTCACAAAACACATCCAAGGAAAAAAATCTTGTTTCTTACTTTTGACTTAACATATCAAAGACTATTAATTTGTGTCTTATACATGAATATAAAATGTTAATTTTTATAAAATATAAGAGTTTTGAAATCACAAATACAAGCATAGAGACACTATTAATTTATGTATATATTAGTTGTAAGGTGATGAACATTGTGATGAATATTTACGATAAAATGTTATAAAATATAAGTTTTTTGCTTGGCTGTTCTTCAGTTATCATTGTAAGTCCCTTTGTACAGTTTTCTTTCTTTATGCAATAAACAGTCCCTGTTTTCACAATAGTCCCAGTATTGTGATCTTGTTTGTTCTAGGCGTGTTCATATTTTCAAAGTTTTGATCCTTTTGGCCAACTTGGTATCAGAGCCTTCTGTTTATAATCTCCTTACTATTCATCATCATTTTCATTATCGTGTTTCTTTTTTACTATTTTAAAGTATTAATCTAGTCTCTGGGCACAGTGTTTGGTTTAGTCCCGTAAGATCCGATTGATCAGCCTTTATGATAGGTGGTCCCGATGGATGGTCCCACTGTTATGAGCCCTAGATTAAACCTTTAAGCTATAGTAAACCTTTAACCCTATTAGTGAAAGTCATGACTGAAAGGGCAAGAAGACTATTCAGGCGTGGTTCAGGTAGCAATTCTGGACAAATCGTTCATAGCAATGAGAACATGTATACCTTAGACCTAGACAATATCCAAGACTGGACTATCCCAGACAATCCTCAATCTGTTTACAGATCGGGAATTATGGATATGTTCCATGCAAACTGCATCAAGCATCAAGAAGAAACCATTAGTCTTACCAAAGATCAACAGTCTCTTAGACTTCTCAATCCTATAACCATTCAGAGTTACTTAAGAAAAGGTTATAGATTTTTGCATATAGGATTAGTTCAAATAGCATTAAAACCTTTGCATAGAAAAGGAATTGATTCTCCTGTCTTCCTAGCCTTGAGAGATGACAGATTCATCACTTACAAGGATTCCATCCTTGCCTTAGTCCAATCCAATATCTGTAATGGTCCTTTGTTTTTTAATTGTTCTCCCAACTTCTCTGTTGATTTAACAGACCCTAGGATTTGTCAAACTCTTATCCTAGATATCAAAATGCTAAACAATAACTGTAAACAATTCACTAAGAATTTTGCCGTTATTTTTAGACTTCATTTTAAACTCATGAGCGCCTTAACTGACCCTAAGTGCAGCTTAGCCCCTCTAGCTCAGGGAGAAACCGTTCTTCTTCAATTAGAAGCAGAAAAGTCATGCACCTTTACCCCTAAGACCATCAAATGGAAAGACATAACTATTCCTGAAACCTTAGAGGTCGACAACGATAATCCTCCTAGGAACATGGAACAGCAAGAGATTTCTCAGATCATCGAAGAAATCGATGGTAGAATTCTCATCAGATTCAACTCTTCTAGAGAAAATTCTGCCAATAAACCCCCTTTGATTCCTGGCAGAAATTCTATCCATGATCCCTTCTATTCTATTAGAAGTGAATTTTCAGGATCTTTGAGAAATGACCATCTCAGAAATGATCGTGTCAATTATGAAGATCCTTTACCTAGAATCATCCCTCAAAATGATACAGAGTCAACCGGTGGTCACTCACCGACCTCCATTGACAGACACATCTTTTCCTCTGTCAACGTTCTTTCCAAAACTGATTTTATCATTGACAAAGATTACCTTAGAAATGACTTTGGTAGCCCCAAGAATGATAAAAAGAAAAGATGGTTCATGAGTATAGACAAAGAATGTAGAGACCATATTAGAGAAGAATGGTATGAAGAAATGAATAGACTTCAGACTAATATTCTCTTTTTCAAATGGTTCTCCATATACTTGTCCAGAAAAGGAATCAAAGACCCTTTTCACCTATCTTTTCTTGAAGTTCAAAATAGAATCACTAGAACCTGGAAACTTCTTCCAACGGGCTCTAGTACCTCTGTTCATCCTCCTCTCAAAGGAATTATTCTCAGTAATGAGAATGAAGAGATTAAGGCTGAACCCTTCAAAAAGGGTAGAACTGATGCGGATAATAGCCCTGTAAATCTTAGAGATATTAAAAAGATTTACAATCAGAACAACTACTCTAACCAGATCCTTCATACCATTGTCGAACAGATAGACCAAGTTCACTTGGGAATCGACAAAGGATGTAAATCTCCTAGGTTTCCTAGAGATGTATCTAAACCCAACTTTCAATCTGAAAGTATCCCTAGCAATCTTTTGAGAAACATAAATCTCAATCCTCCTAACCTGCTTGAAAGAATCTCCCAGAAAATAGATGCTTTCCAAGCCTCAACTTCTCAAAGAATTGATGCGATCCATGCATCAAACTCTGGGGTTAAACCCCATACTCCTATCAACCCGGCAAACTTAAACTGCTTAAAAGCGTCTTGTAAAAGCAGTTGTAATGATAACTCCTGCACAGATCAGAATAACCCCAGTACTACTGAATCAAGTACTGAAGGTGAGTCTGATAAAAAGAGCAATCACATAGAGTCAGAATTACCAGAGATCAACAGACTCAGAAGAAGAAGAAACAGATCTCAACATTTTACCAAAATATTTGGAAACTCTGACACTAGAAATTATTATAATAGACCAACTCCTCCAGATCTTCAGTATGAAGAAAGAGCTAAGTTCAGAACCACTAATTACAGTGGTACATCCATCTACGAATGGAACATAGATGGAAAGTCTGAAGGAGAGATTTTAAATACTCTCCAAGAAATGGGAATGGCCAAGGTTGCCTATAGAACCCATGATCAAACAGACAAAACTGCAGCATGCCTTATAATCCAAGGATTCACAGGGCAGTTAAAACATTGGTGGGATAACGCTACTAGTCTTCAGCAAAAAATGGAAATTTTAGATGCAACTATTTCCAGTGAAGATGAAAATGGTAGAATCACCACAGAGCAAAACTCGTGTGCCCAGCTTATATATGCTATTAGCATGTATTTCATCGGCAATCCTAAGGAGAAACTTGAAGCTAACAAGTTCACCCTAACTAACCTTAATTGTCCAACCTTAAGTGACTATAGGTGGTACAAAGATGTATTTTTAACCTATGTCCTTAAAAGACCAGACTGTAATGAGCCTTTCTGGAAAGAAAGATTCGTTGCTGGCCTACCTTCCTTATTTGCTAAACGCATCATAGCCAAGCTCAAAGAAAACATTGGAACAAAAGATATTCCATGGAAAGAGATCACTTATGGTCAGCTTGGGGCATTTATCAAAAAAGAAGGATTAGCATTATACACTGAACTTAAAATTCAGACAAAATACGGGGGAGAAAAGGGTAAATCCAGAAGAGAAATGGGAAACTTATGCGAAGCCTTTGGCATGGAAAAAATCCAAGCCCCTTCTAGAGCTAGAATGGATAAGTCTTTCAGAAGAAAAAAGGACTTCTCCAAACGCTTTAGAAAACACAGATCTAACCCTGCTAAGCCTGAAAGATCTTATAAACCCAGATTCAGGCCCAGCCCTAGTAAAAAGATCATTTGTTACAAGTGTCGCAAACCAGGACACAAAGCTGACGTTTGTCCTCTTAAACAAAGGATCAACGAGTTAGCTAAAAACAACCCCTGTCTCAAAAAAGAATTAGAAGAAATTCTTCTCAATAACACTGATCATTCTTCTAGCAATGAAGGTCTCTATGAACTAGATTATAATGCTTCCTCTAGTTCTGACAATGATCAACCTCAGCAATTTTGC
Organism: Rheum nobile; assembly: GCA_027886185.1. Taxonomy (NCBI): domain Eukaryota; kingdom Viridiplantae; phylum Streptophyta; class Magnoliopsida; order Caryophyllales; family Polygonaceae; genus Rheum; species Rheum nobile. Next base: position 1,265,952 of record WOAB01000500.1, on the reverse strand, counting down.
AACGTTATCACTAAGGCCGACAGAGAAGAAGCCTTATTTGACCTCATAAACCAAATTCTTGACCCTCAAACCAAGCATGATTATTTCATGAAACTCAAAGATCTCATTTTCAAAGAGCAAAAACCTGCTCTGGAAAAACCTTTTAGCATTTCAAAACTCTTTGAGAACAAACCTTGCACCAGTCTCCTTGGCACACAGGTTACCACCAAAGAACTTCAAACTGAGGTTAACAGACTCAAAAGGGAAGTCAAAGATCTCCAGGAATATGTTAGGATCAGAAATCCTATTAACCTTGAGATAGAAACCAGAATTACCCTACTTGAATCTAGATTTGAATCAAGTAACAGTAATCATTCCTCTCATAGGTCCAGAAGCAGTTCTAGAAACTCTTCTCCTAGCAACCACTCTGATGATTTGTTCGTTGCATCCCTAGAAAAAATGAATTTTCAAAAATGGTACTGCCCTATCAGAATCAAAATAAACACTTTCATTCTTGACATTGTCGCTCTTCTCGACAGCGGAGCTAATCTCAACTGCATAAGAGAAGGCCTCGTACCTTCCAAGTATTTCGAGAAAACCAATGAAAGACTCCTTAACGCAAGTGGCGTCAAAATGCAATTAAACTTCAAGATTCCTGAAGCTTCTATTTGCAGCAATGGCTACTGCCTCTCGAACTCATTTGTTCTTGTTAGAGACCTCACCCAAGAAGTCATTCTAGGAACCCCCTTTCTAACTCAACTATATCCCTTCACTGTCACTAGAAGTGGTATCCATGCTGATATCTTGGGGAAAAAGTTAGACTTCAAATTCCTAGATCCTATTAAAACCAAAGATCTTGATCTCCTTCAATCTGTCTCCATCAAGAAACATCTTAATCTCATCGATCATAAGAAAACCTTCATCAGAGATTTAACTGAGGAAATTGCTTCCTTAAAAATCGAAGAGAAACTTCATTGTCCCCTTTTGCAAACTAGAATCAGTAATCTGGAAAAATCCTTCAAAAATCAAGTTTGCTCTGAAGCCCTAATGCTTTCTGGGATCGCAAACAACACCATGTCTCCCTCCCCTATGAAAAAACTTTCAACGAGAGGGATATTCCTACCAAAGCCAGACCCATTCAAATGAATAAAGAATTGCTAGAAATCTGCAAAAAAGAGATAGACTCCTTATTAAGTAAAAAACTTATAAGGAAATCCCAATCTCCTTGGAGTTGTGCTGCCTTCTATGTTATGAATGCAGCAGAAAAAGAAAGAGGTGTTCCCAGGTTGGTCATCAACTACAAACCTCTCAACACTGTTTTACAATGGATTAGGTATCCTATTCCCAATAAAAGAGATCTGCTTAACAGACTCTTTGAAGCAAAGATTTTCTCCAAATTCGATATGAAGAGCGGTTACTGGCAGATTCAGATAACCGAAGCAGACAAATACAAGACTGCTTTCACGGTCCCTTTTGGGCATTATGAATGGAATGTCATGCCATTCGGCCTCAAAAATGCCCCTTCAGAATATCAAAGGATAATGAATGAAATTCTTAACCCTTACTCTAACTTTCTCATTGTCTACATCGACGACATTCTCATATACTCCAAATCCTTAGATGAACATTTCAAACATTTAAATACCTTTCTTTACGTCATCAAAAAAAATGGTTTAGTTTTATCCATGACCAAGATGAAACTCTTCCACACCAAGATCAGATTTCTTGGCCATGATATCCATCAGCAAACCATCAAACCCATTCATAGGAGCATTGAATTTGCTAACAAATTCCCTGATGAAATTAAAGACAAAACCCAGCTTCAAAGGTTTTTAGGATGTCTTAATTACATCTCGGACTTCTTCCCTAACCTTAGGAAACTTTGCATTCCTCTGTTCCTTTGACTCAAGAAAAATCCTCCTCCTTGGGGTCCAGAACAGACCAAAGCTGTCAGAATTATCAAAAGCAAAGTTCAACAACTTCCCTGCATAGGCATTCCTCAACCTAAAGCCTTTATGATTGTTGAGACTGACGCCTCTGACCTAGGATTTGGTGGCATCTTAAAACAAAGATTAGAAATAGATAAGCCAGAGCAATTAGTCAGATTTTACTCTGGATGTTGGACAGGTCCTCAAAAGAATTACAGCACTGTCAAGAAAGAAATCCTTGCCATTGTTGCCTGTATTTCTAAGTTTCAAGATGACCTTTACAACAAAACTTTTCTCCTTAGAGTCGATTGTAAATCGGCAAATTTTTTTTTGCAAAAGGACGTTCTTAACATTGTCTCAAAACAAATTTTCGCCAGATGGCAAGCCATACTTTCAGTATTTGATTTCGAAATAGAATTCATTAAAGGAGAACATAACTCCTTACCTGATTTTCTTACAAGAGAATTTTTGCAGGGAAAATCAAGCATTTAAATGTCTCATTTCCCTCATCTCAAAATCTTTCAAGATCTTCAAAAAGAATGTTTAGCATCCTGCGGTGTTTTTAATAGCCTTCTGGATCTCAAAAGAATTTTAGCAACAGACTACGATTCTGAAGACTCAAAAAACCTAGACATTTGCATAGCAAAAATTTGGCTTCAACGTAACAGATCTGCAGCCAGAAGAATGATGGCCTCTAAGGTATTAACCTCTAATCTACATTTCTGACAATACTCCTCTGTTTTCAGAAATGGCGGGGAGAGGAAACTCTCGGAAGCAAACCCCGACGGATTACCTCCCAGCAAAAGGCACTGGCGAACTAGTCCCGGTTCATAACCAGTTTCAAAGTTTATCTCAATATCCAATCCTCTCAAAGACCTCAAGTCCAAAGACCCCACAGAAAAAAGAGTCAGTAACAAAGTCCAAATCAAAAGTCTTTCATAAATACTTCATCAAACAATCACCCTTTGAAGATTTATGTTTAACCAAAGAGTTTGTAACTCACGAACCCAAAGAGTTCGAACCCTTTATCAAAAGCCTCTTTTCTCAAGATTTCCAATGGTTCCCCACAGAGCCAGTCAAAACCCAAAAGTTCTACGAATTCATTTTGGTAGACTCTCTTTCAACAGAAATCTCCCATACCAGAGATGAAAAAGATCCAAACCTTATACTTTTTTCAAAGTGTAAGATCCTCAAAATAATCTCTAGAGAACAATGGGGTGATCCCACATCACAAAAACAATTTTCTATTTCTTTCTATCCAAAAGGATACTCATATTTTGACTATCGCATGACATGGTCGAAAGCATTTCTTATCAGACCCTTCAACCACTCATGGTTCTTCTTTTTTGATAAAGATTGCCCAGATCAAATACCAATCTGGTTCTACTCATGGTGGAGCCTTTTTGGCCCTGTCGCTGAAATTTATCCAGAACCCATTAAACTTGCCTATGACTATTTCAACAAGCATTGCTTTTGGCAAGAATATGTCAAACCAGTCCACTTCCACAAAAACACTGGCATCGCCTGGATCTTCTGTTGGATCTATGATCTCCGACAGATCCTTCCTAAACCACTTCCATTCTCTCTTTGTAGATTTTACAAAGTCAGATGGTGGGAAAAGTTTGACCTAGACCTTGTAACCCTTGATAAGATTAAACTTCTTATCCAATCAAAAAAGATATCTCAAACTCCTCAAAAAACCCCTACAGTACACCCAACAGGCATTCCTGTGGCATCATCTTCCCAGTCACCTTTACCATTGTCTGCAGCCCAGCAGAAAGAATGGCAAGAATTTCAAGACTTCAAAAAATATCAAGAAAGATTGGCAGCCCATTCAGGCCGCGAGCAAATCAAGTCCATAACAATCAAAGAAGACCAGCCAAAAACATAAAGCAAGAAGTCATGGTACGAAAAGGTCCAAGAAGAAGAAGATCTGGCAAGTTCCTCAATTCAGAATCAAGAAGTAGACTTTGATCCTTTTGAAGAGTTTGCTCAAGACCCATATGCCTAATCGGATCAAAAGACCTCACTCTCCTCAAAGTCCAGCAAGAGAATCGGCCCAAATTATCCCGGCCCAATCATCACAGCATAAAAAGCCCAACAAATGTCATTTTCTGAAGATACTCTTGGCCGACAAAGACCATCTGTAAAAGCAGAAGGCACAAGACTCCACTCAGCAAAAGCAAAAGAAGACACAAGACTTCTACAGCAAAAGCAAAACCCACTCAAAACAGAACCAACGCACTAATTTTGCACTGTATACAAGAATAGTTGTACGGCGCCTTAATAGTGCTCTCAAATAGTTCTTTTTCATTTCTTATTTAAACTGAAGTCCTTCATTGTTTGAAGGCACGCAAAAACTCTCTCTCTCTCTCTCTTTATTTCTCATCCTCTTAATTTAAGTTTTTTGCTTGGTTGTTCTTTAGTTATCATTGTAAGTCCCTTTGTACAGTTTTCTTTCTTTATGCAATAAACAGTCCCTGTTTTCACAATAGTCCCAGTATTAAGAACAATTTATAGTCATCCAGATCCGAGAAACGTGTGGTCTAGATTAGACTTTCATTAAAGGGGCAAAAAAACAACCGTGTCGATTTTCTGTCTTATTATATGCGAATTTTTGGTTAAAAAATTCCTGCGCGTCTCATTGTGAACATATTTTTGATATTCATCACTTTTGTCCTTAAATAATCACCATTTTCACGCCTAGATGTCAACAATTTGTATACATGTTCATCACTTTTATTGTGAACATTTTTTCGATGTTCATCACTCATGTCCTTGGATATTCACCATTTTCATGTCCAAATATTCACCACTTTCATACCTAGATGTTTATCAATTTTTTATACATGCATGTTTATCGTTTTTTTCTTATAAGTGCATCATTTTTCGATTTCATCACTTTTTTTCTTAGATGTTCACCACTTTTGTACGTACTAAGACGTTCATCATTTTTTTATGAATGTATGTTCGTCGCTTTTTTCTCACACGCTCATCAACTTTCGTTGTGAACATGTCTTAGATGTTTATCACTTCTATGCATAGATGTTCACCACGTTTATGCCCAGATTTTCATTACCTTTATGCCTAGATGTTCATCGTTTTTATGCATGCATGTTCATTACGTTTTTCATATATGTTCATTACTCTTACGCCTATATGTTTATCACTTTTCATGTCTATATGTGCATCACTTGTTTATACACATATGTGCATCATTTTATGCTTATAGTTATATGTGTTTCACAAAACACATCCAAGGAAAAAAATCTTGTTTCTTACTTTTGACTTAACATATCAAAGATTATTAATTTGTGTCTTATACATGAATATAAAATGTTAATTTTTATAAAATATAAGAGTTTTGAAATCACAAATACAAGCATAGAGACACTATTAATTTATGTATATATTAGTTGTAAGGTGATGAACATGTTATTAATTGAACGATTGGGTATTTGGCGAAAACAAAAACTCGGGGGTACCGCGCGAAATAGGTGAATTTTGGGACACCTTGCGAATTTCGCCTTACCTCAGGGGTACCGGGAAAAAAATCAAAAGAAAAATCAACTCAAGGAGCAATAGAGAGGAAATTATGCAGATGAAAAGACAAAATGAAGATCGTCACCATCCTTTGATATAAATCATTAAATCCATAGCACAACAATCGCATACTAAAGACAACTTGTTGCCTCTACATTTAAGAGATCTTAAATATTGAACAATAGAGAAAATATATTTGAAATAAAAAAGCACCTGACCTATCACAAACTTATAATTAGAAGATCAACCTAAAATCAAAATGAAGTGAATTAATGATGCGCTCTTGCTGCCCAACTCTATCCAAGACGGTAGCAACTTTAGAAGTTGCCTGTTGATTATGCATTTAGAGCTCAACTTTAAATTGTTCCAGAAACTCACAATAGAAGAACTCAATGACTTCAGTTGCAATAGAGGTAGACATGTATTAAAAATAAACTAATGAGTCCGGATGGCAAGATTAAAAAGTATTGGTTACTACCTTCAATTCACTTTCCTTGTTATTAATCTAATTTGAAAGACTGTGCACTAGGTTATAGAGCTAAACATTATGCCCTACTAATCCATTTATATCATGAAAGGTTATATGTGTATAATCTATTATAAGGGCACCAAAGATCCAATGATAATTTACGTTATGAAAACATGGAAATGAGATACCAAGTGCTCCAAAATCACTATTTCAGCATCAACCTCCACATTTACATCCATCATCATTGAAGCTACATTAATCTCAACATGTCCATTACGAGCATATCCATAAGACCATAACGTAATTGTATGTCTTGACATTCTTTTAGAAGAACCATCAACTGATATTACTGTACCAGATATAAGTTAGAGCAAACCATCTGCTACATCAATTGCAAGTAATAATTGTGAATCAACTTTAGTTCCATTATATCATGATTAGTAGCATTTTCTTAGAAACCCGTACAAAATAAGATCACTAATCAGCTTAGTGAAATAACACATCAAACTCCAAAACACATCAAGTTGGATATACTCTATATTAAGGGGATTTGATTAAAAAAAAAAAGAGCTCATGAAAATCTCCTTGTTTTGAGCATAAACCACACTATGAATAAGGTACTTGTTGTGAATTAAATCCAAAGCTCTGCAACTAAATGTTTTACACCATCAACCGAATTTTACATCAGATTACAAACCCTAGAAAGCAAAAGTTTTCCCAGCTCAATTTGTTTGCATTAGTTGCAAACCCACTTGCAAAATTCTTATAGCAAGAACCCCCAAAAGTGTAATATAATTGTAGTTGAGCTATCTAATATGAAGCCGGTTCAAAATCATGAGGAAAATTGAAAAATAAACCCCCAATGAAATATTGAAATAAAAAACAGAATTATGCAAGAAAGCCACAATCACGCACCTGGGCAACTATAAATTCCAATTACTCCAAGGAGATGATGAACACAAGCAAGCAATGTCCTTTAAATCGTTAACAGCTAGCTACAACACGCAGGAAACTATAAAGAACGGAATCCATTGAGAAAGATGGATAGAGAGATAGAAAGCACATAAACTCATATCCTAAAAAGAGATACAAGAAACAAACAACTTTTGAAATTTTCAATGAAGCCAACTACAATCATTCTAGAGGAACAAAATTATATTAAATGAATAGATCTATACCTATATATATATATATCTGTATATCTATTATACTATAAAAAGAGAAGTTCTCTTAGCTACAGTAAAATTCTTGTCCTATTCAAATAACATGGGTCATGCTAAAACCACTCTAAACAAACATAGACGTTTTTATCCTTGTTAACTTCGGTAAGGAAGGAGTCCAACATCAACATATATACATATGACGTTCCTTCATCTATATATTGAAGGAATTGTGTCCTTTAATCAAAGGTGCAATTACTGATTATGAAGTGGGACCATTTATGGAGATATTTAATCCAGTGATTTTAGGTAGTCATAGTGCTTTGCTAGAAGCCAACTATGATTTATAGACTATATGTTATAGAGTATGTCATAAAGTCTATTGCTATTGTTACCGGGTCCTACGAGGTCACACCCTTAGAGTTTAGACTGGATCAGGTTGTTGGGAGACATATTATATAAAGTATATAATATAAAGTTATATAAGATATAACTTGGGAGATAAGACTTGTTAATAATAAAGTGTTATTATTAATAATAAAAGAAATACTTATTTAGGAAATAAGATATCTACACATGTCAATATAAAAGGAGGGCTTTAAGGAAAAGTCCGTAACCCTAATTCACACCAAGAGTACGGTTGCCACCATCTCCCAAATCTCTCTTGTTCGCCTTGGATCCTCGCTCTAGCAACCGAGTCCTAGGTGATCCAGATTCAAGCTCGGGTGGACCAAATAGAGGAGTCACACGTGAGGCTCTATTCTCTCTATTCCAGCAGATTGAAACACGCATCAAGAGGTATTTGATTCTTCCTATCTATGATCTACTTGGTTTATGCATGAGATCCTTGGTTAGATGTTAGGAAATCGTTTCCTGAAATTCCGCTTTACGCATCTAAAATCCCTACAGTGGTATCAGTTGCCTCTTGCATAAATTGATTAGATCAAATTTAAAGTTTTAAATTTTGATGCATGTTCATAATTGTCTTGATTCAAATTAAGTGATAGATTGATATATAGGTTAATTTGCATGATTAAAATTTTGATTTTAATTGATTGGATTAGTAAGGTTGAAGAACTTTATGAACATATATACATATAAAATTGATCTACCCATACTTGATTTATATGTTTTAATTATGCAAGAGATATGATTTTTAGCATGTTTAAATCATTAGATGAAAATTTGATTTTCATAAGATAATTTTGAAACGATAGTTTTCAATCCCTGAAGCGAGAATTTTCAATCCTGAAGTAATATTTTCAAATCCCTGAAGTGATAGTTTTCAATCCCTGAAGTGACAATTTCAACCCCTAAAGTAACAGTTTAGTTTTTAATCCCTGAAGCGATAATTTTTGAAACGATAGTTTTTAATCCCTAAAGCGATAGTTTCGAAACGATAGTTTTCAATCCCTGAAGCGATAATTTTCAATCCATCTCCTTTTAATCCCTGAAGCAATAGTTTTTGAAACGATGGTTTTCAATCCCTGAAGTGATAGTTTTCGAAGCGATAGTTTCAATCCCTGAAGCGATAACTTTCAATCCATGTCCTTGAAGCGATAATTTTATTTCTCGAAAAGGATATGTTTATTCTAAATAGGATGTATTTACAAAGTAAATGATAAATGGATTCATCCCTGAAGATGATGTGTTTATAAGGATTATATCACCCAGTAGTGTGATGGATTTCATTCCCCGAAACGGATGACATATTAAAAATCTAATTGCTTATTCATTTTATTTGTTAACTTGTTTACTTTCAGTTGCATATTTATTTTTATGTTCTGTTATTTTGTTCTTATACTATTGAAATTTGACATCCCTTGAAGTGGATGCACACATAATATTTGTCTAGGTATAGACAAATCCAAAATCTCCCGAAGTAGACGATACAATAAACCATATTACTCCTTGTAGTGAGTAAATAAAGAAAATATCATCTCCTGAAGTAGATAATACAAGGATATATTAGAAATAACCTCTTGTGGTAGGTTATAAAAAGGGTCAATTATTCTGGTGTTTGATTTCTTGTCACCCGAAGTTGACAATGATCCTCTCTATTTAAGTAATGGTGTTTGTGTTATTTTTTATTGTTGTTTCATTAATTATATTTACTTTTGCATATGTTATGTATTTACAGTAAAATAATAATTTCATCCTTGAGAGTGGATGCACACATAAAATCAAATTGTCCCTGAAGTGACATGATTCCTCAAAATGAAAGAATGATGAATTTATCTTCTTTTAATAGTATTTTACTTCTCTAATTTATTTTGGAATAGTTGCTATTATTGTAATGCCAAATTTTTAAAAGGTTTCCAGAAGAAACAATTTGACACGTGGTTTAAGTGTTAAAATTCATTTAGCTAAACGAATTTGGGATAAGAATTAGCACTTGGAATTTCGGTGAAATTTTGCTAAACTAATGGTTATACCATACCATCAACAACTCTATGAGAGTATTAAGACTCAATATTTTGACAATGTAGAGATCACTATATACTCCCGACGAGTTTTCATGATCATCTGTCAATTTTGTACTATGGTAGTAGTACATATTTTAAGGCATCTATTTTTATTCGAAAGTTATAAATCATGGTAATGATTTATCTAATTTTGAGTTGATGATATCCCAAATATTAAAGGATCACCCATATGGAAATTTCAATGGTGGAAACTATTGTCGATAATGTCATTATTACTTATACCATTTTGGTAAACCAGAAGTTTCTTTATCCTGCAAAATGGCAAAAACCAAGTGTGAAATATAAGGTTTAGAAAAAACGTCTCATTTTATGACTCCAGAAGAGGTCTATCTTGTTATTGGAAAGAACAATATATTAAATGAGTAACACTCTATGTTTATAAGTTCAGGACAAACTTGTTGATCGTTTGAAAAGATATTCGACAAATTGGTTATCATGCAGAATTCATGAATGAGGAAAATATCGAATATCTATCTAAAAGTCCATAGGAAACTTCGCACACTAGGTATATATGACAACCCATTGAATCATATAATATTTCTAACCAGAAGTTAGTTGATGGCAAAAATATTTCTTTATGGCAAAAAATAAAATAAAAATAAAAATGAATTCGATCACCTAAGTGAAGTAATGATGTGCTGGATCATTATAAATTCACTCAAACACCTACTAAAGGACCGGAGGATCCTAGGACATGGAGTCCTTGTCTTAGAGTGATCGTAAATACACGACTTGTTTTCTTGGTAACAATGTCGATTATGTAAAGAGTAAATGCATAGTCTCCATGTTTCTTGACATATTCAAGAATACATATGAGGACTAATAACACCGTCATATGGACCAATGTTAATTGTTCATATATTTTATGATGTTGATAGATGCATCAACACATTGGTCACACAAAACATAAAGTGGGAGAAATAAATCAATCATGTAGTGTAACGGTCGAGCATTGGGTAGCTCACACTATTTAATAGGACGACATGGTACAGTCGTTATTTATATGGTCATCAATCATAGCTGAGTTAAAGCTAATACATGAAACAATCTAGAAGAATCGTTGACCATAAGGGGTCATATAAAATTTGAATGTTGAGAATTAAGTTTGACTTTGACTGACCATGATATATTCCCCTAATTGAAACTTATCTCCAGAAGAGAACTGAAAGTATATAGATATGCGGTGTACGTCCAATTCTCATCCTAAATGAACTAAATTAATGCCATAAGGAAAGTTGGGATTCTACGAGGGCAGGAGTCCCTATAGATTATTGAATACCTAGAGCTTATATTGGGTGATTGCTCGGTATCAAGATTATCATTTTGAAGAGATAAAATCCCAACTTTAGGGGGAGCGGAAAATGAGACTAATATGTATAAGAAATTGCAAGGAATGCAAATTCTCGATAATTTTATATCGTTGGTTAAACGAACATGAACCAGAAGTTCAGCGGATCGTATACATGATGATATAGCTAGGATGCTATAAATTGTATTTACTAAAAGCCAAGAAAGTGACGGAGTCACATATACCAACTGAAATGCCTAGCTCATTTGGAGGTTCTTATAGTAACTCCAGACCAATTCACTACAAGGGAGTCTTAATTACGCTAGAAGCGTGGGAGACTATTAGACTATATCTAAAGCTCATTTTTTTCTGAAGAGGAATGATATATTGCAGCTTAACAAGCTGTTAATTGTTGACACGTGACGTTTCTTGAGATAAGTTCTTCAAGAAAATCGTATCTCAGATTACACATCATAAACAAGGACTTTAAAGGACAAGTACAAAATTTTTGTTAAATCCATTTCGGAAGGACTCGAAATGCGCTTATCCTGAATGATGTTGTTTGAATAAGTATTTGCACCAGAAGTGACATACGAGAAGGTTAATGATTCTTGATCAATGGAAATACGTCGACAATGATGATTGGTAGAGCTTAGAAAGACGATTCAAGCAAAGTTAATTTTTTTATATTAAAAGTGATATGTTTTGGACCAATTACATATGTAAATCATTAATTTGGAAATGGTTATCTGTATTGGTTTGTATTTATATTTTTGATACAAGTATGTACATGCAAGTTCTTAAAGAATCGAGATTTATGTGCAAATGGAGATATATGAAGGTCATGCATCACTCCACACTCAATCACTTACATATTGACGATATCTATCTACACTTATGAGCTTTGAGTCGAAAGGAGGATCAGTTCAGCCGATTCAGTCAAGCAATGTTAAATTGAGGGAGAGAATTACAACTGGACTCTTTTTCCCTTAGTCTTGGTTTTTATCCCATTGGGTTTTTCCAGACAAGGTTGTTCACGAGGCAGTTAGTGATGTACATCCAAGGGGGGGTGTTATAATATTATGTATTTGGATGTACATAAGATAAAACTCATGTAAACCCTAGAGTTGGCTTATGGGCCAAGCATTGTAAACCCTATATATATCCTCATTGGAGATCTAATAATACACAATTTTACTCTCTCTTTACTCTCTTCTCTTCTCTCAACTTTATTTGCTTTCTCTTAGTTTATAACATATCTTATATTATTGCATCACATGACAATCATTTTTTTTTGAAACATGTCTCAATATATATTTTTTATTATAATCTTCTTATTATTAGTTAGAATAAAAAAACAAAATAAATTTACATATTTTTTATCACTCTTCATAAAAAATAATTATTAATATAATTTTTGACATAATTATATATAAATGTCGTAATACATAACCTTATTTTAAAACATCTATTCAGAGGACTTACACTAGTTTTAATTTACATGGGAGTAGGAATAATTTTTTAAAAAAACTAGAGAATTAATTTTAATAGAGTAAAATGAAATTATTATATTTTAAACCGGCGGAGGTGCAGAATAATCCTTAATTCCTAACCGACTTCAGAGTGGAAGTCGTTCTCATTCTCATTCTCGTCAACTTTCATCGCTTCATTCTTAAGCTATCTTTTTTCCTCACTAAGCTTTCAGTAAATAGCAATTGTTATGCCATGAGTTGGCGCCATCTGAACCGTCAACACAGGTCAAATTTCTTCTCGCTCATTCTTCCAGAATCAACCTCACCCTCCGACCATCTCCAACCCTAAATCTTAAAGTGCATCTTTCACATCAGATTCAAGGATTGATCTCGACCCTCAATTTCCTTTTTACCCTCTCAAAATTATTTAGATGATCTTGTCGTATCCGGAAGATGAGAGAGAGAGGAGAATCGAATTCCAACTGGGTAAAGCTCTATACCTTTTCGAATCCACAGATCGAATTTTGCGCACTAGTTCGCTGAAATCCTTCATCGGTGGAGACGCCCCTTTTCAGCGAATTCTTTTTCCGGGAACAGATTCTTGGTGACATAATACAGCCCCTTTTATTTCTTGTATTTTCTGATCGAATTCCAACCGGGTAAAGCTCTATACCTTTTCGAATCTACAGATCGAATTTTGCGCACTAGTTCGCTGAAATCCTTCATCGGTGGAGACGCCATTTTCAGCGAATTCTTTTTCCAGGAACGGATTCTTGGTGACATAATACAGCCCCTTTTATTTCTTGTATTTTCTGTATGTGATTTCGTTATCTTCCGATGCCATTAATTTTTTTATTGATTCTGATATCAATGTGGAAATTCCCAGTGCTGAGCTGCTTTTCGTGTTCTTTGCTTCTTATTGTTGGTGTGTATATATACATTCAAGAGGAGTAAAATTGTAATCTGTCTTCTGTTGTTCCCTTGCGAGTATAATGTTAACTTTGTTCAGTGCTTTGTTGGTTGTTATTGAGATATAATGACTAAGGTTGTGTTGGTGATGTTATTTACTTTGGTGATAATTATCCTACTGTATTGTGACAGATTGCGGAATTGCTTGTGCTACAGTTGGAGGAGTTCATTTGAGTTCGATTGTTAATCATTATATTTTGGTTCAACATGGGCCATACAACCAATGTATGTATTGCTACAGTTACACTTTGAATCTTTTGATTCTCTTTTAGTATGTTCCAATGATTTTCCCAGGTCTTCTTATCTTCTGATTTTGTTTGCTCAACATGGCAGAATATTGACGACTACAATCAGCAAGCTGATGTTGGTATGCTCTCCTATCATATAATACTGAAATCAGTTATAGAGTCAGTGACATTTCTGCTAATGTGTCTACGAATTAAAGTTTCTCAGTATAAATATAAAAGAGCTATCACTATTTGGAAGTGCTTATAGATTGCTCAGTCAAAAGATTGATTTTTTTATTATTATTAAGTCACATATGAAATGAGCATATTGTCTAGAACTCAGGTTCAGTACTTACTATGATAAACTGTGGCCTGTGGGTGGTTCTACTTGTTGTCCATTTCAATTACCAATTGTTACTTAGAGAACTGCTTACATAAATTCCAAAGAGAGAAAACCCAAGTGACAAGGAGCAAAGCAGAATGTTGCATATTCATTTCATACACATGTCAACCACTTAAATCTGTGGATAAATATTATGTACTTTTACTGCAACCAAAGTCATATTGGCGAATTTTTGCAGGTGCAGCTGTCCGTAATGGAAAAGAAATCCTTCTTCAGGTACTTCTGGATGTTAAATTTTTGTATTGCCAATAGGTTGAAGATGGTTCTAATTCTTCACATCAATAATCTTTGTCCTGATCTAGGTTCTTGATCCACCCTCCTCCAAATATGACTTTCCTAACAAATTTCATATTTAGCTGGCTGAATTTTATTCTTATTAGGATTCTTGATCTTGATGCTTGTATCATATTTATTTTTTATTTTGATCGCCCAATAAGGAAGAGGTGGAGTAAGGGGCTGGATGATTATGATAGCCTAAGGTAGCCTACACTGCTTTATGGATTGTGGTGGTTGTGCAATTTTGTTTTGATGAAGTTGTTTAACAGGCTTTCAATTGGGAGTCACACAAACATGATTGGTGGAGGAATTTAGATAGAAAGCTTCCTGACATTGCAAAATCTGGGTTTACATCTGCATGGCTGCCACCAGCATCTCAATCCCTAGCTCCTGAAGGTAAGGGATGCTGATTTTTCTATTACTCATTATGTGATTTAGCTATACTCCTCTTTCCTTCCAGATGCACTTAATGAACTATATTATACTTGACATGGATATGGTTCTTTCTAGGTTACCTTCCGCAGAACCTATATTCACTAAATAGTGCATATGGTTCCGAGCACCTTCTGAAAGGTCTACTTCAGAAAATGAAGCAGCATAAAGTTAGAGCAATGGCAGATATTGTAATAAATCATCGTGTTGGCACAACCAAGGGTCATGGTGGAATGTACAATCGTTATGATGGAATTCCGTTATCATGGAGTGAACATGCTGTTACATCTTGCACCGGTGGACTGGTGTGGTTCTAATATTAAATCTTTCAACTTACCTTCCATACTTGTCATAAGTAGCTTTCACTCTTTCCTTGTCAATATCATATTTTGCTTAACATAGCATTCTTATTCTCACCCTTAGTTTAGCTTTTTCCCTGCATGTTCTGATCTTTGCTAGTACTTTGATGATTTAATGAGAAGTCAAATTCACATACGTTTATCCATCTTTCTTTTTCCTTTCAGGGTAACCGAAGTACAGGTGATAATTTTAATGGCGTTCCTAATGTAGATCACACCCAACACTTCGTTAGAAAAGATCTTATTGGTTGGATGAGGTGGATGCGCAATGTTGGTTTTCAAGATTTTCGTTTTGATTTTGTTAGAGGGTAAACACTGTCTTGGACTCTGTAAAATACTGTTTTGTATTATTTGTGATTCCATTCCCTAATATAAACACAAACTTCAATGCCAATCTAGTTACTCAGCAAAGTATGTGAAGGAATATATTGAAGCTGCAAAGCCAATATTTTCTGTTGGAGAGTACTGGGATTCTTGTAACTACCGAGGTAGCCGCCTGGATTACAATCAAGGTATGTACTTCAGATTTAGATCAAACCCATACTGATTAGAATACTGATTATACTACTGATTGTAGTTTGTAATTTCAATAACCTACTAGATCCTTGCTTGTATTGTATGTGTAGCATATTGATGTTTCACTAGCAACATACTTGCACATCATTGGTGTATACATACCTGCAACTTGCAAGACTTATCTGTGTAACAATTGTAACTCAACAGAAATTTTGCCACCCAACTGCGAACATCAGAGGGATATCATAAGTAATTTATATGATTTTCTATATTTTTAACTGTTAAGACACCATGAGAAATACAAGGACAACTCTCCTAAGCTAATTATTACATTTGAAGGCAACCTGTAAGCAGTTATTAAGGATCTTTTTTTTTTAGTTAGTCATAGACAACGGATTATCAATTGGATTGATTCCACTGGACAGCTCTCTACTGCATTTGACTTCACAACAAAAGGAATCCTTCAGGTATTTCCTGTCCTCGCACAATTTCAGAGTTGTAGGAAGTTCACTCTTTATGCCTTCTCAATGCAAACAGCACCTCGTTTCTGATAGGGTGAAGAGAAGGATTCCATGGCAATCTTACACAAACACACAGCCAAATACAAACACAATCACTCAGCACTTGGGAAACCAAGGGATTTATACTGAATATTCCACTTAGTCTCTGGCAAGAGTAAACTACTCTCACAAATAGGCAGAAAGCCTTACAGAAGCAAATTCATCAGTGATTAGGATGAAGGGCTACAATTCTCTCAATGACCAAGCAGTGACCCTACAATTCTCTCCCTCACAGCTCTAACTGACTGCTTCTAGACCTCTCCATCTCAGCCTTGAATCTTCCGGATCCTTTCTATATTTCCTTCCTGCTTGTGTGCGTAACAGTTTCAAAGGCAGCAAATTTTCCAGTTATTCTACTTCTGACATGTGCACTTACATGCAGGAAGCTGTGAAAGGAGAGTATTGGCGCCTGCGTGATCCACAAGGGAAGCCTCCAGGTGTAATGGGATTGTGGCCTTCAAGGGCAGTAACATTCTTAGATAATCATGATACAGGCTCAACACAAGTAAGGAGCAAAATCAACCTTGTTCAAGGCTGTTACTTGTTTTAATGAATGCTCTGTTTATTCGTATTGGTAAATCAGTATTGCTATTATAACGATCAATATACCATCCTGTTGATTAAATTATACTGCCTTAAGCTTATGTATGCATAAACTTCAGTTGGTATCATGTAGAAATAGTTCCTTTGTTGCTTATTCTTATAAATCAAGTTATTTTGCAGTTCAAGAATGCTTGGTACGTAGTTAACCATTAGATTATCCTCTTTATTTTGCAGGCACATTGGCCTTTCCCTTCCAATCATATCATGGAGGTATTATGCTTGTCATTGATACATTAAAGGCTCTCTTGTATTAAACGAGCTAAACTGAGAACTTTGATACAATATGCTTGTATCCAATTAGATTAGGAGGTACTCATGGGCTTGTCGGTACAACTAGTCTTATGATTTGAAATGCAACTTAGGTATTGAATATATTGCAGGGTTATGCATACATCCTCACACATCCGGGATTGCCTTCAGTTTTCTATGACCATTTCTATGACTGGGGATCCTCTTTCCATGACGAAATTGTGAAGCTGGTAATGCCTCTCTTCTCTTTCACCACCAAGACTCAAGTGAATATAACATCTTAGGCAATATGTTAATCTCCAAGGCTATTTTGGTCTTCTTAACTTTGTTTACAGATCGACATCCGAAAGAAAAATGACATTGTTAGCCGATCATCTATCAAGATTTTGGAAGCCCAGCCAAATCTATACGCTGCAACAATTGGCGAGAAGCTAAGCATGAAAATTGGGGACGGGTCATGGTGCCCTGCAGGAAAAGAGTGGACGCTTGCAACGTCTGGTCATCGGTATGCTGTTTGGCGCAAGGGAAACTAACCAAAATACATAAAATACACGGTAATATATACTATTTTCCATAAGAATAAAACTTCCCCATCATCTTATGGTATGGGGGGAGTTAAGTATATGCTGGATTTGCTTCTTTTGATGCTAGCTTGAAGAAATGATTGTACCACTACGTTGTAGCAAAACTATAATTAGGATTGAAAATGCCAGCTTAGTAATTGGCAAATGTTGCTTTGTGTGGTGAGCTGCCAAATGCAAAGACACCTTTTTATGTTTGCCTATGGAGACAGTATCTTGAGAAAGGTTATGAGCTTTTTTACAATTAAGCTAATACTATTATCAGAGAATCGGATTGGACTTGTAAAAGCTGCCATATGCATTCAACTTGAGCTTGGTTTTTAAAATAAAAAAAGGGTTTCAGATAGAGGTAAAAGGGTGCCCTAAGGACTCCAAGACTGGATTCTCCCTTTGTCATGTTGCTGTCCTGCTGGTAATTTCAGAGACTTGGAGTAGAAAATCTCTGTCAAAATTTACATCTAGGTAAAAAAAAAATGCATACTTTATGTTTTGAGCACTTTTTATATTTAGTTATGGTTAAACTTAGGATTGGAATGTTCAAAACTGGATTCTCCCTATATGTTTTGAGCACTATGTATTTATTATTGGACCAACACCAATTGAACTTTGTATGAATTCTTGGAGGAGGAGTTGACTGATAAGGTGCACCTTTTTCTTTTTACGGAAAAAAGAGCTGCTAAAATAACATAGGTATCGACCATGAAACGCACGAGATTCTACTTGCAAATTGTAATCATAGTAACCTGGTAAAATAAGCATAAAGTACTAGTCTTTAGACCTCCAATAAAACTGTGGTATTATACCATGCAAAATATTTCTACAATTGTACATATATATGTTTAAATGCAACTCTAAACTCACAGATTTTGCTATCCAAATTGTAAATGTTGGTTTCTTAATTATTTCCCGAGCTTACACTGAATCTATATTCTTATCCTATAGACTAAGAGTGACCTCAAAGGATGTTTGAAACAGTATAAAGAACACTTGAACAATGTCGAGGAGGACGCCGAACGCCTTAAGAAGGCCACTGAGGAAGCCCATGAGCAACCCAACGGAAATCAATTGAGGTAGAACGCCTGAAGAAGGTGGCGGAGGAGGCCCTGCTCAGATTAAGTGAAGCTTAGCAAGCCGTACAAAGGACTAAAGAAGTGGAACTAGAGAAAATGGAGAAAATAATGTTGAGTGAAGAAGATTGAAGTGAACTTCTTTTTGGATTTGATTGTCTTGTTTGACCCTTTACACAGGGACAACTGTAGATGACCAGGACACCACAATCGGTTCAGGATACTTAGCTCATATGCATTGTGTTTCTTGATGTTGAATAGAGCAAATTATGGCACAACCATGAGAAACATGAAGGGGACAAAATTGTTGACAATTAGAGGTTACACGTGTTGAAGGTAGTGGAAATGGTCACATGTGTCAAATGTAGGGCTTATTTGACACATGCAGATCAACACGTCGACTCTTTGTAATTATGTTATTATAGAAGGTACAACATGTGTTAATGGCGGTTTTGGGCCTAAGGGATAAGATTTAGATGTAAATAACCGTTTAGATTTTAACGACACACTAAGGGATATAAAACAATCCAATGTTATTATAGAAGGTACAACATGTGTAAACCTCTTTATGATTCATTCCTTAGATTTGGCAATGAAAGATACATAACAATCCAATTTTTAGAAGGAAGTTTGGATTTGCAAAATGGAATTCCAAATGCTAAAAACATATCCTTGTATATCCAAATGGAGTTCTGTAAAAAAAAAAACGGAGTACTAAACGACATTGTGGCAATAAACAAGATTTTAAACAAGAAAGTGAAAATTTTTATCAACTTTCACATCCTCGTTGCCCATGTATCGTTGTCTTTACTCTGTTATTAAACGGCATTCGACTCCGGTATTATTTGAGTTCACATAAGTGGTCAACTATTCTCATATGATCCAAATCTTAAATGTCTGAAAAAAGCTGCGGAGAAAGCACATGAGGAAGCCCAACAGAAATCAAATGAAGTCGACCGCCTGAAGAAGGTCTCAGAGGAGGTCCAACTGAGATTATTTGAAACTCAACAAAAATTAAGTGAAGCTCGACAAAGGGGCATAGATGCCATACAGAGGAATAGGAGCTAGAGAAAATGATCTTGAAACTTCTGAATGAAAGTGAAGAAGAGTAAAGGCAATTTTGAATTGTTGAACCAACATGTAAATGACTAGATTTTTAGACTTTGGTGGCCGTTTGCCTTTCGGCAATGATTATAATGACCATAGTATAATGACAACGGTTAACCAAACAATATAAACCAATTGAAGCACCAAATTTCTCTTGGTTCGGATTCTTTTTTTTTCTTTTATGAAAATTTAATGGCGAAAGTTAACTGAATAGTATACCATCTCAAGGTTTCAACCGCTTTGTGCTTCATTCCTTAGATTTGGCAATGAAAGATACAAAACAATCCAATTTTTAGAAGGAAGTTTGTATTTGCAAGAAGGAATTCCAAATGCTAAAAACATATCCTTCTATATCCAAATGGAGTTCTGTAAAAAAACTGGAGTACTAAACGAAATTGTGGCAATAAACAAGATTTTAAACAAGAAAGTGAAATTTTTTATCAACTTTCACATCCTCTGTTGTCCATGTATCGTCGTCTTTACTCTGTTATTAAACGGCATTCGACTCCGGTATTATTTTAGTTACATAAGTGGTCAACCATTCTCATATGATCCAAATCTTAAATGTCTGAAAAAAGCTGCGGAGGAAGGCTCAGTACCTTCACTGAGTGATCAAGGCACTTTATGCCACTGAGAATATTGGATCAGAGTTATATTGATCTTTTATATTATGTTGTTTTTAATGAAGTCTTACTATTTTGCAGCTAAGTTTCTGCATATGGATGAAGGCTCATTACCTTCACTGAGTGATCAAGGCACTTTGTTATATAAGTGTCATGATTTCAAGCATGGAGGACAGGCAGTTGAGATATATAGTTTGGGAGTGATACTTTTTGAGCTATGGTCCTCTTTCGAGACTGAAATGGAGAGGATAAAGATTCTTCTGAAACTGAGAGAATCAGAGATACCTTGAACTTGGAAACATGACTTCCCACTGCAAGCTTCGCTTGTGCAAAAGATGATGGTTGATGCTGCAATTCGCCCATCCGCATCAGATCTTCTTAACATGCTACCTAGTGGTAAGTAAAAGCTTATTTATGTAGTTTTTCTGATGTTGGAAATTATCTTTGTTGTAGACACATTAGGGATGATGGATGAAGAGACTTGGAGGAGCCAAATGGTAAATTCAGTTCCCAGATGTTGTACTCAAAATATATCTAGAGCTAATATTGAGTTTAACTTGCTATATTATAGACTAAGAGCTTATAATGGTAACTTTTGGATGCCTTCCGATGGTGTATTCTGAGCTAATATTGAATCTATCTTGTTGTTATCTTTATGGAGTATGAGGTAACTATATTCAAATGTTGGTTTCTTAGTTATTTCCCGAGCTTACACTGAATCTATCTTGTTATCCTATAGACTAAGAGTGACCTCAAAGGATGTTTAAAACAGTATAAAGAACACTTGAAGAATGTCGAGGAGGATGCCGAACGCCTTAAGAAGGCCACTGAGGAAGCCCATGAGCAACCCAATGCAAAATCAATTGAGGTAGAACGCCTGAAGAAGGTGGCGGAGGAGGCCCTGCTCAGATTAAGTGAAGCTTAGCAAGCCGTACAAAGGACTAAGGAAGTGGAACTAGAGAAAATGGAGAAAATAATGTTGAGTGAAGAAGATTGAAGTGAACTTCTTTTTGGATTTGATTGTCTTGTTTGACCCTTTACACAGGGACAACTGTAGATGACCAGGACACCACAATCGGTTCAGGATACTTAGCTCACATGCATTGTGTTTTTTGATGTTGAATAGAGCAAATTATGGCACAGCCATGAGAAACATGAAGGGGACAAAATTGTTGACAATTAGAGGTTACACGTGTTGAAGGTAGTGGAAAAGGTCACATGTGTCAAATGTAGGGCTTATTTGACACATGCAGATCAACACGTCGACTCTTTGCAATTATGTTATTATAGAAGGTACAACATGTGTTAATGGCGGTTTTGGGCCTAAGGGATAAGATTTAGATGTAAATAACCGTTTAGATTTTAACGACACACTAAGAGATATAAAACAATCCAATGTTATTATAGAAGGTACAACATGTGTCAACCTCTTTATGCTTCATTCCTTAGATTTGGCAATGAAAGATACATAACAATCCAATTTTTAGAAGGAAGTTTGGATTTGCAAGAAGGAATTCCAAATGCTAAAAACATATCCTTGTATATCCAAATGGAGTTCTGTAAAAAAAACGGAGTACTAAACGACATTGTGGCAATAAACAAGAAAGTGAAAATTTTTATCAACTTTCACATCCTCCGTTGCCCATGTATCGTTGTCTTTACTCTGTTATTAAACGGCATTCGACTCCGGTATTATTTGAGTTCACATAAGTGGTCAACTATTCTCATATGATCCAAATCTTAAATGTATGAAAAAAGCTACGGAGGAAGCACATGAGGAAGCCCAACAGAAATCAAATGAAGTCGACCGCCTGAAGAAGGTCTCAGAGGAGGTCTAACTGAGAATATTTGAAACTCAACAAAAATTAAGTGAAGCTCGACAAAGGGGCATAGATGCCATACAGAGGAATAAGAGCTAGAGAAAATGATCTTGAAACTTCTGAATGAAAGTGAAGAAGAGTAAAGACAATTTTGAATTGTTGAACCAACATGTAAATGACTAGATTTTTAGACTTTGGAGGCCGTTTGCCTTTCGGCAATGATTATAATGACCATAGTATAATGACAAAGGTTAACCAAACAATATAAACCAATTGAAGCACCAAATTTCTCTTGGTTTGGATTCTTTTTTTTCTTTTATGAAAATTTAATGGCGAAAGTTAACTGAATAGTATACCATCTCAAGGTTTCAACCTCTTTGTGCTTCATTCCTTAGATTTGGCAATGAAAGATACAAAACAATCCATTTTTTAGAAGGAAGTTTGGATTTGCAAGAAGGAATTCCAAATGCTAAAAACATATCCTTCTATATCCAAATGGAGTTCTGTAAAAAAATTGGAGTACTAAACGAAATTGTGGCAATAAACAAGATTTTAAACAAGAAAGTGAAATTTTTTATCAACTTTCACATCCTCCGTTGCCCATGTATCGTTGTCTTTACTCTGTTATTAAACGGCATTCGACTCCGGTATTATTTGAGTTCACATAAGTGGTCAACCATTCTCATATGATCCAAATCTTAAATGTCTGAAAAAAGCTGCGGAGGAAGCACATGAGGAAGCCCAACAGAAATCAACTGAAGCCGAACGCCTGAAGAAGGTCTCGGAGGAGGTCCAGTTGAGATTACTTGAAACTCAACAAAAATTAAGTGAAGCTCGACAAAGGGGCATAGATGCCATATAGAGGAATAGGGACCTAGAGAAAATGATCTTGAAACGTCTGAATGACTAGAGTTTTAGACTTTGGTGGCCTTTTGCCTTTTGGCAATGGTTATAATTGTAACACCCCCAAATCTCAACCCATTTGGAAAGATATTACTGCCAGTGACCTCGGGTTCCACACCGAAGTCACCTTAGACTTTTCCATAAAAACACAAATCAAAACACAATAATCAAGGTGTGACACACCAAAATGTTTAATAAAACATAGTCTGGGGATTACATCCCAATCCCCTATAGGATAAAACACAAGTAGTCAAATCCAACAAAACATAACGTAATCAGAGTAAACATAGTTCAGCGGAAGTCTTTTAAACATAAATACAAGTCTTGATCACATCGATCAACGCCAAGGATCTCAACCTGAACAAACTTATCAAAAATACCGTTCACGTCCATAGTCGTTCTAGCCTTGACGAGGTGGCAACTTATCTGA
This sequence comes from Rheum nobile, assembly GCA_027886185.1. NCBI lineage: Eukaryota > Viridiplantae > Streptophyta > Magnoliopsida > Caryophyllales > Polygonaceae > Rheum > Rheum nobile. The sequence goes on along the minus strand of WOAB01000500.1, from coordinate 1,242,502 downwards.
TGTGCCGAATCGAACGGATGACACCAGCCAACCATGCAGAGAACAATTACGGTTGGTTAGTCTAATGAAAGACTATGCAAGGGTACAAAGCAGATGGTTTGAAGTAGTCGTATTAGGTTAGACTCATCGATTCTCGAGTAATAGCCGATAACGATAATCAACCTTCATACTTCTACTGAATATATATCAAAGGCATGATCAAGAGAAGACTCCAACGGAAATGAGTCTTATGGGAAAACAATCAAGAGAAGACTCCAAGAACTTGAGTCTTATCAGAAACATGACAAAGTCTGAAACCTAAACATCTCATACAAGCGTTCAAAAACGACTAGACATCTTATTATATGCGAATTTTTGGTTAAAAAATTCTCGCGCGTCTCATTGTGAACATATTTTTGATATTCATCACTTTTGTCCTTAAATAATCACCATTTTCACGCCTAGATGTCAACAATTTGTATACATGTTCATCACTTTTTATTGTGAACATTTTTTCGATGTTCATCACTCATGTCCTTGGATATTCACCATTTTCATGTCCAAATATTCACCACTTTCATACCTAGATGTTTATCAATTTTTTGTACATGCATGTTTATCGTTTTTTTTCTTATAAGTGCATCATTTTTCGATTTCATCACTTTTTTTCTTAGATGTTCACCACTTTTGTACGTACTAAGACGTTCATCATTTTTTTATGAATGTATGTTCGTCGCTTTTTTCTTACACGCTCATCAACTTTCGTTGTGAACATGTCTTAGATGTTTATCACTTCTATGCATAGATGTTCACCACGTTTATGCCCAGATTTTCATTACCTTTATGCCTAGATGTTCATCGTTTTTATGCATGCATGTTCATTACGTTTTTCATATATGTTCATTACTCTTACGCCTATATGTTTATCACTTTTCATGTCTATATGTACATCACTTGTTTATACACATATGTGCATCATTTTATGCTTATAGTTATATGTGTTTCACAAAACACATCCAAGGAAAAAAAATCTTGTTTCTTACTTTTGACTTAACATATCAAAGATTATTAATTTGTGTCTTATACATGAATATAACATGTTAATTTTTATAAAATATAAGAGTTTTGAAATCACAAATACAAGCATAGAGACACTATTAATTTATGTATATATTAGTTGTAAGGTGATGAACATTGTGATGAATATTTATGATAAAATGTGATGAATATTCGTGTTCACATAGAACAAGCGCACGAGCGTGAGAATGCTTATAGTGCGCTCTTAGTTCTCTCTTAGATAATGATTCTCACATGAACCAATGTATATGCATATAAGATTGCGTATAATTGAATTCATATTCATCTATTCCATATCTTAACCAAAATATAATTTTCTTTGGACCCAAGCTCTGCATCAGGATGTAAAATAACTACGATCCCGCTTGCAAATCCTCGTTCAACCTTTAATTGTTTTTCAGTGTACTAATTTTATTTATAAACAAATATTCTACTAGAATATATCAACAAGTTTGTATCCCTTCCATGTCCTTACTCCTTATATAGTACTCTGTTACCTTTTAAGTTACAAATACAAATACGATTTTATCAACAACAAAAAAAGTTACAAATACGACAATTTCCAATAGTTATTTGTTTGTTTATGACAATCATCAAGAGTTAAGGACAAATGCTTTCTCAAGGCGTGTTATACTTGCCACATTCTCATGGGCAACTATAGGTTGCTATTTTTATGGGTTACAAGTAGAGAATGATTTAGAATTTTGATATGTGACAAGGAGCAGCACATAGTGACTTCTACAACCAATGCTATTTATAAAAAAAGGTCTTTCAAAATTTATCCTGATAAAATGTTTGACTACTTATATTTTAATTTTACTACGACTATAGTGTATTAGAAATATCAAATTTGTTATAGTTTTTGGATCTTTATACTTGTTTTTCTTCAACTACTTGTATATATGTACTAGCTTGGTTTAGAAAATTTGTTAATCTATCCAAACCTATTCTATCATAGTAACACTCAGAATAATGGTAATTCTTCTATATTTAATTTTTCGATTTATAAAATTTCATCCGATCCGGTGAGTTTGGTATTACAGAAGCCTAGAAACAATAGTACAGAATATATAAAAGGTTAAAACATTTAAGTAATTGCAATCTAGGCTTTGTTTGGCATACATTGGTTTTTGTTTATAAACAACTTTTTTCAAAAACCTATTTTTATATGTTTCGATAAACGTATAATAAAATTATTTTATTTTTTCTTCCACTACTCACATTTTTTCAATAAAAAACACACATTCCTATAAAAACCACATTTTTATCAAATATCTTTTTTTATACAACCTTATTTATCAACTACTTATAAACAAAAAATATTTTATAAACCTCACCTAACAAACCCTAGTATATAACCATAGTATATAACTATAGTATATAACCATACGATATAACAATAGTATATAACTATACGATATAACCATAGTATATAACTATACGATATAACCATAGTATATAACTATACGATATAACAATAGTATATAACTATATGATAAAACCATAATATATAATTATAGTATATATAACTATATGATATAATAATAGTATATAACAATATGATATAACTATAATATATAATTATACGATATAACCATAATATATAACTATAGTATATAACAATATTATATATAACTATACGATATAACTATATGATCTAACCATAATATATAACTATAGTATATAACTATACAATATATAGTATATAACAATACGATATAACTATAATATATAACTATAGTATATAATTATACGATATAACAATAGTATATAACTAGGGGTGAGCATCGGTCCGAAACCGAACCGAACCGAAAAAAACCGAAAACCGAAAACACCAAAATCCTAAACCGAAAACCGAACCGAACTATATTGGATCGGTTCGGTTCGGCTAAAAACCGAAAAAACCGAATTGCCGACTGGGAGGAGTTGGAGGAGGCGGGCGACTGGGCGAGACTCGAGAGCTTGGAGGAGGCGGGCGACTGTGGAAGACTGGGAAGAGTTGGAGGAGGCGGGCGACTGGGCGAGACTCGAGAGCTTGGAGGAGGCGGCCGGCGGGCGACTGTGGGAGACCGGAGACTGGGAGGCTGTGGGAGACCGGCGGGCGACTGTGGGAGACCGGCGGGCGACTGCCTTTCACTTATTTTTTTTATTTCAGTTTAACCGAACCGAAATTAAACCGAACCGAACCAAAAACCGAAAACCTAAAATACATGAACCAAAAACCGAACCGAAATATTTCGGTTTGGATCGGTTTTTTCGGTTCGGTTAAAAATTTCGGTTTACCCGAACCGTGCTCAGTCCTATATATAACTATACGATATAACCATAGTATATAATTAAGAAATATCCACATTGGATTGAGTACTTACAAGATCTCCATTTTCAAGTGTTTCATCCAAAATAACCTTGAACAATTATAATTATACAAATATTAGATTCATTATAATCTTTAACGAATATTACATTTATTATAATCTTTAACGAACAATTATGCATTACTAAGGTTACAAGCTAAATACGTACGAAATTTATACATATAAGTACGACAAAAAGTTTCTCTTAAATTTGTATACATATATTATTCAAATACAAGCATACAAAAAACTCTCAATCGATCGATCAATATATAACATCACAACCTTGTATTACGCGTTACATGATGGAACAACAGTGCAAATCACCTATTATTATATATATATATATTCAAACAAAAGCTTTCTAATTCTAGCTAATTATATAATTTATCACAATTGTACACTAACATAATGTTCAAAACTAAAACATGTGTTTCTAACAATCGAAAATCCATTTTTCATAAACGCTATGTTGTAACGTTAAAACAAAATGTGTTTTTTTTTAAACGCTAAAAGTTTTTTTTAACGCTACATCGTAGCGTTTAAGATTCAATCGACTTGACGTAGCATTTAAAATCGACCCGGTTTCATCAAGTCGGATTCGTTTTTTTTTTAAATCTCAATAAATCCAAAAAAAACTCTCGCGCCACGATGTGGCGTTTAAAAAAAAAGAAAAAAAAAGTTAAACGCTACCTCGTAGCGTTTACTGTGCGGTGGAAGAAGAAAAAAAGTGGAACGAAACCAAACCCCCATATAAAGTCGGCACTAAATTACTCATTTGTAATGTTTTTTTTTATAAGGTAAGAATTCGATTTACCCACATATCATAGGGTAAATCGATAAGCCGATAAATCGGCAACCGGACAAACCGGTATGAGAACAAACAACAAAACAAACAAGAAAAATACAGCGACACAATCAAAGAGTCTAAATAACCTAGGGAGATAAAAGAGTAAAGAACTAAGGAAGCGCCACCGAAAAATGTGTTGTACAGATCAGTGCAGAACGGACCACCATGACGTTTCCCTTACCTAAATAAGGGATCTTCAAGAGTCTCGGCCTCCTTGATGTTGCCCATTTTGTGGGATCTTCAAGAGCCTCGCACACGACCACAACCCCGTCCGGAACAACTCAGTCTCCATCCTAGATCGGCTCCACAATTGCAAGGAAGTATTGATATTCAATCTTGAAACGGATCAACATAAGGTTTCAATTTTCCACATCGAGGCAGGAGGACGCCGAGCATTAGAGCCCTCAAAACACACCGCCACAAGATCTTCTAGTCTGATTTTTCGAATAGTAGGATTCAAAAGATGAACCAGTTGGGGAGAGAGGTTGAGCCAACAGAAGGTCACAGACCTTGCGGTTCCGCCCTCCACGACTCCGACTAATACAAGAGAAGATCCACCGCCAAGACCATCGCAGTAGATCTGTCAACACCGTCGCCCAATATCGCTTCTTGTATTTTTTTTATCATAAGGATTCGGATTTGAGGAATCAGTTGGACAAGACGGTTGTCACCTACCCACACGCCAGTCCCGGAGCCGGAAAAGCCAAACCACGCCGCAAAGGTTCTAGAAATTTAGGGTTTGGACATTTTCAGAGAGGAGCAAGGCCGAGAAGTCTCCCGAATTTGTTGATTTTTTGTGGGGGATCTGAAGAATTATAATGTGAGAACACATGTTTAGGGTGGATTAAAGCAAGATTGGTCGAGATTTGGTAGAAGGAGGTGAAAGAGATCGGTTTAGAGGGGCATTTTGGTGGCGGCATGTGTAGTTGGGAGCGTTTTTCATGGTTTAGGGTTTTTTAGTCGGGAGCGTTTTTTATCCGTTTGTAAATGTTTTTTTTTTTTTGATAAAGTAAAAATTCGAGAATTCAGAACAACCAAACTTGGAAAACTCGAGAGGCTGAGCAAACGGCGTCGGACACCCGACAACAAACAACCAAACGAAAAAAAACAAAAAGACGCAACAACAAAAAGCACAACCCAAAAAACAACAAACACAAAAGATAACAAAATACAAAACACAACCGAGCAAGCAGCCTACAAGCCTAATCAGCAAGAAAGTCTTCAAACAGGGGTTGGAAACACCAACAAGGTCGCTTGAAGCAGCCGGAAAGAAGAAACAAGATAAAATCTGGGGGCAAAACGTCAGAAGAAACCACCAGGGATCATACGATCGCTATCTTGTCTCGAACCGAAACAACAATCTCAGATCAAATCAAAGAAAACCTGCAACAGCACACAAACAACAAAACAAAGAAGGAAACAAAGGCGGGGGACAGGGGCAGGGGAAGGCGGTGGACAGGGAGGAAAAACAACAGAAACAAAACAACACAAAAACAACGAGAAGGGGGCTGAAAGGAGGCGGGCGGCGGCGGGCCAAAGAAAGAGGTCGGAAAGGAGGAAGGCAGCGGCGGGGTGACAGGGAGGGAGGTGGACGGCGGCGAAGGATGAGTGGACGAGCCCGGAGGAGAGGTGGTCGGAGAGGTCGGGGAGGCGGAACCGGATCCGGAACTGGTCGACGAGGCCGGAGGGGGCAGCGGGGGGGGGGGGGGTTGGACAGGAGAGGGAGGCGGAGTGAGGGAGAGGGGTGGCGGCAGGAAGCCGGGATCTGGATTTGGTCGAAGGAGAGCGAAGTCTGGTGATGTAGCGCAGCCGGAGACGCCGATGGGCTCGGTTGGAGCAAGGAGCTCGGTCTGAGCGGGCTCGGTCAGAGCGGGTGCCATGGTGTTAACGGTGACTCATCGGAGGCAGAGGCTCGACGGGAGCAGGGGTGGCTCGTCAAGGGGCGGTAGCCAAGGGTTCACAACCCGTTAGGGCCGGCTCCCCCAGAGGGGAGCGTTTCAAAGTTTCGTTTGTTACTTTTTTTTTTTTTTTTTAATGTTTTGATACGGGAACTAATGAATGAAAGTGGACACTTCGCTAATTTTATTTCTATTTTTTGTTGTTTGTAATTAGTGGGCCCAATGCCTAGGAGTTGTCGGGTTTGGATCTGCCCACCACGATGGCGGGTTTGACCCGCTTCAGGATCCGCAGAGGAGGTACGGCGAGTGGTTGAACAAGGGAAAAGAGTTGATTGATGAGATCCCGAATGTTTGTCATGGGTTTAATGTGTTCCCTGACGTGGCTGAATCCTCAGCGTTGATTGATGAGATCGACGGTTTTACGAGCCACCAAATGTCTCGGATCTCAAAGCGGGGAAGATCCGACAACTACGGTTCAATACAAGTCCACCAAGGGGGTGAATTTCAGCTATTTCGAATCTTGGATCACTAAGTCTCATACAAAAACATCAACATCAAGCTTTCTGGTAAAATACTGGTTTCAATCATGGCCAAATATGAAGAGAGAAAGCTGGAATTCTCAATCTGAATCTGAATCAGGATGTACGGATGTTCTGACAGAGTCACGTATGCTGTCAGAATAATCCTCTGCATCATCATCGTCTTCATCCTTCTTCTCAATTATGACACCTGTGGGAATAAAAGCTCAGAAAGCCTAATACTATGTCAAATTCTACATTTTTAATTTATTTTAAAAAAGGTTACCTTTCTTGATCAGATAATTCTCTAATGTCTTCGACGCGAAATCATCCTTTCCTCCAAGATCTTGGAACCCAACCAACCTATCTACTGCAACACCTTTCCTGCAAGATGAGGTGTCAGCACTTTAAGGCTTGACATTAACAATATCTATTTAAACAGTATTGCCATGTGCTAACTCATCACATTGTACTCTGACAGTAAAAATCAAGAACTTGACATGTGTTGCTAACTTGCAATTTGAATTCAAGATGATTATCTTCCTCCGTGCATTTCAGCAATGTGCCTTCTAAATCCTAAGTTATTGCAAATTTCGTGAGAACTAGAATCACTAACCTGAAAAATATAACGCAAGGCAATGTCTTCACTGAAAGTTTGGTTATAAAAAAGGGTGCATTCTGCATTTCAGATCAAACCGGTGGGAGTGTTACTTACAATAATCAAGGATACCAGATTCTCAAGCTTTTATTAATATATAAATACCAAGGAAATATGAAAGCAACATAGCATATTCGTTCTTGAAAGCAAAAAAGTTTAACAAGATGACAGACCTCTGCATCCACCGTGATGAACTTGGTGTGAAGATATTTTGGTGCAAGAGACTTCAGATGTTTATCCATTATCCTGAACAGGTGTCAATGACAATTAAGCACAATGGAACACGGGTGTATTACTTAACAAGACAAGATAGCAATTGCTCGCCAAGGATGTTGTAGAAATTGTACTTCAATAGTGAGATTAATGACATATTTCATAAATTAGACAGATAGCATAGATTTTCTCTTTGCAATGAAAGTCTAAAGTGAATGCACATAAACAAAATGACAGAAAGAAAAGCTCAATGCAGTACAAAACTCTAATCTCTCATAGATATCTTTGTCACCATGCCCCCCTCTAGCAAGATGAAAAATCAAAAAGAAAGAAAAATGCAAATGTTGTTCTCAATACTGTTTTTGGATAAAGGTTTGTGACCTGTGTCACACATAAGCTATTACTAGAGCAAACATTAAAACGACACATAAACATAAGCTCGTATTGGGTTCAGTTGAAGCTATTATGATGTACGTAAGCGAGGTCACTAGAACAATCATTGAAATTTTAGTCAAACACACAAAGCAAAGAGAATAACAAACCCGTACATTACAGGACAGTATCAATCATAATAAGAAATGTATACATAAATTTAGAAGAATACTAGCCATGAGAAAGTTTATAGCTCCAATAAACAAAATAAATAAAAAATATTTAAAATATTGAGTAGATGATGAAATCTGAGTTAGAAATTATTGAAATATAGGTTGTGTATCAATTTAACTATGTACCAGCAAGATATCAGCTGCAATAATAAAATGCATTTTAACATGAAAAAAGTGCTTCAAAAATTGCACAACCCTGAGTTGAGCAAATCACTCGCTAATGGGTGAGGAGTAGGACTGATATCAAAGAGATTCAGATCCAATTGTATACAGGCAAAATCAATGAGAAAGCGGTATCAATGTCAGGACTCATTGCAAGAGAAACAGAAATACTTTACTTGCATCTGTAGAATTCCTTATGGTAAAAGTGGCAGATAACCAGTTCAGTTCCAGTGACTTCACCCAGAAAATCTCCCTCGGTTACCTCCCGATATTCACCATGTCCTTGCCTCTTCAATATCTGTCGCTTCTCAGCTTCTTTCTACACAAATAAATCACAGTGTAAATACTTCCAAAATACTTATGACATTTAAACATGAACCACACACCATTGCACTGCATAATAGAATGGAAGAATGAAGGGGTGGAATAAGTACAAACCCTCAACGCCGCAATTCTTTCTGCATGCAATTTCTCCAGCTCAGGATCCTGACATCAACAGCCAAAAGTTGTAAATAGATGAAAATACTCTCTTCCCACTGACCTTAAAGAAGAACCATGGCACTCACATCCATCAATTCGTCAAGATCTACTTCTTCATTAACAGAGTTTGACGGCTGTGCATTTCCGGTAACCATTTCCTGCATCAGTTCAAGGGGACACTTGTGAGGCACTAACGGCAAGGCTAATGACTAATGAGCAATCAAGGGCAAGGAACTTGTTTAAAAAGCATGCAAATACCATATACAGCTACTATTGAAGCTCCTTTAACCCTGTCCCGGGTAACAGGGTTGATGACTATAACAATTAAACCCATCTAAAACTGACCACATAAAAGTACATTATCGTAGCATAGTTCTTGAAAGTCTTGCAAACTTAATCAGCTAATCCATGATAATGAAGCTCAATTTTCTATAAAATAATCCACATTAAAGAAAAAAAATCAACTAAAAATTTACCATCAGGAGTTATTTTCTAGTTCTCATCAAACACTCGATAGAAGCTAACTCCAACAGAGTCAAAGTCAGGTGTAAGTTATTAAGCAAATAGATCACAATGTATAGAAGAATCATATCCTGTTTCGATTTAAAACCTTCCATCGCAAAGAAAACTCAAATTTATAGAATTGATTACTTCACAAATATTATGAACCTGCAAATATGTATAGATTTCAAAAGAGGGAAAAAATCATAAACTTACAAGCCTAAGCTCCAAAATAAGGATCTGAAACTAGTAAAAAGAGAAAAGCTCAGACCTTTTGAAGATTGCGAGCGGCAGCAGCCATGACCTCTCCGAAGGCCAAATTAGATAAAGTCGACTTGACGGTATCTGGATCCATTTTCTTCTACCTGCTCCTCTTTCCTTCCACTGAATCTGTCTCTACAAATCCAAGACACAATATACGAACCCTATGAAGCCAGAAAACTGGGAGAAAGTCGGAAGAATGTAACTTGATGTGGAGAGCGGGTTTAGGGGTACAACACTACAAGTGAAGATGTGAAGAAAGGTGCGAAATCGCCAGATCGGGGAAATGGAAGGAATTGGAACGCGGTGAGGGTGTGATGCCTCTCCACTCTTGCGCCGGCCTCCAACTTGGATCAAAGCCCATAACACAATGACTTGGTCCAGCCCATGCATTTACTAAACAAATTGCCGGAATTAAGCTCATCAGTTTTAGTAACGAAAAATCAATAAATAAAAATCTTAATTTCACTAACCTATAATACACAAATGGAAATAAATTTTTCCAGTTAAAATTCCGGTCAATTCAATGACAACATGACACTTAATAAGAAATTTTGTACAAAAAAAAATCACTTATCACGACCAACTATCAAGAGACTTCGAATACATATCATCAGATTAGTCGAATTTCAATCTAAAAATTCATTTGCATTACTTTTGGTTCATGGGTTGAAAATTGATATTATTTTTTGTTGATTTAAAAAGGGGTTTGATCAGGCGAGATTTGAGAATGATTATTACCGTGTAAAATGAAAATGACGCATATATAGACAAAAATCCATACACTTTAGAAACACGTGTACATACATGCAAAAATTTATGCATTTTACAATGTGCACAAGTTTTTGCTTGTATGTACATAAGTTTTTGACTCGAAAAGTGCATAATTTTTTGCTTATATGTGTATGATTTTTATGAGTGCCTAATTTTTTTCATATACATGCGTAAATTTTTGCTTGTATGTGTATCATTCTCATTTTACACGATAATAATTATTTTCACCTGATCAATGTCCATTTATAATTTGAGATTCTACTAGTGAAAACTGAGATTATTTGTAGTGATTTTTCCTTTTAATAACGTTTTAAACAACATTTAATTACTTTAATAGAAATGGATAATTTTATAAGATACTTCATGATTACGGACTTCCGGTACAATCTACTATATAATTACTAAACGCAAAGACCTACTAAGCCACGTGGTACTCCTACAATAAGCCCAAAAAAAATTCGCCACGTGGCATTATGCTGTTCATTTGGACACGTGGCGCTCAATCCATTTTTTCCGACTTTGTGCTTTTTTCCTTAAATCAAAGATCTTGCGGTATATTTGTATAATAATTTATTTCTCAAGCTGTAAATCAATGATCAACCATTATATTTTTATAACAATTTATTTCCTAAACTATATTACAAAATAAACATGAAGGACAATTTAAGATCATACAAACTAAAAGATTTTTTTAGCCAAAATAAAAAAAAATATTAACGAACTCACCATTTTCAGCATCCAATTAGATATGGTTGTTTTAAACCTATTTTGAAAATTATATTACTAATTTATTACGATTTAATTATTTTTAATTAAAAACCAATTAGATAGGATTGTTTAACAAAATCGCACCACTTCCAAATTTCCTTTCTACGTACTATTGTTAACGAACTTTAGAATTTGAATATTTATTATTTAATATTAATCTCCTTTTTGAATTTAAATGAGATTAAATTTTACAGGAAGTGTTTCGTTTCAAATTAATATACATATCAAAAGTTCGTTAACACTTAGCAATAGTACGTAGAAATACATATCTTAAATTGATTTACATATCAAAATGTTATGCTACTAATTTCTTTTCTCACCTATCTATATACATATTAAAGCAACGAAATTTAGAACCACCATATTGATTTTGGGTCAACCAATCTTAGGTGTCAATTTGTGACTAATTCTTTAAAATTAAATTTTAAATATTTTAACTTTTTAAAAAACTTAACAAATATAATTTGGTTATATGGTTTGTTACCGGATTTTTAGTCTCCTTCAACAAATATACATCACACTCTAGGGAACAAATTAATTCTCAATTTTAAAACAAATCTTTTAAATAGGAATAAATTGTTACCGGTATCAATTTTAAAACAAATCTTTTAAGTAGGAATAATTTGTTTATCCAACTAACTAAAATCTTGTGAATTTACAATTAATTCTCATTTTTATTTGCTTTTAAAGTAACTAACTCATTTGTTTCAGCTATATATTAATTTCATTCTATCAAATTAATTTAAGTCATTAATTAATTAATTTTATCCTTATCAAATCTTGATATCTTAACAATTAATTTATATTGTTTTATATTTGATATGAATTATCTGTTATAAATCTACCACTTTAACATAAATACTCACGGGTGTGTAGCTTTATTTGTTAAGACATTGTTTAGTTAATAATAGTTTCAATAGTACATATCACATATTAGTGAAATCTATTTATAAGTTTTAAATAATGCTAATCCCATATATGTAATTTCAGTTAACAAGAATTAAAGTATTTGTTATGATTAATATTCATACATATTTATAGTTTTATACTATCATAATGTAACTTATTGTTAATTGATTTTTTTAGATTATTTGAAGAGGTAGGTTGCAATCAAGACTTCTTATTATGGTTATTATAAAATTGACAAAATATTTTATACATTAATTATCCTATTTTTTATTTTTTATTGTATGTAGGATATTGTTTAGAAAGGGTGTTATCGGAATATATCACTGAGTATACTTATTATATTTTAATATAAATGAATATAAATAGGGTCAATCGGTTTGGCAGAAGCCCATAAGCCCAAATTAGGTGAGCCGCGTATAAAAGCCCAATAATCGAATATATCAATTCTCCAAATTAGTAAATGATTAAAAAATGTTCTAACTAGGCCTTCTATCCCATTTATCCAATATGTTTACCAAACTTTATATAACAGTCTATATACAGATATCAGAAAACTTAAAAAGATATCAGAAAACTAAATGAACATTTTTTGCAAAGCTTTATTAGTCCAATTTAGGCCAAGTCTACACACATATATTTTACTGGGCCAATTAGCCCAATTTAAACCCGTTCAATTTATTTAAACATGGGCCTTATATTAGAAGTTTAGAACCAATGTTGTGTAAACCAATAAATTATCAGGCTCATTATCTTAATATTTAAGTCGTAGTATTGGGCGAATAAACTCATTAACAATAATTCATTTACGCATGCTGCTAAAGTATATTAGCTAAGTTAAGTAGATTTTTTTTTTTGTTACACAAACATAATGTAAGGCCAATATATTATATTAAGAAGGTCATATTATTACATATATTGGTAATCCCATTAGTACCAAATCTTTTTAAGCCCAAAATATAAAGCCCATTATCATAGTGAATTCTGTGTAAGTGAGTATATAATACAACAAAGCCCGTTAACTTGATTTGTAAAAATTTATTGGGCCAATAAGCCCATTAACAATAATTCATTTATGTAGCCGGCTAAAGTGTATTACCTAAGTTAAGTATATTATAGTTTTTTTGTTAGCCAAACATAATGTAAGGGCAATATATTATATTCAGAAGCTTATATTACTACATAAATTGTTAGTTAAACTACTTTTATTACTACATATATTAATAATCAAAAAAAAATATAGATAAACACGAATCTTCATGAAGAAGAATCTAGATTAACATAACATTTCGCACTTAAAACCAAAAAATGAATGAATGAAATGTGAGCATGATATTATGCTATATTTCTATCTGAAATTTGTAAAATTTTAAAACAATGAAATCACAGAACCAGTCAAAATCACTGAAATTTGTCAAAATATGTAAAATTTGTTAACAGAAGGGAATTTATGATTTCAAACATCAAATTATCTCACAAGCCAAACGATTAAAGATTGAGATTAAAACAGGAACAGATTACCTTCGTTGCCTTAGGGAGAACCCCATAGCCTCCTTATTCAAGGTACCTTTATCAAGCTCCAGAAGATTACAGATGAACACATCCTCAGCAAAGTCCAGAAGTCGTCATACCATTTTATTAAAAAAACAAATTAGTCAAGGATACGAAACTGATAAAGCAATAAAAAAATAAACACAACATGAAATCCAAAATCCCCGATTTTTTTTTTAATTTTGGACACAGAACAAGTCAGATTATGATTTAAAAACGAAAAAATATCCGGAGAAGGAAATTAAAAAAGAAAAATGTTAAATACCTTTATGAAGCTCCATATCTATGAACTACTTAGGGTTTAGTTAACCCTTCTTTAGCCAGATCCAGATCTGTTGTCGTCCGTTGTCATCCTCTGGATCTGAACGAGATTGTAGAATAATCTAATTTTTGTGTGGATATGTGATAAACTTATTTGGATGAAGAATAAATCGGATCTTAAACATGTAGATTAGAGGGTTTTTTTGTGAAAAAACCAATTTGGATCTCAAAGATTTGAACAAAAACAAAACGAAGGCTTGGATGATATTTCCATAAAGATGAAATTCAAAGTTTCAAGAATTGGAAAGATTGAAAGAGGAAAGAAACTATGTGGATCGAACTGGAAAGATTGAAAGGGGAAAGAAAATTCTTGAAACTTCAAGAATACGAGTGTGAAATCCAAACACGGCGTCGGGTTTCGGCGTCTGTAAAATGGTCAAGGAGTTGCTTTGGGCTTGGCCCAATTACTTGAATCAGATGATGGGCTTCGTTTATATATGGACGAGGTTAATGTTATGGGCTTGGCCGAGGTTAACAAATTTATTGTTAATTTTGTATTTTATTATAGTGCACATATAATTAAATAATTATATTAAATGTTAAGTTTGTATTTTTATTTATTTTGTTACTAAAATATATCTGCAAAGTCCCATTGACTATTATATGTATGAATAAAAACAAAAATAATATAATGTTGACATTTGGTGATATTAGATATACATAATAAGGGATAAATTATTGTTAATATAAATAATAACTTTTTACATAAATTGAGATTTTTTTAGTTTGGCGTCTATTTCAGTTATGCATTTATTCTAATTGGTCCTTAAAGCACATTAGGCTGCTTCGAAATATTGATCAGAAATTCAGGTTTATGCAACGGGACGAGATCACGCAGCTTGGCAGTCATGTCATACAAGGGAGAATTATTTCATGCTACAATATTGGACATACGGTTTTGATTCCTCGCATGATAATGTCATCGTCAGACACTTCATTTCCTTTTAAGTTTCAACGAAAACAATTTTCCTTGACTGTCTGTTTTGCTATGACCATAAACAAGAGCCAAGGACAATCTCTTGCCAATGTCGATTTGTATCTTTCACGTCCTGTTTTCAGTCATGGTCAGTTTTATGTTGCTTCATCAAGGGTGACTAGCAAGAAAGGTTTAAAGATCTTGATTTGCAACAAAGACAAGAAGAAAAATAATACTACAACCAATGTAGTATACAAGGAAGTTTTTAATAATTTATAGCAATTTTGAACATCGTGCCATCTTTTATGTTTCACGTGTCATTTTCATGTATTAGAGTTAAATAATTTTTTTTATTATGTTTTATCGATTTACATGTATTGATGTAAAAGATTGTGGCTATGCGTGTTTGTAAGACAACTTAACCAATTTTTATGATTAATAAAGTTACGAAGAGTTTCGTCTCTCTTTATATAATGTAATTTTTTATATCTTTAATTTTTTTTAGTCAATTTGTCATTTTTAATTTAAATAACTAATCAAATATATATTAAAATAATAATTATTCGATAATAAAAATATACGATTATTACAAAAAATCTCGTGCAAGGCACGGGTATTACACTAGGATCGAATCGGTGTGAAATTTTCGAAATCGAATCGTGAATCTTAAGATTTTACATTATAACTAAAAGTATGTAATAATAACGTAATATGTTATATAATTATTATATATTAAGCTGAAAATATTATAAATATTTGATAAGTGATAAACTGATAATGTTAGAATAAAAATTAACCATTTTTCATATATAAATCTTGATCATATAATTAAGTGATAAAATATTTTGAATAATATAATATTATAGTTAGGGGTGTTCATCCGGTCCGATGGACCGGATTTTTCCAAAAGTTCGGACCGAAGACCGGACCGAATTTTATTTTATAAAAAAATAATTTAAATTCTTATTTAAAATCTAAAAAAAATATCTAAAAAACATATATACTCGTAACTTATTAAATTAAGAAAAATATCTATAAAAAAATACATATAAATCTCCAAAAAAACATATAAAAACATATAAATTAAAAAAAAAACCCGATTTACCGATCCGGACCGGTTTTTTTTCCAGGTTTGGACCGGACCGGATTAAGGAAATTATCTGAACCGGACTGGATTTTCACCGATCCGGTCATTTCCGGTCCAGTCCGAGCCGATTTTAAACCGCCCTAATTATAGTCATTTATAAAGACTCATTTATAAGATAGTTAGAATCCTATCTAAGATCGAAATTATGCACAAGATTCTATCCATTTTATTTTATAAATTAAGATCCTACTTAGTAGATCCCAACTAGAATTGTATAATCTAGATCGTAAGATCTTTAGAATCATAAATCCGGATTCTTACAAGGTGAGAGAGACCAACCGTACAAATTGCTTTTGTTGTATTTTAAATACCATCTTAACATTTCACCCAATAAAAAAACATCTTAGCTACCTGGACCACAAGAATATGTATCTACTGAACAGGATGTACGCCAAAATACTCCCAAGAGATTAATTCCTCCTAAGAAGGCAAAAATGTCAAGCATGTTTACAAACTTTGGCATACTATAGAACTGGTTCCTCGTACAAAGTCTACAAAAGAATGAGCTACGTTATCAACAATCAAAATCTCCTTGCTCTCTACAAACAAGTACACGTTCCACTTCCACGGGCTGCAGTTTCCACTCACTTGTTAAAGAACAAACTCCTTTTCTTTCCCTTTTTCTTCTCCCCAGCCTGCACAAAATCACATGCTTCTCTAAATATATACATCATCTAACCAGGAAACAATAAATATAATTTTCCCCGCTGATCAAATAAAACAGTGTCATCGGACATGTCTATAAAATAGTAGTGCATATTCTAGATTCTAAAATCCATGCTGCTGAACCCAGTGCAATGTTAGTGTTGATGGACATGAAAACAATTGTATAGAGAATCAGTAGAAAAGCGTTCTTCTGTCATTGATGGAAAGGATAATATATACAAAGGATAGAACAATAAACAAGGAGAGAATCTCCTAACTGATAAATTAAAATTACAAATAAAAAACTCAATTATAACATCATTATCAGCTTGAGCCAAAATTGGCATGGCTTTTGCTAAATACAAAATCTGCAATAATTGTCATGCAAGTATGCAACAGTTGAAAAAAGCTTTTCTAGAAAACTCTACTTAGGCCAAAAAAGACGAATGCAACTTAGGAACCACAATTCATAAATGGAGATCAAGGAGATCATAAAGACAACGTACAAGTTACCTTCATGATGAATAATCTCAACGTGAGGACAACTGCATCTCTTGAACTGCGCATATCAAAGAAACAGAAAATGGTCATGCTAGTCTACTTGATACAAGACCCTTCACCACAGCTTTAATTAATAAAGTACTTATCTAACACACATAGTGGCAATTACTACAGATATGACAGTCCAACCAGAAAGGTAAGCAAGCTTAGACCTTAGACCATCCACAAAGGAGAAACTCTGAGTTTCTCCTTATTAAATTATAAAAAAGGAAAGTAAATAGTTGAGGGAGTTGTCATAAAAATCAGGTTATAATTACATTGGTTCTTGTACTTGTTTCTTGAAGTAGAAACTAGCACAAGGCCAAGGTAAATTTTATGACACATTTTCTGAACTTGTGGATGCCCTTAGTTTGTCTGACATACACGTGTGATATCAAGCCACATTGGAAGCAACATATGGATATACTTGATTCTCACTGCCTGAGTTTCAACAGCTTATATTGTCACAGCTTCAAAATTCCTATCAGAAGATTGGTTCCTATAAAAAGCTAAGCCTGTTTCGTGTTGTGTTTTACAGGGTTCAATAGCTATGCCAGAATTTCTCTATTCTCATGGAACTGAGAGCCGTTGAATAGTTGACATAAAACCCAGGAAGGAACAAGCAGGACAAACCTAATAATATCTGGTATGCTATTCTCTGCTCGTACAAGATGCTGAGCACCGGCAGGTGTAATGATAGCAAACTCCGATGGATGCCCATATCCAATGGTTACCTGCATGATAAAAAATGCATGTTCAGGTTCAGCAGAGATACGATACAAATCTAATATGAGAAAACACTGCCTGAAATAAAACTATTCTGAAGGGAAAGCACACTTCCACAAAATCAATGGAAATAGCTAAGACGTAATCACCAGGAAAGAGTTGCATCTGAAAAGCATGTTAACCCGCTAATAGAAGTTAAAGACTTCATCTTCATCCCCCTTTAGCAGTAACAACTAACAAGCACATAATACACACCATAGTTATTTTTTTATTGAGCCCCAGGATCATGTATATCATACCCAACAAAAGATTAATAATAACCTCATGTATGTTTCATAGTTACGTGCGAGAACATCTTAATTAATAGTCAATTCACAAGTTTATAGATAATTTATCCTATGGCAGTATGGCATGAGGACAGAGGCCGAAACTTTGAAAGCATTGTAAAGTAAGACTGTTATAACCACCAATCTGACAAAATTTGACCATTAGCCCCTAATTCTAATTATAATACTAGTGAGGATGCTGTAAATAAGCTCGTTAAGGTCAGAATAGAGAAAAATATATCAGTGAGGCTCAGAAATTAATCAATCGCCAGAGTGTTAAGATAAGCATGGATATTAACTACGAGATGTTATATCATGGAAACTCTCTGTCTCTTTGAGACTGACAACTACTATATGTATCTTATATTTAACTTCACTTTGTCTTGACATGTTGCATACTTGCATCATATAGCTACTCACCAACCTATGTATTCAATTTAAGACAAAACATTAAAACAACAGACGATGACTATAAGAAAGAAGGCATGTTGAACAGTTTAGTTTGCAGACATAAATATGAAATTATTATTTCTTAGTCAGGCTGACATAATGAAGAGCATTGGCTCCAATTTTCCAGAAAAATCTTAAACAACCATCATCTAGAACTTAGAACCCAACCTCATAAGTCATAAAACTATTAATCCGGAAAAAAAAAACAGAATCATACAGTTGTTGCATGTGAGAACTTGTCCGTGAGGAGGACACCATTAGGCCCACTGCATTTGATACTATAACCTTCACGTTTGATAGACAAGGAAGCTGGCTCCCATATATCAAGATAACCAGTCTGTATGATTAGAATATTAATAAGTTAACACACATTGTCCAAACCTTATACATACAAGTCAGCCAAATATTTTTTCAGGAATCATCAAAATACAGCATACCGATAAAGAAACTTTGTATGAAGCATGCCCACTGTACAAATTCTTTTCTATGTGATCACGCATAACGGCATCTGGAATCAACAAGAAAGAGATTGTTAGATCAAATGGATAATGAAATCTTCTTGTATTGTGTAACATATGACATTGTTTGGGTAGATATTAGCAAAGACTTCTGCTTATGAGTACAGCAAACAAAATAGAGACAGCCACTGAGGATACAATAGCCTCTCTACTAAATATACATTGCAGACCACTCTCGAAATTGATAAGAGCAAAAACTAGTGCAATAAATAGGATCCAAGTCAAATACATTAGATCATTCAGCAGTAAGTTCTTTATGTTCTGTGTAGCTACAATAACAAAGAACACGAATACATATTATAAATTGAGCATGCATCGAGAAAAAAATGCATTAAGGAAATTTGACTGAGCTGTTAAGTAGCATACCACAAGTAATCTTCCTGTGCTCATTAGCGAAGACCTTTACAAGTTCACCCTGAAATTTGACCATAAAAATTGATGATGTTGATAACAGAAGGGAACGACAAGTTTCTTGACAGAATATGCATTTTGTTTGAACATGAATTATAGAGAGAATATTAAAGACAACAGCAGCCAACATACTTGCATCAAAAATATAGATTTCACTTCCAAACCAATTGCTATATATTAATATAGTCCACACTGTCCACTTTCAATGTATCTACACGGAATGTCAATTGTATGTTCTGGGGAAGGACCATCTCGTCAATTTCTTGTTTATATAGTTCATCAAAACATCTAAATACCAATAGAAGATATAGCTGCCATTTTCTTGTTTCTAGGGGAAAGATTAGTCATATACTTTAAATTTCCTTTAAAGATATAAAAGATGTGAAATACTTTCATGAATGCTAGCGCTGTTTTTTATTTAAAAATAAGATAAGATAAGATAACTTCACATTAAAAGGATTTCCTTATCACAAGACATCATATTACAATTTAAGAGACTAATTTCCAGATAATAAACATGTAAGACATATCAGTTCAACTCCAACGGCGTGGTGCATAGACTGTAGTAAAAGGTAACAATTTCAGTCTTAACAATGGTAGCAAGATAGCGTTTTTCAAGGAAAGAACTTTCTTTTTTTCTCTGATGTTAAAAATAACTAGATAACTAGATTATTTCCTCAAGCAAAATTGGCAACACCAAACAGAAGAGGATATTTAACTCCATAGAGAAGAACAGCAGAATTAGATAATGCATATCCTTTTCGTCAATCTTCCGTTCATATATCCATTTACCCTTTTCATCAAAGGGAGACAAATGACCATATGGGCATCTAAACAATAGTAATTAGTACACTAGTCGATGAACCAATATGTTATGTAGTATATCAGAAATTGTAACTCACAAGAAACAAAGGAAAATTTGAGAAAACTTCATTTGTTTACTTTGGGGGGAAGTCCATATCAAACAACATACAAGAAAATGAAACTTTGAACCTTGCATACCTTCCTCTTCCTATCATCCAGAGGTTGGACTTCAATGGCGAGGTATGTGTCCACATCATCAGCATTTACAAGGTAGGTTGGTTGCTTTGCCCCTGGTAGTAAAATTATGTAAGAGTCAACAACCCAATACAACAATGATTGATAATGGCAACACATTCACAAAAAATATTTAATTACCATCTATATAGTTAACTGATCCATCTTCCAAGTGGCGTACCCACTGACAAAACAGAAAAGGAAATCATTTGAAATGTAGGGAAGTTTGATACAAAGCTGCCAATAAAACTAATCTATACAGGAGGTTTCCAGATTCAAACACCTCAAAGTTACAACTTGTAGTTCCATTGACGGAGTATCCACAGGCCTGGAGTTCATGGCCGGGATAAGCTTCCCCCAATATTTGAAGACCTTGAATTGCTGGTAATGGGTCGTCATCTGCAGCTGCATTTTAAATGTGTACAGTGAGACATCAGAATTAGAATATCTAGAAGCAAAGTAATGAGATCTCACCCTCAGAGAATGATGATGAAGGTTCTTCAGGCACTGGTTGAAGTTGTTGGGAATACATAGAAATAGTCTCATCAACTGTATTTGTATAAGGAGGATTTCCTGAAACCCAATTTCCAGGTTGCTCTCTCTCATTCTGTCGTCCTTCAGCATCTGATTCATCCATATCAGAGCTACTGACAGGTTCTTTAAATTTTACGTGCCGGTTCATGGTTTCCCCAATGTAGGTAGGATTCCTATACCCAAATAGTTGAGAGAAATCAGCGCTGACATAAATGAATGAAGATGGACACAAACTAAACTCAAGCTTGTACTAGAACAAAGCACCATCATTTTCTAACACTCAACTCCAGCTTATTCAGGGCTAGAACAGTGGATTTTTTCACAGCAGAAAACAATGTAAGGATTTAAGAAAGTCAATTTAACTGTAGTAGAAACATTTCCTACCATATATGCATAATGCAGCTTTATTCTTGTAAAAGCTGAAACTGATTTGCTGCCTCACTTCCAAATTATAACATGTACCTATTCTTTGATACATTCAACCTTACAAAACCCCGCGGAAGAACTATAAGTTCCAAGCAATCTTTGTTGGCTAAACCTGTGACTTGGAAGGTAATACCTTCTACTGTATAGAAATAGTCTGATAGACCAAAGAGGCTAACATATGCAGATCTTTTATGAGTGATCAACTGTTGCTCACATGTCGAATCTATATGAACTGTTATCAGGCAAAATGAACAATAAAACAGAGGGGGGAAACCATTGTCTTATGGGTATTAATGCTAATCAACAGAAAACTGGACTTAATTGAGATGGAGCAGATACGAGGATATAGAAGGATATCCAATAAAACGGGTCATGAATAAGGAAGGCAAAGATTTGATAACGGTAATGAGTATATATCGTAACCTAGGTCTCATTCCTTTGGCAGAAGGGATCCATGTCTAGCATGACCCTATACAATATACATCCAAAACTTACCTTGTAAGCACCTAATTTTTGTCTAGACATTCTGAACAAAGTTCATTACATGGCTTACCAAAACAGTCTCACTATCCCTGTACTAGATGTACTTTATCCCACACTCCGAGCTATTCACTTTCAGAATAAGAAGCAAGAAGCAGATAATCTTCCTTCCATGAAATGTGAAAAGACTAAAAGCTCCAAAGCACTTGGGGAACAAACAGTTTACACGAAATCAGCATCCAAAGCATGACTCACACGGAAGCATGTAGTTCAGTCAACTACCAATGTAATCAGATATACAAAAGCAATTGCTCCGAAAGGTTCCAACTTCCACAAGAAGTATATGTTCCTCCACATTTCTTTGATTTCCATCGAGTCATCATTACAAATACACCAATAACAATCATTTGATTACTCTTCTTCAGAAGGCGCAGTGCATAAAGTACCATCATCATTTTATATGTGGATATTGGAGAAACAAATAAGTCAAAGATAGAAGGTTCATAAATACAACCATTACACATGCTAAATGCTCAATCACAGTTTACAGAGGATTTGATGGAGAAAGACCAGCCAACACAAGCATGTTGCTGTATAATCAGGTCTGTAACTCTGTATACTATGCAACCCTACAAATAGTATTCAGTATCCACCAACTACACGCTCGCACGGCTACTTGTGGCACATGAATATAAGAAACAATCAACAGAGAAATCAACAAAAACAGAACGCACCAACTAAAGCAGATGGTTGAAAATTGTAGAGAGTTCACAGAGCACTCTCCATTCACGAGGCTCACCTGCTTGCAATAGGTGAATACCTTCCCATATCATCAAGCTCTGTATTTCTCACAATAGGGCCACCTGAACCAGCCTGCTGACCATGCTGCCCTCCAGTATCCCAATCTGTATTCATTGGAGCATCTGAAGTTGGTATATTTGGGGAAGAATATGTTGTCTGAGGCACAAGTTCAAGCCCATCTTTGCTCTGGTGACAGCAACTTATATTGTTTCAGAAAAAGAATTGTAGTATATTAATTTTTAATGTGTAATGATAAGATATATGACCATACTGAAGTAAGTGCTGCACCACTGAAATTTTGAGGTGACGGTGGAGGCAAACTCGAGTTGTTCCCATCAGGACGCCATGGTGTCAACTGATATTGAGATTCTTTTAACTTTGCCTAAAACATAGCCAGAAGCTTGTAAGGCAAAACTAAATTCTCAGATTCCAAAAAAAATCTATGTCATACAAAAAAGCATTGAGAACGCTTTACAGTTTAAGATATTCTTATTTGTTCTGTCATGTAGAATAATACCTCAGTAATAATCAATTTCTCCTGGAGATGCTTAAACAAAACCTGCAAGTACAAGATTATGCAAGGTAATGTTCCTTCTCAACCATAAAATGCAACTTTGAAAAGAATCTAGGCTACCCCTTGATTCTCAAGATTCATGTCACTGCTTCATATCAATATGGATATGACTTTAAAAAATAAGGCCATCAAGCACATATGCAAGAAGATTACAGATTATTAATAGTATACAGTATGATGCTGGATCCAACCAACCACCTTGATGTATATAAATAATACCATCTATAGAACTTTACAAAGTGGTGGGGCATTTGCTTATAAACATTTCAGAGGATTCATGTTTTCTAACATGATCCAAAAGCACCATTATGGCACACTCTAAGTACTTGGTTCCAAGTGGAATAGTACCCCTCACTCCCTGGATAATCCCCCATATCCAAACTTTACTGCACAAACTGCAATGATAATAATACCTGTTCATACACTTATGTAAAAAACAACGGAGTCTCAAGGAAGCACAATAGAGGCATCAACATATAAACACTTCAGAGCTCACATGATAAGAATATGTATGAGATACTATTTCAGTAGAAGTAGCAAGACAAAATTGAAAGCCATGCAATGCTGACCTTGACATTACTAATAATAGATTGCGCATCAGGAACTTGTGGCTGCAAAGAGTACTCCGCAAGAAGAGGCAGCAACGAAGACACAAAAGTTGTTCGCTCTTGTTGTGCATCCTGATATAACCACGAAGTAAAAGCATTTGCTAAGTTGGGCATTATCTTAATCTGAACACTAAGAAATATACCTAATATACATTCAAGACAATCAGGACTTCTTCTGGACACCCCATGATTCTGGCTTAAATACCTCAAATGACATATGCTAGTGATAGGTTGCTCTTCAAAAACTATAATCACGGGTAAGAGAAAGTAAAATGAACGAGCAACAGAGGCATACGATATGAGTGGAAGACATAATACCTGTAATGAATATGTCAGACGAACATTTTCTTCAATTATATCTTGTCTATAAGAAAGAGCTTTTGATGAAGCATCAACTAAGTCCTGTTGCTGCTGATCAAACGCCTGACAGCAATAGTAGATAATTTTGAAAGAACTTCATTTACTAATGTTAAAAAATGATTAATAACATTTACTTTCTGAATTATACATGCTAAAAACACACTTGTATGGGTGAGGTAGCTAAATGAAAAGATGAGAAACTCTTACAAATTACTAAATTAGAGAGAGAGGGAGAGAGAAAGTGTGTGTTACCATTCGCATCTGAGCAATGCGCTTTTCCAACACATATTTCTCATTGCGTATTTGTGCCTCCTATAGCAATGATTTAAACAAAACAGACAAGCTACTTATAATGATCTGAAGAGAATTTGAGAGGTGTGGGATGTAAGAGACAAAACATAATGGCTTACTCTGATGGAATAATCTGTTAGATGTTTCTTCAACAGCATGATTTCTTGCTCCTGCTCTCTAATCTTTTGAAGAAGCTCCTATATAAATGTATTTTAAGATGGAACTTCAAATGGAAAGTGGAATTAAAATAAGTAAAAAGTAGTTAAGTGCAGACCGAAAGACCAGAACCTTTACCTGCTTCCAAAAACTGCGAGACTTGTTTGATTCAGTTACGTACATCATCCCTTGACTAGGTTCATTCATGTTGGTTTCATACTCTCCATCCATAGGATGCCTTTCACAAACCAAGACAAAATCATAAAGATCATGTTTACCACAACCATACTTTTTCATCATTATAATAACAATAATAAAAATAATAAAAACTGTTCTCTGAGAGTAGAAAAAGTTACAAGATGTTCCACTTCATATTATTTCACATCTTATATATACATTACCTTTGCTCTTGTTCCCAGCAAAGCTAATCAGCTAGTTATTTCTCATTATTCCATTTTACAACCACGCCTTATCTTCTTTCTATCAGCACCATCTTTGTCTTTTCACGCGTTACAGAAATTATTCTCTTATGGTCCAATATGCTTTATAAAAAGTAACTCCAACTAGCTTTCTCTCATCTTAAATCAACTCATAGCATCTCCCTGTTACTACAGCAAGTAAAACTAATTTAATTCCTCCTTCATAGTTAATTTTCAGTTTTTCACCATTGAGCAATCTCATTTGATCTGTTACCAACCTCAGAACACAATAGTATATCTTTACCTAAAGTATATGATGAAAATACTAGCTCAAAAGACTTTGCTGTTTAGCTTGGCCATCCTTCATTAAACCTTTATATTTTCAAACTTGACCAGTAAGAACTTTACACCATGACCATCTTATTTAGCGATCAGATACCTGCGAGGGGAAAACAAGGTGGCAGAACTTTCTGCATTCGTTTGTCCATGATGAAGTGCAGTTAAGCTCCCATTATTCCTGCTTGTACCAGAGTTCCTCTCTACATGAAATTGTTTGGCAGGATCCTCAGACTTTTGTATTGAAGCATTATGGAGAAATGTACTTTGAGGATCTGCTGCAGAAGCCTGCTTAGGTGAACTAAAAGCTCCCTCACCGTTTTCATCATATGGCTCAACTGACTGATACTTGTGAGCTACTGACCTGTCCACTTTCTGGACACAATCATCTATATTAGGAAACATTAAGTAGAAACCAATTTGCGTCCATTGCTGAAGTATGTTATATTAGAATCACGCAAAAATTCAACTGATTGATATAATAGAACTCAGCCTAAAATACAAACGCTTACGATTTGTTCAAGTTGCTGATCTTTTTTCTGAAGCTCTGTCCTCAATCTAATATTCTCCTCGACCTGGAAGAACGTCATACAATCTTTTTACCAATCAGCCTTAAAAGCATTACAAATCAAGCGGTATAACAAATTAACAATAAAGTAAATCCGAAACAAGTTACGCCACACCCAATTCCATCCACCCTATCCTTCTTCTCTTTCAAGAAAGGAGTTTCAAGTTCTTAATGACACGCCAAGAGAGAAACATGGATGAATTAAGAATAAAGAAAGATTTGGTTGACAAGCTAGCAATGAAACACATTTTTTTATTCTTTAACTGAGAACGCAATGAGTGATTGCCTTCTATCCACTACAGGAGAAACTCCAGACAACTGATCTCTGAAACAACTAACATGAAATTTCTAGAATTTAAGAAACAATTCTAGTCATTTTTACTGTCCAGCAGACAGATCCTTGAGCTCTTCGACTTCTTCTTTATGAGAAGCTCCTTACTTTTCCTTATTAATATACATTGTTCCCCACCATAACAGAAACTAGAAATGACCTGGGTTCGTAAACACCCCTAAGAACAGGAAAGATCACTCCTTATGCTTGAAATACATGTAACACCATATCCGTAATAACACCTCTAACCTAAATTTAATGATTCCACTAATAAATTCAATAATATAAACCAACGCTCGAGCAGCATGTTTGTTTTTAACCATTCGAACATTCCCGTAACGAATTTACAAGGAAGGAGAAATAGATAACCTGTTGTTTGATAGTGGCTTCAGCGGCTTCGACGGCTTTCATAACCTGAAACAAGCTATTGTCCTTGGCATCGTTCATTGTTAAACCGCCGAACTTTTCCGCTAACCCACCATTCTCCATCTTCAAACCCCAAACTTTTGCAAAACGCGGCTTCCTTTCTCCTCTACCTATCAATAAAATTACTCGGAGAAACGACAAAGACTGCGCGCAAAATTAGGGTTTCTGCTCTCTCTCTTCCCCAAATTTCACAGATTCAGCAACGACACATGTCGCAATCGATTGAACATCGCCATCATCGAACTCACGAGACTTCGATTGAATCCAATCGATTGAAGGAAATCATGAGGTTCCGATCAAACACTGCTCTCTCTCCCGATCTCTCTAAATCTCGCCGTAAAAGCGTACGAGCTGGATGTTGTATGAGCTACAGTTCCTCTCTCTCTCGGAGTGGGGACGCAATACACCAAATTTCACCCTCGGGAACGAGAATGAAAGGGAGGAGAAACAAGTGAACAGGAAAACAACCTGTATTAAATCGAATTTCCCAAAGACTTGCCATGACTTGTAAAATATATTTTATTTTCCTCTTTCTTATTTGAAAAATCGCAAAACAAACACTAAAGTTCACTAGTATGCGAATAATTGCTTAAACTTTACGAAATGTAAAAAGTAGCACCAGCTTCATAAACTTACGAAATCGGAAATACTACATGAGACCTGGAAATTGGATTTGTCTTATCCATCTTCCTATATTTGGGGTCAATTCATTTACCGGTACAAAGTTGTGTTAATTTTTGCAATACGCCTCTTTATAATGAATTGCTTTCCCTACAAATAAAAAGAATATATACCTATTTTATAGTACAAAGTTTAATTATGATTCCGAATACTTCATAATGCAATACTAAAAAGGGTTAATCATAAAGTGAAACATATGCTTGTCATTTGTAACAATAATGGATTGAAATTTTATTCTAGGTTATAATGACGACAACAATAATCAATTTAGAAATGATCATTATAACGTTAAGTACTTAAGTACGAGATAAAAGGGGGGCGGAGGCATGGCAAGATGCAAATATTTTTATTAAGGGTTTATTAAGGGGCTTATTGAATTTTTTTAATTAAAAAATTCAAAACTCCCAATAAGTCTCTCCTTAGAGTTTTAAAAATGGGTAAAATTTAAGCCCCTCAAGCCGGGCTTATTGGAGGGGCTTATTCTTTGCAGCGTCATGTGGCGCGTTTTTACTGGACCGTGTGAGTGCGTCTAGATGGTGTCATGTGGCGCGCGATCGGACGGTCAAGAATTGTTCTGACTGTCCGTTTTTTTAAATTTAAAAATAGAATATTTTTATTTTCTTACATTAAAAAAATTAAAAATTTTACTATAATTCTAATTGTATTTTTCTTTATCCATAGACACCCATAATGGTTGTGTTTCTTATACTTTTGAAATTTGTTTATTGTATTTTGTATATTATTAATTGAAAATAAATATTTTTATTTTCTTCTATTTTTTTTCTTTATCATTTCATATAAAGAGTATATTAAATATAAAAAATATATTGGTAATTTGATATAAATGAAATGATATATTTATAATTTAATATACTCCAATAAGCCCCTCACCCACTAAAGTTAAGGAAATGAGTGAGGCTTATTGGCAAAAAGTCTCCAATAAGTCCCTCCAATAAGCCCCCCATTAATGATGCTCTTAGAAGTATAACAAAAAGTCAATTTGAAATTTGAATCCTTTTGTATAAATATAAAGATTTGGGTTTTCGTACAACAACCTCTTATCGTGCGAAATGTGAAACGATCTCGGCCGTCGATTTTTTTAATTTTTTTTGTCAATAATTTTTTTTTTTTTTTTATTTCCGTCCTCTTATCATTCTGGAATAACATATATAGAAGGTTCACCAATAAGCTATTACCGTTCATTTATTTGTGTACTGAAGTTCACAAATAAGCTCTAAATGTGCAAAGACATGTGTTTGAACATGAACATGAACATGTTATATATGAACTTGATGACATAGAATAATGAATATTTAATACTTATATGTGAACGTCAATAATTGTCTATTTCAGAACGATCAGATACGGAAAAAAAAAACTATTAACGTCTCCTGATCATTCTGGAATAACTTATATAGAAGGTTCACAAATAAGCTCTTAATATTCACTTATTTGTGCAATGAAGTTCACAAATAAGCACTAAATGTGCAAAGACATGTGTTTGAACATATTATATGTGAACCTTACGGTATAGAAAAATAAACATGTAGTACTTATATGTGAACGTCAATAATTGTCTATTCCAAACCGGTTAGAGACGAAAAATATTTTTTTAAAAAAAGTTGTTGGCCGGGAAAAAAAAATTGCCGTATTTACGGTTATGCTACCGCGTCACTATTCACTTTTTCACCCCTTTTAATCTCAGCCCTCCATCTCCTTGATCCAATGGCCCATAATATTTCTCATATTGTATAATAAGGACTAAATGTATGTGAAACTCACTCTAAATATAAATATTAGACTTTGATGTGTGTATTTACTCTTATTTCATTCTTATTTTCTTATAACCTTTTTCACTCTACACAAAATCACCAATCATATGCATTTATGTGAAAATTTAGGGAAGTGAGCAAATGTAAAAAGTCTTTGCCAAGAGTTATAAACGAGTGAAAATTTATAATAACTAGTTACATGTGTGTCCGTGTTATGCACGAGTTCATTTCATATTTGCTTTTACATTTTTTTTATACAATTAGAGTAGTAGATATTCTTGATGTATTAGTGTAATTTATGGAAATTCTAAATTAGATATATCAACAAAATGATATTTATAAGGTATTCCATTATATTTTACTTAATTATTATGTTATAAGTGAAATGAAATGAAATAAAATCACTTCGTCAACTTTATAACAACAATTGTATAATATTCTATCTCACGTCAAATTATTATATAAAAACAGCTTAAATATTCACTATTTAGGTGTTATTTCAAATATTATTTATAGAGTTGCTTTCATAAAAAATCAGTGTATTTTTACCATGCTTTTAGGATATATTATTAAAATTAAAATTCTTATTTTTTATTATGATTAGATTGGTTGATCTTTTTGATGTATTAGTGTAATTTTATATAATATATATTATCATATCACAAAAATTGTATATTTCATCTCATATTCAATTACTTGCTATCTATAACTTAGTAAAAACTCTATATTGTGGTGTTATTTCAAATATTATTGAAGACTTGTTTTAAAGAATCAATATATGTACCTTTATTATATTGTTAGGATTTATCTATATACATTCTTAGTTGAGAAGTATGTAATATATACTCAAAATTTTGCAAAATAGTTAGATTATGAAAGAGTTGTTAATATTTTTTTGATATATTGTCAATAAAGAACAAATATGTGCGCATTATGACATCTGACATGTCAAATATATATTAATGTATACATACAATACAATTATAACACCCTATTACAAGTGAAAATTGTTTATTTATTTATGTTTATATCTTTATATTCTTATTCATGAATTCTAATTTTAATAATAACTTATTTAAAAAGACTAACTTTACACTAGCATTCAAAATCCTAAAAAAAATTGTGAAAAATTGTATAGAATTTAAATAATTTTAACTTTTTTCATTTATTTATCGTTAGATTATTTAATTTTATAAAAATATTATATTTGAATACAAAATTAAAATTTATTGAAATTAGAATTGTTTAATATCTTCATCTTTTAAATATATTTACTTGTTTGGTAGTAAAAATATATATTTCTTCCAAAGTGATGCTTGATATTAAAAAATAAAGTTTGTTTGATATTAAATGAAGACATTTATTGCATACGTATTATTATTATAGATACTAGTTGGCATACACGTGCTACGCACGGGATATGTTTTGAATTTGGTTAATAAATTGTAGTGAACCTAGTGATGAATTTGTAAATTGTTTTTAATATTTTTTGTTTAAAATATTTATTTTAGTATATATGAGTTTATTTTGATTTGAAGTTCTAATTTGTTTATGCATATTTATATCATGTAATCAATACTGTGCATTTATATTTTGATTTTATCATGCGAATTCGTAATTTGGTACTATATTTCGTTCATTTCATTGGTGATTGGTTAAATTATTAATATACATAATGCTTTATTTGTTTGCCCTTGTTTACAACATTGTATGAGAATATTTTTTTATAACAAATTATCATGTGCGTTCTTTTACATTTATATATTTAAATTTGTATACTACAAAATTATCACATAATTTTCTTTTAGAATACTAATAGTTGTAAGGAATTATGGAGAAGCAATGATTAACCAACTTAACAAATTTAATTAGTAATTTTTGTCATCCCTTAGCAATTTAAATTTTAACAAACGTGATTTTGGTTCTATTTTTCTTACTCACCTTTCAGGTACAATATTATAATTTTTATTAATTTTATTAATAGTATCATATATTTATTATGTCTTAAATGTTTAAATATAAATATGGGTTACTCTTTTATATATGAAATATTATTTATCTTTTATGATTATATCATCTTTTATTAGAACTAAACAAATATATGTTATGATATTATATATCGTTATCACATTATTATTTTGTTAAAATTATTTAAGTTTTTTTGTTGTAAAAAAAGTATTTTAATATTAGTACTTAGTAGTAAGTGCTTAATTTTATAGTTTCATTCCCGGAAACAAACGTTTTATAATTAAGTATGAATAACTTTCATATTCGATTATGTACAGTAATATTGCACAACTACTATACATACTCTATTGTCGAAACTATTCATTATTTATACTCCTCACACATGATTTTATTTCATTACACTTTTCACATTGAGGATTATATTTTCTAATATATAATAAAATGTATCATTAATTATAATTATGTTAGGAGAGCAGGGTTGTATAATTTTTTTTTATTTTTTAATCATATTGACAAATTTTCAAACTTTTTTTCTTCTTTGAGGGTTAAATTAGGTTATACGGTTGTTAATTGACTGAATCTCATCGTAATTTGGAGGAAATTTCAGAAAAGGCGAGGTTTTTTGGTTGGAAGATAGACGATAATTCCAGTACTCACCTCGTTTTAGTTGCTTTAAGTCTCAAGTAACTCAACATGTAACTTTTCTGATCGAAGCCCTTTCTTAACTTTGTTGTGAATTGAACATCTATATTACAACTTTTGACCTAATTTTTATCTAACTTATCAATTTTTTCATTTGTAACTCCATATCTTTGGTTATTCGTGGTAATTTTTGTTATATCCATTTGTTAAGCAATCAAAGTAGATATGAAATGGAAGTTAAATTCATCACTTGTAAGTCTTGTAATATGCAAACCATATTCTTGAACAGATAGCTAAAAATTTCCAATTTGGAGTAGCTAGTTTAGAATGACTTATTAAAAAAATCAATTTATTTCCAATTATGTATTTAACAGAAGATTAATGATTTTTCTAACATGGGTGATTCTTAGTTACCAAAAAACACATGGGTGATTCGTAGTTACCAAAAAAAACATGGGATGGTTCTCCGTAAACTTGGCATTTTAGAAGCTTTTTTTCTCTTGTATATTTTTTGTAAAACCTGCCCTTTAATAGGTAATTTATGTACTTTATCCTATAATTACACAGTGAATGCGACTTTGATACTATGTTATTATTTCAATAGTTTTTTGTTAATTGGAATTTATTCATTTCTCTATTATTGGCTGGATTCACAGTGGTTTGTTGTTAACCGTTAGAATTGATTGTCAATTATCATATCTTGGTCATAGTGGGAACTTGACTTGCATTTGGATGCTAATATTGAAAACTTATAATATGCAAACCATATTATTGAAGAGATACTGGTTGAAATATTCCTACATTGGGAATTTATAATTTTGTTTGTATGAAATTGAATATGGATGATATATCAAACTTAAATACCTCAAGGAAATCTTCACTATTAATTAACAATGCACTCTTTATACTTTAAAATAATGTTAGACTACTATATAATTTAGTATACAAAATTCTTGGACTATAGTGTAATTTTTTTTCATTTTCTTTGCACTTTTATTTTTTGTGTGAATGTCTGAAACACGTAGCCTAAAAAGTCAAATATAAAAACACCAAACAATAGAAATTCCACCAGAAATTCTATAACATTTTCTCACCAGAACTATATATCCTGAACTTTACGGTATTAACCATATAGCCTATTTTATTGAGATTAATATTTTTTGTATTTCTTCATCTAATGACCAAGAATATAAAAATAGGCTAAAATAAGATGTAATTAACCAAAATGGTGAAAGTCTTTACCATATTAAGTGAGGACAACACTAAACATGCAATTCTTGTAAATTTACATATTTTAAAATGTTTGGTCTTTGGAGGCCTCAAATTATGTAATTATCCCATATATATTTGTAGTATGAATATAAGCAGAAAAGCACATAAACTAAGTTGTACAAAATTGAATGACATTCCCAAACAATTAAATAGAACACTAGTGTCTGAAACAGACTCCAAAAAAAAACTATGTACCTTATATGTCTGAAATTTGGAGAAAAACATTGAAATCTAAAATTTATTTATATAGTCCACCGTCCTGCTTTGTTTCTAGAGGTCTTGTGTAAGTTATTAAATGAAATATTTTCATTGTATTATTAAACATATACATATACAAGTCAATATTAAAATAAGAAATACTTGAAAATTAAAATTATTGATGTACCATATAATCTGCTAGAATGAGATATGTGGACTTGTATGTTCCGAGCCAATCGAAAACATCTCATTGACTTTAATATCAGAGCTTACATCTTCAAGCAATTAGTTAAGTGTAATGCATCTTCTTTCCCCTCTTGTATTTCCAGCCATGATTTCAATGATTATGTAGGGAAAAGTGAGGAAGATAAGAGATCAATTGTAGTAGTGGCACACCGAGTGAATAGATGGGAAAAACCAATATTTATTGGTATATTTTGAGTTAAGAGAGAAAACTGTTTGTGCATTTTTGTAACCTGATTGTTTCCCTTTTTTCAACAGCTGTTTGAGTGCAATATGGAGTATCTTTTAGTTAAGAGAGACAACTGTTAAAATGTTATGTGTTTTCTCTAGCCATGGTCATTTTAATCTGTTCAATCTCACAATTGAAACAGTCGTAGTTTGTTTTCTTTTTTTCTTCTTTTTTGTTTTGATGAATGTGAGTTTCAGGATGGATTATGGAGGCAGACACTTATTGCCAAGTCTGTATTTTGAAACAGTCGGTTGCTCGTGTTTTAATTTTTTGACTGTTGATTGTCCTAAATGTAAGTTTATGTAGAATTACGCATATGGGCATTAAGTGTCATGGTTGTATCCTATATTTAGGAAATGGAAGAGTCTTTATTTTTAAACTCTCGTTTGAGTATGTGTTAATTTTTTTGTATGTTTTGAATGTGAGTTTTAGGGGATTGTCATTTATTGTGTATATTATATTTTATCTTATACAGAGTATATAGATTAAGATGAGATGAAAGTAAAAAGTTAGGGAAAAAGTATATTAATTAGTTGTAGGGCATTAATGGACAAAAGTCTATTTTATATTTATATCTACTTAAAAGTTGGCTTTTTTGCCCTCATTAATGCTCCACTTTAATTTTCTACAATTGTTTTGTTATATAAAAGTTGAGTTTTTTTACCCTCATTAATGTTGTACTTCAATCTCTACAGTTGTTCTGCTTCACAATAGAGCTGAACAATATGTTTTACCCTCACATATTGGGCCAACAAATTATTTGAGAAGACAAAAAAATTGCAATCAGATATTGGGCCATACATGCATGTGCGGACTCCTACTGCACGTGTGAATGTGTTTGCTCAAAGAAATTGAACACAATTTTAGGTCTATAAAAAAAATTAACCATTAATGCCTATGCAACAATTAAACATTTTTTTCAAAAAAAACAATTAAACTTTTTAACAGAAAAGAAAGAAAAAAGAAAGAGAGTCAAGTCAAACGGTTATACAACATCAAAAGTTGCACAACACTACACCTATATTTAAATCGAAAGAAGTTCAAAGGCTGTACAACATCAAAACGGTTGTTACAGTTTAATTTCTCAGCCTCAACTCCTCATCCTTTGGGTTGCCCTCACCTTAACTGCAAATCAATTGGGAAGACCCCACATACCCATTTAAATAGCTCTTCATATTGAACTCACATGTATAACCGCATACCAGCTTCCACGGCAAATTACCACCCATAGATAAAATGGATTCATGTGCTTTCGTACAACCAGCTCCGTAGTCGCCTTTGCACAAAAAACAAGGACTGAAAGGCACCCATAGCAGGCCCAGTCAATTCATGTAATTCCAAACAAGCAAAAAAGACATTTTGATGGCATTGGTTCACAAGAAGTGGAAACTTACCTAGCTCCCAAAATTGCTATTATCGTGAAAACAGAAATTCATGCCAACTTACCCCAATTTCATTTGAAAGATGGCATAGGTTGTGCAATCAATGACGGGAAGATCGGGCCCACCAAGGATGGATCTCAATTCGTAGAATGCCACCTTATAAACGAAAGGTAATTTGAAGTTATGTGTGCAATCATTTCAAACTAACAATCCATGGCTTTCAATCTGCACTTACCTGAAACTTGGGCTTTCTTAACATGTGCAGATGAACAAGGAGATAAAGACAATCAACCAATAAAACAAATAAACAACAAGCAATGAAGCAAATATAGCTAGGCATAAGCATCAAGCAATGAACCCTTCATGAAGTACCTCTTACACAAATTTAAAACCAGATTCCCAGCACCCACAACATAATCCAAAAAACACATAATCCACAAACACAAGCAAGGGGAAGGCCATCATGGATTTAACAAAATCCACCGACTCAATTTGAAACCAAAAGACAATGCAAAGGAAGAAACATATTTATATCTCGATCAATTGTGTGAAGGGGTTGTGGCCACAATGAAAGTCATGGAGTGTTGGAAATGGGATGCACCAAACTCATTTGGGAAATACATCGGCACCGAATACATTGTTGGCGATCACAAGGTATGCAAGTATGCAACCAATACTTTGTTATTTATTTTCTCCAGCCAAAAAAAGACTCAAATGATAATTCAACATAATAAATTGTACTCAATTTAATATACACAAATGATAATATTGGACTCTAACATATGCACCTTATTTCATGTATATTGTAACACCCCCAAATTTAACCCCATTTGAAAGCGTTACTGCCGATGACCCCGGGCGTAAACCCCGAAGTCACCCCAGGCTTTTCCGACGTCATAACTGACTTAAAACACAGTTACGATACTAAAATAATAACTTTTATTAAACCACATGGTCGCGGAATTACACGATTCCTAAAACGACCCAAATACATCATCAATACAAAAATCAGAATTTACAACGGAAGACTTATAAACAAAATACAAAATAGCACAGCGGAAATCGTTTGAAACACAAAGCGACAAAACAACTTATCGAAACAAAACATCGTTCATATTCATAGTCGCTCTAGCCTTCTCTGAACAGCAACATATCTGTATGTGCCGAAACGGACGGACGACACCCCCATGACGTTACCAATAAATAAAATACAAGCGTTAGTCTAATAAATAGACTAAGCAAAGGCTCATGGCATACAATTCACACAAACACATCACAAGCAGTTCCACATATCACAAATCACATCAAATCGTCAAGCGTTAACTTAACAGTTAAACATATCAACATATCACATCAGACATTACATACGAGCGATCTACAACTAAGACGAGCTTTTCCTAGCTGCACTACTCGCCCAAGGTATTTTTAATTATGTGCGACAACGGCACTTATCTTATTTAAATGACCACACACGCACATCACGTTATAAGCCTTTAACATCTCTCTATAAGAGATAACACGGGGAATAAATCCCAGTGAATAAATCCCAACCGGTTATACTTTAACAAAATAACGGGGAATAAATCACAGGGAATAAATCCCAACAAGTTGCATTTCTGCGTGCACATATCCTTTATTAGGATAGGGTCATGATGACCTAACAAAACTAACGGGGAATAAATCCCAGGGAATAAATCCCAACAAGTTGCATTTCTGCGTATACGTATCCTTTATTAGGATAGGGTCATGATGACCTAACAAAACTAACGGGGAATAAATCCCAGGGAATAAATCCCAACAAGTTGCATTTCTGCGTGTACGTATCCTTTATTAGGATAGGGTCATGATGACCTAACAAAACTAACGGGGAATAAATCCCAGGGAATAAATCCCAACAAGTTGCATTTCTGCGTGTACGTATCCTTTATTAGGATAGGGTCATGATGACCTAACAAAACTAACGGGGAATAAATCCCAGGGAATAATCCCAACAATTACGTTCTACTCACGGACTGTACTAGCAGTCAAACACACAATCACAACACAGAGAACCATCACGGCTCACCCTGAACAACTAACACCCTAGATTTAATAATCTAAACACACATGATAAATCACATCAAAGACCCTTACGGCTTTCACCTGCACAAATCTAGAATAGACTAGCGTCGGTTC
This sequence comes from Rheum nobile, assembly GCA_027886185.1. Taxonomy (NCBI): domain Eukaryota; kingdom Viridiplantae; phylum Streptophyta; class Magnoliopsida; order Caryophyllales; family Polygonaceae; genus Rheum; species Rheum nobile. The sequence continues at coordinate 1,205,037 of WOAB01000500.1, read as the reverse complement.
TAGCAAAATATACAACCTAGTATAATATCTTCTTTTAAACACATAACGTTATCAAAACAATTCCCAACATAATTAACAACAAAACAATTGATAAGTAATGAAACATGATTACACATAACGTTATCAAAACAATTCCCAACATAATTAACAACAAAATAATTGATAAGTAATGAAACATGATTAAGCAAGAGCGAACCGCCACTTGCCTGAATCCGCAGAAGCTTAAGCAAAGCTTAGAGACAACGACTCTTGGGTCCAAAAACTGGAACAGATCTTGGATATTAAATCCCTATGAAATGGCCCATAACAAGACCCTAAGTTAGATTCAATATACTTATATATGAATCTAAAAGAATACAAGAAGAAATCAAAGGAAACGAGCCAAACCACAAGACACACAACTTCGGACGCAAATACCGCGATCGCGGTAAGTCGCGGCCAGTCGCGGTTTTCGTGTGGCCTGACAGTGGCGAAGCTCGACAGCTCCCATGGAGAATTTCTTACCCAAACCGATTTGTTTGCCTTCGATTTGTCTATGGTTCGATCTCCCAACACCACAAAGCTTCTCACAACACTCAAGAGCACCTTCTCAACTCAAGAGACACTCGAAATCTCCCACACACGCAGCTCACAAAGCTTCTCACAACACTCAAGAGCTTAAGCTTCGATCTTCACCTCCTTTTATAGCCCAATCCGAGTCTCCACCAAGGGAACAAGTCGGGGACAAGGGGACACAAGCCAAGCCAGCTGGATCGAGCCACTTGCCTGCCCCAAAAACAGAGAAAAAATCAGAGTGCTACAGTAACCGCCTTCGAGGAAGGCGACACTGCTCAGCAAAAGGTATTACCGCGATCGCGGCCGATCGCGGTGAGTCGCGGTTCATCGCGGTCAATCGCGGTTGATCGCGGTTTCTGGCCGACTTCATTTATTCTTATCCGAACTTGGTTTGGATTAAATTTCTTAACTCTGGGTTAAATATATTCATACTTTAACGATATATTAATCCCGAAAACACCTCAACTGTATTATATAATGCTCGGAAAATTCTACAGAGCTTAGACCCCTTTTGAGAAGGTTCGAGACTCACTGAATTAAATCCGTCTAGCAAAACGGGCATAAGAAAAATTTAAAAATAATTCAAAATACCCTTAAAAATTACGGGGTGTTACATATATACTAATAGTTAACAACATAGAATATAATCTCCCCACCACTTGAAAAAATAGTGAATAGAGAAGTAGAAAATGAGATGTAAAATGAAGCATGGAGCAAACCACTAGAACCACATTTATTCGAGGATCACCATACCTCATCCATCAAGCAATTACCACTTTGCACGAAATTGAACCTCCACTACGACACGAACCAATTTTCTTGTCTCCCTTTGTAACACCCCCAAATCTCAATCCGTTTGGAAAGGTATTACCGCTAGTGACCTCGGTTTCCACACCGAAGCCACCTCAGGCTTTATCGGTTTAAACACAATTCATAAACAACGATTAAGATATAAACATCAAAACCTTTAATTAAAACATATGTCTGGGGATTACATCTCAATCCCCATAGGACAAAACAGAGTATTTAGCGGAAGTCTTTATAAATATAAATACATGGGTCTTGATCATAAAGATCACTCGCCAAGGATCGCAACCTGATAAATCCATTAAAACACAGTTTGCTTTTATAGTCGTTCTAGCCTTTGTTTCTCGGATTCCTATCTGATATGCCGAATCGAACGGATGACACCAGCCAACCATGCAGAGAACAATTACGGTTGGTTAGTCTAATGAAAGACTACGCAAGGATACAAAGCAGAGTGGTTCGAAGTAGTCGTATTAGGTTAGACTCATCGTTTCTCGAATTAAAATTAATGACGATAGTCAACCACCATACTCCTACTGGAATATATCAAGCAGCATGATCAAGAGAAGATTCTGAAAGACCGAGTCTTACATCAATCAACCCAAAAGAAGACTCCAATGAAATGAGCCTTATCGGAAACATGATAAATGTTGGGGAACATTAATTAATCATACAAGCGTTCAATAACGACTTGATGTTTCGGTTCACGACCAACCTCACCGCTTAATGTGAATCCAGATTGGAAAGAGAACGGTACTCTGATCAAAGTCAAGACGAGCTTTCCTAGCTGCACTACACTTAGCTGCACTACTCGCCCAAGGTATATTAATCATGTGCTACGACGACACTTATCTTATTTAATTCCAAAATACGCATCATGTTATAGGCTTTTAAATATATGTATCGCCATGAGGGACATATATTGAATATATGTTTCGCCATGAAGGACATGTGTTTCGCCATGAGGGACATACTCCTGAATGAGACGAATCCCAAGATTTGTAGCATCAGTTAAGTGTCACCATCTCTATACCCGAGTATAGAGATCGGTCATGACCCATCAAATGGTTTTTGGGTTTATCACCCTTTGCACCATTAATCATTATTAAGAAACGACTGGACCTCGAATAGTCCATCGCTCCTACGAATACTCGTGCTAACTAAACAGTTCAACACGGTAATAATCATATCAAAGCCCTTCAGGCTAATATCATAAATATATATCTATAATAGCGTTGTTCTAGCAGATATACAACCTATTATAATATCATATTCTTTTCATATTGTTGCCCTCCCGGCAATCCTCATAAAATATATATCTATAATAGCGTTGTTCTAACAGATATACAACCTATTATAATATCATATTTTAATCCATATCATTTATCAAAACTGTTCCCAACAAAACAGTAAATCATTCCAAATTAATTAACAATCAAACCATTGATAATTAATGGAAATATGGAATGATGAGCAAGAGCGAGCCGCCACTTGCCTTAGATCAGCCGAAAGCTTGAACGAAGCTTAGGAACAAGAGGTTTCCGGGTCTGGAACTGGGACGGATCCTGGATGTTAAATCCTTCTGGAATGACCCATAATGAGACCCTAAGTTAGATTCGACAATAACTAGTACGAATCTAAAGAATAACGAAAGGAATCGAAGGGAACGGAGCCCGATCAAAAGCCACAGAAGCCAAGGCCAAAACATGCCAAGGTCCTGTCGGCGGCGGTCGCCGCCTGCCTTACGACGGGCGCCGCCTGTTCGTGGCGGCGGTCGCCGCTACGAACAGGTCAGAAATTTTCGAGAAGAAGAAATCTCATCGACGTCGATCGGTTTGCTTCTCCTTTGGTTTGCTTTGGATTCTAAGCTTCCTAAGGCCACCAAAGCTTTACTTTGAGATCAACCAAACTCAAGAACGAAGCTTCGACGAAGCTTCGAATATTTCCGACGAGATGATGGGTTTTCCGGCAGGATTTTGGAAGAGAAAGGGCGAGTTCAGACGGGCTCGAATTCCTCTTCATTCTCTGTATATATAACCCAAGCAAGGAGGAGAAGCAGCCAGCTGCGTTGCCCGACCAACTGGATGTCCTCCGAGGCGTTAACGGCGCGAGTTTCCAGCTCCGGCGATGTCAGAGATATTGGCGGCGGTCGCCGCCGATGACAGAAGGTCGCCGCCCGATTTGTGCCTGGCGGCGGTCGCCGCTTTCGCCGCTTTGGCCAATTCTTATCCGATTTGTCGTCCGGGTTAATAATATTCGTACACGAACGACTTTTTAATCCAAAAAATACATTAACTGTATTTTATACTACTCAAAAAAATAATTACAGAGATCAAACATCTTACAAAATGTCCGTACTTCTCTGAATTTAATCTGACTTGTAATATAGGCATTAGAAAGTTCAAAATTTACCCTTATAAAATGAGGGATATTACACCCTTACATAAGCAAATTAGCAAAGTGCATACACCAAAAACCCATCTTTCAAGGCATCCATGATTAAAGATACCTTAATTCAGTCAACAAAACCCGAGTAGAGTGAAAGAAGGCAATGCAACAAGTATAACAACCTCCAAATAACATCCAAGTTATCATGAGACAAACAAAATATATTATGTGAAATTTGGCTTACATTTCGCCATCAGGTACTTGGAACTCCATAATGCATATCATAGTGTTTAATTAGCTCTAGGATTGATTTTTTTCCATGCTTTCTTATGGTTTGGAATTAGCCAAACGGAGGTTTGGTATAAGGTATGATAATCCAATTCCTGGGGATTTTAAGCGTGAGATTGCATATTTCAAAGCATTAAACCAAGCATTAGTAAGTTTCAATACCCTAATTCCCTCTTCCATTGCAAATTTGCAACATAATAAAAGAAAAACCAAAACAATTTAGCACACAAGTAAAAAATCACAATACAAATAAATAAAAACCCAAAAACAAGAAGATTGTCAATAGATCCATCAGAAAACACAAATCTACCACAAACAGAAGGGCAATCAAAAACAAAAAAAAACTGCCAAAATAACAACAGAATACTAAAATTCCAAACAGAAAGAAGAAGAAGAAGAAGAACACGAGAGAATAACCTTCAATGCAGAGTGAAAAATCCCAAAAGCAAACCAGTGGGCATAATGGTTAGAGCTTGAAATCCTCGAATGTCAGGACACTACCAATCCCACCTTCATCCGAGCTAGATTTTGAAGCTCTCTCTGCTCTTGCCCCCAAATCTGAAATCCAACATCCAAAGATCGAATGAACCCAGAAATCAAGAAAGGGGGATTCTTTAATTGGAGGACTTGAAAACAAGAAAAATCGTTTGCTTTGAGATAAGAGAGGGTTTTTTAAAAGAGGGCTCTGTAGTGGATTTGCAAGCTCTTTTTGAAAAGGGGATTAGGAATCGTTGAATTGGAACATGTTCTTACATATTTGTAGGTTGGAGGAGTCTTTGGTTTCCTGCTCCAGTATAGACCTAACAACATCCAGGAATATGTAAAGTCAATATGACTAATAAAACGATATATATTCCAGACCAAAAAAATAAAATGATATATTAATGAATATTAATAACTAAAGCATAATAAAAAAAACATTAGTAAAAGGCAATAAATTTGTAAGATAAAGGCAAAAAATTAGAAATGTGGAGGGTAGTGGAGCATGTAAGAAATGAGAGTTGTTGTAGCAAGTTTCTTACAAATACTCCAGTTCAAGCATAACATATAATTAGATAGGCATTTCTAAAATATTCCTCAATTATTTTCAAAGGAAAAAAACGCATCCCTATAAAAAACAACTACTACCTAATTCAAAATTTAAAATGAACTTCTCACCAAAATAAATAAATAATATTGTACTTTGTACAATCATAACATTTTATACCTAAAATACTTAGATATTACATTTAAATACATATCAAACAATATATCGTCTAAGATAAAACATGCAGCAATAATCCATATATTACAAACTCACATTTGTTTCACAATATTGTTAAGAAGGAGGATTGAACCATATACCTCTTGTATTATGAGAGTGTCTTTAACCATTAAACTATATTAGAAGATGTAGTTTGTAATGAAAGATTAACAAAAAAATAAGAGATAATTTTCATATTTATTGGGCATTAATTGCACCCTTAGTCTACTTTATATATTTATAGATATATAATGATGTTATGAAGATTTAAAATACTACATTTGTTTCACAATATTCTGTCTTTTTAGCTATGATTCTTGATTTATAATATTTGTTTTTTATATGTAATTGATACTCAATTTTTTTAAAAATACTTAGATCTAGTTTCAAAACACTTACTCTACAACTCCAATTATTCACATTCTTCAGTAATTACTCATTGAAAAACCCATTTTCTTTATATTTCTAACTTGTCTTAAAAAGTGTGAAATGAGAAAAAACCTAAAACGGAGGGCTTATATGTTTATATAGGATTTAAGCTTATAATATGTAAATCTTGGTTGATGTGAATATTCAAAATATATGTTGGAACAACCCATTGAATTAAAAGATATATTACCTTTAAAAAACATTAATAAATAGATTAGATAGCTGAAATATATGTTTGATTCGGTTTCATGTATAATTTGTAACTTATATTAACGACTTTACAATATAGATAAAATATAATTAATGGTATATGGTTCACTAATGAGAGGTATGTGGATGAGAGTTAAAAATGTCATTTGGCTCTTATTTTTATTGATGAATTCCTTTATTAAAATTAAAACATAACGACATTTATTGTGGCTATATGTCAACTTTTTATGTTAGTATAGTTATCAATTTTCTTAAATAAAAAAAGTTTTATTTGAAAGGAAAGTCGTGCATTTATATGTTGAACATTCATCTATATCAAACACTAATGTTCCTTAAAAGAATAATATATATATATATATATTATTAGTGGCGGATGCAGAAATAGTTTGAAAGAGGTTACAAAAAATCTACTATCGATTGACGTGTTGTGGTGTATGATGTGGTGTAAATGTATACGGTTGTTGTCTCTCACCTTCTTCATTGTTGGGTGTTCTTGCGTTGATTAAGACACTAAGTCTCGATAGATACTTGATTTTTCTTAAAACAATATTATATTCATATTTCAAAGTGGTTTTGTACTAAATATATTGGATGAGTTAAAAAACAAGGCTAAAGCGACATTAGTTAGCAATAGTTTACATTAAACCGATGAATTTATTGACGCGAGTAAATTTTATTTTTTCAATAACTGCCTTAGGTATAAATACAATACATTAAAGGTATTTAGAAATTAGAATTATGTTAGAGCAACATGTTTTTTTTATGAAATTTATGTCATTTCTAATAAAAATCATTAATAGTGAAACTGTTTTCAAAAGTTCTTAGCAAATAGTTTCTCGTACTTATAATTTGTATATCTAATAGGCCTAATTAAAAGTTATACATATTATAAGACCGGAAAACTATACAAATTCCAACTAAAATCTTATATAAAAAAGTAAATTCTACAATAATTTTTTTAAATACATTAACAATATTGGGAGATATTAGAATATCTTATCTTTGTATATACTCTTAGATAGACTTTATCTTGTATAGAAGATATTGTTGTTAGGATACTCTTCTTATTTGTCAAGTCTAGTTAGACTATATATGATGTAATCGTTCATTGATATGAGCATGAGGAATATTTTCCATACATGTAAAGAATGCCTCTTTACATGGTATCGGAGTACACAAACAAATCCTAAAACCAATGTTCTAAAAGTCGTTAGGCGGAAGCTGGACGGTGAGGGGGGCCTAGCGCCTAGGCGGCTAGGCGGGGGCCTAGACGAACTAAAATTTAATGCATGATCCATGTGATTATTTGATTATGTTCTTCCAAATCCATTAATCTTTATGAAACTATGTTGGAATGAGATTTGATATTATATTATGGCCTTATTGTACAAAGTCTAACACAAAATTATGTTAATGCATCTGTCATCTTCTAAGATGTTGCAACTTCTACAACATTTGAGGATTCTTCTCGCCTAGGCGGATCTAGGCGGGTCCTAGGCGAAGGGTGATCGCCTAGCCGGGGATTTTTAGAACATTGCCTAAAACACATCTAGCCTACCTCGTGTGTTTCCTCCACACTGATCGACCCTTCACAATTTTTTTTTCCTTTGTTCTTGTTGATCGTTTTCGATCCTGCCCATTGTTTGATCGGTTTTCGATTTTCTCCTTATCATTCTGCCATGACGGACACCAACACTGATGATACTACTCCCAAGACGACGGCCATGAAAACTACCTCACCTTACTACCTTCATCCCTCTGATCATCCCGAGATGAACATCTCTACAGTCTCCTTCAAATGGGACAATTATCATGAGTGGGAAAAGGCTTTGTGCAATGCCTTCCGCGCAAAGAGAAAGCTTGGCTTTCTTGAAGGCACCATCACGGAACCGAAGCCATCGACTTCTGACTATGATGACTGGGCTAGCGTGAATTCCATGTTGGTCGCGTGGGTTCTTCAATCTATTGATCCCTCGCTCCGTTCGTCGATCTCTTATTTTGATTCTGTCCAAGCTCTTTGGGACGATCTCAAGCAGCGATTTTCCATTGGCAATGCGCCGCGCATCCATCAACTCCGCATGGAGATAGCCCACTGCGAACAGAATGGCTAGAGTATTTCGGCTTACTTTGGACGCCTTCAGACCCTCTGGGAAGAACTCCATAACTACCTTACACCTAATAGGTGTGCTTGCGGTGGCTGCACTTGCCACTGGGTCGCCGCCCTCAATTATGAACGTTCTGACGAACAGGTACATCAATTTCTTATGGGCTTAGACACCACCTTGTATGGTCATCTTCGCTCCAACATTATTGCACAGGATCCCATGCCTCCTCTAAATCGAGTTTACTCATTAGTCATTCAAGAGGAACGACACAAGTCCCTGACTTCACAACGCTCATCCCAATCTGATGCTCTTGCATTGGCTGCCAAGGTGTCGATTCCTTCACCTTCTGGGCCATCAAAAAATCTGATACAAAGCTTGTTTGCACTCACTGCGGTAAACAAGGTCATGAAGTGGCTTCTTGTTTCAAGCTCATAGGTTTCCCATAATGGTGGGGTGAGCTTCGTCAAAACCAGGCCTCTGGATCCAGCAGTCGTAGTCGTGGACGTGGGACTCCAACGTTAGGACGTGGTGGTTGTCGTGCCAATGCTGCACAACAGACCGCTGACAGCTCCACTCCTCTCTCGCTGAATGAGTCTGATCGTGCAGCCTTGAACCCAGCCTGATGCGAACAACCCCTGAAGTGTCGTTGCAATCACAAGATCTTCGTTTCCTCAAGCTTGTAGTTGATTCTCCTCTTGCGTAGCCAAAGAGATGGCTTTCTTGAAGGTGCGTGAAACAGGCCAAAGTGATGGCCAAAACTCATCCAAAGAGATAGACGTAGGGATCAACGTGATGATCGCGAGATACCGAAGAGACGATGTTTGATTGCTCGAAGCGATGAGCTATGGGATAGTAGATCCTTGGGATCGTAGGGATGATGCAAGGGATTTTGGAAAGGAGTATGACTCAACTTTAATTCTCAAAACCTGCATAACATTACAAACTAGGGTTTGCTAGCTTAAATAACTACGTAGGAATAATAATAAAATAATAAGTTTAGAAATAAAACGCCGAAGTCGCTAACGCCCGATCTAAATTCCGCGGGCGCGGAAATACTTCCGCGGTTGCGGAAATACTAAAAGACGCGATCGACAGTAGCCAATCCGCGGTCGCGGCGATGTCTTCCGCGATCGCGGAATACGTTCTGTAGAGCCAGCCGCGGTCGCAGAAACGCTTCTGTTCTGCTACTCTGCGTCTGGCTCTCCTCGACGGGGGTGGCTAAGGCGGGACCTCACCCAACCCTTCATAGGTCAAGAGAAGGACCCATTTAGGACTAGATGAACCCGGGTCACTTGCGTAAGCCCGAGAGACTAATGATTGAGGCGCGCGTTCCATTGCCCTTGCGCGAGCTCTTGTTATCGGGCCATTCGAGCACACTCCCATTGTTTCTTCTTCGTCATTTGCCGTCATCGAGGGGGTCATGAAGCTATCACAGCCCTTACTGATGGCCAATGGAACCACATGTTTCAGTTGTTCAAAGATTACCACGCCAACCACACTTACACTGATAGAATGATGGGTAAGAATCACTGGATTCTTGATATCGGGGCTTCCTATCACATGACCGGAAATAAGGATGCTTTAACTAATCTTATTGATACAGCGCCTACTATCATTACCTTGCCTGATGGCACTCAGTCCATATCTATTGTGTCTGGCACAACCAGCTTCGGGAACAATCTACGTGTGCCCAATGTTTTACTTGTGCCTCACTTTACTTGCAATTTGTTGTATTTTGCTCAATTGACATCCTATCATCGTTGTATTGTGACTCTTACAGACCGACTTTGTGTGTTACATGACCTAGATACGAGGACGGTGATTGGAGTCGGTGAACAAGAGGGGGGTTTACTGGCTATGGGTCATCGCTCCATCTGCACCAAATTGTTATGTTGTTCAGTCTGCTTCCCCTCAGTTATGGCACAAGAGATTGGGTCATGCTGCTTATCAATTTATTTCTAGATTACCTCATGTTTCTAAGTCTACATCTAGTCTAGCAGAACCTTGTTCGGTTTGTTTACAAGCAAAACATACGAGAGATTGTTTTCCTATTAGCATCAATAAAGCATCTGTTTCTTTTGAACTCATACGTGCTGATGTTTGGGGACCTTATAGTACCCCCTCCCTGTGTGGAGCTCGTTATTTTTTAACAATCGTAGATGATCACTCTAGGTGTATTTGGGTTCATCTCATGGCCTCAAAGACTGAGGTCGGCCGACTGGTACCAAAATTTTGTGCCTTTGCCTCTACACAGTTCGACCTCCAAGTAAAGCGCTTCCGCACCGACAATGGGATTGAGTTCTTCTCCCTTTGCGATTACTTCGACTCCCACGGCATCATCTTTGAATTCTCTTGTGTCGCTACACCGCAACAAAATGGTCGCGCCGAACGCAAACACCGACACATTTTGAATGTGGCTTGGGCACTTCGGTTCCAAGCGTCACTCCCCATTCAATTCTGGGGTGACTGCATCCTTAGTGCAGCCTATCTCATTATCCGCACACCATCATCAATCCTAAATGGGTTAACCTTCTACGAGCTCTTGTATGGGAGCCCTCCTTGGTATGATCATGTTCGCGTCATTGGCTGTCTCTGTCATGCTTCAGTTCAGCCACGCAACTCCGACAAATTTCCTCCTAGAAGTCGCCAATGCATCCTTCTTGGCTATCCGTATGGGAAGAAGGGTTGGAAGCTATTTGATCTGGACACTAAGGCTCCTTTTGTGTCCAGGGATGTGGTTTTTTCGGAAGACTCCTTCCCCTTCTCTGTCTTACCGCCTTCACAAGTTGCCATGCCACTTCCTGTGTCGCGGTCTTTGACCTTTGTTGAATTTGAGCAACCTGCTGAGTCGCTCAGCACATCATCTCTTGCTGCCTCACCACCACAGTCCCCACCTCTTGTCGTCCCGCCTATTGCCGACAGGGGGAGCTCCTCTGAATCCGACATCAGCTCTCCTACTGTACAAGAGACTACTCGTCGCAACACTCGACCCAAACATCCTTCTGTGCGTCTCCGCGAGTATGTCTGCAACACGACCATCGCCTATAACCCTCCCTCTACGCCGGCCACCGTCTCATCACCGTCCTCTGGTAGTCTCTATCCCCTTGCTAATTATGTCAATTGTGCACATTTTTCTCCGCCTTACTTGCAGTTTGTGGCTGCCTTAACGACAACTTTCGAGCCAAGACACTTCCAAGAGGTTGTTCGTTCTCCTCAGTGGAGAGACGCTATGCAGGCAGAGCTGTCCGCCCCCGACAACAATGGCACATGGGAAATCACAGCCCTTCCGCCTGACAAGAAACCCATCGGGTGCAAATGGGTATTCCAGGTTAAATACTGGGCCGATGGCTCTATTGAACGACACAAGGCTAGACTGGTCGTTCTTGGAAACCGCCAAGTCGAGGGGATTGATTATACCGAGACATTTGCTCATGTCGCAAAGATGACATCAGTCCATGTTTTCTTATCTGTGGCTGCAATTCGAGGGTGGTCGTTGCACCAAATGGACGTGCATAACGCCTTTCTCCATAGTGACCTGGATGAGGAGGTTTATATGCGACCCCGCCTGGTTTTCTTATTCCCTCTGGCAAGGTATGTCGTCTTCACAAGTCCCTCTATGGTCTTCGACAGGCACCTCGCAATTGGTTCGCGAAACTAGCCTATGCCCTTCGTCAGTTCGGATTTCAGCAGTCCTACGCGGACTACTCGTTGTTTTCCCTAGTCGGCTCAGCTAGCACTCTTCATGTGCTCGTCTACGTCGATGATTTTCTCATTGTCGGGGATTCTCCTACTGCCATTGCTCGGTTCAAAGCTTACCTCTATCGTTGCTTTCACATGAAGGATCTTGGAATCCTTAAGTACTTCCTGGGTATTGAAGTTGCCCATGGCTCGGACGGTCTCGTTCTTTGTCAAAGAAAATATGCCTTGGATATACTTACTAAAGTTGGCCTCCTAGGCGCTCAACCATCTGATTTTCCTCTACCTCAAAATCATGAGCTTGGCAAATCCATCGCTCCTCTATATTCTGACCCGGAGAAGTATCGTCGCTTGGTGGGTCGCTTGATATATTTGACCATAACTCGTCCCAAAGTTGTGTTATTATGTGCATACGTTGTCCCAATTTATGCAAGCACCTACTGATGATCATTGGCGAGCCAATCTGCGTGTGCTTCACTACATCAAGCATAACCCAGGTCAAGGCCTTCTTTTGTCTCGGCATAGCTCTCTCTTACTCACTGCCTTTTGTGACGCAGACTGGGCTGGTTGCCCCTTGACACGCCGGTCTCTCACCGGTTACTTTGTCTTACTTGGCGACTCCCCGGTGTCATAGAAGACGAAGAAGCAGCACACTGTATCCTGGTCGTCTACTGAAGCTGAATACCGAGCTATGGCCTCTGCCTGTTGCGAACTTATTTGGCTTCGCTCGCTTCTCCTATCTCTAGGTGTCAGACACGCATCTCCTATGCAACTTTTTTGTGATAGCCATGCTGCATTGCACATCTCGTCCAATCCGGTCTTTCATGAACGAACGAAACACATTGAGATAGACTGCCATTTCGTACGTGATATGTTGCTCGCTGGCCTTATCTCCACCTCTCATGTCCGTACCACTGACCAACCAACAAATATTTTTACAAAGGCCTTGGGCAAGCAACAATTCAACTATCTTCTTAGCAAGTTGAGCATTATCGATTTGCATGCTCCAACTTGAGGGGGGGTATTGAGAAATATTAGAATATATTATCTTTGTATATACTGTTAGATAGACTTTATCTTGTATAGAAGATATTGTTGTTAGGATACTCTTCTTATTTGTCAAGTCTAGTTAGACTATATATGCTGTAATCGTTCGTTGATATAAGCATGAGGAATATTTTCCATACATGCCTCTTTACAAACAATATAGAGATAAGGAAAGGAGAGAAGGGACACTGGACAGTACCCCTTATGTCCGCCTATGTACATGATAATCTATAAATATATAAAGTAGATTAAGAGTGCAATTAATGCCTAATAAATATGAGAAATAATCTCTTATTTTTTTGTTGATCTTTTATCACAAGATAAATCTTCTAACATAGCTCAATGGTTAAAGACACTCTTATAAAGCAAGAGGTCTAGGGTTAAATCCCCCTTTTTAACAACTTTGTTTTATTATTTTATCTTTCATTATTTTTTTTGTATTAATTAGTTACTCAAATCTTTATATCTATCTATTTATCTTCTACATATAAAATAGAGCTTGTGTCCAATTAAACCCTTATTTTAGCCTCTAAATAAAATAAAATTTCAATTACAATTCATTTGTTAAATCTTTCAATTCTAATGTACACGTTCAATAAAAAACGTAGCGTTATAAAAGTTATTTTCCAATTAAAAACTCATTATTTAGTCTTCAAATTACACAATTTCTCAATTACAATTCATCTCTTACATCTTTCAAATTTTAATGTAGAAGATCAATCTATATCTACCTATAAACATGTAAAGAAGATTTTTTGAATAATCAATGCTCATTTTTTTAACATTCTATCTTAATTGAATTTAACCTTATATCTTCCATCAATTTTGACAATTAAAACAATTTTCATCTAATCTCAAACGATTGTATGCTTAATAGCTTGGCCTTTAATCCAATTGTATTTTGTTTAAACTCAATTTTGATTACCAATTAATACTCAAATTACGTTACTAATTTTTATGTTACTTATTTTGTCGGTCATATTTTAATTTCAATCACAATACGTACCCATTCATATTCCAAAACTATTCTAAATCAAACGTCTATTAATATTCCGAACATAACACGTATCTATATAATTGGTATTGCATGAGAGGGGGTAGAACACAAGCAATAAAATGGCACGCACAATCAACTTTCTATTACTATTATCATCATCAATTAGTATCAAAGTGAAATTGCAATCCCATTTGACATTGATTTCGTGCAATAGATCACCACAATATGAGGTATTTTAATTTTAATGTCATCAATCTCTTTATCTATATTTTTTTGTTCTGTTTTTCTTACATTATTTTACGCATTGCTATGAAAAAATATATGTTTATATTCTTATATTTTCTTTTCACCAATTTTTTTTTTGCTTTATAAGTATATATTTTAAGACTTGCATTATGAAATATTGCTTTTGATGGATATAATACATTTTAGCTTACAATATCACTGTATAAAATACTAAAATTGACTATAAAATTAAAAAAATAACCCATTGTTTTTTTGTTAATTTTTATTCCCATTAAATCCAAAAGATCATTGGTCATTTTAACAATGGAAACTTTAATTCTCCTTTTTCTTAGGAAAAAATTAAAAATCAATTCGTTTATGATACTATGAACATATGAAAAAATTGTCTGAATTTTAGGAAAGTATCATCGAAGTTCTTATTATATTGATATAAATAATCATAAGGCCAAGAAGACTCCAAATACCTCAATTTTCTTACTCATAAAAGTTATTAATTACTAGAAATGTAAAAAAGCAGTACTATAAATGTAAAAACGTGATAAGAAAGTTATTAATTATTTAACAAAACTAGCAAATACATTGAGAGTAGGTATACAATAACATTGTAGAATTACTGGATGATTTTTTATTATTTTGATTTCATCTAATATAAAAATAACATTAACATGTCAACCTATTAATAAAATTAAAAAATCTAACATACATTAAATTATGGAAAATTAACTGAAAACATTGAATTAGCATATACATGTTACTTAATTGTGCAAACATGTAACTAATAAATACTTTAGTATATATATAGTGCCTAATAATCTACTTAATTATGTTAATATTTGAATAATATAAAAAAATGATATCATGAATGTATAATTATTGAATTCACACCATGTTAAAACCTCTAAATTTGACAATGAAATGTGAAATGATTTACTCAAAATGAATTAGAAATACTAAATGTAGAATAAAACGGGTACAAACTTCATTTTATCATAACACCGGATTGCAATTTCAATAGTGAAGTATATTAAAGTATTCTATTCTTTATAGTACAAAACATAATAACGTTTTACATAAGAGTAATAAAATGATTTTCAACTCATATATTTTTATTATTGTTTCATTAGATAAAGATCATTAAATATTAACTTAAAATTAGTAAACATAAACCAAAGAAAAAAACAATTAAAAATTGAAAAAATACCATACTACTATTAATTATTATTATTTTGAATATAAAAATAACATTGCAGAAGAAATGTCAAATAAGATTATGTTATTTTTTTGTTATCATTTACTTTGATGATTTGACCCCATGTGTATGTGTTTAGACTTAAGACATATACTGATATACATATGAATAAATTCCTTTTTTAAAACATTTTAAAATTCTATTTTTTATCTATAGATATACCATTTTCTATTAATAATGTTAGGTTGTATAAAAATCTAGATATAAAATTTATGTTTATTTATTTACTTACTTTTATCATATTTATAATCAATAGCTTTTAAAGGATTTAGAATCAATAGTTAGTGTGGCTATGTACAATATATAATATTACATGCTCAAATTTTTTATGAAATATATGTTGTTTCAATTAATATTTTACCTTTTGACAAATTTATAATTTTTGTAAGATTACTTTATATAAAGGTTAGTTATTTAGTTGAAATGAAAATTAGGTACATCGATTTAGAATGTTATTTTGCATTAAAAATATTTAGGTCATGCTTTTCTTAGTTTCTTGAATTTGAATGTAAGTGATCATGTGTGTTTAACCACTTTATCTCACATATTCTGTCATTTCACATCACTTATGTATTGAGTTTCTTTGTCAATAAGGAAAAAAATTATAAAAATAATAACAAATGTGAATATAAAAGGAGATTTAATAACCCACCATTCAATTCAAACAAAAAAAGTCATGATAAAACAACTAATAAAGAAATAAGAAGTTTACAAGATCACAATGGAATACGTTTAAAATTTATGGAGAAGTTACATCGGTCAAATATCTAAATTGCAAAATTAATGTCCTCACTTATGGTAAAAGTTAACCCGCATTTAATGATTTATATGTTGCATGATCATGTTATATAATGTATGAAAGTGCAAACTCACTATTTATGTTGCATTACGAATTATGATCAATTTTAGAATCAAAATTAAAATTATTATGAACGTGAATAATGATATAGTACTCAATATCAATTGTTAATTGGTGTTGCTCCTAAGGACTAATTTTACTTTCATTATAAGGACTCAAGAAACTCTATTACACCAAAAAATGGAAATAAAAACATATTAAATTTTTTAATATTGTCAAAATATACACGAGATAATTGCTAATAATTATTTATGATGACGTCTTTCGGGAAAAAATCTCCATACTTTCATCTTAACATTCTTGAAGCTATAAAATTTTGTATTATTTTTAAAGGAAAAAAGAATGTTAAATAAAAATCTCTATTTTAGTTTTTTCATATTAAATTCATATATATAAAAAATAAACATTCTTTA
Organism: Rheum nobile; assembly: GCA_027886185.1. NCBI lineage: Eukaryota > Viridiplantae > Streptophyta > Magnoliopsida > Caryophyllales > Polygonaceae > Rheum > Rheum nobile. Next base: position 1,188,505 of record WOAB01000500.1, on the reverse strand, counting down.
ATATAAAACTTGAAAGATCAACGTTCTTTCCTTTATATATTTTGGATATTTTTAATGTTGAAGATTATTTCTATGTTACGTTAATATTTAATAATTCTTAAAAATTTAAAATACATAAAATAAAATTATAAACTATATTAATATAAAAAAAGTCGATCTCATGCGTAACACGTGCATAAATATCTAGTTGAAAGTAAAATTCACTTGTGCTGAGTTATGTATACACTTTTCTCCTTAGGGAAAATATAAAAGAATATACACATGATAATACAATACAAAGTATAATCAACATAAAAATCATTAACATCACATAAAATATGTGTATATATATTAACTTTTATGTCCTATAAAATTGAGCTAATTGTATCAAATTAAACAAATAAACCGAACGCTAACTACACAAATTAGTAAACTTTCGCAAAAAAAAAACATGCTGTTATATATAGAAAATGTTTTTAATATCTGAAATTTCCTCGGCCAAAATATAAAAAAAGACATGATTATTTTGTGTAAGCGATTGCTTACTCCGTAATAATATTCGATATTTAATGGAATTATCCCTTCAAAATTGATGATCACGGCCCACACTAATAATAAACCAAACACGTTGAATATGATGATGATTAGCTAATCCAGATTGTCATTACTTCCACCACGCTCACCCCCGATTCATTATCACTACTTGTACGTATTTGCTAATACTAAAACTATCAAATCACATAGTACTCACTACTCAGTAGTCAGTAGTCAGTAGTCAGTAGTGTCATTATCAGTGTAGTCCACAAATCAATAATAATCAAAGCACGCGCTCTCCAATTTCACTTCATGTCCAAGTCTTCCCAAATAACCCGTCGCATGAAATTATTAATCCTTCCGTCCCTTATTTATATTTCCATTTAAAGTTGGGCACAAGTTTTAATAAAAAATCTGAAATGCAATTATGTGTACAGAAAGGTTCAAAATTTCATAATCCAAGGAGTTTAGTTCTCAACCAATAGAATTTCACCATTTTAAGCACACAGATTATGCCCTTAATACAAATAGTGTTCAGTTACACAGATTATACCATTTTTCACAAGTTGCATTCAAAGCTCTGTAACCACAAAATATCAAAAAAAAAACAGAAACAAAAAAACAAAAGGAAAAAGGATTATTTGAGCATCATTGTCTGCGTATTGATGACTTCAGACTGGGACTTGAATGAATCTCCATTTCCAATTGATGAAACTGAGAATGGAGAAGGCATGGAAGAAACGAAGATCTTTCTTGATCTCAATCAGCCAGTTAGGGACATGGAACCACAAGATGAACAAGACAATCAACATCCAACAATCAGAACAGAGGGGACTTTTGATCTGAACCAGCAACCAGAAGATGAAGCAGAGGATGGAACACATGCTACAGGTCATCATCAGCCATCAATCTGCAGGCTCATAAGTGATAGAAGACTGCATATATTGATATGGCTTTTTCAAAGAGTAACAGGAGGTAAGCTTGAACATGGGTCAATACAAGCAAATGCACAAGAATTTGGTTTATCAAGAAGGTGTATAGGAAATCTATGGAACACAACCAAGAAGCATGAAATTGCTGGATAGAGATACAATGTCACCACAAATTTTCATAATGCTGGTAGAAAGAGAATACAAGTGCCAACAGAAGCTATCACATCTTTGCAAATGGGGGACAAATCATGCATCAGGGATCTAGCTATCAAACTCAGCCTTTCAAAGAGCACAGTTCATAGGATGATCAAGAGGGGACAAATCAAGCCACATACAAACTCACTTCATCCAGGTTTGGGAGGTGCTAATAAAATAACAAGACTGAAATGGATTTTAATGCTACTACAAGGGAATACAGCAGAATCAAAGAGAGAGTATTATTCCATGTTTGATTTCGTCCATTTAGATGAAAAATGGTTCTACCTCAGCAAGAAATCACAAAGGGTATACTTAGCACAAAATGAGAAGGGACAGTATAGGTATGTTACTTCAAGCAAATGGTTACCAAAAGTCATGTTCACTGCAGTAGTAGCTAGACCTAGATACAATTTTGAGGGACATTGCACATTTGATGGAAAATTGGTATCTTCTCATTCACTTATCAAGAGCCAACCAAGAGAGCATCCAAAAACAAAGATAAAGAAACTATCATTACCAAAATATTGGAATCAGTTAACAAGAATGTCACAAGAAGCATGCTGATCAACAAGATTATACCAGCTATCATGGAGAAATGGCCAAGAGATGGGGGACATAAGGTTATTTTTATTCAACGGGATAATGCAAAGGCCCATATAATTCAAGAGGATGCAGAATGACAAGAGGTATACATGCAAGGTGAATTCACATTCATTTTGATTCAACAACCACCTAATAGTCCTGACTTAAATATTGTAGACTTGGGTTTCGTTAGAAGCATACAGTCTTTAATGCATAAAAAAATGCCAAAAAATGTTGAAAAGATGCTTGAAGCAGTTGAGTTAGACCCCCATATCCTAAGCAGTGTTTGGATGACACTTCAATATGTAATGAATGAGATACTAAAGTCAAAAGGGGGGAATGAATATGACTTGCCACGTGTCAACGAGAAGAAATTAGAGGCTCAAGAAAATCTACAAACACAAATCAAGGCACCCATGTGGGCTGTATTACAGGCCTGGGACATAGTGCATAATGGTGCACAGCCAACACAAGCACAACAAGCAAGAACAAATGGACTACAAGACACTGAACAACCAACAACATCAAGTGCAACTCAAGGCAATCAGCAAGCAGTAGCATTAAATGGAGCAGAAGGAAGTCAACAATAGATCATCATAGAATAGTATTTAATTTAATATGCTATTCTAGCATGATCTATGAATAGAAGGCAAGCTACATATTTTGTGATCTTAGAAATTTTTTAATATAACAACTTTTTTGTAAAGGCTTGTGGAACCTAGATACATGTTGACATATGAAGCTACATATTTTGGGACTTAGCAGTGAAACAACATGATTTGCACCTCAGTTACAAGAAATATTCATCATTGATTATGCCCCTAACAGTAATTAAGCAACAAGCAATCTCAGATGTCCCCAATCCTCACAGGCACAACCATAGTCACATACCACTAACATGCTCACAAGCCTCATTCAGTCACAAAGCAACTGGTTTCTTATGGCATGTTAATGCAGTGAAAAAACATGAATTGCACCTCAGATACAAGAAACATTCATCATTGATTATGACCCTAATAATAATTAAGCAACAAACAATCTCAGATGTCCCCAATCCTCACATACACAACCCAATTCACATACCACTAACATGCTCACAAGCCTCATTCGGTCACAAAGCAACTGGTTTCTTATGGTATGTTAATGCAGTGAAACAACATGAAAATCCAGCAAGGCAATAATGTGCACAAGGGCTGCAGAGAATAGAAGGTTCAAAAAGTCAGAATCCAAGGGGTTTACTTCTCAACCAGTATAATTACACCATTTAACATATCCAATAGTATAATTATCCACACAATCAAACTCTCATTCAAGCTCAACATCACACAACATCAAGTTTTTTCTCAATGCAACACCCACAGAGCACGTTTATACAACCAATCAAAGTCTCATTCAAGCTCAACATCACACAACCATCATACACGTAGTCATAACATCATTACCAACCAATCAAAGTCTCATTCAAGCTCAAAAGGGGACAATAGTCAAGTATACATAGTAATTCCATAAGCAGAAATAAAATTAAGAGGATTAGGGGACTTAGCTACGCAGTTTCTGTAGAATCAGGTCTAACAACATCCTCTGAATCACCAACAACTCCATCTTCAACAGGATCAACAACACCATCAGGGGACTGAGATGGACCTTTCCCAGAATCACCATCATCAATCAACTCAACCAGATCTACCAAGCTTCCCTCCACAGACGACTCCTCACTTCGACGTGGGCTGTATGTGTGTCGCCTTTTGCATTCACTGGCCCACTCACAATGTGGATTTTGGGAGCAGGAGTAGCTACCGGATTCAACCGATTCAGGGGAACTTTGGGAATCTTTGAAGATTTCATCAACACTCATCTTGAACAAAGCAGGACGAACTCAAGAGACAGAGAAGATGAAGAGACAAAGAACTGGAGGGGACAAAGATCGAAGAAACCAAAACCAAGAGACAAAGAGTCGGAGGGGACAGAGATCGAAGAAAGCGAAACCAAGAGACAGAGAAGAACAATCGTAGAAACCCAAATATAAGGGGAAATAGATCTTACACGAAGATTAGGGGACAAAGAACGTTCGAGAGAGGCTTGAATCTGGAACAAACGCAGATCTGGCTTTAGGGTTCTTTGAGGGGAGTTGAAGGGACAATCGAGAGAGTTTGAGAGAACAATCGAGAGAGCTTGAGCAATCGAGAGAGTTTCAATCAAACTCGGTTTTAGGGTTCTTGGGGAGGGGAGGGGTTTTTAGAAGAACAATCGAGAGAGTTTGAGAGAGTGGGGGACAGAGAGAATGAGAGGGTTTTTGTGTGAGGATGAGAGGAGTAATTTCGGGAGGGTTAGTGGGTAATTTCCAAAGTTCCATGAGGTTATTTTAGTACATTTTGCACCACCAAATCTGAAAAAAATCATAAATGAAAATATGATTTTGGGACACCTTAAATGGAAAGTGGGAAGATAAATAAGGGACGGAGGGAGTACTATTTATTTATACTTTGTTTGACGAATATATTTATAAAAAAATAAATGTAATATATTTTTACGAAAAGGCTAAATGCATGTGGTTTCGCGTCTAAATGGACGCGAAACCGTGCGCGTAGCTTAGCAGCACGGTTTCGTGCTGCTAAGCTACGCGCACAGGGGTAAAACGGGCATAAACCTGTGCGTGTAGCTTACGCGCACAGGAAAAAAAAATGTCATTTATCCATGCGCGTAAGCTACGCGCACACAAAAAAATTGAATTTTTTTTTTCTTCCCATAATCATGTAGAGAATTTCAATACGAGTCCGTGCATATAAAATGCGTTCAAAACGGACATCGTTTGCCCCTCCAAAAGCCCAAAAAACAAAGTCTTCCTATCCATTTTTTTTACAATTTGGTGCCCGGTATATAGCGCATTATTGTAGTGAAATTTTTTGGTATTTTTTGCATTTTTCTACTATAATTTTGTATAAAACTTTAATATGAGTCCGTACATAGACATGTCAAAAACCGACCCAACCCGAAAGGACCCGAACCCGACCCGAACGTCACTAGGTCAAGAAGGACCCAAACCCGAAGGACCCGAATGCAAATTCGAGCTCGCGGATCCCCTTTAATTTATATATTTTATTTCATTTATATTAAATATTTTAATATACTTTATTAAATAAAAATATAATATTAATTATATTATTATAATTATTTTATTAAAGTTAAAAATCATAATAATAATCATAAGAAAATGACATGTTCGACCTGCCGGGTCAACCCGAACCTGCCCGACCCGAAAATTTTACCAACCCGATATGACCCGAACCCGATTTGACCCGAACCCGACCCAGTTGACAGGTCTATCCGTACATATAAAATTCATCCAAAATAGATATCGTTTTCCCCTCCAAAAAGCCAAAAATCGAGAATAAAACTTTATATAATATAGTATATACTATAGTATTTCATTATATTTCATATAGTTATACTTATGTACTATAATATTTCATTAAATTTCGTATAGTTACGCTTATATACTATAGTATTTCATTATATTTCATATAGTTACACTTATGTACTATAGAGTTTCATTATATTTCATAAAGTTACACTTATATACTATAGTATTTCATTATATTTCATATAGTTACACTTATGTACTATAGTATTTCATTAAGTCTAGTATACTTAGACTTATATACTATAGTATTTCATTAAATTTCATATAGTTACACTTATGTACTATAGTATTTCATTAAATCTAGTATACTTAGACTTATATACTATAGTATTTCATATAGTTACACTTATGTACTATAGTATTTCATTAAGTCTAGTATACTTAGACTTATATACTATAGTATTTCATTATATTTCATATAGTTACACTTATGTACTATTAGTATTTCATTAAATTTCATATAGTTATACTTATGTACTATAGTATTTCATTAAGTCTAGTATACTTAGATATATATACTATAGTATTTCATTATATTTCATATATTTATACTTATGTACTATAGTATTTCATTAAGTCTAGTATACTTAGACTTATATACTATAGTATTTCATATAGTTACACTTATATACTATAGTATTTCATTAAGTCTAGTATACTTAGACTTATATACTATATTATTTCATTATATTTCATATAGTTACACTTATGTGCTATAGTATTTCATTAAATTTCATATAATTACACTTATGTACTATAGTATTTCATTAAGTCTAGTATACTTAGACTTATATACTATAGTATTTCATTATATTTCATATAGTTACACTTATGTACTATAGTATTTTATAAAGTCTAGTATACTTAGACTTATATACTATAGTATTTCATATAGTTACACTTATGTATTATAGTATTTCATTAAGTCTAGTATACTTAGACTTATATACTATAGTATTTCATTATAATTCATATAGTTACACTTATATACTATAGTATTTCATTATATTTCATATAGTTACACTTATGTATTATAGTATTTCATTAAGTCTAGTATACTTAGACTTATATACTATAGTATTTCATTATATTTCATATAGTTACACTTATGTACTATAGTATTTTATAAGTGTAACTATATGAAATATAATGAAATACTATAGTATATAAGTGTAACTATATGAAATATAATGAAATACTATAGTATATAAGTCTAAGTATACTAGACTTAATGAAATACTCTAGTATATAAGTGTAACTATATGAAATTTAATGAAATACTATAATATACAAGTGTAACTGTATGAAATATAATGAAATACTATATTATATAAGTATAAGTATACTAGATTTAATGAAATACTATAGTACATAAGTGTAACTATATGAAACATAATGAAATACTATAGTATATAAGTGTAACTATACGAAATTTAATGAAATACTATAGTATATAAGTATAACTATATGAAATTTAATGAATTACAATAATACATAAGTGTAACTATATGAAATATAATGAAATACTATATTATATAAGTCTAATTATACTAGACTTAATAAAATACTATAGTATATAAGTGTAACTATATGAAATTTAATGAAATACTATAATATACAAGTATAACTGTATGAAATATAATGAAATACTATAGTATATAAGTCTAAGTATACTAGATTTAATGAAATACTATATATAAGTGTAACTATATGAAATTTAATGAATTACAATAGTACATAAGTGTAACTATATGAAATATAGTTAAATACTATAGTATATAAGTGTAACTATACGAAATTTAATGAAATACTATAGTACATAAGTGTAACTATATGAAATATAATAAAATACTATAGTATATAAGTGTAACTATACGAAATTTAATGAAATACTATAGTAAATAAGTATAACTATATGAATTTTATATGTACGGATAAACCTGTCAACTGGGTCGGGTTGGTCGGGTTCGGGTCATATCGGGTTGGTAAAATTTTCGGGTCGGGCGGGTTCGGGTTGACCCGGCGGGTCGAACATGTCATTTTCTTATGATTATTATTATGATTTTTAACTTTAATAAAATAATTATAAAAATATAATTAATATTATATTATTATTTAATAAAGTATATTAAAATATTTAATATAAATGAAATAAAATATATAAATTAAAGGGGACCCGCGAGCTCGAATTTGCGTTCGGGTCCTTCGGGTTCGGGTCCTTCTTGACCCAGTGACGTTCGGGTCGGGTTCGGGTCCTTTCGGGTTGGGTCGGTTTTTGACAGGTCTATGTACGAACTCATATTAAAGTTTTATACAAAATTATAGTAGAAAAATGCAAAAAATACCAAAAAAATTCATTACAATGCGCTATATGCCGTGCCAAATTGTAAAAAAAATGGGTAAGAAGACTTCGTTTTTTGGGCTTTTGGAGAGGCAAACGATGTCCGTTTTGGACGCATTTTATATGCACGGACTCGTATTGAAATTATCTACATGATTATGGGAAGAAAAAAAAATGTTTTTTTTTTGTGCGCGTAGCTTACGCGCATGGATAAATGACATTTTTTTCCTGTGCGCGTAGCTTACGCGCACAGGTTTATGCTCGCTTTACCCCTGTGCGCATAGCTTAGCAGCACGAAACCGTGCTGCTAAGCTACGCGCACGGTTTCGCATCCATTTAGACGCGAAACCGCGTGCATTTAGCCATTGCCTATTTTTATTAAAATATAGTTTTAAATTGAAATACAAGTAATATGGAAAAGTGTAAGAAAAGGGAAATTTTTTTTTTTTAATAAGTAACGTAAAAAAATCTTTAAATGCTTCAAATTCACTTGTCTTGGATTTTTAGGTTCATGTTTAGTTAAATACTTAGAGTATGTTCGGTAGAGTTATCTGAGGGCTTAAACGGACTGAAGTGGGGCTTAGGCTAAGAGGTTGAAGTTGGCTGGAGCGGTACCTCCAAACGTGTTTGGTGACGACGGAGCTTATTGGAGCTGAAATTGGCTTATGGAAGTTGGAAATCCACACAAAAAATTGAGCTTGGAGTAGGAACTCATGGGGGCTTAACACGATGGTTTTGCATAAGTGTTCACATTTGCCCTTCATCATTTAAGAGTAGGCTCTCGTTCTTTTTTCCACATTCTCCATCGCTACCTCCCATAACAGATACACCAAGTTCGAAATCCTCCTCCTCACAACCACAATCTTCCTCCCACCCCTTCGGCGGCGGAGCTTGAACCCCTCCACCACCAATTCTGCCGCCCTGAGTAGCAGATCCAGGCCACGTTAGGGTTTGAGAAATTCGCAACGAAAATTTGAGCTTAGACTTGCACAAGTTGGATAATTTTGGATTCCTTTTTCAAAAATATACCTATTGCATACACAAGTTCGTATTTCGTGCTTAGGCTTGTTTCTTGTTTTACATTCGGATATAAAAAACTTTCATATTACTTGTGGCGGTGATCAAAATTAAAAGTAACATGAATTAACTTTAGATTTTTTCTATACATTGATAATTGCCGTTTAACTTGTTTTCACTTGTCAGTTGTCACCGATGAACTTTGAAAACGATGAGTAAAAACAAAGAATTAACACAACATATCAATTGTTCGAATTATTAAAAGTCTTAGTTTGTTGGATTTCAATTCAAATTCAATGACACTATCCGTACAAAAACACGAAGTTTTGTTGTCAATTTTTCTTACACTTTTTTTCTTGCAAATAAACAAAATATTGCAGTTACATCTTTGGGGTTTAGTATCCATTTTGACAAGGAAGTCGTTGTATAGTACATAGATATATCAATCATCTTCTAACTTATTAGGCTCATGGAAGTCCTACATTATTGACCAATAAAAGACATCAGAGATTCGAGGTGTCACATTCAATATAAATTATATAATGCATACAATTAGAAGTCCATAAAGCAGCTTCCCAGCAGGAGCTTCACTTTGGTGGTCCTTTCTACTTGTAATTCAAAAATATGTGCAAGATAGACTCACAATTTTTTAAATAGATTTCGATTGAATAGGAATCAATTAATTTTTTTCATTAAATGTCCAAAAGAATTTACAAACATCAATTAAAGACTGTTTCTGGTAATTTTAGCAAGAATCCGACCTTACCAGCTCAATGGGCCCGTTCAAACTTTCTCATTATTTCTTAGTGGGCCCTTAGGCCCATTTAGGATGTGAAACTAGCATTGTACATTAGTGCATTTGTAGTACCGTTACCCCATATCTGGAAACTAGAAAGTGAAAGGAATCAAGGACAAATTACACAAACAAGTGAAGTTAGTTGCAAAACTTTGTAATTTTCCAATAATTGACAAAACTTATATGAAAGAACTGACATACGCAGGACAAATTCAGACTTCAAGTATGCATATGAATCCCTTCATCATCATCATGAACTCTTCAACATGAATCTGCCCATCACCTGCAATTATCAAATTCAAGTGATTGTTGAAACCACAACAATCAGGTAAAAACCAACATAACCAAAATGAATTGATGTGAACAAATAGTAAATCATTTGTTAAAAATCAGCAACTACAACCAATCTTTATATACACTTACTACGACGATCTGCTTCTTGAACCATATCTTTTATCTCCCTATCAGTGAAGAACTCTCGAAGTTCTGCCTTGACACCTTGTATATCAGCTGCAGATATCTTTCCCTGATAATTTTCACACACACAAAAAAGGTTAATTATGAAGTTACACATCTAGTAGAATATTTTTAGTAGGAAATCGAACATAGGTATACGTCGTTATCCTGGTCAATTATGTTGAAGGCTCGCTTGATCTGTTCCTTAGTCTCCTTTTCTATGTTCTTTGCAGTCATAATGTAGCAAAACTCGTCAAAGTCGAGCAAACCGTTGCCATCATCGTCTGCATCTGCGATCAATTGTTCGATTTGCTACAATAACAAATCAATGACATAAAAACGTATTATACTTGATCTCTATAAGAAGTGTAAGATTTGTGTTACTAGCCGTTACCTCTTCTGTCATCTCAGAACCTAGCTCCCTGTTATATAGAAACGATTTTGTAACTCAATATAGTAATCTAAGAATGTTAATCAAATCAATTAATTTCTATATCATTAAGCAATCGAACCTCATAGCAACACGCATCTCCTTGGCATCAATGTAGCCTACGCCAATTTAATTTGAGCATAATTTATTAATTCAGTGAGTAATTTAACAACAAAAATCACACATGAATTAAAAGAACAAAAAATAAGCTAAATTAATACCTGAATTATCTGTGTCGTAGTGTTCGAAGGTTTCCTTTATGCCTTGTAATCTCTCGTGGGTCAAGCCATGCCCATGCCCTCGCGGTTTCTCTCCTGTTGTCTCTCCCAAATTGACTCCTGACTGATTTCAATTTCACACATCAATTAACTTAAATTAGTCCGAAGATCCAAATCTAATGATATCAATCATGAATCCAATGTGGGATCAGATAAATGCGATCAAGATTGTGCAATGTGGGATTGAATTGGCTCAATACCAAATGTGACAAGGGATCGGGATTGGAGAAATGCGTACCATAGTTTTCGTTGTCGATTCTAGCAAGCAGTATCGGATGATGGATCTTGAAATGTTTAGGAGTTGTGTTTGTCGTTGTTTTTTGTGCATCTTGAATTGTTTGATGGAGATAGTTTTTGAGGAGGTAGTTTAACCAGGACACGTGGCGGAATCGTGTTGGGTTTCCCAGGATCATTTAGTTATGCGCATTTCATGGTGTATGTACATGACTTCAAACAGTGAGGGCAATTGTGACATTATTATATAGCAGGTTTTTATTAAGAGATTTTGTTAATTTTTAGTAACAAACCTGTTTGTGGGTAGGTCACCGGTGAGTTAGGGGTGTTCACTACCTGATCGTAACCGAATAATCCGATGATCAACGCAAAAATAAAAAAAACTTCGAGATTTCCTAATCAATTAATCAACCATCAACAACTTCAGATGTGCTCTAAAGCACATTCACGAATTACAATCAAGATGCAACATGGGCAACCATATACTTGTGAGTAATCGTTTACCACTTCCATCACCCGATTCGCGAAATAATTGACTCCACCGACCCACCCGTCACTCGCAAAACTGATCCACGCAACTAATCCACCATCATCCGTCGGATTCTCGGGTGAAATTAAAGTGTGTGCTATATATTTTTTAATTTTCCGATTCAAAGTTGTAGAAATCATATAAAAGTACATTATTATTATATATGAGGACATGAAGTATAAAAATTACTAAAAAAAGCATAAAGCTAGATAACTATCCAAAATTCAATATATAAAAACATTAAAAAATACTTTAAATGATGAAACATTACAATACAAATACTAGTATGTGACAATTTATTTATTAAAAGTCAATTAAGTGTATATACATATTCGACGAGTGGTAGTTGAGTAGGGTGATGAATCCAATGGTAAGTCGGATGAGGGTGAAACTCACCACTCACTCCACCCATCACCCGGTTAATTACCCGACTTAGATCGAATTTTCTTCCGTTTATTCGGGTTGGGTAATTTTCATTCCTAGTAGCCATCATTCTTGAAAGCAATACCGAAAGGCTTCAAGTTTTAAATTTATTTAACCCAACGATCTGCTATCAAAAGGTTCTATGGTGTAGTGGTTAGCACTCTGGACTTTGAATCCAGCGACCTGGGTTCGACTCCCGGTAGGACCTCTTTTTTTCATCACTGTTTACTTATTTTCCAATCACATCCTTTCAGGTAGGAGTTCAGGTCGACACAACCCAGCTAGACAAACACTGGACAGATTGACTATGTGTATTGAGCTCGTTCCACATTTTACATGATTCCATTCACACCGAAAAACAAACCATAAGTCTAGATTAGATCTCCTTGTTACATTGCACATTCAGCGTAATCGAGCACGAACCCAATCAACTTCAACATCAATCACCAAGTCAATCTTAGGGAACCGAAGTTCAAGCGAGAAGATCGTGGAAAACCCGAGGCTTCTTGTACTCTGACATACACAATGCCTGAGCAGGTACTATTGTCAGCAAAAATAACTTTTGGTAACATTGTGTTATTACCAAAAACAAAGAACCTGAATTTTGAATCTAGACAACATTCTCTTAATTACCTGCACAGCGAAAGCTGCTTTCAACAGCGCGGCTTCAGACCATGGCTTCCCTATGAGCTGAAGGCCAATAGGCAATCCATCTTCGTCGTATCCAACCTGTGTTACAAATTTTATGTCAAAGAGGTCACAAGATTGATCCGAGGAACATAAACGAGCTACTAAACTTTACCGGTATTGATATGGCAGGCAAACCGAGGAAATTGCCCGAGATCACGTATCTCACAAGTGCAGCTGAGATTGAAAAAGTATACACAAAGAATTACATTTCCTCACGTATACGTATCACACACGAGTTAGGGTTTGTTTGGTGAATGTATTTATAAAAACTTTTTTGGAAAAAATAGTTTTTGAAATTTGGGTGATACGAGAAGGTGTGTAAGGAGGGATAAAAATACTTTTTTTTTTTTAAGCCAAATGGTAAATTTTTATTGAAGGTTGGAAAAAAGGCCCAACGTCCTATTTACAATCACTAATACAGAACCAATAACCACAACATACAAACGAAACTAATGACAAGAAACAAACCAGCAAAGCAGATAAAGACATTATAAAACGGAAGAATTCTGTACACTACAATTTTTTTCTGGGTACACTACAGTTTGAAACGCAGAAATCTTGCTTAAGCAAGATTTTTGCGTTTCAAGGCAAATTGTACCCAAAAAAGGCGTTTCTGAATAAATTTGAAACGCAGGTATTTTGCTTAAGCAAAATACCTGCGTTTCAATTTTTTTTTTTTAAAAATGGAAACGCAGGATCACTGCTTAGGCAGTGATCCTGCGTTTCAACCAATTTTTTTTTTTTTAAAAGCTGAAACGCAGGAATCCTAAAATTCTTCAAAATTGTACTTTTTTTCCCATAATCATGTAGAGAATTTCAATACGAGTCCGTACATATAAAATTCGTCCAAAACGGACATCGTTTGCCCATCCAAAAGCTCAAAAAACTAAGTCTTCCTACCCTTTTTTGTACAATTTGGTGTCCAGTATATAGGGCACTGTAGTGGATTTTTTGGTATTTTTGACATTTTTCTACTATAATTTTGTATAAGATTTTAATACGAGTATATAACTATATGTTAGAACCATAATATATACTTATAGTATATAACTATACAATATAACAATAGTAAATAACTATACGATATAACAATAGCATATAGCTATAGTATATAACAATACGATATAACTATAGTATGAAACTATATGATATAACCATAGAATATAACTATTCGTTAGAACCATAATATATAATTATAATATATAACCATAGTATATAACTATACGATATAAATTTGTATATAACCATAGAACGTTAGAACCATAATATATAATTATAGTTGATAATTATACGATATAACCATGGTATATAACTATAATATATAAATGAACGATATAGCAATAGTATATAAATAACTATACGATATAACCATAGTATATAGTTATATATTATGATTATATCCTATAGTTATATACTGTTGTTATATCTTATAGTTATATCAAATTTGGTTATATCGTATCGTTATATCCTATAATTATATATATTGGTTATATCTTATAGTTATATCCTTAAGTTATAGACTATGGTTATATCATATAGTTATATACTATGGTTATATCTTATAGGTACATCCAATTTGGTTATAGCTATAGTATATAACTATACGATATAACCATGGTATATAAATGAACGATATAGCAATAGTATATATATATAACTATACGATATAACCATAGTATACAGTTATATATTATGATTATATCTTATAGTTATATCCAATTTGGTTATATCTTATGGTTATATCCTATAGTTGTATACTGTGATTATATCGTATAGTTATATCCAAATTGGTTATATCGTATCGTTATATCCTATAAATATATATATATTGGTTATATCTTATAGTTATATCCAATTTGATTATATCATATTGTTATATAATATAATTATATATTATGATTATATCTTATAGTTATATCCAATTTTGTTATATCTTATGGTTATATCCTATAGTTATATACTGTGATTATATCCTATAGTTATATCCAATTTGGTTATATCGTATCTTTATATCCTATAATTATATATATTGATTATATTTTATAGTTATATCCTTCAGTTGTATACTATGGTTATATCTTATAGGTATATTCAATTTGGTTATAGCTATAATATATCACTATACAATATAACTATGGTATATAACTATAGTATATAAATGAACGATATAGTAATAGTATATATATAACTATATCATATAACCATAGTATATAGTTATATATTATGATTATATCTTATAGTTATATCCAATTTGGTTATATCTTATGGTTATATCCTATAGTTATATACTGTGGTTATATCTTATAGTTATATCAAATTTGGTTATATCGTATCGTTATATCCTATAATTATATATATTGTTTATATCTTATAGTTATATCCTTAAGTTATATACTATGGTTATATCATATAGTTATATACTATGGTTATATCTTATAGGTATATCCAATTTGGTTATAGCTATAGTATATAACTATACGATATAACCATGATATATAAATGAACGATATAGCAATAGTATATATATATATAACTATACGATATAATCATAGTATACAGTTATATATTATGATTATATCTTATAGTTATATCCAATTTGGTTATATCCTATAGTTATATATTGTGATTATATCGTATAGTTATATCCAAATTGGTTATATCGTATCGTTATATCCTATAATTATATATATTGGTTATATCTTATAGTTATATCCAATTTGATTATATCATATTGTTATATAATATAATTATATATTATGATTATATCTTATAGTTATATTCAAATTTGTTATATCTTATGGTTATATCATATAGTTATATACTGTGATTATATCTTATAGTTATATCCAATTTGGTTATATCGTATCTTTATATCCTATAATTATATATATTTATTATATTTTATAGTTATATCATTCAGTTGTATACTATGGTTATATCTTATAGGTATATCCAATTTGATTATAGCTATAATCTATCACTATACAATATAACTATGGTATATAACTATAGTATATAAATGAACGATATAGTAATAGTATATATATAACTATATCATATGACCATAGTATAAAGTTATATATTATGATTATATCTTATAGTTATATCCAATTTGGTTATATCCTATAGTTATATACTGTGGTTATATCTTATGGTTTATCCAATTTGGTTATATCGTATCGTTATATCCTATAATTATATATATTGATTATATCATATAGTTATATCCAATTTGATTATATCATATCGTTATATCATATAATTATATATTATGATTATATCTTATAGTTATATCCAATTTGGTTATATCTTATGGTTATATCCTTTAGTTAGATACTATGATTATATCTTATAGTTATATACTATGGTTATATATTATAGTTATATCCTTTAGTTATATATTATGGTTATATCCTATAGTTATATACTATGGTTATATCTTATAGTTACATCCACAATATATAACGAGAGGATATAACCAAATTGGATATAACTATAAGATATAATCATATATATAACTATATAATATAGATATATCGTATAGTTATATATATATACTATTGCTATGTCGTTCATTTATATAATATAGTTATATACCATTGTTATATCGTATAGTTATATACTATAGCTATGACCAAATTGGATATACCTAAAAGATATAACTATAGTATATAACTATAGGATATAACCATAATATATAACTAAAGGATATAACTATAGGATATAACCATAAGATATAACCAAATTGGATATAACTATAAGATATAATCATAGTATATAACTATAGGATATAACCATAAAATATAACCAAATTGGATATACATATAAGATATAACCATAGTATATAACTATAGGATATAACCATAGTATATAACTAAAGGTTATGACTATAAGATATAACAAACGATATAACCAAATTTGATATAATTATAAGATATAACCACAGTATATAACTATAGGATATAACCATAAGATATAACCAAATTGGATATAACTACAAGATATAATCATAATATATAACTGTATACTATGGTTTTATCGTATAGTTATATATATATTATTGCTATATCGTTCATTTATATACCATGGTTATATCGTATAGTTATATACTATAACTATATATTATGGTTATAACGTACTATGGTTATATAAAATTTTATATCATATAGTTATATACTGTAGTTATATACCTATTGTTATATCGTATAGTTATATACTATAATTATATATTATGGTTATAACGAATAGTTCAATACTATGGTTATATCGTATAATTTCATAATATAGTTATATATTATTGTTATATCATATTGTTATATACTATAGCTATATGCTATTGTTATATCGTATGATTATTTACTATTATTATATTATATAGTTATATATTATAATTATAAATTATGGTTATAACGTATAATTATATACTCGTATTAAAATCTTATACAAAATTATAGTAGAAAAATGCCGAAAATACCAAAAATTTCTACTACAATGTCTTATATGCTGGGCACCAAATTGTTAAAAAAAATGGGTAAAGATTTCATTTTTGGGGATTTTGGAAGGGCAAACGATGTCCGTTTTGGACGAATTTTATATATACGGACTCGTATTGAAATTCTCTACATGATTATGGGAAAAAAATGTATTTTTGAAGATTTTTTTTTTAGTGAAACGCAAGTTCCTTGCTTAAGCAAAGATCCTGCTTAAGCAAAGATCCTGCTTTTCTTTGTACTAAGACAACTTTTTTTTTTTTTTGTAAAAGTGAAACGCAAAATCTTTGCTTAAGCAAAGATTTTGCGTTTCACTTTTTTTTTTTTTTTTTTGAAACGCAGGTATTTTGCTTAAGCAAAATACCTGCGTTTCATCCTAGTATAAAAACGTAATTCTGAGTATAATTTACCCTGAAACGCAAAAATGTTGCTTAAGCAATATTTTTGCGTTTCAAAATGTAGTGTACGAAGAAAAAAATTGTAGTGTACATAGAAATTGCCTTATAAAAAGATGGCCAAACAAGGCCTTAGCTGTTCTTAGCTAGCTAGTGATTCAAAGGTACAATATTGTTTGTGGGCTAAGTAAATGTGTAGTGTTACCTCCATTAATGTAGTCAAGTTCACCATTAGCCAGAGCGTCGTCCTTGAGTTCGTAAGCAGTTACGCTGACATAACAAAGGCAATATTAATGTCAAAACGCGACACAAAGCAAGAAATAAACTTTGAAGGCCATAAACTTTTACCCTGTAGTTGGTGTGACAATGAAGTCAGCGTGAGAGAATATTTTCTTATGGAATTGCATCTCTCGGTTCCTACAAGCACATCATCACAAAGTGTCAGCAAGTAGAAGAGTTCTTCTTAAGAGTATGATCTTTGTATGAATCCTTCAAAATGTTACCTGATTTTCTGGGCCTTGAGATAATCCTTGCTACCAAAGGAGCCGTAAATGGAAAGTGCTACTCGAGTGTCGCCACCTAGTTGAGCAACGTTTCTGTGGACAATGATTGTGTGAGATTCAGGAATCCAAAGATTCAATAGTAATATAAATGTGGCTGGTGTTAGGATACCGTTTTCTTAGAAGACCGTCAAGGGAAGTAGTACATTCGGATCCAATAGTAATATAATGTGCAAGTCGCATTGTTTCTATGTCCGGTATTGTCATCTCTATGGTCTTAATTACAAAGACACAATCCATTTCAAGGTTAGCAATAAAGTACTATAACATATCAATGACGAAACGTTATGTTTTGAAATGGACTGTTCTAGTAATTACCTCCCATCCATAAGTTTTGTGAAGTTTGTCCAATGCATTAGAACAGCATAGACTGATATCTTTACTGCAGTCATTGAACCACTGTGAGAAATAAGCAAGTATCAATTTCAGTTTAGAATGTTACTTTATTATGATTGTTAGCTTTCAAATATAGTTACTGGCTTGGAAATTGACAAACCTGATTATACTTTACCAACTTGATCTTACTGGTGAAAGCTGCTGGAGTTAGCAGTGGCAGGTTTAATTTAGGCTGTACAATTAGCATAGAGCACACAAAGTCTGTAAATATGAATGTGTAAAGGATAAAGATACAAAGAGAAACTTGGAAACATTTTACCACTAAAATGTGGGGGTGCTCTGATGGGTCTTCACCACTAATGGCTGCATAACTGGAAATAGAAGTTGCAAAACTATTTTATTAAAAAGCAAAGCAAAATTACCACCTGATCTAGGAGATAGAAAGGCACTAACACTAATAGTGCATCCTCAATTGTACCAGCCAGAATTCCGACTGATCCAACCGTCCAATTCAGAGGAAGAACTCTGGATGTAACAAAGTTCACGTTATAGAAACGTCGATACTGAAAGGGAAGACGACAGATCAATGTCATATGGTTTACCCGGTGTGGGGCACTCGGCCAAAGGTTGGCTTCAAACCAACAACTCCACACAATGCCGCAGGCATCCGAACAGACCCTAAACAAGCATTTTCATACTTTTAAATTCCTAATTACCAACACCATGATTACGGGTGTGTTTGGAAATGCATTATCTTACATTAAATCACCAATTTAATGCAATGTAATACATTTTAATGCATTATTATGGGAATCCAAACGGACCCTACATCTTCATGTCTTTCCATTTCATAGGAAAACGCTAAGAGACGACTTACCTCCCCCGTCAACACCAAGGGCAACAGGGCACAATCCCGCACACACAACCGTGGCAGATCCACTGGATGAACCCCCAGAGATCCTACTTGTATTATATGGATTTCTAGCAGCCCTAATGTAATTGTGAAAGGAAAAAAGTTACATTAATCTTGTTCAAACCCGCTTTTCATACTAGAGAGGAGATAACGGTAGTAAGACAATACCCATAGTGAGGATTAATGCCACTAGTCCCGGCACCAAGCTCATGCATATTGGTCTTCCCTACCAGCAAAGCCCCACACATTCTAAGATGCTTGACACAACAAGCATCATCAGTACACACCCTATTGTTGTGCAGCCATTTCGTACCGCCTAAAATTTAGAAAACAGGACAATTGCATCACAATTTGGAGGCCATATGAAGAAGTTTTATGAGGACAAGACGTATTACCGGTAGTTGGATATGGTGTACAGTCTATTTCATCTTTGATGGCCACAGGGACTCCATCCAGAACCGAAATTGGCTCTCCTGTTATGGACAAAAGAAGAAGAGCCAAACGTCGAAAATGGAGTGTTATGAACTGTGATTTCAGTAAGCAAGAGTTACTCTGAATCCTTTACATACCTTGTTCATACCGAAGAGTAGACTCGGTGGCTTGTTGCAGAATGTCTTTTTTGTCACAATTGATGAAGAATGCCATGTTGCATTCAGGATCAGAAGATTTATCAACAGCTGCAATAAACCGCTCCGCAACCTGCAACAAAAAAATGTCAAGCAAGTTACATTACAAAGAGTTCTTGTAAAAACTGCAAACAAAAAGAGTATATATAGTTCTGTAACTTCTGTTATAGCTAATACATTGATAATGAATCATCAAAGTTTGACATTCAAGAAAGAAACCTAAAATTGAAATGTATACTTTTAGTTGGATTAAGATAGAACCTTTAGAGGTGTTAGGCCTCCAGATTTATAAGCTTTTGAGTAATCCAATATTGTCCAACGCTTGAAACACGGTGTTGTTTCATTCGAAATGTTCTCGCAAGAAGACGACACACAATCAAGAGCCTCGTGAACTCGTTCTGATGGTACGAGGTTAGGTTTAAGACATTTAACTCCTTGCTCTCCAAGATCTGTAACAGTTAGATGCTTCATTTCAATCACCATACACTAAAAATATTATGAGGCTGGAAATCAACTGTAAAGTAATATAAGCAATCAAATGGCTTATACTATTATTAGAACATATGAACAGTTTCACTTTATGCAACAAATAATGAAATGAGAAATCTTCACAAACAAACCTATGTAAGGATTCAATGGAACATATACAGGTGGCTCTTGTATCTCTGCATCTGAAACAAGCTGCAGAAAAGCTTACTTTTAGAACAGAGTTGAGATAAAAATATGGACTTGTTACATGCTTTTCATGTCATGTGTTATGCAACATAACTTAGAGTTAGAAGTGAACATTTACCTTGAAGATCAAGTTATTCTTCTTTAGTATGTGCAATAGTAAATTGCCAAGAATCATGCACTCCAGAATCCATACAAAAAGTTTGACTACAAATCCAGTCATCCGAGGAGCTAGGCACAAAAGTAGAAGAACCATTTATCAGTGAAATAGATGAATACAAATCAATGAAGTGTTATTAAATGGACATTAAATTCTCTCAACTGAACTCAAATTAAAGAAACCACTGAATATGTAAACGGAAAATCACATAGCAAAAGTGAAATTCTAACAGCAAACTCAACCCAGGAAAGGAGATGCTAATAAATATTAAAAATATCGACTGAAATTAAAAACCGGCAACAGGGTTTTGCATGAAACCCAAATTCGATTGAAACCCAGAAAGCAGAAATCTTTAATGAATTGAGCAAAAACCTTTGACAAGAGGACTGATGTAGAGTTGATCACTAAGAGGGCCGAGTTCAACCTCATCAATTGGCTTGTAAATTGTGATTTCTTTCACAAATTTCCCCATAATTGAATTGCACTCTCTTCACTTTTGCAGCACCGAAGAGAAATTGAGGGAGTGTTCTTCTTCCCAATATGATCATATATAGAGGGGCAAAGAAGGGAGGGTGAAAGCATTGGGACTTTCAGAAGTGCATTAAAAATTACTCCGTATGAAAACTTTATTAATTTGGGAAGATTATTGAACGCACCATCTCTATCCAGTATTACAATCAAGGAAGTTATAAATTAAGGGAAATTTCCAAAGACGACTTCTTAAATTTCTTTAACTAGAAATCATGCCCGTGATATGCACGAAAAATAATAAATTTAATTATCTAAAAATTTATAAATATTAATATTACAATTTAGTTGATTAAAAAGTATCTTGATATAAAATTAATTTAGTAGGGATTTCATCATCAAAAAATAAAGTTATGTTGGTAGATATATAAACTTAATCAAGATCATATATATATAATTTTTATAATATTTAATCGTTATGAATATTATAAAAATATTTGAAAAAAGAATTTTGAAAAGAATTTTTGACAATGAAATTGTCCAGGTAAATTAAATAATAATTATGCACATTATACTTAATTTTTAACAAATTCATGACAATATCTAGAATTGTTTAACTTTGTAGGTCACTTGACTCCACGAGTCCACTACATACAAATTTCTCAATAAATGTCTACATATATAACGGAAATGTTATACAAATTATATAAGATTAGCATTGACTATTTTGTAAAGGGGGTGTCAGAGGTTATAGGAATATCTGAATATGAACATATTGCAAAAATGCTATGACTTCATGAATATACTAAATAACATACCTTATATTACCACTCAAACACTTATAAGAAAATGATCACTCAACATTTATTAAATTATTAACATTGCAAAATAATATATGATATATGTCAAGTAATATCAAATGATTTTGACTCGTTACTTAAAAAAAATAGACTTCTTTCGTATGATAGAAAAATAACTCAAGGTTTTTTCGGTAATAATTATCAAATATAATATTTTTATGTGAGTATTTCTAATTTTTCTATTAACTCTAGTTTTCTATATATCTTTATATCTAAATTTAATTACATTTTTAAGAACATGAGATAATCAATCTCTTTTTTTTTTGATATGGAGGTAATAGATCTCTATAAACAATGATGAAAAGACCGGTTATATATCTTTGACCCAAAAAAAAGATAGGTTATATATTCCTTCACATAGTTTTTTTTCTAGGTTCACTAAATTATCAAATAGTTATGGAAAAGTAATTGAGAATCATTTGATGTCTAAGAGCATCCACAAAAGAAGTTCTAGAGTTTATCACTTGTTACATTAGGAAAAAAGGAAAAGAAATTAAAGCATTTAATTATCTGAATGAGTTTCTTATTTGACAATCTAAGTCTCTAGTGCAACTTTGCAAGAGACTTTCAGTTGACAATAAGAAACTATTTTCTGAAAATTTCTAACACAAATTACTTCTTTTATTTTTGTTTGAGAAATTCCTAGAACCTCCTCTGTGGACATTTTTTCCCTCTCGCTTTATTTGATTCATTTTGAAGCCGTATGTAGCTAGTAGTGACCTATTTTGAACAAAACACTTCACAATATATATCATCGTCCTTTTTAATACAAATCATAACATTCTTCAAAAAAAATAGTATTTGAGAGGTGACTGTATTTTTTTAATTATCAAATATCAAGACTTATATAGAAATAGAATAATTACATTGGATTAATAAAAAGAATTGCATAGTAAACTATTGTTGTTGCATTTATAGATTTTACTCTTAAAAAATTGGAATCAACCTTCATTTGACACTTGCTTTATTTTTCTTTACATATGTTTCATCCTTCACATCTATGTGAGACTTGTCAATTGTGTAAAATTTGACACAAACATAGTACCTTGTGTTATGAAGCTAATCATTTTTTTCATAAACCAAAGATGAATTATAAACTGAAATATATTGTTAAAAAATAATCTATTGATATGCATGGATGTTTAATGTATGTGTTTGTTTCAGTATCATCCTTTAAGTAATAGATGTTTCGAAAAATATTACAATATATAGTAGAAGATTATTAGATGTGAAAAATAAAAAATAGTACATTTGAAATTTGAATGCGTACGAATGATGAATTTCATCATGGCCGGCCTACCATGCATGTGTTAATATTTGTTTTATGCATATAGTGGTGTTTTAATTCCCAAATGAGTTTAATTGATAGTTTTTCATATTCTTTATATAATGGATGTTTTTACCTTTTTGCAACGATTTCCAAACAAATAGCGTAGTTTCTAAATTTAAATTCTTATTAATTTAACATTATCATATTGTAACTTTTTAAAATATATGTTTTTAAGTAAATTATTTTATAATACAATAAAAATATAGATATGGAAAAAAGTACTAATATAATAAAATAATATTTAATATTGTGACAGATTTATTATTTTTATAAGGAATATGCATTACGAAATTAATTGACATTAATTATCTCGTTATCTCGTCATCAATTCTACATTTATAATTACTGTAATTTTATTTAATGTTTTCTATGTGCGATCTTTTAAAAAAGTAAATAAAAATGATTAAAATTGCTAAATTATCAAAATATTCTAATAATATATATAATTTAACATGGGAAACATCACGATATATTAAAATATTTTTATAGACAAATAAAAAAAATAGAAAAAAAGGAATATGTATGTTTGATCACTTTCTATATAGAAACTGCATACTACAGTTCAATTAATCACAAAAACATCAAATTTGCTAAATACAGTTTAGCATGTATTAACTGTATATTACAATTCAATCAAACATACATGGTCTCTTATCTATTAACAAATTCAACATGAATATGTCAAGACAATATAAAGTTATTATAAGTAAATTAGTTTCCATGAACACTAAAAGACACATATACACCATTTATTATATAAAATTAGAATTTTAACCGAATCTTCTTACTTTAAAAATGTATGAAGTCTTTTAGATGTGTTCTTGAACTCAAATCTTCTTTGTCTTTTAAACTCATATCTTCTTCGTGTTAGATCTGCTTCACATTTGGCCACGTTTCGATCAACTTCTTTTTCCTAAATAAAGTATATTGACAAATTCAACAAATATCAATATAATATAAAACCTTTTTACACCTAAACTAATTTTCCGAAATACTAAATGAAACATATACATTATGTATTGCTTGTGAAACTAAAACTTATACATTATATAGTGCTTACTCGAGCTCTCCATTTTGTTGTTGGCTTACTACATGTGACGACTCCTCTTTTGCTTAATTTCTTGAGCTTATGCAATTTAAAACATCAAACTTCCTTTTCCAATAATCCTCCTTTCTATTTAAAGGCAAAAAGTGCGGTGAATGTAAAAGGTTGGCTAATGCAATTTAAGCGATTAATTGCTCCTACTTAACGTATTAAGTCAATTTCAAGCCGTTTCACTTTTATAAATCTCCCCTCATTCAACAAAATTTGTAAACGGTTCACCGACTGATTGGATCGCGCGATTAAGAATAAGAAGAGAATAATTATAATTGTAATTTTTATGAATAATAGTTTTTTTCTCAATTACAACACTAACATCATTTTATTGTATATACACATCACTTTCTATGCAATCAGTATGATATTTCATCATACATTCATTTAACCGTGCTAAAAATGCAATACATAAAAAATAAACTCAACACCTATAATTGTGAAACATGACCATAAATAATCATTGACTTAAAGCTTACTTTATATCTTTATATACATATAGATAGAAATATTATATACGTTTATAGATTGAATTATGTAACTATTTTAGGTTATATAATTGGTAGGTTATATAATTGGGTTTTCATTTATATTTTGAATGTTAATCGTGTATCACTAATTTTTAAGTTTAATGCATGGTGCATTCATTGCTAAAGAAATATTACATAAGTTTACAAATTAAAGATATAACTATTTTAGGTTATTCATTGTTAATTGGATAATTTGTTTTCTCTATAGATTACAAAAAGTCGTTGAATTGTGATGCATACTGTAACACCCCGGGCCAGAGGTGCTATAGTGCCATAGTCCCGAAAGATTATAAGGCGGTTTTTTTTTTAAAAGAAAAGAAATCCAAAACTCTCCCCAATACATAAAGTTAGCAACATTAAAATTCCCTGCTCAAGTTTGAAACTACACTTAAACATTTCATCCAACTCAATGCATCAGTTTAATTCCAAAACAACGAATAGTTAATACAACATTTTCAAATCCGCAGTAAAACTAAATCTTTAACTGTGAAGACACATATGTGATCCAGAACCCGCTTGTTGCTGCAAACCTGCAAAGCCAAATTGACTGGGGGACCCGATACCCCAGCCAACCGTGGCACGTAAACCGAAATTAGTCAGTCTTCCATCAAGACTGGCAAGACTCCTCAAGCCAAAACAGTTTCAAAACACATATATTTATCACCAATCAACTCATATCAAAAGACAACACACACACACAATATATACATATATATATAATATCATAACTACACTTAATCATTTTTATACCAACCAATCAATTCACTTCTGTACTACCTAACCTGTTTCAATTCAACATTCACAGTATTCGCATAACCATCTTGGTAATCATTCCACATATCACATAGTCATCCAAATAAGAATTCACATCACATCTATCTACAACCTACAACTACAACCAATGGAATTTCAGAGTCACAACCAATGGCCAACAATGACCCGCAACCACAACTAACAACAATCAACATTTAACACAAACCAATAACCACACACACAACCGCACACACACACAAATGTCAACCCACACAATCCAACACACACAACTGCCAACACACACAAATGTCAACACATACACACAACTGCCAACACACACAAATGTCAACCCACGCAATCCAACACAAAACCAATAACCAAGCACACAACCAATTTTTGTCAACACAACCACTTAATCAAGCACGCAACCAATATTTGTCAACACAACCACTTAATCAAGTACACAACCAATATCATCAACAAAACCACTTAATCAAGTACACAACCAATATTATCAACAAACCAATATACCCAACTGCCAATACCTCCAATCCAACCTCCGTCTCCACCACCACATCACCGAGTGAGACTATCATCATATACTATCCAATCTCCGATTCAACCTCCAATCCAACCGGATGGGACTTTCAATCATCCAACCATGGCCATTAACCAACGTAAGGTCACACCCTCACGTGGTCGGGTGAGGCTATCAATCACCCCGACCTAGCCTTAACCAACGGAGGTCACACCCTCACGTGGTCGGATGAGGTCACACCCTCACCCCGGCTCCACAACCAACCATCTCCAATCCACCAACAACCCACCACCTCCATCTGTCAACACAACCAATCATCCACAACTAGCTATAATCAACTACCACACCAACATCCAATCAATCATAACACAAGGCAACAACAACCAACACATTCAACCAGGTTCAACACAAAACCAATAACCCAGCACACAACCAATAACAAAACACACAACCGAT
Organism: Rheum nobile; assembly: GCA_027886185.1. Taxonomy (NCBI): domain Eukaryota; kingdom Viridiplantae; phylum Streptophyta; class Magnoliopsida; order Caryophyllales; family Polygonaceae; genus Rheum; species Rheum nobile. Next base: position 1,161,482 of record WOAB01000500.1, on the reverse strand, counting down.
ATCCGCCAACAAACCAACAACCAAACAAACAATAAATATCCAACACAGAACCAATGGCAAAGCACACAACCGATATCCAATGCACGACCAATAATTATTCACACAATCAACATTCAACACGAACCCAATATCCAAGCAAACAACCAATGTCAAACAACTAAACCAATATACACACATTCAACCATTTCAAATAACAAAACCAATATCTATCAACAAAACCACTAATCAAGCACACAATCGATCTTCAACACAATACCAACATCCAAGCACTCAATCAATATCCAACACGAGACCAATATCAACACACTCAACCATTTAATTCTAAGCCTATAATTCTAGATCAATTAAACGGACATGAGCATATATCATTACTGAGAATAGTCATATACGGACTTAATTATTTTTAAAGAGATAAGTAAAAGTATGAGCAAGAATCATCTTGCCTCAAACTCGACAACCACGATCTCAGAGACCTCCAATCAACTCGAACGAACCTGAGACAACAATCCAAACAAATCCCTGGCATTAATTACTCATACAAATCCACTACTAACAAAACCCCCAAATCAAACCCTAGAATCATACCTCCACTTTACCAACTTCAGCAAACTCCCTCAATTTAACCCGATTGCTCCCGAAACAAAGTGCAGGCTGCACATATTCAACAAATCCAGTCATCCAATTATACTTGCTGTCCAATACCCCTACAATTTCAACCAAATCTGCACACACAGAAGTTCAGCAGCACTTGGTTGCTCCAGAAATTCAGATCGAAGGAAAGAAAACCCTCCCCACCAATTACCTTGTCGCCTGCTGAACTCTTCGTCGGGTCGAGCTCCTCGTCGCCGGAATATCAGCCACCAGTAGCAGCACTCCAGCAACAGCAGCACGGCCCTCTCAGCACTGGACGCGGTTCGATCTTCAGCTGCTGGTTCGCGCAGCAACAACGACTCGCGGCTCCTCTTCGCCGGAACGCACAACAACAGTACCTTAGTTGTCGCGGCTTGCCTCATGGAAAGGAAGAGGTGGCCATGGCTGGTTTGAGCTCACCGACGGGAAGAGATGGCTGAGCATGGAAGGGAGAATGGAGGAACACGAACAACTCAGCTGGCTGTCCACAAATGACGAAGACATGGGTTTTCTCCCTTTAATTTGCCCATTTGCTGATTTTATAAAGTCTTAAAATTTTATTTACCCTTTTCAATATATATAAACCATTGGGGTATTTCATTCTCCCTCCCTTATAAGAGTTTCGTCCTCGAAACTAAGATCAAAACAGGTTCGGATATCTGTCTCGCATGGCTGACTCCAGAATGTACAAGACTTGCCGAAGAATGACCTTCCTTGAGAATCAACTCTCTAATCTCTTTATCAGCGGCACACATAACCGATCTGAAATCACAATACTCCATCCTCCTGAACAAAAATCTGGGCACTCTTTCCTGAGCAATCTGATTATATATCTTACTCAACATTCCATCGCATTCAGCTATGTCCATTCCTTCCCAAACCAATTTCAATTTCATCCTTCACCATTTTGTTGCAATCCTGGCTAAATTATCAGACAAACAACCATATGCGCGAGAGTCGACTTCCTACACAAAGCATCAGCAACCACGGTAGCCCTTTTCTGATTGATAAACAATATCTTTTCATAATCCTTAATCAATTCTAACAACCATCTGTATCTCATGTTCAACTCTCTCTTATACAATTTGAACTGACAAAAAAAAAACAAAACATATGCAATAACCTTCCCATTCTGCATTAGAATGCAACCCAGATCCTGCTTAGACACATCACTGTAATTAACAAATCCTTCTGTTTCCTACAGTAACACTAACACTGACACACAAATCAAACACTTCCTGAGTTCTTCGAAACTCGCTCCTGACATCTCCTGTTCCATCCAAAATTCTTAGCCTTACGCAACCTTAGAAAATTCTTCCACAATCGCCTATAGTAATCTGTCAGTCCGAGAAAACTCCCAATTTCCTTAACATTCTAAGGTTGTTCTCGTAATCCCTCTTACTCCCGGATGTATACTAAAATGTCATTAATGGAAATTACTACAAACGATCTATAAGTACTTTCTAAAAACATCAGTTCCTTAAGTCTTTGAAATCCGCGGAAGCATTAGTCAACCCGAAAGGCATCACATCTAATTCATAGTGACCATACTTAGTTTTGAAGGCAGTATCATGAATATATCCTCATCTCAAACCTTAAGTTGAGAATACCCTGATCTCAAGTCAATCTTTTAAAATACTGTAGCTCTTTGCAATTTATCCAACAAGTACTTAACTCCTCATAATCCATGCAGAGTCGAAATGAATCATCCTTCTTTTTACCCAGCAATACAGACGCACCCCAAAGAGAAGCACTTGACCTAATAAAGCCTAACTTCACAAGTTTCTCTATCTGCTCCCTCAATCTCAGCATACACACATAACCGGCATAACCTTTTCTTAACAATTTTATAGTTGTCATCACACCAACAATTCTGCCAGAGTCTCTGAATCATGACTCCCAACACATGCACTAAACCCTTATCTGCTGTTACAGTAACTGTCATCTTCCTATAGTCACAAACACATTCTGCTTCTCAACTCAGCCGAATCCATAGTCGTAAAATCCCACTTTTTCAGATACAGACCGAGTTTTCTGTTTCTTACTACTTCCAACATCAACAGTCTGATCAAAATCATCTATAACAGTCTCCTTGATCAGCACTCATCAGTATACTCAAGAATTTACAGCTATGCATCACCATCAAGATTTCATCTCTGAATACAATCATCTCTGAAAGTGCTCAATCTATCTTTCTCATTCTTGACAGTAACAGCAGCACACAACAACTTCATACCGAATCATCAACTACCAGACTAGCTGCCTCAATCTCTTGACGATAAGCCCAACGACTTCATCCTATATCACACCCACAGTTACCTTATTAATCTCTAACACGTCCCACTTACCAGGGAACACATCATAAAATTACTCAACAACACTAAACATCACATATAAAATATATCAAATACAAACTTACCTATACGTAACAACAAGGGTCTTCTGATCACACGATTGCTTCACAATTTTGGCGAATAATCTTTTTCCACGTCAAACTTTTGAAAACATTTTCGAACGTAAATGCTCTAATACCAATTCCTGTAACACCCCGGGCCAGAGGTGCTACAGTGCCATAGTCCTGAAGGACTATAAGGTGGTTTTTTTTAAAGAAAAGAAATCCAAAACTCTTCCCAATACATAAAGTTAGCAACATTAAAATTCCCTGCTCAAGTTTGAAACTACACTTAAACATTTCATCCAACTCAATGCATCAGTTTAATTCCAAAACAACGAATAGTTAATACAACCTTTTTAAATCCGCAGTAAAACTAAATCTTTAACTGTGAAGACACATCTGTGATCCAGAACCCGCTTATTGCTGCAAACCTGCAAAGCCAAATTGACTGGGGGACCCGAGCCAACCGCGGCACGTAAACCGAAATTGGTCAGTCTTCCATCAAGACTGGCAAGACTCCTCAAGCCAAAACAGTTTCAAAACACATATATTTATCACCAATCAACTCATATCAAAAGACAACACACACACAATATATACATATATATATAATATCATAACTACACTTAATCATTTTTATACCAACCAATCAATTCACTTCTGCACTACCTAACCTGTTTCAATTCAACATTCACAGTATTCGCATAACCATCTTGGTAATCATTCCACATATCACATAGTCATCCAAATAAGAATTCACATCACATCTATCTACAACCTACAACTACAACCAATGGAATTTCAGAGTCACAACCAATGGCCAACAATGACCCGCAACCACGACTAACAACAATCAACATTTAACACAAACCAATAACCACACACACAACCGCACACACACACAAATGTCAACACACACAAATGTCAACCCACACAATCCAACACACACAACTGCCAACACACACAAATGTCAACACATACACACAACTGCCAACACACACAAATGTCAACCCACGCAATCCAACACAAAACCAATAACCAAGCACACAACCAATGTTTGCCAACACAACCACTTAATCAAGCACGCAACCAATATTTGTCAACACAACCACTTAATCAAGTACACAACCAATATCATCAACAAAACCACTTAATCAAGTACACAACCAATATTATCAACAAACCAATATACCCAACTGCCAATACCTCCAATCCAACCTCCGTCTCCACCACCACATCACCGGGTGAGACTATCATCATATACTATCCAATCTCCGATTCAACCTCCAATCCAACCGGATGGGACTTTCAACCATCCAACCATGACCATTAACCAACGTAAGGTCACACCCTCACGTGATCGGGTGAGGCTATCAATCACCCCGACCTAGCCTTAACCAACGGAGGTCACACCCTCACGTGGTCGGATGAGGTCACACCCTCACCCCGGCTCCACAACCAACCATCTCCAATCCACCAACAACCCACCACCTCCATCTGTCAACACAACCAATCATCCACAACTAGCTACAATCAACTACCACACCAACATCCAATCAATCATAACACAAGGCAACAACAACCTACACATTCAACCAAGTTCAACACAAAACCAATAACCCAGCACACAACCAATAACAAAACACACAACCGATATCCGCCAACAAACCAACAACCAAACAAACAATAAATATCCAACACAGAACCAATGGCAAGGCACACAATCGATATCCAATGCACGACCAATAATTATTCACACAATCAACATTCAACACGAACCCAATATCCAAGCAAACAACCAATGTCAAACAACTAAACCAATATACACACATTCAACCATTTCAAATAACAAAACCAATATCTATCAACAAAACCACTAATCAAGCACACAACCGATCTTCAACACAATACCAACATCCAAGCACTCAATCAATATCCAACACGAGACCAATATCAACACACTCAACCATTTAATTCTAAGCCTACAATTCTAGATCAATTAAACGGACATGAGCATATATCATTACTGAGAATAGTCATATACAGACTTAATTATTTTTAAAGAGATAAGTAAAAGTATGAGCAAGAATCATCTTGCCTCAAACTCGACAACTACGACCTCAGAGACCTCCAATCAACTCGAACGAACCTGAGACAACAATCCAAACAAATCCCTGGCATTAATTACTCATACAAATCCACTACTAATAAAACCCCCAAATCAAACCCTAGAATCATACCTCCACTTTACCAACTTCAGCAAACTCCCTCAATTTAACCCGATTGCTCCCGAAACAAAGTGCAGGCTGCACATATTCAACAAATCCAGTCAGCCAATTATACTTTCTGTCTAATACCCCTACAATTTCAATCAAATCTGCACACATAGAAGTTCAGCAGCACTCAGTTGCTCCAGAAATTCAGATCGAAGGAAAGAAAACCCTCCCCACCAATTACCTCGTTGCCTGCTGAACTCTTCGCCGGGTCGAGCTCCTCGTCGCCGGAATATCAGCCACCAGTAGCAGCACTCCAACAACAGCAGCACGACCCTCTCAACACTGGACGCGGTTCGATCTTCAGCTGCTGGTTCACGCAGCAACAACGACTCGCGGCTCCTCTTCGCCGGAACGCACAGCAACAGTACCTTAGTTGTCGCGGCTCGCCTCAGAGAAAGGGAGAGGTGGCCATGGCTGGTTTGAGCTCACCGACGGGAAGAGATGGCTGAGCATGGAAGGGAGAATGGAGGAACACGAACAGCTCAGCTGGCTGTCCACAAATGACGAAGACATGGGTTTTCTCCCTTTAATTTGCCCATTTGCTGATTTTATAAAGTCTTAAAATTTTATTTACCCTTTTCAATATATATAAACCATTGGGGTATTTCACATACATTAAATTGAGGGGCATTAATTGGACATTCTGTCTACTTTATATATTTACAGATAGATTGTGTACGCTAAATGAGATTGTGTTGTAGTACATAATATATGTCTAGGGTTAAGAGTTATGTGCCTAGCTAGAGAACTCTCAATCATACAAATATTTTGATATTGTGTGTCTCATCATTACCTCATACCTAGTTGTTGAATGTCTTTATAAGGTATTTCAATATTCCAATAACCCTATATAAGAGAGGATAATTACATTGTAATGTGCAATGATAAATCATGAATTTACTGTAAGGATCAATCATAAAGCCTGAACACCCTAGAAAATTGTTGACATACCATACTATCCGATAGAATGAAGTCTGTGTTGTTCTACATACCAAGCATGTTGAACACATCTCATTTTCGACAAACCATAACTTGGATGTCACAACTTATCCCTTCAGTGAAATGGTTAAGTGGTATGTGTTCTTTCCTTGGTTCTTTTTGGTATAGGAAAAAGAGATGAACTCGAGTGAAGTGAGCATTCATTTGGCTTTCATATATAGGTGAAAATGAGGTAAGAGGAATGCTAATGTGATTAAATAATATTAATGACAATTTTTTTTGGTTTCACATCCGTTTCACTACCAATCGATAGACGTTTGAGTGGTCGTACATATTAATATATTTATAGTCGTTAAGTGGTTGTATTTTTATAATTATGTCATTAAATTATTTTAGATTTTATGCTAGACAACTGTTTAGGAAGGAATGTAGAAAACTATTTAGCACTTAACTCATTTATGTAAAAAGAGGTCATTCCAAAATTATCCGTCAGGGGTATTGATGGAAATTTGTATTGAATGACTAATTTTGACATTGAATTATTTCTTAATCAGTTTTGGTGTTTTCAATGGAATGTAAAAGGCCATTTGGCACGTAACTCATTTGTGTTAGAATGAGGTAAATTATTTTAGATTCTATGCTCAATGGAAGGTAAAAGGTCATTTGACACTTATGTCAGTTGGTCAATTATACAAGAGGTAATTTGCATTGATATTGAGTAATTTGAATAAACGCATATCACAGTAATTAGTACGGTGTATTGTGTAATATCATTTCAGTTACTAAACTTTTAAAGCCAAGAAATTAAGGCCAAACCCTTACAAATGATGTTAGAGCCGTTTTATAATGGAAACCAATCAATTTGTCAAATCTATTGCCATACATTTTTGTACATATTATGCCATATTTCCTTTTATTCAAATTCGAATCAATTCTGAATATTGTTCACGTTACAGTATAATTTTGCTCTTGAATAAAAGTTTCTAACCCATTCTTAATTTTAACACTATCTACATGCGTTTATTGAACGAAGCTATGCCATATTTGTTTTTTATTTAAAATTGAATCGTTTTTTACAATTGTGGACGTTACAACATAATTTTGCTCTTGAGTAATTTTTTTTGAAACCAATCTTAATTCTAATACTATCTAAATATGTTTGCTTATTTTAAGATTAAATTATATGTAGAAGTAATTATTGATGGAATTAACGACATGGGGTATTGATGGAATTATAAACGGCCATTTGTTTCTTATTTGTGTACGAATGCTATAATAAATTGTTGGTGCATTGATTGACTTAAAAATCAATAGATAGATATAAAGATCTGAGTAACTAATTAATAAAAACAAAAAAAATAATGAAAGATAAAATAGTAAAAGTTGTTAAGAAGGGGAATTGAACCCTAGACCTCTTGGGTTATAAGAGTGTCTTTAACCAATGAGCTATATTAGAAGATTTGATTTGTAATGAAATATCAAAAAAAATGAGACGCATTAATTGCACCTTAGTCTACTTTATATATTTATAGATTCCTTTCGAACAATTTTTTTCTTAATTGAATATGACTTATATGAGGAATTCTCAATAAGAAATTGCAAATAGTACTAATGTTAATGTTGGTATACATAATGAAGAGTCCAATCCAGATCATTCTTTGGATATAGAGACCCTGGCGGTGATTCTTAATTTTACAACCCAAATTTCTTGTGATCTTCATCCTTTGGTTAGTGAATGTGGGTTTGGACTTTGGAAGGATTAAACTTTTTTTGATGGCTTTTTGTCATTTAGACTTTTGTATAACTATTAAAAATATAATTATTATACTACACTAGTGTAATTCCCCTTTTATGTCATATGTTGAATATAAAATATTATTAATTATTAAATTAATTTATACATTTAAAAAAAATTATATCTAGATAATGTTGATATTAAAATCATATTCGAATCACAATTTCCCATGTCAATCATGTATGAACTTTTTCTTAATTATTACTCCATCCGCAACAAAATACTTGTCTTTTTGGACAATTGCATATATATTAAGGAGAGTAAGAAATGTACAAATATGTCCATATTAGTTTTTTTTATTTTGTTACTTTTCCAATATAATTACTAACAATTCTTCACTCATTTATTAAGAAGTGTTAAAAACTATAATGACATATATGTAAAGTAGATGTAAAATATACTAAAAGGACAAATATATTGAGACAAAAAAATAAGGTTGGAAAGACAAGTATTTTGATAGGGAGAGAGTATATTATCCATCAAAACAAACAAACATGAAAGAAAGATATAGATGTGAATGAAATTGGAAAACCAAAGAATAATGACTTTATTTTACTATATCAAATGATGTGCAAAATTACCGCAACAACACGTGATATATATGACGTGTGACTTATTGTAGAAAAGACATGTGACCTTGATTGAGTATTATATAATAGATTTATGTCAATTCGATCATCTCAATTAGTGTATTTGTTCGTAATTGCAGACGACAGAGCTAATAATCATGTGTTGAATGACATAATTAATAATGTTATTATCATATAAATAAAGCAAGTACAAAGTAATAAGCTAACAATCTAAGTTAATATACTTTTGACTAAGTTGAAAAAAATAGTTTTGCTTATTAACATAACAAAATAATATAATTTCAACATAGAAGCAAAAACTTAAGATGGGTTTAGGATAAAATCTTCGATATATAATTAAGGGAAATTCCTGTTGGTGTCCCTGAGTTTAGGGTTATTCTTGTTGGTGTCCCACGATTAAGTTTTTTTTCGGTTGGTGCCCCTAATGTTTGGGTTTGTTTGTTTCGTAACCAAATTTTTTCATGTTTGTATCATTCCAGTTCAAATTGATTAAATATAAGTCCACCATTGTGTTCCTCGCCCTCAAATTAGTAAGATTTGACTTTTAAAATACACAAATTCATGTCTGAACGATGTCGATTTGAATTCCGAAGCAACAACCCGTTTCCGACCTTAAGAATTCAAATCGGAATGGTTCGAGTATGGATTTGATTATTTTAGGAGTCGAATCATACTTAGTTGAGGTCAATAAACATAATAATGAGCTCTGATTTGATCAATTCGAACCGAAATGATACGGATATGGAAAATTTTGGTTATAAAATGAACAAACCCAAACCTTAGGGGCACCAACCGAAAAAAACTTAATCGTGGGATACCAACATGAATAACCTTAAACTCATGGATACCAACAAGAATTTCCCTATAATTAAATGTATTTAAAAAAATGTTAAGAATAAAATGGCATGTGACAGTTTTAATGAAGGGTGTCATGTGGCGTAATTAGGTTATAGTTTGATGTATATATATAGTAGATTGTTAAAAGTTATGGTTGATTTCGATTTAAATTAGGAAAGTATGGATTTGTAATTATTGTGATTGATTTGTATTTAAATTAAGAAGATATTATTATACATTTATGATAAAAATCTCTGATATATAATTAAATTAAATTTTAAAAAGTGAAAAAAAATGACATGTGACGAAAGTTTTAATGAGGGGTGCCAATCAACAAAGACAAATTACATAAAAAAAGTTAAAATACTTTGTATAATTTTGAATAATAAACCACGTAACTTACCAATAAATTATTACATAAATCCTAAAATAATTTATTTTTTTAATAAAAATTACTCCGTATAAGATAGAATGACAATCTTAAGTGAAGGAATAATAATAATCCATGTGACATTTGAATTTGGGACAAAGTGTTTTGCCATTTTCCCAATACATCATTGAATGCCTCCAAGTGGGGTGCAAACGTTGGAATTGAACAATGAGTGAGTCACCCCACTAAAATTTAATTTGATGGTGGTGGTAAACCTAAAACCCATCGGTTAGGTACGATTATATGAATGCTACTTTCGAGTTTCAACCACTGAGATGTGATATGAAACAGTTTGATCTTAATTATTGTCGTATACAGTATACTATCAAATTATTATTGATGGACCATAAAAACACTATTATAGAATATCTTTGATTTGCTAGGAAGTCCTTGTCCAATGATCAAATGCCCGTCTTACATCAACATCTAATTTAATTTTAATACATGCAAGAAGTCCGTGAATCGTGATACTATATATATACTGCTAAACCTCTTTTGTGCTTTATCTAAAGGTAGCAATTAAGATACTATATATATACTGCTAAACCTCTTTTGTGCTTTATCTAAAGGTAGCAATTAATATTGTTTCTACAAAAAAGAAAGAAAGGGTGATGCTATATACATTTTTTAAATATATTATATATAAGCAGTTAAGCACGTATAAATAAAACATAAACGGGCCTGTTTATAGTGGATATTAAAATATCTGATTATAAAAAAATGAAAGAGGCACATGCACGTATATTGCCTACGTGCCTTTCAAAAAATAATTATAACATTAGAGGCACAGGCGCGTGTCACATGCACGTGCCTACCAATAAAAAAAAATTAGAGGCGTGCCTCAACTTATATTCACATTCATTAATTTGGAATATTGGAACTTTAGGTGAACTTACAGCTTGTTATTGGCCAAATCATGATCTTGATCAATTAATACATGTAAATTAAGTTTATATGCTATTAGTTGATCATGAAAAGAGCCATTGTAATATGTGTTAGTCGTGAGAAGATGTGTTAGGGCTTGTTTGGTATCGATACCAAAGATACGAGATATTGGGTATCGATATCGGTATGAATATCAAGATATGGTATGAGTGATATCAAACTATCGAATATGAATATGGATATGAGTAATATATTTGATATATCAAATTTATGGGAGATGTCAAAATAACATTTCAATACACTATAATATCACTGATATTGATATCTACCTATATCAAACAACAGATATGGATATGATTATATGAATGATATCTTATACACATACCTGATATAAATATCCTGGTATAAATATCAAACGGGACCTTAGTCAATACGGAGTATATACTTAAATTATTGATTAATGTACAAAGTCTTCGTGAATCATTACTTTAAGCCATAATTGTTTGATTGATGGCAAAGCTACCTTTATGAGTTAATTGTTTAGGCACAAAATTATAATACGTGCACGTGCCTATACCATTCCGAATTTGGAAGAGGCGCATACACTATATACGTGCTCGTGCCTCTCCGCATATTAATTAGGCACGTATGTATGTTACGTGCACGTGCCTATGTCCAATTTATGTGCAATCTGGCACGCGAATTGGATACGTGCACGTGTATATGTGGCACGCGAATGCAATATGTGCCCGTACCTATTCGGATACCTGACGGGTGAATAAAAGGTACAAGCACGGGTTCTCTATATACTTGCATCATATGTACGGGAACGTATTTTTAATGCGTGTCTACATACTTTATGAATAGAAAATATATTTAGACGCAACGTAATAAAAAATGTATTTAGATACAACGTAAAAAAAAGTAGCAATATTGTGTATGACACAAGTCACAATACAATTATATAGAGAGAAGGTGAATCGGACCCATACATAATGCATGTGATGATGAAGCTACGTACTAATTAATGATCTAATTGTTACCTATTGACTTTGAACATGCATTCATCTTAAGACCCATTTGGTTTAAATTTATAAAAAACGGTAACGAAAAAGTAAATAAATCTAATTTATTTTGACATCATGGTACATTGATGAATTTTTTTATTTTGATTTAAGACTAAAATTTATATGTTAAGAGAAAAGTTTAAGAAAATGATTTTATCAATTTGAAACTCATCCTACTATTGGAGAAATAATTACTTACATCATAATGAGCCACATATTCATACTTGTACGTATAATAGGCCAAAGTCAATATCAACATTTTAATTAATGAATAATGACATTAAAGTGAACTACATTCATTTACTTTCCGTTATCGTTTTTATAAATTCAAATCAAATGCACCCTTATTTTATATTTGAGCTACGGAGAGGACATATATCTGCCCTATGACCTTCATAATTATATACTCCCTTTACTAAGATGCATTTATTTTTATAACTAACTAGTGTTTATTTGGCACAATGCATTGATTGATTTTTTTGATCAATGAGAGGCAGTACTCTCGGATTTTATATTAAAATTGAAAGAGCTACCTAGAAGTAAGCCGGGGTGTAGCCCTACCCCTCACATCATCAAGAAATAAAGAATTCAAATCCACAGGCGGGTCCGAAAGGGAGTGAAAACCAAGCGGGAGGGAGAAGGAAAGGGTGGCAAGGGAGTCGACGACACAATTCGCTTCCCTAAAGACATGGCGGACCCGGACGGACCAGTTCCTTCGGAGAAAGCCTTGGCATTGGAGGACCAGGCTAGAGAGGGGGTGACGTGGTTGGATGGGAGAACTAATGAGGTGAACCGCGAGCTGGGAGTCTGTCTCTACTATGACCTGTTTGTACCCTTTCTCCCAAGCTAAGCGAAGGCCATCGAGAAGGCCCCACAACTCAGCCTTACGCCTTAGGCACCGTACAACTTCCAAGGTTGTGACCAAACCCCATGATCCAATTCCCATTGTCATCTCGGAGCAAACCCGCCGCAGTGGCTCGCTGGTCATCATGGACTGCCCCGTCGGTATTTAACTTAATCCATCCCATGTCCGGACAGCTCCACTTGACCAGGACTTCCATTCTGATGGAGATGGGGCCTCCATTGAGCCTTTTGGCCCAAGCAGACTTATATTCCTGGACTCTATCTTTAATGAATCAGGCTCTGTTGCCCGTGAAGGTGTGCCCTTGGAAGACTTGCTCGTTTCTCCACCTCCACGACCACCAGAGGCCAGTAGAAAAAATGGCCGACCAGTCCTCAGCCCCAGGGATGGAGCTCTTGTTCATGTCTCCTACTCTAATCCAAGATGAAAGTTCTTCAAATTATGGGCACTGCTGGATTGCACGAAGCTCCCTCCACATATTTCTAACCCGGGGGCAGTCACGAAGCATATGGCAAAGGGTTTCCTCAACGAGTGTGCAGCAAGGACAGATGGCGTTGTCGGTCAAATGCCGTCGTCGACGCTCAACATTGGTTAGGAGTTTACCTTTTAGCGCCAACCAAGTGAAGTAGCGGATCTTCTCAGGGGTATTAAGGTGCCAAATGTTCTTGTAGACAGTACGGTCCAATTCCAAGGTCAAATTCGGGCTCCGATTAAGCTCATAACCTGACGAGACAGTATAATCGCCATTACAAGTGGGGCTCCAACTAATCGAGTCCATGGCATTAGGGTCCTCCTGGATGGCTACAGCAGCAAGCCTAAGGAGGATAGTTGGGGAAAGCTACGTGGAGAGAGTGTGCCAATCCCAACCACTGCCCTGGTTCCAGTAACTAGCGATCGAAGCAGAACACATAGTGGGGTTGGTGGGGCCGAGGCATTCTTCAATGAGATTGTAATCGAGAAGCCAAGGGTCCATCCAGAATCTCACAGATTGGCCATTGCCAATGGTCCATCTAATACCTTTAACAATAACCTGCTTGAAGACTTCTCCAGACATGGGACAGGGCTGCTATAACATTGCCAGATTCTCTAATGTATTTCGCCCGAAGAACCTTGCCCCACAGTTCATCCTCCGAGTTTAAAAAACGCCACCCCATCTTAGCCACAAGGGCTAAATTCAGGTCTTTCATTTTTCGTATGCCAAGTCCCCCAGAATCCTTAGGCGCACAGACCTCATTCCAAGAGACATGGTGCATCTTTCGTTGCCCATTATCTGAGCCCCAAATAAAGCCCCTAACAACTTTGTCTATGCTTTTGCACGTAGAGGTTGGGAGCTGGACAATGGCCATCGAGTAAACAAGAATGGAGGATAAGACTGATTTTGCGAGAGTAACTCTTCCCGCAAAGTTGAGAGCCCTCCCTCGCCACCCCGTAAGCTTGGCACTAATCTTCTCGAGGAGAGGCTGAAATGTCGTTTTGGAGATCCGACGATGGAGGACTGGCATTCCCAAGTAGCTGCCTAAATCCTTCGTCACCTTGAACCCACAATCTACTCTCAGCGCATCCACCAAGTCCGCAGAGACATTGGGGGAGACAAAAAGTTTGGATTTCCTAGTGTTGACTCTCTGCCCGGAGGCCTTGCAGAAATCATCAAGACACTCTTGGATGACCCGAAGTTGCTGCACTGAGGCCTCAGCAATAAGGACCATGTCATCTGCGAAGAACATATGTGAGAGCTCAGGGCCCCTCCGAGTGATCTTGATTGGTTTCCAAGTTTTACGGTGAACCGCTCTATTGATCATCTGGCTGAGCCTTTCCAAGCAAAGGATGAAGATATACAGTGAGATAAGATCCCCCTGGCGAATACCCCTAGTAGGGAAGAATTCGTTGGTCGTCTCTCCATTCCAGAGCAGATTCATCGAGGAGGTCTGAACGCACTCCCTAATCCAGGCTCTCCAATCTGAAGAAAAGCCAGCATCTTCCAGTGTGTCTTGAATAAAATCCCATCGTAGGCGATCGTACGCCTTCTCTAGGTCAATCTTCAAGAGCATCCATCCTTGTCGTCCTTGTTTCTTCCTCATGGAGTGGACAATTTCCTGCATAATAACAATGCCCGTGCCGCCTTGCCGTTCCCAAAGCTGAAGTATACAGTTAAAATCCCCTCCCAAAATAAGAGGATCAGTGATGAGGCTAACTTCCCTTTCCAAATTGACCCAAAATTGTTGTCGCCGAGTCGAAGTAGGGGGAGCGTAGGCCACAAAAAAATTGCAGAGCTGATTGCTGATCTTAACGGTAGAGTGAATGAAGTGATCGTGGAGTTTGACAATTTGGACATCCAAATTGCTGTCATTCCAAAATAACCAAACTCCCCCGGTAAAACCGATGGCTTCGATACGAACGTGATGCTGAAAATCAAGTCTATTGCAAATCTCTTGCGCTCTCTGACCCGAAATCTTCGTTTCAAGGAGTGCGAGAATGTCAATCTTATGGTGTCGGAGAATATACCTAAGTTCTCTACGGAGCCCATCCTTGCCGGCCCCGTAACAATTCCAAATGAGTGCATTCATGGGGAAACCAGTTAGGAAATAGAGAGAGCCTAGGCTGTCTGGCCATCAATGGCCAGATCGCTTGTCGAAGTTTCAACCGCCATGTCCGATTCTTGAGTATTCTGAGACATGCTTGAAGTCGGGTCCATCTCTTTTTCAGTTGGGTTGATGGGGATGAGGTCAGGTGTGGTTGTTGTTTGAGATGGGCTGGCAGAGTGGGTTGGGATATGGAGTTGGGCCGAGGTGATGGTCTGCTGAGGTTGGATTCCATTGGGCCCTTTACCTTTCGGAGTCTCCTCATTACTGGGCCTCTTAGCAGGAGCCTTTCTACTATCACTCTTATGTCCAATAATAGGTCTGTATTGGGGATACTTCTGACCAACAGATTGTTTTGACGTGTGATAAGCACTACTTTGTAGGGCTTAAGTAAGAGTCTTTAGAGGGTTTATTGGTGCCATTCGGGTAGATTTAGACACATTCATGTGTATGGCGTTTGGGGGCGAAGTTTGGTGTATTTGGAGGTGTTTGAGCTATTTTGGATATCATAGGAGACACTGAGGAATAAGTCACCACTAGAAGACGCAAAGGAAGTGAAGAGAAGAGTAGAAGAACATTGGGCTGAATTCAAATGGTTCGTTCTCTCTACTCAGATGTCCAAATGGAGTGATTCCAATTCGAGGAGTTATATCTTGAAGTCTACTACAAGTACTCAAAATATGAGCGCAATCCGAGTTGGAAATCAAAAGTTATGGCGTTTTTACTGAAGTGTCGTAGAAGCTGAAGTACTGGAATCCCACCGCACCCAGCGGTGGGCACTGCCGCACCCGCAGCGAGGTCGTCAGAGAACTGGAGTTTCTGTTAAATGGCCGCACCCGGCGGTAGATCCACCGCACCCGCGGTGGAGACGCGCTGAAAGTCTTTTACGAGTTTTTATTTCCCGTTTTATTTTATTTCCGAGACTTTGTTTCCAAGTTTGTTATTTTCTTTTCTTTATTTCTGAATTATTACTTTAGTATTTAAGTTAGGTTTAAAAACTCTTTTAGGGGATCATCTATTCTCTAACCCTAGTTGCCACCTTTTTACGTTTTTCTCACAAACCCTAATGGAGAACTAAACCTCCATTGTTGCACTTGACAATTTGAAGCCAACAATTGATTGGTTGTGAGTTTTCTACTCTTGTTCGTTTTCCTATCTAGTTGGATTAATTCTCTTGTGCTTGATTGATTATTGGTTTATGTTGGTTTATCTAGATTGATCACCTAGGTTTATTGATATCTTCCTAATTGCTAGGACTTGTGATTCCGGGTTCGGGTTGCATATCTAGTAGCGAACACGATTGTGCGTATAGGGGATCCGAGTGCATAATTGTGTGAGAGAGTTAATTGCATGCTTATAGTAATGGGTTATTTCTATTGCATGTGTCTTGTTAATCCTTGGTTGAATGCTATTGCTTTATTGAGTTCTGAAGGTTTTCGGATTTGATTTAGTAATAAGTACTATTAGGGCTGGTAGAACTAATAGTTATCTATGATCGGGATAAGAACAACTATAGGAATATTAAGAACTTGAGATTGATAGAATTCCGTGATCGACCTTTCTATTGTTGTGTGGATCTCTGTTGAGTGTGGCGCTTTTTCCCTTATTATTTACAACCATTATTTGCAGACTGTTTATTTGCTTTCTTATTGCTTGTTATGAAACACAAACAACCCCCCCCCCCTTGTTCCTAGTTGGTAATAACGAATTGCACAAATTGATAACCTGACTCTCTGTGGGATCAACCCTGACTTGCTTGCTATACTACTTAGTAGGTATTTTGGGATTTATTTGATAGGAATCACGACTTTAGTCCTGTCAAATTTGGCGCCGTTGTCGAGGAGTCAAATTTTCTGTTTTTGTGATTTGTTTGTTGTCTACCTTGGTGTGGACCTATCTTACGGTCCACACCCGTGCTACTGATTTTTGTATTTTCTTTTTTTGCTTTTGATACAGATATGGATTTCTGGGGAGAGCCGCGATATGACCCATACTCCTACGCATACACTCCAGGGTGGAGAGATCACCCCAATTCGAGTAATGAGTACCAACAATACCCTCCATTTGGTCATGACTACCAGGAGTTCTACCCGGAGCCATAATCGTTCTACCAGCAGGGTGCTCCACAACAGTACAATCCGGCCTATGAGCATAGCCCGCCAGTTTCCAATCCTAGTCCCTCTATGTCAACTGAAGATATGCTCCAAGCTCTGGATAAACATTTCAGCACTCACGTCCAAGCTACGACGTCGAGTATCAAGAACATTGAGACACAGATAGGACAGATGGCTGATGCGATTACAAGGATCGATGCAAAGATATCGGGAAATCTACCATCTCAAACGGTAGTTAACCCACGGGCAAACGTTAGCGCGGTAACTCTTAGAAGTGGAAAGCAATTGCATGTCGCTCCTAATGCTGAAGAGGACGACTCAGGAAAAGAGGGTGTTCTGGAGAATGACCGCACGCAGCGGCAAGGTGACCACACCCGCGGCGAGCATGATTTGGAAAAACAGAATGTTCTGTCAAGTTCACCGCACCCAACGGTGGCAACCACCGCACCCGCGGCAAGCGGTACTGTTTCTCGAGAAAATTCTGGGGATCCACCGCACCCGGCGGTGACCTCTGGCCGCACCCGCTGCGAGGCTTTTGGAGCTGTTGCTGAGCCTTATGTGGACACCTACGTTCGTCCATACTTTCCTCCTCTCGGTTCCGAGAAGCCACCCGCCCCATTCCCAGAGGCGCTCAAGGAGTTGGGCCTTCCAGACGATATTTGGGACCGCAAGGTGCTTTCTGAGGAAGAATATTTTTTAGGACTGGAGGAATTCAGTGACCAAGAGAAGGAGAGCCGCGATTGCGGAAACGATCCTGCGACGCCCGCCCCTCTCGAAGATGCCCCGACAGTCCCCGATCCTCTAGAGGCTGCCTATGATGAGTTTGTGCATCTAAACTCCTTCCCGCTTGTCTCGCTGCACCCCGCTACACCCTTCCCTGAGGCTCTGAAGGACACCAGAATGGTGGAGAACGACAAAAAAATATTTGAAACCTTCAGTGACTGTGCAGAAACCGTTCCCTTGGTCACGCTGGCTGACAGCACCCCTCACTGCAAGGAAATGTTAAAGGTGTCGGGCTTGATAAAAAAGAAACTGAAGGGAAAGAGCAAGAAGGAGGCCTTGATTCAAGTGGTGAATCTTTATATGCTGGATACGGGGCAAGATAAGCATACAGGCCATGAGATGCTGGGTAGACCGTTTTTGAAGATGACAAGTGCATTCATAGATATGAACAGCGGCCCAACCATCATGAAGTGCACAAGCATGGGGGTCACGCTCAATCGAGAGTATACAAAGAGGCATCCCCCTGATCCAGGCCCCAGGAGTTTAGTTGCTATGAGCAACCCAAGTTGAGATGGAGTAATATGTCAAGCCATGACAATAACTAAGGCGCTGTCCGGGAGACAACCCGATGTATGTTTTTCTTTTCTTTCTTTGTTTTTGCATTTTCTTTAGTGTGTTTTTGCTTTGTTTTTGTTCTTGTTTTTGTTTCCGACTAACCTGCAGGGAAGAGACCCATGCCTATTGAAGAAGGTGTTTCCACACCAATGTAAGTCTCTTCCTTCCCTGCACTAATAAACTCCCCGAAAAAACCTTAAACGGGGAGGGGAAAAAAAAATTCTGAAAAAAAAAAGAATAATCGGAATTAGAAAAAAAAAAAAAGTTGTACCAAGGCCAGCTGTCCAGAGTTTCTCATGGAGATGTTGCACATCATGTTGTCAAAGGAGGAGACATTCGCCCCACACATTATTTGGCAACGATGATGGCCCTACAATCGACAGCTGCGAAGGAGGACCACTCATGGCCCACACCACGATCATATCTGGGCCCATTTTTAGTGGCATTTGAAGCCCGTGCAACCTTGTTATCATTGTTCACCACTATTCACCAAAGTGGTTCCCTTTGGTTGCACGGTAGGAAGAAGACACTGGAGTTGATGAGAACACCCAACACCGGACCTGCGCATATGGAGTACACCGCCAGCGACACCTACAGTATCCAAGCAGCTTGGCGACGTTTGTGAGTTATTTTTTGCTTTTCCCTATGCTTTATTCTTTTGTCTTTCATTACATTGAGGACAATGCAATGTTTAAGCATGGGGGAGAGTTCTATACTTGCTACGTCGTTGAGGAGAAAAATGAATAAAAAAGAGAAAAAGCCAAAAATTTGAAAAAAGGCAAAAATTGAAATCCTGGGATAGGTCGAAAACCCGAAAGGGCGGCCTAGGCAATAAGCAGGTGGCTTGGACCAGCATTAGGCTGGGGTAATATGAGGTCAAGAGTGACGTGAGCTTATGTGAGCACATCTATGAAAAAAATATGAGTGGCTTGGTGAAAACCCGAAAGGGCGCCTTGGCAAAATGAGCGAAAAAGAAGAAGAGTGATTTTAGGAATTCTCTTTATTCTTGGCGAGGCGTCATAAGAAGAGGAGTCAAAGAAGGATTGTCGGATAGGTCACTCTGGGAGGCATAAGGAGCAATAGATGGAGGCTAGGATTAGAGGTTACTCACTATTGGATGTCCGGGTTAAGCTTGGGGGAAGTACTCTGCTTGCCCCTTAAGCTTGTTGAGTATGGATGTGTTGTAGATGAGAGTGGTGCCAGGAGCTTTGGCATGGGTTAGGTGACTCTTAGTTGGAGGATATGCTTCCTGATACCTTGGGTGCTGCATTGGAGGAGTAGACTCTTTATTAGTTTACTCGAGGACGAGCAAAGGTCTAAGCATGGGGGAGTTTGATAAGCACTACTTTGTAGGGCTTAAGTAAGAGTCTTTAGAGGGTTTATTGGTGCCATTCGGGTAGATTTAGACACATTCATGTGTATGGCGTTTGGGGGCGAATTTTGGTGTATTTGGAGGTGTTTGAGCTATTTTGGATATCATAGGAGACACTGAGGAAGAAGTCACCACTAGAAGACGCAAAGGAAGTGAAGAGAAGAGTAGAAGAACATTGGGCTGAATTCAAATGGTTCGTTCTCTCTACTCAGATGTCCAAATGGAGTGATTCCAATTCGAGGAATTAGATCTTGAAGTCTACTACAAGTACTCAAAATATGAGCGCAATCCGAGTTGGGAATCAAAAGTTATGGCATTTTTACTGAAGTGTCGCAGAAGCTGAAGTACTGGAATCCCACCGCACCCAGCGGTGGGCACTGCCGCACCCGCGGCGAGGTCGTCAGAGAACTGGAGTTTCTGTTAAATGGCCGCACCCGGCGGTAGAGCCACCGCACCCGCGGTGGAGACGCGCTGAAAGTCTTTTACGAGTTTTTATTTCCCGTTTTATTTTATTTCCGAGACTTTGTTTCCAAGTTTGTTCTTTTCTTTTCTTTATTTCTGAATTATTACTTTAGTATTTAAGTTAGGTTTAAAAACTCTTTTAGGGGATCATCTATTCTCTAACCCTAGTTGCCACCTTTCTACGTTTTTCTCACAAACCCTAATGGAGAACTAAACCTCCATTGTTGCACTTGACAGTTTGAAGCCAGCAATTGATTGGTTGTGAGTTTTCTACTCTTGTTCGTTTTCCTATCTAGTTGGATTAATTCTCTTGTGCTTGATTGATTATTGGTTTATGTTGGTTTATCTAGATTGATCACCTAGGTTTATTGATATCTTCCTAATTGCTAGGACTTGTGATTCCGGGTTCGGGTTGCATATCTAGTAGCGAATACGATTGTGCGTATAGGGGATCCGAGCGCATAATTGTGAGAGAGAGTTAATTGCATGCTTATAGTAACGGGTTGTTTCTATTGCATGTGTCTTGTTAATCTTGGTTGAATGCTATTGCTTTATTGAGTTCTGAAGGTTTTCGGATTTGATTTAGTAATAAGTACTATTAGGGCTGGTAGAACTAATAGTTATCTATGATCGGGATAAGAACAACTATAGGAATATTAAGAACTTGAGATTGATAGAATTCCGTGATCGACCTTTCTATTGTTGTGTGGATCTCTGTTGAGTGTGGCGCTTTTTCCCTTATTATTTACAACCATTATTTGTGGACTGTTTATTTGCTTTCTTATTGCTTGTTACAAAACACAAACAAACCCCCCCTTGTTCCTAGTTGGTAATAACGAATTGCACAAATTGATAACCTGACTCTCTGTGGGATCGACCTTGACTTGCTTGCTATACTACTTAGTAGGTATTTTGGGATTTATTTGATAGGAATCACGACTTTAGTCCTGTCAACGTGGAAGCTCCTACAGTAAAGGTGGGCCCCTTCCCATGTGACTGCTTCCCTCCACTACTCACGTCCTTCTTCGCGCCGAAAATCCCCCTGTTGCAGGTTGGCTCGCTTCCACTACCGATTTGCCCTTACCCTGTTCGTACGATCTTAGCTGGATGCTATTGTCTGCAGGTGACCGTTGGAGGACCTGAAATCTGTTACCGTTGCTACCTTCCGCCGTAGTTGGTTTCTCCGGTGCCGGTTTCTTCTTCGGTGGCCGCCGGCGATTTTTTGGCCCCATCCATCCTCCATGAGTGCCATTCTCTTGAGGTTGGGCTGTTTCCAAACCTGGAATTTCCTGTTCCGCTCCCGATTCTCCTGATTCCCGGGACACTTTGGGAGTCAGCACAAACCCTGGCGAATCGGCCTCTGTCTGTAAACAAGGTTTTCGTATCCACTCTCAGCGGTCTGCCTATGTCGGCGGCGATCCTCATCAGAACTCCTTCCTCGTAGAACATCACGGGTAGGTTGTTGATTCTGACCCAGGCCGGAGACGTCGTGACCACATCAGTCTCTGGGTCGAACTCTGGCGTCCACGCCTTCACTACCAGATAATGACCAAAGAGGGTCCAATGCCCTCCGGTCAAAGCTTTGAAGTAGTCTTGCTCCGTTTCCAGGCGAACCAGGTAGTACCCATTAGGTAGGTCTAGCGTGGAGATCTTCCCCGTCGACTTCCAGATTTCCCTAAGTTTTTTCTCTATCGTAACATATGGAATGAAACAACCCAGCGGCTTGACGATCAGTGACGAGGACCAAACCGAGGCTAAGGCGTCGACAACCTCCGGCGCAATGGAGACCACAGGGTCCCCCGCTTCGCCTCCAGTAAAGGAGACGTTGGTCCTACCTTCTAGAAATTCTTCTGCAAGAGCTGGACGTTATCGTCCCGTTTCTCCGACGACCATGTCTCTCCAAGTGCGACGGTTGAGCGGCGGTATAGTAGTGTCGGTGTTCATTTGGTCGGGGGGGGGGGGGGGGGGGGGGCAAGGGGGGATAGGGTTCCCTTGGGGATTATCCCCGGTGGCCATGAAAATTCCTCAACTAACTCAAGAAGAAACGGTGAATGGTCTTGGGAGCGTTTTGGTGGAACAACTTAATTGTACAGAGACATCTTCACAATGCATTGATTGATGATGATAAGATACCTAATTGTATTGACCAAAGCGTTAGATCATGGTAATCAATCAAATAGGAGTTAAACTAGTTGGATCAACTTGTTGTTATATCTTTCTGGGCTCCTGCTGATTGTAATGGGCCATTGTTTCATGTCCATATTTCCATGGGCTTTTTAATAATTCTTTCCCCCTAACATAATCCAGATGGACCTTTTCCTGGGTCGTATTATAAATCATAGTTTGGATTGAACGAGTTTCAAGCTACTATATAATATTAAGAAAATGAGAAAATTGGGCGCGAAGGGTCTCTTAAGGAAAAAAATAGCAAGTTTAGGTTTATTTTTTTCAAAATTACAAGTATGACCCCCTATTACTACACATATGGCCCAAAGGGGGTGAAAATATTTTTTTTAGGGTTTAGGGTTTAAGGGTTAGGGTTTAGGGTTTATGGATTTTTAAAGGCTTAGGGGATCAAGGAGCTAATTTATTTAATTAGGAGTCCAAACTTGCTATTTGACCCCCCTTAAGGGGTTAAAAATCCTAAGGATGGTATTAAAATATTTTTTGAAGGTCACATATCACCTTTAGTTATAAATCTTGACTGGGAATTGAATAATATTGTATGGGCTTGACGTAGTAAACTAACTATCTTACTTCCTCCGTCCCTTAATATAGTTCTCCTTTCTATTTTTGGCGTCCCAAAAAATTGTTTCTCTTTTAAATCTTTCCATATTTGTTTTTGTCTTTATTCTTCATTTAATACTCTCACCTACTCCTCTTCTTCCCCATTAAAACCCTCCATCTATTCATCTTCCATTCAAACCCTCAACTACCCTTAATTTACTCCCATAATTAATTTCACCTACTCCCACCATAAATTCCTAAACCATTAACTCTCATATCTCTCCATCTAAAAACCCTAGAACCCTAGAAGCAACTGGTTGCTTAAAAGCCTCTCATCTCTCCATCTAAAAACCCTAGCTCTCCGCTCTCAAATCTCTCTATTCTTCACTCTCATCTCACGCTCTCCATCTAAAAACCCTAGAAGCCTCTCAGATCTCAAATCTCAGATCTCAGATCTCTCTGCTCTCCGATCTCTCTCTATTCTCCGATCTCTCCGTTCTTCACTCTCATCTCACGCTCTCCGATATCTGATCTCTTTGTTACTCTCCATCGAAGAACCCTAACATCTCTCTGTTCTTCACTCTGATCGAAGATCCCCTCTCGTCCCCTCTGTTGCTTGATCCAGATCCCTTCTCGTCCCCTCTCTGTCGCGGTTTGGGTTGATTCTCTCTCTGTTGAACCCTAAAATTTGTCCCCTTTGATTATTCTTGAGACTTGGGTTGATTCTCTCTCTGTAGAACCCTAAAAATTGTTCCGACGATTCATCATGAGTAGCTCCTCCTCCTTCTCCTGGTCCTCTTCTTCTGGTTGTCCCAACGGACTATGCTCTGAGCATCCTATGTGCGATGAAGGTTGTCACTTTTTGGGGTATCACACATACACCCCTGAAAGATCCGAGGAGACAGTGTATGGGACAATCGGAGGAGGTGGCTTGCCTGAGGTGATTGTGATACCTGACTCTGATGAGGTGGCTTCGCCTGAGATTGTTGTCATCTCTGATGTCCCCGATGTCCCAGATGTCGCCGATGTCCCCGATGTCTCTGATGAGGTGGCTTCGCCTGAGATTATTGTCATCCCTGATTCGTCGGATGATTAGGGAAGTTCCTAAGTCCATTTTATTTGTTTTCTGTTGTTGCATGCGTATTTGAGATGGATTGTTGGATTGTCCCTTTATGTTATTTGAAGTCCCCTTTTCAGTTGTTGCTGGATAATGTGTATGATGGATTATGAGGTGTGGTCTGTTGAACCTTGGATTTGCATGTTGATGTTGGATGGAAAAATCGTTGATCTGTTATGTTGGATTTGCATTATAAGTGAGTAATGAATGCAGTGTTGAAGGTTTAGGGGCATTTATACTACTAGGAATGTTATCTCTCTGTGAATCTCTGTAAATCCTTGGCTTAATCCATGTGTTTATGAATCCTGTATTTCTATTGGTTGTAAATAATTTACAAATGTATTTTCATTGGTTAATTAAATGTGAGAAGGATTGAGGATTTCAGCACAAGTTTAATTTCCTGCAGAATTTTGATTGTACCCTAAACCCTGATTGTACTTTCCTGGTGAATTGCTTACTTTTCCATGTGCTTATGAATCATGTGCTTATGAATCCTCTTTCATTTCCTGTAGAATTCTGAGTGTACTTTCCTGCATAATTGCTTACCTTAACCCCTTATTGAAGTTTTCTTAATGGTTGTGCAACTTGGCAAAGGAGAACTATACTTTGATGGTGTGAATTTATGGTTGTCCCTTTGTTGATGATAACATGAACTTGTTGGCTATGTTTGATGTTATCTAGTGATGGTTGTCCCTTTGTTGATCTGTTCCTTGACTCCCTCCATCCCTGTATAAAGTTATCCTATTACATCTGAAATCTGTTAAACCTAACACATGAATTGGATGTTTGTTTGGTTTGTTTAGGGTTGTGTTATTGGATATGTGCCTCTGTTGTTTCATCTGTGATGAGTTCTCTAATGGACTGAGATGCATATCCTCTTATTTCATGCCCTAATGTGCCTTTAAGCAACCAGTTGATATAACTTGGATGGTTTATTGGTATATTTGTTTTTGTGTGATTGGATATGTTTCAATGACGCATGGGGACATCTGAGATGCTGTTTATATTCTTTTCTTATATCTATGATGAATTCTCTAATGGACTGGGATGCATATCCTCTTGTTTCATGCCCTAATGTGCCTTTAAGCAACCAATTGATATAACTTGGATGGTTTATTGGTATATTTGTTGTTGTGTGATTGGATATGCATCAATGATGCATGGGGACATCTGAGATGCTGTTTATATTCTTTTATGTGCATTTGATGACAATGACTTGCTTGATAATGCTATTAGATTCTGATTTAGTTCCCAAAATTACATTATGTTCCCAAAAGTTGTAGGCTAATCCTATATCAAGCTTTTATTTTTCACATAACCTACTAGTTATGTGAAATGTAGAAGCTCTTCACAAAAGTGTAGACTTTAAATATAAAATACTTAGAGTCCAAATGCTGTTGTTGCTGTTTCTTGAGTGTCTTGCATATCATATCCCATGCTTGCACTTCCTTCCCGAGTGTCCTGTAGTCCATGTCCATTGCTTGTTGTTGGGTCCTGAGGTGGTTGTTGATCTGTTGCTGCCTGTTGTCCCATTTGTTGTGCATTTCCCTTGACAAGGTCCGAAGCTTCTATCACAACCCATATTGGGGCCTTCACTGGTTGATGTAATAAACCTTGAACATCCAGTTTCTTCTTATTTACATGTGGTATCTCATAGTCATTCCCTCCCTTATCCTTCAAAATCTCATTCATTACATGCTTGAAAGTCACCTACACATTACTCAGTGTTTTGGGATCTAGTTCATAGAAGGCTTCATTAACTGCAGCTAGCATTGCATCTACATCTTTAGGCATCTTTTTATGCATCAAGGACTGTATACTTCTAAAAAAGCCTAAATCTAAGATGTTTAGGTCAGGGCTATTAGGTGGCTGTTGAACTAGAATAAAAGTGAATCCATCTTGCTCATATACCTGTTGCCACTCTGCATCATTTTGAGTAATATGTGCCTTTGTATTATCTTGTTGGATGAAAATTACTTGTGGTGCTCCCCCTGGCCATTTGGACTTGATTGCTGGAATAATCTGATTGATAAGCATGTCCCTTGTGACTCTCTGATTGACTGACTCTACAATTTTTGTGCACATTGTCCCCTTTTGCCTGTTTTTTGATGATCTTTTGGCTGCCTCTTGATATGTGAATGAGAAGATGCCAATCTTCCCATCAAATGTGCATTCTCCTTGTGAATTGAACCTTGGCCTAGCCATCATTGAAGTGAACATTACCTTTGGAATGAATTTGCTTGAGCATGCTGATCTATACTTACCCTTTTCATTCTGTACTAGATATACCCTATGTGACTTTTTGCTGAGATTGAACCACTTCTCATCTAAATGGACAAAGTCAAACATTGGGAAATACTCTCTCTTTGATTCAGCTGTGTCCCCTTGCAGTAGATCCAAAATCCATGACAACCTTCTCATTTTATTTCCATCTTTCAAACCTGGATGTAATGGATTTATATGTGGCTTCAATGCTCCCTTTTTAACCATTCTATGGACTGTACTCTTTGAGATGCTAAGCTCGGCTGCCAAATCTCTAATGCATGACCTGTCACCCATGCTAATTGATGTGATATCTCCAACTGGTACTTCAACCCTTTTTCTGCCTGAGTTGTGGAACTTGGTTGTGACATTATATCTTTCATTTGCTTGTCTTTGTCTCTTGGCTAAGTTCCACAGTTTGCTTATGCATCTTTTTGTTACTTGAAATTCATGTGCAGCAGCCATGATTGATCCTTGCTTGAGCTTGCCCTCTATTGCTCTGTTGAGAAGCCATATAAGTATGTCCAATCTCTTCTCACTGCTGAGCCTATTCCTTGAAGGTTGTTGATGATTATATGGTGAAAAAGGAAATGATGTATGTTGAAGGTTTGTTACCTCTGTTTCTGGTTGCTGAATGCCATGTTCATCTTCTGGTTCCATATTGAGATGAAAATGGTAGCCTTGCCCCTCTTCCATGTCCCCAGCCGGTTCATTAAGATCAATGTTGATCTCAACAGCTCCCATGTGTCCATGGTCTTCAGCAGCAGCAACATTACTGTCTTCAACATCTGGAATCCATGCATCATTTAAGTCCCAGTCTGAAGCCATCAAGGATAGGCAGTGATGCCTTGTATTCTCTGTTTTGTTGTTGTTTTTGTGTAAGTGAGTAATGACTGCAGTGTTGAAGGTTTAGGGGAATTTACATTGCTAGGAATGTTATGTCTCTGTGAATCTCTGTAAATTCTTGGCTTAATCCGTGTGTTTATGAATCCTGTGTTTCTATTGGTTGTAAACAATTTACAAATGTATTTTTATTGGTTAATTAAATGTGAGAAAGATTGAGGCACAAGTTTCATTTCCTGCAGTCTGATTGTACCCTAAACTTGATTGTACTTTCCTGCAAAATTTGCTTACTTTTTCCCTTTTTAAAGTTTCTTAATTTTTGTGAAATTTTGCAAAGGAGAACTATATAAAGGGACAGAGGGAGTAGTATCTTCTAGGTGATGGATGAACACCGCCCTGTTAAGTGAAACTTTTTGCTGACGTTATCTTGTGACCGACCATCTTTGCGGCTCTGAAATAATTTCCCATGTCACTCACTATCCATATCAGTCCAATTTATCGTTTTTTACTTCAAACTCATCATTCGTTCTGACCACCCCAAAATAAAAGTTACGGGAATTTCATCCCTTACAAGGTGCTTTCGTTGCTGATCGCGTCATTCAAGATAATATCCTGATAGTTCATGAAATTTTTCACTCCTTTCGCGCTGAAAAAAACAAAAAAGGATGGATCGCTATCAAACTAGATATGGAAAAAGCATATGACAAAATTGAATGAGAATTCATTCTATCTGTCCTTAACAAATTCGGGTTCTCACTAAAATTCATTGATTGGATCAAAGAGTGTATTGAAACCGTCTCCTTCTCAATGCTAGTAAATAACGGCCCAACCGACATTTTCAATCTAAAGAGGGGGCTTCGTCAGGATGACCCCCTATCCCCCTTTCTATTTATCCTTGGAGTTGAAGTACTTGCTAGGAAACTATAAAATGAAGCAAACATCAATACCAAACAACTAGGGTTTAAAATCAACCGAATGGGATCAAATATCCCCTTTCTGGCCTTTGCAGATGATACCCTCATTTTTTCTAAAACAAACCAAACATCCTATTAGAAGGTTAAATCAATAATTGAAGATTATTGCTCCATATCAGGACAATGTGTTAATTATCACAAATCTGCCTTTCAAACAACACCCAACACACCAAATAATACCAAGACTCTGATCCAGTCAATCCTCAACATTCCTAGCTCTGTGTCCTTAGATAAATACCTAGGATGTCCAATCATTAATGTGAAAGTTAACCAAAATACCTTCCAAGCTAGATACTATTCATGCGACTACTACACAGTTATCAAAATGGAAAGCTAGTTCTCTTTCCCTTAAAGGGAGAGCAACCCTCATCAAAGCAAATCTGGCTGCCAAACCAAATTACATTATGCAATGATTTATGCTACCAACATCCTTACACAACAAATTAGATAAAGTAAATAGAAATTTCTTATGGAATAAAGAACAAACGTATAAACCATTAATCGGTTGGGATAAAATTTGCAAGAACAAATCAAATGGAGGGATTGGTATCCGGAAAATAGAAGACATGAATAAAGCTCTCCAAATGAACTCATCTGGAAACTTTTTGCTGAACCAAATAACATCCGGGTTAAAATCATAAATGAAAAATATCTAAAGAATTCAAATATTCTTAACTATACCAGAAAACTAACCATTCATGGCAATGGAGACAACTCCTTAAACTCCATAATGAGTTCAAAACTGGTCTGCAATGACTCATTGGGGATGGCTGCTCTATCAACTTTTGGGAGGATTACTAGACTCCTAACCTTAAACTCAAAGACTACATCCTCCCATACACCATCATCAACCCAGAGGTCAAAGTCAGTGATTTTATCACAAACAAAGAATGGAACTCAACTAAGCTTAAATTCTTACTTCATGAAGAGGTTGTTGATATTATTACCAATATCCATTTACCACAAAATAATATCGACAAAAAATCGCGCACTCCTTTTTGTGCTACACCAGGTGCATCACATAAAATTCGCCAAAAAACCGGTTCAAGGCATGGACGGCACGTCGTACAGCACATAAAAGACGGTATTTCGAAAACCCGGTTTAGATCTTGTGCTGCACGTAATGCCGCACAAACAGTCTTTTTTTTTAAAAATTTTGCGAACCCCGTGCAGCACAAAAGAAAATTTTAAAAATAATAATTAATTGTGGACGATACCCCGTGCAGCACAAAAATAAAAAATAATAAAAATGTTGGACGACATAGCGTGCAACACAAGCTTTGTGCGGTTCTTATTGTCGTCGAAGGCTTCGTCTTCACCATTCGAAACAAAAACGAAACCCTAAAAATCTTACCTTGGCAGCGGCGCACATGGAGAATTCCGGTGAGAATGCACACATGGCGGCTTAGACGGTGGAGGCATTACCGGAGACGATGACGCAGGACATCCCCCTCCAACACGACTCACTTGACGACGACATTCACTCTTAAATTTGAGATTTGTAATTCAGTGGTGGTTCAACTACTAATACATATCCCATATATATAGCCGCCCACATTGCCGGAAATTAAGCGGTCAAATTGTGCTGCATATAGTGTCGCACAAAATGACCGTTTAATTTAAAGGACGTTCGGTTTTGCACCACCCTTTTTTGTTTTCGTACCGCAAGTTAAACTCTACGAGGTAGCGTTTAACTTTCTTTTTTTAAACACCATATCGTGACGTGAGAGTTTTTTTTGGATTTATTGAGATTACAAAAAAGAAACGAAATTGGTTCGATTAAACCGGGTCGGAGTTAAACGCTACGTCGTAGCGTTTATAATGCACTCAAAATAATCGAGCCGAAACACTTTTTTTTAAACGCCACGACGTAGCGTTTAAAAAAAGTGGATTTTCGACCGTTAGAAACACATGTTTTAGTTTTGAACATTATGTTAGTGTACAATTGTGATAAATTATATAATTAACTTGAATTGTAAAGGTTTTGTTTGAATATATATAGCAACCGCAATCGGTGATTTGCACTGTCGTTCCATCATGTAATGTGTAATACAAGGTTATGACGTTATATATCGATCGATCGATTGA
Source organism: Rheum nobile (assembly GCA_027886185.1). Classification (NCBI taxonomy): domain Eukaryota; kingdom Viridiplantae; phylum Streptophyta; class Magnoliopsida; order Caryophyllales; family Polygonaceae; genus Rheum; species Rheum nobile. The sequence continues at coordinate 1,130,900 of WOAB01000500.1, read as the reverse complement.
AAGGTTTTTGTATGCTTGTATTTGAGTATTATATATGTATACAAAATTAAGAGAAACATTTTGTCGTAGTTATATGTATAAACTTCGTACGTAGTTAGTTTGAAACCTTAGTAATGCATAAATGTTCGTTAAAGATTATAGTGAATGTAATATTCGTTAAAGATTATAATGAATCTAATATTTGTATAATTATAATTGTTCAGGGTTATTTTGGATGAAATGCTTGAAAATGGAACAAATGTGGATATTTCTTAATTATATACTATGGTTTTATCTGTAACACCCCCAAAACTTAACCCTTTTGGAAATGTATTACCGCCAGTGACCCCAGTGTTCCTTACCGAGATCACCCAAGACTTTACCAAATAAATACAATTTATGAAATGCAATTGATACACAAAGATTAAGCATTAAATTCCAAAACATAACATTGTCGAGGAAATAAGAGTTACGGGATTACAACCCAATCCCGAATAGGTCAAAACATAGTTTAAACCCAACACAGCGGAAGACTAAGAAAGTAAGTTACAATCGGAGTTATTGTCCAAAGGATCATAACATGATTAAAGAAATAATTAAAACATTCAAAAACCACCGCCGACTCCATAGTCCTTCTAATCTTCTGAGCTACTTCTTAACTGATGTGCCGAATCGAACGGATGACACCAGCCAACCATGCAAGGGAAAATATTGGTTGGTTAGTCTAAATGAATAGACTAGCAAGGGAACAAAGCAGAATGGTTCGAAGCAGTTGTATTAGGTTAGACTTTTCGTCCCTTGAATAATAATCGAGTACGCTTGTCAACAACCATACTCCTACTGGAATAAACAAGAGGTATGCACAAGAGAAGATTCTGGAAGACTGAATCTTCACAGAAATCGACTCGAAAGAAGACTCCAACTGAAATGAGTCTTTAAGGAAGCAATGACAAATCTGGAAAGTTACAGAATCATTCAACCATGATTTAAAACTGACTGAGATGCTTCGGTTCACGACCAACCTCATCGCCTACAACGAATCCAGATTGGAAAGAGAACGTACTACATTCAAGTCAAGACGAGTTTTCCTAGCTGCACTACTCGCCCAATGTGTATTAATTATGTGCGTCAAGGTAGCACTTATCTGATTTATGTTTCAAAAACACACATCACGTTATAGACTTTTACATGTGTACCCCACCAATGGGATGACACATCTTAGTATACGTTTCGTCGAGAGTGACGTATACCGAAAGGTTTGTGACACCAGCTAAGTGTCCTGTCTCTACACACATGTGTAAGAGACCGATCATGATCATATAATAGTACCAGATAGGGACGAGCCATCCCGATACCAGATTATAAAGAAACGACTGGACCGAGTCCGAGTAACGTTCCTATCTAACAGTGCTAACTAAACAGTTACAGCACCACAACATTTACAGGATAAATCCACATAAAGGCCCGAAAGGCGATCACAGATAATAGCGTTGTTCTAGCAGATATACAACCTATTATATGATTTTCAAAACAGTTTATCAAAACCGTTTCCAGACAAACAGAATATTCATTCCAAATTAATTACTCAGATAAACTACTGATAATTAATGTAAATATGGAACGAAAGAGCAAGAGCGAACCGCCACTTGCCTTACTCCGCAGAATAGTCTAAAGACGTCACTGGATTCCGGGCTCGACACGGTACAGCTCTGACAGCACAACGACCTTCGAGTCGACCCATAAAAGGAATCCTAAGTTAGATCCGACATAAACAGTACGAATCTAAACACGGCGAAAGAACACGAAAGGAAAGACGCCACGACGACAACCGACCAAGCCAAAGCCACGAAGGCGTTCTGGGCATTGGCGGCGGTCGTCGTTCTTGGCGGCGGTCGCCGTGAAGAACACGGCGGTCGCCGTGAAGAACACGGCGGTCGCCGTGAAGAACACGGCGGTCGCCGTGAAGAACACGGCGGTCGCCGTGAAGAACACGGCGGTCGCCGTGAAGAACATGGCGGTCGCCGTTAAGAACACGGCTGACTGAAATGAGAGAAAAGTCACCCCAAAACACGAGCGGTTTGGCCTCCTTCGACTTGCTTTGGCTTCTAACCTCCAAGGCTAACCAAAAGCTTCACAAAGGCACTCTGGAAACACACCAAGGCAACACCGGCGAGACCTCCGGCGAGCACAAGAAAACCGGCGAAAACAAAACTCTGGCGAGAGGCGAATTTGGCAGCGATTCGGGGTTGTAGATGACCCAAAACCCATGCCCAAGCTCACCTATTTATAGGCAAACCCCAAGGAATGAGCTGCAAGCCCTCAGACGCGGCAACCGATGCAACGGCGTGCCTCGAACGACGCCGGCGACCATCGGGCAAAGCCCACTGGACAATCACGACAGTCGCCGTATTTTTGCATGCGGCGGGCACGCGGCGGTCGCCGTAAATGCGGCGGTTGCCGTTGCTAGGCCTGTCGCGGCCAGCTAGAAGCTGACACGTTGACCTCTCGGGCCCAACCACGGCGGTCGCCGTTTCTGAATGGCGGTCGCCGTTTTCCCCTTTTCCCGCCCATTCGGCTTTGAACGAGCTTGACGATAAACCGGGATAAAAATTATCGTACGCGAACGACAATTTAAAATTCAAGGCACCTTGTCTGTATATTATTTCACTGAGAAAAATATTACAGATATAGAGCACATTACAGAATGTCTCAAGCTACCTGAATTAAATCCGACGTACACAACGGGTACTCGGGAAAATTCCATAATTCCCAAAATAACCTTACAAAAATACGGGGTATCACATCTCCTCCCCCTTACAAGAAGTTTCGACCCCGAAACTTAGGTCGAGAGTAACTCGGGAAAATGCCTGAGCATATCTGACTCGGTTTCCCACATCTCCCAAGTAACTTCTTCGGTCCCTGACTTGGACCACAGCACTCGTACCAAAGGTACGATCTTGTTGCGCAAATGCTTCTCCCGACGCTCCAAAATGCGCACGGGCAACTCTTCATAAGTACCATTAGCTTGAATCTCGATATCTTCATAACTAAGCACATGAGACTCATCTGGCACATACTTTCTGAGTAAAGACACGTGGAACACGTTATGCACCGGGTGAGCCGATGGTGGCAACGCCAAATGGTACGCTAGAGATCCCACTCTATCCAAAATCTCGAATGGTCCCACGTAGCGAGGGTTAAGCTTCCCACGCTTACCAAATCTGAAAACTCCTTTGGAAGGCGACACCTTGACAAAAACCTTGTCACCGACCTCGAACTCGACAGTCATGCGCTTCCGATCTGCGTAGGACTTTTGTCGACTCTGAGCAGTCAACATCCTTTGTCTGATCAAAGCAATGTCTGAAGCCGTCCTTTCGACCAACTCTGGTCCAAGCAGAATTTTGTCGGCATTATCGTCCCAACAAATCGGAGATCTGCATCTACGACCATACAAAGCTTCAAACGGAGCCATCTTGATTGTAGCATGCCAGCTATTGTTGTATGTGAACTCAATCAGACTTAAGCTATCCTCCCAGCTAGTCGGACGATCGAGCACACAAGCTCTAAGCATATCCTCCAGAGTCTGGATGGTCCTTTCAGACTGGCCATCTGTCTGAGGATGAAACGCTGTATTGAACCTCAACTCGGTTCCTATAGCCTTATAAAGTTCCTTCCAGAATCTTGACATGAAACGGCCATCTCGGTCCGATACAATGGTCTTAGGAATGCCATGTAAGCGGACAATCTCCTTCTGGTAAACTTCGGCTAGCTTTTGGGTTTCCCATGTGGTCTTGATGGCTATGAAATGAGCACTCTTCGTAAGCCTATCCACAATTACCCAAATAGCATCTCTCTGACTTCGAGTCTTGGGTAGCCCAGTGACGAAGTCCATGGAAATGTCCTCCCATTTCCATTCTGGCACGGGGAGAGGTAGCATCTCACCACCTGGTCTGCGATGTTCGATCTTGACCTTTTGGCAAGTTAAGCACTTTGCCACAAAGTCTGCTACGTCCCACTTCATGTTTGGCCACCAAAACTTCTTCCTGAGATCCTTGTACATCTTGCTAGAGCCAGGATGCACAGAATAAGCAGATGAATGAGCTTCTCTCATCACCAACTGACGAAGACCTTCTGTGTCAGGCACACAGATCCGATCCTGAAACCAAAGTGATCCATCATCCTGAACCACAAAACTGGGAGCTTTCCCATCCATCACTTCACTGCTTAACTTTACCAGGATGATGTCATCGACTTGCTTTTCTTTGATTTGATCCAGCAGTGTAGCCTGAATTTCCATCATACTCAGGTACCCTCTACACTGGTCATACAAGACTTCAATGTCGCATGACTCTTGGTTTAGCTTGGTCTGAGCAGTAAGTAGAGCAACCACAGTCTCGTGCGTTGTCTTCCGGCTTAGCGTATCAGCTACTACATTAGCCTTGCCCGGATGATACAACAACTCCATGTCGTAGTCCTTGAGCAACTCTAGCCAGCGGCGTTGTCTCATATTTAACTCCTTCTGAGTAAATATATACTTGAGACTTTTGTGGTCGGTGAAGACTTGGCATCTTATACCGTAGAGGTAATGCCTCCAAATCTTCAGCGCAAAGACAACCGCTGCTAACTCAAGATCGTGGGTCGGATAGTTTTCTTCGTAAGTCTTGAGTTGTCTAGATGCGTAAGCAATGACTTTGCCTCTTTGCATCAAAACACAACCAAGACCACACTTGGAAGCATCACTATAGACCACATAATCGTCATTCCCCTCTGGGAGTGCTAACACGGGTGCCGAGGTCAACCGTCGCTTCAACTCCTGGAAACTGACCTCGCACTTGTCATTCCAGACAAACTTCTTGTGGACTTTGCGGAGTAGATTGGTCATAGGTAGAGCGATCTTTGAAAATCCTTCTATGAACCTTCTATAATACCCGGCAAGTCCAAGAAAACTGCGCACCTCTTTCACGCTCTGGGGCTGTGTCCACTTAGCCACAGCTTCAATCTTTTGGGGATCAACCATAACCCCATTTTTATTGATCACGTGGCCTAAGAAAGCCACTTTCTTCATCCAGAATTCACATTTAGACAATTTAGCATAAAGCTGATGTTGTCTAAGGATCGACAAGGAAATCCGTAGATGTTCCTCGTGGACTTCTTCATTCGGAGAGTAGATCAAAATGTCGTCGATGAAAACCACCACGAACTTATCCAAGTACTGGTGAAAACATCGGTTCATCAAATCCATAAAGACAGCTGAAGCATTTGTAAGCCCAAAAGGCATTACTACGAACTCGTAATGACCATATCTGGTCCTAAACGCAGTTCTAGGAATGTCCTGCTCACGAATCCTGAGTTGATGATATCCAGATCTTAAGTCGATCTTGGAGAAAACCTTTGCTCCCTGCAATTGGTCCAACAAGTCATCAATCCTAGGCAAAGGATACTTGTTCTTGATCGTCACCTTGTTCAACTCTCGATAGTCGATACAAAGTCGGAACTATCCGTCCTTCTTTTTGACGAACAAAACCGGGGCACCCCACGGCGATGCACTCGGTCTGACATAACCTTTATCGAGAAGATCTTCAAGTTGATTCTTCAATTCTTGCATCTCAGCCGGAGCCATCCGATACGGGGATTTGGAAATCGGCACCGTACCAGGCTCGAGATCAATTGAAAACTCTACGTCACGATTCGGGGGTAATCCAGGAATTTCTTCCGGAAAGACATCCAAAAATTCCCTAACTACAGGAATATCAAGAACCTCAGGTCCATCCCCCTCGGGCGAATCCAAGTAGCAAAGGTACCCGACACATCCTTGTCGTAGTAGCTTAAACGCAGCCATCACATTGATCAGCTTGCCGTTATCAGCGTCATTTCGACCTTTGAACTTGCACACGAATTGGCCCCCGGATGACACCGTCACCGTTCTTGAACTGAAGTCGATCACCGCCTTGTGACGCATCAGCCAATCCATACCGAGAATAATGTCGTATGGAGCCATGGCTATGTAGATTAAATCTGCCTCGAATTCCTTACCCTGAATGGTAATCGGAAAGTCGGACAAATGCTTGGTTCCCACCAAACGTTCTCCATTAGGAAGATTAACGACGAAAGGGTCGCACGAATCATTGCACACTAAGTCTAACTTGCTAACACAGCTATCCAAAATAAAGGAATGCGTAGCACCAGAATCAAACAGAATGCACACTGAAGTAGAGTGAAGGTATAGAGTACCTTGAGCAATCGGAGCGTTGGGTCCATCTGCCTCACGCATCTCGTACAAGCGTTGGCCCTGACTTCCAGAAACAGTTGGGGCCTTTCCCCTGTTCTGAGCAGTCGTCTGCACTGAAGGGCTAGGAGTCTCGGCAGGCTTAAACCTAGGTCGGTTGCTCTGATGAACTGACCCTTGCTGCGACTCTACTCCCTTCTGCTTCCCCTGCTTGCAGAACTTTTGTAGATGACCATCACGTCCACACCCAAAGCATGACCTCCTCTCCTTTCGACACTCAATGCTCTTGTGCCCAGCAGTACCGTAGTTATAACACTGAACTGAACTCCTGGTATGCCCTGACTGCTGAGTCGATCCCCCTTGCGACATCTCCATCTTAGCTCGGCCGGACCTGGCGAAGTTAGACGGTGGCGCAGGGCGCTTAAAACCACCTCCCTGGTTCTGATTCTGCATCGACTTCTGTCGGTTGCGCCTCTTGGTCGACTCCTCGAGAGTTACCTCCAGCTTATAGGCACAATCCACATACTGCTCCAAGGTAGAGCATGTGTGGTACACCATTAATGGCTTGATATCCGGGTTCATCCACTCATGGAAGTACTAGATCTTTTGAGCCTCGCTGGTGATCTCGGCAGTGGCGTACTGTAGAAGATGGTTGAACTTAGATGCCAACTCGGTCACTCTCAGACCATCAGTCTGAGGGTACAAGAACTCTTTATGCTTCTCCTCTCTCATAGCGCGAGAGAAAAAAGCGATCAACCATCTTGGTCTTGAACATCGACCAAGTCAACACTGGGCTCTCAGCCAAACCAGTGCTCTCCCACCACTCGCTAGCCTCCTCCTTCAGCTGAAGAGAAGCGAAATGGACTTTCTCGGCCTCCGTACACTCCACGTTCCTGAACAGCCTCTCCATATGGGAGAACCAATGAGTCACTGTCACTGACTCCCCTTTCCCGTTATAGCAGTTGGGTCTCATGGAAGTAATGGTCTTAAGAGCGCGACCATAGATGTCCCTCGCCCTAACGGCAGTCTCCTGAATCACAGGGTTTCTGGGTTCCACAACATCAGGAACCGCTGCATGAATAGGCACTTCTTGTGCTTGAGGCGCACTTGGTCTCAAGACATCAGTAATAGCCTGCATCACGATCCCTCAGATCGCCTCAACAGCTGCAGTGTCAAACAACGTCGGCGCCTGGGTCTGATCCTGACCTTCACGCCTCTGTTGGACGCGAGACTCAGACTCGTGTTCATCCTGAACACCTCTTCCTGCTGGTCTGGGGTTTTGGCTAGTCCCAGCACCGGCTCGAGTCGAGTTTCTCGTGCTTCTTGGGTTCACCATCTGTTTACCGATCCAATTCCAAGCATTCAATACATTAATATTATGCAACATACTTATGCAATATATCAATGTAAATAAATCACTCAGAATAGATCAACTTGGCATTTTATAGATGAACCTTCGAATTCTTACACAAGTTACACATAAGTTTATCATTCGAGCATTAGGACAACATTGCTCGAAGATATAAGTGTTTCTCAGAGTACTTGCCACAATACTGAAATATTACACAAAGTACAACTTGGAAAACTAAGAAACGAACTACTACGATAGGCAACTACCATATGACTGGCTACTCGTGCATGGTCTCTTCGGGCTAGGCTCACCATCGAGCTCTGGCGATGGGTTTCGCACCCTGCTTGACCCTGAAGCACATAGTCCTAGCTCAGCCATAGAAAAGTATGGGTCGTCCATGACTGGTCCTCCTATTCCAGCCCTCCTCTGAGTACTGGCGATCAGCTCATCCCTTTGACGCTGCTGTTCTGCGGAGATTTCCTCGCTCTGGCGGAGAATCTCCTGCAGCTCGGATTCCGACCTCCATCTCCTTGGAGTAGGGATAGGCTGAGATTCCCTGTCACTTCTCCCAATACCGTACTCGGTATACAGTGCCTCCCAATCAGCTTCTGACATGGGTGCGTACTCTGGCACTGGTGACAATCCTGTACCGGGCTCCTGATTCTGCCCTCCAAGGTCCAACTCTGGATCCTCTTCTGGATCATCCTCGGGATCATCCTCGATGGGATCCTCATCCTCGGGATCATCCTCGATGGGATCCTCATCCTCAGAATCATCCTCGATCATCTCCTCGTCCTCGACAGGATCTTGCTCAAGCATCTCCTCTTCCTCCTCCTCGTACTCGATCTCCTCGGGAATTAGTCCCAGTAGAAAGTCGTCTTGGTAAACCCCTTGTTCATACCTTGACAACTCGTCTTCCTGCTCCCATTCCTGTACTCCCTCCACCCTTGGTGGCGGCACAAGTGCAGGTCTAGGGACCATAGCATTCCTGGCTACAAGGACAACCGACTCGGGGAGAACGTGCTTGACGTCTTCGGGTGGGCTACTCGGGCCTCCAACCTCGAAACATCGCTGAGGTAACGGAAAATCTAGCCTCGGCTGATCCGACTTGGCGTCTTCCGACCCCCTACCAATAGAAAAGCAGACACCCATCCTATCGAACAATAAGGAAAGAATTAGTCTTTCTAGACATAGAAGCACGCTTACTATATCAGACTATAAAGAAGACATGACTATGAACGGTGTTTTTAAATTCTTTTCAGAATGAAAATTCAGAGCCCTCTTTAAAGCATTTTCAAAAACGGATAATTGATTTATAAAATCACAAACCCGTTTTAAAACTTTTGGCTCTGATACCACAACTGTAACACCCCCAAAACTTAACCCTTTTGGAAAGGTATTACCGCTAGTGACCCCAGTGTTCCTTACCGAGATCACCCAAGGCTTTACCAAATAAATACAATTTATGAAATACAATTGATACACAAAGATTAAGCATTAAATTCCAAAACATAACGTTGTCGAGGAAATAAGAGTTACGGGATTACAACCTAATCCCGAATAGGTCAAAACATAGTTTAAACCCAATACAACGGAAGACTAAGAAAGTAAGTTACAATCGGAGTTATTGTCCAAAGGATCATAACATGATTAAAGAAATAATTAAAACATTCAAAAACCCCGCCGACTCCATAGTCCTTCTAATCTTCTGAGCTACTTCTTAACTGATGTGCCGAATCGAATGGATGACACCAGCCAACCATGCAAGGGAAAATATTGGTTGGTTAGTCTAAATGAATAGACTAGCAAGGGAACAAAGCAGAATTGTTCGAAGCAGTTGTATTAGGTTAGACTCTTCGTCCCTCGAATAATAATCGAGTACGCTTGTCAACCACCATACTCCTACTGGAATAAACAAGAGGTATGCACAAGAGAAGATTCTGGAAGACTGAATCTTCACAGAAATCGACTCGAAAGAAGACTCCAACTGAAATGAGTCTTTAAGGAAGCAATGACAAATCTGGAAAGTTACAGAATCATTCAACCATGATTTAAAACTGACTGAGATGCTTCGGTTCACGACCAACCTCATCGCCTACAACGAATCCAGATTGGAAAGAGAACGTACTACATTCAAGTCAAGACGAGTTTTCCTAGCTGCACTGAACTTAGCTGCACTACTCGCCCAAGGTGTATTAATTATGTGCGTCAAGGTAGCACTTATCTGATTTATGTTTCAAAAACACACATCACGTTATAGACTTTTACATGTGTACCCCAACAATGGGACGACACATCTTAGTATACGTTTCATCGAGAGTGACGTATACCGAAAGGTTTGTGACACCAGCTAAGTGTCCTGTCTCTACACACATGTGTAAGAGACCGATCATGATCATATAATAGTACCAGATGGGGACGAGCCATCCCGATACCAGATTATAAAGAAACGACTGGACCGAGTCTGAGTAACGTTCCTATCTAACAGTGCTAACTAAACAGTTACATCACCATAACATTTACAGGATAAATCCATATAAAGGCCCGAAAGGCGATCACAGATAATAGCGTTGTTCTAGCAGATATACAACCTATTATATGATTTTCAAAACAATTTATCAAAACCGTTTCCAGACAAATAGAATATTCATTCCAAATTAATTACTCAGATAAACTACTGATAATTAATGTAAATATGGAACGAAAGAGCAAGAGCGAACCGCCACTTGCCTTACTCCGCAGAATAGTCTAAAGACGTCACTGGATTCCGGGCTCGACACGGTACAGCTCTGACAGCACAATGACCTTCGAGTCGACCCATAAAAGGAATCCTAAGTTAGATCCGACATAAACAGTACGAATCTAAACACGGCGAAAGAACACGAAAGGAAAGACGCCACGACGACAACCGACCAAGCCAAAGCCACGAAGGCGTTCTGGGCACTGGCGGCGGTCGCCGTTCTTGGCGGCGGTTGCCGTGAAGAACACGGCGGTCGCCGTTAAGAACACGGCTGACTGAAACGAGAGAAAACTCACCCCAAAACACGAGCGGTTTGGCCTCCTTCGACTTGCTTTGGCTTCTAACCTCCAAGGCTAACCAAAAGCTTCACAAAGGCACTCTGGAAACACACCAAGGCAACACCGGCGAGACCTCCGACGAGCACAAGAAAACCGGCGAAAACAAAACTCCGGCGAGAGGCGAATTTGGCAGCGATTCTGGGTTGTAGATGACCCAAAACCCATGCCCAAGCTCACCTATTTATAGGCAAACCCCAAGGAATGAGCTGCAAGCCCTCAGACGCGGCAACCGACGCAACGGCGCGCCTCGAACGACGCCGGCGACCATCGGGCAAAGCCCACTGGACAATCACGGCGGTCGCCGTATTTTTGCCTGCGGCGGGCACGCGGCGGTCGCCGTAAATGCGGCGGTCGCCGTTGCTAGGCCTGTCGCGGCCAGCTAGAAGCTGACACGTTGACCTCTCGGGCCCAACCACGGTGGTCGCCGTTTCTGAACGGCGGTCGCCGTTTTCCCCTTTTCCCGCCCATTCGGCTTTGAACGAGCTTGACGATAAACCGGGATAAAAATTATAGTACGCGAACGGCAATTTAAAATTCAAGGCACCTTGTCTGTATATTATTTCACTGAGAAAAATATTACAGATATAGAGCACATTACAGAATGTCTCAAGCTACCTGAATTAAATCCGACGTACACAACGGGTACTCGGGAAAATTCCATAATTCCCAAAATAACCTTATAAAAATACGGGGTATCACATTATCGTATAGTTATATACAATACTTATATCGTATTGTTATATACTATTGTTATATCATATATTTAGACACTATAATTATATATTATGGTTCTAACGTATAGCTATATACTATTGTTATATCGTATAGTTATATACTATGGTTATCGATTATAATTATATACTATATCTATATACTATTGTTATATCGTATAGTTATATACTATGGTTATCGATTATAATTATATACTATATCTATATACTATTGTTATATCGTATAGTTATATACTATGGTTATCGATTATAATTGTATACTATTGTTATATCGTATAGTTATATACTATTGTTATATCGTATAGTTATATACTATTGCTATATCGTTCATTTATATACTATAGTTATATACTATGGTTATATCGTATAGTTATATACTATAATTATATATTATGGTTCTATCGTACACTTATATACTATAGCTATATACTATTGTTATATCGTATAGTTATATACTATGGTTATATCGTATAGTTATATACTATTGTTATATTGTTTAGTTATATACTATAGATATATACTATGGTTATATCGTATAGTTATATACTATAATTACATAATATGGTTCTATCGTATAGTTATATACTGTTGTTATATTGTTTAGTTATATACTATAGATACATACTATGGTTATATCGTATATGTATACACTATAATAATATATTATGGTTCTATCGTATAGTTATATACTATTGTTATATTGTTTAGTTATATACTATAGATATATACTATGGTTATATCGTATAGTTATATACTATAATTATATATTATGGTTCTATCGTATAGTTATATACTATTGTTATATTGTTTAGTTATATACTATAGATATATACTATGGTTATATCATATATTTATATACTATAATTATATATTATGGTTCTATCGTATAGTTATATACTATTGTTATATTGTTTAGTTATATACTATAGATATATACTATGGTTATATCGTATAGTTATATACTATAATTATATATTATGGTTCTATCGTATAGTTATATACTATTGTTATATTGTTTAGTTATATACTATAGATATATACTATGGTTATATCATATATTTATATACTATAATTATATATTATGGTTCTATCGTATAGTTATATACTATGGTTCTATCGTATAGTTATATACTATTGTTATATTGTTTAGTTATATACTATAGATATATACTATGGTTATATCGTATAGTTATATACTATAATTATATATTATGGTTCTATCGTATAGTTATATACTATTGTTATATTGTTTAGTTATATACTATAGATATATACTATGGTTATACCGTATAGTTATATACTATAATTATATATTATGGTTCTATCGTATAGTTATATATTATGGTTCTATCGTATAGTTATATACTATTGTTATATTGTTTAGTTATATACTATGGTTATATCGTATAGTTATATACTATAATTATATTATGGTTCTATCGTATAGTTATATACTATTGTTATATTGTTTATTTATATACTATAGATATATACTATGGTTATATCGTATAGTTATATACTTTAATTATATATTATGGTTCTATCGTATAGTTATATACTATGGTTCTATCTTATGGTTCTATCGTATAGTTATATACTATTGTTATATAACTATAATTATATATTATTGTTATATACTATAATTATATATTGTTTAGTTATATACTATAGATATATACTATGGTTATATCGTATATATAGTTATATACTATAATTATATATTATGGTTCTATCGTATAGTTATATACTATTGTTATATTGTTTAGTTATATATATACTATAGATATATACTATGGTTATATCGTATAGTTATATACTATAATTAAATATTATGGTTCTATCGTATAGTTATATACTATTGTTATATTGTTTAGTTATATACTATAGATATATACTATGGTTATATCGTATAGTTATATACTATAATTATATATTATGGTTCTATCGTATAGTTATATACTATAGATATATACTATGGTTATATCGTATAGTTATATACTATAATTATATATTATGGTTCTATTGTATAGTTATATACTATGGTTCTATTGTATAGTTATATACTATTGTTATATTGTTTAGTTATATACTATTGTTATATTGTTTAGTTATATACTATAGATATATACTATAGTTATATATTGTATAGTTATATACTATAATTATATATTATGGTTCTATCGTATAGTTATATACTATTGTTATATCGTTTAGTTATATACTATAGATTCATACTATGGTTATATCGTATATTTTTTTTCCTATGGTTCTATCGTATAGTTATATACTATTGTTATATCGTTTAGTTATATACCATAGCTATATCGTTCATTTATATACTATAGATATATATCGTATAGTTATATATTATAATTATATTTTATGGTTCTAACGTATAGTTATATACTATGGTTATATCGTATAGTTATATACTATAGCTATATACTATTGTTATATCATATAGTTATATACTATTGTTATATCATATAGTTATATACTATGGCTATATACTATAATTATAATAATATTATGGTTCTAACGTATAGTTTGTAACACCCCCGACTCAAGTCGGTAGTGCCACACGCCAGTGACCTCAGACGTTACTGTCCGATGTCACCCTAGGCTTTAATCGGAACAATTAATCTTAAATAAACATCATAAATAACGAAATGTTTAAACAGCGGAAGACATTTTTAAATGGAACTCAACCATTTTTATTAAAAGATTTCTCAAGAACAATTTACAACAGAGTGAAATTACAGCGGAAGACTTTAAAATTACACCTATTACATGACTAGGTTATAAAAATACATATTAGAGTAATACTTAACGACCTTTGAAATACCGACACTTAAATCTGCAACTGCAAGCCTCTTCTTCAATTGGTTACTCCGAGTCGTTGGGGATCAACCACTGATGTGCCGTATAGGACGGATGACACCAGCCAACCATGCAAGGAATAAAACCCGGTTGGTTAGTCTAATGAAAGACTATGCAAGGGTGAAAACAGAATGGTTCTAGTGATCGTAACCGTTTACTATCATTGTCCCCCGAATAACAATCGAAGGAACGATACATAACCCAAAACTTTCACGGAATGATTAAAGTTTAGATATGCTCTGAAAAGAAGACTCCAAAGGAAATGAGCCTTATGGGAAACGTATGAAGAGAAGACTTCAAAAGATTGAGTTTCACGGGAAAGTATGACAAATGTTTGGGAACGTAAAGTTTTCATACAAGCGTTTAAAAATGACTTGATCATTTGGGTCAACGACCAACCTCACCGCGCAATGCGAATCCAGATTGGAAAGAAGACTTACTTTAACCGAAGTCCGGGCGGTTTCCACGTTGTACTCCTCGCCCGAGGGTATATTAATTATGTGCACAACGGCACTTATCTTGTTTAATTCCAAAACGTATATTCACGTTAAAGCTTTTATCATATATCATCTCGATACGAGATATATCTTGGGAATATTTCCCGAATGTTTGGCACCAGCTGTGTGCACCTCCCCTATACTCGGATAGGGGACAGTCATGTCCAGGGAAGGATGTTAGGGCTTGGACATCCTATCCACCACGGTTATAAAGAAACGGCTAGACCTCGCAAGGTACTTAGCGTTCCTACGAATACTCGTTCTAACTACATATGTATAAGTTCACACATAAAATCCACACCAATACCATCATGGTAATAACAGATATAATAGCGTTGTTTCTAGCAATATATACAACCTATTATAATGTCATATTTTAAATCACACATTTATAAAATCTGTTCCCAAACGAAAACAACAGTTCATCCCAATTTAACTAATAATCAAAAATAATTGATAATCAACGGAACATGGAATGATAAGCAAGAGCGAACCGCCACTTGCCTTGATTGAGACGAACGAACGATGATGGGTTTCTGGGTCCGGAAGCTGGGAACGGAAATCAGGTTACAGATTCCTACGACGACAACGAACCCACAACGAAACCCTAGGTTAGATTCGATAAATAATAATACAAATCTAAGGAAGCAAACGGAAATGAGGGTCCCATCCGTGACCGGATCGTCCAAGGCCACGATCGCGTTTGCTAAGGCAAACCGCGGTCGCGGCTTGGATTCCGCGGTCGCGGATGTCTGGACACGATCTGCGGTCGCGGATGTTCATGTCCGCGGTCGCAGACATGAATCCGACGAACCCTAACGAATCAAATCTCACCGGCGACGATGGCGACAACGGCTCCGACTAGAGGGCTTCGACCACCACCACCACGACGCTTCCAAAGCACCACCAATCGGCCATGAAGAACTCCGGCGAAGGTTGTGAATTCCGGCGACAAGCTCACGAACTCCGGCGAAAGAAAACGAGAAAACGGGAGAGATTTGAGATCGAATCGGATGAGATTTCCGAGGCCTTGGCCTCCTCCTTTTATAGGGCAATCGGAGCTCAACCCCCGGCCAGACGAAACGCTTCAACTCCTCCCCCGATGAATCGACGGAATTCCGATCGGCGAAACGCGAAGGAAGACGAAGCTGGGCATTTTTCCGCGGTCGCGGAAATGCCACTCGAGCATCCGAAAGCTAGGCATTTTGCCGCGGTCGCGTAAATTGATCCGCGGTCGCGGAAAATGCCACGATTAAATCCGTTGGCATCAGGTCGCAGTTTCCTTTTGCGGACCTTGTTGGAACCTTATTTTTAATCCTTTAAAAAATATTCTAAGGTCCAAAACTTATCAACCACATATAATAACGCTCAAAGAATTATTACAGAGGTTATACAAGTTACAAAAATTCCGAATTTCGCCAAACGCGTCTTGCTTTCCCAACGAGGGTTGGAAAAATTACCCAAATACCCTTACTAAAAAATGAGGGGTATTACATAGTTATATACTATGGTTATATTGTATAGTTATATAGTATGGTTAGGGTTTACGGTTTAAATGCCATGATGTGACGTTTAAACCATAACGGTAAGATTCTGGGCGACACTATGTGCAACCCAAAATGACCGTTTAATTTCAAACAGACACTTTCTGGACTGTACCTAGTGCCGTCCAGGAATTATGTGAACCGGTAAAAACCGGCTCACCAAATTCATGGACCGGTTAAAAAAAACGGTTTTCATCATGGACTGTTTTTTTTGGACTACACTGATAATTTAAAAAAAATAAAATTGAATTGGGCTTGTGCTGCACCTGGTGCCGCACAAAAAACCCGGTTTTTTGTGTTGCACTTGGTGTAGCACAAAAAGGAGTGTGCAGTTAAAAAAAGTGGAGTGCGCATTTTTTCTGCCAATAATATCCCTGACCGACTCTATTGGGCTCCCAATAGGAATGGTTGATTTTCTACTAAAACCGCATTCGAACTTATCACCAAACAAACTAACCCCACAACTAACAATCTTTCATGGTTGTGGAAACTGGATACCTACCCAAAAGTAAAAAAATTCTTATGGAAAATATGCCATGACGGACTACCCACTAAAGCTAGATTAGCCCAAAAATATGTTGCGATTCCCCTTGCATGTGATTCTTGCAATAACCCTCATGAAGATTTAAACCACTTCCTTTTCAGGTGCCCTAATACACTAAAGCAAATCAAAAACCAAAGTCAACCTATTGAAAACTACATTAAAAATTTAAATACTAACAATTAAAAACCAATCGAACTAATATGTGAACTACAGTCCTTACTTACCAAAAGTGAATGGGTCTTCCTTACTACCACTTGGTGGGGCACTTGGATAAATAGAAACCAAATACTTTTCCAAACACCAAACCCGTATAAAATAAAAGATCTTACCTTATACATAAAAACCCTTATTCAGAATTGGAACAAAACTAAACAACTAGAAGCATGAGAAACTAAACAACAAAAACCTAATCCAACTCAAATGCGTAAAGTCAAAAACATCAAATGAGATAAACCTCGCTCAAGATTTTGTAAAATAAACTTTGACGGTACTAAAATACCAAATGGAAAAACAAGAACGGGATTTATCATCATAAATGAAAATGCTGAGATAATCCATATGTCCAATCAACAGTATGGATGCCATTCTATCCTCATGGCGGAGACCATGGCTTTAAAAAACAGTATCAAAATATCCATATCACTAAACCTTAACAAAATCAAAATTGAAGGAGATAACCTATGCCTTATTAACTCAGTTTTAGGCATTTGGACTTGCCCTTGGGAAATTGAAATGGTCATCGTTGATATTCTTATCGATCTCCGTTCTTTTCAGGAAGTCCTCATTAGGCACATTTTTCGGGAGGTGAACCGTTTTGCTGACCAAATTGCTAAACTCAGCTTCTCACCTTCGAGATTTGCCTTGAATTCCAATCCAGAACTCCGTGTTCTCATCCGCAAGGATGCTCTAAGCTGTACCTTGCACCGTTGTTAGGTCCCGTCTAATTCTTTCCTCATAAAAAAAAAGTTACGGGAATTCCGCGAGGTAGCTCTAATGTTTTGCAAATTTCGTGAGGCGTCCACAAGTTTCAACTATTCCGCATAGTAGCCCTCAACTCTTTAAAAACTTCGCCAAATAACCCTATGTTACTTGAATTGTTAAAAAAACTGTTAAATTATTATTTTTTAAGGTAAAAAAGTTGTTATTTAATTTTAAAAGAAAAGGAAAATAAATGTTAATAATTAATATCACACATAAAAATTACAACAAAGAAAAAAAATGTTAATTTGGAACTTGTGTCATGCATATTCTTCTATCTCATAAAGCTTGTACTCGTTTCATAACCTTTATTTCTTTTCTTTTTTCTTTTTATGTGTGATATTAATTATTGACATTTTTCCTTTAAAAAAAATATATCAAATAACAGCTTTTTTACCTTAAAAAATAATAATTTAACAGCTCTTTTAACGATTCAAGTAACTGGGGTTATATGTTGGAATTTTTAAAGAGTTGAGGGTTACCACACAGAATAGTTGAAACATGTGGACGTCTCGCGGAATTTGCAAAATCTCAGGGCTATCTCGCGAAATTTCCGTAAAAGTTAAAATAAAAGGTAAACTCATTATTCGCGACCTTCTCGATATATGTGAGTTCTCAGTTCTCTTGATAATCCTTACTACTAAAAAAGAGGGAGTTGAAAGGTCAGTATATATGCATGCAGTAGATGTCATTTTTGCTATCGTGGGTATAGTCTCTGTCTGCCACCTATTGATGTACTAATAGGTGTCAAGTTGTCGTTGGACATTTGACTCTTAAGGAATACTTTAGTTTTCTTTTTTCAAGTGAACATATATGGTATGAGTGGTTTTAGATTTTTAGTGTCGCCTGTGGTTTTGCAGTGCTTGGTTTTGGCCAATGTTTTCAATTGATATCTTTGCATGCTTTCATGCATTTCTGTTAATGTGGGTGTGTTGTTTGAGTGCCATGTATGTTCTTGTAATAGGGGTCATTTTGTGGTATATTGTTTGATTTTTGGACTTGATTTTTGTTGTTGTTGTTGAAAGTGCATGTACCGACTTGGATTATCTGGGTATAAAAACTGTATTACCCCAAACCATGCTTCACCACGAAGAAGAGCCTCTGGCAGTGTTGTGGTAAGGTGGTCGATTTCTCCAGGAGCCGACGGTGTTAGGAAAATATTCGGATCCGCGCAAGCGCAATTAGAGCTCCAATTCCATGTTGTTGAGATGTAAGTTGCTCTCTATTTCTCTAATTTCTCTTTTTGTTCTTGCAAATCAAGGTTCAAGAACCCAAGCCAATCCAAGAAATATTTGTGTACCAGTAAGTGGGTGTCAAGTACGATCTGCAACTATATACATGTGTTGCGGAGTATTGTTTTTCACGAGATGCTTTTGTACGTTGCTGTGATTGTGCTTTATTGATGCCTCATCTTTGATGTTGAGTGAGTACGTGAAGTTGTGTTTGCTTGTGAAAACCTAGATCCAATTGAGGGCCTTCACGTACAGAAGAGATGCTTCACTTCACAACGGCTTCGTTCATAATTAGGCCCATTGGAACCCATTAATATTACAAGGCTAAGCCCACCTCCATGTTTCCTCCTTCATTGAAAGTTCTAAAATACAATTGATTCTCAAGGATGAAGCTCAGTCACCATCGACGGCTTCTCCTCGCCAACTCCGGTCTCCACAAGCAGTGCCATCACCACGTAACCGTCACTCAAGCCTCCTCCTCCGACGAAAAGTTCAATTCCCTACTAAATGGCCTCGTTCGGGGGAAGGAGGCCTGGAATGTCTTCCTCAACAGCGCCTTCGTATCTCAACACCTTAACTCTTGCCACATGGAGAGAGTTCTTCATCACATCAGGGACATACGATCCCAGGTTAGCTATGAGATTCTATAACTTCTCAGGCCTTCACCGCAATTTCCACCACTCCATGGCATAGTTTTGCATTCTTGTACACTCCCTTACCCAAGCCAATCTCTGTTGGCCTGCCAACTCTGTGATTTAAACCCTATTTCATAGAAATCTCATCCCTTGCCATGTTTTCGACGGGTTTCTAAATTCGTATAGGAATTGCGGAGGTCGACGTCGGGGTTGGATGTGCTAATTCAGAACTATGTCTATAGCAGAAGGATCTTGGACAATGTTGTGGTTGTGGAGCTTATGTGGAGATTAAGGTTGATGCCTGAGGTTCGAACGCTGAGCACCGTACGTGTTGCACGCATTGGTGAGAGTTTGGCAATTTCACATTGGTGATAGTTCGACAAATTTGTTGATCTATCGGCTGAGGAACCAATTGCAATCCTCTGACCTTGCATCAGAGCTGAATTTGTAAACTCACCTCGGAGAAAAAACAATTAACTTATTGTCTTTTGCCTGATAATATGAAATCGTGGGTAGAAATGAATCACATAAGCTGGTAAAATAGAGTCAAATGACAAAAACTGACCATCTATATATATATTAAAGCAAATGAATTTAAAGCCATCATATTGATTCCGGCCCCATAAATTCTATGTGTCAATTTGTGGTTAATCCACTTTTTTCATTAACATTATATTTTAATTTAAATCACAATATCTAATCACAATTAACTTCAAATATTTAAAAATTTAAATCACAATATCTAATCACAACTAATTTCAAATATATAAAAAATATATATAACTTTTTTTATAAAATTTGATTTCTATAAATTACACATACAATAAGCTTATAATATATGTCAAAATAATATATGATAGATTTCTTACTAAATTTATATATAAAATACATCTTATATTCATTTATGTAATTAGTAATATTATTTTCATACGTTTGCATATATAATTTGACCTATATAAATTTATGGGCCAAAAATCAAAATCATACAATATATACAATTTTCAACTCATAGTACATGTGCTTTTATAATCAAGCCCACTATATTATAATACTACACATACAAATTTATGGCCCATTTAGAGTAAAATGACCCGAATAAATTTTGTGGCCTATATTTTTTTTAAAGCTATTGAATTTCGAGCCACCATAATACTTTTGTCCCCACAAATCCCACGTGTCATTTTGTTATTAATGCACTTTTTTTCTTAACATTATATTTCAATTTGAATCACAATATTTAATCACACCTAGCTTCATATATATTAAAACTATATACAACTTTGTTGAATGCTTATACAATTTTTTATAAATTTTGATTTCTACAAATTGCAAAAAATAAGCTTATATATGTCAAACTAGTATATGATAGAATTCCTACGAAACGTATATATAAAATACATCTTATATTCATTTATGTAATTAGTAATATTATTTTCATGACTTTGCATATATAATCTGACATATATAAATTTATGGGCCAAAATCATACAATATATACAATTTTCAACTCACAATACATGTGCTTTTATAATTCAACCCACTATATTATATTATTACACATACATATTTTATTAACAATTTAGTGAAATTTTAAACTAATGTATCTTAACAAAATTAGTTTATATAATCTTGAGATTTTCTTCTAAACCTTTCAATTTTAACAACTCATCTTAACAACAATTATATCAAAATAATATAATACAACTTTTTATAAAATTTAAAGCAAAGGAATTTAGAGCAATAATATAATACAACAGTTATATGGTCCATAAATTTAGTGAAATTATACATCAATATCTCAAGATTATATAAATTTTAACAACTCATCTTAACAACAATTATATCATATCACATTTTTAACGAATTTGGTATATTGTACTTCCCATTCAACAATTTTTATTTGATTATAATTTTTTATAAAAAATACATGGTCTCCATTTTTCGATTTTACAATGTTTCTATGAGCTTATTACTTATCATTTTGCTAAATGTAATTTTCAGTTTTAAAAATTTAAATTGAGTTTGTTAATCACCAAGAAAATATTCACTAACAAATTGCGAAATATCAAATATAAATTACCAATACAATTTTGTTAAATCAAACAAAAAGTTTAACTAAAAAATCCAGGTAAATCTTTTTTGTAACAAACTTTCAATTTCATATGATTATACACATTATCAAAAGTAAATTAAATGTAGTACGTATACAAATTTATAAAGTATTTGAATTTGAGATAACTTTACACCTACATAAATCAGCCACTACTGAATTTAAAGCCACCATATTGATTCCGGCCCCACAAATCCTATGTGTCAATTTGTGGTTAATCCACTTTTTTCATTAACATTATATTTTAATTTAAATCACAATATCTAATCACAACTAACTTCAAATATTTAAAAATTTAAATCACAATATCTAATCACAACTAACTTCAAATATATAAAAATTATATATAACTTTTTTTATAAAATTTAAATTACACATACAATAAACTTATAATATATGTCAAAATAATATATGATAGATTTCTTACTAAACTTATATATAAAATACATCTTATATTCATTTATGTAATTAGTAATATTATTTTCATACGTTTGCATATATAATTTGACCTATATAAATTTATGGGCAAAAAATCAAAATTATACAATATATACAATTTTCAACTCATATATACAATTTTCAAAATCATACAATATATAAAATCAAAATCATACAATATATCCAAACCGCGGTCGCGGTTTCCAAACCGCGGTCCCGGTTTCCAAACCGCGGTCGCGGTTTCCAAACCGCGGTCCCGGTTTCCAAACCGCGGTCCCGGTTTCCAAACCGCGGTCCCGGTTTCCAAACCGCGGTCGCGGTTTCCAAACCGCGGTCGCGGTTTCCAAACCGCGGTCGCGGTTTCCAAACCGCGGTCGCGGTTTCCAAACCGCGGTCGCGGTTTCCAAACCGCGGTCGCGGTTTCCAAACCGCGGTCGCGGTTTCCAAACCGCGGTCGCGGTTTCCAAACCGCGGTCGCGGTTTCCAAACCGCGGTCGCGGTTTCCAAACCGCGGTCGCGGTTTCCAAACCGCGGTCGCGGTTTCCAAACCGCGGTCGCGGTTTCCAAACCGCGGTCGCGGTTTCCAAACCGCGGTCGCGGTTTCCAAACCGCGGTCGCGGTTTCCAAACCGCGGTCGCGGTTTCCAAACCGCGGTCGCGGTTTCCAAACCGCGGTCGCGGTTTCCAAACCGCGGTCGCGGTTTCCAAACCGCGGTCGCGGTTTCCAAACCGCGGTCGCGGTTTCCAAACCGCGGTCGCGGTTTCCAAACCGCGGTCGCGGTTTCCAAACCGCGGTCGCGGTTTCCAAACCGCGGTCGCGGTTTCCAAACCGCGGTCGCGGTTTCCAAACCGCGGTCGCGGTTTCCAAACCGCGGTCGCGGTTTCCAAACCGCGGTCGCGGTTTCCAAACCGCGGTCGCGGTTTCCAAACCGCGGTCGCGGTTTCCAAACCGCGGTCGCGGTTTCCAAACCGCGGTCGCGGTTTCCAAACCGCGGTCGCGGTTTCCAAACCGCGGTCGCGGTTTCCAAACCGCGGTCGCGGTTTCCAAACCGCGGTCGCGGTTTCCAAACCGCGGTCGCGGTTTCCAAACCGCGGTCGCGGTTTCCAAACCGCGGTCGCGGTTTCCAAACCGCGGTCGCGGTTTCCAAACCGCGGTCGCGGTTTCCAAACCGCGGTCGCGGTTTCCAAACCGCGGTCGCGGTTTCCAAACCGCGGTCGCGGTTTCCAAACCGCGGTCGCGGTTTCCAAACCGCGGTCGCGGTTTCCAAACCGCGGTCGCGGTTTCCAAACCGCGATCGCGGGTACTGTTCATGCGCGGAGCGAATAGCGCGTTCGGGATTTCGTCCGAGATCTGTTTTGTTTTATTTCTTTATTATTTCGTTTAATTCCCTTTTAGGAAGATATTATTTCTTATCTTAGGAATTAGGTTTTGCTAGGTTATTTACCTCTCTTTGTCAACAGCCTTTTGATTATCAACTTTTATCATTCATTATTTTCCCTTAGAGTTTTATGCTTTGAAGACTATGAAGAGCTAAGCATCCATTGCTTAGTCCGACGATTGAAGCCTTCGTTTGTATTTGGTTGTGAGATTATAACTCTATTTCCTTTCCTTTGATTATATTGATTCTCTTTGTGCTTTATCCCATTTATTCTTGCTGATTTGACTAGTCTGATCATCTAGTTGATATTAGTGATTTATTATTGCTAGGGTTTGTATATTTCTGTTTGAAATCCCTTATCTTGTGTAGCAACCACAATTTACAGGAACTAGTTGTGAATGTTTATTGTGAAGAGAATTGATTACATGTCGAGTACTGACTAGTTGTTAAGTATTGCATGTATCCTGCTTAATTCCTATGCTTACTGCTGTCGTTAGATTGAATCTTGATAGTTTCTTGATTGTTTAATGGTAAATATTTTCAAGGCTAGTTGACATGTCTATATACATAAGATCGGAATGAGAATATTCATTGGTAGGAATTTGAGATAATCTAGGATCAACCAATCAAATTGAAGTGTGGATATTTGTCTGGCTAAGTTATTTCTCACCCATTGATTTACATTGTACTTGATACAAACCTAAATCCCCCCTTTTGTTACTATTGACATACAACTTTTGCATATAGGAAGATTGCTTACCTCCCTGTGGGATCGATCCTTATTTACCCTACTACGTTAGTTAGGTTTTTGAGGTTATTTGATAGGTGTCTACGATAAACCTTTCATCAAATTTGGCGCCGTTGTCGGGGAGACAAAGTTTCAATTTTTCCTGCCTGTTTGTTTGTGTGCCAACTATTGTGTAAACCTATCTTATGGTCCACACCCATGCTACTGACTCTCCAATCTTAGATCTTGATACAGAAATTGAGAGGACACTTTCCAGAAACTGTAGAGCAGCCCGTACTCAACTCGAAATGGCTGAGGAACAGACTTTGAGGCAGTTGACTGCGCCGAATCTAGAACAGCAGCCGCTCGCTGTGTAATTTCCGGAGTTGGCAGACGGTGTGAATTTTGAGCTCAAATCTGGGTTGATTCATTTTCTACCCCACTTCAATGGGATGAATGGAGAAGACCCCAACAAACATCTCTCTGAATTTCACACTGTCTGCAGCAGCATGAAGCCAAGGAACATTACTGAGGACTAGATCAAGCTGAGGGCCTTTCCTTTCTCTCTGAAGGATGCGGCCAATGATTGGTTCTATTATTTGGCCCCAGGAAGCATAAATACATGGGCGAAAATGAAAAAAGCCTTCCTAGAGAAATATTTCCCTACAACGAAGCTCAATAGCTTGAAGATGAACATTAGCAACATCGAACAACATGCTACTGAGACGTTGTATGAGTATTATGAGAGGTTCAAAAGGTTGATATCAAGCTGTCCATACCATGATTATTCTGACCAAGACCTTGTTCTATATCTGTATGATGGACTTCTTGATGATGAGCGAAGAATGGTGAACGCAGCCTGTGGTGGTAATATTTTGAACAAGACGCCGACTGTAGCATTCGAGATATTTTTTGAGCTATCTGAGGGCTCAAGGCAATTCAGTAAGAGAGCAAGCGCTCAAGCAGTTAAGGCCGCAGATTCTCAGCCATCGTCCTCACTACTTTCTGAGATGGCTGAGATGAAGGAGATGATGAGGCGTTTCATGATGAAAGGTAGACCGCAACAGGTTAAGTCCTGCGGAATATGCTATGACACGATGCACCCCACAAATGCGTGTCCAACACTGCAAGAGCCCACAACTGAAGTAAAGGCCATGGGAGATTTCAGACCTCCTAGACCGAGATATGACCCGTACTCCAATACTTACAATCCAGGGTGGAGAGATCACCCCAATCTGAGATACGGGAATCAACAAAACCCTCCATAAGGCCGTGACAACCACGAGTTCCACCCGAGGCAACAACAGGTTCCACAACACCAATAATAATTTCAGCAGCCTAGAGGTCAACAACAACAGTTCAGACCGCAATACGAGCCTAGACCTCAAGGCCAAAGTTCCAGTTCATCTATGTCTGTTGACGATCAGATCAAGTCTCTTGCGCAGTGCATGACCGGTGTTACTCAGACGGTGTCCACCAAGAAGAGGAGAGTCAGTAGCACGGGTGTGGACCATAAGATAGGTCCACACAAAAATTGACACACAAAGAAAAATGAACCTTGCCTCCCCGGCAACGGCGCCAATTTGATAGGGGTTGTCGTGACACCTAAACAAAATAATCCTTAAAAACCTAACTAATGTAGTCTGGTAAGTAAGGGTCGAATCCCACATGGAGGAATTATCTTTCTTTATACAAGTAGTATGTCAAAGGTAATAAAGGGGAGTTTGTTGGTTGTTTGCAAGTAAACAAAGTAAATAAAATCAAAGGTTGAAATCAATTTGGGAAAAAGTACTTAGCCAGACAAATATCCACCATTCATTTGATTGATTGATCCTAGATTATCTCTATTCCTTCCTATGAATATTCCTGTCCCTATTCTGAAATAGTTACCAGTCCAATTAGTCCTGACAACCCTAACTATCGAACACACGAGAAACTATCAAGATTTAGAACAATAGCAGCATGAAGCATATGAATTAACCAGGATACATGCAACACCACAACTCGCAGCATTTAACACATAATCAATTCTCTTTCATAATAAACTAGTCCAACTAGTCCTAGAATATCATGTTTGCTACACAAGATAAGGGATTTCAACTCGAAATATCCAAACCCTAGCAATAGAAAATTACTAATATCAACTAGGTGATCAATCCAATCAAATCAATAAGAATCAATAGGAATGAGCTCAAGAGAAAAGATATAATCAAAGGAATAGGAATAGAATTATAATCTCACAACCATATATCAAATGAAGGCTTCAATCGTCGGACTAAGCAAATGGTGCTTAGTTCTTCATAGTCTTGAAACAAAAACTCAAAGGGAAAAACAATGCTGAATAATGAAAAAACGATGAATGAAAGATGATTAAATGAGGCTGCTAGGAACTAGGTTAAATCACCCTAGCCAAACCTAATGCTAAAGATAACAACTGAAATAAAAAAGGAAATAAAATAATCGGAATAACGAAAATAAAATAAAAGGAAAATAAAAGTAAAAAGCAAATCTTCGGAAGAAAATCTCGGCGCGCGTCTGATGCTGATTTCCGCGATTGCGGACAATTTTCCGCGACCGCGGAAATTTCTCTGTAAAGGTCTTTGCGTCTTCGCTGTTTGATTTATTTCCGCGACCGCGACTTGTTGATCCGCGACCGCGGAAATCTCACTGTAGCGTTCGTCAGCTTCTCTCTTCAGCTCTTCCTTCGTCTTCTCTCGTGGTTTTCTTCTCCATCTTCATTTAAGCTTCTCCAAACCACCATAATCATACTTCTTCTCCTCAACTCCATACTCCACAATTATGCTCTATACTCATCCAAATGGTACCCAAAACATCGGTAACAACTCCTAGTTAAACACTACAAAGTAGCGTTGATCAAATTCTCCCATGCTTAAACCTTGCTCATCCTCGAGTAAGCTAATATAAACCTACTCCTCCAATCAAATCCCCAAGGTCTCAGGAAGCATAGAAAAAACCATCTCCACTAAGAATTGCACCTAAACATGAATCTCCAGGGCACCAACACAATACGCACAACACATAACATACAACAACAAAGCTTAAAGGAAAACAGAGTACTTCCCCCAAGCTTAACCCGAACACCATAGAGTGAATCAAAATATCTAATCCTAGCCTCCATCTATCTCCTTATGCCTCCCAGAGTGATCTACCCGAATCCTCCTTATATCACCTCTTCTTATGTCACCACGCCAGGAAAAATGAGGAATCCTAATAATCACTCTTCTTATTTTCACTCATTTTGCCAAGGCGCCCTTTCGGGTTTTCACCAAGCCACTCATTTCATTTTTCAATAGATGGGCTCACAATAACTCACATCACTCTTGACCTCATATTACCCCAGCCTAATGCTGGTCTAAGCCACCTGCTTATTACTTAAGCCGCCCTTTCGGGTTTTCGATTTATCCCAGGATTTTATTTTTAGGTCTTTTTTCATTTTTCATTTTTCATTTTTTTTCTTTCTCCTCAACGACTAGCAAGTATAGAACACTCTCCCATGCTTAAACATTGCATTGTCCTCAATGTAATGAAAGACAAAAAAGATGAAGCACATGGAAAGGCAAAAAAGTACTTACAACCGTCGCCGAGTTGGATTGGACACAGAAGTTGTTGCTGGCGGTATATCAATGAAAGCACATGTCTCTGGTGTTGCGGCGTCCTCCTCTAGTAAACTCCACCGTGCAACCAAATAGATCCACTGTAAGATGTAGTGGGAAATAAACGAATCGGGGCTGCACGGGCCTTCAATGAACACATAATGGGAGCCCAAATGTAATCGTGGTGTGGGCTCTCGTGTTCCTTCTCCTCAACTGTCGAATGTCGGGCCATCATCGTTGCCAAATAAAATGTGGGCCAAAGGTCTCCTCCTTGGCAGCATGATGCGCACCATCTCTTCAAAGTAGAACTTGGATAGCTGGCCTTTGGTAGAACTTTTTTTTTCCAATTTTTTTTCCCTTCAGGAAAGGGGACTTACAGTGATATTTCCGCGACCGCGAAAGAATTTCCGCGCCCGCGGAAAAGTTACTGGTGCGAGAAATACCGTCTTCAATTTGGCTCGGGTCTCCTATCTGCAGGTTAGTCTAAAGACAAAAACGAAGCGAAAACAACACAAACAATAATAAGGACTGGAAAGGAAAAGACAAGAAAAGAATTTCATACCTCGGGTTGCCTCCCGAGCAGTGCCTTAGTTGTTGTCGTGGCTCGACTTGGTGCTCTCCCACTCAACTTGGGTTGCTCACATCAGTTGAACACTCGGGGTCAATATCAGGAGGGTGTCTCTTTGAATCGTCTATGCTGAATCCGACCCTCACCCCGTCAAACTTCATCGTGAGCGAACCACTACTCACATCAATCTTGGTACCTGCCGTGTTCATAAATGGCCTTCCTAGCATCACAGGGGCTGCATTTTTATCTTGCCCCGTATCCATCACAAAGAAGTCCGCAGGGAAGATCAACTTGTCAACTTGCACTAGCACATCCTGCACCACTCCTTTTGGATACACATAGGAATTGTCAGCCAGTTGGATCACAATCAATGTCTTCTCTAATGGCCCGACCTCTAAAGATTCATACAGTGAGAGAGGTAGAACGTTGATAGAAGCACCCAAATCTAGTATAACGTTTTCAAACATGGTGCCTCCTATCTTGCATGGAATAGTAAACATGCCCATATCACTGCGCTTCTTGGGCAACCGCTTTTGCAGCATAGCGGATACATTCTCACTGACCTGGATCTTCTTTTTCTCCTTCACCGCTTTCTTCCTCTTTATCTTGCACAACTCTTTCAAGAATTTGGTATAGCGAGGAATGCTTTGAACAAGTTTTATCAAAGGAATATTTACCTCGCAGTTGCTGAAGGTCTCAAATAAATTTTTATTGTTCTCCACCTTTCTGGTGTCCTTCAGTGCCTCGAAAAATGGAGCGGGAGGCTTTAACGAATTGAGCGGAGGGACGTTGGGTCGCACATACGCATCATGGACGTCTTCGAGAGGGTCCGGAGCTCCAGGGGGTTTTCCGTGAGCACGGATTTCTGTCCGCGGTCGCGGATCATCTTCGAGCAAGTCTTCTTCAGCAGAGACTTTTCCACGATCACGGAAATCTGTCCGCGGTCGCGGAAATCTGTCCGCAGTCGCGGAAAAACGTCGATTTTGTTCTCTTCATCAGTAGCAAATCCGCGATCACGGCCTTCTTCTCCGCGGTCGCGGAAAACTTTCTGTTGAGCTCGACCATCGTCCACTTGTGTTCCGCTCCTCAGCGTCATGACGCATACGTTCTCCCTCGGGTTTACTACCGTTTGAGATGGTAGTTTTCCCGAGTCCCGGGCTTCCAGTCTGCTCACTGCGATGGAGATTTGCCCCACTTGCTTCTCCAAGTTCTGAATACTTGACCGCATCTCTTGATTTTGTTAGACCATAGTATTTCCCAACGTTGTTACAGTCTGAGCTAGAGACTCCTGTTGTCGGACCACCGCTTGAATTTGTTGGGCTGTAGTGCTTGCCAACGTTGATACGCTCTGGGTGAGGGTCCGGATCATGTCATCAACGAACATGGATGAACTTGAGCTTTGGCCTTGAGGTCTTTGGTCATATGGAGCTCGAAATTGTTGTTGACCCCCAGGCTGCTAATATTATTGTGGGCGCGGTAGGAACTGTGGTGGCCTTTGCTGAAACTCTTGATTGTCCCGGCCTTGAGGAGTACTCTACTGATTCCCGTATCTCAGATTGGGGTGATCTCTCCACCCTGGATTGTACGTGTTGGAGTACAGATCATATCTTGGCCTTGAAGGGCCGTATCCTCCAATGGCGTTCACCTCAGCAGTGGGCTCCTGCAGCGTGGGGCATGCATCGGTAGGATGCATCGTGTCGTAGCATATCCCACAAGATTTGACTTGCTGCTGGCCACCCTTCATCATGTATCTCCTCGTCATCTCCTTCATCTCAACCATCTCAGAAAGTATTGAAGAATTGGGCTGAGAGTCTGCAGCTTTGACTGGCTAGGTGCCCGCCCTTTTACTGAACTGTCTTGAGCCCTCAGATAGCTTAAAGAAGACCTCATACGCTTCAGCTGGCGTCTTGTTCAAGATGTTTCCTCCACATGCTGTGTTCACCATCCGACGCTCGTCGTCAAGAAGACCACCGTACAAATAAAGTACGAGGTCTTGGTCTGAATATCCATGGTAGGGGCAATTGGAAATCAGCCTCTTGAACCTCTCGTAGTACTCGTACAATGACTCAACAACCTGCTGTTCAATATTGCTGATGCTCCTCTTCAAGCTATTGAGCTTAGTCGCAAGTAAGTACTTCTCCAGGAAGGCTTTCTTCATCTTAGCCCATATATCTATGCTTCCTGGGGTCAAATAGTAGAGCCAATCATTGGCCGAATCCTTGAGAGAGAAAGGAAAGGCCCTCAGCTTGATCTGGTCCTCAGTAATGCCTCTTGGCTTCATGCTGGTGCAGACGGGATGGAACTCAGACAAATGTTTGTTGGGGTCTTTTCCACTCATCCCATGGAAGTGGGGGAGTAAGTGGATTAACCCGGACTTTAGCTCGAAATTTACTCCATCCGCCAGCTCAGGGAACTGCACAGCTAGAGATTGTTGCTGCAGATTAGGGGCAGTCAACTGTCTCAATTTGGGTGGTTCGTCAGCCATCTCGAAACAAGGGTTGTCAAAACACAACGTTCTGTTTGTCATGCGGTTCCTAGAAAGGGTTCTCTCGATCTCTGTATCACAAGCGAGAAGAGGAGAGTCAGTAACACGGGTGTGGACCATACCTTGCCTCCCCGGCAATGACGCCAATTTGATAGGGGTTGTCGTGACACCTAAATAAAATAATCCTTAAAAACCTAACTAATGTAGTATGATAAGTAAGGATCGAATCCCACAAGGAGGAGTTATCTTTCTTTATGCAAGTAGTATGTCAAAGGTAATAAAGGGGGGTTTGTTGGTTGTTTGCAAGTAAACAAAGTAAATAAAAGCAAATGTTGAAATCAATTTAGGAAAAAGTACTTAGCTAGACAAATATCCACCATTCATTTGATTGATTGATCCTAGATTATCTCTGTTCCTTCCTATGAATATTC
Organism: Rheum nobile; assembly: GCA_027886185.1. Taxonomy (NCBI): domain Eukaryota; kingdom Viridiplantae; phylum Streptophyta; class Magnoliopsida; order Caryophyllales; family Polygonaceae; genus Rheum; species Rheum nobile. The sequence goes on along the minus strand of WOAB01000500.1, from coordinate 1,099,474 downwards.
CTGTCCCTATTCTGAAATAGTTACCAGTCTAACTAGTCTTGGCAACCCTAACTATCGAACGCACGAGAAACTATCAAGATTTAGAACAATAGCAGCATGAAGCATATGAATTAACCAGGATACATGCAACACCACAACTCGCAGCATTTAACACATAATCAATTCTCTTTCATAATAAAACAGTCCAACTAGTCCTAGAATATCATGTTTGCTACACAAGATAAGGGATTTCAACTCGAAATATCCAAACCCTAGCAATAGACAATTACTAATATTAACTAGGTGATCAATCCAGTCAAATCAATAAGAATCAATAGGAATGAGCTCAAGAGAAAATATATAATCAAAGGAATAGGAATAGAATTATAATCTCACAACCATATATCACATGAAGGCTTCAATCGTCGGACTAAGCAAATGGTGTTTAGTTCTTCATAGTCTTGAAACAAAAACTCAAAGGGAAAAACAATGCTGAATAATGAAAAAATGATGAATGAAAGATGATTAAAGGAGACTGCTAGGAACTAGGTTAAACAACCCTAGCCAAACCTAATGCTAAAGATAACAACTGAAATAAAAAAGGAAATAAAATAATCGGAATAACGAAAATAAAATAAAAGGAAAATAAAAGTAAAAAGCAAATCTTCGGAAGAAAATCTCGGCGCGCGTCTGATGATGATTTCCGCGATCGCGGACAATTTTCCGCGACCACGGAAATTTCTCTGTAAAGGTCTTCGCGTCTTCACTGTTTAATTTATTTCCGCGACCGCGGAAATCTCACTGTAGCATTCGTCAGGCCGCGATCGTGGATTCATCACTGAAGCAGAAGCAAAAATCGGCGATTTTTCGCGATCGCGGTCAGATTTCCGCGATCGCGGAAATTTCTCTGGAGGTGAAGAAAAACTCGAAGATTTTCCGCAATCGCGGCAACATGTCCGCGACCGCGGAAGAGCCTCTGGAAACGAGGAAAGCAGTGAAGAAAATCCGCAACCGCAGACCCAAAGCCGCGATCGCGGATCACAAGCTGAAGTCCAGGATTCTTATGTTCGTCCAGATTTCCCACCACTCAGCTCGCTGAAGCCACCCGCGCCATTCCCAGAAGCGCTGAAGGACACGAGAAGGCCGGAGAACGACAAGGAAATCTTCGAGACCTTCAGTAAATGCGAGGTAAACATTCCTTTACTCAAACTTGTCAAGATTATTCCTCACTATGCTAAATTTCTGAAAGAACCGTGTACCATCAAAAGAAATCAGAAATTGATAGGAAAGAAAAAAGATTAAGGTGAGCGAACATGTTTCTGCTGTTTTTCAAAGGCGTATGCCTAAAAAGTGTGGTGATCCAGGCATGTTTAGTATTCCATGTGTAATATGTGACACTAAATTTGAAAAAGCTATGCTAGATCTAGGTGCATCTATAAATGTCTTGCCTTATTCTTTGTATGAATCATTAGGATTAGGACCATTGCATGAGACATGAATAGTTGTTCAATTGGCTGATAGATCTAATGTGTACTCGAAAGGGGTAGTTGAAGATGTCCTTGTAATGGTTGACAATTTGATTTTTCCTGCGGATTTCTTTGTGCTAGATATGGATCATGACAAGCATGCAGCCCTTATACTGTTAGGTAGGCCATTTTTGAAAACATCCCAAACAAAGATTGATGTAAGTAGTGGAACCCTTACTATGGAATTTGATGGGGAAAAGGTGGAGTACAACATATATGATGCTATGAAACACCCCATTGATGATTATTCTCTGTGTGCTATTGATGTGATTGATCCTATTGTGCAAGATGTCTTTGATACTGCTTGTTCCGATGAGTTGAAATATGTGATTGAGAATGACATAGTAGAACCACATGCAAATTTTGCTTTATCTACTAACCTACAGGAAACTGTGGCCCACCTGGATGCTTATGGTAAGCCTCATCTCAATCATTTGGGCGTTGACCCCATTCCACTAACAGTGCCAAGCGAGAGGCTTTTACCTTCCATTGTGCAGGCACCAGAGATTAAGCTCAAGCCGCTACCGGACCACCTCAAGTATGCCTTCCTAGAAAAGGGTGACACATTACCGGTCATTATCTATAACAAGCTTTCCAAGGACCAAGAGGAAAAATTGGTGGTAGTGCTCAAGGAGCACAAGACAGCTTTGGGGTGGAACATTGCCGACATCAAGGGGATTAGTCCCACTACATGTATGCATAGGATTCTGCTCGAGGAAGAAGCCAAACCATCTAGGCAGCCACAAAGAAGACTCAACCCACCAATGATGGAGGTGGTAAAGAAGGAGGTGTTGAAGCTCCTACAAGCAGGTATGATTTATCCTATTTCAGATAGTAAATGGATGAGTCCTACGCAGGTTGTTCCTAAGAAGGGAGGCATAACGGTTGTGGAGAATCAGCAAGGAGAGTTGGTCCCCACCCGAGTGCAAACAGGGTGGAGAGTATGCATTGATTACCGTAAGCTGAACGCGGTGACTAGAAAGGACCACTTTCCTTTACCCTTTATTGATCAAATGCTTGAGCGACTTGCTGGTCACCCCTACTATTGTTTTCTGGATGGATACTCAGGTTATTTTCAGGTGGCCATAGCACTTCTTTCGTATGGGTTCCGCTCCTCAGCGTCATCGCACATACGTTCTCCCTCGGGTTTTCTACCGTTTGAGGTGGTAGTTTCCCCGAATCCTTGGCCTCCAACTTACTCAACGCTTGAGCGACTTGTCCAAACTGATTCTCCAAGTTCTGAATACTAGACTTGGCCTCGTGCTGATATTGGACCACCGCTTGAATTTGTGACCCATCGAGGTCACAGTGCTAGCCATGGTCGATACGCTCTGGATGAGAGATTTGATCATGTCATCACTGGACATAGACAAACTTGCATTTTGGCCTTGGGGTCCATGCGTGTATGGCTGCCCGTACTGTTGCTGATTGCCATGCGGATGGAACTGTTGTTGGTTTGGATTGAACTCCTGGTTATTATGGCCTTGGGGAGGATATTGTTGATTCCTGTATCTCAGATTGGGGTAATCCCTCCACCCTGGATTGTAGGTGTTAGTGTACGGGTCATATCTCTGCCTCTGCAGACCAAAATCTCGTACAACGTTTACTTTAGCCGCAGGTTCAAGAAGTGTAGGGCATTCATCAGTGGGATGCAACAGATTATAACAGATTCTGCAGGCCTTAGTTTCCCTTGCTGCATAGGGCTCGCCCTTTTGTTGAATTGTCTTGAGCTCTCAGATAGCTCAAAGAATAACTCGAATGCGTCAGCTGGCGTCTTGTTCAGAATGCTACCGCCACAGGCTGCGTTTACCATTCTACGCTCATCCTTAAGAAGCCCGCCATATAGATATAACCAGGCAAACAAACACACAAACAAGGAAATACAGACCTTAGATTCCCCGGCAACGGTGCCAAATTTGACAGGGCTAAAGTCGTGATGCCTAATCAAAGTAATCCTTAAAAACCTAACTTAGTAGAATAAGCAAGCAAGGGTCGAATCTCACAGGGAGGAGGTAATCTTTCTAAGTGCACAAGTGTATGCCAAAAGTAACAAAGGTTTTTTTGTTGTTGTTTGCAAATAACAAAGTAAATAAAAGCAAAGGTTTGTAATCAATTGGGAAAAAGTACTTAGCCAGACAAATATCCACCATTCATTTGATTGGTTGATCCTAGATTATCTCTATTCCTTCCTATGATTGTTCATATTCCTTTTCTTAAATTCTAAATAGGACAAACACACCCTGAGAATACTAACTATCAAATAACCAGGAAAACCTCCATGATTCAATCCAACAACAACAATGAGTACAGAAATTTCAATAGATACATGCAAGTGTAGCAAACAGTCTTACAATTGCATGCAATTAATTCTCTCTACAATAAACCAGTCCAAACAGTTCTTAGAATATTGCAGTTGCCACTCTGAATTAGGTAACTCAAACAGTAATCACCAAACCCTAGCAATAGACAATTACTAATATCAACTAGATGATCAGGCCAGTCAAATCAGTAAGAATCAATGGGATGAAGCACAAGAAAATAAATACATTCAAAGGAAAAGAAATAGAATTATAACCTCACAACCATTATTCAAACGAAGGCTTCAATCGTCGGACTAAGCAAAAGTTGCTTAGTTCTTCATAGTCTTCAAACGTAAAACTCCAAAGAAAAAAAACTGAACTGAATTGAAAAATCTAAGATAATGAAAAGGCTGCTCGGAAACTAAGTTCTAGAACCCTAGCAAAACCTAAAAACTAAAGATAGGAAATAAAATCTTTCCATAAGGAAATAAAATAAACTAACGAAATAAAAGAAATAAAAGAAAAATAAAATAAAACAATATCTTCGGACGAAAGGAAACGAAATATCCCGCGCACGTCTGATGACCGATTTCCGCGATCGCGGCTATTTCTTCCGCGACCGCGAAAGTCTTCCTGTAAGCTTCGATGTCTTCATATTTCCGCGACCGCGGCAATGGCGTCCGCGACCGCAGATACTTCACTGTTGCACATTTTCGCTTCTTTCTTCGTCTTCTCTCGTGGCTTGTCTCCATCTTCAATATATCTTCATTTAAGCTCTTCCAAACCACCAAAACACACTTCTTCTCCTCAACTCCATTCTCCATAATAACACTCTAAACTCATCCAAATGGTACCTAAAACACCGGTAACAACTCCTAGTTAAACCCTACAAAGTAGCGCTGATCATAGGCCATTTATGAAAACGACGATTACAAAGATTGATGTGAGTAGTGGTTCACTCACCATGGAGTTTGATGGGGTGAAGGTCGAATACAAAATTGATGATGCAAAGAGACACCCGCCTGATTGTGATCCCAAGTGTTTGGTTGATGTGAGCAACCCAAGTTGATTTGAAGGGCACCATGTCGAGCCACGATAGTAACCAAGGCGCTGCTCGGGAGGCAACCCGAGGTATGTAATTTCTTTCTTTTCTTTTCAAGTTTTGATTATTGTTGTTTCGTTTTAGATTAAAACGCAGGTGGGAGTTCGAAGACGATGTTTGCCTCACAATAGACGCGAAACCGCGACCGCGGAAATATTTCCGCGACCGCGGTTTTACTACTGTAAGTCTCCTTCTAAAAAAAATCAAAAAAAGGAAGAAAAAAAATAAAAAATCTGAAGACATCGCGACCGCGGCCTTAAAACCGCGATCGCGGCCTAACTATCCGATTTTTACTACGAGAGACGGCGCGCATCATGCTGCCAAGGAGGAGACATTAGCCCGACATTTTTATTTGGCACCGATGATGGCCTGACATTAGACAGCTGATGAGGAGGAGCTCCAGAGCCAACTGCAGATATGATTATTGATATGGAGCGATAGAGCCCACTACACGATTACACTAGGGCTCCAAATCTGTGTTCATAGAAGGCCCGTGCAACCCCGTTTCTTTGATGTGCCACTTTACCTTACAGTGGATCTATGTGGTTGCATGTGGAGTTTGCTTGAGTAGGACCGCCGCAACACTAGAGACTTGTGTTTTCAATGATTTACCGCCAGCACCAACGTCCAAGTCCAGGCCACCTCAGCGACGGTCGTGAGTACTTTTCTGCCTTCCCCAGTGTTTCATCTTTTAGTCTTTCATTACATTGAGGACAATGCAATATTTAAGCATGGGGGAGTGATCTATACTTGCTAGTCGTCTGAGAAAGAAAGAAAAAAAGAAAAGAAAATCCTGGGCTAAGCTGAAAACCCGAAAGGGCGGCTTAGGCAATAAGCAGGTGGCCCGGACCAGCATTAGGCTGTGGTAAGAAGAGGTCAAGAGTGATGTAAGTTTTGTGAGCCCATCTATAGAAAAATGAAATGAGTGGCTAGGTGAAAACCCGAAAGGGCGCTTGGGCAAAATGAGTGAAAAGAAGAAGAGTGATTATTAGGATTCCTCATTTTTCCTGACGTAGTGACATAAGTGTTGGAGATATAAGGAGGATTTGGGTAGGTCACTCTAGGAGTTATAAGAAGATAGACTGGAGCTAGGATTATATATTTTTATTCACTCTATGGCATTCGGGTTAAGCTTGGGGGAAGTACTCTGCTTCCTTTAAGCTTGTGTGTTGTGTTGATATGTTGGTACTGTGGAGATTCATGAGTAGGTGCAGTTCTTAGTGGATAGTTTTGCTGTGCTTCTTGAGACCTTGGGTATTTCATTGGAGTAGTAGGTTTCTATTAGCTTACTCGAGGACGAGCAATGTTTAAGCATGGGGGAATTTGATACGCTCTACTTTGTAGTGCGTAACTAGGAGTTGTTACTGGATATTAGGTGCCAATTGTATGTGTTTAGAACACAATTTAGGAGAATGGAGTTTGAGAGAAGAAGTAGTGATATGGTGGATTTTAGTGCATACTTTGAAGACATTGAAGATGAAGGCGAAGCCACCACCAGAGAAGGCCGCGAGCGCGGAAGAAACAGATGATCGCGGCAGAGCCAGAACCGCAGGCGTGGATATATGGCTGCGGTCGCGGTTTACCAAGGAGCCAAGGGAGAACAATAGTGACGAATCCGCGGGCGCGGAAAATACGCCGCGGGCGCGGATTGACGACATAAGCAACGAAGATTTCAGAGACCAAACCGCGGTCACGGGTACTGTTCATGCGTGGAGCGAAGAGCGCGTTCCGGATTTCGTCCGAGATCTGTTTTGTTTTATTTCCTTTTATTTTATTTCTTTATTATTTCGTTTAATTTCCTTTTAGGAAGATATTATTTCTTATCTTAGGAATTAGGTTTTGCTAGGTTATTTACCTCTCTTTGTCACCAGCCTTTTGATTATCAACTTTTATCGTTCATTATTTCCCCTTAGAGTTTTATGCTTTGAAGACTATGAAGAACTAAGCACCCATTGCTTAGTCCGACGATTGAAGCCTTCGTTTGTATTTGGTTGTGAGATTATAACTCTATTTCCTTTCCTTTGATTATATTGATTCTCTTTGTGCTTCATCCTATTGATTCTTGTTGATTTGACTAGTCTGATCATCTAGTTGATATTAGTGATTTTCTATTGCTAGGGTTTGAATATTTCTGGTTGAAATCCCTTATCTTGTGTAGCAACCACGATTTACAGGAACTAGTTGTGAATGTTTATTGTGAAGAGAATTGATTACATGTCGAGTACTGACTAGTTGTTAAGTATTGCATGTATCCTGCTTAATTCATATGTTTACTGCTGCCGTTAGATTGAATCTTGATAGTTTCTTGATTGTTTAATGGTAAGTATTTTCAGGGCTAGTTGACCTGTCTATATACATAAGATCAGAATGAGAATATTCATTGGTAGGAATTGGAGATAATCTAGGATCAACCAATCAAACTGAAGTGTGGATATTTGTCTGGCTAAGTTACTTCTCACCCATTGATTACATCTTTTGCATTGATTTACATTGTTACTTGATACAAACCTAAATCCCCCCTTTTGTTACTATTGGCATACAACCTTTGCATATAGGAAGATTGCTTACCTCCCTGTGGGATCAATCCTTTTTTACCATACTACGTTAGTTAGGTTTTTGAGGTTATTTGATAGGTGTCTACGACAAACCTTTCATCAGTCGTTCTTGGGGCTGTCTGCTGCCCCTGTACATCTCGTCCCCTGTCTGACATATGCCCTTCATGGTGCCGCTGGAAGTTCTTCCCCCGTTCATTATCTGGATGGACTCAACTTTGTTTGAGTGGTCTTGCCTCGGTGTTGACTTCGGTTCTCATATGCCCTTAACAAATTTACTGGAAATCGACCCCTTCACTGACAAATTACGAGTACTCAGGTGTACTCCTTACCTTACTCTTGGATTTTACTCCATCTATTATTGCATCTGGCTTATTCGACACTATATATACTGCTTCAAAAACCTGGTATCTGCTCAAGACTTTATCTCTACATATGCTTCCTACTCTTACCAGCATAACTCTCTGAAATTGTATTACTGTGTGTGTGACTTCTTTCTTTCTGAACCCATGTGTGTGCCTCCCTTATTCAGTGCAAGGGACAAGGGGAAGCACACTCTTAAAGGATCTGTTGTGTATCTTGAACTTGATAACTCTTTCCTACCTGCTGAAATGTGTTATGAATATTTAGACCTGATTACATTTGGGAGCATATTGTGTTGTATACTATGCTTGTGCTGGCTTGACCTAGAATTGGATCTTCATCCTCTACATCTGAATGATAAATTTCTAAATCTTTCATGTCATTGTCTTGACCTGAACCTGTTTTATTTTAACCATTTAATTCGTGTATCCTTGCCCATGGGTATAAGGAATAATACCATGAAAGAGGTGACAACCTCTGTACTTATATGTATTATTGGTATGAACTTGGTTGTTTTCAACTCCTCTGTTCTTTTCTGTATTACTGGTGTGACATACATTGATAACATGACCTGGAAACTGACTTACATGTTTTACACTCATAACCTTTGTGTGAACAGATTAACATGCAATGCTCTATGGCTGTTATGGCATGAATTACTTAAAACTAGCCGTTACCATGGAAAAAGATAGAGAAAAAAGAAGATCAACTGGACAAGGAAATACTTATGAAACTATATGTTGTAGGCACAACAAAAATAAACCGGAGCAAACTGAAGAACAACGGTTGCACAAGGAATATCATTTTAGTTTTTTTTTTGAACAAATGCATTCTCCGAAATAGAAAATATTTGAACCACTACCATATGAACAACACTTGTAACAAATATGCAACTACTGACTGGAAAGAAAATATGAATAAATCTGGGAATGCAAGGAATATACGTGTTATCTCAAATAATGGGTATCTCTCCCCTATTGCAAGAATCCTGTGGCTTTGGACATCAAGAAACATGACACATTTCTTCATTTTTGATCATTTTTTATGAAAATTTCTATCTAGAACTGTAGAGGTTTAGGAAGGAAAACCTTTGGGTAGATATTGAATCCTTTTGTAAAATTGAAAAAAATAAACTATGTGCGATACTTGAAACAAGAACAGAAAAACAACTGATTGAACGCATATGGAAAAAAGCCAGGTTTGATGAATTTCATTTTATACCGGCATCCGGTTTCTCGGGAGGCATGTGTATTATGTGGAAAACATACCAACTGCCCAATGAAATTATTGAAATAGAACATTTCAGTTCTAGATTTTCATGTTTAAAATATACGAACACAATAACAAAGAATAACCTTATGCTCATCAATATTCATAGCATATGCACCACCAAATGAAGCAAACAAAAACTCTTCCTGGAATGAAATATGTGCCTTTATTTTTAATTGCACACTCCCCTGTATCCTCATGGGGGATCTGAACGAGATACAAGATCATTCTGAAAAAAGTGGAGGAGCGCAAACACATGCAACCAGATTCAATAGACTAGTCAATATTAAAAATGATTGCGAACTCATAGATATCCCGACACAAGGAAACACATTCACATGGAGAAAAAATAAAACCGAAATAAATAATACCTATGAAAAACTAGACAGGACCCTAGTACAATACCAAATACTGCAATGGTATCCAGACCTTTACACTAAAAACCATGCTTTTACAACCTCGGACCACTGTCCGATCTCGATTGAACTTGCTACATCTACCCACTTTAAAAATCAACCCTTTAAGTTTAAAAAAGTATGGATGACCAGGCACGACTTTAGAAATGTGGTTAAACATGCCTGAAGATCATGCTTTCATGGATCTAGGATGTACGCCCTTACTAGAAAAATACTAATTCTTAAAAAACTAGCCAAGCAGTGGAACATAAACACCTTTGAAAATGTATTTACACAACTCAACAAAATTGAGGAAGAACTCACAATAATACAAAAAAATTATTGCTCTTAAGGCCGACATAAACCTGGCTATTAAGCAGACTGGACTCATTACAAAAAAAGAAATCTACTCACTTTCCAAAAGATCTTTTGGAACCAAAGAGCAAAAACTAAACATATCAAATTTAATGACACAAATGCCAGCTATTTCCATAAAATAGCTATTGGCAAGAGAAATAGAAAAATTATTAAACAAATTCGAACAAATGAAGGAACCATTATAATTGGGGAAGAAAATATTAGAAATGAAATACGTAATGACTTTATAAAGCGTTTCAAAAGCACACCGATCAACCAGAACGTTCTTAAAGAACATCTAGAACTCATTCAAAATGAGATCACCAATGATGACAACAGAGAACTCACCCAACCAGTAACAAATGAAGAGATCAAGAAAGCTACCTTTGCTATTGGGTAGGATAAATCTCCTGGTCCTGATGGCATGACATCTGAATTCTACCAAAAATATTAGAACATTGTGGGTTCCTCTGTCATCCAAGCAGTGAAAAGTTTTTTCCTCTCAAGAAAAATCATGAAACAAATCAATCATACCTTCATTACATTAATAGCCAAATGTGACAACCCAATCTCGACCAATCACTATAGACCTATTATAGCCTATGCTCAACCATTTACAAAATCATCTCGAAAATCTTAACATAACGACTTAAAAACAAAATGGAAAAAATAACTCACCCCCTTTAAGGAGCCTTTGTTTCGAACAGATCAATTCAAGACAATATTCTAATAGCCCATGAAATTTTCCATTCCTTCAAATCTAAAAAGGGTACTGAAGGATTCATTGCAATCAAACTTGACATGGAAAAGGCATATGACCGAAATGAATGAAACTTCATTATTGAGGTCATGCGGAAATTTGGATTCTGCTCAACCTTTATTAACTGGATAAAAGAATGCATATCCTCTGTATCCTTCTCGATACTCGTGAATAATGGACCCACTGAAATATTCATGCCAGAAAGAGGACTGAGACAAGGTGACCCACTCTCACCTTTTCTCTTCATCCTTGAGGCAGAAATACTTGCTAGAAAATTACAAAAAGCTATAGATCGACCAATAAAACTTCTAGGTTTCCTACTCACTAAAAATGGAACAAATATCCCTTTCCTGGCCTTTGCGGATGATATTATGATCTTCTCCAAAGCAAAACAGGAAAACTGTAAGGAAATCAAGCAAATAATCGACGATTACTGCCTTATCTCAGGACAATGTGTAAATTTCCACAAATCGGCTTTTCAAGTAAAATGAAAGTCTCGACCATACGAAAACAACAAATACAAGGAATCCTTACAATTACAAACATGATATCGCTAGATAAATATCTCGGTTGCCCTATTATAAATGGGAAGGTCAATTCAACTACCTTTGAAGAGATGATTACAAAATCCAAAACACAATTAACCAAATGGAAGGCAAACTCGCTATCCCAAGCAAGAAGAACAACTCTGATAAGATCAAACATTGCTACTAAACCAAACTTTATTATGCAAAGCTTCATGCTTCCAAACTCAACACATAATGAACTCGACAAAATCAATAGAATGTTCTTCTGGAACAAAGACTCATCCTATAAACCCCTTATCAGATGGGACAAAGTATGTCAACCTCTTTCCAAGAGGGGGGGGGGGGGGGGGGGGGCGGGTCTTGGCATTCGAAAAACAAAAGATATGAACCATGCTCTCCAATACAAACTACTATGGAAAATTTTAGCTGAACCAGACAACTATTGGGTAAGAATAATCAATGAAAAATACCTTAAAGATACACACCTCTTATCTTATGACTACAACAGAAATGGATCACGACAATGGTAAAAAATGATGAGCATAAAAAAAGAATTCCAAAAAGGACTCATATGGCAAATTGGCGATGGAAAAACAACTGCGTTCTGGATAGATAAATGGGCACTAAATGAACCTCTCTATAATATTATCAACCCTGTGCTAGGTACAAACTTAGATTGCAGAGTCCATGAATTCCTGGACCAAAACATGAAGTGGAATAAGACAAAACTCCAACAAATGTTACCAGACGATATGGTGGCAAGGATTATGGGTATCCCAACTCCCGTGAACCACATTACTGATCGGATGTACTGGGAACCAAGTAAAAATGGTTGGTTCTCAGCAAAATCAGCTATGGAACTCATCAACAAAAATAAATACTTCTCAGCATACGACTCAACTTGGATATGGAAAATGGACACATATCCCAAAGTCAAAAAAATTCTCTGTAAAATTTTAAAAAATAGCTTACCGACAAAATCACGACTACAAGAAAAAGGAGTCTCGGTCCCCCGAGATGCATCTCGTGCTCTCACCCGGTGGAGGATACGAATCACTTACTCCTTCACTGTAATCATACCTTAAAGACAATTTCAAAAATTAATATGACAACTAGTCTCTATTTAAGGACAATCAACTCTGCGAACAAACACATTGGAGAAATTATTAAAGAAGTAAAACTCAAACTTTCCCCCATTGAGCTAATAGAGCTATATGTTGCCTGGTGGGGCATCTGATTCTTTAGGAACCATAGAACATTCTTAAATGACATCCCTGATAGGGATGTTATTAAAGATCTGCCTAAATATATACAAAACCTTATATCTGCCTGGAATAAAACACAGAAATGGAATCCTGATTGTATAACTTTTGATCAATGCTCCATGACGCGGAAAAAAACACATACGAGGAAACTCCAAAAACTCAAATGGAAAAAAACTCCAGATAAAGTTATTAAAATTAATGTGGATGGTTCTACCAAAGATAATGGAGCGTCTTCTATTGGCTTTATCTGTAGAAATGACCTAGCAATTCCAATTCTTATCCATGCAGAAAATTGTGGCATTTCTGAAATACCCGATAAATATATATGTTAAATGGTAAAATAATTCTATGTCTATTTAAATCATCAAAAGGCAGATTTTGGGGGGAAAATCAGAAAAGGGCAAAACCCTTGTCTTCTTCGTGAGCACTTCACAGTGGACTTCTGCCTCCTCCTACCTTCCCCTCGCGCTCAACCATTCCTTCCCGCCGGTGAGCCAGACTGCAAGTCGCTGCTGCTGCCTTCGAACCCCTGTTGAGCGAGCCGCGAGTCGCTGCTGCTGAAGACCGAGCCGTGGCTGCTACGTTGTGTTGCTGCTGACCGTGTTCGGCTGTTGCTGCTGCTGCAATTTCCGGCGACAGGAGCCAGTTCCGGCGGCGAAGATGTGGTCGACAACGAGGTAAGGCAGAGTTGCGTGGTTTAGATCTCTCGGCTGATTACCTTCTGAATTGATGGCTAAATTGAACGATTAAATATGAGCTGAACCATGGACAGATTCGTATGTATTGCAGGGCCGTGGGCATGTCATGAAATCTGTATTTGGCAGATTGTGTTGTTGGTGTGCAGATCATTGAGTAGTTGGTACGTATTTTGGGTTTGATTTGTGGGGGTTTTGGTGAAATTGGAAATTTGAGGTATGTTGGATTTAGGGGCTGATTTGGGGGTTTGTAATTAGTGGCTTGGTATGGGTTAATTAATGCAGGAATTGTTCGGATTGTTGTCGCAGGTTCGTTCCGGATTGGTTGGCGAAGTTGGTGGAATTTCTAGGGTGGTTGCCGTTAAGTTTAAGGCAAGATGATTCTTGCTCATTCTTTTACCTATCTCTTTTAAATAATTAATTTCTTATAATATTATTCTCAGTAATGATTTATGTACCTGTCCGTTAGATTGATTTAGAATTGTGGGCGTAGAATGATATGGTTGAATGTGTGGATATTGGTTTTGCTATTTGATACGGTTGAATGTGTGGATATTGGTTTTTCTATTTGATACGGTTGAATGTGTGATTATTGGTCTTGTGTTGGATATTGGTTGTGTGCTTGTATATTGATCTTGTGTTGGGTACTGATTGTTTGCTTGGTTAGTGGTTTGGTTGGCAGATATTGGTTGTGTGCTTGATTAGTGGTTTTGTGTTGAATATTGGTTGTGTACTTGATTAAATGGTTTTGTTGATGAATATTGGTTGTGTGCTTGGTTAAGTGGTGTTGTTGGTGAATATTGATTGTGTGTTAGTTAGTAGTTGCCTTGTGTTACGATTGATTGGATGTTGGTGTGGTAGTTGATTGTAGCTAGTTGTGGATGTGAATTTCTTTTGGTGTGGTTGTTAGTAGTAGCTAGTTGTGGAAAGTTGGTTATGTGGATGATGGTGAAGGTTGGTTATGTGGGTTGGTCGTGATGGTTGGTTGTGTTGGTTAATTGTTTGTTTTAGTTATAAGGGAGGACATGACTTCTTATAGCTGGGCCGGGGTGATGATCGCCTCACCCGACCACGTGAGGGTGTGACCTTACGTTGGTTCAAGGCCACAATTGGATTGTGAGTGTCCCATCGGTAGTCTATCCATGGATAGTATGGTGATTTAGGGTGATGAGCGTCTCACCCGTGTATATATTCGTATGTGATTTGGGGTGATGATCGTCTCACCCGTTTATGCTCTCGCTGAGGCGGAGGTGGATTTGGATGTGTTGGTACAATAGTGAGCTGGATAGATTTGGTTAGTGCGGGTTGTATGTTAGTAGTATATATATAATTATAGATATATGTTGGAATGATATTAATTGGCGTTAGTTGGTTGTTGTGTTAACTTCCTATGTTAAATTGTTTTGGCTTGATGAGTCTTGCTAGTTTTTCATTAGACTAACCAACCTCGGTTTATGTTTCCGCGGTTGGCTAGTGTATCGGGTCCACCAGTCAACTAGTCCTTGCAGGTTGACAGCAGCAAGGGGGTTCTTGATCACAGATTCGTCTTCACAGTTAAAGATTTAGTTTTACATCGAATTTGAAAAGGTTGTATTAACTACCTGTTGTTTTGGATATAAACTGATACACTAAACTTGATGCAAGGTTTAAATGTTGATCCAAACTGGAAACAGGGATTTTGATATTGATAAGTTTTGTATATTTGGAAGTGTTTTGGGTTTTTCCTTCTTTAAATCGCCTCGTAGACCTTCGGGCCTACGGCACTGTGACACCTCTGGTTTGGGGTGTTTCAATTTCGACTCCCCTCAAAACTAAAACTCTTGCTCTACAAAATGCGCTTCTTAAAGCCAATTAAAGACATGCAATACGACCAAATACAAATAGAAACCGATAACCTTACTATTGTGAACGTCATTAATAAAATTTGGCACTGTCCATGGGAAATCGAGATTCTTATCTCCGATATCCAATGTTTATTACATTCTTTCCAGATAGTGCAGATTTCCCATATCTTTCGAGAATTGAACTCGGTGACTGATCACATTGCAAAACTTGGCCACAACTTTTCTCCGAACGATATCATGAACAACTCAGAGCTCAAGGCTCTCATCTGAAAGGATGTTATAGGCTGAGTGTCAATCTTTCTTGACATTAGTCTAATTCTTACCTTATCAAAAAAAAAAGTTCGGATTAACTTAGAATCCATTTAGACTATATACAATAATGCATTATTTGACATTATAATATTAAAAATGGTATTAAATCTATATGATAGGGTTTAAATAAAGTATATGGTTCATTGCTATACGATTAGAATTGAGTGGATATCCTTAACGAGAAGGAATGTAAAAAATTAAAAACGTTTTTTTCGCGTGGTACCCCTGAGGTAAGACGAAATTCGCGAGGTACCCCAAAGTTATACCTATTTTGTGCGGTACCCCCGAGTTTTTTTTTCCGCCAAATGCCCATCTATTTATTTTTTAATTAAAAAACCCAAAAAAAACTAAAAAATAGAAAACAAAACAAAAAATCATGGCCGGTACTGAGAGGCCATCATGCCATGGAATCGACGATTGCCTGGCAATGGAGGTCAACCTCTCCAATATCCTCCCAGTCTTAACCTCAGTAGCCCAAACTCGACCGATTCTTCAACTTCCAATCGGCGGCGGAAACGATAGAGGAGCTTGGGCGGTGGCGGCGAGGGCTTGGGCGGTGGAGGCGAGGGCTTGGGCGGGGCGGCGGTGGATTCTCCGGCCAGAACCCGAGGTTGGCTGGTGATGCGATCCTACCCACCATGATTGCCACAGAGGAAGAGGAAGCTATGAGCATTCGCTCAGAAGGGCCAATAACAAGATCGCGTGCCAAAGCCATCGCCAACGCGACACAATCATTAATTGTACGCGTCGTCGCGAGCCAAGGGACGCAAAAGACCGCATTCTCCCTCAATCGCCTCCAACCAAATCCAGAGAACGCGTTCTCTGTCAAGATACTCGCCACCATCAGTTGAACGCGATCTTTGAATTGTTTTGTCATTTCTGAAACATTATTATTTTAGTTATTTTCTTTTGGGGCGTGTGTTCCACGCGTGTCGCGTGGGCTAGCCCATTAAGCGAGACTCGGCCCATCTGAGTCCCGCTATCTCTTATAAAAGGTTAACTCGACCTTCTGTACTAGGTTACGTTCATTTTTAATCAAAGCCTGAGTATCGAGAGCTAATTGCCTCCTCCCCTTTGATCGAACGTCAAACCCTAATCTTCCTCCTCATCTCCATTCCTCCACCGTCGATGCTACAACCAATCACTCGATCAACTCGAGTCTATCCCCTCCGCTGCCGACGCTACGGCCTCCACTCAATCTCCATCGAGTCTACCCCCTCCGCTGCCGACGCTACGGCTTCACTCGCCTCTCGAGCCAACACCATCATCGCGCTCGCTTACTCACGCGAGACAACAACCCCGCGTTCCACCCATTCAATCTCAAAATCAACATGCGTGACTCACCACCAAGATCTCGATCCGGCATCCACAGGCAGGAACGCATCAACTGGCATCAGAGCCTTTGATCTTGTAAGTCGCTTGTCAAGTTCAATTGTTCACGAATTTTTTTCTTCCCCATCATACTTGCTTCCGCCATTGTTACTCGAAATTTTTTCCTCAAACACATGCTTGTCCATTCGGTGTTCCAAGAGAATCTCTTGCCGAGTTAATTGCTTGATCCCCTAGCGAAAATTGTGTGATTTGTTTTGCATGAAATCTGCGTAATTAATTGATTGATTTTCTTAATTAATTGCTTAAATTTCGCATGCCATAAATGCCATATCTTCTTGTTGATTGACCATCATAAATCTGAATCAATCTTCTCTCTCCTATCACGCGATTTTTGTGATTTCTTTCCTTAGTTACCAAGCCGTTTTATTTTCCATTTTAAGTGTGTCAATCTTATCCGATATCAATCAAAAGTCAAAGACTAAGATTCGGATTTGAAATTCAAATTTCAAAAGTCAAGTCGAATTAAAAAAGAAAAGAAAAAAAGACGTGACTTATTTAAAAAAAAGAAGCAAAGCCAAAATAAGGCAACTTTCTTCCACCTTCGGCTTGGCTCATCTCCTCTACCCTTCCACCGTCTAGGTTAACACCTTGAAGGTTGGTTCTTGTGTGTTTATGTAAGAGGTTAAGACTTTAATCAATTGGTTTCGTTTGGTTCTGTGCTTGCATATCACACTTGTTTTGTGTTTTGCCTAAGCCGCCCTCACGGCCAAAAAGACCGCGCCTTCCTACGTGAACACTTGTGTCTTGATACGTGCTTGCTTGTTCTTTGGTTGTGTTGTCTTTTGTTCATTTTTACTTGGATGTCTGGTCACATTGTGATAGGAAACATGATGGCCCCTATTCATCCAAGTGGAGACGACAGTGGTGCCAACGAGAACGCGCCAAATCCAACCTTGGTGCCACAACCAGACCAACAGAATGAAGATCCCATTCTGGATCTCTCAGCGGAGCAACGCGAGATACAAGGACTTAGGCGCCAAGTTGCCCAATTGCAGGCCATGCAACGCGCTACACCGGCCCAACCCACACCAACTTTGATGGTCCCTATGGACACCTTGGGCGCGCTGCATCACACTGAAGCCGTGCCAAGTCAACAACGCGTGGACAAGGGCAAAGGGTTGATGTCGTCCACCTCAAACTTGCAACCGCGACTTCACACAATCCAATCAGTGATCGAAAGCCGTCAAGGCTATGTGTCACATCGTGAACGCTACGCACCGCGAGCAACACCTATCGGCTACGACAGCGGCTCCGACCGCGATGCGGATTCCCCTGGTGAGTACTCTGAACCCTTTGACTTCAATGACAGGTATGAAGCCAGAGGAACAAGACGCCGCCGCGAGACTGCTTTAACACCTCTTGCCGGCCGCGCACGAAGAGACGAACGCGACTCAGGTCTGCCGCGTCGATCCTATCGCGCCCCAGGCGTTGAGCCGCGTCAGCGTCGCCATGATCACACTCCAGTTCCATTCGACGTCAATGACCACATTGGCCATCAAAGCGCACACACTCCGTGTTATGGCTCCGATGGCTATGGATCGACGACGCCGACTGTCCATGATGACTTCCATGAGTTCGATGACGAGGAGATGGAGGAAGCAGGGCTCATCAATCCAGGCTCCTTCCATCCTCCCCTTGGTGATCCCATTGAACTCCAAGATAGGCCAGCGGACTGGATTCCACCTACACTCCTGCCAGTAGGACAACAGCATCGCGTTCCCGGCGACAATACGCATGCCACTCGTGGCCAACACCACGAGGACATGGCGTGTGACTTTCGTTGCCAACACAATGCCCCTGTTCAACGACGACAAGGATGCGTTGAGTATGACGCGCAACCTAGGGACTTCGTCGCTGAAGATGTCCAGGCTCGCCAAGGTCACCGTCCTCATCGCCATCTAGAAGCTGCCCCATGTACTTATGTGCCACCACCTGCTTAACACACACCAAGGCTTAGCCGCCATGAGGTAAAAGTTAAAATTGAGCATTTTTTTGGCGAATATGATCCCGCTGTGTTTCTTGAGTGGGTGCAGGCTACAGAGTATACTTTGCGATATTGTCACGTCCCCACAGAGGAGCATGTTGACGCGGCAACGCTACATTTCAGAGGTGTTGCACGCGTTTGGTACCACAGGTTCATGGACGATCGCGTTCATCGACACCTTGCTCCCATCATGGAGTGGCACCAACTCGTGTATGTCATGACACAAGAGTATGTGCCAGTGGACTACAGAAATCAAATGCGAATGGAGATCGCAATGGCGCATCAAGGCTCTAAAACACCTCTGGAGTTCTTCTCTCAGTTGGAGCACATGTACTACAAAGCCAGCATCAGTGTCGCCCCATCCACACTGCGAACGAAATTTCTGAGTGGCTTGAATGTGTCCATCCGTGACCAACTCGAGATATTGCCAATCAAGGATCTGAATACCTTGACTTACACCATGATGCAAATACACAACCAACAAACGCGTCGCCGGCAATCCTCTTGGCAAACCTCAAGTCAACGAAGGTATGACTCTAACTTTGGTCAATCCCCTACTACTAATGTGCGCGGTCCACCTACAGGAACCACCGCATCAAATCAAAGCCGACAGGGGAAGATCGCGACATCTCCCACCAATGCTTCTAGCACGCCGCCAACAAAGGGCTCAGCACCAGCTACTGAGCACGCGTGTGACTTGGAGTGTTTCAAGTGTGGAGGACGAGGGCACTACAAGAGAGATTGCCCAAACAACAAGAAAGTCCTTTTCTCCAGCATCGCCGCCGGATATGAGTCTTATGAGGAGGAGGACACGGCCCTTGAGACGATCGAGGAGGGATTTGAATATGACAACGAGGCGGCTTACACTTGTGAAGCCACCACGCTACATGAAGGCACACCTCTGAGCCTTGTCACGCGCCGTCTCCACACTGTCAAGGAAGCAACCCTTATGGACCAATGCGAGAATCTCTTCCACACGCGTTGCTTGGTCAAGACCGCGTTCTTGAGTGTCATCATCGATGGAGGCAGCTGCTGCAATATCATCAATGAAAAGGTGGTCAACCACTTCAACCTGCCAACCACTCCTCACCCACAACCATATGGGCTACAATGGATTTCATCGAGTTCTGGTAACACTATAACTCATCAATGCCTTATTTCTTTCTCCATTGGCCAGTATTCAGATTCAGTCCTTTGTGATGTCATTGCAATGGACGCCATACATCTTTTGTTGGGGCGCCCATGGCAATTCGACAAGCGCGTTCTTCACGATGGTTATTTAAACACTTATGTGTTTACTTACCACGGGAAACGCGTCATGCTCTTACCAATGTCTCCTCATGAGATTTTACAGAATCAGGTTGAGCGTGATCGACAAAAGGCTTTGGAAGCAGACAAGACCGCGTCCCATCCGACGCGTTCCAAACCAGATATTGGGGGTTCTCCCAACACCCCATGCACAAGTACCAGAGGACCGCGTTCTTTCAAAGATCTCAAAGGTGTTTCCAACAACAAAGAGCCCAATGAGAGAACGCGTAGTAAGGATGGTTCAACGGCCGCGTTAAAAGGCACCTGTGAGCACAGATTGCTTCTTGCCCACCCAAGCGACCTCACTGCTACTTTGAGCGGCAAGGCACCATGTTTCCTATTGGTGCCCACGCGTTGCATCCCAGAGAGCCCCATCACGTAAGCTTTGCCCAGCGCCATCGCCGCGTTTCTCGCTGAGTTCAAAGATATCTTCCCAGAGGAGCTTCCCTAAGGTCTTCCCCCATTATGAGGCATTGAACACCAAATTGATTTGGTGCCTGGTGCCTCTCTACCAAATCGCGCTGCTTATCGCGTTGGACCCGAAGAAACAAAGGAGTTACAACACCAAGTGCAAGAACTTCTGGATCGCGGCTACGTAAGGGAATCTCTAAGCCCTTGTGCGGTCCCCGTGATCCTAGTGCCAAAAAAAGATGGCTCATAGCGCATGTGTGTCGACTGCCGCGCCATCAATCAGATCACAGTGAAGTATAGGCACCCCATCCCGCGTCTCGACGACATGTTAGATGAGCTCCATGGCGCGATCCACTTCACCAAAATTGACTTGAAGAGCGGATATCACCAAATTCGCATGAAAGAGGGTGATGAATGGAAGACCGCGTTCAAGACCAAATATGGGCTTTATGAATGGCTAGTCATGCCGTTTGGTCTCACCAACGCGCCAAGCACGTTCATGAGGCTCATGAACCATGTGTTGAGGGAATTTCTGGGGAAATTTGTTGTAGTGTACTTTGGTGATATTCTGGTGTATTCTCGTAGTCTAGAAGAACATGTAAAGCACCTTAGGCTTGTGTTAGAATGCTTGAGACGCGAACACTTGTATGCCAACCTTGGCAAGTGTCGTTTTGCATCCGACACTACCAACTTCCTGGGCTATGTGGTCTCCAAAGATGGGCTCCGCGTAGATGAAGACAAGGTGAAGGCCATCAGAGATTGGCCAACGCCTACAACTCCAATAATGGTTAGAAGCTTCCTTGGCTTGACAAGCTTCTACAGGCGATTTGTTCGCAACTTCAGTTCCATCGCCACGCCTCTCCATGAGCTCACAAAAAAGGCGCCGCGGTGAATTGGAAGGAGACCCACAATCACGTGCTCAACACGTTGAAAGAAGCCTTGTGCAATGCGCCACTGCTACAACTACCTGACTTCACCAAGCACTTTGAAGTGGAATGTGACGCGTCAAATGTGGGGATTGGTGGAGTCCTACACCAGGAGAAGAATCCCATCGCGTTCTTCAGCGAGAAGCTCACAGGGGCAACTTTGAATTACCCCACCTACGACAAGGAGCTCTATGCTCTTGTCCGCGTGCTCAAGACATGGCAACACTATCTTTGGCCATGCGAGTTCGTGATCCACTCAGACCACGCGGCCATCAGCTATCTGAAGAGTCAGGCCCACCTCAGCCGACGCCATGCTCGTTGGGTAGAATTCATGGAGACGTTTCCCTATGTCGTTATGCATAAGAAAGGTAAGGAGAATGTGGTCGATGACGCCCTTTCTCGCAGGTATGTTCTCCTTACTCATCTTCAATCTAAACTTCTTGGCTTCGCGTTGATTAAGGATTTATACTGCATTGATCCATTTTTTAAGCCAATTGTAGACCACTGCCTTAGGGACCGCGAGTTTGAAACCTACTTCTTACATGAGGGGTACGTTTACAAAGTCGGGTGCATGTGCATTCCTAGCTCACCCATTAGGAAACTCCTCATCCAAGAAGCCCATGAAGGACGCAGTCATTTTGGGGTTACCAAGACACTAGCAGCTCTTCGCGAACACTTCTTTTGGCCGCGCATGACCACACAGGTGACGCAATATTGCACAAGTTGTGTCACGTGTCAACGCGCAAAGTCTAGTTCCCATCCCTATGGCCTCTACACGCCATTGCCCATTCCATTAGGCTCTTGGGAAGATTTGTCTATAGACTTCATCACATGTTTGCATCTCTCTCGTAGGGGTAAGGACTCCATCTTTGTTGTTGTGGACAAGTTTTCAAAAATGGCACATTTCATCGCGTGCAAGACCACACACACTGCTAGTGAAATCGCCGCGTTGTTCTTTGACAACGTGGTCCGTTTACATGGGATCCCTAGGTCTGTTATGAGTGATTGCGATACCAAATTCTTAGGCCTTTTCTGGAGAACACTTTGGGGAAAGTTGGGTACCAAACTTTTGTTTTCTACTAGCTACCACCCACAAACAGATGGCCAAACAGAGGTGACCAATCGAACCCTAGGAGCCCTCCTTAGGACCATGCTCAAATCCAACCCCAAGCATTGGGAAGACTTACTTGCAATTGTTGAGTTTTCTTACAACAAGTCCAGGCACTCCGCGACAAAGCTCACCCCGTTCGAGGTGGTCTATGGACGAAACCCATTGACTCCACTCGACATGCTGCCGCGGCCTCTGAAGGACAATGAGCACACTAGCGCGGCCAATCGCGCCGCGATGATCCAGGATCTGCATCAGCGAACGCGGGAGCAACTGGAGCGTCGCGCTGATCAATATGCCACACAACACAAACGTGGGCGCCGCTGCGTTATATTTGCCCCAGGAGACTTGGTGTGGGTGCATCTTCGCAAAGGCCGTTTTCCAGCTAAGCGCAAATCAAAGCTGGCCCAACGCGGTGATGGCCCTTTCCGTGTTGTGAAGGCCATTGGCGACAACGCCTACAAAATCGAGCTTCCACCAGACTACGGTGTCCACGCGACCTTCAACGTCGCAGACTTGGAACCATATGTGGCGCCAGAGTTCGATGATGGTGAAGCGGGGACGCTTCACAGCCAAGTGGGGGAGGGTGATGCGATCCTACCCACCATGACTGCCACAGAGGAAGAGGAAGCTATGAGCATTCGCTCAGAAGGGCCAATAACAAGATCGCGTGCCAAAGCCATCGCCAATGCGACACAATCATTAATTGTGCGCGTCGTCGCGAGCCAAGGGACGCAAGAGACCGCGTTCTCCCTCAATCGCCTCCAACCAAATCCAGAGAACGCATTCTCTGTCAAGATACTCGCCACCATCAGTTGAACGCGATCTTTGAATTGTTTTGTAATTTCTGAAATATTATTATTTTAGTTATTTTCTTTTGGGGCGTGTGTTCCACGCGTGTCGCGTGGGCTAGCCCATTAAGTGAGACTCGACCCATCCGAGTCCCGCTATCTCTTATAAAAGGTTAACTCGACCTTCTGTACTAGATTACGTTCATTTTTAATTAAAGCCAGAGTATCGAGAGCTAATTGCCTCCTCCCCTTTGATCGAACGTCAAACCCTAATCTTCCTCCTCATCTCTATTCCTCCGCCGCTGACGCTACGGCCAATCACTCGATCTACTCGAGTCTATCCCCTCCGCTGCCGACGCTACGGCCTCCACTCGATCTCCATCGAGTCTACCCCCTCCGCTGCCGACGCTACGGCTTCGCTCGCCTCTCGAGCCAACACCATCATTGCGCTCGCTTAATCACGCGAGACAACAACCCCGCGTTCCATCCATTCAATCTCAGAATCAACACGCGCAACTCACCACCAAGATCTCGATCCGACATCCACAAGCAGGAACGCATCAGCTGGTTCTTTTGAATCGAGTCTAAGATACAAGCGATCGTTCCCTGAGTCTGATTTCCCCATTGCAGACTGCCGTTTCCGTATCCGTTGAACATCCAAGTGTCTCCGTACCACTTCTTCTCCTCCAGTGGGAGCGCGAAGAATCGTTGGGAAACTTCCAGATGCTCCGGCTCCGTTCCATGGTTCACAACCTACGAACATTCTCCAGTTTCGGTGATTTTTGCGGAGATACAAAGATCAAGAGAGGAAGAAGTGAGTCACCTGGAATCATCCCCAGGTGGAGAGAGCAAATCGAAGCTTTCCAAGCTCGTCTTCAGTCGATAGGCGAGAGAAATCGATCAGCAGATCATTGGCGATTGCTTCTTCTGCCGGTGGCGGTGAGATTTGTGGGAAGCCCATGCCGAGGGCTTGGGCGGCGAGATCTGGCTATTTTTTTTGGGTTTTTTTTTATTTTTTTTAATTAAAAAATTAATAGATGGACATTTGGCGGGAAAAAAAAACTCGAGGATACCGCGCAAAATAAGTAAAACTTTGGGATATCTCACGAATTTCGTCTTACTTCAGGGGTACCTGGCGAAAAAACCGAATTAAAAATGTAGTAAGTTTTAGTTAACAAGTCATGTCCAACCGTAGGCTTCAATTCTTGGAGCTTTCTTGCTATGCCTTTTACGCGCGCTCAATGGCCGGCCTCACTAACTCCACATCATGCATTCATACTATTTGTTTTTATTTATCTTCCACTTTGGGGTATTTTATAGCCACGTGATTAGGTTTCAACAGATTTTAATTACCTGGCTTGTGTTACAAATTTGATCTCTAATTCGCCGCCTTTTACCCCATTGTTTTATACTTTTATATACTTCCATAGAAAAGAGTATATTTATAACTAGACCATAATAACAGAAAAAAAATCAGATCTGAACCTATGATCTCATAAATATAATTGTAAGTTGAGTTAGACTCCATTATATTTGCGTATACTTACCAGAAAAAAAATCAGATCTGAACCTATGATCTTCTCCTCCTTTACAGCCTCGCTTCAGAGGGAGGCTGTGAAGGAGGAGAAGATCATCTCGGAGGCCATGGCGGAGCACCAGGAGGCGTTAGCGGGATCGTCCATGGTGGAGCTGTCAGGCGCCATGGCCGATTTTATGAGGAGCTGCGAGTCGTGTTCAATCGGAGGACGGGAATCGCTGAAGGACCGGGTCGACTCGGTGATTGCGGTCAAGGAGGATGGCTTACGGGAGATTTTACAGAGAACGGATGATCTACGACTGAGAATGCTCCGGAACTTGGTTGAATTATTGACCCTGATCCAGTCCGTCCATTTCTTAATTGCCGCTGATGAGCTCCACATCAGCGTTCAGGATGAGTTGGGTAAATGACCCATGTGCGACGTTTTTATTAAGAAACTAACCCCCTAGGAAACTAACCCCCTCCCCCTAAACCCTATACCCTAAACCCTAAATCCCCAAAAGCAATATTTTAGAGAGAAAAAAACCAAGAAGAGGGAGGGAAAAAATAATAAAATAAGCTAGTAGGGGGGAAAATATATAAAGGGTCTGTTCGGTTCGCAGAGACTGAATTGAACTGAAACTGTACTGAGTATTAAACTGAACTGAAACAGTAGGGTAAAATTTAAGCTGGCGAGAATTAGACTGAAAACTGAACTGAAATAGATGACTGAATACAATAAAATGCGTTCGATTTGTCCCGACTTAACCAAACTCAAAAAATCATTAAAATTTCCAAATTACCCCCAAATTAAAATCTAAGTTTTGCCTCGTCCCTGCTTCCTCTTCCCTCCATTAATCATCTGCTAGGGTTACCGTCTCCCTCCAGTCCGATCATCTGGGAGGTAGTTGCTTGTTGTTGCATATCAGAGGACGAGCACGACGCCGACTCTGTCACCGATGTCTCTTGCTCCGAGATCATGATCTTCTTGAGCGACAACCGGATCGAAACCGGCTCCAGTGATTTTGCATCAGGATTCCCCCCCCCCCCCCCAAAAATCGGCGCCTGCGAAGGAATCGAGAAAAGTTTGTCGTTAAAGTCAAATTCGTTGCGCCAATCGGTGTCGGCGAAGACCAGATTGGTGTTGAAGATAGGGAATAGAGGCCTGATCTGGCCGTCGTTGAAGATCTCATCAGCAGAAACCGGCGAGAAGTCCTCTCCCCGGCCGGGAACAGGAAACTCGAAGCTGAGGAGGACGCCGGAGAAGAAGGGGGACTCCGGAGAAGAAGGAGATAGATGATGATGGAGCCAAAAGATGAACAACGAGAAAGAGAAAGGGAACGATCTGAAGAAATGAAGTAGGGGCATCGGGTTGTAAATTGTGTTGCTTTGATGTTTTTTTAAGTTCAGTCACCAATATTCAAAAAAGTCAGGGATGATAGCTTAATTTTTTGGGGTAAGTTAAGTCAATTTAAGTCGACTTAAATTTTTGGCGAACCGAACGGGTTTTGTAAGTAAGTTAAGTCATTCTGACTTAAATTTTTTATTAAGTTTAGTTAAATTACTTTAAGTCGACTTATGTGGCGAACCGAACGGACCCAAAAACTAGTAGGGGGTAGTTTTGTTAATTGAAAACTCTTAAAGGGCCAATGGGCCCAAAACCCTCTAGCGTTCATGATTGGGGCAAGCAGAGGGATGCAGTAGCCCAGGCCCAATGACAAGTCCATTATGAGGCCCAATAACATACCCACTTCCAATGACAGTGACATCGAACTTCAGTTAGCTTCAAACATGTTTTCTTTTTGTCTTGATCGCGTGCTCTACGTCGGTACGTCCTGACTGAGATAGTTCTTGGCTTGACATGTGTAATGGATAGTTTTTTTTTAGTTCTATTTCAAAAAACAAATAAATAGCTCTTTAAGAAGAATTTGTTTCTTAAACATTTAAATTAAGATATGCTTGCGACGCATTCGTTGGCCGAGTTGGGTAAACGACCTATGTGCGACGTTTTTATTAAGAAACTATCCCCCTAGGAAACTAACCCCCTCCCCCAAGTTTTTATATTATTATAATAAAAAAATAATCCTATGTGCGACTTCTTCTTCTCCACGGCACCGCACGCCAGGGCCAGGAGGTTGCCGCCGATCGACGCTCGCCACCGATCGACGCTCGCCACCGCACGCCAGCGACTACAGGTGGGCTGGTTTTTCTTTTTTTCGTCGGGAAATTGAATGAAATTCGTGGACGAGTTTGAGACGAAAGTGTCATCGAAAATCTTGTTCTACTCGCCGGGAAATCTACTGAAAGCTCTCGCCGGTAATAGTGTCATTACTCGAACAAGTAATTTTCTAACAAACCCCTTATTGCAGCTGTGATTTTATTATTGAAATAGTGTCATTAGTGTTTTCCAATAAGTGTCATCAGAACGATTTTGAGCATAATCGAGAAATAGGGTCATTGATTAACAAATCTGATTATGAAATATGGAATGTCATTAGATTTTTCTGAGTGTCACTGATTTTGAATGACACTTTTTTGGTTGTTGTGTTTATAGTGTAAAAAAATGTCATTAGATTGATTATATGCACAATCTAGAAACAGTTTCTTTGTTTAACAAATTTGAATATGAAATAAGGGATGAAACAAGTGAGAAAACAAGAATGTCATTGGAATTTTCTTGAGGGCTGAATTTCTAATGACACTTTTTTGGATGTTGTGTTTACGGTGTTGAAAAAGTGTCATTGAATTGATTATGTGCATAATCCATAAATACTGTCATTGATTATAAAATTTGAATATGAAATAAGGGATAAAAAAAGTGAGAAAAGAAAAATGTCATTAGATTTTTCTGTGTTTCTGGATTTACAATGACACTTTTTCAGGATGTGGTGTTGACAGTGTTGAAATAGTGCCATTGGATTCATTAATCTTATCTGCATATCTGGAATTGTAGTGACACTTTGAAATTCTATAATTTACAAAAGTGTCATTACAATTATCCGCATTTATGGATTTGTAGTGACACTTTTAAAATCACATGTAAAAAAGTGTCATTAGAATCATTCTGTGCATAATTGAAATAGTTTCATTGGAAATCAAATTGGCATAGATCAATAAGGTTTATAATAAGAGTTTTTAGGATAGTGAAAATATTGTCATTAAAGCTGTTGTGTTTGAATTAATAAAAGTGTTATTAAGACAGTTTTGTGGATTTGATATTATACAGATGCATATGAGAATTCTAACAGTGTTCTTTAGAGGGGAATGGAAAGTAGAAGAGGGATGTTGTGCTTATATTGGAGATGCCATATCCAAAGCTTTTATGGTTAATGACAGTTTGCAGTTTGAAGATCTTAAAAAAATGATTATAGACAGGTTTAAGATAAAATCAACTTCATCTGACCTTGTCTTAGGTCATTTGCATCCTTTCCAGCAGCTAACAAGTCCATATTTAGTTGATACAAATGAGGATTATAGTTTGTTTGTTAGTATTAATGAGTGCCCACAAGTATCATGGACATTGCCATTGTATGTGTCGTCAACTGGGTCGTCTACTAATTTGTTGACAAGCGGTGAAATCCAAAACACGTTGACAGTTACACATCCAAACACGTTGACAGTTGAAAAGAATAGCATGGTGACGGTTAAATCCCCAAACATGGTGGCGCTTGTTGAAAAGAATAGCATGGTGGCAATTAAACCTACAAACAAGTGGCGCTTGTTGAAAAGAATAGCATGCAGATGGTGGATGCTCAAGAGGATTTGCCTTTGGATTTTAATGTTCATTGTGACAACAGAGTGTCATTGGAGATAGGGCAATCTTCCAAGGTAAATGATCATGCTCTGCCAACAGGAAATGATTTTCTGCATGTAGGGCAGATGTTTAAGACAAAAGAAGATTTGAAAACTGCCATAAAAAAATGGCGATGTGTGAGAACTTTGGATACAAACTTTATAAGTCAAGTGCAGAACTATATAAGGTGTTATGTGTGGATACCGACTGCAAATGGAGAATACGAGCTGCAAAATTGAAGGGTTTTGAATACTTTGAGATAAGGAAACTCAGTGATGAACATTCTTGCTCGTTTGATTCAAGATGTGCAAAATACTCTAAACCTACATATAAAATTGTTGCTCAGCAGATAAAGACAAGGTAAGATATCTTGTAATGACAGTATATAATTGAATATGTTATTGCTTTAGATTCCATAAGAAATTAACGTGTTTGTTCTTGTAAAATATAGGTTCATAGGTGTTAAGAAAGGACCGAATGCTGGCATGATTCGGAATGCTATGAGGGAGGAGTGGTATCAGGATGTCAGCTACTGGAAAGCTTGGAAAGCGTAGGAATGGGCACAAAACTTGATAAGAGGTACACCGGAAGCAAACTATGCAATGATACCTTCATATTGCTATATGTTAAAGAGTGTCAACCCCACATATACGTGCTTTGAGACTGATGATGAAAACCAGTTCAAGTACGTATTCATTTCAATCGGAGCATCAATTAGAGGTTTTACTGCAATGAGAAAGGTACACTTCTAACGTTTATTATCATTAGCAAACAGTGTCATTAAAACACTACAAAAAGTGTCATTAGCATGTAAGAAATGTTAATATTCTAAAAGTGTCATTATTTCAAGTATGCTAAAATGATAGTGTCATTAGCATCTTAAACAGTTCATCATTGATGTCTAAAAGTGTCATTAATGTTTCTCTTCTGCATTGAAAATAAGTGTCATTATCCAAAGTCAAAGTGTCATTGATGTT
This sequence comes from Rheum nobile, assembly GCA_027886185.1. Classification (NCBI taxonomy): domain Eukaryota; kingdom Viridiplantae; phylum Streptophyta; class Magnoliopsida; order Caryophyllales; family Polygonaceae; genus Rheum; species Rheum nobile. The sequence goes on along the minus strand of WOAB01000500.1, from coordinate 1,070,022 downwards.
TGTCTCTTAAACTGTCATTAATGTTTATGTTCTATTTTTTTTTTTGGTAGGTGATCATGGTGGATGGTACATTTCTTCATGCGAAGTTTGAGGGTAATCTAACGATAGCAACAATGCAGGATGCAAACAACCAGATCTATCCTCTTGGATATGCCGTAGTTGACTCAGAAAATGACAAATCATGGACTTGGGTTTTCCAACAACTGCATATTGTCATCCAATCGTCAGCTGATTTAGTGATTATCTCTGATCGGCATTTTAGCATTGCAAAAGTTGTAGAGACAGTGTATAATTCAGCAAAGCATGTGGTTTACATGCGACACCTAAAATCGAACATGAAAACAAGGTTCAAGGAAAAAGGTGTGCTTGGATTGTTCTCGAATGTAGCTAATGCCTATACAATCATTGAGTTTGAGCAATGGTTTAAGCAAATATGTGCAATCAACCCAGAAATTGGGGAGTACCTCACTATTACAAATTTCCAGAAGTGGGCTCGAGCTCACTGTCGAGGTGACAGATACAATATAATGACAACAAACAACTCAGAAAGCATAAACTCAAGTATATATTGGAATACTTCTAGAATTTTCTGAGTTTCTGGCATTTTAATGACACTTTTTCTGGATATGTTTAAAGTGTTGAAAAAGTGTCATTAGAATGATTATGTACATTATCAAGAAATAGTGTCATTGTTTAACAGATTTGAATATGAAATAAGGGATGAAAAAGTGAGAAAACAAGAATGTCATTAGAATTTATGTCTTTCTGGATTTGGAATGACACTTTTTTCTGGTTGTATTTACAGTGTTGAAAAAGTGTCATTAGATTGATTATGTGCATAATCCAAAAATAGTGTCATTGATTAACAAATTTGAATATGAAATAAGGGATTTAAAAGGTGAGAAAACAAGAATGTCATTAGAATTTTCTGAGTTTCTAAATTTCTAATGACACTTTTTCTGGATGTTGTGTTTACAGTGTTGAGGGACGCTAGATCGTACCAAATAGTTGCTCTATTGGATTACATTAGAGCTTTGCTTTCAAGTTGGTTTAACAAGCGTCGGGAACTTACAATATGCCACAATAAAGAATTACCACCACATGTGAAGGAAGTTGTAGAGGCAAGATATAAGGAGTCTAAAAGATATGAAGCAAAGCAACTAAATAGAGTTCAGTTTGAGGTATCTGGTGGGAGCTTCACTGGAGTTGTTGATTTGTCTAGAAGAACGTGCAACTGTAGGGTTTTTGACTTGGATAAAATACCATGTTCACATGCCATGATTTCCATTCAAAAGGTTAATTGTAGGATTACTGAATTTATAAGTTCCTACTATCAGTTTGAGAGTTGGCAGATGACGTACAAGGAAACTGTATATCCGATGACGTACAATGGACTATTCGTGAGTGTATTAGCAACATAGTAATTCTCCCACCATATTATACAAAGAAGGTTGGAAGGCGAAGAAAGCGAAGGCTACCCTCAGAAGGAGAATTTAGGAAAACAATCATCAAGAAATCAAGAAAGAAGACGATCAAGTGTGGATTATGTGGGATAGCTGGACATAACAAGAAGACATGCATGAACAGAGCATCAAGCAACAATGGAGCAACATCAAGCAACAACGGAAGTTTTATGCAAATGGATTAAGGAAAATAGTCGTTTTGTTTAATCATTATAAAAAAGTAACATTAATATAGAAAAGTGCCATTAAAACAATTTTAAGGATTTCTCTTGATAATGACAAATTTATGTATTTATGGGAAAGTGTCATTAGAATCAGTTTGGCAATGCACAAAATAGTGTCATTAAAAGTTTCATTAATACAAAGTGTCATTAAAGTCACTGATATGAAGTGTCATTAGCAAGTGAAAGTGTTATTTAAATTACCAGGGGCAAAAAAGTGTCATGAAATTTAAAGTGTCATTAAAATGTGAGAGTGTCATTACAATTACCAGACACAAAAAAAGTGTCTAAAACACTCTAAAATGTCATTACACTGTAATTCTTGTCTTAATACTTCTAAAAAGTCACTAAAAAGTGTCACTGATACGAAGTGTCATTAGTATGTGAGAGTGTCATTAAAATTACTAGAGACAAAAAAGTGTCATTAAAACACTCTGAAATGTCATTATAATGTAATTCTTGTCTCAATACTTGTAAAATGTCATTACACTGTAATTCTTGTCTTATTACCATTACAAACTAAAAAGTCATCTAAAATTACAGGTCAAACTATCATCCTAATTGTAAAACGTCATCACTATTTTTCTGGTAAAGCTTCCCATGTCCAAGTATGCTTGAACAGGTCAATCGCCATCTTCTCCCGATGTGCTCTCATATGTTCGCCATCTAAATCATCCAAACTTGATCTGAAAACCAATGCTTCAATATACTTGATAGTATAAATTCCACAATTGCCACTGTAAGATAAAAACAAATAGGAAAATGAGTGTTATAAATTGTAATCTAATAATCTGGCATTAACTAATACAGTGGGGTGGGGAAGTGATTTACCTTGCTCTGTGTACCGGGAGAGATAGATCTATATACCAGGTAAAGTATTGTTCAAATGTTCCAAGGTGAGTGAATCGCCCAGAAGAACTCAACAAATGAGGAAGGAAATCCAGAAGAGGTTGAAGAAAAGCTTCAAGTTCTTTATCTTTGTACAAATGAGGAGCACAATCCAATACTTTGACTTCAAATTTAGGCAAGTTGATCTCTAATCCAATCCAATGATTATCTTCTAGATTAAATGGTATATATACCTTTGTCACACCATAGTACCAAGATTTCCCAAAATGTTGGGGAAAGGAACCATCGAAATACAAATTGAACGACTGTGGGATCTTATCTACACCAGATTTGTACCTTTCTACTTGTTCGGGAGCAAACTTCTTGTACCAAAGCCAATCCAGAATGACACTTTCCTTGTAAAAATCAGGATTGCCATGAATATGCTTGCGGAAGAGAAAAAGAACCTCACTAATATGTTGAAAAACAAAGATCATATAAACACATCATTAAAGGAAAGTGTCATTGAATGCAAACAGAAAATGAAAAAAAAATATTAATACCAAAGAGTGTCATTACAACAAAGTGTCATTACAACAAAGTGTCATTACCAAAAATTGTCATTGCAACAAAGTGTCATTAAAACATTTCATCAGTATCCAGCAACATGTGTTCTTGTTCAATTGCCACAAAGTGTCATTAAAACATGTGTTCTTGTTCAATTGCCACAAAGTGTCATTAGCAAAAAGTGCCATTGAAATAAAGTGTCATTAAAAGTTCATCAGTAATTGAATCTAAAGTGTCACTGAAGTTTGAAAAAGTGTCATTGAATATGAAGTGTCATTAGAAAACAAACAACTATAACAAAACTTACCTCATCCCGTATCCACCATCCATTTTTCACAAGCCTCTCCCAGAAATCAGCCTTATGACCCACATCATGTCCACACCATGTATCTTCTGGATTCTCACTATGATAAAAAAAGAGAAAGTTGTTAGTCAAATATTTTAATGAGCAGCTTTATGTCATAATCCTAATGATATTTAGTAGAGAACAGTTTACTTACTTATTTTTATACCAGTCATGGAGTTCTTTACGAGTCGTATTATCATAGTAGGAGTAACGCGGTCTCCTTGGAAGCGGTACATACTTGCGCTTCTTGGCCTTCTTTTTCTTTTCAGTGGTAAATGGAGTGACCACATTGCGACTTTCTTTTACAACTCTGGTGGACTTCCTTACAATAGGAGAATTTGGCAGATCACTCTCATCCAATGACTCCTCATTTTTCTCTTCTTGCTTCCCATCATTTCCTCTTCTTTGACATTATTTTTCAGATCATTCTCTTATTTTCCCTCATTCTGCAGATCAGTCTCCTTAACTGACTCCTCATTTTTCTCTTCTTCCTTCCTATCATTTCCAAACAAGGAATTATAAATTTGATCACGTTGAGCGTTGGTGGAGGAAGAACCGTTAATATCTTCTATAACACAACGCAACACAACATCTTGAACACCACTGCCTTCAGTAATGAAAGTCGTTGCTTTCTCTTGAATGTCATTGCCTTCAGCAATGACAGTAGATGCTTTCTCTTGACCATATTCAGGTTCTACAGAATATAGAAAGTGAATCACAATAGATTCTTTATCTTGAACATCTTCAACTTCTGCAGAATCTAGAATGTCAATGAAAGTAGATGTTGTTGGGCCCAAACTTACTCCAAGGAATCGGATCAAACGAATTGGGCCAAAGTCCAGACGAAGCCGAAGGCTAGAAGGAGTTAGAGGCGACGGATGCCCTTCAGACGCGTAGGATCCGACCGAATCCCGGAAGTTTTGCCCTGGACATTAATTGCTTAATCGGTGACAACGGTAACAACATTAAACACAGAGATTATGATGGCATTCAAGGACAAATCCCGGAGATCTCGCATGGAATTCATCGATGATAAATGCAAAAACGAACAACGGACACAAGAAAAAGCTACCATAAATAGATCACGAAGAAACAAACGAAGGGAGACACGTCTACACACGGCATTCACCGACTAAGGCTCCAGAAGGCTTACTAGCATACTCTCTCTCACTCAAACCCCCCGGAGATTCTACCCGATCACTGTCGGTCGAAACACCAAGACGCCTGTCGGACAGGGCTCGATCCTTTATCCTCTAAGGATAAGTTGTATTTCGATCTGATTCAGTCATCAATTGATCTATAAATCACATTTCCATTTCGTATCTATCCTTTGCTTGGTTGATTGTCTATTTGGTTTGGATTGATTTTTTATTATCCGATTGACTCGTTACCCCGTCTAAGGCGATTTAGGTCGACCGATCTTTTCGTCCCAAAACAATTTGGCGCCCACCGTGGGGCGACTTGCCGATCACCATCTCAAAAATCCTCCAACCATGACTATTAACCCACCTACTGGTACCGAGGAGCCACGCCTCGAAGACGACTCCCAAGCTCAAGGAAACACAACCGAAAATCCCACTCTGAACTAACTCCAAGAGCTTGCCCAAAAAATGACTGCCCTACAAGAGGAACTTGCCCAACAACGCCAAAAGACCGAAGCCTTGGCTACCTTATCCACCCAATCTGAGGCCGAGATTGCACAACTAACCCGTGAAAATGAGTCTCTTAAGTCGCAGGTACAATCAATGGCTTCTGGATCCAAGCGGATGCCCATCCATAGCAACATCCAGACGCGTCTCGACATGGATGGCGTCGAACTGACCCCCCCGAGCGTACGATGCCCCGGACATACTGAGGGTACATTTCGAACTCTTCTGGTCAATCCATTTTCAACTAACAATGTTACTTTCTCCACACCGATCGGGTCAGCAGGGACCCGAATCGACGAACCACAGGTTACCAATCCTCCCGACATCCTAGCTCTCGTCCAGTAGATACTCAGTCAGCACATGAAGACACTTGACGATCGCATCGCTAGAATTCCCGGAGTTCCACAGCCGATCGAGAAGGAAGCGTCAGGCGGATACAAGGAATCTCCATTCATCGGAGAGATCGCCAGAGTCGAAATCCTAAAGAAGTTCCACCTTCCTAGCATGGAGACATTCGACGGCACCAATGATCCAGATGATCACATTTCTCTCTATAAACAAAAATTAATGACTGCATCTATTCCAAGGGAGAGCCGCGAGGCTGTCATGTGCAAAAGCTTTGGCACAACTCTCGCGGGTCCCGCCATGACCTGGTTTATGCGTTTGCCTCAGGGAATGATCGCCTCATTCGCGGATCTGGTCAACTCCTTCAAAATCTAATTCGCTAGCAGTCGGAGACTAGAAAGGCAGTCAAACGATCTCTATCGAATCACCCAAAGGTATAACGAACCTCTCTGAAGCTATCTTAATAGGTACAATAAGGAAAAAGTCGCGATCCCCCATTGCGACGTCACCACCTCCATCGAAGCCTTCCGACAAGGTCTGATCAAGGATAGCAACCTACAACGCGATCACCAAGTACCCATGTAGAAGCTTCGAAGATGTCCAAGCCAAAACCATGGTTGAAGTACGTTTGGAAGAAGATCGTGAATCGCGAAAAGCATCCCATGGACCCGACCAATCCGATCGCAAATCCTCTTCCGACAATCGTTGAGATAGACGTCATCACCCCTACCCTCGTAATCGAAATGAGCAGAATTAGGTAAACTCCTTCCAAGACAGGTCCTAAGACTGGAGAGATGGTCCGACGTTGCCTCCTAGGGTCCAGTCTTACAACTTCAATGTCTCCGTGTCGGAGCTCGTCAAGAGCTTCGACAAATACGGAAAAGAGGCAAGATGGCCCTGAAAGAGCGACCGACCGGACGTCAAAAAGGACATGAGCAGATGGTGTGAATTCCACGGTGACCACGGTCACTCGACCGACGAATGCATCGCCTTGCGGAAAGAGGTCGCCAGGTTACTCGCATAGGGGATCTTGTGTGACGTAATCTCGGAACGAGCCAAAGCTACCATGGAGCGACGAGATCAGGTAAAACAAGATAAACCCCGTCTCCTGTCCATACAAAAATTATCAATACCATTTCAGGGGGATCGGACGTATGTGGGAACACGTACTCCGCAGCCAAACGACATGCAAAAGAAAGCAAAGGCAGTAAGCCCGAGACGTCGGAGTTCAGACAAACCAGGGTCTCCGACCTCCCAATAGTCACGTTCGACGAGTCCGATGCCGATGGGTCGGAAAACCATCACGATGGTCTGGTAATCTCTTTATCTATCCGGAACTGTTTGATACGTAGAGTACTAATCGATACAAGAAGTTCAACCAATCTATTGACCTTCGATGCCCTCAAAGGGATGGGTTTGGGCGAAGATGATATGATCAAGAAATCGACTCCACTAGTCGGATTCAGCGGTGAAGTTAAACATACTATCGGCGAAATTGTTCTTACGACATACGTCGGGGGAGTAAACCAACAGGTGAAATTTCTAGTCCTAGACTGCCTATCTCCCTATAATTGCATTCTTGACAGGCCATGGATACATGCTATGAAGGCGGTACCCTCGACGTACCATCAAATCATCAAGTTCCCTACCAAGTGGGGAGTCCAAGAAATCAAGGGAGACCAGAGGATGGCCAAGGAATGCTATGTTGCATCCATGAAAAGCGATGTCGAGCATAAGATCGCATAGCAATCACAGATCGGCGAAGAATCTAATCGATACGTCGAACCAGAAATGGAGAAACTTGACGAGATCGCATTAGATCCATTAAAGCCAAACCAAACGGTAAGGGTCGGGTCGGACTGTAACACCCCCAAATCTGAACCCATTTGGAAAGGTATTACCTCCAGTGACCTCAGTGTTCCTTACCGAGATCACCCAAGGCTTTACCGTTTAAATACAAATCATGAAATACAATGATACAAAAATGATAACTTTATTCCTATAAAACATGAGTCCCGGGATTACATCCCAATCCCGAATAGGACAAATACAGAGTTTAAACAAAGTACAGCGAAAGTCTTTCTTGAAATATTACAAAAAAGGTTGTGATCGTAATGATCATCTGCCCAAGGATCTCAACCTGCTTAAAAGATAATTATTAAAACATCCAAAAACAACCGTCGTCTTCATAGTCAATCTAGTCTCCTCATATCTTCGCTCTATCTGATGTGCCGAATCGAACGGATGACACCAGCCAACCATGCAGAGAATAATTTTGGTTGGTTAGTCTAAATGAATAGACTAGCAAGGGAACAAAGCAGAGTGGTTCTAAGCAGTCGTATTAGGTTAGACTTTTCGTCTCTCGAATAATAATCGAGTACATTAGTCAACCACCATACTATACTTGAATATGACAAAAGGCATGCACAAGAGAGGATTCTGGAAGACTGAATCTTCACAGGAATCGACCCGAAAGAAGACTCCAACGGAAATGAGTCTTTAAGGAAATATGACAAATCTGGAACGTTTACAGAATCAGACATCAGTGATTTAAAAGCTGACTTAGATGTTTCGGTTCACGACTAACCTCACCGCTTACAGCGAATCCAGATTAGAAAGAGAACGTACTCTGATCAAAAAGTCGAGATGAGCTTTCCTAGCTGCACTACTCGCCAAAGGTATATTAATTATGTGCACTCCAGCATTTATCTTATTAAATTCCGAAAACGAGCATTTCGTTATAAGCTTTTAAATCTCCACTCGAGAGATATCGGATCTCCCCGCAAGAGATATCAGACCTCCCCACAAGAGATATAGAAAGGATGAACCTTGGAAGATTTGGCACTAGCGAAGTGCGCTAACCCCGAGTAAGGGTATGGTCATGACCAGAGAGAAAGTACTGGGGAAGAATCCACCAAGTACTAGTTATAAAGAAACAGCTAAATCCCCACAAGGTATATAGCATTCCTAACTAATAGTGCTAACTAAACAGTTCTAGCACAATAATAGTTCAGGATAAATCCACATAAATTCCCTCAAGGCGAACATAAATAATAGCGTTGTTCTAACAGATATACAACCTATTATAATGCCATAATACAGTTTCCAAAATAGTTTATAAAACCATTTCCAGATAAACACAATAATCATTCCAAATTAATTACTCAGATAAACTACTGATAATTAATGTAAATATGGAACGATGAGCAAGAGCGAACCGCCACTTGCCTTAATCCACAGAGTTTGAACGAAGCCTAACGACGAGTTTCCAGGCTCGACACAGGGACAGATCTGGCACACAGATTCCTTCAAATCGACCCATAAAGAAACCCTAAGTTAGATTCGACAAAGACGAGCACGAACTAAAGAAATCGAAAGGAAACGAAACCCGAACGAAGGCCACGGAAGCCACGATAGCAACCGGCCAACAACCAAACTTGCAGCGGGCGCCACCCCACTTGCGGCAGGCACCGCCTTCACCGCGGCGGGCGCCGCCCAAAGGCAACTCTTCACGGCGGGCGCCGCTTCTAGTCGGTGGTCGCTGTGTTCTAGCCGGCGGTCACCGTCTCCCTGGCGGCGGTCGCCGTCGCGAACGAAACAGAAAATACGAGAGGAGAAAACTCACCGGCGACGATCGATTTGGCTCGCCTTTCGCCTTGCTTGGTTTCTAGGCTTCTAAGGGCCTCCCAAGCTTCTCTTGGCCACCGGAAACGACACCAAACGAGCTCTGACGATCGGCTTGAGTATTCCCGGAGAGAGCGTTTTTTAGAGTTTGAGAGCTTTGAGAGTGAGCTCTCTCTCTCCTCCCATGCCTCCTTAAATAGGCAAGCTCCAAGGTGAAGGAAGGAGGTAGGAAGCTTCCTTGTGTAAATCTTATCCTAATCTTGATTGGATGAGAGAAATTACCATGAAGCTTCCTCTTGTACTTTGGTTGACTTTTTGGATAATTATCTTAATCCCGGGTTAAATATATTCGTACATGAATGAATATTAAGTCCTAAAATACGTCGATTGTATATTATTTCACTGAGAAAAAATATTACAGAGACAGAGCACATTACAGAATGTCTTAAACTCTCTGAAATAAATCCGACGTACAAAACGGGCTTTTCGGAAAAATCCCAAAATTCCAAAATATCCTTACAGAAATACGGGGTATCACACGGACCTGGACGACTCGACCAGACAACGAATTCTAGATTTCCTCAGGTCTAATGATGATTGCTTTGCATGGTCGCATGAGGATATGGTCGGTATATCTCCAAACATTATTACTCATAAATTAAACGTAGATCCATCTCACCCCCCCTGTGAAGCAAAAGCGCAGGAAATTCGCCCCAGAGCGAAACAAGATTGTCGACGACGAAGTCAGGAGCTTGCTGGAAACAAGGAAAATAAGAGAAGTCAACTACCCTGAGTGGCTGGCCAACATGGTTGTAGTCCAAAAGAAAAACGGCAAATGGAGGGTCTGCATCGACTTCACTGACCTTAACAAGGCATGTCCCAATCATGACGACTGGACGTTACCTTACGTCAAATGGCTAAAAGACGGCATCCTACCCAGCGACAAAACAGAAGCAAAAAGGCTAAAGGTACAAGCTTTTTCCTTTGATATTATAAGTGGCGTCTTGTTCAAAAGATCTGTCACATGGATACTCCTACGATGCCTCAAGACTCCAGAAGTCGGACGCGTCTTACAGTCATTACATGAAGGAGAATGTGGAAACCACACCGGTGGATGAAGCCTCTCATGGAAAGCTTTGCGAACCGGATACTACTGGCCCACAATGAATAGAGACGTGATGGAATACACCAAGAAGTGCGATGCCTGCCAACGACACGCACCCGTTCCTCATCAACCCTCGGAACTTCTCCATCCGACTCTAGCACCATGGCCCTTCATGAGATGGGGAATGGACATCGTCGGAAAACTCCCACCTGCGTCGGGTCAACGAGTCTTCTTCCTTGCCATGACAACTATTTTTCTAAATGGGTCGAAGTTGAAGCCTACCGAGAGGTAAAAGACCAACACGTCATTTCATTTATAAAATGCAATATTTTGTGCAGATTTGGCGTTCCGTCAAAAATCGTGTGCGACAATGGCTCCCAATTCATCAGTCATAAGACTCGAGCCTTTTAAGACCAGTGGAGCATCAGACTGGTCACATCCACTCCTCGATATCCGCAATCTAACGGACAAGCCGAGTCTAGCAACAAAATCATCGTCAACAACCTCAAAAAATGCCTCACAGGGGCTAAAGAAAAATGGGCAGACGAGCTCCCGTTCATCCTCTGGTCCGACAGGACCACTCCAAAGAATGCGACCGGACAGTCACCATTCTCACTCGTCTACGGAAGTGAAGCGGTCATCCCCGCTGAGCTATTGGTTCCAACGGCCCGTTACAGTCTTCAGACAAATGAACAAAACGACGTCGAGCTAACACACAACCTAGATACTGATACACACGATTATGTTGTGTGTATAGACGGGGTTTTAGCATTGATTTAGTGGTGTTTTAGGATATGTTAGAGGAGTTATGTAGTATTGGCGAGGAGGTGCTGAAGACACACTTTTGGAGGCTTTGGGAGCATTCAGAGCTGAAGAGACGAAGACACTGAAGAAATGGCTTCACGGCGACCGCCGCAGAGGAGGCAGCGACCGCCGCCAAAGCCCTCCTAGCTAGTTTGGCTACGGCATTGATCCGGCGACCGTCGTTCTTAAGTCGTAGCCATGGTCGCTGGGAATCCTTTGGCGGCGGTCGCTGCGATGTGAACGGCGGCCGCCGTGAAGCCACTCCTTCAGTGTCTTCGTCTCTTCAGCTCCGAATGCTCCCAAGGCCTCCAAAAGTGTGTCTTCAGCACCTCATCGCCAATACTTCATAACTCCTTGGCGTCTTCTACTGGTGGCTTCATCCTCAGTGTTTCCTATGATCTCCAAAACATCTCAAACACCTCCAAAAACACTAACTTCGCCCCCAAACGCCATACACATGAATGTGTCTAAATCTACCCGAATGGCACCAATAAACCCTCTAATGACTCTTAGTTAAGCCCTACAAAGTAGTGCTTATCAAACTCCCCCATGCTTAGACATTTGCTCGTCCGCGAGTAAACTAATAAAGAGCCTACTCCTCCAATGTAGCATCCAAGGTCTCAGGAAGCATATCCTCCAACTAAGAGTCACCTAACCCATGCCAAGCTCCTGGCACCAATCTCATTCACAACACATCAACACTCAACAAGCTTAAGGGGCAAGCAGAGTACTTCCCCCAAGCTAAACCCGGACATCCAATAGTGTGAGTAACCTCTAATCCTAGCCTCCATCTATTGCTTCTTATGTCTCCCAGAGTGACCTACCCGACAATCCTTCTTTGACTCCTCTTCTTATGACGCCTCGCCAAGAATAATGAAAAATCCTAAAATCACTCTTCTTCTTTTTCGCTCGTTTTGCCAAGGCGCCCTTTCGGGTTTTCACCAAGCCACTCATTTCATTTTCCAATAGATGTACTCACATAATCTCACGTCACTCTTGACCACATATTACCCCAGCCTAATGCTGGTCCATGCCACCTGCTTATTACCTAGGCCGCCCTTTCGGGTTTTCGACATATCCCAGGATTTCAATGATAGCCTTTTTTTCAAATTTTTGGCTTTTTCTCTTTATTCATTTTTCTCCTCAACGACGTAGCAAGATTAGAACTCTCCCACATGCTTAAACATTGCATTGTCCTCAATGTAATGAAAGACAAAAAATAGAAGCACAGGGAAAAGCAAAAAAATTAACTCACAACGTCGCCGAGCGGGCTTGGACACTTCCTTTATTGCTGGCGGTCTTCTCAATAAACGTCCATGTCTCGGCTATCGACATCAACGCCATAATCTTCATCTATCGTGCAACCATAGGGAACCATTTTGGTGAATAGTGGTATGACAAGTATGGCGGGATTGCATGGCCTTCAACGAACACAAAAATGGGGCCCAGATGTAATCGTGGTGTAGGCCCTAGTGTTCCTCCTCCTCAGCTGCCAATTATAGGGCCATCGTCGTTGTCAAATACAAAGTTGGGCTAATGTCTCCTCCTTGACAACATGATGCGTGTTGGGGTCGGAAAATCGACTACTCGTCCAATGGGCATCAACTGTCTGACGCAACCATCGGACGCACCAGACCCGTCGGACGTGAGCCATGCGACCGTCGCCTGATTCCTGGATGCAACGGACCAGCGAGATTTTCTCCTTTAAGTATAACAACTCCAAGATCTCCAACGGCTATATGCATTATTTCAGCCATCAAGGAAGGAATCAACCATCTTTAAGAGAGGATCAAGGCTTATTAAGAGGAGATCAAGCATAATTAATGAGGAATCAAGGAGAGATCAAGAGCATTTAAGGAGAGATCAAGCAAGTATAAATAAGGCTCTAGGAGAAGCCTCAAAGGACACTCTACGACATTCTACAACACTCCATTTTCAGCAACAACCATTTGTACTCTCATCACCGAACTCTCATTTTTATATATTCTATCGTGTCCAACGTTGTTTAGTCCGACCGACGCTTGTAATCTGGTTCGACCATCTCGTCTTCTTCGACTATTCATGTTGTAACCTTCTTCTTCCTCTCTTGTATCACGAAATTACCATTTGTAATCACTTGTTTTCATCAAACGGAGTAGATTTATCACCCTAACTATCGTTACCCCTCAAATCAACGGATAAAAGATCGATTGGTCATTTTTCGTCCAAAACAATTTGGCGCCCACCGTGGGGCCGATAGTTAGATAATCTTGATTCATCTACTTCCTAATCCAAACACATCCAATTCGTGGCCATGCAAGGAGGACAGGGGCAAGTCATCATGGATGACCTCTCAAAAGGGATCGACTCATTGAGGAGAACACTAGATCTCCAAAAGGCCCAGATCATCGAGATGGCTGCCCAAAAAGCTCAAACCGATGCCAAGATAGCACAGTTGACTCTTCAAAATGAGTCCCTACGAGAAAAAATTAGGTCCAACGTCTCAAACTCAAGACAAGGTCGACTCCTTAATATAGGCGACCAAGCAAGGCGACCAGATCTGACGAGGCGACCTGACCTGACGATGCGACCGGATCTGACAAGACGATAGGATCCAATGACGCGATCAGACCAGACGACACGACCGTGTCTGACGGACCAGTCCAACCTATATGATCTCATCAAGCAACAAATTGAGGAGCACTTTAAGGTTGTGGACGAAAGTATCTCTAGAATCCCCGGCGTCCCTCGACCCATTGAAAAAGAAGCCGACAACTGCTTTGAAGATTCACCCTTCGTGGAAGCGATCAATGAAGTCGAAATGCCGAAAACGTTTGTCATCTCAAACATGACTTACTACGACGGTTCAGGCGATCCAGAAGACCACGTGTCCATTTACAAACAAAATTTGATGGCATGTCCAATCCCTCATGAGACGCACGATGCTATCATGTGCAAGAGATTTGGGTTGACTTTGGTCGGACCAGCCCTTACAGGGTTCGTCAATCTACCGAACGGGTCTATCTCGTCATTCGCGGACTTGGTCAACACCTTCAAGATCCAGTTCATTAGCGGCCGATGTCCCAAAAAACAGTCTAGTGACTTGTACCGGATCATACAGGGGCACAACGAAACGACAAGGGACTACTTGAAGTGGTTTAACCGGGAGAAAATTGGGATCCTCAATTGCGACGTCCCGACCTCCATAGAAGCGTTCCGCCAAGGACTCGATAAAGAAGGCGATCTCTACGAAGATCTCACAAGGTACCCATGTAAGACCTTTGAAGACGCCCAAGCTAAGGCAACGGCTCAAATTCGACTCGAAGAAGACGCACCCGAAAGGACGATGCATCATCAAAGGGACAATAGGTTTCATCCATATCGTTTCTAAGTAATTTATTACGTATTATCATTATCATTTACTATTTGCACTCATCGCATCTTTGGATTATCGATTTTCGAATTACAAAATAATTTGACTTTTACATGTCGACCTACGATTACATTCGTGTCATTTCAATTTTAAATAAATTCTCGCTATATACTATTACTTGACATGATTGCTAACATGACTATTGGAGGATTATCGATAAACTCGAGCACCAAATCCTACTATGTCTTTTTGATCCTACAAGGTACATGACGAATCTATTCAGTGCGATGAATACAAGACAACATCAAAATCAACTACGAACAAATCGACTTAACATGTCGCGTTACATTTACATACATACGGGTGACGACCCTTAACATACACGTTGGATCCAGTCATCCGCAAAAAGCGCTTACATTACACGATCGATCGGTACACGGGGAGATGACTTACGGTTCAGCGGCACATTGCCCACCTTACACAAGGGAACCCACCTTATTTACACAGCAAACAAACTGCTTTCCTCCTCGGTCTACACAAACGTCATGACTAACACACATTACGGGTGACAAACCCTACATACGGTACCTACAAATACACAAACCTGTGCAGTACACATTTACAAAGTTAACGCCTCACATGGCTACAACTTACACACGACCCACCAACAAAAGCTTTTACGCAAACGGTGGTACAATACAATATACATTTACGGAGTTAACGCCCGATGGCTAAAAACTTCAATTCAACACTTTCAAAGACAAAAGCTTTTACACAAGCAACGTCACATCACATCAATTCGTCGACTATCTACATAGCAGGACGAGTTCGAACAAATCGAAATTACTGAAGGACGATTCCCTTGAAGACTTGAAATTCATCTCATCCACCGCCTTGCATCGATGACTAAGATGAATTTGGGGCAATTATTGGGGTCGGAAAATCGACTACTCGTCCAATGGGCATCAACTGTCTGACGCAATCGTCGGACGCACCAGACCCGTCGGACGTGAGACATGCGACCGTCGCCTGATTCCTGGACGCAACGGACCAGCGAGATTTTCTCCTTTAAGTATAACAACTCCAAGATCTCCAACGGCTATATGCATTATTTCAGCCATCAAGGAAGGAATCAACCATCTTTAAGAGAGGATCAAGGCTTATTAAGAGGAGATCAAGCGTAATTAATGAGGAATCAATGAGAGATCAAGAGCATTTAAGGAGAGATCAAGCAAGTATAAATAAGGCTGTAGGAGAAGCCTCAAAGGACACTCTACGACATTCTACAACACTCCATTTTCAGCAACAACCATTTGTACTCTCATCACCGAACTCTCATTTTTATATATTCTATCTTGTCCAACGTTGTTTAGTCCGACCGACGCTTGTAATCTGGTCCGACCATCTCGTCTTCTTCGACTATTCATGTTATAACCTTCTTCTTCCTCTCTTGTATCATGAAATTACCATTTGTAATCACTTGTTTTCATCAAACGGAGTAGATTTATCACCCTAACTATCGTTACCCCTCAAATCAACGGATAAGAGATCGATTGGTCATTTTTCGTCCAAAACAATGCGCACCATCTCTCCATAGGAAACGCTGGGCAGCTGGCCTCCGGTAGAACCTCTTTTTTTTTTTTGACTTTTTCTCCCCGTTTAAGGTCTTTTCGGGGTATTTTATTTTCGTCTTTTGCTCCCCGTTTAAGGTTTTTTCGGGGCCCTTTTTTTTTAATAAAAGAAAACGAACCTGAGAATGGTGGCGATCGCCGTAATTAAACGGCGGTCGCCGTCATTTGCCGCAAGCAAAGTGTCGGAGGAGGGGGTTGGCGGCGGTCGCCGTAAGGGGGGCGGCGGTCGCCGCTTCTCCTTCTTCACTTGGATACGCTTCATGCAGGTTAGTTCGACACAGAAAGCAAAAACTAAAAGGAAAAACAAAAGAAAATGACTAAGGGAAAGGAAATACACTACCTAACATCGGGTTGCCTCCCGAGCAGCGCCTTAGTTAATGTCGTTGGCTCAACATACTACTCGAACAACCTCAATCCATATCATCAGGTTCCGTAGGAACCTTCTCATTCATTACCTCCTTCCTGAACCACTCATGGAAAGGTTTGAACCTTAGACCATTCTTCTTCTTCAGCGGATCCTCCACCTTGACCTTCTTAGTCGCGTCTCCCCCATACTTAGATCGATCAGGGGTTGTTTAGCCTCAACTTCAGATACCTGCACCAAAGAGGGAATGAGCTTCTCGCTCGGAGTTAGCGGTAAAGGCGATTTGCCTGGTAGCTCCAGAGGAAGCTTATAGTAAGCGTCCAACTCAATGACGACTTCCTGCGAGTTAGTAGATGAAGCAAAATCCAAGCTAGAATCAACAATGATAGATTGCTTGTCATCTAGGTGGTCTGCATCAAAAACGTCTTGCACCACAGGCTCAAGTACATCAAGTGCACACAAAGAGTGATCATCAGAAGGATATTTCATGGCTTCATAGATATTGTAGTTAATACTTTGGCCATCAAATTCCATGGTTAAAGCACTAGTACTCACATTAATCTTAGTGTTGACAGTTTTCAGGAAAGGTCTCCCTAACAGAATAGGGGCTGCATGCTTATCATGTTCCATATTGAGCACATAAAAGTCAGCAGGAAAAGTAAGATCACCAACCCTAACCAAAACATCCTCCACTATCCCTATAGGACGCACACTAGATCGATCAGCTAACTGAATGAAAATATTGGTCGCATGCATGGGTCCTAATCGTAAGGATTCACAAAGAGATGAAGGTAGAACATTAATGGAAGCACCCAAATCTAACATAGCTTTATTGAACTTGGTATCTCCAATAGTGATGGGAATGGTGAACATACCTGGGTCACCACACTTCTTAGGTAAGCGCTTCTGAAACACAGCAGAAATATGTTCGCTTACCTTTACCTTCTTCTTGCTGTTCATATCCTGATTCCTCTTTGTGGTGCACATCTGCTTCAAGAACTTGGCATAACGAGGGACAGACTTGATCAAATTTAGGAGAGGAATGTTGACCTCAACGTTTCTGAACATCTCAAACATGTCCTTGTCCTGCGCAAGTGGCTTGGAACGCTTCAAAGCAGATGGGAATGGCGGAACAAGCTTCCAATCAGGAAAAATCGGAGTTTCGGACTCCTTCTCAGCCTCAGCATCGGCTACAGGGAGGCATCAGTCGCCGTAAGAAGGGAGGCGGTTGCCGCTGACATCGTCAGAAAAACTGAGATTTTGATCACCGTCACGGCGGTCGCCGTTTTCTGGGCGGCGGTCGCCGTAAGAAGGGCGGCGGTCGCCATTTACATTCTGCTCCAAATCCAGACTTTCTTCCTTGTTGACCTCAGAATTATCCTCTTCAAGCTTCTTCCCACTTCTCAGAGTCACAGCACTGACATTCTGAATGTTCGGGTTCGCTTCCGTCTGAGATGGAAGTTTACCAGAAACCTTGGCGTCAAGCTTACTCACCACTTGAGAGATCTGACCAACCTGCCTTTCCAAGTTCTGAATGCTGGCTTGTGTAGTCTCTTGGAATTGCAATTGGTTCTTAGTCAACTTAGCAATATTCTCATTGAGGTTTACGTTACTCTGCATCAGCATCTTCATCATGTCATCCATAGACGGTGAAGGATTCGAGCTCTGTCCTTGAGGATTTGGCACAAATGGCTGCCTAGGTTGTTGAGGATTACCCTGTTGTTGATTTGGGTCTGGGTCTCTCTATCTGAAATTGGGATGATCCCTCCAACCAGGATTGTATGTATTAGAGTAAGGATCATGCCTGGGTCTCTACTGATATCCTCCTACTGCATTCACTTCCTCTTGTAAAGTAGGACACGAATCAGTAGGATGCAAGTCGTCATGACAAATCTCACATGCCTTACCCTACTGAGGTGTACCTTTCAGTTTCAGACGCCTCACCTCCTCTCTCAGCACATCAAAATCAGCCTGATCAATCTTTGATTGAGAAGTAGCAACTACCAAGCTTTGGGAACCTCTCCCACTGTACTGTCTAGAGTCATCAGCCAGAGTAGCAAATATCTCTTGAGCCTCTTCATAAGTCATCTTCAGAATATTCCCACCACATGCAGAATTTACCATCCGACGATCATCTTTACGGAGTCCTCCATGCAGATAAAGAATCAGATCATGATTAGCATAACTATGGTAGGGGCAACTCTTCACCAGTTTCTTGAAGCGTTCATAGTAGTCATAGAGAGACTCATTAGACAGTTGCTCTACGTTGCAGATCTTCTTCTTGAGCTGATTGGACTTGATTGCCGGAAAGTATTTATCAAGAAACACCTTCTTCAAATTCACCCAAGTAGTGATGCTTCCCGGGGGTAAAGAATGATACCAGTCCTTAGCAGAGTCCTTCAGAGAAAAGGAAAAGACTCTCAACCTCATCTGATCTTCAGTAATTTTAGATGGCCACATGCTGGTGTAGACCTCAAGGAATTCATCCAAGTGCTGAATAGGATCCTCAAGCGGGGTTCCACTGAATTTCGGGAGTAAATGGACTACTCATGTCTTGAGCTCAAATTTAACCCCATCACCAAGGGCAGGGAATTGCACAACACGAGTTGGTTGCTCCAAGTTAGGAGTTGTCAAGGACTCAAGAGTAACACGAGCTGCCATTCTTTCAGCTTCCTGAAGTAGTATATTCGCAGCCCTGCGAGCTTGAAGAAAAGTTCTCTCGATTTCTGGATAAAAAACTAGAGGTAGATTATTAGTAACACGGGTGTGAACCATAAGATAGGTTCACACCAAGATTGGCACACAAATCACACACACAAAATAGATTATTGCCTCCCCGGCAACGGTGCCAATTTAATAACAGGAATTTGTCGTGCTAATTCCTACTATGCAAAATATCCAAACAAACCTTAAACCGTAGTCCTAGGTGAGTAAAGGTCGAGTCCACAGGGAGACAGAGTCTATCTTTATATGCAATTTGTATGTCAATCCAAAGTAACAAAAGGGGGGTTTTGTGTGTTTTATCTTTGATGATTTTTTTTGTGTTGATGTTGGACTTGGATGGTGTGTCTGCTGGAGTTGATATTGTAGATTGATGTTTAGCTGAGTTGCATTGTGTTGGTTGGGGTGTGTTGTGGATGTGCTGATTATGATGTTGAGGGTGTAGACATGTTGTGTAGTTGAGTAGGATGGATGTGGAGCTTTCATGTAGGTGCTTTTACTCTTAGTTGTGAGCTTCTTTGCATGTTGATGATCTAGGGATTTTATTGATGATGGGTGGTAGTTCTCTATCCACTCGAGACGAGTAGAGATTCAAGTGTGAGGGAGTTTGATACACACGATTATGTTGTGTGTATAGACGGGGTTTTAGCATTGATTTAGTGGTGTTTTAGGATACGTTAGAGGAGTTATGTAGTATTGGCGAGGAGGTGCCGAAGACACACTTTTGGAGGCTTTGGGAGCATTCGGAGCTAAAGAGACAAAGACACTGAAGAAATGGCTTCACAGCGACCGCCGCAGAGGAGGCAGCGACCGCCGCCAAAGCCCTCCCAGCTAGTTTGGCTACGGCATTGATCCGGCGACCGCCGTTTAAAGACGGCGACCGCCGTTTAAAGACGGCGACCACCGTAATTACGGCGACCGCCGCAGTGGAGGCAGCGACCGCCGCCGCTGTCAGAAGCCAACCGAGCCCATTTTCCTTAATTGTTTTATTTGGACTATTTTAATTACGTTTTAATATTTCGTTTTATGTTAATTCTGGAGACTTTATTTCCTTTTAGTATTTAAGGGTAGAGGAAAGGCTTGTTTTCCTCTCTCAAACCCTAATTTCATCTTTTTCCTTTCTACGTACTTTGCTGTGAAGAACTAAGCCACTCTTGCTTAGTCAGACGCTGAAGCTTTCGTTTTGATTCAGTTGTGAGATCTTCGTTCCTTATCTATTGTATGGATTTTATCTATTCTCTTTCTTGATTGCTTATGATTGATATTGATAATCTCTAGCCTGTGCAACTAGGGTTTGTCGTTATTGATCTATTGCTAGATCTAGATTGTTACTGGTTGAGCATATCTATTTCAGAGTAGTAACTACATCGTACTAGTATCTGGTTGTGCTAGTCTTATGAAGAAGAGAAATGATTTACATTCTAGGATAAAAGCTGGTTGTTTTATGCTAGAATTGTATCCAACTATATTCTTATTCTTAACGCTGCTGTTAAACTAAATCTTGATAGTTTCAGGGTTGTTTAATTAGTTAGTGCTAATAGTATCTGGTTGTGCCTGATCTATTTTTCCATCACTGATTTCACAACTTTTAGTTTGTTTACCTTTGCAAGTTTAGATTTACTAAAACACACAAAACCCCCCTTTTGTTACTTTGGATTGACATACAAATTGCATATAAAGATAGACTCTGTCTCCCTGTGGACTCGACCTTTACTTACCTAGGACTACGGTTTAAGGTTTGTTTGGATATTTTGCATAGTAGGAATTAGCACGACAAATTCCTGTTATTAGATACAGTAGACGAGACCAGAGAAAGAGCCAGAATTAGAATGGTCAGGTTCCAACCACAGGTTGCAAGAAGTTACAACAAAAATGTTCGAGCCAAAGTCTTCAAAGTTGGCGATTGGGTCCTTAGAAAGACATTCTAGAACACCAAGAGTCCGACCGATGGGAAGCTCGCACCTCAGTGGGAAGAACCCTACCTAATCAAAGAAGTGGCCGGACAAGGAGCGTACCAATTGGAAGACAAAGACGGACGACCGATCCCAAGAAGTTGGAACGCAACACACCTAAAGCTATATCACTTCTAACCAGCAAAGTAAGACACTAACATTCTTTCGCTTGTCATGTGCTATTCGTTGTTACAAACACAATTCTATTTTTTGAAATCGAGCACTCACATCTAATAAGGACATTTTTCCTTGCAAAATCTAAGTACAGGACGACGTCGACATACACACTGGATCCAGTCACAAACAAAAGCGTTTACACTACATTTACACGATCGATCGGAACACGGGGAGATGAATACCACAGGCACGTCGGCACACCGCCTGCCTTACACAATACATAAGGTTAAGACATCTTATTACATTTACGCAATAGAAACATATTGCTTTCCTCCTCAGCATAACACTAAGTCATGACTAAACATAAACACATACACTTATAGGCCTCCTTCGTTACATACATACGGCAAGCCCTACTCGACGGAGCACATGGGAAAACCCGACATACAAATCAAAGACATCAATGACAAACTTCTCTAGAAGAGTCCGACGAAACATACGAACACATAAAAAAGTTCGACCCTCTGTAAAACGGATTACGTCAATAAAAGTCTAAGCATTTTTTACATACATGCGACCCGCGATGATGGACGGGTCGCTAAAACATATTGTCTGCCTACACACACATAGGACTTCAAATCATCCATAAACACATTATGCGACCCGCGATGGTAGACGGGTCGCCAAAACAGAAAACATCCTACCCACACACAGGTGGGGTCACAAGTCAATTACGAAAAACAGTCAAAGGTCGGGATTCGCGGCATTACCTTCAGCAGGGGACGGATCGGTGGAAGGCTGGGGCTCGAGCGGCACGGTATCGCCAGAATGGACCTCGTCTTCACCGGCACTTTCGTCTAGAGATTCTTCTCCGACGTCGGCCAACTGGAAAAGCTCTGAACCAGGATTCCCCTTCCAAAAACAAGGTATCCATGGTCTCTTTCTCCGCCTTCAAATCCCAGGTCTCCTGCTTGCCCTCTTCAAACTCCTCGATCATCTCGACACTTGACTTCAACGCATAGAAAGCGCCTACGTCGCCTGTGACCCGACCAGCCTGAATCCTAGCCTGCTTCACCTTCTCTTCAACACTTGACTGGCTCTCACTAAGCTCCCTTCGACAAACATCCAGATCATCTTGGCAGTTCTTCAACTCCCTAGCGAAGCGGCGCTCGGCGTCCCTAAAGCGACTCTCAGCTCCATCCACCTTGGTCTTCAAAGACGCCAGATCAGACTCTGACCTAGAAGCCCTGTCCTCGGCCTTAGCGACCATCTCTTTGACACCGGAATACTCCCCCAAGAGAAACTGGAAAGTCTGAAAAAAGACAAGATCGAAACAATCAAGGTTCCACCCGACTATGAGAAAGAAAACGAACAAACTTGATATCCGCCAAGACGACTTACCTTCCACGCAGAGCACCCCGCTTCGCCAATACAGTCCAAGGTAGAGACGCCATCAACTTCAGACTTCAGAGTCGGGTCCTGAGCATGAAAGAGATCGGCAATCGATCGACCGACCGCGTCAATCTTCTCGACTCCACGAGCAGTCGTCGCCTTTTTCTTCGGAGTGTCCACCACTCTCACATCGCCAGAAGAAGCACCTGCCTTCCTTTTTTAGCCAACTTTGGCTGGGAGCGACAACTCCACCGGCATCGATTTACTCGACGAGGCCCTGGCCGCCGCCAACCTTTGCTCTATCAGACATTTTCCATACACTCCCTTCAAACTGGCACTCGACCGACCAGCCGTAGACGCTGACACGATGGACAAAACATAAATCACAAGCAGACGATTAAAAATACATGAGTCAAACAAAAACTCACACTTGACCTGAGACGATGAAACAGTCGACATAATGATAGCAGGCTTAAGTCGTATCACCTAATCAATCAAATAAAATCCTAGCAAAACCTAAACAAGTAGTTAGGGTAAGCAGGGGTCGAATCCACAGAGAGGAAGGGATTAATCTATGTGTTGTTCGCATGCAATAGTAACAAGAAGGGGGAGTTGTAGGTTGGTTGGTCACAATTAAGTCAAACACAGCAAAGTATATGATGAAAATATCAAAGAGAGAAAACACTTAGCCAAGTAATGTCCACATAAGTCATTCAAAGGTTGTTCTTTGATTATGCCCTATCTTCCTATTCGGTTATTCCTATCCTGATCTTGTGTAGATTAATAAGGAAACCATCCCTAAGAACTCTTACCAATGAATAACCCTAGCACCACTAGTGATTCAACCCAAAGGCAGCAATGAACATAAGAATTAACCAGGATACACATAACACCTCAACCAGAAGCATTCAACATGTAATCAATTCCCTACATAGATAAATTCCACAATGGCAGATACGAATCTATGCTCGCTACTCGAACTAGAGCGTTAGCCCAACAGTTCCCTAGTATTAACAATATGAATGAAAGCAATAAACCTAGGTGATCAATCTAGATAAACCAACAAACATCCAAATAAGAATTTGCTCAAGAGAAAAGATATAACTCAATAGGATAAGATAGATAGGAACAAAACCTCACAATCAGATGAATAAACTTATGCTTCCATTACCGGACTAAGCAAAAGAGGCTTAGCTCCTCATAAACATGATGAACTCCAAAGGTATGAAAAGTGGCAACGATGAATTGAAATTGCAAAAACTAGAACTTGGAAACTCTTCCTTAAACCTAATGCTAAAGAGAGTATATATAGGGCCTCTAACAAATGACCTAGCCCAATAAGAAAAGAAACGAAATAAAATGGAAAAATAAGAAAAGAAATTAGAAAAGATAGACTCGGGAAAAGTCAGAACTTCCAGCGTCGACGACCCGCGATCGCAGCCCATTTACCGCGATCGCGGCCTCTTATGGATCCGCGCTCTTCACATTCCTCCGTGCCTACGAATAGTCGCCCCCCTTCTCTAGAGACAAATGCTCGACGAAGAAAAACTTCGACCCCCATCCACGATCGTTTACATCTAAGTTGAATACCAAGGGCTTTCGACCCGGACGAATACGCAACTGGACACGAGAAGAACTCTTTGACCCCAGAGAATAGTTGTACCACAGGGCGTCAAAGTTAAAACCAGCCACAGACTGAACATTCAACAAATCTAAAACCCTAAGGATCCGCCATGCCTGCGGCATGACCTGACACGGCACAAGCGCCAGGGTCGCTAAAAAATCCCTAACAAGAGGGGAGAATGGAAACGTATGGCCAATCCTAAATGGGTAAGCATAGAAACAAACTCATCCCTCGTAATGAGCATCGGCTCTCTCGTCTGGATACGGCAACCTTGCGACCGTCTCCGGAGAAAAGCCTCCGACTTGAAGGATCTGCTCCAACTCCGCCTCCGACAGAGTCCCCGTCAGAGCGTCTGCCTCCTTCAGAAGGAAAAGGGGGGGACCTCATTCTTGCCCGAGTTCGAGCAAGTAGCAGTCGACTCAGAAGATTCACTGGAAACCATCTCCAGAACAGAGAGAGAAGAAAATCAAAGAGCAATTTTTTCGAGAAAAACCTAGGAAAACCTACCAGATGAGGAGACAAAGGAAGAAGATGAAGCCAAACCGTCAGAAGCTTGATTCAAATTTATGGAGGGAATCGGCAGTCGCAGAGACGTCCCATCATGCAGCGGGATTATCGCCACGTAGCCCTCGCCTGTCGCACCTGGATCGGACGGTGGAGATCGTGTGGGATAAAAGTTGCTTGGACTCCATCTCACATCTGCCATGAAGCCCAAAACAACTTGGGGCTATTGTTGGGCCCAAACTTACTCCAAGGAATCGGATCAAACGAATTGGGCCAAAGTACAGACGAAGCCAAAGGCTAGAAGGAGTTAGAGGCGACGGATGCCCTTCAGACGCGTAGGATCCGACCGAATCCCGGAAGTTTCGCCCTGGAAATTAATTGCTTAATCGGTGACAACGGTAACAACATTAAACACAAATATTACGATGGCATTCAAGGACAAATCCCGGAGATCTCACATGGAAATAATAGAGGATAAATGCAAAAACAAACAACGGACACAAGAAAAAGCTACCATAAATAGATTACGAAGAAACAAACGAAGGGAGACACGTCTACACATGGCATTCACCGACTAAGGCTCTAGAAGGCTTACTAGCATACTCTCTCTCACTCAAACCCCCCGGAGATTCTACCCGATCGCTGCCGGTCGAAACACCAAGATGCCTGTCGGACAGGGCTCGATCATTTATCCTCTAAGGATAAGTTGTATTTCGATCTGATTCAGTCATCAATTGATATATAAATTACATTGCCATTTCGTATCTATCCTTTGCTTGGTTGATTGTCTATTTGGTTTGGATTGATTTTTTATTATCCGATTGACTCGTGACCCCGTCTAAGGCGATTTAGGTCGACCGATATTTTCATTCCAAAACAGATGCTTTCTTTTGAACTTGTTCAGGTACTACAGAATCTACAATGTCAACCATCTTTTCATCAGCCGCCTCAGGTGCAATGTCGACCATTACTTCATCAGCCGCCTCAGGTGCTACGGAGTTGTCATGATCAACCACTGTTTCATCTGCCACAAGTGCTCCAGAATCAACATTTTCATCAACAAAGTTGCTAGCTTTGTCTTGGTCTCCTTTAGATGTTAGATCATTTGTAGGATTCACTTCCATCACTACATCATCATCATCATCATCATCTTCATCACTAGAAGGTTGGTTTCTACCCAAGAGCAGGGTTAGAATACTTTTAACATTCTTTTGCAACTTCTCAATCTGGCCTTGGGTGTCATGAACACTAAATTGAATATCTCTCACTTCCCTCTGCTAAACCTTCATACTATCAAGAAGCTCTTGTCCCCATTTTGGAATATGTTCATTCTCCTTTTCTTTCTTATCAGCACGGCGTTTCTTCTCTTCATTTGGTAGAGTAGAATGACTACTTCCAGCAACATCAGCAGAAGTGTCATTAACAACAGGGGGTATGAATTTCACCTTAACTGGACGGATAGTAGGTGATGATTTCTACACACAAACACAGAAATCTTAGTAGAAGATACTGTTGTAACAAAGTGTCATTACAACATTAGAAAATAGTATCATTAGAACATCATAAAAGTGTCACTAAAATAATAGCAGCTTCTCTTTTATAAGTGTCATTAGGAAACAAATATGTCATTAGCAAACAAAAGTGTCATTAGGAAACAAAAGTGTCATTAGAACATCAAAAAAGTGTCATTACAATATTAGTAGCTTCTGTTTTTAAAGTGTCATTAAAAAACAAATATGTCATTAAAAAATACAGTAGGTTAATAGAAAAGTGTCAACACACCTATTCTTTCTTTTCCTTCATCTCCTTATGTTCCTTCATTTCCATCTTTTCCTTCTTGCCCTCTACCTCAAACTTGATTTTATTAGCAGTTGTCTTCTTACGAAGTTGAAGTCTTCCACCACATACATGTTTTCCTTTTCCAGAATCTAGTGTATCAGTTTTAGGAAACTCTATGCACAACATCTTTGGTGGTGGTGATACAAAATCATCATCATCATCATTTCTAGTATCTTCATAATCAAGATCAAATACACCTTTTTTCACAACACCCTCTTAATCAGAAATCCAACTTTGAACTACTGCATCAAAGGTGTCATCAGGCACTTCCAATTTAAAACGAGCAGATTTGAATTATTCTAACTCATCAGACGACGGATAAACAAAACTCTGAAAAGACAAAACAAAGGAAAAAAGTGTCATAAACTATATTAGTCATCAAAGTAGTGAATTGAAATTCTTTAAAATATACAAATGCAGAAAAGGATACATACAAATCCTGGATCGTTGGCGGCATTAATAACCTGCATCTTTGTCGCAAGCTTTTCTTCAGCTGTACTACTCCAACGAAGACAATATGGTAGAGTTTTTTCATGTTTGCATGAGACATGAGCAACATGAATAAATTTTGGGAATGTCTCCAATATCCATACCTGTAAGCATTTTTAAAAAGTGTCATTGAAAAAGTAAATAAAGTGTCATTACACTGAAAGATAACTGGCTACTTGAAATGTAAATAAAGTGTCATTAAAACTAAAAAATGGCTACTAGAAATGCCAGAGTAAGTGTCATTAAACTGAAAGAATAAACAAGCTGAAGCAACAAAAGTGTCATTACAAACAAAAAAAACAAGAGACAGAGAAAATTAAAGTGTCGTTAGTAGTATATGAAGAGTGTCATTATAAATGAAATAGTCTTATTAGTATTACCTGAAAAGCAAGTGGATAGCCTGATAGATTATATCCAAATCTCACTGCTGGATCTATTTCACGGTTTTCATGATTGACAAACCAAAGAGACTTCGGTAATAAGACATAGGCCTCCCTGCCCCACGGATTTCTCTGAAAAACATCCATATCAAACGAAAGAGAGAACCACTGTGGGTCAATTTGATGACCTCGTTGCCTAGAAAACAGCACTCCTTCAAGGATCATGACATGAGCAAAACACAGCTTTCTCGCTGGATCCTTCTCTTGCAAAAACATAACTAGAAGTTTCTCATAAGTGCACTTCTTCATACCAAGCTCCGCCACCATATCAAAATCAGGAGTCGGTGTTGTAGGGTAATCAGAAGTATCAGAGTTTAATCCAGTTATAGCAGCAAACTCTGCTAATGAGAAACGAGTGATAAAGCCACGAACCAAAAACCATATTTCTTTCTTCTTCTCAGTTTCTGTAAGGCCCACAGCCTTAGAAACGATGTCCCCATGCCAACCGGGAACTTCCCATGAGGTCACCCATCCCAGGACTACTCTCGCCCTAGCACGCTTAACTTCCTAGTTCTTTGTCCTCACTTGAACCAAGAAAAGGAAGAGATCTTGTTGACATGAGCAGCACTCTAATCCTTATAAAGGATTACAAACCTGGGGTGTTACAATCACCCCCACTTAAACCTTTGACAACCTCGTCAAGGCCCATCAAGTCCCAAAGACCACCCTCTAGGTCGAGCGACTGCCATCTAGGACAAGCCCACTCGTAACCCAGAGTCGGCTCTGATACCATTTGTAAGGCCCACAGCCTTAGAAAACGATGTCCCCATGCCAACCGGGAACTTCCCAGGAGGTCACCCATCCCAGGACTACTCCCGCCCTAGCACGCTTAGCTTCCTAGTTCTTTGTCCTCACTTTAACCAGGAAAAGGAAGAGCTCTTGTTGACATGAGTAGCACTCTAATCCTTATAAAGGATTACAAACCTGGGGTGTTACAGTTTCGATCTCATTCAATAAGACATAGTGAATTAGCTGAGCATTCAACTTCAATTTGTTCTCAAGTTTCACTATTGGACCAAAACAACCATTGCACAGAGATTCCCAATCAGACGGTGGGAGATTAGGTTTTATAACGTCGAAGATCTTCGTGCGATGGTAAAAGTTAATCCTCGCAGCAAAACGATCTCCCGGAGAACACAAATATTTGCACTTGATTGAATCCATATTTAAACCTTCATTTATGTAGAGAGTATCATTAGAAACATATCAACTATATATGTATAAAGAAGTGTCATTAGAATATTTGCAGGTAGTAAAAGTGTCATTAAATACATTATCTAATCCATTTGAGGTATTAAAAAGTGTCATTGGTATAAAAACCTGTATTAAAAAGTGGCATTAGAAGATTTGCAGGTAGTGAAAGTGTCACTAACACATATCTAATCCATTTGAGGTATGTAAAAGTGTCATTGGTATTAAAAAGTGTATAAAAAGTGTCATTATAAGCATTGCAGGTATTAAAAAGTGTCATTGGTATTAAAAAAGTGTATTAAAAAGTGTCATTAGAAGAATTGCAGGTATTAACAGTGTCATTAAACACGTTATCAAATCCATTTGAGGCATAAAAAAGTGTCATTGGTAATAAAAACTGAATTAAAAAGTGTCATTAGAAGCATTGCAGGTATAAAAAAGTGTCATTGGTATAAAAATATGAAATCACTATCTCATGATAAACTGTAATTATAAAAACAACAACATCCAAGTGAGTTTCCATTGCAGTATTTCCGTATATCTATCTAACATACTCAACAAACAAAAACAACAAGATACAAAAAACACGAATCAGGGTGTGAAAAGGATGATTGCAATACCTGATATGCAGTAACTATCTTCCTCCAAAGGATGATTGATCTCTCACCTTGTGCAGAGGTCGTGGATAATCTCTGCTCTCTCGCCACAATTCCTTCTTGCTCGAGCGTGTTGCAAAATCAGGGATAAAAAACCCTAAAATCGGAAATGAACAAAACAAAACCAAAACAAACGAGAAAGGAAGAGACGAGAAGAAACTGAGCAAGCGAGAGACCAGAGAAGCAGGAAAGACAGGCCGGAGATGAGAAAAACCGTCGACGAGCGTGAAGAAAGGAGAGGAAGACGAAGGCGAACCGCCGGCGATCGGGAAGAGAGGAGAGGAGAGCGTGTTTTTAGAGAGAGAAAAAACAAAGAAGAGAGGGGAAAGAAAATAATAAAATAACCTATATATTGGGGGTAGAAAAAACAGATTGAAACTAGCAGGGGGTAGAAAAAATACTTAAAAACAAGTAGGGGGATAGTTTTGTTATTTGAAAACTACTAAAGGGCCAATGGGCCACACTCCCTCCGCATTCGTTGTGGTCTTGTGGACCATGTGACATATATAGTTGTTTAAATACGAGCTCAAATTGGACGGATACCAAAAACTACATGGTTCTTACCCAAAAAAAAAACTCCATGGTATACTACCAGAGGCGGATACAGGGGGACCGGTCCAAGGGTGTTCATAAATATCCGATCCGATCGATCCGATCTACCGCTCCGTCGATCCGATCCTAAAATATCCGAGTCCAGTGGAATACTATCCGATCCGATCCGGGGAAATTTTCCGGATCACCGGATCGGATACGGATCGGGGCTAGATATCCGACAGATATCCGAGGGTATGCCACTATTATAATATTTATATAAAAAATAATATATATTACTTGAAAATTAAATATGCCAATGGTTTTCCCATTTTTATAAATGTGTAAACATTAATAATTTCATTAGGAATGAAAGTATTGAAGTTTAGACATTTAAATATTATGTTTTGAACTCGAATTAGTGGACTTTGAAAGTATTTTTGTTGTTTTTCGGTGGTTTGTTTGAAATTGTATATTGATTAAACTACTAAGTATTTTGTTTGAATTTATATGTTTGAACTTGTAGCTAATATAGTTGATGAATTATAAATTTGTGGTAATATTTTTAAAAATAAAATAATTTATATATAGATTGGATATTTAGGATATCCGATATGGATATCCGATCCGAGATTTTCGGATCGGATATCCGGGATTTTCGGATACGGATATGGATAGCGATTTTGGGATTTTTTATTTGAGGATATCCGATCCGATAAGCTGGATTGGATCGGATATCCGGTAATGAACACCCCTAGGTCCGGTGACCCCCTTCCCCTGGATCAACCCATATATTAAAAAAATATTTTAAATAAATATATATATATTAATGTCTTGTGTATGCAAATAAAAAGAGCTATTAGCTCAATTGGTTATGAAACAAGAGTTTTACCAAAGGTTTGGGATTCAAGTCCCCCATCTCTCATCTTTTATAGTTTTTCTTTTTAGATAAATAACAATTTGTGCGCTTTATTTTCTCTTTTATACAAATGTTTGTATTTTCTATTTTTTGTCCACAATGATTATGAAATAAGTTAAAAATTTTGTAAGGTAATTGAATTAATCTTATTTAAAATTCTCACAATATATTTGATACTAACATTTTCTATGTAGTTTTCCTTACTATTTGTCCAAAAATATTTTCAAAATTGTAAATAAGTTAAAAATGTTTTTTTCAAAACATAATAATTCACCTAGTATATAAGATTTGTAAAAAAAATACACAAATAGTAACGTGATTAATACTAAACAATATTATATAATTTTTCATAAACGGTTTTATGACCCATCTTCGAACAATTCCTGAATCTGTCACTACATAGGTACTACTCCTACCTCCTACCTATGTTCTATTATAGTTGAATTCTTATTTAATGTTCTAGGTTTTTTCAATTATACTCGTAAAGTTTTTTCTTCATTTTCAAAAGGGTAATACGCTAACCCGAGGCGCCCCCGCATACCTGCCCCACAGCACCGGGAGGGGTTAAATCACGGTGACCTCAGCGGCCTCCTAGCGCGTGGAGGTAGAGCTCGGCTCCACTTAAGAACAGCCGTGCGGCCGCGGGAGCTCGAACTCGCATCTCCAGGGTTTTTCAAAGCCCTTTTGCACGCCGAGTACCAACTGAGCTACGCCCGTCGGGGATTTTTCTTTTTTTTCTTTTTTTTTCATGGAAACTAAAACCCGACTTTTTAATAAATTTCCGTACTTACTACTACCTCCTACCGTCCTACCTATGTTTAGCATGTGCATATCTATGTAGCATTTGAATTTGTTCACACGAAATAGGAGGTTGATACGTTTACACCTGGTGTAAAAAGGTGTAAAACATTCCTCCAATCAACATCTTACACACATAACTTTAAATTAAAAAATATTAAAATATTAAAAAGTGTACTAATTTAATATCATGTCTCTTTTAGTAATTTTGTCCATCTTTTAACCTTTCATTACTCTCCTTTCTTTCAACTTTTCTATTTTCAGAAAACCCATTTAACCCAATCTCCTATCTCTTGTTTCTCC
The DNA here is from genome assembly GCA_027886185.1 of Rheum nobile. Classification (NCBI taxonomy): domain Eukaryota; kingdom Viridiplantae; phylum Streptophyta; class Magnoliopsida; order Caryophyllales; family Polygonaceae; genus Rheum; species Rheum nobile. The sequence goes on along the minus strand of WOAB01000500.1, from coordinate 1,038,247 downwards.
TTTCTCCTGCTTCAATACCTTCGGCGCCGCCGTCACCACCTTGTCGGCAAGACCATCTGCGCCTCCGTCGGCGTCTCCATTAGGACTGAACCGCGCCGCCGTCACCACCTCGTCGGCAAGACCATCTGCGCCTCCGTCGGCGTCTCCATTAGGACTGAACCGGCCGCGCTGCTCGCCGATGATTAGGGAGTCGGAATTTGACCGGCAGAGAAGTGGAGAGGAAGTTGTAAGGGAGAAGAAGAAAAAGGCATGTGAAAAAAAACTAGATCTGAAAATAGAGGAAGAAGAAAAAGGCATTAAAGTCGAGGGAGAGGTCGTTTATCTTGTCGGCGGAGATCCAGTCGGCGATTGCTCCGTTGTCGGAAACCGCCGATCTCCTTGCGCTAGCCACTGCTGCTTTTTTTTATTATTTTTTTCTGTGAGGCCAAAGGTTGCGGTGGGGATTTTGTCGTTGTTTTCGGGAATCCTAATAGAAATAGTGATAACAGTAGCCTGAACTATAAATTAAGATGATGAAGAAGAGAGTAATCATTGGGGTCTCCACAGAAAGATGATGAGGGTGAGGATCTAGCAGAAAAGAAGCAAATCGATGCAGTAAAAACAAAGTTGAGCTCGGATAAATAAATAAACAGAAAGGGAAACTCTCTGATACAGGTATGTGCAAAAAAAAAACTAGATCTGAAAATAGAGGAAGAAGATGGGTACAAGAAAATAATCCGGGTTTAAGAAATTTTAATGTCTCAAAATGGAGAAAGAAGAAAAAAATAGTACAAGAAATTTTCAGATTTGAGAACGGAGAAAGAAGAAAAGATGAGGAAAATGTTCTTAAATCTGAGAATGAAGGTAAAAAAAATCAAACCAGGAGGTTGAATATAGAAGGTTGAAGAAGATGAAATATTGTATAAAAAAACACGATTACTTTTCGGCGCATAGGCTTTTTTACCGTTTAGCGCATAGGCTACACACGTTACGTGTGGTTGTACCTCACACGTAACGTGTGGTTGTACCTCACATGTAACGTGTGGAGCCATACCACACGTTACGTGTGGGTATACACCACCCGTAACGTGTGGTATTTTAGTATATTAAATTGTTTAGTTATAGTATACTTTAGGGTATTTGTGTATGTCATATTATTGTATATTTTTAGTATTTATTTGTGGTTCAATGTTGAATTATTGATTATTTTATATATATTATAATGTTGTGTATGAATGTTGTATCATATTATTATTTATTTTTAGGGTTTATTTGTTTATCTAAAATTAATTAAAAAACACCCCAAAATAATCAACCTAAAAGACAGAATAGAACTGTTCATTACGTTGGATGACTACAACCACATTTATCTCAAAATAAAGTAAATAATACATGTTCTTCACCTTCTTCATAAACTTAGAAACCCTAACACAAAATAAATGACATCGTCTAGTTGCGTTTGAAGAAATTAGGATAGTCTCTGGTAAAAGTTCGTTTCCTATCATATCTCTGCTTTGATAAAATTGTTTGCTCCCTACAAAGGTTGATAGTACGTAAACAACATTATACAAAAGAGACGACATCAAGGCAGTATACGATGTACATCATTATATAGTTTGAGGTTATACCTACGCATCTTATCCACATCTTGTAAAAGTTTTTGATTTTTCTTAACAAGATCTTGATTCTCCTTAACAAGATCTTGTTTTTCCCGCCATTGTTGTCGAATAATCGTGTGTGCCATGTCCTCGTATATAGGATCAATCCACTTCCTGTAAAAACACCCCAGTCTTGGGCATCCCCAATACCTTCTTCCGTAGTTCCACTGCAAATCCCAAGTACGGACAATGGCTTTCAAATTACACGCGCATAGTGGGTTTGTTGATGATTCGGATGAAGATGCCATTATTTGTTGTAGTGCTTGGTTTCCTACAAATATCATGAATCCATTAATATAAAAAATTGGGGATAATAAATCAAAAAAAACTCGAAGAAGAAGCTTACCCACAATTGAATCTTCAAGCGTCGCTTGTGTTGGACTTGTTGTAGAGAACAAACAACCCTAATGTCTCTTATATAGTGAAAAGCAATGTGTTTGACAGCTAATATACAGCTGTATATAACTGTAGTATATAATGACCTCAACCACTAGCATTAATGAACTCAACCACTAGCATTAATAACTTCTCAACAATCATTTACCACCCTAAACCCTAAATCATAAACCCTAAACCCTAATTAAAAGTTCTTCTCCTCAATCTCACAAACAAGGTAACTAAAATACCCGATTCACCCTTATTAATTAAAGATAAATAGTTAATCCTAACCTTAACCCTAACCCTAAACCCTAAACCCTAATCCCTAAACCTAAACCACATTACCCTAAACCCTACCCCAATACCATATCCCTAAACCCCAAACACTAACCCTACCCCAAGCCCTACCCCAAACCCTAACAAAAAGCCTCATACGCCTAAACCTTGAACCACACGTAACGTGTGGAATCAGCTCACACGTTACGTGTCATGCTATCCCACACGTAACGTGTGGATGGGGCTCACACGTAACGTGTGGTTCAGTCTGTGGCAAAACGCATTGAATTAACCATCTTGTCCCCACCTAACTGTAATAATGACCCGTCTTCTTCCCCGGCTAATGATCCATTTCGAGCATAAACCCTCATTTGAAACACTCACAAATTCTTGTTTTGCACTCTCAATTTTTGTAAAAAAAATGGACAATCCGAACAACAACGAGTATTGGAGCAACAGTGGGGAAGATATTCCACTTTCGAACGAGGTAATTTCTATTATGTAACCCTAAAGTTCTTTTTTTTTTTTTTTTGAACTTGTTTAAAGTTTTTAGCTTGATGGTTAGGGTTTTGAAAGGTATGATATTTGTTATTTAGGGTTTAACCAAGCTAGACATGATATTTGTTGTTTAATATTAAAGATCTCATTTTATTGTTTAGGGGATTAGAAACAAAGATTGAGCATTGTTTAGGGTTTAGGGCTGCGAAATCGTTGTTACATTGAAGAACAGTTCCACACGTTATGTGGCAAGATAGTGCACACGTAACGTGTGGAACGCTTCCACACGTAACGTGTGGGAGAGTTCCACACGTAACGTGTGAAACGCTCCACACGTTACATGTGGAATCACCACCAGAAGCCGGTTGTAGGTTCATTCTGTAAAATGGCACGGTTTGTCACTAACCGTGCCATTTTACAGAATCTGCTCTCTCAAAGAAAATTTTGAATTTAGGTTTATAATTTGTGCACTACTTGATGAGATGATTTCATGCGTATGTAGACAAACTATTATTTATACGAGGGGTTAAACAATATCTCCCTTAATGACTGGAGCACCCCACAGAAGACATTTGCGGTTTGGGAAACGCCTCAAAAGCTGCAGGATTGGAACACGCCTCAACCAGCTATTGAGATACCATCCTTCTCACTTGGGATACCGTTTCCTCCAGAAGCATCTTCATCTCATGCTACCCTATAGTTTTGTTTTCCATCCCTACATACACAGCCTCAGTTTAGTGTACCATCGGAGGAGGATGTTTACGTCTCTGCTGATTACTCAAGGTTCTTTACAACTGATCAAATCTGGGAGTCTAGAGAAGAAGCATTTTTGTGGGCGCGGGAGATGGCTAAGTGTAAACACTTCTGCATCAAAAAGTGGAGGAATAAACCTTCCACCCCTTCGACCCTTGGGGGGACTTGGTTACCGTGTGATGGACATGGACAAAACGTGCCTAAACAAGCTGACCAAGTGAGAGACATCACAAGGTCGAAGAAGTGTGGGTGTCCCTTCATGTTGAGGCTGAAAGAAGGGCCGAAGGGATTGTGGAGGATCATTGTACAACATGGAACTCACAATCATGTCATAGCAGGTTATTTGTATGGTAGTGCAGTAGCTGAGTGACCAAGCGCTGAAAAGAAGGAGATTATTAGGGTGATGACAGTCAATCATTGCAAGCCTTAAAAGATTCATACTACAATCCATTCGTCCCCTGGCAATTTGACCAAGATGAAGCAAGTGTACAACATCATGCATGAGATACGAAAGAACGGCATGGAAGGAAGAACAGTTGTGCAACAGTTCTTCTATGAGTGCAATGAGAAGGGATACTTCATGGAGCATAGATTCAACAAGGAGACCAACAAGATAACGGATATCTTCTTCGCAAGCCAGGAACAGTTGTCGTTGCTGAAGGCATTTCCGTACATTGTGCTGATGGTCTCTACATATGCAACTAACTGGTTAGTAACATACATATCTATTATACTCTTCATTTGTTCATGTCAAGGTTAGGATGCCATCATATTTTATATATGATTATGTGTGCAGTTACAATTTGCCCTTCCTTGAAATTATTGGCATTACATCTGTTTGGAAAAACTACAATATTACTGGGGCATTTCTGGAGAAGGAGGACGAAGACAGTTACAAGTGGGCCATAGAGCAACTTGCAAAGATGGTTGTCAAGGTGCAACGAGCACCCACATGTTTGGTCACTGATCGGGAGAAGGCGTTGATGAACGCCTTAGAGAAGCAGTTTCCAGAAGCAAAATTACTTCTATGTAGGCGGCATGTGAGGAAGAATATTGAAGACTTCGGGAAGAAGAACATGGACAAGTTGAGGGGCACAGCGTTTTCCAACGACTGCATGAAACTCTTCAAGGAAACGACCATACAAGGGTATGAAGCAACACTGAAGAAGCTGAAGTGTGATTGGAGGAAATCTCCAAAAATGTCTCCAGTACCTACAAAAGAACTGGCTTGACCCCTACAAGGAAAGAATCGTCTCCGCATGGACAGATACAGTGTTCACGCTCGGTACTACCACTAGTAACAGGTTTGTGCATTATGTTTTTTTCTAAATTTAGCTAGTTATTTGAACTTAGTTAGACCTTTACAGCAATATATTGATTTCGGATTCTTGATTGTAATACAGGGTTGAAGGGGCCCATTCCAGTCTGAAAAGCTTCTTCACAAGCAATGATGGCAACCTTTGCACTGTGTTCGATCAATATCATACACGGTTGCGCAGTCATATTGGTGAGATAAAGGGGGCATTGAATGAGAGCATTGGAAAGAGATATATGCTGCTAACGAACGCACATCTTTTCTGCAAGCTGCACTTCAAGGTCTATGCGATTGCACTAGCTCGTTTGATTGAGGAATACAGAAAAGGAGAAGCTCCATTGTGGAGCACTATATGCAGATGCCAGATGAGGGTCAGAGATGGCTTGCCTTGTGTGCATGACATGGCGCTAAACAGGGACGGAGCCAGGATTTCAGATGAGGGGGGCTAAAATTTATATAGTTGCCGAAGACGAAGACAGACGCGGGACGCCGATTGCCGGATTTGCCGAAGAGGCGAAGACGACGAAGCGGTGAAGCCGGTGAAGGAGACTAGGAGAGGGGCTGTCACTCTGTCAGTCTGAGGGAGAAGGAGGTCGCGCTGCCGTCCATCGGACCACCGGAGTAGTGGACTGGCTGGAGAAGTGGAGAAGGAGGTGACGAGGTCGATCGATGTGTGTTGCCGTGTTGGGAGAAGGAGGAGTGGAGGTCGCTGAGTCGAGCTTCGAAAATTTTGGAATATTAGGGCCGGCTGGGGTGGGACTTGGGAGAATGGAAGGCTTTAGGTTAGAAATTTTATATAAAAAAATCCAGAGGGGGCTATAGCCCCCTCTGGGCCCCACGTGGCTCCGTCCCTGGCGCTAAATGTGAGGAGTCAGGCCCCAATTGAACCTAGCTCATTGCATCCGTTCTGCAGGCAATTGACCTTGTCAGAAGTGAAGACAGAAGAAGTGGAAGAAGCCAGAGAACGCAGAGTGAATAGATCGTTGCTTGAAGAATTTGCCCAAAGCGTCTTCCCTACATTGCTAGTGTAGGTTCAACAAAGAGCAGTCTCAACACTAACAAGTATTGCACATCCAGAGCGGACTGCTCTGCAAGAGCCAGCTAAAGTCAGGCATAAGGGTCGGCTTCAAGGAGCTCTAAACTTTGCCACCAAAAGACAACCGTCATCATGGGAGTACACTGACCAACAGATGGATGAAACGCCTCCGAAAAAGCAAAAAGGAAGACCACCGAAGACGCTTGCAGCAAAGCCTCCGGGTGACACATCTTTGATCAAGAACCCGTGGCGATATCGTACCCAGTTTCCCATGTGTATGAGACCACACGTGGGAGGATGGTATGAGATAGTGGGTGATGGAAACTGTGGGTACAGAGCAATTGCGCATGGTCTGGGTTTAGGGCAAGATCAGTGGGCTTTTGTTCGACGTACCATGATCGCTACGTTGAGAAAACAGTATGAGCTACTCGCGCCACTTTGGGTGTCTACGATGACACTTGAGGCAATGGAGGCGAAGCTAGCATGGTTTCCTTCCCCGAACAGGCCGGCCCCACCAGAGACGTGGTTGGACCTCCCGGATATGGGATGTTTGGTGGCAACGGCATTCACATGTGTGTTCGTTACCGTCGGTGGTGGTGTGGGAACGACATACCTGCCTATGAGGGGGAAGCCAAACGAAGCATCGGTTGGCGAGAAGCTGAAGACGATATGCATTTGCCATGTCCAGGAAGAGCAACATTTTATTGTGGTACGTTAATACAATCACATCTGTTGATACTATCTTGTGTTAAAACATATGTATGATGCATTGACTTTGATGTAGATTGGCCTTGCCGAGACATCGCCCTTGCCTACTCTTTACCTGGCGTGGGTGGTATATCATGACTCGTCTGCGGGTGATTATGTAGATCAAAGGATGTGTGATCGGTTGTTGGAGTACGAAGCAGCCAAGGCCGAAAAGAAGACAAGGCGAAAGAAGAAGGTTGAAACGGTCGATTTATGTAATGAATGATATGTATGAATTATGATGCAATGAGTTCGACGTTTCTAATCCAAAAAGAAGAGAAATACTTGTTTGGATCCAAGAACAATCTCCAATCTTCAAGAAAACTCAAGCAACACACAACTCGGTCCAGCTCGACCAACTAGCCTAAACGCATGCTATCACATCCCTAAATCCAAACAACTCATAAAAAACATTCAAATAGAAGTGATAACATTCATTGTTGTCGTAATCCAAACAACTCATAAAAAACATTCAAACAAAAGTCATAACATTCATTGTTGTCACCTTCCAAAGTTCAATGAAATCCAAAGTTTAATGCTCAAATGACGAAGCAGCCAAGTTCAATGGTTCGAAAGGTAGGGATACATTTGCTCCAATGATTGCCGTAACGCCTCGGCTAGGTCTTCACATTGGTCATCTCCATGTTGGTGATCGCGATATGGATCCAGACGTCCGTAGCAACTATCGACCCACTGCAGTCACAATAAGTGGATACGATTAATATAAAGTTTGTACATGAAATTAAACAAGATATAATTATTCAATTTCTTACATGGTGCTGAGGGTTACGGTCCTCTTGAGGGATGATGAATGGATGTGTATGTTGGAGGTACCACTGCATGTAATCACCGCTACACTGGTGGGGTTGAAGGACTGGAGGACCCATGGCTTGTAGGCTAATGGAATGTTCATTGCGGGCATCCCATGCATGTAAGGATCTATCAAAAAATGCACAATTTTTACAAATCTATCAATACTATCACTTCTACTAGCATATTTTCACAAAAAATTCAACATAAATCCTCATGCAAAAAAATTCTTCAAAATTATACAAAAAATCAAAAACAATCCCAAAAGCTTCTACAAAACATAGATCTACCATCCTAAACATCTCCATAATATAGATCTACAATATGGATCTACAATCCCTAACCAAACACTTCAAATTTAACAAAACAAAACCAAAAAACAATTTCTACTAACTAACATTTCAAAGATCTTGAACGTAACGCACGGAGTCGGTTGATTCATCACGAGCAGATGCAAGAGACACGTAACGAGTGAAAGGGTTTTGAGGCTGCGGAGTTCGAATGAATGGAGGATGAAGCAAGATCTGGCTTTTAAAGCCAGATCTCCTCCATACGTAACGTGTGGCGTAAACCCACACGTAACGCGTGGATGCGCTTCACACGTTACGTGTGAAGGTTCGTCACACGTTACGTGTGGGGCTTGAACGGGTCACTTCCCGTGCGTAACGTGGGAAGCCTCTTTCCACGTTACGCGCGAGCCTATGCGTCAAACGGCAAAAATGTCTATGCGCCGAATAGTAAAGGCCTAAAAAAATAAAAAAAGTAATCTAATTTTAAAATACATAAAATTACTTTTACACCCTTTCATAAAGTAAAGGTGTAAAATATTCCATCTTACACCTAGTGTAAAGAAGGATTTGTCCCACGAAATACTTCTTGACATTTTAGATTTTTAGACTCGAATCATTGAGCTGGACCAACGTGGACCATGATGGGAATAGAATAATGCATAGTTTTTTTTTTGGTGTGAAGAAATATATGCGTAAGTGTCTATAGTGCTTGTATTAATGAATAAGACGGAGTAAATGTACATAGAATTCTAAGGCCCTGTTTGACATGGTTATTGGGATATACATTATATGTTATTGATATCGTTTCCATAAATCTATCTTCTATCATATATTTCATATCTCTATTTATTTTTTAGATTTAAATCATGTAAACATGTATAAATCTAGCCCTTTGAAGCCTAATACAATCATCACAAAATTATCTCCTATCAATTCTTTTATGGTATCAGAGCAGGTTACGAAAACCTAAAAAAAAAATCTCACTGACGTCTCTCTCTTCGGCTCTCTCACTATCGTTGACCCCGTCGGCCCTCCTCTTTCCGTCCTTCTCTCAGTCTCTTGTTTGGCCTCCTCATGACGAATCCAGGGGATGACGTCTCCACCACTGACACCGGCAATGGCAACGTCATCACCACCACTCGGCCCAAACGACCTATCAACGACGTCGACTCGCCTTACTATCTTCACCCTTCGGATCAACTGTGTCTTCCAATTTGCCCGATGATTCTGAAAGATGACAACTTTCAAGAATGGTCATCTTCCATGAAAAACGCCTTTCGCGCTAAAGGGAAGATAGGCTTCTTGGATGGCCGAATTTGCAAACCAACCGACACCTCTGCCGAAGACAATTGGTTTCATGTGCATTCTATGCTCGTTGGATGGATCCATCAATCCATTGATCCGTCTTTACGCTCCTCCATCTCATATTCTGACAACGTTCAAGTTCTCTGGGAAGATATTAAACAACGATTCTCGATCGGTAATGGACCCATAATCCTTTAGATCCGTGTTGATATTGCTCGCTCTCTTCAACGGGGCCAATTTGTCGCTGCGTATTTTGGCACCCTGAAGAAATTATGGGATGAGCTCATGATCTATGCCCCTCCTCGGACGTGCACATGTGGCCGTTGCACCTGCGGCCTTCCGACGCTTCTCGCTAACGATCAGGAAGCCGAGCGCACGCACAAATTTCTCATCGGCCTCAACGACACCGAATTCCATACCCTGCGGTCCAACGTCATGGCGCAAGAGCCGCTTCTTCCTCTGAAGCGCATCTACTCACTTGTTGTTCAGGAAGAGCGACAACGCGCGGTAGTTAAGGATCGCGACACCAAACCTGACCCGATGGCTCTTGCTGCATGCACCTCGGATCAACGACCCTCCACTCGGCCTCAGTATACACATTGCAGTCATATGGGCCATGATGTCACCAAATGCTTTTGCCTCCACGGATACCCTAAAGGGTATACACCTCCACCACCCCGGACCACTGGCCGTGGTAGTACACCCTCGTCTGGCTCCAACTCGACGCCACCATCCTCAGGTGCAGGCCGCGACTGTGGGAGATGTACCGCCATAGCCAATGCCGCCCAACAATCGTCATCATCCTTTGGCAGCAACTCTCTCACCAATTCTGATCGTGTTGCCCTCAATTCCACCATTACTCCGGACCAATGACAGATTGTTCTCCAGGTGTTTAACTCTCTTAACACCAAATCTAGCAGTCCTGACACCTCTTCCGGTAAGTCTCAATCTTGGATACTTGATACTAGCGCTTCCCTGCACCTGACTGGAAACAAAGGTCTCTTACGGGATCTTGTTTCTATCTCTCCCGTGTCCATCAAACTCCCGGATAATCATTTCACCTCTGCTGTTCAGGAGGGTTTTGTTGTGTTTTCCTCAAATGCTAGACCTGATCATGTTCTTCTTATTCCAAACTTGGACTGCAATCTTATTTCTCTTTGTTAGCTTGCTATTGATAATCAATGTGTGATGACTCTAACAGACAAGCTTTGTGTTATTCAGGAACGCAGTTCGAGGACGCTGATTGGTATGGGTGAACAAAAATGGGGGTCTACTGGCTGCGCAGCTTCGGACCTCATTTGGCTCAGTTTTGTCTATCTACATCAGTCGTCTCTGCGTCTACCTGGCATCTTCGGTTGGGTCATCCGTCTGCATCAGTTTTGTCCAGTCTTCATTTAGAAAGTCATATAGCTTAGTTACAAAACCTAGTCCTTGTAATGTATGTTTCAAAGCAAAGCAAACTCGTAGATCCTTTCCATTGAGCTCTAATACAGTAGACGATTTGTTTCAATTGATACATTGTGATATTTGGTGGTGTGTGCAAGGATCGAGGGCCAAACAGTGCAAGATCTTGCTCAACAAGGCGCCTCGGAACTCAAGAGCACAAGGACAGCAACTCCAGCAAAATCCCAGAATTTTCCCTGACTTCAGTGGGGTCGTTCTCCTTGATCCGAACTCCGAATTGGTTGATTCCGGCGACAGTAGACAGATATGGAAGTCTAGTTTCTGTCCTAAAATTTTCAGAATTTTATGGGCGGTGGATCAAAATATATGATTTTTCTACCGAAGGGTCGCTGGTAGTTCCGGGGAGGAAGTTCAGCAAACTTCGGCAGTTTTTAGGGTTCTTGGTGATGGACGATGGATTAGGGAGGGAATGAGGATGATCTTCCAACCAAGATATGACTCACTCGGCTAGGGGATCAAGGGAAGGAATTTCGAGATAGGAACCACTCGAAATCAATGGAGGAAAGGGTTGATATTACTCACAACTGTCAATGGGGATAGGGATAGATAGGGAGCTTTTGGTAGCACGTAATGCTGATTTTCATTTGCCAAAAACTGAATACAATCTGTTGTTTTCTTGCCTTAGATATCCCTACCGAAATTAGAAAGAAAAAGCAAGAAAGAAATGCTAAAAATAGCCCACTAAGTAGAGCACTACTCGGCCTAATGCCCTAACCGAAATACTAAGGCTGTCAAGCCTTTGTTTTTAGGGAAATGAAATAAACAAGCCAAGTAATAACATGTCCAAGAATTTCCCAAACAATATTAAGTGTCACGTGAATCGTCATCAACCGAAATAACGTCCATGCTTGAACCGGGCCTCCCTTGACAAATGCATGTGATGACGGTTCCTCCACCTTGACTCGGTTCTCCTTGGTTCAAGAGACCAACCTTGAGTTGTTGGTATAGTTGTCGAGCTCGGGCTCGAGTGATGGCACCGGGTGGTGGATCCTCCTTAGGGTTGGCCGGGTCTTCTTCTTCCTTCAACTCCTCTTCATCACTTGATTCACCTTCTTGTCCAGCATCTTGAGCTTGATTGCCTTGATGTGTAGGCTCGTACACATCATCCTCCCTCTCTTGAAAGGGATTCGACCTCGAATCCAGCTCGTCAAGGTCCGAATCTCCCTCAACAATGTAAGGCATCAAGTCGGCGACGTTGAACACATCATGGACGCCGAAGGTGGGTGGGAGATCGAGCTTGTAGGCGTTATCATTGATGCGCTCAAGCACTTGAAATGGCCCATCTCCTCTCGGTTTCAGCTTGGAGTTGCGGAGCAAAGGAAATCTTTCCTTCCTTAGGTGTAGCCATACAAGGTCGCCGGGCTCAAATATCACTTCTTTCCGACCTCGATCCGCTTGGCGCTTGTATTGACCGGTCCGCCTCTCCAATTGCAACCTCGTGTCCTCATGCAGCATCTTAATCCGAGCAGCTTCATCTGCACCCTCCTTGCTCTCCCGCTCCTTGATGGCATACGGCAATAACTCCAATGGTGTGGTGGGGTTACGACCGTACACAACTTCAAATGGCGTCCTCTTGGTGGCGGTGTGGACCGTCCTATTGTAGGCGAACTCAATGAATGATAAGCTATCTTCCCACCTGTGCAAGTTAGTCCTCAAAATAGTTCTAAGCAAAACACCAAGAGTACGATTAACCACCTCAGTTTGGCCATCCGTTTGAGGATGACACGTAGTGGAGAAGAGAATCTCGGTCCGACACAATAGACCTAGGAACTCCATGCAATCTCACAATATTATCAAAAAAAAGGTTAGCAATATGAGAAGCATCATCAGTTTTATGGCATGCTATGAAGTGTGTCATCTTGGAGAACCGATCTACCACTACAAAGATGGAGTCTCTCCCTCTCTTAGACCTTGGTAACCCTAAAACAAAGTCCATGGAAATGTCTTCCCAAGGCAGTTTAGGGATAGGTAAAGGAGAGTAGAGACCATGGGGCTGGACCTTGGACTTAGCACGCAAGCAAGTGGTGCAAGATGCACAATACTTCTCCACGGCACGCTGCATCCGAGGCCAATAAAAGTGCTCCCTTAGCACATGTAAGGTTTTAAGGACACCGAAATGTCCCATCAACCCGCCCCCATGCGCTTCTTGAACCAAAATGGTCCTAATTGAGCCTTTGGGGATACACAACTTATGGCCCTTAAACAAGAATCCCTCATGTAAGTAGTATTGATCTTTACTTCCCTGAGACTTACATGTGTTGAATATATCACAAAATTCAGCATCATGCACATATAAGTCTTTAAGGAAGGAAAAACCAAGCAACTTAGCATCTAGCACAGCCATAAGAGTGTATCTCCTGGATAGGGCATCCGCCACTACATTGTCCTTTCCCTTTTTTGTGTTTGATCACATAGGGGAAAGACTCAATGAACTCGACCCATTTAGCATGCCTCTTGTTAAGCTTGCTTTGGCCTTTAAGATACTTCAAGGCCTCATGGTCCGAGTGTATGACAAATTCTTTAGGCAATAAGTAGTGTTGCCAAACCTGGAGAACATGTATCAATGCCAACAGCTCTTTATCATACGTGGGGTAATTCAATTCAGCCCCTCCAAGTTTCTCACTAAAATAAGCTATGGGTTTGCCTTCCTGCATAAGGACACCCCCAAGGCCTATTCCCGAAGCATCACATTCTATCTCAAAGGTTTTATCAAAGTTTGGCAAAGATAGAAGTGGTGCTTGGGTGAGCTTGGCCTTTAAGCTAGCAAAAGCCGCCTCTTGCTTTGACCCCCATACGAAGGCCACACCTTTCTTGGTCAATTCCGTGAGAGGCACAGCAATAGTGCTAAAGTCTCTCACGAAACGGCGGTAGAAGCCAGCTAGGCCGAGAAAGCTTCGGACTTGAGTCATTGAGGTAGGTGTAGGCCACTCGGAAATGGCTTTAACCTTGTCCTCATCAACTCTTAAGCCCTCTTTGCACACCACGAATCCAAGAAATACCACGTGATCCGAATGGAAGTGGCACTTCTTAAAGTTGGCATACAACTTCTCCCTTCGTAAGACCTCAAAAACCTTCCTAAGGTGACCAATATGCTCTTGAAGATTGTGGCTATACACTAAGATGTCATCAAAGTATACAACCACAAACTTTCCTAGAAATGGCCTTAGGACGTGGTTCATGAGTCTCATGAATGTGCTAGGGGCATTAGTGAGACCAAAGGGCATTACCAACCATTCATACAGCCCATATTTAGTTTTAAAGGTTGTTTTCCATTCATCGCCTTCTTTCATGCGAATCTGGTGGTAACCACTCTTAAGGTCCACTTTGGAGAAGATACTTGCCCCATGCAACTCGTCAAGCATGTCATCTAGTCTTGGGATAGGATGGCGGTACTTGATGGTGATGTTGTTGATTGCTCGACAATCAACACACATCCTCCAAGTACCATCCTTCTTTGGTACTAGAATGACAGGGACTCCACAAGGACTAAGGCTCTCTCGAACATAGCCCTTGCTTAGCAAGTCTTGTACTTGACGTTGGAGTTCTTTTGTCTCCTCCGGGTTAGCCCTATAGGCAGCCCGGTTCGGTAGTGTTGTCCCCGGTATAAAGTCAATTTGATGCTCTATACCTCGTACCGGTGGCAAACCACTAGGCACATCTTCTTGAAAGAGTTCTTGAAACTCCATCATAAGATGCGGTATGGGCGTAGGAAGTTCCTCAAGATCACTCAAGGCAAGCAACATGTCCTTTGGTACAAATAAAAGACACGGCCTTCCTTGCTTGATGGCAAGAGCAACTTCCTTCGGCTTGGCTAACAATAGATGGTTAGTGGCGCCGCCCTTGGCCCCAATAGCCATCTTTTTGCTCTTAGCTAGCTCGGCCTTTTGTTGATCTCGCCGTTGCTCCCTTGCTACATGGTCTGCCATGATTTCATGAGGGGCCAAAGGGTGCAGAGTAATTCGTTTTCCCTTCAAATGAAAGGAATACTCATTACTCACCCCTTGGTGTATGACGCCACGATCGAATTGCCAAGGCCTTCCCAAGAGAAGGTGGCAAGCGGTCATGGGCAGGACATCACACAAGACCTCATCTTCATAGCCACCTATAACAAATTGAATCATGGCTTGGTCCTTGACCTTAAGGGGAATGTCGGAGTTTAACCAACAAAGAGTGTAGAGCTGGGGGTGAGGAGTAGTACTTAGGTTAAACCTAGATACTACTTCTTGGTCGATGATGTTGCAACATGACCCCCCATCAATTATCATACTACACAATTTCCCCTTAATGGTGCACCTAGTATGAAAGATAGTCTCTCGTTGACTAGGCACACTCGGGCCTTCCGAGGCAATTAAGACCTTCTTAGCCACAAAACAATCACCTTGGGCAGCAACAACATGGAGCTCTTCCACTTCCTCCTCATTCTCAACAAGTTCTTCGTCACACTCATCCTCGGAGACATACTCTCCTAGAGCGTTAAGTAGGACTTGCCTTCTTGAGGGGCAATCCTTGGCATAATGACCTCTTCCAAGACACTTAAAATACTTGATATCACTAGTTCGGTTCTCACCCTCCTTGCGTTGGGTTTGTACCGGACTAGGGACCTCTCACCTAGGGTGAGTCGTGGAGTCCCCTCTAGTAGGTTCTAGGCGTCTTGGTGTGGGTAGGACCCCTTTGGAGCTTTGCCAAGGTCGTGAGCTAGAAGCTAATGGACGCCTTGAAGGGAGTGCTTTTTACATACGATTCGTATAATGAAGCACTTCTTCCATAGGTGTGCCACTAGGGAAGTGTTGCTTGCTCAATACAGCTTTGAGCTCGGGGTTGAGACGACTTATGAACTTAGAAATAAGGTACCCTTCGGGAACCCTAAGACCATATCTAAAGACCAAAGTCCTTAGCTCGGTATAGAATTCATCCGGGCTCTTATTTCCTTGCTCTAGTTGTTCCAACCTCTCATGAATGCGCTCGGCATAATCATTAGGCACAAATCTGTCCCATAGTGCTTGTTTAAGGCCTTGCCAAGTCATGATTTGGGGATGGCCGTGATAATCACGCTCCTCCTTGTCCCCAAGCCACCACTGATAGGCAATGCCTTCAAACTTGATGGTATCTATAGCTACTCGTTGAGCTTCCGAGTAGTTATAATACTGAAATATTTGTTCAGTCTTTTGCTCCCAATCAATATACACTTCGGGATCACAAACATTACCAAAAGATTGTACCTCAAGTTTAATACCATGCGGCCTTTGTTCATAGGCGGGGGCATACTCCTCCTCATAATAGCCGGCCCCTCGGTTTGGCATGTATGCACCTCTCCCGCCTAGGCCACGCCCACCTCCTCCTCGGCCTTGTGGAAGTCTTTGCGGCATCATCGATGGTTCTTGGTACCTAGAAGTGTCAAATGGCGCTAGCCTTGTTGTCTCCCTTTCTTCCGGTATATAATCTGCATGGTTAGTCTGAAAGGGCATGCTAGTAGTACTAGGACCATGATAAGGAAGAGGAAAGTTAGAAGCAGTACCATACTCTTCCCGGGTAGTGGCGACTAGTGAAGCCGTAGGATGGTGAAGACTAGTGCCCGGCAAGCTTGCGGGTAAGGACATGGGTGCCGACAAGGGGCTCATAGATGCTGCTCCATTGCCTCCTTGTAGTTGCTCACGGCCGTAGCTAAGGGCTGGCCCGTATGAATTGCTCCACTTCTCATCCATAGCTCTCATGAAAGCCGCTTGCTCCTCCCGCATGGCTTGTAGGTGTTGCCGCGCGCGCTCGTCAGCCTCTTCTTTGGAGGCTTGGATAGCCCGTAACAAGGTCTCCATAGTGAAGGTCGAGCTATCCTTCTCTCTCTCTTGGCTGACTTGCTTATCCTTTGGATCCCCCATTGTACCTTCACAAGGAAAATCCACACAACAGCCCACAAATACCAAACAAACACAATGGTCCCTAGAGCTAGTAAGGAGCTTGTATCTATGAACAACTCCTTGCAAACTTTCAAGTTCAAGCTCGGTAAAAAGGTCTAGGTGAGGCTTCCTATATGCAAAGTGACTCACAAAAATAGAAAATAAAGTGCACTACAACCTTGATTCAAGCCCTTAAATTAGATGCAACTCAAACAATCTCGTAAGTACTTATTCCCTATTACCACATACTATAGTTGAACAAGTAGAGATTACAATGAATGCAGCTTACAATGATGACTTGAACACAAGGACGAGCACTTCTAAAGAACACGAAGAGAATCACAATGTAACAAGGATGATCAACAATAGGCCTTTGTCTCTTTTTTTTTCTTTTTTTTGTAAATGGCCGACCTTTTCTTTCTTCTTTTTTTTTTTTAACTAATAATGCTGGAAATAATGTAAACAAAGATTAACAAAGCCTTGATCAACCTATAGAGTCCGCACCTCAGAAATGTTCCTCCACTTGAAAGCTTGATTTGAATATAACTTAAGATGCTTAAGTAGGTTGATTTAAGTGCCAAATGAAAATAAAATAAAGACTCAATTGTCCTAAACTATATGCAGCTATTAAAGGTCACGGCTGGTTCATAAAATCACACGGCAGTTCTTTGAATTTTGAAATCAGATTTTGCAGCAACAAACCCAACTAATTCCCTAGATTTGTGGCTCGTCTAATCCCTTAATTTCTGAACCCTACTGCCGTCTCCTACCCTGGTTCTAGTCTGATTTTTTGACGTTCAAACACCCTAAATGCAATTCTAAGACACAAGGTAAACAGGACACAAGAACAACACAAAACGAAGACACTAGACACACTAAACTGCAACCGGAAATTCAACAAGATGCAAGGCACGAAATCAAGAGCTGTAAACTACGAAAGTTGCAAGAATTTGAAGACAAATAAGAGCAAGAACTCACGTAGCTCTGATACCACATGGTGTGTGCAAGGATCGAGGGCCAAACAGTGCAAGATCTTGCTCAACAAGGCGCCTCGGAACTCAAGAGCACAAGGACAGCAAAATCCCAGAATTTGCCCTGACTTCAGTGGGGTCGTTCTCCTTGATCCGAACTCCGAATTGGTTGATTCCGGCGACAGTAGACAGATATGGAAGTCTAGTTTCTGTCCTCAAATTTTCAGAATTTTCTGGGCGGTGGATCAAAAGATATGATTTTTCTACCGAAGGGTCGCTGGTAGTTCCGGGGAGGAAGTTCAGCAAACTTCGGCAGTTTTTAGGGTTCTTGGTGATGGACGATGGATTAGGGAGGGAATGAGGATGATCTTCCAACCAAGATATGACTCACTCGGCTAGGGGATCAAGGGAAGGAATTTCGAGATAGGAACCACTCGAAATCAATGAAGGAAAGGGTTGATATTACTCACAACCGTCAATGGGGATAGGGATAGATAGGGAGCTTTTGGTAGCACGTAATGCTGATTTTCATTTGCCAAAAACTGAATACAATCTGTTGTTTTCTTGCCTTAGATAGCCCTACCGAAATTAGAAAGAAAAAGCAAGAAAGAAATGCTGAAAATAGCCCACTAAGTGGAGCACTACTCGGCCTAATGCCCTAACCGAAATACTAAGGCTGTCAAGCCTTTGTTTTTAGGGAAATGAAATAAACAAGCCAAGTAATAACATGTCCAAGAATTTCCCAAACAATATTACGTGTCACGTGAATCGCCATCAACCGAAATAACGTCCATGCTTGAACCGGGCCTCCCTTGACAAATGCATGTGATGACGGCTCCTCCACCTTGACTCGGTTCTCCTTGGTTCAAGAGACCAACCTTGAGTTGTTGGTATAGTTGTCGAGCTCGGGCTCGAGTGATTGCACCGGGTGGTGGATCCTCCTTAGGGTTGGCCGGGTCTTCTTCTTCCTTCAACTCCTCTTCATCACTTGATTCACCTTCTTGTCCAGCATCTTGAGCTTGATCGCCTTGATGTGTAGGCTCGTACACATCATTTGGGGTCCTTATAGTACTCCCTCTACTAGTGGTGCTTCCTATTTTTTATTGTCGTTGATGACTACTCGCGCTCCACATGGGGTTTTCTTATGAAATCTAAGTATGAAGTTGCAGGCATCCTTCGCAACTTCACCGCCATGACGCAGACTCGGTTCACCAAGAAAGTTCAGCGCATTTGCTCAGACAATGGCGCGGAATTTGTCTCCTTGCAGTTGTTCCTCTCCAGTCAGGGCATTATCTTTGACTCTTTGAGAGTTCCTGTGTCTACACACCACAACAAAATGGCCGGGTTGAATAGAAACATTGCCATATCCTTAATGTGGCCAGGGCTCTGCGATTTCAAGCTTCTCTCCCGGTTACCTTCCGGGGAGAATGTATTCTGACAGCATGCTACCTCATCAACCGAACTCACACTCCTCTCCTCAACAACTGCACACCATACGAACTTATGTTCGGCCGACCTCCCGTATACTCGCACCTGCAGGTATTTGGCTGTCTCTGCTACGCTGCTTGCCAACCACGGCCCACTAACAAATTCGTTGCCCGTAGCATCAAGGGCATCTTTCTTGGCTATCCTCTTGGCAAATGAGGTTGGCGCATCTTCGACATTGACATAGGCCACACCTTCATCTCTCGAGATGTCGTCTTCTATGAAGAGACATTCCCATATGCGTCACTGCCAATTTCTACGCCAGGGGGAGCTGACAAACTGACACATGTCCATCCAGTTGTATATGACACACTGTCGTCACCACTTCCACTTCAGACGCCTCAGCCAGCACCGCCGTCCTCTCTGGAACAGTCGGATGTTCCCGATCCATCACCTACAGACATACATCCGTATTACTGCAAGCCTACGTTTGTCACACTCTGCAAAGTCAAGACCCCTCTCTCCCACACCCAAATCGTTGACATCCTTAGGTAAGCAATATCATATTGCTAACTACATGTCATGTAATAAGTTCTCTCCTAACCATGCCAGATTCCTTGCGGTTGTAACTGCTGGTCATGAGCCTTCCTGCTTCAAAGAGGTCGTCTAGCATGCTCATTGGCGCGAGGCGATGCGTTTCGAGATCGTCGCTTTAGAGAGAAATTCACCTTGGGACGTATTCGAGTTGCCTGCAGGGAAGCGACCAATTGGGTGCAAATGGGTCTATCGCATCAAGTATAAGTCGGATGGGTCAATTGAGCGTTATAAGGCTCGTCTCGTCATTCTCGGGAACAGGCAGGTTGAAGGCGTCGACTTCACTGAGACTTTCGCTCCAGTTGCCAAGCTAGTTACCGTGCGAGTTTTCCTTTTTGTTGATGTTATTTGCGATTGGGAGCTTCATCAGATGGACATACATAACGCTTTTCTCCATGGAGATTTAGATGAGGTCGTGTACATGACACCGCCTACTGCTTGCCCCGGCATACCACCTGGCCGCATTTGCAAGCTTCGGAAGTCGTTATATGGCCTACGTCAGGCTCCCCGAAACTGGTTCTCCAAACTAGCCACTACTCTGAGAGCTTTCGGGTTTCAGCAAAGCTACACATACTACTCTTTGTTCTCCTTGCATCGCGACGATAATGTTCTTCATGTTCCCGTCTATGTAGATGACCTAATTATTGTTGGCAACAACTCTACAGCAATCTCTGCCGTCAATAATTATTTGAGCAAGTGCTTCCACATGAAGGATCTTGGCCTGCTCAAGTACTTTCTTGGTCTTGAAATAGCTCGAAATTCCACTGGTATTTTCATTTCTCAGCAAAAGTACGCCCTCGAGATCATAACTGATACAGGTCTTCTCGGGTCCAAGCCTTGCGATTCACCAGTGGATCCTAATCATCACCTCGCCACGGTCGTTGGACGGGATCACAATGATGTTGAGGCTTACCGTCGTCTTGTTGGTCGGCTGATCTACTTAACCATCACACGACCGGATTTGTGCTTTGTTGTCACAGTTCATGCAGAAACCAAAGGAGGAGCATTGCTCTGCCGCTCTGCGCGTGATTCAGTACATCAAGACATACCTTGGCCAAGGTCTACATCTCTCGCGCCACAGTTCCCTCTGTCTCACGACCTACTGTGACTCTGATTGGGCGGCATGCCCCCTCACACGTTGCTCCGTCACTTGTTACTTTGTGATGCTCGGATAGTCACCTATCTCCTAGCGCACAAAGAAGCAACCCACTGTCCCTCGCTCCTCGGCAGAAGCAGAATATCGCTCCATGGAAGCCACCTGATGCGAGACTGTGTGGTTGCGCTCTCTCCTGCTATCTCTTGGTATATGTCACTCCTCTCCGGTCCGTCTGTTTTGTGACAGTCAGGCAATTATCCATATCTCTGACAATCCTGTTTTTTCATGAGCGGACCAAGCATATAGAGATTGACTGTCATTATGTTCGCGATCTGATTCTTGCAGGCAAGGTCCACCTCGCACATCTCGACCTCTCAACAGCCTGTAGACATCTTCACCAAGGCCCTGACTAAACCCAAATTCCTTCATTTGTCCTCCAAGTTGGGCATTTCATATCCTAATGCTCCAACTTGAGGGAGAGTATTGGGATATACATTAGATATTGTTGATATTGTTTTCATAAATCTATCTTCTATCATATTTTCCATGTCTCTATGTATCTTTTAGATTTAGATTATGTAAACATGTATAAATCTAGCCCTTTGAGGCCTAATACGATCATCACAAAATTCTCTCCTATCAATTCTTTCAATGGTAGTAGCGGTTAACATATTGATAGCGGGAGTGTTTGAAACTAACTTAAATTGAAATGTTATTGAGAGTAACATTTAAAAAATAGCGTTTAAAACGCTATTAAATATGAAAAATTACATCTATCACTACTTACCAAACACAAGTATTATTTTTAAAACGCTATCTCAAACGCTAGTTTTATGGCTTTGCCAAACACATCTAAGTAGAACGGAATTAAGATGATTGTTCGGGTGTGGTGTGTCAACGTCTTTATTTAAGGATTTGGAATTGAAACGGTGCAACTACCACTATAATACAAAAACTGGGCCATCTTTTATAAAATCCCAAGTATATTAGATAGAAAACTTTGTGCGTTCATACAAGAAGATGGTTAATATAAATTGGAATGTACATTTCACGTTCTTGACAATTACTCCCTCCCTCTCTTTTTCTTTTCTTGTTTGATTTTTTGGCATTGTTCACGTTAAAGAGAATCTTCAAGATTTCTTCTAATATATAAGAAAAAATATAGTCATGTGGGGTCTTGTTTGATTCGTCTCAACGAGTACTTTGGTAATATCAAAAAATTATAATTTTTAGATTTATGTAATTAGATATATTAACGATACAAAATACACCTCGACAGATATGCCATGTCAAATCAGAAAGAACAAAAAAGAACTCCTAGATACTGTCCAATAACGGTAGTACAGTATAATGTATACAACAAAAATGAGAAGAGGAATAAAAAACAAAAGTAAGAAAGTAAGGAAATTCTAGCTACATCTGACAAAGCATATATAATTCATTTTATTCATAGATTTTGAGTTCCATTTCTAGTGGATATTAATATTAGATTTCTTAAACGTTTTCTTCTTAGGGAAGGTTGATCTATATAAGTAATTAAGTCTTCCGTAATGATCTATATAAGTGATTAAGTATGACAAAAGTCACTGACGTCCAGTGGATATTAATATTAGATTTTTTAAACATTTTATTCAGAAATTGAGTTTTATTTCTTCTTACGAAAGTTTTTTTTTAACTCTTTTACCTTATCATATATACTGAGCTACACTTGATTGATGAACCGATCTTCTTTTAATAATTGAGTGACGAGGAAATGTAGAAATCAATTTTTATCTTTTGAAAAGTCAGAATTAAAATGGTAGCTAGCTTGTGATATGGACTTTTTGAAAATGATATATCAATTGTGGGGGTAAATACGGACTTTAATCTCGAAAATGATATGTCAAGTCAAATGGCCGGGTTTCTAGTACTGTGGTGATGGGAGTTGAATTTGTCATATATACACTGAAATATCAATTCAGTGGCTTTTTAGCAATTATTTTTATTATTTCCTATGATGATCGATGAGAAATTGAAGCTAGGTCGGCAAAACAAAAACCTATTTTCTTCTTCTTCTTCTTGTAATTTATATTGGGTTCACCTACTTTAAGTCAATCGATCTGAAACATATATAGAAATGGTGAGACGTACACTGAGACAAGAGTCTCGTGTGGTTTTGCTCATACTTGTACAGCTGTACTTACAGAAACCCCATTTGAACATGGAGAGTGCAGTGCGTATTAATTGTACGATAGAAATTTAAGACGAGCCTTTTCTTTTCGTGAGAATTTAAACCAGTTTAAATCCAAATAAGTGTACGTATATAATAAATTTATCTAATTTCGACTTCAAACATGGTTTTGGGTTCGGTTGTATACTTGTATTTGATTCGAGTCGGGTTATATAAGCTTCGGTTAGGTGGAATAAGGTTTTAGGCTAATAGGGTAGTGGAACCAACGTGGGTCCGTTGTAACTGGATGGATCATGCATTTAATACCCACGCGCGCTATTCCGGTGAAAGCACGGAAGCAGCTTTGGTGGCGGGAAAAGGGATCTAGCTAGTAGGGACCACCTGCAACTGTAACGGCAATTACATTTACCGTCGATCATCAAATCAAATGCATGAACGTACGAGTAACGATCCCTCTTTCTATATAATTAATCATTCATTTCTATATATGAAATCCTGGGTCGTGATGGACGAGGGCAGGAAAGTAGGTTTGGATGCAGATTTGCTGGTGAAGGAGCTCCGGGACGAGTTCGATTCCGGCAAGACGAGGAGTTATCAATGGCGGATGGATCAGCTCAAGGCCATCTCCATAATGATCAAAGACGCCCAAAACGACGTCGTTGAAGCTCTCCGGATGGATCTCTCCAAACCCCACTTTGAAGCCTACATCACTGAGGTAGCTTAATCTAATGCTTTTTTATACTGAAATATGGGAAAATTGCTGAGAGTCATCAAGACATTAGTCCTTTGCTGAGTATTCCATCATCAATCACTATATACATGAGTACATGACAATCGAATAATTGTACGTTTTAGAAAGAAACCCGATAACACGTGTAATTTTAACTTTTTAGTGGTGTAGGATCTGTGCGTTAGAATCAAGGGAACTGAGACACAAAGGTGTTCGGTTCCTATGGGCAGCGGAATAACAAATAAGCAAGTTATCAAGACAAAATACTTAAGGTGGAAACCTTTGATAACCAACTAGTTATCTAGGATAAAAATCACCCCTCTTGCGAGGATTGAAAAGTCTACTTGTATATTAACTTTGATTACAACTTCCGAACTCAGCAGTTCAAACCTATCTCTCAGGCTAACCCCAGTTCCCTAGTCAATCACAAATTAACACACAAAGACTTACTTCGACTCAGCTTTTCTTCTTTCTTCTTCTTTAGTTCTGATGCACTTTGAGAGCTCGTAAAAATGCATGGTTTAATTGCACCAGCAACATCATGTATATATAAGACTTATTTGTCAAGGAAAGATCTCGGAAGAGAATCCCTTGAACAAACAAATCAATACATGATGGAATATTTTATATCTTAACAAAATAAGACACAAAATATTCTCTCACCCAAATCCTAATTTACATAATCCTATAAGAATATTCTATATGTAAACCGGCCAAGATCTTCATTTGATAGCATCCGGATTTGGTGAGAAAATCTTCTTCAAAGATTCTGTTGATGATTCTGGGAAACCACCGACGCGGTTCCCATCCAGTTCCCTTGATCTTGATCTGCGCTCACTTGGACTTGATTTCCCTTATCTTTTCACCTGTTCATAAGTCACTAGAGAAGCCAGTTAATCTCAAGTATTTGTCATCGTCAAAACAAGAGAAACAGAGGAAGGGAACTTCATGGGAACTGAGGTTCGAAAAGTTCCATTCCAACAATTTCCCCCTTTTTGATGATGACAAACAAATACCAACATATAAGCATATAACCAATAGGCAGTAAAGGAGTTAGATTATGGAAGCAGAGATACTGAGGAGATTGCTTCATAGTTCCCCCTTAATTTTTGACAATGATACTTAGTTCCCCCTTAACACGATACCGGTCCTATTGGTTCCGGGATTCCAGAATCTATTCCCCCTTTTGACATCATCGAAAAGATAGATTAGATACAGTATAAAACAGAGAATAACTCAGAGGGAAACATGTCAATCGCAAGAACAAGGCACAACTTAGCAAAATGATTTCATTAATTAAGCTAAAGAGGCACAATATATAGCAGACACAGGCAAGGGAGACAAACAACAATGCTGAAAGAAAGTAACCAACAACGCAGAGCAGCTAATAAGCAGGGGAAATCCTAGGGAATCTAAGCCAGAAACTGACAAAAGAGCATCAGGGGGAACGGGGAGGCATCCTAGCAGCAAGCTCCCTGATGGCAGAGGAGAGTTCCCTAAGAGCGGCACAAACATCAGCGTTGGAGGACAGCAAAGCTGGTTCCGCACTCTCAGACTCAGCAGCTCGAGTTTTCTTGGGCTTGACCTCCGGCACCACATCCACACTGAGGCTATTGATGTAAGCCACGTCCATGAGGTGCGAAAACTGGTACTCAGTGGGATCAGCCG
This sequence comes from Rheum nobile, assembly GCA_027886185.1. Classification (NCBI taxonomy): domain Eukaryota; kingdom Viridiplantae; phylum Streptophyta; class Magnoliopsida; order Caryophyllales; family Polygonaceae; genus Rheum; species Rheum nobile. The sequence goes on along the minus strand of WOAB01000500.1, from coordinate 1,013,193 downwards.
GGTAGGAGTTGAGAGAGGACAGGATTGCCTTGATCACGGTCGGATAGGGTAGGGAGTGAGATGTGTGGGAGCGGCAGGCTTGCATATGCAGCATAATAATCCGGGGGAGATCTAGGCGCTCGCCAGAGAGCATCTTCTCCATAAACACCACGTCAGCAATCTGAGTTTGATTCCTCTTTTCCTGGCGAGGAATGACATTGGAGATGAGGAAGGAGTGTAGCAGCTTCATGGGGAGGGAGAGATATTTTGTGTGGAGATCTTTTGGGGGATTGGGGCCGAAGAGGAACTGGACAAAGTTTTCTTTCTTGGAGGGCCAGTTCTTCTTGGTGATTTGGAAGAAGCCATCACCAGTGGGCACGTGTAGCACAGCCCCAATCATCTCAGCGGTGATGCAGATAAGGCGACCACCAATCACAACCACAATATCAGACGGCTCATCTCCCTCAGGTGTCCCAACGAAAGACATAGACGAGTAGAAGCTCCGGACGACAGCATCATCAACTCCGGTGGGCTCAGCGAAGAGGTTTTCCCACTGCTGGATCTCAAGCATAGCTTTGAACTGCTCAACCTCAGGGAGACCGCAGGACCAGAGTTGAGTTCCCATAAAGAGGGGTCCCAGAATGTTGCGCGAGGCGAACGACTCCTTGTGTGAAGTCGAAGGCTGGGCAGCTGATTTCGATTTTGCACTGGGAGCTTTAGCAGACCTGGTGCGAAGGGCCACAGAAGAGGGCTTTGCCTTCTTGGAGCGAGGCGCCTTTACTTCAGACAGGAGAGTGACCTCATCGTCGTCGAAGTCAGTGCGTAGGCGCTTTACAGCAGAGGTGCCGACGGATTTCTTTGATATTTTGGAAGGCAGGGACTCCAAGGGGGAGATATCTTCTCCCTGATCATGAGCCTCTAGGGGAGACGAGTGCTGTTGGGAACTTGCAGGGCTGGCATGGTGGGATAGGCCTTTTGAGGAGGAGGGTGCCGGCTTTGATAGAGTAGCATCAGGCGAGGGTTCTTTGTGGGAGGATGAGGAGGGTACCACAGAGAGTGTTTGGGCTTTTTGTGGAGAGGACGGGGTGAATTCAGTGGGTGCCGATTTTTGTGGGGTGGCCGTGGGAGTGGGGAGCGATGTCGCAGGTGTTGGGGTGGCAACATCGGAGGTAGAGGTGGGGATGGCAGCGGCAGACGGCTGAGCATCGGAGGCCACGGGCGTTGAAGATCGTCCGTGAGCCGCCAAGAACTCAAGATCGGCTTGAGAGAGAGAGACCTGAATAGTCTTGTCTGCCATGGGAGCTTTGTGGGGAGAGAACGGCAAAATTAGGGTTTTGAAATCTGAGAGAAGGAGAGAGCTCAGAGATGATCAGTGGAGACTTGGGAATAGTGCATAGTTCCCCTTAAATAGAGCAGCAGATCTTCCAAAAATCTCCAACGTCTACAAGATCGGATCGTCCAGAAATTCCTTAATGACGAAGATAAGAATTTCCCAAATTTTATCCAAATCTCCAACGGATGGAAAGAAGTCCCATCAGAAATACTCTCCAACGGCTACTGCTTTCAAGTTGCCATAAATACTCTGAGCAGAAAATACCGGGAATCGAGGCAGCGTCAGAGATCAAGCGGCAAGAAGCACAACCAGTTCCCCATAGTTCCTTATCAGTTCCTGGCTAGGGAAATTCTTGGATGCATATATGTGGGGAATGTAAAACATGAAGAGAACACATCCAAGAGCATGAAAAATATCAGGAAGGCATTTTTGACGCTAAGCTAGTAAATTCCCAGTTGTGGACAAATAAAGCATGGATCATAGGGAACTACTAGGAAAGCCAGGCCAGGGTTAGCTTATAATCAATCATCATTTCGGCTTATTATGAGGGTTCAGAGATCAGATTGATTATATATTGTTGAAATAAGAGCACAAATGAAGTCCACATAACATATGAAAGCATAAATATGGCACCTCAGAAGACATAACAATGAGCACAAGAATGCAGAGAGGGACAAGAAATGCAATAAACACAGTTCCCAACGAGTTACTAGATAAACTAATAAATCAACAATCTAGTCAGGACCAGGGAAATAGCCAAGGGAACCCAGAACCTCTAATCAATGGAAATCATGCCAAGAAGGAGTCTAAAATACTCATAAGGTTCTCGATTAAGGGCTTTAGTGAATATATCAGCAATTTGTTCCTCAGTACGACAATATTCCATAACAATGATCCATTTTTCCACATTATCTCTCAAAAAATGGTGCCTTATGTCAATATGCTTAGACTTGGAATGAAAGACAGGATTTTTAGAGATGCTAATGGCACTAGTGTTATCACAAAGAATTTTGAGAGGGCCATAGGATTTACCAACGTCCGCGAGTTGCTGTTTGAGCCATAGGACTTGAGCACAGCACGCAGCAGCAGCAATGTATTCTGACTCAGTTGTTGAGAGGGAAATGGACGATTGCTTCTTAGAACCCCAGGAGACCAGACAGGGGCCAAGGAATTGAGCCATTCCAGAAGTGCTTTTCCGATTTTGAAGAAATCCAGCATAGTCAGCGTCGGTGTAGGAGATGAGCTCAAAATCGCAGTGATTGGGATACCATAGACAGAGATTGTCAGTTCCCTTCAGATAGCGAAGAATCCTTTTCACAGCTGCCATGTGCTTAGTGCGAGGATCAGCCTGAAAGCGAGCACAAAGACACACAGAATACATAATATCTGGCCGACTGGCAGTGAGATAGAGAAGGGAACCTATGATTTGCCGATACAGAGATTGATCAGCCTTTGGATCAGAATCTTCCAGCGTGAGCTTGGTTGCTGGGGAAATAGGAGTGGTAAAAGGCTTGCTTGTGTCCATATTGAATTTCTTCAGAAGTTCCTTCACATACTTCTGTTGATGGACCTGAGTTCCCTCTGAAAGTTGATGAACTTGAAGACCTAGGAAGAAGGTCAGTTCCCCAAACATGCTCATCTCGAACTCACTGCTCATAAGATTCTTGAATTTTTCTACAAGAGAGAGGTTAGTGGATCCAAAAATAATATCATCGACATATACTTGAACAACCAAGATATCATCTTGGACTTCCAATAAGAATAAAGTTTTGTCAATCAAACCTCTTCTGTATCCATTGGATAACAGGAACTGAGCAAGGCGGTCATACCATGCTCGAGGGGCCTGCTTTAGCCCATAGAGAGCTTTGTCGAGGAAGTAGACATAGTCAGGATGGTCTCTGTCCTCAAACCCAGGTGGCTGCTTGACGTACACTTCTTCTTGAAGAACGCCATTGAGAAAGGCAGTTTTGACATCCATTTGGAAGAGCTTGAAGCCTTTGTGAGCAGCATAGGCAATCATGAGACGGATGGCCTCCATTCGAGCAACAGGAGCAAAAGTTTCGTCATAGTCAATGCCCTCTTGCTGATTGTACCCTTGAGCAACAAGACGAGCTTTGTTTCTTGTGACAATTCCTGAATCATCAAGCTTGTTGCGAAAAATCCACTTGGTTCCTATGATAGTCCTGTTGGGAGGACAGGGAACTAAACGCCAAACTTTATTCCTATCAAATTGATGAAGTTCCTCTTGCATAGCATTGATCCAATCCGGGTCAGTGAGAGCTTCTTTGTAGTTCTTGGGCTCGACCATGGATAGGAAGGCATTGAAGGCACAGAAATTCTTCAGATAGGAACGAGTGGTAGTGGTTGGCTTGTGATAGGGAGTAAAGATGAGATCCACTGGATGTGAGCCTTTGTACTTGTAGTTGGGAACAGGAATGGAATCATCGGCAGGGGTTGGCAGAGAGCCTTCAGTTGCAGAGATAGGAGAATCACCAGAGTTCTCTGCAGAAGCAGTGCCTGAGTTCCCATCAGTTTGATCAGCGGAGTTCCCATCAGTAGTAGCCTCTGAGTTCCCAGCATTCTCTGACTCAGAAGTAGGAGAATTTGAGTCTGGGGAATCATCACCAGAGGGAGAGTTGGAGTTGCCAGTAGGAGTGGCTGGAGAAGGCGGCTCAGCTGAGTCATCCCCAGACATGTTGAGAGTGAACTCAGGGACAGCAGGTCCAGCTTCATCAGAATCATCATCAGCGCTGTGAGGAATAGAGGGTACCTGTTGCATGTTAGAAAAAGCAGACTCATTGAAAACAACATGAACACTTTCCTCCATCTTTTGTGTACGAAGATTGTACACTTTGTATGCTTTGCTGTTGCTGATGTAGCCAAGGAAAATCCCTTCATCACTTCTGGGATCAAATTTCCCAATTGGATCTTTGCCATTATTGTGCACAAAGCACTTGCATCCGAAGACCCGAAGATGGGAAATGTTGGGAACTCGGCCTTTGATGAGCTCATAGGGGGTCTTCTCTGTTATAGGGCGAAGCATAGCACGATTCAGAATGTAGCAGGCGGTGTTGACAACTTCAGCCCAGAAACGATGAGGAAGACCAGCAGAGAGGAGCATAGTGCGAGACATGTCCTCTAGAGTGCGATTTTTCCGTTCAACGACTCCATTTTGTTGAGGAGTGCGAGGAGCAGAGAAGTTGTGAGAGATTCCCTTGTCCCTGCAAAAGGTTAGAAATTTTGCATTTTTGAACTCTGTTCCATGATCGGAACGTATGGCCCGAATAGTGTGGCCAAGGGAGTTTTCAAGAGTAGGAACTACAGCAGAGAATCTATCAAACACTTCATCTTTTGATTTAAGAAATATAGTCCAGGTGAAGCGTGAAAAATCATCAACAAGTACCAGAATGTACCTGTTTCCCCCAAAGCTTTGGGTACGCATGGGACCACATAAATCCATGTGAACCAGTTCCAGAGGAAGAGAGGAACTGATCACAGATTTAGATTTAAAGGAGCTTCTTACCTGTTTCCCTCTAACACAGTCTGAGCAGACGTGGTCCTTGTCAACTTGAACAGAGGGAAGTCCTCTCACCAGTTCCCTTTTGTGGAGCTTGTGAATAAGCAGAGGGCTAGCATGGCCAAGTCTTTGGTGCCATATGGAAGTTCTATCAGCAATGGTAGACAAGCAAAGATTTTCTTCAGGGATGAAGCTTGTGTCAACAACATAGACATTGTTGTACCGTTTCCCTTTCAAAAGGGTTTTGTGAGTCTCAGGATTCAGCACAAAGCATTCCTTGGGAGTGAATAGAACATGGTTCTCCCCTTGATCACACAGCTGAGACACACTCATTAGATCAAAGCCTAAATTATCAACAAGGTGAACATCACTTACCTGGATCTTTTCAGTGAGATCCACACATCCAACGCCGCAGATGGCTCCTTTCCTTTTGTCGCCGAAGGAAATCTTTCCTCCGTTGTATTGCTGAAGTGAGTGTAATTTCTTCTTGTTCCCAGTCATGTGACAAGACGCTCCACTGTCTATGTACCATTTTTCTTCTTTGCTCACTTCAACCTGCGACATTAAACATCATTTCTTACGAGCCCGGGTCGGTTTACCGTTCCCGGGTTTGTTAGGAGAGGAGGTCTTAGGCAGATTAGTAGGATGAGTTCCCTGTGAAGAATAATAATAGGGGTCATTCAAATCAGAAATTTCAGTTCTCTTCCTATTGTCCTTTCTCTTGAAATTCCTTTTCTTAGAAGCTTGTTCCTCGTCCCTGTATTTCTTGTTGCATTCATCAATGTTGTGACCCTGGTTCCCACAGTACCAGCAGACACGGTTGTTGGGAATCCAGAGATACTTACCCTTCTTTCTGAAGGGAACTGAATTGGCTTTCTTTCTTTCCCTTAGATCAATCTTCTTCCTGGGATGGTTAGGAGCTGAGCGACCAATTTCCTTATACATCTCATGTATCTTAGAATCATTAGGAGCACAAGGAAGATTTTTATTTGACACATTTTCAAGAACTTTAATTCTCTCTTCCAGGTATTCATTCTTGCATTTAGCAGTTTGTAGAGCTAGATCAAGTTTTTCATTTCTAGCCTGGACTTCATTTGCTACCAACTCAGAATCACAATGAGCATCACATAGAGTATCAGAAGGATCACGAGGAGAGTATCCTATACCAGCTCTAGCTTTCACAAACACAGTTTGATTAATAGTCTTTTCATGAATGCATTCAGTCAGAGAATCAAGTTTTCGTATGATAGACTGTAAGAGACCATTATCAGAAGAGGAACTAGCATGGGAATTTTCACCAAGATTCAATTTATCATGCAAGTCACAAGTAGGGCAAACAGCATGCGAAGATATACTGGATTTAGAGGCATCCTTTACTTTCTTACACCAAACAGCGTTTTCTTCAGTTAAGCAAGAAATTTCTTCTTCATTTTCATTAATCTTTTCTTGCAAGGTGTTGTTTTCTTCACTGAGTTTGATAATTAATTTAATCAAGTGCTTTTTATCAAACTTAGTAAGAGTTTCAGTGAGTTCTAGTACCTCAGGTTTGGAGGGGACAGAGTCAGTGCTTGAGTTGTCAGACGCCATGAGGCAAAGGTCAGGGGAACTGAAGAGGAGTTCCCTAGCAGAGGAAGCTTCAGCAATTAAACACTGTCTAGAAGATAGATCGTCTGGTTCCCCATCAGATTCTTCATCAAAGTTGCCCCATGTGGATGTAGCAACCAACGCCTTTTTCTGTTGTGGTTCTACATCATCCTTCTTGTTTGAGCAGTTCTTAGCAAGATGGCCAATCTGATTGCATTGGTAGCACCTGAATTCCTTGTGTTCCCTCTTGAACTCCTTCCTAGGGAACTTGCCTTTCTGAAAATTCCTAACATTACGAGTTAGAAGAGCCGTGATCTCATCATCATTTTCTTCATCAGAATGTTCATCGGTCTTTAGTCTTTCCATGACTTTGGTCAGCATAAGGGCGATGCTTTGATCAGTTTTCACTTGTTCAGTTCCCTTAGCCTTGTCTTCCTGTCGTTGGAGTTGACCAATGATTTCCTGGACAGGGAGGACTCTGATTGAAGGAGTTTGCAGCATGATGCTCTGAGTCATTTTGAACTTTGAGTTAAGTCCGTTGATAATCACCATGGATTTGGACCACTCTTCTGGAGGAGCATCACAGGCTGTGAGTTCATTGCATAGAATCTTGAAACGAGAATGATAAGAGGATACATTTTCGGTTTCAAGCATCTTAAATCTGTGATATTCTCCTTGTAAGTCAAACTTCCTACTGTTTTGAAGATCTGTACTTCCCAAGTTGAATTCCTTGAGAGCTTTCAGCATATCTTTAGCATTGTCAATGCCAATGACCTTATCTTGATCGGTCTTGGACAGAGCATTGAGAATGTATTGGCGAGCCTTTGCATTTTTCTCTTGTTGAACAAATTGCTCTTGAGTCCATTCAGCGGGAGGCAAGTCCTTGGTAGCATCCTTTGGATCTTTTGGCTTAGGATAATTACCATTTTCCAAGACTAGCCAGCACTGCATGTCATTAGTTTGCATGAAGCCAATGAGTTGTTGAGTCCACCAGTTGATTTGTCCATTCTTGAGAATGTATGGCTTGTTGATGGACACTCCGAGTTCAGGTTCGTTGTTACGAGTCATCTTTGGAAACCTGCTTATGTAAACACACAATCTAGAGTGCTAGCTCTGATACCAATTGTAGGATCTGTGCGTTAGAATCAAGGGAACTGAGACACAAAGGTGTTCGGTTCCTATGGGCAGCGGAATAACAAATAAGCAAGTTATCAAGACAAAATACTTAAGGTGAAAACCTTTGATAACCAACTAGTTATCTAGGATAAAAACCACCCCTCTTGCGAGGATTGAAAAGTCTACTTGTATATTAACTTTGATTACAACTTCCGAACTCAGCAGTTCAAACCTATCTCTCAGGCTAACCCCAGTTCCCTAGTCAATCACAAATTAACATACAAAGACTTACTTCGACTCAGCTTTTCTTCTTTCTTCTTCTTTAGTTCTGATGCACTTTGAGAGCTCGTAAAAATGCATGGTTTAATTGCACCAGCAACATCATGTATATATAAGACTTATTTGTCAAGGAAAGATCTCGAAAGAGAATCCCTTGAACAAACAAATCCCGTAAATACATGATGGAATATTTTATATCTTAACAAAATAAAACACAAAATATTCTCTCACCCAAATCCTAATTTACATAATCCTATAAGAATATTCTATATGTAAACCGGCCAAGATCTTCATTTGATAGCATCCGGATTTGGTGAGAAAATCTTCTTCAAAGATTCTGTTGATGATTCTGGGAAACCACCGACGCGGTTCCCATCCAGTTCCCTTGATCTTGATCTGCGCTCACTTGGACTTGATTTCCCTTATCTTTTCACCTGTTCATAAGTCACTAGAAAAGCCAGTTAATCTCAAGTATTTGTCATCGTCAAAACAAGAGAAACAGAGGAAGGGAACTTCATGGGAACTGAGGTTCGAAAAGTTCCATTCCAACAAGTGGGTTTTGTGAAAGTGTATCTAATTAGTGAATGCTTTCCGTATGATTTGTTTTCGCTCGGAGTTTGCATATTTGTTTATGTCAAACTTGTATTTGGAAATTAACACGATTAATTATTTTGTATTGTAGATTTCGACGTTAAAGACTTCATGTGAATTGGCCATACGGAAGCTGAAATCCTGGATGAAGCCGAAAAAGGTGGCAAATTTCCAACTTCTAGTATTATTCTTTTGGTCATAGGTGATCAATCACACTCTAATTAGTTCATGTTTATTTTATAAACTAGTTCAATTTCATTCTCTTAGGCTAATAATTCATCCCTAAAGCTCTGTAATTTCGCCATTCAATGGTGTATTTTGTTAGGTGCGCACTTCACTTGTAACTTTCCCGTCATCAGCATCCATTGTATCTGAACCTTTAGGAGTTGTGCTCATCATTTCTACATGGAACTTTCCCTTTTGTAAGTTTCTAACCACCCTTCATTTCTACCTTCTACATGATCACATTCATAATTTAAGCCGTATGTTCCATTCAAATTAAAATCGGCGTCGATATATTATATTTCAAGTGCTGTCTCTTGAACCCGTGATTGGAGCAATCGCGGCAGGCAACGCTGTGGTCCTTAAGCCCTCGGAAGTCGCCCCATCCACCTCATCATTGCTCGCCAACCTCCTACGAAACTACGTCGACACCTCTTGCGTAAGAGTCGTCGAGGGCTCCGTTGCTGAGACATCTGCTTTGCTTGATCAAAAGTGGGACAAAATCTTCTACACAGGTTAAATTACTAACATAATTCCTGGAGTTCGGTTCAATTTTGATGCAACTTCCTTTAAATTTGATGTAATATATAAGTTGGTACATTTTTTGTAGGGAGTGGAAGGATTGTGATGGCAGCGGCCGCGCGACATCTGACGCCAGTGGTGCTAGAGCTAGGTGGGAAGTGCCCTGCAGTGGTGGATCCGAATGTTGATCTTAAAGTACACTCCTCTAACTCTTTAATTTCTTGAGTACCAATCAATTATTCATGATCCCCATTTTTCTTGCTTATTTTGTGTACTTAATTAGTTGGCTGCTAGGAGGATTGTAGCCGGAAAATGGGGATGTAACAATGGCCAAACCTGCATATCTCCGGATTACCTTATAACTACAAGAGATTTCGCTCCAAACATGGTAGGTTAATTCTTGTTTAGTCTATCTATTTATGTGCAGGTAAACCTAGTATTAAAGTTCCGTGAAGTAAACCACCAATCTTATATACTAGGGTTGGATATCCAACCACTTTCGATGTGGCATGAATTTATCGCCTTATAGGGCGGCCTTTTGGGGAATCAAATTAAACTTTCTAATGTTTGCTTCTGCACAGATTGATGCTATAAAATTAGCCCTTGAGAGATCATATGGAGAGGACCTACTCGGATGTGAAGAGATGTCGCGAATCGTGAACTTGGAGCACTTCACGCGCCTCACTAGACTGCTCGATGAAGAGGGCGTGTCGAGTCAGATTGTGGCGGGAGGTCAAAGCAGCTGTGAGTCCCGGCCTCCTTATTTTACTTGCAGAAAGCAAAACAAATTCTAATTGATTTTAATGTGTTTTTGGTGCATGTGTACTTGTTGCAGTAAGATTGCACCCACAATCTTGTTGGATGCGCCTCAAAACTCGGTCTTAATGAATGAAGAGATATTTGGGCCACTGCTCCCAATTGTCACGGTAACAACCTAGTACACATGTCAAAACCACTTCAAATTTTCTACATTGAGTTCAAATCGTATGTTCCATTTCAGTGTCTCAATTATTATAATTGGTCCATAATTCCTTTTTAACTTTTAATTAAACAAATATATGCATTTTTTATTATTTTGCCACCAATCAAAATGAATGGGACACCATTTAGGACATTAAAATGGGACAAAAGATTTGAACCGTCTTTCATGTACCCTTTTAAGTTTTACTTGCTTATGTTATATTTTAAACTTTAAATTAGTGTTAATAATTAAGGTTTAGGGTTTATAATTTAAGATTTAGGGTTTATATTTTAAGTTTTAGGATTTAGGGTATAGGTTTTAGAGTTTAAAATTTAGGGTATAAGATTTATGATATAGGATTTATATTTTAGGATTTAGGATATATAAAATAAACAAATTTAACCTATACGGTAGTAAACATAAAAGGGGTGCATAAGATTTAATCTCTCTCAAAACATGACTTGACATGAAAATATAGGTTTTACTTAAGGAGTTTGTAACCTGAAATTACTTGCACATGACGAACCCATGGGTTGTTTGATCCTTTAGGTTGACACCATTGAAGAGAGCTTCCGAGTAATCAAGTCAAAGCCGAAGCCTCTAGCCGCGTATCTATTCACCAACAACAAGAGGATGAAGGAGGAGTTCATCAGCAGCATTTCAGCAGGAGGAGTGCTGATAAATGACACAATCCTACACGTAAACAATTGCATTTCCCAATCTTTGATTCTAATGTAAATTTAAGACTTGAAAAAGTAACATGTATGAATTTTTTGGTAATTGCAGTTTACCCTAAACTCCTTGCCCTTTGGAGGAGTCAGGGAGAGCGGAATCGGATGCTACCATGGGAAGTTGTCGTTCGACGCCTTCAGCCACCAGAAGGCGGTGCTGCAGAAGGGCTTTAGTCTCGACGTACCCGTCAGGTACCCGCCCCACACACCAGCCAAGCTGAAGACATTCAAGGCATTGAGCAGCAGTAATGTGGTGCATAAGGCACTTGGTTTAGTTAGGGTGTGCAAGGAATTCGTCATGGAATTATGATTAACTAGGTAATTTCAGTGATAGGCACGAGTTTTTATGTCATATATGTTAAATAAAAAATATTATTAATTATTAAAATTATTCTATATATTAAAAAAATAAATCTAGATAATATTAATATTAAAATTAGATTTAGATTATAATTTCATTTCTCGTTTTAGGATTTTAGGTAATGATATATTGGAATTACACATATTGCCAATTTTTTATGTAAATTTTAATTATTGGTTAGAAATGAGTCAAATGACTAATGAGGTAATTTATTATTACTTTATACCGTAGATTCTAGAAAAAAATAGTAGTATTTTAGCTTAATTAATAATTATGTCAAAAACAATAATGACAATTATGAAACATAGATAGTACATTGTATTAATTTAGAAAGTTGATAAACTTCATGCATCTACGTACTCACCTTGGGCAAACCGGTACTCCCAGTTGTATACATAAGGACTGCAGTGTCAGCTGAAAGTGGCATGTTAGCATCAACGAAACGCTCTCTCCCCAGCCGTTTCACAGCAGAAAATGAACTGAGCCTCCATTTTCCCTCAACCAAAGAGACATTAGGCGAAAATTCCTCATCTATGCAGATTATTTGCTTCACAGTATCAAGTTGCCCGCTTATGTCCACAAGTTTTGTCATCTCCTTTTGCCCACAGATGACAGTTGTCACCTCTCTGTAAATTATAGTAAAAGCCACGACTTATAAGAAGCACTAAATCAAGCAAAATTTATGTGTGACATTTACCATGATTGTGCAGCACAATTAACACACAAGTGGTTCATATCACCAAAAATTTAATTGAATAAATATAAATATTTTATTTTATTAATTTGATTTTATGAAGTAAACGTACATGTGGCCAATCGTAACCCATGTAGTACAATGATATCTGTCATGTATATTGTGAAGAGATGTGAACCATGTGGTCAATCTTAAGCCTATATTTGAACGTTAATTCATAAATTGGTTAGGTATACAATATAATAAGAGATACTCTCTCGGTACGGAAAAAATTGTCATTCTACAGTTTAACACACTTATTAAAAAATATAATTACCCTATATTCTCATAAATTTTTCTTAAAATTTATAAATATTTAATAATTCATCTCAATTATAGCCAATAAACATAGAAAATTTGTATAAAAAGAGTCAAAAAATATCATTTTTGATGTCAAATCTTATAACTCATCAATAAATTATTATTTAAACACTTAAAATCACAATATTTTCTATACAAAAATTATGGGCTAAAATGACAATATTTTCAAAACGGAGGGAGTATTAAATAAAATAAAATCTCCATCTAAAACTCTCTATATGCTCTGTCTTCTTCTCAGATTCACCCATTTGATTTATCCCGAGATGAATCTAATTTCTATAGTGAAAAAAATAAATTGAACAATGATCGGATTACAAAATTTTAGGATTGGTCATTATTAAGCATTTTATTCTTATTTCTCCGAAGTCCTAAAACATATGTAGACCGGCCTTGCAGTAAGAAAGTATTTAGTGAAGAAGATTGACCTCATTCAAGGAATGACACAGAGCCTCATCACCAAGAGATGCCTACTAGATAGTTACTACAGTGATATTTCACCTGAAATAACCCTGTGCAAATACGGAAGGGGAAATTAATATAGCATAAATAGTGGGGGGGAAATACTTATGATATGTAGCACGTTCATTTCTTAAATGCCTAATCCAGAAGCAAAATCACATATATCTTGAAATACTTTACCATAAGTTATCCACTCATATTCACCCAAATGCAATTGCTTTCTCGGAAGATTGCCCATCTTGTGTCAATTCAGTCTCCTTAGCAATTAGCTTCCTGGTCCCAAGAAATTGCTTGTCTTGGTTACGCTTGCATGACGACTCAATGAGGTCAGCGAGAGTCGAGATCCTAATTGCATATTCAGATTCCCCTCCAACATTCACAGGCACACCCCTCCTTTTACGAGGCTTGTTACCACGAACCAGAAGTGATAATACAACCGGAACAAGAATCCCAACAATATAAGGATTCATTTTCAATGCACTTCACTTAGTACTACAATCTAAATGCCAATGATTTCAAGCAGATATACCTTCTAAACTTGAGAGTGTACCTAGACACACGGCAAATATATCCCCTGTCAATTTGATAAATAGAACAATAAAGGGACAAAACAAACTACTTCTGGTTATGAGCAATAAGTGAAAGTGAAGAGTTGCTAAAGATTAATCCATCTGCAGCTACCAATGACAGATCATATCATGAATTTCCCAACCTTGCACTATGCACAATAAAGAAACGAAACGAAACGCTTTATGAATTTCCAGTTTTCCATTGAAAATAATCGAAGGATGGAACCTTACAATTGTACCAAACCAGATGCAGATAAATTAGCTACTGCATAAAAAATTACATAAATATCGACTTATTTATCAATTAATCCAGCAGTGCTATATTATACATTATTTCCTGATATTAAACCTTAATTTTTTTGATTTATTTTAAGGTTCTTTTTTTACCAAGATTTGAGGTGGTCCCATTCATTTTGTATGAAGTATAAGGTAGACTACAAACAATGGAAATATGATAAATTGTCTTGTCTAGTGTGAAAAATTCACGAGGCATGAGAACAAATACAGGGGCTTTACACTATGAACAGAAAGAAGACAGCAGGATAACTCAAAAGCCGAGGGCCTGCCTCTGGTTAGATGTGCTGTGCATATGTGGAACACTGGATGTATTCCTGAAGAAGTTAGCCTTCTTCTGATTCTGCAACAACAAGTTCATATAAAACAATGAGATGACTAACAACAAATTGCTTACCAGTTGTGTATGAAAATCTGATTTTTTCAATCCAAATCAGGTGAAAGAGCGGGCTTACCAATTATTGATTCCATGTTATTGTCCTCTTTGTAGACGCCAAGAGGCGACCCGTGTACCGAAAGCAGCATTTCACCTTGCTTTGGGTGTCTCTGAGATTTGGGTGTCATCCCTAAGGACATTCTCTGACCGTTTGCCTACATATATGAACCGAGCACCCAACTCAGTAAAGGCACGCACATGAGAGAAAAAGCTAAGCGAAAGGGCTCTTTTAAAGCATCTATACAGCGTTTTGGATACTATTATAAGCAGACAGCAAAGATTACTACATTTACCCCTTCATTCAGAGGATATATAAAAAAAAATATTGACAGATCAGTATGTTGGTTGGGAGAAAAGCCAAGACTACCCACATCTCACTCATGTCCATTCACTTATATACGTCATGGCAAAAGTAGAAAAGCCAAGACTAACCACATTTAACTGATATCCATTCACTTATATAAGTCATGACAAAAATACAGAACCTCACCATACATTCAAACTTAAGTCACTAAGTGTTTCATCTTGCAACTACCAGATCTTCAATACATTCACCTATATACGTATTGCCACTTGATCACAAAATGTTTCCAAGTAATCTAAAGTCAGTCATAGTTATTCAATCACAGACTCGCACATAGCTTGTGGCTACTTAAAACTTTCCAGACAGGCATACATAGTTATTCAATCACAGACTCGCACATAGCTTGCGGCTACTTCAAACTTTCCAGACAGGCATACAATGGAAATAGTTTGTTGCCGTTGTGGATTGCAATTTATACAACATTCACAGCTAACTATCAAATGGCACGAAAAATACAATAAGGTTTTGTAAGAGACCAAAGTACGCACCCCTGGAGTTTGAAGACCATCTTGTACTCCAAGTGCCAAAGACTGGTAAGGATCCCCCAATGCCTGCATTAAAAGGTGGAATGGTGAAAAAAATGTTCCATTGAATGTAGAATCTGCAAATTCTATACTTCATAAATACACAGCTCAAAAATAGCAGCAACCACTCTATAAAAAGGTATAAATGTAAACAAAGAACCATATGAGTTTCAACTAGGGAAGCTGTTTAGTATAAAGAGTAGGCGAAAAAACAATACAAGAATTATGAGAGTCCATTCCAGCATTCCCATTAAATCTTTGAATCAACAAATATTCTAGAAACAAAATTTTAGATGTTTTAACTACAAAGAAATAAACCAGACCCTCTCTAGATCTGCATGAAGCAACCATAGAAATAATGAAAACTTACATAATTCCCAACTGAGAAAATACTGGTAGCATCTAGCATATCATTTCCTGCCAAGTGGTGGGGAAAAAACAGACAATTTGAGCGTGAAATATTTACCAACATTGTATGAAACTAGACAGCTAAGTTCACTTACTACCTGCTGTGCTTGGAAGGGGGAATCCAGTGAAAGGTTGCCACACTTCAGATGAGTGAGGATAAGTCATGGACATACGACGCAGGAGAGAGGCATACATATCTTTTCTATCAACATTGTGCATTGAAAAAGTACCCTCCTGATGTTTCCATTTCAAATCAACCTGGCCATCACTTTCATTTATAACCGAGACATTTGGAAGATTTTCCTCAAAAAATTGCAAAACTGGTGCTTGTAGTTGTTCATCATTCAAGTATGAACGAAGCAAGCGGACCCCAGTGAGGAGATGTTCGATTTCCATGTCATAAATTGCTCTTATTGCAGTTATCTGACGTTCAACTGAAAATATAAAACAAAATGAGAGACTCAAAAAGTAAAGGAACATGACTTGCAGATGCATCAAAACGACAGCAAATTATTATTACAGCAACAAACCAGCAATTCACAATTTCCTTTCACTTAATCCTAGTGACAATGCTTTGCTTATTGGATGCAGTTTTCTGTTTCTCGCAACATGTGAAAGTTAACATTCAAACTGAAACAGTCCTAAAGAGGCCGAAAAATACTAGTAACTACATACAAATGCAAAATAGATAAGAGACAAGCAAGTCAGCAATCATGAAGAATGTACCTTCGGGGTCCCTAAATTTATCATCTTTGTTCTCCATTTGTTTCTCGTTCCCATCTAGAGAAATTTCCTTACCCTGTGATTTTGCAGTTCGACTAGAAGTTGCAGTCCTCTTTACTCCCCTCCTCGCCATTCACTGCAAAAACGTCGCTTGAGAGAATCATACAGCCATTCTACGGTTTCAAATTTCGACAATAATTCAAATCTCAAAACATACAAACAAAACCCTAACTCGGATCTCGGACTTGTAACAAAACGCTAATTCGAATCTCAGACTTCAAACAAAACCCTAACTCGAATCTCAGACTTGAAACTAAACCCTAGCTCGGATCTCAAACTTGAAACTAAACCCTAGCTCGAATCTCAAACTTGAAACTAAACCCTAGTCCGAATCTCCGTCTTGAATAAAACCCTAATTAGAATCACGGAGTATACAAATAAAACCCTAATTCGAAATTTAACAGCTATGTACTAGTTAAAACTTAAAACCGCTTACCGCTTTCATAAAGTTCGACGCTACGACAGACGAGTAAGGCGGCGACGTGACTGAGGGACTTTGAGATCGGAGGTCACTCGACAAGCTAGACAGGGAGCACGGAATACCGACGGAAGGATAGCCGCGTCTCCACGAGGAAGTGGAAGAACGGAGGCGATTCGACGATCTGGACTAGGAACACGGCAAGAGCAGCGACCAGAGGTAGCAATCTGTCCCACAGGTGAAATTTAAGTGATCTAGTCGTGAAGAGCGGAATTCAGAGTTGGAATTTCGACTTGCTCTACGCTTCTAATTTCTAAACTACAAAACTCTCGACCGGAGGATGCGCGAGGCAATGAACAGTGAAGCTAGTAGAGCGGAGTAGAAATGGCGGAATTGGAAAGGCGGGAGAAAACTTTATAGTTTGAAATTTGAGAGTGAACTATCCTGGAAATTTTTTAGATCGGATTCGGAAGGTATATATAAAGCCGAAAAGTCGGTCACCGATATTCCGAGTTTCCGACTTATGTATGCTTGAAAGAGACGCTGTATACGTGGGCCCCTTTTAATCAAGTCGGTTGTCTAAAAAGGCCTGGAACTAATTGGGCCATGGCCCAAATAGGATAGAAATCATTTCTCCCGTTTATACATTTTTTTTATATCCAAATATTCGTGGTTTTAAATTTTACTAGTGTAATTTTCGTGTCGTATTTTTACTTCATATATATTAAATACAAAATATTAAAAATTAATTTATGTATTAAAAAAATAGATTTATATAATATTAATATTAAATTAGATTCAGATTATAATCGTATCTCAATCATTCATATGAAAATTTTGGATTTGTATCTAATTAGAAAATTTTGGATTTCTAAATTTATATTTATATTAGAGGAAATTTAGTGACAAGTTTAGGATAAAAATCTTTGATTTATAATTAAATTTATTTTAAAAAATTAGAAAAAACAGATAATGACATGTGACGTTTTAGTGAGGGAGTGTCTTGTGACGTAATTAGGTTTTAGTTTAGTATATATATATATATATAGTAGATTTTTTAAGTGCATAAGATTGTGTACTTATAAAGATTCGATCAGATTATTACCGTGTAAAATGATAATAATGCATATACAAACAAAAATTTACGTACATATAAACAAAAACTTATACATTCTACGTTTTTGAACGTGTGAGTGTGAATTTGTACACATTCAAAAAGCATATAAATCTTTGCTTATACGTATACGAGTTTTAAAATTACATAGATTTTTACATGTACATGCCGTAAGTATACACTCTACGTTTTAAAACTTATACACTCTACGTTTTTTTTTATATGTATCATTATCATTTTTACACGGTAATAATCATTCTCTTACCTCATTAATGTACAACTCCTCAAATATTATTGAGATAAATGTTAACTAACTTGTCTGATAACCTCACCTACAATGTCAAACATACATTTTTCTTAACAAACAAGTGTACAACTAAAAATCAGAGAACACCAACAACGACTTGTATAAACTGATGGGGTAGTAAGTAGGAATCAAGAAGACAGCACAAGTGTAGTAGCAAATCCAGAGAAAGGCAACCAAGCACGTACGTACACAAGCCTACTCCACCTCCCACCCAAGTAAAAGGGGCCTGGGTTGAAGCTCTCCTCCCTCGTCACCATCCTTGCAAAGATGGGGACCGTGCACACTGACGTGATGGCTGTGAACACGACGTTCACTTTCAGGATTGGAAGCCCAAGCCTCATGCAGATCGATTGCTGCACAGAGCCGTACTGCATTGGAGGGTACTTTGTGCCTTAATTGGATGCACTTTCCTCCATACCCACGAAAAGGGTATCCCGCCGTCTCTTGATAGAGCATACACCTGAATTGCCAGATGCCTACTACTAGTCACAAAACAATATATGATACTAGACCGAATATAATAAAACGGTTTTTTCCCATAATCATCCTAGATATCCCTTTATTCGCGCGGTACACCAAAATTTAATATATTTCTTTCTTTTTTTTGAAATACCCATATCGTTAAATATAAACGGTTTTCATTTATTTTTTAAAAATAAAATATAAGCCCTACTTAAACCCTAAAAACCTAGACCATAAAACTTTAACCCTTAATCCTAAAAACTTTTTGAGAGTTTAGGGTTTATATATTATTTTATTTTTAAAATAAAATAAACGGACACCATTTGTACTTAACGATTTGGGTATTTCGGGAAAAAAAATGAAAACATTAGAATTACTACGCGAAATATACCAAACTTTGGTGTACCGTGCGAAATAAACGATACTTCAGGGTTACTGGGCGAAAAAACCTACAATAAATTTATGGTATTAGGCTAAAATCAAAATTTGAGTAAGTGAGAGTTTGGAGAATTGAGTTTTGTCTGTTTGTTTATACATCAATAAAACACTAATCACATTACTATTTGTATAAGTTTTTTTACAAATTTTATATACTAGGTGAATTATTATGTTTTTAAAAAATTATTTTTAACTAATTTACAATTTTGAAAATATTTTTGGACAAATAGTAAGGAGAACAACCTAGAAAATGTTAGTATCAAATATATTGTGATAATTTTAAATAAGATTAATTCAATTACCTTATAAAAATTTTAACTTATTTCATAATCATGATAGACAAAAATAGAAAATACAAACATTTGTAAAAAAGAGAAAATAAAGGACACAAATTGTTATTTATCTAAATAGAAAAAATACAAAAGATGGGAGATGAGGGACTTGAAGCCCAAACCTTTGGATTAAGCTCATGTTCCACAACCAATTGAGCTAATAGTTTTTTTTGTTTACATACACAAGACATTAATATATATATTTTTAAATTATTTTTTTTTTAGTATATGACTTAATCCAAGAAAATGGGGGTTATCGGACCCCCCTGGATCCGCCTCTGCGTATAACGAGTACTGGCTCACGAGCATCGATAGTATGACTGCGTACACACTGCTCGACACACCAGTCAAGTCGGGTGCTGTTTCGAAATGGCTGAAGACGTAGGAGGCGGGTTGTGTCGTTGGAGCTACAAGAGTAAGCATGATAACTATCACTATTCCACCAATCACCTAACAAAGATTCAACAAATCACTATAAAACTCCAGGTTCTATGTCAACTTTTCGGGGCAAGTCAAAATTGAATGCCCTTTAACATAATAAGAAATTCAGGGTCCGTTTGATTTGAGTTTATGGAAACGGCAACGGAAATGAAACGAATCTTGTCCACATTGACATCATGATACATTGATTATAATTTTTATCTTGATTTTGGGCTCTAAAATCTGTGTGTCAAAAGAATAGAGAAAGAAAATTATTTCATCATTTTACAACTTATCCTTGTATTGGAAACACAAATTCCTTCATCATAGTGTCAAGAGAAGGGAGAAATGAAATGATTTCATCATTTTGATCAATGAATAATGACATTAAATTGGATTAGATTCGTTTCCTTTCCGTTACCGTTTCCATAATGTAAACCAAACGGGCCCTTAATGAGTAAGGAAAAACACCTGCCACCACATGGATACAATGTCGACGAGGACGATGACTCGTAGTGCAAAAGTGTTGAGGATTGCCCATATGATTGTGAGGCCTATGTAAATGCAAAGAAACAACCATTTGGGAGCGAAGTAACCCCCGCCTTTGTTGGTACCAGTGCATAAAAGGATGATGTTCTGAAGAAGAACTTGGGATCCTGCATAAGCCTACCAACAGAAAACCTAAGCAAGGCATATTGTATTAGGCTACATGGAACACAGGCTTGTCATGTGTTGTAGTTGTTGGTGTGTTTTGGATAGTGTCTTACTACCTGTGTACCGATTCCGGCTATAAGACCTATAGCCTCAAACCACGCGCAACACCACGAAGCAAACGGGCCCCATTTCCGGCCTGCCAAATGCGCCGCCCAGAAGTAAAGAGAAACTGTTGTCTGGTATGTGACAAACAACATGTTAATCCAACTCTTTCCAATGAGTATCAAAAATGAAAAATATAGACTTATAATGCCAAAAACGACATTATAATACCAGTTTTTAGCATTGTAATGCGAGATAATGCGTAATCCAAACACACCCTTAAAACATGCTTATTAAGTAGATTCTTATAAAATTCCAGTTTCAGCTGCTATAAGCTTCAAATTATCAAACTGAGCCTAGTTTTGCATTCATATCATACAAACATTACAAAATATTTATGATAATTCCTCTATTCTACTCACTACAGAACACTGAAATTGCAAAAAACAGGTGAACTATAACCTAAGTTAAATTAACCAACTTTTATGCTACATGGTAAATTAGTTACATATATATTTTCTAGCCAGACTTAAGGTTAATCAATTTTTAGTTAACCAGGAATTTTGTAAAACAAAATCACATAGTATGAACATTGAAATTGCATTCATGTTGTACACATCACAAAAGTATTAATGATAATTCCTCTGTTCTCCTCACAACAGAACATTGAAATTGCAAAAAACAGGTGAACTATAACCTAAGTTAAAGTAACCAATTTTTATGCTACATGGTAAATTAGTTACACTTGACCATATATATTCTAGCCAAACTTGTGGTTAATCAACTTTTAGTTAACCAGGAATTTTGTAACACAAAATCACATACCATGAATTACTGATCTAACTCCACTCTGAGACTACGTACAGAAATCAGTATAACAGTTGAATCAAACCCCAAGCATGAAATCAGTTAACGACAGTGAGATGAATTACTTTTAGTTAACCAGGAATTTTGTAACACAAAATCACATACCATGAATTACTGATCTAACTCCACTCTGAGACTACGTACAGAAATCAGTATAACAGTTGAATCAAACCCCAAGCATGAAATCAGTTAACGACAGTGAGATGAATTACTTTTAGTTAACCAGGAATTTTGTAACACAAAATCACATACCATGAATTACTGATCTAACTCCACTCTGAGACTACGTACAGAAATCAGTATAACAGTTGAATCAAACCCCAAGCATGAAATCAGTTAACGACAGTGAGATGAATTAAGTAAGTAATTAATCACCGGAAAAGAGGAGCAGATTTCAGCCATGGCGATGGCAACAAACCAAGTAAAAAACGAAACCAGAATCCAACCCCAAACGAGGCTGGCGGGCCCCGCATACTGCAGGCTTGAACCGTACAATGGAGTGATTCCTGTGAACAGCGTCATCGTCGAGAAGCTTATTGCCACCGTCTTAAACAGCGTCTTTACAAAGAGGGTAAAAATAAAATAAGAACTCAATACAAATTAAAGTTTTCCGAAAAATGGAGGGGGGAAAAAGAGTTACCATTTCTCTGCGAAGCTCTTGCTTGAGCCTAGTTCGTTGAGCCTCTTCTCTCCCGAATCCATTTCCATGGCAAACAATCAACTAAAAGTTAAAAGTGTGTTTTTCTTGTTAGATCAGCTGTATAACGTTTTTGCTATACTTTTGGTCTTTGCTAAGTAGAAGATTCTGCCGTCTGGGGTTATCCAATTTCAAGTCTTATTTATGTATTGACTCCTCATTTTCTGGCACTTGAAATTACTGAAGAAAAGACACGTGTGTACGTTCTTCTGATCACTCGCCGTGTACAAATTCATCCTCTATCATGCACAGACAACACAACCATTTCTATTCTTTTAGTTTGGTCAAGTAGTCAAATTGTTCCAAAATGAAATTTGACAATCTACCTTAATACAGATAAAAGGGGAGCTTAAGTTTTGCTAAAATTTACAGACAACATGTTCCACTACATCCTTTCCTTTTTTCTTCTTTTTTTATACCTTTTTTAGGAAGTCATAGTAAATATTGTGTAAAGAAGGTGGTTACAAGCGTCATGTGTTACTAATTATTAAAAAATATGATAATTATCTTATATTTTTATAAATTTTTTTATAATTAATTAATAACTCATCTCAATTATAACCCATAAATATAGAGAATTTGTATAAAAAGAGACAAAAATACAATTTTCTATATCAATAAATTAATACATAAAAACTAAAATGACAATATTTTATTTACAAAAATTTTGGGCTAAAATAACAATCTTTTCTATACGAAGAGAGTATTTATTACTAAAATTGTCTTTATAAATTAGTCTATCAAACAAACCCTAAAGTGTAAATCACCATTTTACAATGCCAAATTGACACATCATATTTTTTTAAATAAATTATCATGAAATAATTATAGGATTAGCTTTTTAATACTATTTTTCAAATTTTGGGTTATTTTTTTAAAAAAGAGAGTTATTTTTTTACTCAAGTTGAATTATTTTAATTAATTTTTCTAATTTCCAATATTAAATGTTCAGCGCTTTCCAGTTTCCAGAGAAGCTTTTGACACGACGCTCATATAAGAAGCGAAAACCTAACTGGGCAGGAGAAGAACTTCAAATCGGCTCTCCACCGCGCGCTTTCTCTCCCTTTTTTGTGAAGCTTTCCCGGAGAAGGACGATGTCGTGGAAACTGAAGCGTAAAGGCGCCGGCAGTTTCGTTTCCGGAGATGATTTCGACGGCGAAGCTCCTCCCAAGAAGGCATCAAAGAACGGTGACTCTACCGGCGGCGATGATTCTACCGTCGTTTGCGAGGTTTCTCTTTTTCGTCCTATTTTTTCTTGCTTCCCTTTCAATTTCCTAAGAGTTGTTTAAACCCTAACTTTAAGCGTGAACCGGTCTCTCTTAATTGAATGCTCCGTGTTTCATCGTCGGACATCGCAGATTTCGAAGAATCGTAGGGTTTCAGTGAGGAATTGGCAGGGGAAGGTTATCGTTGACATCCGAGAGTTTTATGTCAAGGACGGGAAACAAATGCCTGGAAAGAAAGGTATAGCTCTCTCCGCTCCCCTCAGAGATCTGGTTTTGTGCCTAAAGGTTATTCATTCTTCAACGTGCGGTAGTGGTTGCCTTTTAGGCGCTTTTTCGTTTGCAGAAGTTTGATTTTTGTAAAAAGCGTGATTTTTAGGGTTTCGACGGTTTCCACCCCTTCTCGTTCATTAGGGATTCTGTGGCGGTTTCTGGCGTGTGACCTAATTCAGCAGTTTAATTATCTGATACTTTCGAGTTCTATGATGTGTCTCGAGCATTTTGTTTCTGGTTTTTGTGTCCAAGAATCAGTATATTGAAATTTATATTTTTGGATTTGTGAAAGTTTTTCGCTGTTGAAGCTTCATTTGGTGTATCTATCATCGTGATGATATCTTGATGCACCACTCAAAGCTTCACTGTATGCTTTCTTATTCAATTCTGTCATCATTTGAAATTTATATGTAGCATTTTGCTCAGAGCTTGGATTTTCAAGCTTTTACAAACTCTTACATAGCATGTATTAAATACCAGTTTTGTCCCACGAATAATCTATTGATTAGATGTTCATGTGTGTTGCAGGTATTTCTCTCACCATGGACCAGGTATATCTTCTTTCAATTGTTTCTCTTGATGGTATTTTAATGATTTTTTTCAGTGCTTAATGCTTATGCTTACCCACATACTGTTTGATCCTTGAAGTGGAAGGTACTTGAGGAGCATGTCAGTGAAATCGATCAAGCAGTTGGCGAAAATGATTAGTACACCAAACCGGGCTGGAGCATCTTTCATATGCTGTGATGAACGACTCTTTTGTAACCTTTTGTGATGTTGTAACTCTGTGCTGCTGAGACGGCTAATGTTTGACATGCTTATGAGTTGCATGTAGATGAAATGTTAGGTGTTTACTGGTAGGCTGCTTAATGCTTGTAAACTGGTAGCTTTCGGGTATGTGAATAACCTTCCTTCTCTAGTTTTCAACTGCTTAGCAAAACATGCATGGTATGACATTTTCAGGTTCCTATTGGTCTGGATAATAATTGGTCAATAATTAGGATGTCAAATGATGAGGTAAAAATTACAAGTATGCATACATTTCTTTGCAGGTAAGTTTAGGAATAATTAAGATCTAGTGGAAACAAGTAATCACCTCGATATGGGGCTTCGTTGGTGGCTAAACTACAATTCATTCTTTGGGTTGATTTTATTTTAGTAAATGCAATATTCTTGGGTTGGGAGTTGGGACATTGGGTTAAAGAATATTAGGTGGGTTAAGTGTAAGTGTGAATCGTTCTTTTTTTTCCCTCGCTTCATGATTTAACTACTGACAATAGTATAACTAAGGCGCAAAAGTAATAATTGATGAATGTGTAAAAATTAAGAATGCATACTGCAAACCAGCTAAAGTTCAAACCCTATAATAAGTGAAAGTTATTGTAAAAATACAAACGTTATTCGTGGCATAAGTATACAAATATCATCAAGAAATCACGAATTTCTTTGGCTTGGTTGAGCTAGTGACTCGAGAAACTTATCAGTTAACATTTAACACTAGTGAGTTGTAGTATGGAGCCACACGCCCCACTCACCTGCACACCAACTTGAAATTATCAGTTTTGTGCCACTAAGCCGCAACAGGGACTCATGGATGCAGCCTCTACACTAGTTGAAATCAGGCAACTCTCACACTTCATATCACCAAATTTCACTATAACATTAGCTGTTACAACTCTTCATGCAAACCTATGTTGGATCTTTCTGCATCCGACCGGCTTTCGAATTGCTTTCCAGGAAGCCTCGACAGGATGAGTCGAGCCATGTTCTCAGCAGAGACAGCACTTGTCTCCATGGTACTAGCTGCATTCTCAAAAGCATTAACATAATACAAGTGCAAGCCATCCAACACAAAGGGTGCAAACTCCTCGGGTGCCTCGTAATGTGGATACGCCGCCCAGTCTATCTTAATCGTCTCCTTCCTCACACTGCAAAAAAAAAAAGAGATTAAAAAGCACAATCAGAATCCCAGAGGTTGATATGGTAACCGGGTCTCAATAATCAAAGGCATTACCTGAATATCTGATCAAGCAAAGCATCATCAAGCGGGCTGCGAGAGAATACTTTGTGAGACATATCATCCTCGCCATGCCTCTTCAAGATGGATACGCTTGAAAATGGAATTTTAGGATCCTCAAGAGTGCCTATGAGCTCAGGAATCTCAGGAACAGCTTTCAAACCGAAATACACCTTCAGCATTTAATCACTGAAGTCAGTCCTAAGTACACAATACTGGGAGCAAATAACAAGAACAAACATGAGTACTCACAGGATTTAGCAGTCCTCTAACAAATGTGGTGTGAGTGTGATGCATCTTCCTCTTTGGAATGGAAACAGGAGGACTAAATTGAATGTTGAGCTCATCCAGTGAGGCTGCAACGACTGCAACGTCACAGGCATAACTGTTTCCTGCAATGGAATTGAGCTCGTAAGATCCCTCTACATGAGAGATGGAGGTTATCTCTTCATTCAGATGCAAAGCAACATCTGAATTCTGAATAAGTCCAGCAGGAATCTGCTTGTTCCCGCCTTCAACAGCCCACAAACCGGCAGTAGAGCCAGCCAAGGAGACTGTTCCACCTAATCCACTGATTTTTACACTTTGGCCATAATTTATGCGAGTGATCACCTGAACAGACAAGGAAACGTTCTAAATCTGAAGGGATTTATTCTGGGGAGAACATGATTCTGACATACATACAACAGCAATTGGAAGCATCAAATGAGAAATGGATTCAAGAAACGTGAAATGAGGAAGCAGATTGGAAATCTCACAGTGACAAGTTCTTCTATGAGCAATGGTGATAATCCGGCTTCGAGCAATTCCTCCTCTAAAGTTCGGCTGGTGAGATTGTACAGTCCAGACCACTTCAGCATCTCCTCCACAGTTGCAAAGATTGGACGAGATTCATGGCTCTCGTAGTACTTCAAGAAATTGTTCACTGTATTCTGCAACAATCGTATACTCAACGGACACAAGAAACTTTCAGCTTCAACAATTGAATTCCAACCAAATGGAGCTCCGGAGTTCAGATTTGAACTGTGTAAAGCACTTTGGTTCAAAAATTGAAAAAGAAATTCGGAAATTAAGAAAGCTGACCTCGACAATGGTGTTCATTCGGAGGAGAGAAATGCCATATCGGAACAGTAACCTCAACGAATTGATCTTATCCACAATCTTCCGCAAGATCGGAACCTTCCAGTTATCAGCACTAAGCGTTTTGAAGACGAATCCATCTCCACTCCAAATCCCTAGAGACATGAAGTCGTCGTTATCCTCCTTCTTCGCCGTTGACGTCAAATTGAGCGATTGAGTGAAATTCGAAGTGTGGTAGTTCTTCGGGTGGAGGATGGAGGCGCCAGCTTCGAAGGTCTCTCCGGATAAATTTACGGTGGCCATACGGCCTCCGACGACTTCGTTTCGCTCGAAGACGTGGATCGTGCCGATCTGCGACGGGGAGCGGGAGTAGGTCCGGAGGAAGTGCGAAAGAGAGGCGCCGCCGATTCCGCTCCCGACGATGCATACGGTGGCCGGAGTTGGTGGTGAGGAGAGGGACAGGGGTAAGGGGGAGAGGAGAAGGAAGATGAAAGAGAAGAGGCAGAGAGTGGGCGGCGGCATGGTGGCGGTCTTGGCGGAGCAGATGGTTGCAAGCAAGCTGATAATACTCGCAATGTATACTCCGTTATATGGGTCTTAAGTTTTAATTTTGTTTTCTTGATAAAATTTATGTTAACATATAATCAAGTCAAGTCAGAGTTATTAAAATAAATGTTAGATAGTTTTGGGTTTTGGACATAAAATCATGACATTTTTCATTATAAACTTCATGTAGGAATTTTATAGGTTAAAATGTCAAAAAAATATGTAGCTTCATAACAAAAAAATACGTACTTTATACTGTTTGTGTAAAAAATCCTCTAGGTTTTATCTGCTCTTAATGTTTTTAATGTCAATTGTCAAACTAATACTCCGTATAATATATGGGGAAACTAGTATAGAAACTCAAATATGACCTATTAGATCAAAACAATTATAAACATTTCACATCACCTACGCCACTAGATATTAATGAATTATTAGATGCTCTCTACATTACTTTTCTTTTTTAGTTTGTAACTATGGATTATATTACGAGTCCACTATTCGTATTACGGTTTTCGATCTTTCGCACTACAAACAGCTACGCCAA
Source organism: Rheum nobile (assembly GCA_027886185.1). NCBI lineage: Eukaryota > Viridiplantae > Streptophyta > Magnoliopsida > Caryophyllales > Polygonaceae > Rheum > Rheum nobile. The sequence continues at coordinate 985,609 of WOAB01000500.1, read as the reverse complement.
CATCTGGCGTATACCAGATACAAGCGTAGTAGACCAAAAACGTATAAATACGTGTGAATTTAAAAAATAAAAAGAATAAAGGAGTTATGCCAGAATCTGGCGTAGCTCTTCGCATATGACCGTTGGAATTATAGCCGTTGGGGGATTTGAATTTTGGTCACTATGCCAGAATCTGGCGTACGCCAAGATCTTACGTAGCCCAACGGCTATAATTCCAACGGCCGAAATACCCCTCTATATATACCCAAACTCAATCATCCATTTTTTGCACACATTCGAATACAATCTTTCCAAAATGGAAAATACCGAAAACGATTATTGGAGTAGCGATGAAGAATATTTGAGCAGTGATGAAGAATTCAACCCCATCAATTTTGCGGTTAGTATTTCATAATTCGTAAAAGGCTTGATATTTGCATTATATAGATATGTATGAATTGGTTATAGTAATATTGCATGCGATATTGTGAATTGTACGCGGTATTTTGAGAAAAGTGAGGTATTTTGATATTGCATGTGTACTTAGACATAATAGGTCTTTAAGTTTGGAGATTGAGATAGTGTGATGTCATTAAATGCAAATGAATAACATTAGTATTTACATTAATAATGTCATTAAGAGAAGTGAGGATAAATATAGTTTGATTCGCGATTTAGGTTTGTAATATTCTATGCGGTATTTTGATATTGCATGTGTAGTTAGAAATAGTAGTTCTTTAAGTTTGGAGATTGAGATGATGTGATGTCATTAAATGCAAATGAATAACATTAGTATTTACATTAAAAATGTCATTAAGAGAAGTGAGGATGAATATAGTTTGACTCGCGATTTAGGTTTGTAATATTCTATGTGGTATTTTGATATTACATGTGTAGTTAGAAATAGTAGTTCTTTAAGTTTGGAGATTGAGATAGTGTGATGTCATTAAATGCAAATGAATAACATTAGTATTTACATTAAAAATGTCATTAAGAGAAGTGAGGATAAATATAGTTTGACTCGCGATTTAGGTTTGTAGTATTCTATGTGGTATTTTGATATTGCATGTGTAGTTAGAAATAATAGTTCTTTAAGTTTGGAGATTGAGATAGTGTGATGTCATTAAATGCAAATGAATAACATTAGTATTTACATTAATAGGGTAAAGATTATGGATCTGAATTTCGTACGAATCAAAAGTGGAATAGCCGACAGGAGTTGGTTGATTGGGCTCAGAAGAGGGGCAAAGAGTTGATGATGGTTCTAGTCATTCGCCGAAGTAATGAAAGACATGTTAGTTTGACGTGCGAGCACTTTGGTGAATATAGATCGGGGAAGAAGAAAGTTAGTGAAGATGATCCGAATGAGGCTGTTGTGGTAATTCGTGAAAGCAGATCGAAGAAGTCTGGGTGCACATTTGAGTTGTACGGTCTTCGAATGAAAAAGACTCAGAAATGGATCTTGAATGTGTTGAGCGGGCAACACAACCATAAGCTTTCGACTACCTTCCTTGGGCATCCATACATGGGTCGAATGACCCCTGATGAGTAGTGCATTGTCAGGAGTTCCGGCGAGATTTTCAATCGGCCGAGTGTTATTGTTGCGCAGTTGAGAAAGTTGAACCCCGAAAATGTAACATCAAGGAAACAAGTTTCCAACTATTTACAAAAGATGCACTACGAGGATCGTGGGGAAATGACGGTCACCCAATGGACCCTAAATTTCTTCAAAGAAAACAGGTACGAAGTGCATCCTCTGAGGAAAAAGTCTACGTCTGAGATCGATATCCTATTTTTCGCTCATCTTGACTCGCTGCACCTGTTGAAATTGTTCCCATATGTGGTAGTTATCGACGCCACATACAAGACAAATAGGTATATAATGGCCTTATGTTTATTACAATTTAATATAGCCGGATCTAAAATGGCTTATACGCTTTTGTTTTCTTACATTCATCCTTAGGTATAGCATGCCTCTTGTGGAGATTGTCGGGATTATCGCATAAGATGTAACCGTCCACCCAATCCTCCAGTGTAGTGATTTACGTTGTAATATATATATATATATTGTGTATGTATGTGTATGTTTTCATGTTGATGGTAGGAATTGAAAAACTAGAAAAATCGAGAAAATGGGCCCAAATAGGCCCAATAGGAAGGATTGTAGAAGAAACGAGTGAAAAACTGAAAAATCGAGAAATTGGGCCCAAATAGGACCAATATGAAGGATTATAGAAGAAACGGGTGAAAAACTGAAAATCGAGAAATTGGGCCCAATAGGAAGGATTGTAGAAGAAACAGGTGAAAAACTGAAAAATCGAGAAATTGGGCCCAAATAAGCCCAATAGGAAGTATATGCACATGAAATATAAACAAAAACTATAGTATATAAGTATATGCACATGAAATATAAACAAAAGCTATAGTATATAAGTATATGCACATGAAATATAAACAAAAACTATATGATATAAGTATATTCACATATGATATTAGTATATTCACATGAAATATAAATTTCTCGACGTAGAGAGATAAGGCGATCCGAGTCACTCCCCTGAGGAACCTCTCTCCCGTCACGGGCCACAGCCCGTGAATCCCCCATGTGTTCCAGGTCAGGTGACGCATGACCTCGGAATGCGTGAAAGTATGGTCAAATCCACGTCTGTACAAAAAATCATATATGCGTTAACATTTATATCAAAAAAGCATGTAAACATAAAATAAAATATTATTACCCTCAAAAGCAACGGATATCCGGCCAATCCCTGTGCCTCGGCCCGCGATGCCATACCCAATTGCCGATATAGGTTGGCCAGGACACCAACACCCAGGCATAACGGCCGGTGCGGTCGTGATCAAGGAGGAGCGACATATACTTCGGCTTCACCTTCTGCCCTGACTTGTCTGTGAAGACGGTACTGCCCAATAGCATGAGCAAGTACATCGAAGCAACATGACGCTCGTTCCTGAGATTAGTAGCATTAATTTAATTATTATATATATAACAAATATCCCAAAAATCTTAATATTAATAAAACTACAGATATATATACCTCTGGGTCGCTCGACATAATAAATCACAACGATTCTTCAACGTTGTATTGATTGAAAAGCCGCCACCTGAAAAAAAAAATATAACCAAATACGATGATTTCAACAATATTTCAATTAAAATATATTAAATAAATGAGAAATAAGTTTAAAAATTATTACTAGATGCCATCTGCGAAACGACAAGTACATCAAGCTCAAGCATCTCCGCTACAGCGGTACATATAGCGATATCGGACATATCCGATACCACCGCCGCCCCATCGATGGGGATCTCCAAAATATGTAAGACGTCGTGGAGGGTGATCGTGATCTCCCCCACGGAAAATGGAAGGAGCTCGTCTCCGGATGCCACCGCTCCACAAACGCCAATATGAGCACGGGGTCCATCCTACGAAACTCCAGCGACCCCAACAATGTGATGCCGCTCCGCTGCACAAGCGTCCACCACGAATCTGGTTCCTGCCTCCAGAACTGGTGGATGGCGGAGAAATGAGGGTGGCGGGTGTACGGCTTCAGGATCTTCTTGAGCTGAAAGCCAATACGTAACATATCGGGATTACTTAACTTAAAATATAAAGGATGATATTTTTTTATTATTATTTAAATAACAACTAGAAATACGTATCGGATCGGGATCCACAGGTGATAAGGGAGGGTCACGCGCAAGTCGCTATGTATGTGTCCAAATAACGGCAGCGACATGCGTCGGATATGTCCTCAAAAGGCTACGCGACCGGGGACCTCCTGGCATCCACGCTTCCTCCGTCACACCCCCCTCGGGGTCCGCATCTGCCACGTGAGGAGGAGGGGCCACTACCTCGGGAACAGGTCCCGCTGGCTCACGAACGGGGGAAGAAGGCATATCGTCCCTCCCCAAATCCTCGGCCGTCGAATCGGGAGGGGGCTCGATCGGATCAATGCCCTCAGAGTAATCCCGCTCCAAGGCAAATGTCAATGCCTCATCGTCGAATGCGTCATCGTCAGCGGCGTCGACGTCGGCGTCGGGCATGGACGTGTCGCTACTATCGTCGACAGGATCAGACAAATGTGCATCGTCTGGCTGGGCAGCGTCCTCTGGCTGGGCAGCGTTCAGTCGCGGACCCAAATCTGCCGTAGCTCCATCACCGCGTCGGGCCGACCCTGTGACCCGTCGCTGTCCCAATCGACGAGAGCCTTTGTACGGTTGTCGAACGGAATGCAACGACTGCTGTATGGCCTTTTTACAAATTTTGAAAAAAATAAATTTCAAACAATTTTTACAAATATTTATTTTATATTGAATTACAATTTTTTGACTATTTATTTCATTTCGACGTTTTATACAAAATTACAAAACATTTATATTGAATTAATTATAATTTTTTTTATAATGAATTAAAAATTATGCAACGACTGATGTATCTTCTTTTACTTTCATATCATTTTCATTAATATTTAATTAATTAATTTTTTTTTGTTAAAAAAATATAGAATTAATATAAATTAATTAATACATAATTATTTATTTATTTTTAAGATTACAAATGTCGATTTTAATGTAAACATTTATTTCTGTAAATTTTTTAAATAAAATACCAATCAGGGCATACAAATACCGATCAGAGAATGCATACTATCATTGCATGAATTGATATAACTAAATATATATTTACAACATTTCATGCAAAATAATTATGTAAATATTTAATGCAAAATAATTATCTAAAAATTTCAAGCATAATTTCAACCCAAATATATGTATGCATTTATAATTTAAAATCTAAATAATTATCTAAATATTTCAGAGGTATTAAATCCAAATTAACGTCTAATGAAATTTCAAATATAAATTCTAATCTCAACCAAATTTAACGTCTATTGAAAGAGAAAATTTTACGTCAAATTAAATTTACCTGTCGTAAATCTCCTCCTCGTCCTGTCCCGACAGGCGTCGCGTCTAGAGCCAAAGTGGATGCTCCATGACCACGGGTACGAACGCCACGGGTACGACGCCCACGAACGCCGGCTCCTGCCCCACCGTTACCGCCACCACCACCAACTGCGCCACCAGCAGCGGCGCCAGCCACCGCCTGCCCCACCGTCGCGCCACCACCAGGAGCAGCGCCGCCATGAGGACCGCCGCCAACACCACTAGGAGCACCGCCGCCACCACCAACAGCCTCGACACCACCACCAGGAGCACCGCCGCCACCACCAACAACCTCGAGGCGGCCAAGAGGAGAACCGGCACCAGCCGAGGCGGCCGTCGGAAGCTGCTCTGCCTCCGTGGTCGGAAGTTGCTCCGCCGTCGCGCCACCACCATAGCTCGGGGAGCTCATTTCTTGGATGGAAAGAGAAGGATTGAGAGAAGAGAGGGAAATGAGGAAGAGAGGAAGAGGAGAGGAGAGAGGAATCGGGATCGGGATCCATAGAAAAATCGCCGCCGCCGGGGAAGGAAGGAAGAGAAGAAGAAGAAAAGAGACGCGGCGTTGGCTTTTAACCTAAAAGTGTACGTAAGATTCTGGCGTACGATGTTGGCGTAACTGTTTGTAGTGCGAAAGGTCGAAAACCGTAGTGCGAATAGTAACAGCCTTATATTAAGTTAAAAAGCAATTAATTACTAGTAAAGATGTCAAGCTGCACATGCATCCCACGTGACAACCAATAAGTAATATTCCTCTTCTTGCTCCCATACATCGCCTGAATCTGCATCTAAGAGCCTATTTCTTCCTCCCTCCACGCTTTAGGAAATTAATTAAGAAAAACAGAAGCACCTAAATGTACACATCCAACATGCCTAAGTTTTTCAATAGGTTCATAAATCAGTGTCTTCTCTCCTAAACTTGAAATATTTCTTTTGATAAGAGCATTCTTTATGGGGCTTATTTATGGGGCTTAAACAATTTATTTTATTAAAATATTAACATTTTAGTTTAAACCTCCCCCTTGGGGCTTAAAAAAAGACAAAAGTTTAAGCCCCAACCCATGGGGCTTAAACTAAAGTGAGCGCCACATGTCGCTCCGTTATTGGAGCCGTGTTTTTCAATGGGCTTTATAAAAGAAAAAATTTGTTTATTTAAAATTTTAAACATTAAAATAAAAAATATCATAATTCTAATTTTATTTTTCTATATCTATAGACATCTATTTTAGATATATTTAATATAAATATAAATTGGATTCAAAAGCCACTCTAAAAACTCCTCCATTAAAATGCTCTTTTAACATGAGGCTTAAACTCAAAAAGCCTTCATTTAAACCTCTCATTTGAGCCCCCAGTAAGGGATGCTCTAACAAAACAATTCTACCGGTATACACCAACATTCGTGTTAAGATAAAAAATAATAATTCATCAGTTGGATGAATTCATATCCGTACTTTCATCTCTGAAGTCTGAAAGCAGTCAAGGTTGAAAAAGACAGCTTTTGAAGAATTCTATCTTCATCGAACATTTCTGTGGGCCGACCAAAACCCAAGAATACGCTAAGCCACGCCCATGGTTGTGAGTAACGGGAGATTTTCCCCTCTTATTACAATTCAACTTCTGATTTTTTTTTTCTTCAGGGGAATACAAAGGGGTTGCTAAGATTTCCGGAATTTCAAAAGAGAAGGATGAATTATACTTATTGTTGTCTTTCTCAGAAAGATCACACACGAGAATACAGTTTATATTACACAACAATTGTCCAGTTGAGATATTTTTTAGGTGAATACTATGTTTACCTTAACAATGACATAACCTTGGAGCTCAGGAAATGTAGTAGTAAACAGCATAATCATGACAACTTGCTGCTGCTGCTGCTGCTGATGATCTTTCTTCATTGTCACAAGCAGTGCTGTAGAACCGACACAGAAGACGACGACAACTACACAGCAAATTCTGTACACAACAATCTCCAGCTTTCTAGGACTGAATTCCCCTGTTTAGAAGCAACGGTAGAGTCAGAAGACGCAAGTCAATCTATCATGGTAACCTATTCAACAGGTGAGGTAACGAGATTGAACAACAGGGATGAGTTCTTTACACGGGAAAGAGGGAGGTGAATATAACTCTTAAGATGCAAAAGAAACAAATAAGTGTAATCAGTCACTACAACAAGGGTATGAACAAAGCAATTTGTGAAAATAAATCTGCTTACACATCAGAAAAGAAACGTTAATTTCCTTCGAGGTCATTCATGCCAGGCAACACAAGCCTAAGGAAATTCAACAGTGATATTTTTTATGCAATGACTGGATACATAATTGGAGGGAAATAAAATCACCCAGCCAAGGAATTAAAGAGAGAATCCCAGAGACAACTTAACATTGGATCTTCATACAACAATCCATTAGAAATAGTCTTCCCACCTCAGTTTAGCTCTCTATCACAACAAGGTGACATGAACAAACTAATTATACGCAACTTTTTAACACATCCAAATAGATTGTCAAGTTTGTTAGCAGCCATGAAATCACACATGAACAAATCATCTGAATTTGCAACATCATGAGGAGAGATGACGACTTCTGAGTTTACGAAAGCAAGTTATTACGAGCTGCCAACTGACAGTTAAAACATATCAGATATACAAATCATCAAGCATTCAACACAAGGGGAACCCGAGCAGATAAAAATCACCAATTTACTTGAGTAGTTAGACAACTTAGACATACCTTGGAGACGACAAAGATGTTGCCATATTTGCAAATCCAGCAAATACATTCGAGTAGGACTTGGTTAGATAAGAAAAATTGGCAATCGGGGGAAGAGCGGGCACCTGCTCCCCCTTCTTCAATAACTCCTGAAGATTGAGCCTTCTTAGGGTTAATACTGCTCCAGATTCTTTCCATAGGAAAGCCAGCGTTTCATCTTGGAGCTCAAAAAGAGAGCCAGGCTTTGACCCGGGATATCTGAAGCCATATCCATTAGCAATACCTTCCCCTGTAAAGGCACACTTAACATTAACAGGAAGTGCATCTGCACCAGTTGTCCAAGGGAAAGGATCTACAGACGGTTCGTCGAAATTCACAACAAACATGGCTGAGCCATTTGGATGGAGGACATAATGGGTGCCTTCGAGTATCTTGGTTGCAATTAGAAGTCGTTTTCCAGGCAACTCATCATGATAAGAAAGTGCTAGAAAGAACAAAGCTTTTCCGGGCTTGTCTTCACTAGGCCTCCCTGGGGGCCACCCGAACGTTCCTCCCCACAAACCAGCATACTCTTGACCAGCAGTTGGTGCCCGGATAGGCAGCTTATACAAAGCAAACCGGCTATCATGCATATTTGGCCATGCACGATAAGAGGACAGTTTCATAGACGAGGCATGTAATGTCAGTCCAACAGTATCCCCTGAGCGTAGGAACTCATGGAGCTGAGCGTGCTTACTCTCAGTGCTTGAGGAGCCGTTGGTTGCAAGTCCACGGACCCTGTTGACCGAGTTTGATTTTCTCAGCATCTGCTTAATGCTATTCCTAAGACACTCACTAAGGGACCTCCTCCTTGCACATTGGCTACGAGTATCATCCCCACTAAGGGAATTGCGAAAACCACTTGAGCGATCAAGAATCTTCTTGATCTCACTCAAGTCTAACTGTGCAGGAAGAGAAGGTATCTCATGGCTGTCTGTACAGCTAAGGCGTTCTCTTTCAAACTTATGCAGTTTGATAAGCAAGGCTCTGCGTTCAGATAAATGCATAATCTCTCTCTTAAATCTGACTTCATCTTCTCTCAAACAAGGAAATAGCGGGCTATCAGCAGAATTTGGAACCTCCAAATGGACTTGGCAAGTAACAATCTCAAGCAATTTCCTTCTATCACCAAAAGACAACTTACTAAATGGCACTGTCAAATGATTTTGCTCAGGTAACCTCTGAGATTTAGAGATTCCCTTGTCTGACCTTGAAACTTTTCTCCCTTGCTCGTCATCCAAATACTGAGAAAAGCTTCTCTTTGGTACGAAATCTTCCAAGTTATTTGATGCTTCTCTCCCATGTTCAGCTTCTATGCAGTGAAAACTTTTGTTCTGTGCAACATCTTCCACATTCTTCATTAACTCTCTAGGCTCAACCTCCAGCAATAGCACATTACATGTCTTCTCAACTGACTTTACGGATCCAGGATAGACATAATCACAGTCCTTTTCTCTTCCATGTAAGAAGAACACAGCTGAACCGTCATCATCAGCCACGATTTCAAACACGGGTGCCCATAGAAGTGGCCCATCCTCAATGCCAAGAGGGCCTAGCTCTTGTGGAATGACCCTACAACCAACCACAGAAACAAATCCGGGCATAACATAAACCACATTACCTAGCTCCGGATTCTGGTGAACCCATATTCCCACTAATGGTCTCACACCAACAAGGAACTTACAAAGCAGCTTATAAGAAGTGACTACTCGTCGCCACTCAACAAGGTCCCTGCAGGACACTATGCCAACCATTTCACATTGGTTCAGCCAAACCTTATCTGAAGCTGCCAGTGTATTGAGGCTTCGACAGCACAGGCTGAGATTACAAACATCTTTGGGCGACAAGGACCGAGTAATAATATAAAATAAATCATATGGCAAAGCCATTAACATACTCCAATCACCGGATTTTGATGACATGGTGATCAACTATAGAACGAACAACAGGCTCTTCTTTAGAATCTACAGAAATTCAGCAGAAAAAACAAAACCCTAGGAAACCGCAAAATACACCACTCCGAATTGACCTAATCCCTAATTGATGAAATCAACCTCAAATTGAGCCATCTCCGGATCATAAACCCTACACTTTATGCACCGATCTCACATGCAAAGCAAAAACGGAAACGAATTCAATTTCAATTCATCAGAACTACAATTCTCTAATTGCATAGGGGGGAAAGAACATCCGGGGAAGAAATCAAAGTATTACCACTCAATTATGGGTTGCCCAATTTGAGAGAGACAAAGAGGAAGCGTGAACCGAGGGGGGAGACTAGGGAGAAATAATTGAATTATTACAGAAGGGCCCCCTTCGGCCATATTTTCCTCGCCTCTCGCACTGTTTTTTGCTTTGAAATCTCAATCTTGTTGTTCAAAGGAACTGTTCTTGTTTAGCCCTGTGATGCAGATAAAGTGGAAGCAAAGCTATGCTTCTCCATACTACAAAGACTACAAAAGTACAGTCTACTCCGTATGTCTAGGGCTGGAAATCACCCGGGTGACCGGTCCATCCAAAAAACCCCACTCGAATATATGAATGATTATCCGAAGTAAATTGAGTGATGGATGATTGGTGGATCGAGTAAAACGGATGACGGGTGGGTGATGTAAATCTCACCCATTACCCGCACTTCATCCACCCATCCGTTCACCCATCGATGATTATAGTTCTAATTCTATTTTATTAAAATATATGACTTTAATTTTAGTTTTTTTTATGTTTAAAATATTTTATATTAACCTCCATCAAATCCTATATTTAGAATAATTATTTTCATATATTAAAGAAAATTAATTACTTTTTACACTTAATCGTGTAATTAATTATGATTAAATATTTATATAATATTATACGGATGACCCGACCCACCCGAATCATCCGTTGAATGATGGATGGACGGATGTGAGTGAAAAGTTTTGCGGATGATGGGTGGGTCGGGTGGAGAATTTAATTCACGAATTGGGTGATAAAATGGTTCCATCCATTCATCATCCGATCCATTTCCACCCCTACGTATGTCAATCTTCACCTCTATTTTTTTTTTTAAATACGGTTTTATGTGTTTATTTATTACCCTCATCAATTATAACGTAGTTACGCCTCATTTTTTTTTAATAAAACCTTATTGAAGTAATATTGTAGGGTGATTTTACTTACTGAATTGTGCATAGATCTATTAAATGAGAAAAAGAGTAACATATAACACTACTATTTCTTGGAATCGAATATTTTCAGCTCAAGTAAAGTTATGGTACGAAATACGAAATTTATCATTATTTAAAAAATTTAGAGTGTTGTATACTTTATGAGATTAATTTATTAATTACAGAAAATAATAATCCGTATATATTAAACTTTATGAAGTTCAATCATGCAATGGTATCAAACATTATAAAAAAAAGTTCAATCATTGTAGGTGAAAAAATGTGTAAAATTAGGAGAATTAGGTGTGCAGACGGTGGGTTATGGAATGGAACGTGTTTGGTGCGACTTCAAAGTCAAAAAGAGGATTGTGGAATATCCAAGTAAACTATTATTCAGAGTACCCTTTTTTTTATTAATGTTTTTTTTTAACTTGGGCCTTACATTCAGAAAACTCTGGTTTTGAAAATTTGGGAAACTTATTTTTGTTTCAACAAAACAATTAAAATACCATTGTATCAACAACAACAACGAAAAAGAAAATGCCACGGCAACAAAATTGCTATTACACTTTTCTCCGACACTCTACCCCCCCCCCCCCCCCCCCCCCCCCCCCCCCACCCCCACCCCCACCCCAAAAAAGTACTTCTCTTTAACGTCGATATTTTGCTATATACTTTATTTATATAAAAATATTCTTTATCAGACGCCTTTTTTGAATGGAGAATAACGTCAAAAGATTAAAAATACACAAATGTGGACATTACAGTATTGATTTAGATGCATGAATTACAAGATGCACATTCCATCCTTGTGACTTGTGAGCGGTGATGGCAAGGCAATCTCTAGGTACTAGAGATAGTATAATTCGGTGTAAATGGCCTGGATCTGATCTTCAAATAGGCCCACTGGGCTGCGTTTAAAATAACGGCTAGTTGGGCTCAACGGTGTAAAACCAATATGTTATATGGGCCAAGCAGTATATTTCAGGAGAAAATCGAGTTCGAAGGGTTTTTTTCCACATAAATAACACATTTAAGCCTATTTTTTTCAAAATTACAAGTGTGACTCCCTATTATTACACATATGGTTCAAATGTATTTAGAAGTATTTTTTTAGGATTTAGAGTTTAGGGTTTAAGGTTTAGGGTTTAAGATTTAAAGGAGTTTAATGACTTAGGGGGTTAATGAGCTAATTTGTTTAATTAAGATTTCAAATTTACTATTTCACCCCTCTTAAGGGGTCAAAAATCCTAAGTACAAAAATTTTAGTGTGTACATAAAACTACATACACCCAGTGATATTCACATGGTGATCAGATCAGGGATGAAAATTACAAATAATGAGAATATACACAAAACATATTTCTATATCAATTAGACATGTGTTTAAATTATTATTATTATTTCCAAATTAAATTCTATACATGCAAGCCTATGCTACAAAAAAGATCAGACATAGTCGTGGAATTAGCTTCATTTGAATGTAGTAAAACGTACAGTTTGGAGAAGGTATCTACTAGCCAATATCAAATATCGAATATCATGTTTATTTATGATATGTATAAAAATTAAAAATGATTTAGGCTCAGTTCGACAAAACTTTTTTGAGATTAACGAAAATTTGATTTTTTTTAACTAGTTAATGAGTGTTCAAAAAAAAATGTCAATCTAGGTTATGAAACTTATAATAGATTACTGTAACTTAATTTTTCAATTTTTTAAATATGACATCTTAGATTGTTGAAGATTAACAAGCTGAAATTTACATTTATTTCATTTCAGTTTGTAATACCGAACACCAATTATATTTTTTTAATTAATTAAGCTAATAAACTCAACTTCAACTTCAGCTATTCATTCAGCTTCTGTTACTCATTTAGCTTCAGTTTTCATTTCAACTAGATTTATCAAACATAACCTTAATGCATCTACAAATCCATGTTACCCCCAATCCATTCTTTTGATTAATCATACATATCTATAAATGTCTAGCTCTATCATTTGATCATTGAGATGAATAACACCATGGATTCAGTAGAAGTTCTGCAATTCAAGTGTTGATGCAACCGCTTTCTTTGATGATTGATATTTTCCTTTCTCAAAATTCTCAATTCCTTTCCAAATATTATACATCCACCACTTCTGTTACGAAAAAGAAAAACTTGGTGAAAAATGAATCAAAAAATAATGCTTACCCACGATAATCATCAGATTCGTGATTTTGCAATCGCCATTCGCCAGAGATCTTAATTATATTATTCCAATTCCCTGTCAATTTCTGCAATTTCACTCCCAACTCGATCCTTCCGATTTGACCTGGTCAATGGCGGTGATAGGAATGTGATCTCTGGATCTCAAAAATTTCTCCATTTGCACTTCTCTCGATCAATCGATCACGAAGCCATGGAATATCTCAGAGGCGCTTCGCTCTCATTAGACCTCACCGACTCGTTACCTTGATCATCTCCGACGACCACCGCATCGGCGAAGTGAACCCTACGGCCACCGTCCGTGGCGGTGGTGGTCGTAGATCCGGTGCCGGATTCCAACGTCGTCGACGAACTAGGGTCTGCTGTGGCGGTGAACACGGTGGATGCGGCGGTGGCGGCGTTGGAGACGGCGGTGGAGGAGCGGGGGAGGGAGTCGACGGAGGCGCCCCAGCAGGCCATACGAAATCCGAATCGGCGAGAGAGGATTCGGTAGAGGAAGGTGAGGAACCAGAAGATCCACGGGAGGCAGACGAGGGCGATCCCGGCGATTGGATACCACGTGGAGGCGTCCGATTGGGTCATGTAGATCGCGAGTAGGATTCCGCCGGCCGTGATGCAGACGAAGAGGAAGGTGGAGATTATCCATACGTAGCAGGATCCTGCCTTCTGCTCCACCACCGGCATTTCAGAAGATCCGAAACCCTAAAAAGTCAAAAGAATTTGCTGATTTTGAGATTGTCCTCCAATTTGGAATGGTTTATAATGGCAATGCAGATTTGTGCAAGACAAGTCTGAATTTCTGGTATAAACAATCAAGGATTCGGGATGGTGGATTTTCAGAGAGAAATCAGAGTAAACTATGAAGGATTTGAAATGGTTCTTCATGTGATATGATGAAATGAAACCCAAATACGTGCAGTTGTGTTTTTTTTCTTTCTAATTATAATACTTTGGTGCCTGGATTTTGAGACATTGCATCGATCTTACAGATATTTTAAAAAAATTATTAATTAATAATTTAAAGGCAATAGAAAGAAGAAGGATCAAAGGAGGGAAAGTGGTTGAAACAGTTGGCATTTTGTATTTTATGGTTGAGATTTTGGAGAACGCATAATTCAGGTGTCCGCAGGAAGACGACATGAATGCAACCACGAAAAGACTGATTTTACACCTAATATATTTGAATATTTCAGTTTATATTGTATTTTTGGAGAATACAATTACTTTGATATTGTATTTTCATAAATCATAACCCAAGAAGCTATTGCCTAGCTCCTATGTTGACCTTTCAAAACGCGGCGGATCCAAGAGTTTATCATGAGTTGAAAGAATCAGAAAAATGAAATATAATTTGATCAAATAAAAGAAAAATGAAATATAAGGTCTACTACATGTTTCAAGAAGCTACGTTTGATCATAATGAGAAATCAGAGCAGGACTTTCATGATTTATTTACTTGTAAGTTTTATAGTATCTGATAAGACAAAATTATTAACTTTTTTTTTGAGGAAAAAGTATATTAACTTAGGTCTTAGCTTGAAAGCGAAAAAATGGATATTGAGCATAGCTTTTTTTAGTTTATTATTTAATTTGAGTACACAATTTTGAAATCAAGGTGGATTTTACGTTATAATATACTTTGAACTGTATTTTTTGACGATTACAGAAATATAAGTTAAATTACACGTAAACTATGTAGTTGAGACGTACATCTTGTTCGGTACATATAAAAGTTTGTTGGAATTGCAGGCAATAATTTATATATATACACGATTTCTACTTTACGCACGGGTATTGATATTTCACGCACCGTTTCGTTCGTGACGAACTATTTGACAGACGGATCAAAGTGATTCGTAAGTGATGAATGGATCACTTTGGTCCGTCACAGACGGATGTAAATGGTTCGTCACAGACGAAGTAAACAACCAAAAAAATGAATGTTACTTGTCTTCACCTAACAACATTAACTATCCCGTCATATCTCATCAATATTACGGCCAAAATTAAACCCTAAACATCTCAATCACTCTTCCATTTCTCTCCCACAACACTTATTTCATTCTCTTTCATTACTTTGGTTCTTTTTCATGGCAAATGAAGATGATTTTTCCAACTTCAATGGTGGAAAAGATGTTTCAAGGGGTTATCATTATAATGGGGTATATTTTTTAAGCTTTTACTTTACATGTTAGTAGAAGTTAAGAATTTTACGGTTCTTTCTTGTGAATGTATATGTTTGAGTTGTTCTTTGGAAAAACAAACACTTTCTTAAGGTAATTTCAATAGTTGTTACTATATGTTCATAAAAACTTCATCTTTGATTAAGTTGTACTAAAAAGTTGAAGATTTTGTGTGCAAAATTGCATGTTTGATTGTTTGGCATTGTTATATTGAATTTTTACTAGATCATTACAAGTGCAAGAACTTTGTTCGACGACTGTTTTTTGAAACAAAATTGTCCGTGACGGATGGATGTCATTCATCCGTCACGTATGGAAAGGGTTCATACATGACGGATGGGGTGCTACCATCTGTGACGGATGGAATTTGTCTATTCGTCACAGATGGATTTGTTTGACAGAAATTGGATTCTTACATGCTTCTATGCTAACTTATTTTTTTACTTCAATAGGATAACAATATCGTGAACAACGATATTAACAATCTGTCCTTGAATGATGCGTGGGACATGGCACCACCGCCATTCTCACTTGGGTTGTTCGGCGAACCTATGGCGCCTCAACAACCTCATATGCCGTGAATAGATAGTTTTGCTCGTAGTGGAATTCTATCTGTAAGGTGGCAGGCTCCACCTCAGTTTGGGTTTCCGGCATTACACACACAGTCGCAGTTTGATTATCCTACACCTGAAGAAGTGATTGTTTCAGAAGATTATTCAGAGAAGTTTACCACGGGTGAAGTATTCGGCTCCAGAGATGATGCAATTAAATGGGCTAGACAGATTGGCTTTGATAATCACTTTTGCATCACTATTGGTCGGGATAGAAACCTTGGTGGAGGAAGCCTTCGGAAGACATGGTTGTTGTGTGAAAAATAGGGAATTTACATTCCTAAAGATGAAAACAGAGTAAGGCAAAGAACAATGAGCAAAAAATGTGATTGTTCATTCAGATTGTTGTGTCAAGAAAAACTGAGGGACTCATATACAATCAAGGTAGTTGTTGGAACCCACAACCATGTCATTGGTAATGACTTGTACGAGCATGCATCAACTGACAGGATGACACCTGAGCAGAAGAAGTTGTGTAAGGTCATGACAGAAAATCATAATAAACCATCAAAGATTGCAACAACACTTAACTAGGACCCGAACAACTGCACTAAAATAAGGCAAGTGTACAATGAAGTGTACAAGGTCCGACATAGTGGGATGGAAGGAAGAACCGTGGTCCAAGAGTTCTTCCATAAGTGCAAGGAGAACAACTACTTTATGGAGTATAGGTCGGATCCAACGACGACTAAGATCGCCGACATTTTCTTTGCCAGTCCAGATTCCATGAAACTCCTAAAGGCATTTCCGTACGTCCTTTTGCTAGACTCCACATACAGCACTAACAGGTTAGTATAACACATCTACATGCTACATCTACTTGTTGATATGTTTATTCATTATGCATGACACATCTACTTGTGCAGGTATGACTTGCCTTTCCTCGAAATAATAGGAGTCACGTCTACATGGAAGAACTACAATGTGGCGGGGGCGTTTCTACAACATGAGAAAGAAGACAACTACGTGTGGGCCGCACAACAACTTCTTGAAATGTGTAAAAAGTGTCAAGTAACACCAACATGCCTAGTGACAGATCGTGAAAAAGGCCTTCATGAATGCGTTAGATAAACTCTTTCCAAGTGCAAAGTGTAATATCCCTCATTTTGTAAGGAAATTTTTGAATCTTCTTATGCCCATATTACAAGTCAGATTAAATTCAGAGAAGTACGGACATTCTATGAGATGTTTGATCTCTGTAATATTTTTCTGAGTAATATAAAATACAGTTAATGTATTTTTGGGTAAAAAGGGTCGTTCGTGTACGAATATATTTAACCCGGAGTTAAGAATATTTTTACCCCTTGGTAAAAACGACAAAACGGGTCAAAGGGGGCAAAATTGGCCTTGATCGCACCCTGGCCGCACCCGCAGCGAAGGCCAATGCCAGTGGCGGTCACGAGTCGGCCACCGCACCCCCACCGCACCCTGGCCGCACCCCGCGGCCATCGTAAGCTCCGACGTCATCGCGATAAGTCGTAGGCCGTAGCTCGCCTTAGTTGGCCTCCTAGCTGACTATCTGGTCGGGCCACCTCCTCCTTGACATCATTGGTTGGTAAGCTCCATGCTTGGGGTATAAAAGAAGGAGGAGAAGCCATGGACGAGCTCCATCTTCTTCCTCTGAAAAATTCTCTGAAATCTCCATTGTTGTCAAGCTTGTGAGCTTCGTTTGAGAAGAGATCGAACCCCTTTGAGTTTTTACAAAGGTGATCTTAAGTGGTGTTCAAAGGACTAAGAAGGTTGGGGATCGAACCACAAACGAATCGAAGGCGAACGAATCAAATTGGGTGAGTTCGCCATCGAAGCTGTCAAAAGCTCGCCACTAGCGCCTGCCCGCACTCGCGGCAAGGGCTGGGTGCGGTGAGCCTTGTCCGGGGTGTGTGTTCTTGGGTGTTTGGCTTTGGGCGAGGCTTGACCCCTTTGATTCCTTCCTTATTCTTTTAGATTCATATATGTAGATATTGAATCTAACTTAGGGTCTCGTTATGGGTCGTTCCAGAGGAATTTAATATCCAGGATCTGTCCCAGTTTCAGACTCAGGAACCGTTGTCTCTAAGCTTGTTAAAGCTTTCGTCTGATCTAAGTCAAGTGGCGGTTCGCTTTTTCTTATCATTCCATATTTCCATTAATTATCAATTGTTTAATTGTTAATTAATTTGGGATGATTTACTGTTCTGTTGGGAATAGTTTGATAAATGATGTGAAAAGAATATGATATTATAAAAGGTTGTATATCTGCTAGAACAACGCTATTATAGATATATATTTATGATATTAGCCTGGAGGGATTTGATATGATTATTACTGTGTTGAACTGTTTAGTTAGCACGAGTATTCGTAGGAGCGATGGACTATTCGAGGTCCAGTCGTTTCTTAATAATGATTAATGGTGCAAAGGGTGATAAACCCAAAAACCATTTGGTGGGTCATGACCGATCTCTATACTCGGGTATAGAGATGGTGACACTTAACTGATGCTACAAATCTTGGGATTCGTCCCATTCAGGAGTATGTCCCTCATGGCGAAACATATATCCTATATGTCCCTCATGATGAAACATATACTCAATATATGTCCCTCATGGCGAAACATATATTTAAAAGTCTATAACGTGATGCGCGTTTGAGAATTTAAATAAGATAAGTGTCGTCGTAGCACATGATTAATATACTTCAGACGAGTAGTGCAACTAAGGAATAGTGCAGCTAGGAAAGCTCGTTTTGACTTTGATCAGAGTACCGTTCTCTTTCCAATATGAATTCGCATTAAGCGGTGAGGTTGGTCGTGAACCGAGACATCAAGTCATTTTTGAACGCTTGTATGATTAATTAATGTTCCCCAACATTTGTCATATTTCCGATAAGACTCAATTCGTTGGAGTCTTCTTCGGGATTGATTTCTGTGAGACTTGGTCTTTCAGAATCTTCTCTTGATCATGCCTCTTCATATGTTTCAGTAGAGTATGGTGGTTGACTATCGTTATCGGTTTTGATTCAAGGAGCGATGAGTCTAACCTAATACAACTACTTCGAACCACTCTGCTTTGTACCCTTGTATAATCTTTCATTAGACTAACCAACCGTAATTGTTCTCTGCATGGTTGGCTGGTGTCATCCGTTCGATTCGGCACATCAGATAAGAATCCGAGAAACAAAGGCTAGAACGATTATAAAAGCAAACGGTGTTTTAATGGACTTATCAGGTTGCAATCCTTGGCGGGTGATCATTACGATCAAGACCCTTGTATTTATACTTTGCAAAGACTTCCGTTGATTACTCTGTTTTGTCCTATGGGGATTGGGATGTAATCCCTAGACATATGTTTTAACCAAAGATTTTGGTGTTTACATCATGATTGTTGTTTATGATTTGTATTAAAACCGGTAAATCCTGGGGTGGCTTCGGTGTGGAAACCGAGGTCACTGACGGTAATACCCTTTCCAAATGGGTTACGATTTGGGGGTGTTACACAAAGTTTATCCTTTGTAGGCGCCATGTGAAGAATAACATAGAGGACCATGCTAGGAAGGAGATGAAGGACAAAAGCTTGGGTACAAGGTTTACAAATGCATACTACAATTTATTCAAGCAAACAACTGTACCCGAGTACGAGATGGAGTTGCGTAGAATTGAGTCGGAATGAAGGGTTTGGCCACATCTGACTCAATATGTAAGAAACAGCTGGCTGATCCCGTACATGGAAAGACTTGTGTTAGCTTGGACAGATATTGTTTTCACGCTTGGAACGTCAACAACAAACAGGTTAGTGCATTGTCTAGTCTGTACTGCATTCTGTATTCACTCATTTGCTATATTTTAAGGGCTTTCTGTTATCTGTATAGCTTTTTGTTTATGTTATCTGCATAAGGGGTCCGTCACGTATGGATGCACTTCATACGTGACGGACTCAGGTTTATGGTCCAATCCACACGTGACGGACGAAAGAGTTCCGTCCGTCACGTATGAAGTGCATCCATACGTGACGGACAATTTATGCTGATAATAGAAAGTTCTCGTATGATCAAACTTTACACTCTTTTGTACTAAATATAGGGTTGAAGGAGCACACTCTAGTTTGAAAGACTTCTTGACTACTCCACATGACAGTCTAGACACGATATTCGGTCAATATCATTCAAAGATGGGTAACCAAGTGAAGGAAATCAAGTGGACCTTTAACGAGAGTGCACATAACATGATGACGCTTGTGACAGGAGATGACGTTTTCAAGCTATTGAAGTACAAAGTATCTAAGGTTGCACTTGACCGCTTGACTGAGGAATACATAAAATGGGAAAATCCATTTTGTGACAGTACCTGCACATGCCAGATGAGGGTAAGAAATGGATGTCGTGTGTGCATGACATCGCTAAATATGTGACGAGTTCAATCCCTATTAAGCTTTTAGCGTTGCATCCTTTTTAGAGACGATTGAGTTTGTCAGAAGTGCAAGACAAAGGTGATGCTGAGGTGAAGCGCAGAGTCGCGAGATCTTTGATGGATCAATTTTATACGGATCAATTCCCCAATATGTCAGCAGATGATCAAAAAAAATGTGTCTCGCGACTTTACGACATTGCTCGCCCCGAGGGGACCAGTCTGCAAGTTACACATACAATAAGCGTATAATATATATCAAAATAATATATGATAGATTTCTTACTAAACTTATATATAAAATACATCTTATATTCATTTATGTAATTAGTAATATTATTTTCATGCGTTTGTATATATAATTTGACCTATATAAATTTATGGGTCAAAGTCATACAATATATACAATTTCAAACTCATAGTACATGTGCTTTTATAATCAAGCCCACTATATTATATTATTACACATACAAATTTATGGCCCATTTAGAGTAAAATGGCCCGAATAAATTTTATGGTTAAATTCATTTTTTTATTAACATTATATTTCAATTTAAATCACAATATCTAATCACAACTAACTTCAAATATATAAAAACTATATACAACTTTTTTATAAAATTTAATTTCTACAAATTCCACATACAATAAGCTTATAATATATATCAAAATAATATATGATAGATTTCTTACTAAACTTATATATAAAATACATCTTATATTCATTTATGTAATTAGTAATATTATTTTCATGCGTTTGCAATTTTGCATATATAATTTGACCTATATAAATTTATGGGGCAAAATCATACTCCCTCTGTCCCGAAATGTTTGTCCTAAAGTATAAAAAACTCTTGGATTAAGAAAATTAACAAAGTACAATTGGGGACATGACCTGTTACAGTGAAAATTAACATTAAGGTAGAATGAGACATGACCTGCTACAGTGCAATCTGTGGTTATTTACCACAGATGAAATTTCAGCCAATGAAAGGCTGATTTTAGGGGCACACGGATCACTTATAAATTTTGGGGACAGAATTGCCCTAAACAAAAGGGGACTTAGTAGGGGTGAGCAAACGGATCGATCCGATCCGTTATACCGGATATCCGGTTCAAAAAATTTACAAAACCCCGATCCGTATCCGGTCCGTTTTGAAACGGATATCCGGTAAAAAGGACCCGGATCAGATCGGATATCTGAGCCGGATATCCGAATTATCCAGTTACTACAAATCTATTAAAAATAAATCAATATATTCATTTTTTAAATTCAAAAGTAATAAATTTGTAAATTAAGAAATAAAATTTGTAGGTTGTTTCTTAATTTGTCCGTACGATTTAAATTATATACACACTTATTATTCATATGAAAATGTATTTACAATATTTTACTTGGACAACAATATAAATATGTGATTAAGGATGTAAAATTTATTAATATATTACTCAATATATTAGTTATAATAAACAAATTTATGATTATAAATATTATATGAATAGTACCGGATATTTTCGGATATCCAGTAAGCTAAATATCTCGATCCGTATCCGGTTCAAGTATCCGGCAAAATCAGCCGGATCGGATACGGATAAAAACTTAAAGGATATTTTCGGATACGGATTTTTAGGATACGGATCGGCGGATTTTTGGATCGGATCAGCCGTATCGGATATATTTGCTCACCCCTAGGACTTAGGGCATACTTTCCCTCACAAAATTGCCCCTAAACAGTACCTAAAAGGGGATTACAGCATTCTCATCTAAATTTACAGAATTTACATTCAAAACTTCAGTAAATCACAGAGAGAAATTAAGGACATAATACAATCTCTGCATCACAGCCTAGTGGTGTCATGGCCTCAGCTTTATGGGACTTAAATGAAGCTCCACTTCCAGATGAACAATACATTTATGATGGAGAAGAGTTCGAAGAGGGACAGTCATCAGGAGACATGGAACAAGATAGTGAACATAGCTTTGATCTCAACCAGGAACCAGGAGATGAAGAGGGACAGTCATCAGAAGCAGAGCACAACACAGAGGCAACACAACATCATCAGCCAACACATAATACCAGGCTCAGCAGTGATAAAAAATGCACATATTGAATGCTCTGCTAGCAATATCTAGAGAGGGAAAATTACCACATGGTGCAATAAAGAAAGATGCAGAAGAGTTCAAAATGTCAACAAGGTGCATAGGCAGACTTTGGAACACAGCAAAGAAGCAACATAATGCACAGCAGAGGTACAATCTAAGCACAAAATATCACAACTGTGGTAGAAAAGGAATTCAAGTAGAGATGGATTCAATCACAGCACTAGGCATGAGAGACAGGTCATGCATTAGAGACTTAGCTAGCAAGCTTAGTCTTTCAAAGACCAAAGTACATAGGATAGTCAAGCAAGATACAATAAAGCCACATACAAATCCAATCCATCCTGGTTTGAGTGAGGGACATAAGAAGGCTAGGTTGGATTGGGTACTGAAGTTACTTTGTGGGGATACAATAGAAGAAAAATCAGTGTATTATCCAATGTTTGATTTTGTACACTTGTATGAGAAGTGGTTTTTTCTATCAAAGAAATCACAGAGAGTATATCTAGCACATAATGAAAGGGGCAAGTACAGAGCTGCAAATTCATCTAAATTCATTCCCAAAGTTATGTTCACTGTAGTTGTAGCAATGCCTAGATTTGATGCAGAGGGACAGTGCATTTTTTATGGGAAGATATGAATCTTTCCATTCACATATCAACAAGCAGCAAAAAGGTCATCCAAAAACAGAGAGAATGGGACATTAGTTACAAAGCTAGTTGAATCAGTCAACAAGCAAGTGACAAGGAACATGTTGATAAACCAAATCATTCCAGCAATCAAGGCAAAGTGGCCACAAGATGGAGCTCAAAGAGTTATATTCATACAACAAGACAATGCAAATGCCCATATAACTCAAAGAGATCCAGAATGGCAACAGGTATATATTAAGGATGGATTCACTTTCATCTTAATACAACATCCAGCTAATAGTCCAGATGTAAACATCTTAGATCTAGGATTTTTCAGAAGCATTCAGTCACTCATGCACAAGATGATGCCAAAAAGTATTGATCATATGATAGAAGCAGTGCATGAAGCATTTTTTGAATTGGCCCCTACAACTCTAAGAGATGTGTAGATGACACTACAATTTGTTATGAATGAAATACTTAAATGCAAGGGAGGCAATGAGTATGATTTGCCACATGTAAACAAGAAGAAATTAATGGCTCAAGGAAATCTACCAAGAGAGATCAAGGCACCTATGTGGGCTATCATAGAAGCATGGGACATAGTGCATAGTGCATGAGGGTGCACAACAAGCAGATCAAGCAGGAACATCAATAGCAGGTCAACAGAGTCAACAAGGGACAACAAAAGTTGAAGATCAAGACACTGAAGAAGCACTTGAAGACAGTCAGTTTATTTAGCAATATATGACAAAGATTGAACATTTTGTGTACAGAGCAAGAACTTTTGTAATTTTGTAAACAAGCACAAGTAATGGCACAATAATGACAATGCATTTATCAGATGTCCCTAATACCATCATAGACACAAACCCATTCACAATACCTTAGCATACACATAAGCATCAATCAGTCATTTGACTGTATTCCAATGGCACACTAAGACAGTGAACATGCAGGGAATGCATCTCAGTTTCAAGACTTCATCATAGATAGACTCAAGGAGAATAACACCACCAATCACAAGAGCTTTTAGAACTTTAGGACAAACATTTCGGGACAGACACGGGAAATGCATAAATAATCTCAGATGTCCCCATAGCCATCATAGACACAAGACCAATCACAAGACCTTAACATACACATAGGCATCAATCAATCACATGTGAAAGTGTTCTTATGGCACATTAAGGCAGTGATATTAAGGTCTTGCATCTCAGCAAAAAGACTTCATCATTGAAATGCACAAATAATCTCAGATGTCCCCATAGCCATCATAGACACAAGACCAATCACAAGACTCAACATACACATAAGCAACAATCAACCACATGTAAAAGTGTTCCTATGACACATTAAGGCAGTGACATTAAAGGTATTGCATCTCAGTTTCAAGACTTCATCATTGAAATGCATAAATAATCTCGGATGTCCCCATAACCCTCATAGATACAATACCAATCACAGTACCTTAACATACACATAAGCATCAATCAATTACATGTGACACAGTGTTGCCATGGCACATCAGAAGTCCAGTGAACATACAGGTTTTGCATCTCAGTTATCATGCATCATCACCGATCACAACACAGAGGCAACACAACATAATCCAGCATCAGAACAGCAACACCAAAACAGAACACCAACACACCAAAACAGAGAATCAACTTAAACAGAATACCAATGTCTTAGTCATCAGAACATCAACAACAAAACAGAATACCAATGTCTCAGTCAACAGCACAACAAACTCATTCAACAACATGCATAATTCAGAGCAATAATCTCAGCAAAAGTACCCATGCATAAACAACTAAAAAAGAGTGAGACTTAGCTAAAAATCAGAATTAGAGGCAACATCACCATAACCGGGGACGTATCATCTCGCAGCTTCATCGTCAGAGGAATCAGGGATGAAGATAATCTCAGGGGAATCAGGGAGGACGACGATCTCATGGGTAGGAAAGAGCTCAACGAACTCAGGGGTAGCAGGGAGCTCAACGATCTCTGGGGGCTCTTCTCGCAGCTTCCCCTCCACAGTTTCCTCTGAGCCAACAGGAGTGAAGCTGTGATCCCCAACACAATCGCCACCCCACTCGCACTGTGGAGCTTGAGAGCAAGCAACAAAAAGTGCATCAGAAGTCCAAGACCCATCAGACTTAAATAGGTCTGAATCACCCATTTTTTATGCAAACAGAGAAGGGAACCCAGGGGACCGGGGTTTTCAAAGCAACGATTTCTGAGATTTAGGGTTTTTTTGGGCGGGTTTTGGGAGATATGGGTAGATCTAGACGAGGAGCAAGCATTTTCTGTGTTTTGGGGACAGCCGGAGTAGATTAATCGCCGGCGAGCAGATTTGCAACAGATCGAGATAATTTTTGATGAGTTAGGGTTTCAGAGAGAGCTCAGACGAGAGAGAGAGAGCTCAGACGAGAGAGTAGAGAAGGAGAGCCACCTTCAAGGAGAGTGAGAAGTCAGATGAGAGCACAAAGGAGAACTAGAGGTGAAGAGAGCTCAGACGAGAGAGGAGACGAGAGAGCTCAGATCTAGGGTTTCAGAGAGAATGAGAGAGGAGAAGAGAGCGGCAAAGAGTGAGACGAGAGAGTGAGGGGTGAGAGCTCAGATTAAGGTATTTAGGGTTAGGGTGGGAAATGGGCTGGGCTGGGTAGATTAGGGTTTCGATTAATTGGGCTGGGTAGATTAGGCTGGGTTAAATGGGTAGATTAGGGGTATGTTAATATGGGTTAGGGATATTAGGTTAGGTTAAAATATGGGTTTGGGTTAGTTTGGTTAAAAATATAATTTGGGTTAAGTTAATGGATTTAGGAGTAGTTTGATTAATTTTGTTAATTTTGTTAGTTTAATTAATTAATTAAAATTTTAATTAATTAGATTAATTAGGTTAATGGAATATGGTTTATTAAGTTTTAGGTTATGGATAAAAATGGTGGATATTAATGGAGTTTGAGATGGATGAAGATGATAGGTGATAATGATTGGATGTGAATGATTGGATGTTTTTGGATGAGGGATAAAATGGTATAAAAGATGAAATGAATAAAGGTAATATTGAAAAGAAAAAATGGATAAAAAAAGAAAATAGGACAAACAAAAGGGAACGCCCAAAACGGAAACAGGACGAACATTATGGGACGGAGAGAGTACAATATATACAATTTTAAACTCATAGTACATGTGCTTTTATAATCAAGCCCACTATATTATATTATTACACATACAAACCTATGGCCCATTTAGAGTAAAATGGCCCGAATAAATTTTATGGTTAAATTCACTTTTTTTTATTAACATTATATTTCAATTTAAATCACAATATTTAATCACAACTAACTTCAAATATTTAAAATTTTAAATCACAATATCTAATCACAACTAACTTCAAATATATAAAAACTATATACAACTTTTTTTATAAAATTTAATTTCTACAAATTCCACATACAATAAGCTTATAATATATGTCAAAATAATATATGATAGATTTCTTACTAAACTTATATATAAAATACATCTTATATTCATTTATGTAATTAGTAATATTATTTTCATGCATTTGCATACATAATTTGACCTATATAAATTTATGGGTCAAAATCATACAATATATACAATTTCAAACTCATAGTACATGTGCTTTTATAATCAAGCCCACTATATTATATTATTACACATACAAATTTATGGCCCATTTAGAGTAAAATGGCCCAAATAAATTTTATGGTTAAATTCACTTTTTTTTATTAACATTATATTTCAATTTAAATCACAATATCTAATCACAACTAACTTTAAATATTTAAATTTTTAAATCACAATATCTAATCACAACTAACTTCAAATATATAAAAACTATATACAACTTTTTTATAAAATTTAATTTCTACAAATTCCACATACAATAAGCTTATAATATATGTCAAAATAATATATGATAGATTTCTTACTAAACGTATATATAAAATACATCTTATATTCATTTATGTAATTAGTAATATTATTTTCATGCGTTTGTATATATAATTTGACCTATATAAATTTATGGGGCAAAATCATACAATATATACAATTTCAAACTCATAGTACATGTGCTTTTATAATCAAGCCTACTATATTATATTATTACACATACAAATTTATGGCCCATTTAGAGTAAAATGGCCCGAATAAATTTTATGGTTAAATTCACTTTTGTTTTATTAACATTATATTTCAATTTAAATCACAATATCTAATCACAACTAACTTCAAATATTTAAAAATTTAAATCACAATATCTAATCACAACTAACTTCAAATATATAAAAACTATATACAACTTTTTTATAAAATTTAATTTCTACAAATTCCACATACAATAAGCTTATAATATATGTCAAAATAATACATGATAGATTTCTTACTAAACTTATATATAAAATACATCTTATATTCATTTATGTAATTAGTAATATTATTTTCATGCATTTGCATATATAATTTGACCTATATAAATTTATGGGGCAAAATCATACAATATATACAATTTCAAACTCATAGTACATGTGCTTTTATAATCAAACCCATTATATTATATTATTACACATATAAATTTATGGCCCATTTAGAGTAAAATGATCCAAATAAATTTTATGGCCCATTTATATCAATATTAAAGCTATTGAATTTCGAGCCATTACAATACTTTTAGCCCTACAAATCCTACGTGTCATTTTATTATTAATGCACTTTTTTTTTAATATTATATTTCAATTTAAATCACAATATATAATCACACCTAGCTTCAAATATATATCTATAGGTTACCAAAATATATATATATATATATATATATATATATATATATATATATATATATATATATATATATATATATATATTAAAGCAAAGAAATTTAGAGCCATCATATTGATTCCGGCCCCACAAATCCTAGGTGTTAATTTGTGGTTAATTCACCTTTTTCATTAACATTATATTTCAATTTAAATCACAATATCTAATCACAACTAACTTCAAATATTTAAAAATTTAAATCACAATATCTAATCACAACTAACTTCAAATATATAAAAACTATATGCAATTTTTTTATAAAATTTGATTTCTACAAATTACACATACAATAAGCTTATAATATATGTCAAGATAATACATGATAGATTTCTTACTAAACTTATATATAAAATACATCTTATATTCATTTATGTAATTAATAATATTATTTTCATGCATTTGCATATATAATTTGACCTATATAAATTTATGGGGAAAAATCATACAATATATACAATTTCAAACTCATAGTACATATGCTTTTATAATCAAGCCCACTATATTATATTATAACACATACAAATTTATGGTCCATTTAGAGTAGAATGACCCGAATAAATTTTATGGCCCATCTCTATATATATTAAAGCTATTGAATTTCGAGCCACCATGATGTTTTTGGTCCCACAAATCCTACGTGTCATTTTGTTATTAATGCACTTTTTTTCTTAACATTATATTTCAATTTAAATCACAATATCTAATCACACCTAGCTTCAAATATATAAAAACTATATATAACTTTGTTGAATGCTTATACATTTTATATAAATTTTGATTTCTACAAATTGTAAAAAATAAGCTTATATATGTCAAACTAATATATGATAGAATTCCTACTAAACTTATATATAAAATACATCTTATATTCATTTATGTAATTAGTAATATTATTTTTATAATTGCATATATAATCTGACATATATAAATTTATGGGCCAAAATCATACAATATATACAATTTTCAACTCACAATACATGTGCTTTTATAATTCAACCCACTATATTATATTATTACACATACATATTTTATTAACAATTTAGTGAAATTTCAAACTAATGTATCTTACCAAAATTAATTTATATAATCTTGAGATTTTCTTCTAAACCTTTCAATTTTAACAACTCATCTTAACAATAATTATATCACGTTAAACGAATTTGGTATATTGTACGTTCCCATTTAACAATTTTTATTTGTTATAATTTTCTATAAAAAATACATGGTCTTCATTTTCCGGTTTTACAATGTCTATGGGCTTATTACTTATTATTTTGCTAAATGTAATTTTCAGTTATAAAAAATTAAATTGAGTTTGTTAATTTCCAAGAAAATATTCACTAACAAACCGTGAAATATCAATTATAAATTATCAAGAAAATTTTGTTAAATCAAACAAAAAGTTTAACTAAAAAATCCAGGTAAATCTTTGTTGTAACAAACTTTCAATTTCATATGATTATACACATTATCAAAAGTAAATTAAATGTAGTATGTATACAAATTTTAAAAGTATTTGAATTTGAGATAACTTTACACCTACATAAATTAGCCACTATTAATTAATTAATTATTCAAATAACTTTTTAATTAACGTTTTCTAGAAGTAATGATATAAATTAAAATTAAAATTTTAAAACTTTAGATGGGTCCATTACGTAATTAGAAAAAACTTAAAAAATGTGATTTATCTGGCTGATTTGTAATGATTTTTGTATATATATTTTGTTGAATTATTTCATATATTTATTTTAACAAAAAGTTAAAATATCAAAATTATTATTTCCCCTTCATTTGATCTCATATCCCCTTTCAAGACACCAAAACAATCATGGATCAACTTTGCTTTCGTGTTATTTTGTAATTAATCCTATTTTTAGTTTACGTTTTTCCTTAAACTAACTAAATTTATACTATAAAAATCTTCAAAATTTCATCAAATAACTCAATTTTTTCGTATGAACAATATCTTTGATCTAATATAAACATTTTCTTTTATTTGGATATTAATTTTCACATTTCTATTCTACGTTAAAATTTTTATATAAATATTTTAAATTTATATAAGGGTCAAATATATTATTCATTGTGAATATATGCATGGAATTTTAAATTGAGCTTGCCTTTTATTTTATCTTTTTTGAATATTTTTTTTGTAATGATCATTGAAATAAATATATTCAAATATTGAGTTCCACCTTATTTTTCAATTATTATTTTTAATATTCATTATAATAAATACATACGAGATAATATCATGTTTATTAGGTTGATGTCACTTCTTTTCCATATGCATATGAAATATCTAAAACATAATATTTTATATCAAAGTAGCTTGTTATGATAAATATTGATTTCGTAACCTTATGTATATTATTATTTTTGTAAATATTAAGAAATCATTGTTTTATATTGTGATTTTTACAAGTATCGTTGAGGGTGTAACAATAATTTCGGATCCTCATTGTTTAGCTATATATATTTTCTTGAAAAACATAAATCTTATTTTAATATAAATTTTTTATTTTTTATTTTACATTGGTCTTATTCATCAATTATACATATATAATTTTAATTTTTAAAATCTTCAACTCACTTTATTTTCAACTGACTTTTATCCACATTTAACCAAAAAACTTGGTTTGAAGGTATAATATAGTAGTTAAGATTTGAAAATTTGATTATGAATTGTTCAAATATCAAACTAAAAAAACATTAAAAAATAAAGATTTTATTATAATACTTAATATTCAACATAAAGAGGACCATGTTCACGATTTTGTCAATTTTATTTTTTCTTAAAAAAAATTTCTATTATAATCCAAACATGAGATATACATATAATGAATATTCTTGGCTTTCTTATTCAAAAGATATAATTACTAATCTAATAGTTTTTGTCAATGAACCACGCATTAATTATTTGTTTGAAATTTATTTAAATTGTTTAAAAGACCATCTATTATGTATCGACGTATAAATAATTTTGTAAATCGGGAATAATTTTATCGAGATTTTTAGATTAATATTCATTATAATATTTCTATATTAACTATTCTCTAAATGAGCTACATAAATTTCTGTATATCATAGCATATCATTGGAAATGATCTAACAAGAACTATATTTTTCTAAAAAATACTTCGATATAACATTAATTTGATTCAATTATAAATATTTTTTGATTTTCTCAAATTACATTTAACCGTACAAGGTATGGGTTCTACACTAGTATATTATTACGAGTGATCCAAACATGTTCTTACTCTCGATTTCGATTCTCACGAACTATTAGTCACTTTGTGGATGTGATGATTTACCAAGTCATTCACTTATCTAATCCTCATAAAGGCTCCTTGTACCACTTTAACTCGCTTTTTTCTTCTGATAAAAGCTTGAAAAAGCTCATTTTATGTATATTTCTTTTGATTTTTCATCCGGTTCAATCAAAGTTGCTAGGTTCTTTATTGAGAACGACTCCCTCAATTCAGTTTTTTATTTTTATTTTTATATATATCATTACGGAAATAAAAAATTTAACGTTTGATATTATGCTAGATCAACTGATAATTAGTTACGGAAATGTAATTTTAAGTTTGATTTTACGGTTCTTATCTAGCTAGCTCTCTCGCACCATACATAGCATATAAGAACATTATTATATGAGAGAGGAATCTAATAAATGGTATAAGTTCCGTTTTGCCTCTTTGGGCGCCGATTCGCCACGCCCAATTCTTCCTGTCTGGGCTGCCAACTGAAACTCCATCTCATCGTTATCTTTGTAGTTATATATCCTCGCTACTTCTAGAAACATCATTGTGTGTACAACAATCTCTTATTTATGTAATAAAAATAAAATACAATAAACCAAGATAAAGCTAGATCTTTATCTATGTTCACCAAATAATACTAATAAACCAATTTACATAAAGCTAGCTCTTTATCGTCTTCACCAAAAGTCATCATGGACATCGATCTCTTCTTTTTCAGAAATAATCGCTATTCAATTTTCGATCTTTTTCATTTGTATTGACATAAACATTACATTATATGTGTCCTTTATGCACCATATAATTGTTGGATAAGGTTGTCTTTCTTTGTATGAATTAAATTGATCAGTGCACGTTTGTGTTGTTGTATACATTTGCATAAGAAACGAACGAGTTGCAGTTTAGCTTTAAATTTGAAAGTGTACAGAATTTATCCAAAACAGGGGAATCTAATCACTCCATTAAAGAGAAGCTTATTTACCCTTGATTACTTACTTGGCAATTTAGCATATGTGCTTAGCGACTTTTCAAAAAGACATCTACATAGAAGGTAGAGGACCTAAAACGCTCATAACATAAAGTATGATTATTATAGTAAAAAGACTTGTCAAGAAGTTTTATCTTCAATTATTATTCTTTTATGTAGTGGGATTCATTTTCATAGACACATTATTCATATTCATATTCATATTCTGGCCACCAGGGAGCAAGTAGCCCTTAATTTCCCCTTTCATTGGCCATAACAAATCTTACCTGTCACTCTTTTCAAGCACAGAAATCCACACTGACACAAACACAAACACAACTGAAATACTGAGTACTATAGTTTTTATTTTTCCCTTTTTTTTTGTTTCTTATGCCATGACTAATATAAGTTTCAATATAATAACGTTATTTTTCTAACAAAACTTATGTAGTTAACTGAGTCTGCCTACTCCTATCAGATGTGTTTTGGACTTTTTTGGTGGTGGGTCCATACACCAATTGTATTTGTCACTACTAACCCATCATCATCACCAAAGATTAGTATCATTATCTGTTTATTGCTCTTATAATTATATGACAGTTTAATTCCTTCTAATAGGTTGCATCTTGCATGGGCTATGGTTTTCCTACCAAGTAAGTGTAGATTGCTCTATTTGTTTAATTTCATATCTGTTTCTGAAACCTAATTTTCTTGGTTTCAATGGTGGATTTTCTATTTCTCTGAACAAATTTCTTGGATCATTCTGATTATGAAGTCATAATTAGTTACATGTCAATTGTATTCTGTTTGAACCTATTTTTTTTTCAAAATCTTGTCCATACTTGTTCAGAAATCAGCTGCAACTTTCCGTACAGATTTCCCGCCAGTTTAAAGACGGCGATGAAGACGATAACTGGCATTTTCATTCTCAGTTTGCTGCTTACAATGGGATACTCAACCACGGCGCCTGACTTAGAGCGTAACCGTTTTTTTCTTGATCACATTAGATGTTTATCTTGATCAACACTTTAGCAGAGGAAAGTGAAAAGGATTTGGCAATTAATCTACAGGTTTAGCGCTGCTAAATCTGCTCAAGGCTCTTAATGACTCCCAAAAGAGCATCAAATGGGATACTCACCTTGTGAGCCCTTGCTACAGCTGGCACGAGGTCATTTGTCGGAAGGGCCACGTCGTCGCCCTGTAAGCAAGCTTAGCTTAGCTTAGCCCTTAATCTAAACTTTCAATTCTATTATTCCAACAAATTCCTCTGTTTTTATAATTCAGGAGCCTC
Source organism: Rheum nobile (assembly GCA_027886185.1). Classification (NCBI taxonomy): domain Eukaryota; kingdom Viridiplantae; phylum Streptophyta; class Magnoliopsida; order Caryophyllales; family Polygonaceae; genus Rheum; species Rheum nobile. The sequence goes on along the minus strand of WOAB01000500.1, from coordinate 952,275 downwards.
TCTTCAATTGGATTCTTGGGGACTCTTTCCCCCTCAATCACTCAACTCAAGTATCTTGAGATTCTGTATGTCTGCAGTACAATTGCTTGAGTTATAACTGGTTTCATTATTCATCCAAGCAATGATTTTTTTTTAAAATTTTGTATAGAGAATTGCAGGATAACCAACTCCATGGTCCATTGCCTGATTACCTTGGAAGCCTGGTGAACCTGCAAATTTTGAATCTATCAAGAAACCGTTTTTCTGGTTCTATACCGAGCACTTGGAATCGGCTTTCCAATCTGGAAGATTTGTAAGACAAGCCACTTCCTATTCTATCTCTATCTCTTCAAGTCTTTTACTCCCTCACTTTAGTTTAACATTTAACACAACTAGTACAAACTTTTCCTTAAATCTACAAAGTAACAATAATCCATCTAATTTCTAACCAATAAATAAAAGAAATTTACATAAAAAGTGGCAATATGTGCAATTTTCAATAACATAACTTATAGATAAATTATTACTTAAAATCCTAAAATAACAAATATTTCTTAACAAAATAAATGGCTAAAATGACATTTATTACGGAATGAATGGAGTAATATTTTGATCTGATTCTCATTATTTCTTGCTAAAAGAGTCAATTTTTAAAAAAAATAAAAAGTTTGAAACCTTGTACTTTGTGCAGGGATCTCTCATCCAATAACTTGAATGGCAGGGTGCCATTGCATCTGTTTTCAGTCCCAACATTCAAGTAATTCCACGTCGGATTCCCAGCTTTTTATGTTTGTTTGGATGAAACCATTAACCAATGCCTCACAAATCACTCTTTTCAGCTTCACAGGCACTCAACTCAAGTGTGGTCACAGCCTAGACCAACCTTGTTTTTCAAGACCCTCTCCTGCATCTGCAGGTGTGTTTCTTCGCCCCCTCCCTTTCGTAGCCTTGTGTTTGTTTCTGTTGGCATAGGACTGAGTTCCGAGAGTGTGACGTGGCTAGATTCAGGCAAGAAATCAGGAGCAACGGCCTTCGTGACGGATGCAAGCAAAGCCGTTGCAAGCATCAGTGCTTTCATTCTCCTCTTGGTAGGGGCCATCTTCATGTACTTCAAACACCGCCTTCACAAGTTCAGTAACGACAAGTTTGTCGACGTTGTGGGTATGTCTTTCACCACATCAGCTCTTTACAGTAAACATCCATCTCTTGTATCATAATGTGTCGCTTTCTGCATCTCTTTTCATCATTGATTAGATTTGGTTTTGTGAAATTGTTTTGTTCAATGGATAAGCAGATCTTATGTTGATAATTATCTCAATTTCAAATCTTTGTACTCAATATGGAATTAGGCGGCTGTTGGGCACCTATAACAGAGATCTTTCTTTGTAGTATGAATAGTCAAACGTTAGTTAAGGTTGTGTGTGTCAATATCTATATTTAGCTTAATAACTTAATAGCCTATTATCTCAATCTCAAATCTTAGGGCCCGTTTGGTATTGATACCGGGATATCATGAATGGGTAAAGATATCACTCATATCTATATATGTGTTTGGTATAATCTTGATATCGAATGTCAAGATATGGGTATGAGTGATATCAAAGTGTTATTTTAATATCTCTCCCGTAATGAATATATCAGAAATATCACTCATATTTATACCAATATCCGATATCTTGATATCAGCCATATCCATATCTTGATACTCATACCGTTACCGATATCCGATATCTCATATCCTTGATATCGATACCAAACGAGCCCTTAAATATCAAGTTTAGCTAGCTAATTAGCTTGTTATGTGAATCACATCCAAGTCTTTTTGTCATGTCTATTGATATAGGTGAAGATGAGCGCGAGATCTCGTTCGGACAAGTGAAGAGGTTTTCATGGCGGGAGATTCAGCTCGCAACCAACGACTTCAGTGAGGCGAACATCATTGGACAAGGCGGGTTTGGGAAGGTCTACAAAGGCGTACTAACAGATGGCACCAATGTGGCTGCGAAAAGGCTCATAGACTACCGCCATCCAGGAGGAGAGGCGGCCTTCCTAAGGGAAGTTCAGCTGATAAGTGTGGCAGTCCACAAGAATCTCCTCAGGCTTATAGGCTTCTGCACCACCTCTAGGGAGAGAATCCTTGTTTACCCCTTCATGAAGAATCTCAGCGTCGCTTGTCGCTTGAGAGGTACACTCAATATCTATCTGATTAGATTAGGGTCCGTTTGGATTACGCATGATAGTATCATGCTTCAAGACTTATGAAAAAGATGACATCATCTCTTCCCTTGTCACAGAATTTAAGCCGGTTGAGAAGGGTTTGGACTGGGCAGCAAGAATGAGAGTTGCGCTAGGTACAGCGCACGGGCTGGAGTACCTGCACGAGCACTGCAATCCGAAGATCATACACCGGGATCTCAAGGCTGCAAACATCCTTTTGGATGACAACTTTGAGGCCATTCTTGGGGATTTCGGGCTTGCAAAGTTGGTTGATTCGAACCTGACGCACGTTACAACTCAAGTGCGCGGCACCATGGGCCACATCGCGCCTGAGTATCTATCAACAGGGAAATCCTCTGACAAGACTGATGTGTTTGGGTATGGGATAACGTTGTTGGAGCTTGTAACGGGTCAACGAGCCATTGACTTCTCGCGGTTGGAGGAGGAAGAGGATGTTCTCTTGCTTGATCATGTAAGTATACACACATCCCTTAACATCAATCTGCTATATATATTAAACCAGAATTTACTATGGGACCCCTACGTTAATATTCACATGTCATTCCTCTCTTTTTTCAATTAAATATAATTATAAATCAGCATAATTTCTTTCTAATTTACATACAAATCAATCATAAAGATTTTTAAATCAAATCCATATATTCTTTCTTCAAAATTTCAATAATAAAAATATTATGAAAATATTCTAAATATATTTCTAGATATAATTAAAAGGGGCTTGATTAAGTGAGAATTGAACTTATGGTATAAAATGATAATAAACCTTCATTCTTAGATGGACTTCCATCCAAGGGTGAAGATAAAAGCTTCATTTAAGTGACACATGACCATTTAAGTGGGTCAACTTTAGTCACCGGCGTTGACCGGCCAATTTTTTTAAATTTTTTTTTCGGACCCAAAAAATATTTTTCTGGGCCAAAATTTTCTATGTACATTCCTTGTAAAAGTTATGCACATTCCAACATGATTTCATGCACTTTTGACCGGCGTAAAACCGGTCAATTTTTTTTTACGGGACCAATTTTTTTTTGGGTGATTTTTTGTATCCGGTCCAAAATTTTCTATGCACATTTAGTTAAAAGTTATGCACATTCACGCAAGATTTCATGCACTTTTAACCGTTCAAGCTTTTTCCCCTCCTAAAATGTTTATTTTCGAGGCCTAGATTTTTCCCGCACATCCAGTGCAAACATTATGCACATTCAAGCCATTTTGCACACACATTCAGTGCATTACGTGTGAAGTGCATACATCTATACATGTATGTGGATGGATAATGGCTTGTATGTGCACATGATCTGTACTAGCACATATAATGCAAACATTATGCCCATTCAAGCCAATTTGCATGCACATCCAGCGCATTACATGTGAAGTGCATACATCTATGCGTGTATGTGCATGAATAATAACTTGTTTGTGCACCTAATTTACACTATGAGTGCATATATCGAGTTTGTGTTAAAAATGTGCATGAGTTTTAGACCGTGTGTGGATGAATATTGAAGTGCATGAGTTTTTGCATGTATGTGCATATATAATAGTATACTTGTGCATTTATTTTTGTACTAGATGTGAAATTCATTTAGTTTTTTAACATGCATTGCTCTTTTTTCAAAAGTGCATGAAATTTCGGCGATCAACTCTAGTCACTGGCAGACGCTAGTGACTGGAGTTGACCGTCGGAGTCCGGCGTTGACCGACAATGAAAGTTTGACCAATGGGTCATTTGCCAATGAAAGTTTGATCCAAGCCCTTGATCCAAGAATTATAGGATCATTCTCATTTTACACCATAATAATCATTCTCACATGATCAAATTCCTTATTAAAATATTATTTTTATAACTTAGTAAAAACCTAAGATAAACCCTTAATTATATATCTAAAAACAAAACTTTCAACCTTTTTAAACTAATCATTTTATTTTCTCACCTTATTGTGGTTGAAAATAAGACTACAATTGTGATAGAAATTAAATTTTCATTAGAGTTAGAAGTTTAAATGTGACACAAAGATGTACAAAATTTATGAGTATGAGAGTTAGTTATTCAAAATTCATAAAGATTTAAGTTCACACATTTCTCTCAATTTATCTCTCAAATTATGTCACAATGACTCTACTCAACTGAAGAGAAAATATGTAAGAAATTTATAATTTTTTTATAACACATATCTATTAACTTTAGCTTTTTTAATTAATATTTCATTTAGATATGTCAATTATTATGTAAATTATATATAAAACCTATATAAAATACGAGAATTCTTGCACAGAAAATGAATTAATCAACCGTGCAAGGCACGGAAAATTAAGCTAGCGGTAACTAAATTGTTTAATAGTCTCTTATAGCAGCTAGTTTAGGTTTAGTAAATTTGTCTATGTATCTCATCAAGTGTCAACTTTTGAATTGACTAACTTTCTTGTAAAATTTGGTAGATAAAAAAACTCTTGACAGAGAAAAGGATTCAAGACATTGTAGACGTCAACTTGAAGGCATACAACCGAGAGGAAGTGGAGAGGATAGTGAAGGTGGCGTTGATCTGCACCCAGAACGCACCCGAGCACCGCCCTAACATGGCAGAGGTCGTGACAGTGCTACGAGGAGCAGGCTTGGTTGAGAGGTGGGCTCGATGGGAGAGGCTTGAGGAGGAAAGGAGAAAGCAGGAGTTAGCCCAGATGGCTCAGCGGTTCGCTTGGGCCGACGAGTCTCTTGATGACCAACAAGCAATGCAACTTTCAACGGCCAGATGATCAGCCCAAACAGTGAGTGAGGATGGGGAATAAAAGCAAGATAAAATGTGGATTTTGAATTCCTGATCAAAGAAGAAACTTGGCTACTGTAAAAGGTGGGATGAACTTGTAAATAAAACCTTGCAAATAAGAACTAGTAGAAGCTCAAAATTACTGCCATTGAATCACAATATCAATGGCTGAGTGCAAAATTTTCTAATCCCTTTTGAAAAAATATTGATTCAAGATTGTGGGTGGGTTTTATATCCAATAGTGCAGCTAGTAAGCTATTTTACAATCTCACACAAAATGCATTGCCATTGCAATAGTGATATATAAGGTTGAAAAATATACGAGATCGTAGTAATGAAGAGGACTCGGATTCTCAAACAGATGTGTATACCTTGTAAAACTTACAGATCAGCTGTACCAATCAAGAAAGAGGACCGAGAAGGTGAGTACAAGAAGGAAGAGGATGAGCAAGGTCCTGCTACTGCTATTCCTCTGTATGGCTTGTGACAACTCCTTGTTCCCCAGCTGCACATTTTGGGTCGCCTCAACTGCCTGTCAATCAGGACAAAACATCAGGCATAAAAAAAAAATGTTATCGAGTTTGATCCGAATTTTATGGTACTATCTATATTCCGTTGATGTTGTATAATGATTAGTTTAACTGCTTATTTTCAATACTGTGATTGTGAGGCAACACAGTTCCTGAATTTATAAGGACGAATAAAGCACTACAAGATCAGGCTTCAACGTCTATGTAATGCATTTATATCTCAGTCAAGTCAACAAACTAGAAATCGATGCACAAAATTACACTGACCTGGTCATACAAAGCCTCAATCTGCTGAGCCTGCTGGAGAACATGTGTGGACATAAGGTGATTTAAGGCAGACATCTCAATCATCTTTGTTTCTGTTTGTTGAGCACCTTCTAGCAAACTAGTTAGTTCAGCCTGCAGATAAAGTATGATTATTAATTTCATAATCCCTTTTGAGCCTAGCTCCAGGTAACAGGCACTTGATGCCCAATTTATGTGTTGATATCGTGTATATTCTGCAATGCAAATATTATGCATACCTGAAGAGAGCGTGTTTCATCATCCAAAAGTTGCTGCTGAACTCTCTGAGGATTAGGTTGATCCTCAGTAAGTTCTTGGTTCTGCACATCGATTGATTTAGGTTGTTCTACTGATTTAGAGTCAGAACCACGTTTTAGTTTCCTTCTTGGCATTGCTTTATTTATAGCATCTTGAAATCGTATTGATCTTAGCTGGTCAAACTGTGACGTAACTGTATGAAGCCTTTCACTTAGAATTAAAACCTAAATAGATGAGAAAAATATCCAATGAGGTTCTCTTTCCACAAAAGCACAGAAACTCTCTCTAGAGACAAAGGTCTAAGCAGTTTATATAACCATAAAGCCTGCCAAATCCATAGTTAAATTAATATGTCGATAGACTCCACCTTAATACATTTCCAACTATTTGCGCAAGTAAATTGGTCTGAAAGGCTTTTGTTTCCTGGAAGATGTGACTCCAGCCCGTTTAAAAATATCGAAACAAGATTCATAATGATACCTACAGTATTGCAATTGCTAGGAAGGGGATACTTCAACTATTTCCATTACACAAACAGCTAACAGCTAAGCTCAATCCACTACAGGCTTAATATATAAGAGAGAGAGAGTCTGAACATACCACTCCATGTTTGTGCGCAATGGTATCAGCATTAGGACTTGTCCTAACACTAAGCCACCCCTTTGAATTGGCTTCTTCGTCATTTATGCTGGCTTTAAGTATATCTATTTGTTCTTGGCATGATTTAATGAAAGCAGTAACCTGCAGATTTCAGCATTAAACATTAGCCTGAGGTGCCCTGGTTTATGATATTACAACAATCAGCGCACAGATCATCCACTAACGAATCCTTGTAATCATCAGTGCATTATGCCTAGGAAAATACAGGATTAGCATAGTTGCAATGAGAAAAATGTGATAGAAACCATTGCTATTAATCTAACAATTATTAATGAGTCACACGACTCACACCATGTAAAAAAAAAGCTCTTTTTAGAACTCACAATTTAAGCTATTCAAGGAATCAATTCAGGATGCGCAGTATACCAACAAAAAAATGGAAGTAGAATAATATCAATTGCCTAAGATTATAACAAGGACTTTGCAGTCATTTCAACTAAAGAGCATCAGAGAACTCTTCCATACCCCAACCTTTGTCCAAGTGAAAATATAAAAAGAAATTTATTGATCACAGTCACAGACCAATATGACTAGCATATTTAGGTGGAAATTATAGTGCATCTAATTCCACAGTCCTATTAAAAACAGTGTAATATGACATGAATCAGACTATATTGTTGGCCTAAGCAGCTAACATTTTTCAAATAAATTGCACTGAAGTATCATTTCAACTTTCAAACAATCAGACAACAAATGAAATAGTGAAAAAGATAAGACCTTTGGGCACTTAAGTAATCACAATTGCTTTTAAGACCATCAGACAACTTGAAGATTATATTGCATCAAATAACATTGTTATCCATCCAAGTGGAATAGCTCGAAACTTACTTCATGTTCAATGCTATCTCGCTCTTGCTCAGTGGTTCGATGCAAATCGACATAATCCTTCCTGTGCTTTATAAGAAACTGTTCCAAACTTCCAATGCTCTCCAGCTGATAAGATAAATGTGCAAAGCTGTCAATATAAGATGCATTCCTTAAGTTATAAATTTAGGAACCTTAAGTTTCCTAGTCAAGAAATAAAACCAGAGATACAACACCAAAAAAACATAATGATGGACATATTATAACAGCTAGGGAAAAAAGTTCAAGTTAAGAGAACTAAACAAGTAAGAAAAAAATAAAAAATCTCACATACCGTCTTTAGAGCAGCCCTTGTAAACGCTGTCCTTTCTCGAGGCTTGTGGATAATGAAAGATGCAACGGTTGCTGCCACTTTTGCCTGTAGACAAATACATGCTTTAGGAAAGACCGATTTCATAATTTATAAATAGGCACTTGGACAGGCGTATTAAAACCCACAATCAAGTGCAATCAACCTTTGCCTAAACGGAGCTGTTGCCAAGGCACCCAGGAGAAAAGTAAATATACAAAGATAAACAAAGATTATAAGCATAAAGATTGAGTCAAAGAATAAGAAAAGAATTTATAATGACCAGTTCACTTCATATAGTAACAATGTTAAAAAGATAGAAGTGTTGATCCTTCTGGTGTCCCTTCTTCAGGAACTGCTCCGGCCTCTAAATAATGGATACGGGATTAGGGGGGACAAAAATCATAAAGCTTCTATAAATATGCCACATAATAGTCCATCAATGTCAGAATAACAACACAGCTGAGTTTATGAATTGGAAACCAAATTCATGAGTTTTTCCAAGGAAACAGAGCAAAAAAAAAGGTGTACTCTCATAACAATTGACAAACTTTTATAATTATAAATTTCTAAAAGAACATGTTAATGAAAAGAATACATATAGCAATACTTTGAGCCTCAATAACTTAAGTCATATAAGAAGATAAATGAGTCCACATATATTAATGAAAATAAGTCCTCTGCACACAATGCAGTATATAAGTCTTCAGGACAAACCTCTGTATATCCCAAAGAAAGAGCCTCACGCCGGACCACATCTTTAAAATCCTCTGTTCGATCTCTAATCCTCGCCATTCTTTATCATATGCAGTCTCGACCCTAAGCTAGAAGCATCCAAATGCACCAGGATATGATATCACCTATTCAGCGTGCTACGAATTAAGACAAATCACAACAATAAGTTTCGCAATCTAACATGCACGAAAAGACCAAATCCCCGCAATTTTACAGAGGCATGAAGTGAACAAGCACAAAACTCCCGCATCTCACAAAACAAAACAAAACAAAATTGATTTGGGAACCAAATTAGGGTTTGTAATTGTATCTTGGGAAGACTGCGAATTTGACAATCGATCGCTAGGTGTTGAGGCGAAAACCCCAAATTGGAACGCAACCCCTAGCTTAAGCGTCGATGCAGAGGGAGATCAACAAAATCGCGAGTGCTTTTGCAGCCGATCGAATGGACTGCGCCAGTGGTGAGGGTTTGGGAATTCGGATCTATCAGTTGGGAAGAGGATTCATGTAAAAAAAGTAATAAAAAAAACCCGCAATTGTTGATTACACGTCACACGCGAGAAACCAGGAATTCCACTCCACGCGCCCAACATCAACACAATGAAATACGGAGTACATATTTATCAATCCTCAATTCCTCATCATCTTCTATTTTCCGTACTTCTATTTCTCGATTTTTCCCCTTCCTTCACAAATTAACTTGCTGGAGATAAACGAAAAAAGCTGAAACAATAACTCCAAAAAAAAAAAAACAATAATGGCAGCAATCACGTTCGTTGAGATCCTTCTCTCCGTCTTCTTGCCTCCTCTAGGCGTCTTTTTCAAGTATCAATGCGGGGTTCGTGTTAATTACACCTTTCTCGTTTCAATTAGATATTTGAATCGAATTCATCAAAAATTTTCTACATAATTTGTTGTTTTTTGTAATTGTGGTTATAATTTTGTGTTTAATATTTGGATATATGCAGTTGGAGTTTTGGCTTTGTTTAGTGCTAACGTTTTTCGGGTGGCTGCCGGGAGTCCTCTACGCTCTTTGGGTGCTCGTCGCTTGATTCAATCTTCATCTCCCATGTACGTAAACTTCTTCTTTCTCCTACCATTTGGTAACCATGTATTTGTAATGCTAGGGGTGTTTTGGGCAATTCTTCATTTTTTATTGTTGCAAATTGTGTTTTTTCCTTTTTTTGAGAAATTCCTCTTCAACATTAATATGTTCCTATCAATTTCTAAAGTTGCTTATTTTTTGTTTTTTTAAAGAGGCAATGGAACGAGATAAAATAAATTCGCCAGATATCTGGCTGAAAAAAAAATTATACTTGTTAATTAATTGCTAGATGACAACTTTATTTGATTGACTGAATATATAAATAATACTTGTGATATTTGATGAATTCTTCGAATTTTTTTCCAAACTGTGTACTTTTTTAAAACTTATATCGAATATACGTTCAGATTCAAACTTATTACGAGAATAGGCTGACTCATGGAGGTTTGGGGTAAGTCGCTGTACGGACAAGCGACTTACCAAAATAAAGTCGATGTACGGACAAGCGATTTTATCCGAACCACAACTTTAATTTTTTTTTTAAAAAAAAGGAGAGTCGCTGGCCAGGCCAACGACTTTGAATTTTTTTTTCTTTTTTTTTACTCTCTGATATTGAAAAGTATATAAAAAAAAATTAAAGCAAAGTCTTTGTCTAGGCCAGCGACTTTGCATTTTTTTTTTTTTTTTACTCTGATATTGAAAAGTAAAAAAAAAAAATCAAAGCAAAGTCGCTGGCTAGGCCAGCGACTTTGCAATTTTTTATTTATTTTTCAATATCAAAGTAAAAAAAAAAATTAATAAATAAAGATTTTTTTTTTACTCTCTAATATCGAAAAGTAAAAAAATAATTAAAACAAAGTCGCTGGCCTGGCCAGCGACTCTACCTTTTAAAAAAAAATAAAAATTAAAGTAGTAGTTCAGATGTCCGTACATCGACTTTATTTAGGTAAGTCGCTTGTCCGTACATCGACTTACCCCAAACCTCATGAGCCAGTCTATTCTCGTAATAAGTTTGAATCCGAGCGTATATTTGATATAAATTTTAAAAAAGTGCACAATTCTTCATAGTTTTTAGTTCCTTTCTCCCCTTTTTTTCATTTAAAACGGAAATAGGATGAAATTTCCCATCGCTTGCAATTGAACCTTTGCTTTTCTTTGTGCGTGAAACGTAGGAGAATAGATAATTTTTGTCCAAGTATTTACGTAGTTACGATGCAGAGAGAATCGGAATCGAAATCTCATGATCAGGTGTTATATTTACAAAATTATATAATTTGATTGAAGTATTAATTTCTAGATCAAGCTGGATAATTTCGTGCTAGGTCGACACTTAATTAGATCTAATGCGACGTACAATCGTGAGATTGAGTGGATAAAGAAACTTCGAATATGAAGTTTTTTTTTTTTTTTTTTAAGATTCTTTGTCTGATTTGAATAATCATTGTCACTCTACGTTTGGATTGAGTTTTGATTAATCACATTTCGATTGAGTGGACCCTCTTAACACTAAAAATTCCATACACGTCGCCAGAAACACTCAAACTCGAAATATCTGGATAAAACGTTTAAGGGATCTAGTGTCAATTCCCACTAAACCAATTAGATGTTGGTTTGAATATGAAACTTTTATTATGATTAAAGATTAATTAGCAGTTAGTTAGTTAATTAATAAACTCCATTTATAGCGTTTTGATAGCAAATTTCGGGTCCTGGAATAACCGATCGATATGGTTGAATAGTTAAGTGTATTCTGAATTTTTGACGTTAAAAGAAAAAGGAAAGAACTAATAGAATACATTGTGCCTTTGATGATCAATCAGGTGAACTTGTTGGATCGCTGCAGCAACAAATGCGATATCCATCGGGAGTGCATGGACTATTCAATTTATGGTTTATTCATTTGATTTAATTTTACTTGGTGATTGAAGATTAGTGTTATACTCATGTTGTTTTGTTAGCTAAGAGTAGTGTAAATTAAAGCATGGTCTTGTAACGTAGATATATGCTTAATCAGTCAATAAGTGGTTTCATCAGTATTTGCACGTTTTTCGTCTGGTTGGTAAATAAAGTTTTATGAATTTAAATATTGAAAAAAGTAATATTAAATATATATTTGATTAAAAGAAATATAAAAAAAACTTAGATATCCTGAAATTTTTAATTTGTGCAAAATATGTGAATTTCAATTGCCTAGAAAAAGTGAATAAGATTTTCTTATCCCTATTTTCCATAATTTCATAAGAGGTGATTTCGCAAAAATTACACTTCTATAAGTTCTATTCATCTAAGCGAGCACTAAGATGGGTTCTTAAACATATACTGTATTATATATTGGACCCGTTTAATTTGAGCATGTCTAAATGTAAAAAGGCTGGTAATTTTTTGTTGAAAGATTGCAAATCATGCTTAGTTGCCTACAACAAAGGAAAATCACTATTTAGCCCTTTAAGCAGGCAAGCAAACCGCCAAACAGCCTGCAGCGTTCGTTTTTATGACAATTTTACTTTTCAAATTAAAAAAGGCTCTAAATTAACTCAATTTGTAAACAGATAAATCTTCACTACGTGTAAATTGTAACACACTAATTGAAGAAGTTTTGAAGACACTTATCATATATAGTTGTTGAAAACCGACATAGCCAATATAATCTCAAGTTTGCCGGATTCAATCAACTGAAACTTCGCAAGACAAAGAAACGAAAGAACAGAAAAACACAAGAGATTTGTTGACGCATTTCGGAAAAATCCTATTTTGCGGAATCTCAAGAGGGGAGATTCATCCAAGATGCACTAAAGAGATTCAGAGTCTACAGCAGGTTACATGCACAAGAATGGTAAAACCAAAAACAGATAACCAAAGCACAAACACATCATAACAGAGAAGACTAGAGAAGCAGAAAGAAGATCGCGAGAGTCTTTGGCTTTCTCTCGAAGCCAAAGGACTGCTCAACCACAGAAGAAGTCGTCGCTGGGAGTCACGCGCCGACGAGAAGACCAACGCGCCACCGACACTCTCCTCTCTCTCTTTTTCTCTCTGAATCGCCACAGATGGATTAGCTTCTGATGAAACCCTAGGAGCTGTAAAGGGAGCTTATAAAGCAACGTCTTCAAAGATGGGCTTCAGTGAGGAGATGGGCCACGGCTAGCAACAGATCAGTTAAGCCCATTAAGCCCAAGCCATCCATCCGAGCTAGTTAATAGCTACGGGGTTGCTCGGTTTAAGTGAACCCAAACTGACCCAATTACACTTAAGTGAACTCGGTTCACTGTTATTAGATTCTACACATTATAAGTGTATGATATACCAATACTATATGTAACAACCAAGCTTGGATTATACAAACATAACAGTTGTCTTGTTGACCAAGACTGTAATTCTCCATTTTCTTTCTAATGCTTATCTATGAGGTAAACAATTGCTGAATTATTCTTGGGTCTAGACGTAATATATAGGACAATTTATGCTAATCTTTTCAATTTTTGAAAAAATATCTATTTGATTATATATGGGGCTTGAATTTACAATTTCATTACAAGATGCGAGGAAAGTTCAATTTTTGGGAAAACTGCAATTAGGACCACTGAGCTAGATAGAAATCGCATGGTGGTTCAAGGTGACGTAGGCAATTTAGATATAATTAGACACAAGAAAATGATTAGTTGTAGTTTGTGCATATCCTTAATTTGTAGTCACATGCATGACTCACAACACTGGATATGCTAAATAGTTTGTTTCACTGATATTTTAAATTAAATTCGTTTGACTGATGGGGATATTAATACCTTGCTAACGAAGTGAACCGGGTTCACTGTTATTAGATTCTACACATTACAAGTGTTGAAGGCACTAATCATAGTTTGACTGATGGGGGTATTTGACCAAAAAAAAAAATCATAGTTGTCTTGCTATCCAAGACACTGTAATTTCACTTTCATTTTAATAGTTAATCATTGTTGTCTTGGCAATATTTTGATGACCCTTTAATTTTCATTATCAAATTTTAAGAACAATAATAAACTAAGTGGTACGTTTTGAAGGTGTTTATCTTACTAGTTACTACCCAAAAAGTGTAGTTTTTTAAAGTTCGTCATGACATAAACATGCTTTGATTTATTACTGATTCAAAATCTGACATATTTGTTTTTAGTTTACTTGATGCAACCTCTGAATCTGATGAGGTCTTAAATTTCCAGTCTCATAATGAAACACGTTGAATTTTGTTATAGGAAAAATTGTATGTTTAAGACCTCTGAGCTAAATACAAAGTATGTACAAAATCTTGTAAAAAAAGTGGACATACTTTCTCCATAGTTTTCTTGATATCCTTTTCACCTTTTAGATATAAATTGTCATGTGCACAATCTTGTAAAGCTATGTTACCTTGTACTATAATGGCTAAAACCTTTCTATGAGGACGAAGTTGATTTATTCAAAAGTCTCTCCATTTGTCATTGTTGCATGACATAACCCAAAAAAATAATTAGTTTTAACATCTCTGTGTCAGATTGATCTTGCAATTTGGAAAGTCAAATTGTATGCCTTCATCATGTTTTGAATAACTGGATTATCTATCCAATTTTCTTCTTGAACAAGAAATGTTGGCAGTTAATCAAATATAAACTTCCTCTATAAATGCTGTAACACTTCAAATTTCACTTGAATTGCTTCTCGAGTATGGCTCAGCTTGTTGGTGCAGATGAGATAGAATCTGTACCAACCGAATTAACTGATATAGGACGAAGCTTGAGATCTTCATTCAGGCTTCATAGCTCAAGTGTACGGTGCAGTTCTTCAAAAGATGCTCTTGACAAGGATTTCTATGAGAATATAGATATATATATATATTAAATGTTTTATTGTAAAGGTTATAAATAACCTCTTCTTTTGTCCTTGTTCAGTACGCTACGCTTGACAGATCTCATGTACTGTAGCTCTCTCTTCTTCTTCATCAAGTTTATCAATGGAGTTTGAATTTCCCTTTTGAGTCTCTTTACATGGTATCAGAGCGAATCGAGAGACTCCTCTTTTCGCTGCACTTGATTTCCCTCATCTAATCTCTTTTCTGGTCCTGATGTCGACGTCCGATTATTCATCGGTGGAGAGCCGTCGCCGTGAGGTTTCTCCGGTGGAGCGTCGCCAGATCTCGCGTGAGACTTCTTCACGGTCGCCTGAGCACCGTCGTCCCTCTCCAGCTCGCTCGCATCGATCTCGTCGCCATCGTCGTCGTGCTCGACGCTCTTGTGATTCAGGAGCTGATTTCGATCCCCTGGTGATAGCTAAATCCGACAATCCAGGAGCTCAGCTGATCCCTATGCGTCTTGATGGCACGAACTTCTTCAATTGGAGCCGCAATGTCAATATGGCGCTTGGGGCAAAGATCAAGCTAGGGTTTATTGACGGGTCCTGCCCTAGGCCGCCTCCTGGATCCCGGACTCTGCCTCGGTGGGTGAGGGTGGACTACATGATTCGATGTTGGCTTCTCAACTCCATGGAAGGTAAGATTTCTGAGACCTTTGCTTTTTGTGAATCTGCCCTTCATCTATGGAATGAATTGGGAGAGAGGTTTGGACAGACAAATGGTCCCTTGTTGTTTAAGTTGCGTCGATCTCTATTGTCAGTCCAACAAGGAAACAGATCAGTCAGTGAGTATTATTCTTCCATAAACAAGATATAGGATGAGATTTCAGCCCTCGAGGAGTCCCCTCAATGTGATTGTGGTGTGTTCTTGCAGTGCACTTGTGGTTTGCTGTAGAAAATGCTTGATAAGGATGCGAGAAACCGGTTATTAGACTTTCTCATGGGGCTTAATGCTGAATTTGATCATGTAAAAGAATCGATCCTTTCTACTGAACCCTTGCCTACTGTAAACAAGGCATATCATAAGGTTCTACAGGTGGAAGGACAAAAGTCTGTCACTGAATCTTCCACTCCTCTTGGTACTGAATTTGTTGCTTGCTCGGTCAACAACTTTTTATGGCAAGGAACAACAATATTTACAACAGTTCTTCCAGCCAAGAGATGGCTTCACTGCTCGCAAGCCAAAGTACGATGGCATTTGTGAACACTGCCATGTTAAAGGGCACTCCAAGGACAAATGTTACAAATTATTTGGCTATCCTGCCAACTGGAAGTTTAAAGATGGTGAAGGTTCATCTACCGGCTATAAACAGGGCAACAAGTTCAATGATAATTGGAAAGGGAAGGATAAGAGGGCAAATGTTGCAGAAACGTTTGACAATCCATTTGAGCATTATGTTGCAAATGCCACAGATTCTCAGAAGCCAAGCATTGATCCTGGAACTATGAGCATGATGTGTCAGGAGCTTGCCAAACTCATGCGTGGCTATGAAGGAACATCTTCCAACTTTGCAGGTAAACTTGTCAATTCATCTGCATTTCATGTCAGTTCTGATGCTGCTAATGTTACTTGGATTGTTGATACTGGTGCTACAGACCACATGGTCTATGACTCTGCCTTGTTGAGTGACAAAAAGGTTTTTGAAAAACCTGTCAAAGTGATGCTACCTGATGGTAGCACAAAGGATGTGACTGAGTCTGGCTCGGTTCCATTAAGCTCTGTTTATGTTTTACATGACGTGTTGCTTATACCAGAGTTCATACATAACCTTCTGTCTGTCACAAAGCTGTTAGATGATAGTGGATTAATTGGCCAATTGAATCCTAATTTTATCCTTTTCCAGGACCCTATCACTAAGGACAAAGTAGTGCAAGGGGATAGAGCTGAAGGGTTATTTTTGATGCATTCAGAAGCTAAAGTTGCAGCAGCAAATTTGAGCACTAAACACACTGAAAGCTTGTTTAGAGTATTTCATGAGAGACTAGGACATTGTTCATTAGGCAAGATGAAGCATGTTTCACTGTCTGTTAAGTATCTTAGTACTTTGCACTGTGATAGTTGTATTTTGGCTAAACACTGTAAGGACCCTTTTGCAAGAAGTGAATCAATGGCACAACTGCCTTTTGAATTGGTACATCTTGATGTATGGGGGCCTTATAAGACTCCCACACATGATAATGCTTCATATTTCCTCACTATTAGGGGTGTTCATGGGTGGATCGGACCGGATTTTCGGACCGGACCGGAAATGACCGGATCGGACCGGAAATGACCGGACCGGTCTCCGGTCCACCATTTCCCCAAAATCGGTTTCCGGTCCGGTCCGGTCCAAACCCGGAAAAAATCCGGTCCGGACCGGAAGACCGGAATTTTTTTTTTTTTAAAATTTTGTAATTTATATGTTTTATATATTTTTTTTAGAGATTTATATGTATTTTTTTGTAGATATTTTTTAAAATTTAATAAGTTAGGAGTATATATGTTTTACAAATATTTTTTTAGATATTTTTTTATAGATTTTAAATAAGAATTTAATTTTTTTATTTTTTAAAATTAAATCCGATCCAAGACCGGACCGGATTAAGACCGGACCTATCCGGTCCGGTCCGGTCTTCGGTCCACATATGCCAAAAATCCGGTCCATCGGACCGGATGAACACCCCTACTCACTATCCTTGATGAGTGCACTAGGTACACATGGATTTACTTGTTTAAATACAAGTCACAAGTAAAGGACATTATTCAATCCTTTCTTGTATATGTGAGCAATCAGTTTCAGAAACAGATCAATAAGATTAGAAGTGATAATGGGACAGAATTCATGCAGAATGCGTGCCAAGACCTGTTTACTGCACAAGGCATAATTCATGACAGGAGTGTACCAGGGAACCCACAGCAGAATGGAAGGGTTGATGATGTGACTATGGACATGGTCATTTTTGAAGAAGGTCAAAAGCTTGTCCCAAGAAAATGGTTCGAAACTTGGAAGGTGTCAAAATTAAAGAATCTGTCGCGTCGACACCTACTCAGTATTCTGGCCATATCCGGAGCTACAAACGTCCAATGGAGGCCCATGAGTAGTCATTGGAAAGCTAAGGAAAATATCTACAACTATCATGTTAAGTTCTTCCTCAAATTCCCGGCAAAGAAACCCAAAAACTGTTGTCTTTACGACAGTTCAGCAGAAGGCTGACCATTTTAGGGCCATTTATTTTAATCCTATTATTAATGAATTTAAGACATTTTAGTGGTTAATTTTAATTTCCAAAAATGCTCACGAGTGCCTTGTGTTAGTGGGTGAGTGTTTAGAGTTAGTGGTTAGTTTTAATTCCCTAAAATGCTCACTAGTGCCTTGTGTTAGTGGGTGAGTGTTTAGAGTTAGTGGTTAGTTTTAATTCCCTAAAATGCTCACTAGTGCTTTGTATTAGTGGGTAAGTGTTAGTGGTTTATTTTTAAGCTTTTCTTTATTTTCCTTTGCAGCCTATTTAAAGGCTAGGTTGTTTCATTGTAAGGCACGTCCAAGACTAAATGAAAATGCAGAATTAGTTTGCACCATTGTGCTCTCTTCCTTCTTCAATTGTGAGTTATATCAATTGATTGCGATTGTGTGTTACATCAATTGTTCGGTAATTGTGTTTGAGTGAGTCAAATCTCAAATTCATTGCCTTGTCTTCCTTGGTCCAGTGTGTCATATCTTGGCTTAGGAAGATACCTATCCATCACCAACAACGTCCATCTTCATTCACCATTCGGTCACCCACATCCACAACAACCATTTCGTTGAATTCCTTCCCGGAACTTTCAGCAATCCCTCAGTAAAAATACCATATCTTTTGCTTCACCACTCAGAAAATTCTAAAATTTGGAGGACAGAAACTAGACTTCACCATCTAACTACTGTCGCCGAAATCATCCAATTCCGAGTTCAGGTGAAGGAGAACGAGCCGGTTGAAGTCAGGCCTATTTTTTGGCCTTGGGTTGACGCTTCCACGGAGACCTTTTGAGCCTTTCCTTGCACCGCGTCATTCTCAATCCTTGATCTTCATCAGTTGAGAGAAAGCACAGACATATCATTGAAACGGCTAGAGCTATGAGGCTTCATGTAGGCATTCCTATCAGATTTTGGGGAGAATGTGTGAAGACTGCAGTCCATATCATCAACTTGCTGCCAAGTTCGGTATTGAATTGGGAGATTCCTGCTGAACTTCTATTTAGAAAGGAAGTGTCCCATTCTCATCTCAAGGTTCTTGGTTGTCTTTGTTTTGGGAAGCCAAGTACTATGCAGAGAGACAAGTTTGGGACATAGTCTAGAAGGTGCGTATTTATGGGATATCCCTTGGGTCAGAAAGGCTACAAGCTTTATGACATTGCGTCAAAATATTTTTTTACTTGCAGAGATGTGGTGTTTCGAGAAACTTGCTTCCCTTTCAAAGATGATATTGATGTCTCTCCTTCGCACTCTCATGTTTTGCCACTTGTAAATCCTGCTCATGATTCATATGTTTCACTGCCTCCTATTCCTGCATCTATTTCTCCTGATTATTCTGCTGCACCATCTGATCATACCTTGGAAGTTGGTACTAATAATGGGAATAATTCAGCCACCACAGTCACTAATGAGATTAGTCTTGTTCCATCACCTCTTCCTTGTCCAAGAAGATTTGTTAGAACAAAAGTTGCACCAGCCAAGTTCAAGGACTATGTATGCACTGCAAGGAGTGATACTCATACGTATTCTTCTTCTACCCAAGTTGCAAGGATCTTTGATCTCAGTGTTTTTTCATCTGATTTCATTACATCCTTTTGTCATACTTGCACTTTAACTGAGCCAACAACCTACAGGGAAGCTAAGGGTCAACAGTGCTGGGAACTCGCTATGGCTAAGGAGATCGAAGCCTTGGAATCTAATCAAACGTGGACCTTAACAGCTTTGCCTCTTGATAAGAAGGCCATTGAATCCAAATGGGTCTTCAAAATCAAATTCAAGGCAGATGGGACTGTGAAAAGATACAAAGCGAGATTAGTGGCTAAGGGCTACAATCAGATTAATGGCAAGGATTACAAATTCACTTTTTCTCCCGTTGCCAAGCTTGCTACAGTCAGAATTCTGCTGGCTTTATCCCCTATCAAGCATTGGGATGTCTTTCAATTAGACATGAACAATGCTTTCCTCCATGGATTCTTGGAGGAAGAGGTGTACATGTCTCCACCCGAGGGGTATTTAAAGGCTTCTCCTGGACAAGTATGTAAATTACAAAGGTCCCTATATGGATTGAAACAGGCTTCAAGACAATGGAATGTTGAATTGACCAACTTCTTGCTCAAGATGGATTACAAACAGTCTAGACAGGATTACAACTTGTTTGTCAGAAAGGCTGGTGGTTTGATTGCTATGGCTCTGGTCTATGTTGACGATCTTCTTCTCACTGGAAATGACACAACAACCATTGCAAACACTAAACAGGGCTTACATAAAGCTTTCATTCAGCAATGGGCCAAGATTGAAAGATTGCCAACATACGAAAGATCAAAGGCCTGTCTCTTTGACGACCATAGCCTCAAAAATGCAGATTTCAAAGGGAAACAAATAATTGATGTCAGAAATCTTGGAGCTTTGGATCGCCATCTGTTCGTAGAACGCCTTTTTAGATAGATTGAGACTGATAATCTTCGCCTTTTGACGAAAATCAGGCATAGAATAGACAAGTAAGTTCTTGATTACTAACTTATTTGCCTTTATTGGTGTGATGTAAACAGAGCATTTACTTCTTTTTTCTTTTTATAGAGTTGGCATAAAATTGCCTGCTGTTGAGGTCAGATATAAGAGCCTCTGTGTAGAAGCCAAGTGCAGAGTAGTTGATGGAAAGCCGCTCCCAACTCTCTGGAACTCCTTGAAAGGCGTGTTGTTGGTATGTCTACGTGGCACGTACATAGTTTTTACAATCAGATTTTGTGGATGACAAGTAAGAAATAAATTCATTTTTAACTTATCTTGTAATTTCCTGCATAAGGGGATCACCAAATTGGTAGGGTCTCAACCACAAGAAGCAACAATAAGGATCATCCAAAATGCCAGTGGTATTATAAAGCCTGGAAGGTCAGTTTTAGAATCTATCCCAATTGATAGTCTACGCATTGTTTTAGGAGTGAGGATCTCTACAATCCACTTACATCTCTTGGTAAGCATAAATCACAAAATTAACTTCAAAATATTTGAAAGAAATTATGTTATATCCTAAATGATAAATCTTATATATTCATACAGTTTTAGTATAAAAAAGGTTTCGTTTATATTTTTAATAGCTAAAATATGGTTTTTTATAATTTTCATTCAAAATAAAAACAAATTACAATTTCTTAATATTAAAAACATAGGAATATATAAGATTTAATATTTATAATGTAAATATAATTTTTTTAAATATTTTGAGATTAATTTATATCATATATTTTAAGTGATATACCACGACTTCGTCTTACTATAGGCTAACTCTGTTGCTTGGACCGCCTGGATGTGGGAAGACCTCCCTTTTGTTGGCACTTTCTGGAAACATGAACAAGTCCCTCAAGGTTTCAACTTTATAAACATAGTCATGTGTATATTACTGTTACATATGAATGTCATTTAAAAGTTTCCTAAGATATGGGTTTAATAGGTTTCAGGAGATGTTACTTACAATGGCTACAATCTTGATGAATTTGTTCCACAAAAGAAGTCTGCTTATGTAAGCCAACATGACCTGCACATTCCTGAGATCACTGTGAGAGAGACCCTGGATTTTTCAGCTCATTGCCAGGGTGTCGGAAGCCGTCAAGAGATCATGATTGAGCTCTGCAGAAGGGAGAAACAACTAGGGATTGTTCCTGATCCTGATATAGACGCATACATGAAGGTATTCTGCGATTAACGGTTTGTTAGGTGATAAAGAGTTTTTTTTATGAGAAATACCTGAAAAATATATTAAAAAGTAGGTTTTTGAAAAAACGTGTTTATAAACAAAAACCTAATTTTGCCAAACACGGCCTTAGTGATTTGTCTTGAGAGGTTTTATGGTACTAATAAACAGGGGCGGAGGTATGTTAGGCCCAGTTCACTGGGATTTTTAACAAATATAAAAAAAATATTTTTAATTTTTTTTCAATTTCTTTTTGATTAGACATGAACAATGCTTTCCTCCATGGATTCTTGGAGGAAGAGGTGTACATGTCTCCACCCGAGGGATATTTAAAGGCTTCTCCTGGACAAGTATGTAAATTACAAAGGTCCCTATATGGATTGAAACAGGCTTCAAGACAATGGAATGTTGAATTGACCAACGTCTTGCTCAAGATGGGTTACAAACAGTCTAGACAGGATTACAACTTGTTTGTCAGAAAGGCTGGTGGTTTGATTGCTATGGCTCTGGTCTATGTTGACGATCTTCTTCTCACTGGAAATGACACAACAACCATTGCAAACACTAAACAGGGCTTACATAAAGCTTTCATTCAGCAATGGGCCAAGATTGAAAGATTGCCAACATACGAAAGATCAAAGGCCTGTCTCTTTGACGACCATAGCCTCGAAAATGCAGATTTCAAAGGGAAACAGATAATTGATGTCAGAAATTTTGGAGCTTTGGATCGCCATCTGTTCGTAGAACGCCTTTTTAGACAGATTGAGGCTGATAATCTTCGCCTTTTGACGAAAATCAGGCATAGAATAGACAAGTCAGTTCTTGATTACTAACTTATTTTCCTTTATTGGTTGTGATGTAAACAGAGCATTTACTACTTTTTTTTTTCTTTTTATAGAGTTGCCATAAAATTGCCTGCTGTTGAGGACTTGAGGTCAGATATACGAGCCTCTGTGTGGAAGCTAAGTGCAGAGTAGTCGATGGAAAGCCGCTCCCAACTCTCTGGAACTCCTTGAAAGGCGTGTTGACGGTATGTCTACGTGGCACGTACATAGTTTTTACAATCAGATATTGTGGATGACAAGTAGGAAATAAATTCATTTTTTAACTTATCTTGTAATTTCCTGCATAAGGGGATCACCAAATTTTTAGGGTCTCAACCACAGGAAGCAACAATAAGGATCATCCAAAATGCCAGTGGTATTATAAACCCTGGAAGGTCAGTTTTAGAATCTTTCCCAATTGATAGTGTCTATATACCATTGTTTTAGGAGGGAGGATCCTCTATAACATGGTACATCCCTCCGTACACCCTTCAATCATATATTACTTAATTTAACTCTAAAATATTTTTTTATAAATTATACTTATATTGTAAATGATAAATCTTATATATTTATAAATTTTTAGTATCAAAAAGGTTTCGTTTATATTTTTAATAGCTAAAATATATTTTTTTACAATTTTCCCTCAAAATAAAAACAAATTACAATTTCCTAATATTAAAAACTTAGGAATATATAAGATTTAATATTTTTAAAAAAATATTTTGAGATTAATTTATATCATATATTTTAAGTGATATACCGAGGGTGTACTGTGAGTTGTAGAAGATCCTCGAGTTAACATTAGCACGACTTCGTCTTACTATAGGCTAACTCTGTTGGTTGGACCGTCTGGATGCGGGAAGACCTCCCTTCTGTTGGCACTTTCTGGAAACATGAACAAGTCCCTCAAGGTTTCAACTTTATAAACATAGTCATGTGTATATTACTGTTACATATGAATGCCATTTAAAAGTTTCCTAAGATATGGGTTTAACAGGTTTCAGGAGATGTTACTTACAATGGCTACAATCTTGATGAATTTGTTCCACAAAAGAAGTCTGCTTATGTAAGCCAACATGACCTGCACATTCCCGAGATCACTGTGAGAGAGACCCTGGATTTTTCAGCTCATTGCCAGGGTGTCGGAAGCCGTCAAGAGATCATGATTGAGCTCTGCAGAAGGGAGAAACAACTAGGGATTGTTCCTGATCCTGATATAGACGCCTACATGAAGGTATTCTGCGATTAACGGTTTGTTAGGTGATAAAGAGTTTTTTTTATGAGAAATACCTGAAAAATATATAAAAAAGTAGGTTTTTGAAAAAACGTGTTTATAAACAAAAACCTAATTTTGCCAAACACGACCTTAGTGATTTGTCTTGAGAGGTTTTATGGTACTAATAAACAGGGGCGGAGGTATGTTAGGCCCAGTTCATTGGGATTTTTAACAAATATAAAAAAAAATTTTAATTTTTTTTCAATTTCTTTTTAAAATACTTTATGCAGTTTTCCATTTTAATAATGATTTTTATAAAGTTTTTGTTATGTATAATTCTACAAAATATTAAAAATAACACAATTTAATCCAAATTTTCACATAAATTTTTCAATAAAAATGTAATATTTTTCTATACCTATCTTTATTTGTGCTAAAATTTTCAAAATTTTGGGTTTATGGATTTGTAAATTTTGAAAATCAATTTTTATACAAATTTGTTAAAATTACACACTGAAAATAGTCTGTAATAATGAAATTTGTTTTAATTGTATAAGTTTTTGTCGAGTTTGAATAAAAATTCATTTGAGGTTCGAATATAGAGTTTGTTTGTTGAAATTGAGATTGTTTGTGCAAGATATATGGTAGACTTAAAAATTACTGTCTAGAATTTTGTGTAAAAAAAGACGGTAATATTTTGCCTCCGGCCACTGCTAACAAAGTTGACATTTTTATCCTGGGTTTTGGAATAGGCAATATCTGCTGAAGGATTGAAGAGCACACTACAAACTGACTATATTTTAAAGGTGATTTTCTCTTAATACACCTGGTTTCACTCTTCTTCAATTTCGTGTCCTCGTCTTATGATCTATGGTTTCAGATTCTTGGGCTGGATGTATGTGCTGATACTATTCAACAGCTTGTTCACATCACCGACGCCACTGCTCTGATTGCGCTGCTCCTGAAGCTTTTGATTTGTTTGATGACGTCATCTTGATGGCAGAGGGGAAGGTCGTTTATCATGGACCTCGTTCTTCTGTGTTGGAATTCTTTGAGGAATGTGTCCCCAGAGAAAAGGTGTAGTTGACTTTCTTCAAGAGGTACTAATGTTTGTGGAAGTTTATACATAGCTTTACCAAAGTGTTAACTAAGGGCTCGTTATGTATTTTTCAAATTATTTTTATAAAAAGTTTTTATATAGAATTTGCTATGCATCATTTTCAAAAATACAACTTTATTCAAATTTGGTGAGCAAATTAATGTTTTAATAAAAAATATAATATTTTCTCTATATCTATCTTTATTTCTGTTAACATTTTCAAAATTTAAGGTTTATGGATTTGCAAAATTTGAAATTTAATGAAAGTAATATGTAATAATGAAATTTGTTTAAAACGTATAATTTTTTTTATCAATTTTGAGTAAAATTTCATTTGGGGTTCGATTATAGGGTTTGTTATTTGAAATTGAGGTTGTTTGTATAAGGTAAACGGTATACTTAAATAGACTGTAGACTTTGAAATTATGATTTTATGTAAGGTAGACGGTAAACTTTTGTTTTTTAGGATTTTAGTCCCCAATAGACTAAAATCATGCGTCTGCCCCTATGAGTAACATTTTGGTTTTGGGTATAATTATGAGTGATATTTTTTAATATATCTATTCTATGGGAGATATCAAAATAATACTTTATTCATATCCAATAAACCAAACAAAGTATATGAGTTTATTATTGATATCACGATATACTAAACAAAAATATGGAGATGACCGATATCCATACACATACCTCATATTAAATACCAAACGGGCCCTAACTAACTAACTAACAAACTAACTGATTGTCTCAATCTCTTTTTCAATGTATTGATGCAGGTTATTTCAAGAAAGGATCAAAAACAGTATTGGTTTGCCGCCAACCAACCTTACAAGTATTTTTCAGTTGATATGTTCTGTGAGAAATTCAAGGAATCAACTATAGGAAAGAAAATAAGAGAGGAAATTTCACAGCCATATGAAAAACCACAGAATGGTGAAAATGCCATATCATTCAGCGCTTATTCCTTGTCCATGTGGGAGCTCTTCAAAGCTTGTGCATCCAGGGAATACCTTTTAATGAAGAGAAACTCTTTCCTCTACATATTCAAAACCATTCAGGTGAGTTAGTTTGTTTTTGTACATGCTCTGTTTTTTATACGTCTCCTGACTGATACACAACAAACTGATCGTTAATTGCAGCTTATCATTGTTGCTAGTATAACAATGACCGTATTCTTACGAACTCGTTTGGGAGTGGATCTTGTTGATGCAAATTACTACTTGGGTGCATTGTTCTTTGGCCTTATCATGCTTCTTGTTGATGGCTTTCCTGAGGCAGCTTTCACTATAATGAGGCTCCCAACTATCTTCAAACAAAGAGACTTGTACTTGTACCCTGCCTGGGCTTGTACAATCCCAGCCACAATTCTCAAGATTCCCTTGTCCATTGTTGAATCTTTTATGTCATTGGATTCAGTCCTGAAGTTGGAAGGTAAACAACAATCAAACCAGTATAATCCTGCAGAAGCAGGGTCCTTGGGGGGTCGAGACCCTGCTTTTTGTACAAAAATGAATGAATATGACAAATGCAATTAGCATGAGTTTGACACTAATCATGGAATTTACAGGTTCTTTCGGCAATTTCTTTTGACGGGCATGGTACATTTCACATCAATGTCTTTGTTTCGTCTCTTGGCGGCCGTCTTTCAAACCATGGTTGCTGCAGCAACGGCTGGGAGTTTCTTCATCTTATTCGTCTTCATATTCAGCGGCTTTATAATCCCTCTACGTAAGTAGGCTTAACAGCTGATTATATAAGAGGCTTTTCATAAGCTGCATTGCTACTTATTTTGCTGTAATTTATGTACAGCATCAATGCCAAAATGGTTGAAGTGGGGATTTTGGATTTCACCACTTTCATATGGAGAGATTGGTCTCTCTGTCAATGAATTTATTGCTCCAAGATGGCAAAAAGTAAGCACCTAGCTCCATTAGTTAGTTAATCACCAACATGATCTCCAATCAAGATAGTGATTTATGTGCTTACTTCCAATCTTCCTGTAGATGGGGCAATCGAACACGACGATTGGTGAACAAGTTCTTGAGCTCCGTGGACTAGATTTTGCAGGTTACTATTACTGGATCTCAGTTGGGGCTTTGATTGGATTTTCCATACTAGCCAACATTGGTTATACTTTAGCCTTGACTTATTTGAAGGGTAAGAACAAAGTTCCTTTATAATGTTGATCTCTAAACATAAAAAAGATGTCCATTTCACCAACTCTTAGTTTCTTTTGTATGACATGAACTTCTGCCTAGCTCCGGGGACATCTGATGCTCTTATCTCGCGTCAAAAACTTGCTCAACTACAAGGAGTCAAAGATCACAGCATACATTCTCATGTTCATGACAAGAACAGGACTGCAATTGAAGCTGAATTTGGAGCTAATAAAGGTTGCTGATCATTTTAGTGATGAACAAAGAGTTAATGAGTATAGCATAGTATTGACCCTTGGTATCTTCTACTATGGCAGGAAGAATGGCCTTGCCTTTTCGGCCTCTCACGGTATCATTTACAAATGTGAACTACTACGTCGACACTCCCATGGTAATCTAGTAATCTATACACCACTCATTTAGATTCTGATGAGATACATGATGTTGAAGCTGATGATGCAAGTTTTGATGTGGTTGTAGGAAATGAAGGAGCACGGGTTTCCCGACAACAAGCTGCGGATCTTGAGTGGTATCACAGGTGCATTCAGGCCTGGTGTTCTAACTGCACTGATGGGTGTCACTGGAGCAGGAAAGACGACGCTTTTAGACGTCCTAGCTGGAAGAAAAACAACTGGCTACGTTGAAGGAGACGTCAGAGTTTCAGGCTTTCTTAAGGCTCAAGAAACGTTTGCACGCGTATCTGGGTACTGTGAGCAAACTGACATACATTCATCTCAGATTACTGTGGAGGAATCACTGATCTTCTCTGCTTGGCTACGCCTTCCTGACAACATTGATTCAGAAACCAGAAATGTGTAATACAGAAGTTTCCTGATTAACGTACTTCAAATATTGTGCAGTAAACTTATCATGGGCATGAACTAGCAGAGATTTGTGGATGAAGTTCTAGAAACTATTGAGCTGGATGAGATCAAAGACGCGTTGGTTGGGATATCTGGGGTCAATGGTCTGTCAACGGAGCAGAGGAAGCGACTTACTATAGCTGTCGAGCTTGTCTCGAACCCATCTGTTATCTTTATGGATGAACCAACAACAGGTTTAGATGCAAGAGCAGCTGCCATTGTTATGAGAGCAGTCAAGAATGTGTCTGATACTGGAAGGACGGTTGTCTGCACCATTCACCAGCCAAGTATTGACATATTTGAAGCCTTTGATGAGGTAAAAAGAAACGGTTAATGCATTAAAATGTATTAAATTGTCAATTTAATGCATTATTTCAGCTATCCAAACGAACCCTAACTCTGCTTTGGTTTAAAGAATATGATATATCATGTGACAAGTTCAAGTAAGTAATGAAATTAAAGCATGTTTCTTGCAGTTGATTCTCCTAAAAACAGGTGGTCAGATAATATATTCTGGACCGTTGGGTCAACATTCCCAGAAGGTTATTCAATATTTCCAAGTAAGAAAGATCCAATAATTTGTTCCTTTTCTTCTACACAATTTCCCTCTAAATTCCTCTGTTTCTGACTTTTTTTATTTGCATGTATTTGAATTGAAACTACTGAATTAGGGTATACCTGGGGTGCCAAAGATCAGAGATAATTACAATCCCTCCACATGGATGTTGGATGTCACTTCTGCTTCAACAGAACATCAGCTTGGGCTTGATTTTGCCCAAATTTATCACAACTCTGCATTACACAAGTAAGTTCACTTGATCAATGAATGATCCAATTTTTAGTAGCTGATAATTATGCAGTAAAGGATAAATAACATTTCCCATGCCTATGATTTTCAGGAACACTGAAGAGCTAGTGAAGCAATTAAGCAATCCGTCTTCGGGTTCAGAAGATCTCCACTTCCCAACCCGGTTTTCACAAAACGGATTGGAGCAATTCAAATCTTGCCTATGGAAGCTTCATTTGTCTTACTGGAGAAGCCCCCAATACAACTCCATGCGCCTCCTACATACTCTAATCTCGTCTCTCGTTTTCGGGCTCCTCTTCTGGCAGCAAGGGAGAAATATGTAAGTTTTAACTATGTTGAGCTTGTTCACACACTTCCATAGCAAACTTCATCTTGTTACACTGTTGCAACTTCCTTTGGCAGAAAAAATCAGCAGAGCTTGTCCACTGTATTCGGTTCGATGTTTGCTGCTGTGATCTTCCTGGGGATAAACAACTGCGCGAATGTGCTACCGCACGTTGCAATGGAGAGAACGGTTGTCTACCGAGAGAGATTTGCAGGGATGTACTCATCATGGGCTTATTCATTCGCCCAGGTACACTGCAAACATTCAAAAACAAACTTTCTTACCTCAATTCTGATGCAATTGGTGACTAAAATCTGCTTGTGGTGTTCATGATGAAGGTTGTCATTGAGCTTCCTTACCTTCTGACAGAAGCAATCCTGTTCACAACCATCACATACCCAATGATTGGATACTACGCGTCTGCCTACAAGATCTTCTGGTACTGCTACGCCATGTTCTGCACTCTCATGTACTTCAACTTCATGGGAATGATGCTCGTCTCCCTGACGCCCAACTTCCAAGTGGCGTCCATCATATCATCTGCATTCTACTCTTTGTTCAATCTCTTTGCCGGATTTCTGATCCCTAAGCCTGTAATTTAAGCTACCTCTTTACCTTCTTGTTTGATGGCTGTGATTTGAGTAGTCACTGATTTGACAACTTCTTGATTTGTTGTTGCAGCGTATTCCTGGGTGGTGGATCTGGTTGTATTATCTGTGCCCGACATCCTGGACGCTGTACGGTATGCTGTCGTCGCAGTATGGAGATGTAAATACGAGGATCGATGTGTTTGGTCAGAGCAACACGGTTTCTGGTTTCTTGGATGACTACTTCGGGTTCGATCGGGATCAGCTGGGTCTTGTGGCTGCTGTCTTGATTGTTTTTCCTCTGGTTTTTGCTTCCCTTTTGGCTGTATTCATGGGGAAGTTGAATTTCCAGAGAAGGTAGAATGGCCTTGCTGACGGTGCTGTTGCTTGCTGTTGTTGATAGTGAATGGTTTTTGTGCTATGGTGCAGTTTTACAAATAAAGAAATTAAGTTGGTTTAGATTATCACATAATTCCATAGACATAAAACAGGATAGTTTAAAAGTGAAACACATTTCTATAATACTAGACAAGCAGTACTAAGTACTAACATATGACAATTTATAGGTTTAATAACCAAATCATCTACGAAAAGGAATTCAACACACCCAAACGAGGGGGGGAAATCTGAAATATTAGTCTTCATAGGGTTTCAGACATTTTGTTTTTCACTACTTGAAATTATTAATGAGGTGATTTTTTTTACAACTCAAGCCAAAACTCTCAATGTACACACAATGGAAAATATCAATGGCAGATTGTCAGCTGCTGCACCCAGAATCAGCATTTTCGTGTTAAACACAACACTACGACTGAAAATTAACAATGTAACAGCAAATAAAGAAATACAAGAACACTAACTTGCACAGAAGTATGTTCTGTAAGGAATTTGAGTAGAAACTACATGGGGCGACATCCAGGGAGGAAAGTTCCGCTTAAGAACAAGCTCCATTCGCGTTTTCTGCAGTTTTCCCACATTAATACTTCTGTAAGGCTGCTGAGGCTTGACCCACTTGAGAGGCTTCACCACCTCCCATGTGAAATCAGGGTCATTCCTCCCAAAGTGCCCGTATGCAGCCGTCTTCAAGTACCTCCCGCACCCACCCCTCTTCAGATCAAGGTTAATGGTGACCATCCCGGGCCTGAAATCGAAATTCTCCTTCACAATCTTGAGTATCTCCTTGTCTGGGATCTTCCCGGTCCCATAAGTGTCGATGAATATGGAGAGGGGATCAGGGATAGCAATTGCATAGGAGATTTGGACGATGCACCTACGAGCAAGGCCGCTTGCAACAATGCTCTTGGCTGCCTGCCTGGCAATGTAGGCCCCACTTCGGTCCACCTTTGTCGGGTCCTTCCCAGAGAAAGCGCCACCACCGTGGGCACCCCAAGCACCGTAAGTGTCTATGATGATCTTGCGTCCGGTGAGACCTGCATCACCATGTGGGCCCCCAATGACGAATCTGCCAGACGGGTTAAGCAAAAAGATGGTCCTCTCATCAAGGTACTTCTCGGGTACGACGGGCTTGACGACATGCTCCATCAAATCAGCGGCAATATCGGTGTTCGTGACGGTCTCATCGTGTTGAGTCGAGATGAGAACGGTGTGGACACGTACAGGGACCATGGCTCCATTGTCATTGTAATACTCTATTGTCACTTGTGTCTTGCCATCGGGTCTCAACCAAGGGCAGGTACCGTTCTTCCTGACTTCAGCAAGACGAGCACCGAGCTTGGTGGCAAGGACATGGCTAAGAGGCATCAACTCTGGAGTCTCATCAGTTGCATAGCCAAACATGTGACCCTGATCACCCGCACCAATCTCCTCAGGCCGCTTGGTGAAGTGACCGTGCACGCCCCAAGCAATATCAGGGCTTTGCTGCTCAATGTGGACCAAGACCTTGCAATTGTCAGCATCAAGACCCGTTTCATTAGAAACGAATCCAATACTCCTGCAGGTGTCACGAACAATTTTCTCATAGTCCACCTTTGCCTTGGTGGTGATTTCACCAAACACCATCACAAGGTTGGTCTTGGCACAAGTCTCACACCCAACCTTGCTCTCGGGGTCCTGCTCGAGGCAGGCGTCGAGCACAGCATCGGAGACCTGATCACAGAGTTTATCTGGGTGGCCCTCGTTCACAGACTCCGAGGTGAACAAGAAGGTCTCCATTTTTTTCTCAGGATGAATAGCACAGAGTTGTATACATAGATCAGTATCCGAGCAAGGGTTTTTTTATGTTCTTCAGAGCAAAGCAAAAGCCAATACAATGGCTTCAATCATTTCATAGCATTCAGAACTGTATTCAGAAGTATAAGATTCTTCTATGGAGAAGTTACGCTATCTTTCAAGTTCAAGCCAGCTCAGATTCTGAAGCATGAGCCGTAACAGCACAGGGCCCCTTAGAAACACAGTGCCCTAAAAACCAAATTTGGTAGAGATGAGAGCTCCGAATTGAGACAAATAAAGAAATGAAATAAATTTCAACACACAACAATGTTTCACAATCTAAAATGCACGAACAACCAATTTTACAGAGGCTTGAAGCGAACAAATACAAAATTCGCGCAACTCACACAACTAAAAACAAATTTGAATTGGGAAGCCAAACTAGGGTTTGTAATTGTACCTTGGAGACTGCAAATTTGACAAATGAGCGCTAGTTACGGAGGCGAAAACCCCAAATTGGAGGGTAACCTAGATTAAGCGCGGACAAACAGAGAGATCAACAGGATCGCGAGTGCTTTTGCAGCACATCAGGAGCGTATGGATGATCCGCACAAGCGAGATTGTGCCGGTGGTGAGGGTTTGCGATCTGGGCGTCGGACATCGGTTGAGTAGAGGAGAGCGTCAACGGTGAATGCGTCACTGGTTAGGATTTATTCTAAAATATATTCGTTTTTGGTCTAATCGAACCGAATCATACAAAATGTTAACCGAACCGGATTATCTCAATTCGGCTTTGGTTCGACCTATCTACATAAACAATATATTTTCATATTTTTTTTTTGGTAATGAAACGGGGCTATGCCCCTGCCAGCAGTTAAATTAAACCT
Organism: Rheum nobile; assembly: GCA_027886185.1. Lineage (NCBI taxonomy): Eukaryota > Viridiplantae > Streptophyta > Magnoliopsida > Caryophyllales > Polygonaceae > Rheum > Rheum nobile. The sequence continues at coordinate 919,936 of WOAB01000500.1, read as the reverse complement.
AGGAAAGAGTTACCTCAGAAGAGGCTACAGCATCAGCAATAAGAAATTGAGCAATACAGGAAGGAGAATGAGCAAATTCAGAAAAGACATCACTAGAAGCTAAAGCCATATTGGCTAAACAATCAGCAACCTCATTAGCAGATCAACGAACATGACGAACAAACGTCATCGACCCTAGCTCCAGAAGAAGGCTGTGACCCTCACGAATTAGGTAGTAGTCAGCTCTCGGACCCACCGAGCTGGCCCGAAATAGATCGCAAGCAGGGGAAGTGTCAGATTCGAGAATGAGCTGATTGAGCCCCAACCGGACAGCAAGGCATAGGCCATGAACAATCGCGCGAATCTCAGCAGAAAGAGCATTGCAAACTCCACATTTGAACATAAAACCGTGAATGAAATTTCCCAACGAATCACGGAAAATACCACCACCACCAGCCGGACCCGGATTGCCCTTAGAAACTGCATCGACATTGAGAGTAATCCAGCCATCAGGCGGCGCAGACCACTTCGCTTGGTAATTGGATCCATGCAGTAGAAGGCATTTTGATTGCTTGAGTAACCTACAAAAACACATACAATGGATCTGGATTCCAATTTATGAGCAGTGTAAGGTCTTAACCGTGAAAAACACAAACAACCAAAACTTTTAAGCTTAGAGTAATCTGCACATTTATTAAAGACCATGAAGTAGGGAGATTGATTTTTGAGAGTTGGAGATGGTAGGCGATTTATGAGATACGCGGCCGTGAGGCCAAAATTCAAGGGGCATACCGGAGTGTGTGAGAAGGGCAAGACCCGTTTCCACCAAGTGGCGATGTTTTCTTTCGGAAATCCCATTATGTTCAGGTGTATGTGGTGGTGACGTAAAATGACTGATTCCATTGTCGCTCAAAAAATTCTTTAAAGCCATAAATTCACCACCATTATCCGAATAAAAAAAATTGATTTTGTTTTTAAAAAAGTTTTCCACAAGTGACTTGAATTTTACGAATGAAGAACAAACATCAAATTTACGCTTAAGAGGATAAAGCCACACATATCTAGTAAAATGATCAACAAAAATTACATAATATTTGTAGCCATCATAAGATAAAACTGGAGATGTCCATACATCCGAAAAAATAATTTCTAGAAAATAAGTTGAACGTAAAGAAGAATTATGGAAAGGAAGCTTGTGGCTTTTATTTGTCTGACAAGAGACGCAGTCAGACTGCGAAAACTTTGATAAACCTAAACCGAGAGACTGTTGAATGGACTGGAGAGTGGCGGTGGATGGATGCCCTAATTTGTGATGCCAGGAGTCGGAGGTGGTGAGATTAGCGGAGTTGACGGTGGGAGATGACGTCGGCCAAACGTACACCCCATCAACACATGGTCCCTTAAGGAGTGTCTGATCTGTTGCGATGCTCTTCACAACAAAGCAAGTGGGTAAGAATGTGACAACACAATTGTTTTGAAAAGCAAATTTAGAGACAGAGACAATGTTTTTCTTCATAGTTGGAACACAGAGAGCGTTAGACAATTTAAATTCATGTGCAGAGTACTTAAGATTAAGAGTTCTAGAGTGAGTGATTTTCAAACCTTCACCGCTGCCCATAAAGAGTTCATCGGGTCCATTGTAGGGATAGTGCAAGGATAGGTTCTGGAGGTCGTTTGTGACATGGTGTAAGGCACCACTATCCACCAGGTAAGATGAATCTGACACGCCAGGGAAGGTGGCGTTGGCCTGCGGTTGAGTATGGTTGGTGGAGGAACGGTTCAGTGGAGGAAGACGGGCCGCCATGTGCTGTTGGCGGAACAGGGGGCAGAAGCTGACCACGTGACCGGATTCACGGCACCACTGGCACTTGCCAAGGAAAGGTCGAGGTGGGTTTGGGGGGATTATGGGAGGAGGGCGGAAGTGCGTGGGAGGATGCGGTGGTGGAGGGCGGTAAGTTAGAGGCGGAGAGTGGTAGGGAGGACGAGGACGGTATGTGGATTTGGGTCGGGACTGGGCATTTAGGGCAGTAGCAAGATTACCTGAGGAAGAGGACTCTGCAGTTTTGAGTTCTAGTTCTTTAACAATCAGTTTCTCGTGCAACTCGTCAAACAAGATGGTGGTGTCGCGAGCCTTGATGGCGTCAATGACAGGTTGATAAGTGCTGTCAAGACCTTGGAGGACATACGAGACAATGTCATCATCGTCAATTGGCTTGCCAAGAGAGGCAAGAAGATCGACGATGGATGATACGGACTGCATATAGTCCGAAATGGATTGGCTGCCTTTGTTGGGGGAATGTAGCTTGTCTTTGAGTTGGTTGATGTGACCCTTGGACGGATTGGCGTAGGTCCTAGCAAGCATATCCCAAGCCTCCTTCGTCGTTTTGGCGCGGGTGACAAGAGGAGCCACCGGAGCGGTTAAGGTACCAACAAGGGCATCGTAGAGCAGTTGATCTTGGCGCATCCAAGAGATATACGCCGGATTCGGGGAAGTTGTTGATCCGGTTGTGATTGTTGGTGGCGGAGCAGGGTGGTCGCCATTGAGAAACTTAAACAGATCGTAACCATTGAGAGTGGCCCGGATCTGGGCTTTCCAAGTGATGTAGTTGGTGGAGGATAGTTTGATAGCATTAGTGAAGTGAACGATGATGAATGGACGTGCACCATCAGCGGGATTTGGAATTGAGGTTGAGAACTCGGCTGCCATGGCAGTGAGTTACTATTGTTGTGTTTTGGAGTTGTTTGAGGGAAGGAGAAAGCAGAGGATCGTTGTGAAATCTGATACCATATAAGATAATTGATAAAAGTGATAATCTTTTGATTAAGCAAAATCTTCTATTTATACAAGATAATTAACTACTTGAGAGATATTCTAACAATACCTAAAATCTCTCCACAATGGCCACTAACATAACCTATTGGCCATGATCAACAAGCAGTAACAACACTACTGACTTAATGGAATAGTGAACGGAATAACAGGAAGTTAATAAACTTAATTAACATGAGCATTATCTTTAATAGGCAGTACCCTCGGACCGGAAAGCTTGGTCGCCCAGTACGCAGACGACAGGGAAGTGACAATAAGCGAGAGGCATGAACTGTTATCGACATCATTGAAGACAAGACCATTCATGCACTTCCACGAGTGCCATAGCATATACCCAAAAGTAGTGCTCCAACGGTCACCCTTTGCAATGTTAAGTGAAACCCAAGTGCGAATATCAGTGGAAAGGAAAAAGGCTGGAGGAAGAGCATTACCATTGAGCGCCAACCAAACATTCTTGATTGGAGTACAATCCCGCAGAGCATGGAGACAGGATTCAGGGAGAGAGCAACGTGGGCAGTCCGGGGAAGGGCCCATATGACGCCGCACCCGATTTAGATTACACAACACAGCAACATGCACCACCAAATACAGGAAGTGACGGACCCTCTATTGTGCAGGAAGAGTCCAAATACAAGGCCAAAAAGGATCTCGAGTGCTTGACAGATCGGAACTTGAGGCCTTGAGCGCCGAGGCAGCCGAGAATAAACGAGAGGGCGCATGATGCCATAATATCTTGTCCGTAGCATCCTCACTGTCCACAATCCGAATGGAGTCAAGCTTCTGAAGAACATCATGAGGGAGGAGATGGGCAAAGAGGTTCCAATTTCAGCCCGTACTAGACCAGCACTCAGCAACCGTAGCACCCAATAATGTCTCCGGAATTGTGTCAGTCGCCACATCAAAAAGAGGCTTCTCCAGAAGCCAAGCATGATCCCAAAATAAAGACGAACGACCATTCTCAACCGAAGCCTGAAGACCCTTAGTTAACAACTCAGCACCATGAACCACCCCCTTCCAAGTGTGAGAAGAAAGGGCACATGGATGGAACATATCCACATCAAGTCTCCCATTGTAGTACTTCCCTCTTAAAACCCGCCCCCAAAGAGAGTTAGGTTCTTGTAACATCCGCCACCCCAATTTTGCAAGGATCGCAGCGTTCGATTGCCGCATCGAGCGAATTCCCAAGCCCCCAAACTTCCTAGGCCGAGCCATCGTATCCCAAGAGAGCAGATAAGCCTTGCGTTTCTCATCCGTGGAACCCCACACAAACCCACAGACTTTCTTATCAATAGAGTCACAAATTGTACGAGGGATCATCGTCGACCGCATGACATAAACCGGGAGGCTAGATAGAATAGAATTTGCTAGGACAACACGGCCCGCCATGGACAACGACTTTGCTTGCCAGCCGCGCAGCCTAGAAGAAACTTTATCAAGCAGGAAATTATCTCTTCTTGGTCATACGACCAGTAGCAGTAGGCACCCTCAAGTACGAGCCAAAATTTGACACAATTGGAATAGAGAGCATGGAACTAATGGCATATCTAGTCAAAGGTCTCACCCTCTTCGAGAACATCATGCTGCTCTTCATAAAATTTACCCGCTCCCTAGAATGCTCGCAGAACATATCCAAGCAGCCTCGTATGATAGTGGCTTGATCCTCGACCGCCTCCGCAAACAAAATCAAGTCGTCGGCAAAGAAGAGATGTGACAACTGAATCCCCTAAGAGTAATTGGCCTCTAGTGACCTGCATTAACAGAATCTTGGATAATATGGGATAAGAATTCCATACACAAAACAAACAAGTAAGGAGAAAGCGGGTCCCCTTGGCAAACCCCCCGAGATGGAACAAAGGACCCCGCGCGATCCCCGTTCCAAAGAATCTCCATGGCCCCAGTGGATTGACATTGCATAATAACATCCGACAAATGGGGAGGAAACTGAGCACGATCGAGCATCACCCTTAGGAAGGACCAACGGACTCGATCATAGGCCTTAGCAAGATCAATTTTAAGGATCATCCAACGAGTGAATCCGTTAGTGGCCGCCATTGTGTGAAGAACTTCATGCACAAGCACCACATTGTCAATAATCTGCCTTCCAGGAATAAAACTTGCTTGAGCCGGAGAGACAATCGAAGGGAGGATCGGCTTGAGGCGGTTAACAATCATTTTGGTAGCCATTTTGAACACGACATTCACACAAAGAGATAGGACGGAATTGGGCCGGACTGGCTGGCGAATCCACTTTAGGAATGAGCACCATCAGAGCATTGCATATACTCGTTGGGAAATCTCCCGCATTGACGAGGTTAAGCACCGCCTAAGACACCTTTGGTCCCACAATTTGCCAATTTTGTTGATAAAACACAGTCGGGAACCCATCCGGGCATGGGGCCTTATACGGACTCATCAGCTTGAGGGCGTGCCACACATCCGAATCAGTAAAGGGTTTAGCAAGATCAGCAATCACATTGTCATCAAGACGCGGGAAAGACACGGAAAGCATCGGAATTGGCAAAGGTTGAACAATTCCATAATCTTCAGTGTACAACCCCTTGAAGAAACGCCGCACCATATCCTTAATCATGGACTCATCAGTAATCCACTCCCTAGTTGCATTTTGAAGAGTGACAACCTTATTTGCCCGTCTGCGAACAATAGTGAAGAGGTGGAAGAAGCGGGTATTTCGATCACCATCAATAAGGAAAGTCGATCGAGATTTCTGAAACCATAAAATTTGCTCCTGATGCAAGAACAACCTCGAGTTCCCTGCAGAGGAAACGTTCCAGAGATAAGAGGCGATGTGAAGGCCTCGAAGCCAACTTCAACCGAGCACCCTCAAGACGGGCCCATAGCTTACGCTTCCTAGCAAATATGTTACCAAACTCCCGCCAATTCCATTGTTTTAACCCCATAGTCAAGCGGCTCAAGGTGTTAGGCAGAGAGGTAGAATCAATATTACTCCATTCCGAGGACAAAAAATCTTTGAATGTGTCATGAAGAAGCCAAGCAGCTTCCAACCAGAAAGGCCACAAACCAAGCCCCGCAGCGGCCATGTTATCCGTGTTAAGAAGCAGAGGAAGGTGGTCTAAGTGAGGTACAGAAATGTGTTTGACCGACGCATCCGGGAACCGGAGCCTCCAATCATCAGAACAAACGCAGCGATCGAGACGACCCGCCTTATAAGTACTCATTGAACTCCCCCTGGACCAAGTAAACTGGGGGCCCGAGAAACCAAGGTCGATGAGTTGTGCCTCATCCAACCATTGACTAAAAGCCACTGAAGATCGATGAGTAGACTGGGAATCATAGGTCTGTTCCGCATAATTAATCGTGGCATTAAAATCACCACCCAACAGCCACGGCTTGTTATTAGAACGAGCGAAGTTGCCAAGATCTTGCCACAACTGCAACCGATTATGAGCGTTCAGAGAAGCATATACCGCAGACAACAGCCATGGCACCTCTCCCCGACGATGAATCTCAATAGTGATATGTTGGGGATTTAGAGAAACATGGGCCACAGTAACTTCAGAAGTGCGCCAAAGAAGCCATATGCCACCCACAAAGCCTTCAGCATCAACCCGGAGCAGCCCATCAAAACCAATACGACGACAAACCTGATCGGCACGAATACCACTAATCCGAGTTTCAACAAGAGCAAGAACACTCGGGTCATGAAGACGAATTATCTCCCGAATAGAAGACAAGAAATTGGTACCCCCGACACCCCTTGTATTCCAAAAAATAATACTGATTTTCTTCATAGAAACCACTAAATGAAAGAGATCCCCAAGAGAAGACAATTGGGCAGAGCTGACCGACGAAGCAACAATAGTAATAGACCCAGCGAGTCTACCAAGAGCATCAACAATGGTTTGAGGGATCACGACCCGACAGAGAATCGGTTGTGATTTTGTCATTAGCGGTAACATCTTGATCAGTGCTATTTTATAGTGCATATCTGGGGGTTATTACCAGATTTGAGGCGCCATTTGGATGGATTTAGAGCACAATCGTGGATTATGGAGTTAGAGTGGAGAAGTGAAGAAATCATGAGATTTATAGAGGTTTGAAGTGTATTGAAGAGTAGAAGAACAATGTGCTGAATTCAAATGGTTCGTTCTCTCTACTCAGATGTCCAAATGAAGTGATTTCAATTATAGGAGTTAGATCTTGAAGTCTACTGCAAGTCCTCAAAATATGAGCGCAATCAGAGTTGGGAATCAAAAGTTATGGCATTTTTACGGAAGTGTCGCAGAAGCTGAAGAAGACACCGTCACCGCCGCCCCGCGGTGGAACTGGACGCCCCGCGGTGGACACCCCGCGGTGTAACTTGACGCCCCGCGCCAGAAGCCACCGCGACCCGACGGTGGATCTCAGAGAAGGAACTGACGCCCCGCGGTGGAAGTCGCCGCCCCGCGGTGGACTTGTTAACGCCTCGCGGCCAGCGAGATATTATTTCCTATTTTGCAATTTCGGATTTTCTAGTTCTATTATCTTATTTTCTTTATTATTTTTTAGGTCAAGTTTATTTCGTTAGCCTATTTAATATCTTTTCCAGGTCTTAGATAGGAGACTCGTTTTTCATTCTACCTCTAGGGTTTTAACCCATGGAGAACTAAACACGTTTGTTTCGCTAGACGATTGAAGCATTGCAATGGATTGGTTGTGAGATTTATATTCCTTGTTCTATATCTTATTAAGTTGGTTTAATTCTCTTGAGCATATTGTCTATTGGTTTGTGTTGATTTATCTAGAGTAGCTAACTAGGTTTATCGATATTTATCATAGTGCTAGGATTTGCATATAGCGGAATGCGAGTGCATATCTTGTAGCAAACACAATTGTTACATATAGTGGAATACGAGTGTGCAATTGTGAAAGAGAGAGTTATTTGCATGTTAAGTAGTAAGGTTTTCTTCTATTTACATGTATCCTATATCCTTGTTTGAATGCTATTGATTTATTGATAGTAAGGTTTTCTTCTATTGATATTGTGGTAAGTACTATCAACAACTGTCTGAATTGGTAGTTAATTACGATCAGGATGGAAACGACTATAAGATTGTGAAAAGAACTTGGAACAATAGTTATCAGTGATCAACCAGTTTTATCTGCAGTGTGGATATTTGTCTAGTGGAATACTTTCACACATCATACTTATTCTTTCTCTAAAGCTTGCATCCTTGCTACTCTGCGATCATACTAAAAAAACTCTGTTACTTGTCGGTTACACGTCTTTTGCATGCTAATCAACACTCAGAAAGATCACTTCCTCCCTGTGGGATTCGACCCTTGCTTACCTCTATTACTTGTTTAGGTTTGTTAGGTTTTATTTTGACCGGGTTTAGGACGACTAAAAACCCGTCCGTCACATCTCCACGATCATCCGATGGGCTAGAACTGGTGTCGAAACTTTGAATGGGCCGGTCCGGTGGTTCGACACCAGCATGCTTAGCCGGGAGGAAACAGTCATGTGAGGTATCTCTGACATCCGACGAGCAGGTGGCCGATTCATCAGAAAGGAGGGCGTGGAGTTTTTTGGTGGGAGGGTTGGATTTTGGAAGACCAGATGCGTGTTTAGAACAAGGCTTTGGCGAAAGTGTAGGGAAGATAATTTCTGATATAAGTTATGATTTTTTTAGGATAGAATCTTTTGACACAAGTGGCGATCTCGTATTAAGTCTTCCTTGACTTTTCCTAGTAGAAGATATAATATTATCCCTCGATTCTTTTTTATCCTTACGTTTTTTTATTTTTAGCACCCAAATCGCTAGAATCCTGGGGATTAGCATGAGTTTTGGCAGTTTTAGGAGGGTCCACCAAGATCTTTTCCTTAACTATCTCCCTAGAATCTTCTGAAATCCCAACCACAATCTCAACTACGACCGGGCTTTCAACGACCTTCTCCGGCACCGGCATCTTGTCAACCCGATTCCCATGCGTGCTCAACGCGGAAGGACCCTCTCCTGGATCATCGGTCATCAGCAAAGCAAACCGAGAGCCCTCAACATCTTTGGGAGCCTTCACCTATTGCAAATCAGCATCCTTCTTAGAGTGGGGGACACCACTCGGCTTCTGACTGTCCTGGCCCACGACTGGAACATTCTGAGGACGACGTCGACTCTTGACAACCTTGTTCCAAAGCCCGACACCATCCGGGGAATCTACAGGGTGGGCTGCACCATTTGCGTCAGCTTCAATAGACTCGGTGTTAGTAACTTGAGGGCATACTTCAATTGTATGTCCAATCTTCCCACATTGATAACACAAGCTTCTAACTCCTTCGTACTGGATGACCCAAGACCTTCCCCGAAATCTAACCGCACAAATTTCGATCTCGACTGCTAACCGCACAAATTTCCCACTGTCCGCCTTCAGAGTAGCTTTATCAATCCGAATAACATTCCCTGTCAGATTTCCCACTCTAGACAAGAAACCTTCATGAAAATACTCCAGGCTCAGCCCGGGGATTCTAATCCAAGCCGTGATGGTCTTAGCCTTCTCACAGAACGGGTCGAAGTTCGGTTTCCATCGGCGGATCATCCATGGTACCTGCGTTAGGAGATGTGAGTAATCATCAGCATTTGTGAATTTAGCAACATAGTGTGCGTTTCCAATATCCACCAGAGTGAGGGTGCTAATATTTTCTTGAGGACCAAATAACCAGGTCCCCTGTCAAACATGTTGACAATCAAGGCGTGTGCCCAAGGACGGCGCAATCCACGTTTCTCCACCGCTGACAGGGAGATGGAGGGGCACAATGGGTCAGCCTCACCGTCAGAAGCATCATCATCAGTAGCGTAGAGATCAGGACGATCGTCCCAACCACCCGAGACGGGCAAAGGCTGTTCCGAGGGGGGGCCAGCAACCATGATTTCCTTGAAAGACTTGACAGGATTAGATGTAGGAGGGTGTCAAATTTAGACAATGGGTCGTGGGCCAATCCGAGAGCGTGTGGGTATGTATGGTGCAACTTGCGCGTATGGACCTAGCACATCCCCCAATGGGGTTTCATCATAAAACCAATTGACAATAGAAAGAGTCAGGGCCGGGCATGAGCCCGTTACATCTGGGTGACTGAACAGGGCCCTCAAAATTTTGGGGCCCTATATTTTTTATTTTAAGCCCAGTCCATTAGATATATTTTTTCTATCAGTCAAACCCTAGAAACAACAGCCTCCAAGAAGCAGCCAACACTGCAACACGTTCATTCCTTTTTCTTTTCCCACTTCATCTCTTTGTCTCTTCGATTCTCACTCTTCTAGTCTTCTATAATTGATTTTGTCCCAACTTCCCAAATTAGACTTCAATTTCGCCGAATTCCTCTTAATTAATCGTCTATTCCCGATTCAAACCTAGACATTTGATCTCTCCAAAGCACAATTACAATGAAAATTCATGTATCTTGGTCGATTTTTGGTGTTTATAAATTAGGGTTTCCTCTCTTGCTCGTTCATCAACAATTCGATCAAATCAATTTCAATCATACCTACCTTGGTCGAAGACTCGAATCTGGATTTTCTGGGTTCATTGGCGGTCTGCACAATCTGGATTTCGGTCGAAGACTCGCATCTGGATTTTGGTCGATCTGGGTTCAGGCCGTTCACTCGTTCGACTTCGCACTTCTCTTGGTCGAAGACTCAAATCAACTCCAGGCCGTTCACTCATTCAGGTATCGTTTCATTCGTTTGGTTTGATTGTCGTTCGACTTCCCTTTGGATTTTGTTTGAACTTTGAACCACGATTTAGATGGTAAATTGGTAATTAGTTTGATAGCTTCAATTGTTCGACTTCGTTCGACTGCCTCTCGGCCCTCTTCACTTCGATTTTTCATTCGAAACTTCGAATACCTACTTGCGCTCCACAATGACACATGATAGACTCAACAACCTTGCTTTGATAGCAATTGAGAATGATTTTTTGAAGAAAGTTGATCATGAAGAACTGATTGAAGATTTTGTTTCAAAGAACGTTAGAAGGATTGTTCGTTTTAAGTGAATTACTGAATTTCATATGTTATTTTACACTTTAAGACAATTTGCTATCTTATTTGTAAAACTTTTATTATAATATATTATGGTTTTTGAGATTTGCTTTTTGTTTCAATTATAAATATTATATGTTAGAGATGTAAAAGGGGCCTTTAAAATATATTATAACAGGGTCTCCAAATAGTCAGGAACGGCCCTGGAAGGAGTAGTCCGCTAAGCTTATATACTAGGCAAGTTATGTCCCAACTTTAGATGTGGGTTGGTATTCTAACACTCCCCCGCAAGTGTGACGGACCTACTTGGCCCGTGACACTTGGACCCAGGACCGAAACAGGCTCTGATACCATGTCAAATTTAGACAATGGGTCGTGGGCCAACCGGGCGGCGTGTGAGTATGTATGGCGCAACTTGCGCGTATAGGCCTAGCACATAAGCCCAATAGGATTCCATCCTAAAACCAATTGGCAATAGAAGGAGTAGTCCACTAAGCTTATATACTAGGTAAGTTATGTCTAACTTTATAGGTGGGTTGATATTCTAACAGAGGGGGAGCAGAGTACTGGAACAGAGGATTTAAAGCACCTCCATTAAGAACTTTGGATGATGGCAAGGGAGAGCAGCCATTGGAAGTAACCAGCCGCCCCCGGAGAGGAGGCCATGAGGAACTTGCCTTGTCGGCCAGGAGGCCGGAGATGGAGATGCAAACAGTCGAAGAGGGCGCGTGCAAAGCTCGTTGTTTTTTTTAGAGCGGGATTTTTTTAATATCTATACACTTTTGAGGTTTTTATTTGGGGCTTGATCAAGTGAGAATAAGACTTATGGTGTAAAATGAGGATGAATCTCTACTCTTAGATAGACTTTCAAAAGTGTATGAAATTCTGAAGAAATGTGTATAATTTTATAAAGGAATGTGCATAGAAAATTTTGGCCCAAAAAATGAAAATTCCGTCCCCAAAAAATAATTTTAGACTCAAAATAAAAAATAAAAAAATTTGGTCAGTCAACACCGACGTTGACTGCCGGAGTCCGACGCTAACCAGCAAGGAAAGTTTGACCAAGGAGTCATGTCCTTTGATGAAAGTTTGATCTAAGCCCTTGAATTTGTCTTTATTCAAGGACTATAAGATCATTCTCATTTTACTTTATGCTATACTGATTACTGATCAGCCAAAAATATTACTTTAATTTTTTAAAGTTAGATTCTCATTTTTAACTTGGTTTGATATAATATTGTTATGACTTAAAATAATATTTTTATTTTTATTTTCAGTTCAAAAAACAAACAAAAACCCAGCAAATTTTCGCAACAGATAAACATGAAGAGTACAAATGAGATACTCATAAGGAAAAAATACTTAAATATGCTCTTCTTATTTGCTTTAACAAACACACAGGTAGCTAGATATATATGAAACTTCCAAGTAAATGCATAAATGACAATATAAAGTTAACAAAGAATGTACAAGAAGAAGGTGAGTAATATGAATATTATTAAAAAAAATATTAAGTTGATTAAGCTCATTTATATATAAGTTCTAAACCAAATTTGTAGCTTCCAAGTACATCTAAGAATTAATTTAACACAAATTAAACATCTAAAGATGAGTAAGCAAGCGACGAGAATATGTAGTAAAGTAGTAATCGAATTCACATGTGTATTGTTTAATTATTATTTTTATATTATATATGGCATTGATGGTATTTTTTTTGTTTTCAATTATTGTGAATTGTGATGTATACTTTTAATTTTATGCATAGATTTGTATCAAAGAAGAAGGTAGAAGATATAAGAGAGGAATGAATAACGTGAATTGGTTGCTTACACGATTGAATTTTCTTAAGAAAAAAAGATGGAAATATGCTGTTTTTTTTCTACTTTTTAAACAAACAAAGGTATATGCATGTGAAGCTTCCCTGGGTTACTCCTTAGATTCAAAGACCTTGCAAATGTACAAATTTAATCCATCTTTACATAATTATTTAAAATGGTTTTTCTTAAGTAGTTTATAAAAACAATATCAAATATTACAAGGTAAAGATTGATTGAATCTCCATTGGTTTCAAATCAAGATATGCATTCATCAAATACGTTTTTAGACTAGATTTGTTACATTAATTATATTTAGGACACATACAATTAAAAAAACGTATATAATTATGTATCTCCTCCTATAACGACCTACGTACCTCCCATAAACCTAAAACAAAAAATATACAACCCCGATAACATTTTCATCACATGTACATGCAAATGTCAATTGTCGCGTGCGTCATATATCAGACCTATGTACAACCTTTTGAGAAATATTTGTCGCATTAAATTAACTATTTTTTTTGTCATATGTATGTCACATTTCATGCATCCGTACAAGTTAACGAATCGAATGTTTTTTTTGTCGAATGTACGTCACAGTTACATTTATCCATGCAATTAACGAATCGAATGTTCTTTTTGTCGAATGTCATCATGTCGTTAAAGGCACAAATATCATTATCATCCATAACTGAAACCAATATTCCAGAATCTCGTCAAAATCCTAGCTTTGGGTTGTTACGCTCTTATAACGACCTAAGTGCCTCCCATAAACCTAAAACAAAAAAAAAATACAATTCCGATAACATTTTCATTACATGTACAAATGTCAATTGTCGCGTGCGTCATATATCAGACCTATGTACGGACGTTGTTAAGTACAACCTTTTGAGAAATATATGTCGCATTGAATCAACTGTCTTTTTGTCGTATATACGTCACATTTCCATGCATCCGTACATGTTAACGAATCAATTGTCTTTTCTGTCGAATGTACATCGCATTTACTTTATTCATACAATTAACGAACCGAATGTTCTTTTTGTCGAATGCCAGTATGTCGTTAAAGACGTAAATATCGTTATCATCCATAACTGAAACCAATATTCCATAATCTCGTCAAAATCCTAGCTTTGGGCTGTCTAACCACATTTGCACCAACCATAATAAACACCATCCAAAACTAACAAGGAAAACTAATCAAACCCATTAGCGCGCTAATTAATCACTTGAATCATTCATGATACAAATTCAGTTAAGAAATGGGTTTACATTACAGCACATGCTTGTGTGTTTCATGCACAGACTTCCGTTTCCGCAAGAAAATCCGGCCGGAATAAAGTTATATTTTTTATTTTAAATTATTTCCTACTTACATTGCTTGCAAACTCTGCTCAAGTGCCCTCCTCAGCTTAATTTCTAGCTATATAATCACCCTCTAGCTAGCATATCATCTACTCCATCTCACTGGAAAAACCCACAAATTAAAAATGAGATTCGATAGAATTGTGAGCTTGATGCCTCTGCTGGCCATGGTAGCGGCTCAGATAGGCCTATCCGGGATGAACCTGGTCTCCAAGGTGGCGATGGAGGCGGGGATGAGCCCGTTTGTTCTCGTGGTTTATCGCCAGGTTGTCGCTGCGGTGGTCACAGCTCCTTATGCTCTTTTTCTTGAGAGGTAATAATTAAAATTAAACAAATTAATATCTTACATGTTAGATTTATTATTTTTATAATTGGTATGTATGTTTATTTATTTATTTGGTGTACGTACGTGGTTGGATTAACTACATGCAGGAACAGGCCGCCTCTCAACAAAGACCTCCTGATGCAAATCTTTCAGTGTTCAATTTTTGGGTAATACATGCATGGCCATTTCGTAATATTTAGTAATTTAATTTATTAAGTTTAATTAGGGTTAAGCGTTTTTCGGTTACGGTCAATATGTTTTCGACGCTACCTCGGTATTGGGTCAGGCTGCTAAACGTTACGAGTTGGCACTTTCCGCTTACCGGCTGGGTTTTCACATTATCTGTTTGGTTTGAATTTTGTATTTATGGTGTATTCCTTTTCCATTTTGGTATCAATTTCGAGATTGCGTTGTTAAGCGTTGGATTCTCAGATGAAGCCCTTTTTCTGGGTCAGTAGATCAAGTCCATTTTAGTGTAAAAAGAAAGGTGAAATGTCATTTTAGTATAATTTTATTATTATTGTTTAATGAATTAAAATATATAAAATTCAAGTTTTCAAAAATTACCATATAAATCGGTGTTTGGAAAGAGTTTCATGAAAATTATTTATAATCGATTTTTCTAACTTATGTCCTAAGAATATATGTTAAGAACTTTTAAAAAAAAAAAACTAAAATCCTATATGGTATGCATAAACCTTTAGATAAATAATTAAAAATCTCTAAATGGAAAACATTGACCCAAATATTTCCAAAATAAGGTTTAAGCATTCCATAAAAACAAAATTCTTAAGATATGTCATTCGGTGCAAAGGTTAGAAAAACCTATTTATAATAATAATTCGGTATATATAACTTAATCTTATATAAACAAAATTTATTAAAAAATGTAATTTTGTATAGAAATCAGAATACATTAAATAATCTAACTATTGAGAGGGTGTTTGGCTGGTAAGGTCACAAAAGTGGTGTTTGAGCTAATATTTAGCGTTTTGAAAAAAACAAGCATATTTAGAGTTATCTATTAATATTTAATAGCGTTTAAAATGTTATTTGAAAATAAGTTATTTTAGTTAATTAGTGTTTCGATTAAAGTTAGTTGAAATTTTTTTTCCACTTGTTATCACTATGTCAATTGCTATCATTTTTCATGCCAAACAAAGCATGAATTAACATTTGTTGGCTAGGAATTTTATCAAATTCATCGTTGAAGTTCAACAAAAACCCACCGGTTCTTGATCCCTATTGACATATATATTCTCCCTCCATTCAGATATAATTTAGTAATTCATATCTAGGGTGTTATAGATTCCAAGATTGGAAAATACACTTAATTGTAAATTTTAGAAAAAAATAATGAATAAGATTTAACTATAATCTGGTTAAAAGTTGAAACAACGAATGAAAGTTAATTGTAATGTTAACTCAAGTAGTAATTTTATGTAGCAATAGTTTTTAAATAATCCACGTCATTTCTTTTGGAAATTTCGATTAGTGCCGGTTGGTCTCAAGATTATTTTTTTCCGATTGGTACCCACAAAATAAGTCATGGATTTGTTTATTTCGTAATTAAATTTCTATGTATTTGTATCCTTTTATTTTAAATTAATCAAATTCAAGTCCTGATTTGGGTGTTTTAGATTTTTAGAAGTCCAATCCTAGCTAGTAATCTAAGGACGGAGAATATTGAATTTGATCAATTCAAAACGAAATATTACATGAATAAGTTTGATTACTAAAAAAAATACCAAACTCAAGACAAAACACCAATTTAAAAAAAAAATCGAATATTCATCAAAATAACCTTAAATCCAGGCACATCAAAATAATATGATGTTGGAATACGAATGGATCGATGTTAAATTAATGAATGCGTGCAGGGCAACGGGGCATCAACTTCTATACATGGTGGGACTGAAACTCACGACTGCAACCGTGAGTTGTGCTCTGGGCAACATCCTCCCAGTCTTCACCTTCATCCTCGCCGTGGTGTTCAAGTCCGTAACATTAACTAACGCATGTATAATATGTACACTAATGTAACGGAAGTGAAGCCGTACGTTCCTCGATCGAACTCACAAACGAATTAAGTGCTTAATTGATTTGTAGGACGGAAGTACTGGGATTGAGGAGCAGGGCAGGGCAGGCGAAGATAGGTGGAATAGCTGTGTGCATAGTGGGGGCCATGCTTCTCTCGGTTTTCCATGGCCCGGTTGTTCCCATCGGACTGTCTAGCGCTTCCTGGAACGTCGATGGTACCGACACCGCCGCTACGCTGCATTATGGGCCCGACACCTTGTTGGGCTCCTTCCTTGTGCTCCTCAGCAATGCTTCTTGGGCATTTTGGTTCATCATCCAGGTATAATTAAAAATAACATCCTTACGATTTTTTATCCTTAACTGGTCAAATAGCAAGTTTGGACTCCTAATTAAATAAATTAGTTTATTAATCCCCTAAGTCTTTAAAAATCTCTAAATCCTACACCCTAACCCTTAAAAAAAACACTTTCACTCTCCTTTGGGCCATATATATAGTAATAGAGGGTCATACTTGTAATTTTGGAAAAAATGAGCTTAAACTTGTTATTTTTTTCTTTAAAACTCTTCGCGTCCAATTTTCTCTTAAAAATACCATTCATAATTAATGAAGTCCACGAACTATTAAACTCAATTTTTTATTTAACACACAAAAATTGCTTAATTCATTTAATTATGTGGATTGTAATTAAGCACCAATTCATACTTAATTAAGTGTATTTTTTTTATAAGGCAAGGTAATTAAGATAATTGACCCTGTAGAGTTCTTCATCCTAGTGCATCATTTAAGACGAGAACTTGAAGTTCTTGAACATTAAAAAGATCATTCATTGTAAAAATATTTTGGTGGCTTAAATTTGTTAGTTTGTTTGTCACCCTATTTGCCTCTCTAAAACAGTGTTGAATTTTTGTTCTCGTAAAACTAATAATATCCCATTTAATGACAGATATAATCATTTCTATTTCTCATGAGCATTCTCATTTATCCATTAATGAATTAATAACACATAGATAATCACCTTCAATTTTCACTTTTTTAAGATTTAATTTTTTGGCCTCTTTTACTGCTTTCCATAAACTAATAATCTATGCCATTAAGACGGAGTTGTAACCACATTTGCCATTTTTCATAGCTAAGACTTCCCCATTATGATCTCGAATTACATATCCAAATCTAATTGTATTGTTCTGAAGTTTAGATCCATTAAAATTGATCTTATGGTAACCTTCATTTGATTTCTTCCATTGTATTTGTTTTTTTCTCATGTTTTCAGTATTTGATTTTTCTTTAATGTCTCTATCATTCTATGCTTTTTGATTTCTGTCATAATTTAATTTGATTTTTGATCATAGTGCCTACTACATTCCGCACTGAAGATAGCTTTATTTCTTCTATTCCATATGGTCCACCACGTAAAACCTAAGACGCACATCTCCTTTATCTTTACATTTATATGTTTATGGAATTCTGTCAATTAAATAAGTGTATGGTTGATAAAACAAATTAAGAGAAAATTGGGCGTGAAGGGTCCCTTAACGGAAAAAATAGCAAATTTAGACCCATTTTTTCCAAAATTGCAAGTATGATCCCCTATTACTACACATATGGCCCAAAGGGGGTGAAAGTGTTTTTTTAGAGTTTAGGGTTTAGGGGTCAGGTTTAGGATTTAGGGTTTAGGGTTTAGGATGTAGGGTGTAGGGTTTAGGGATTTTTAAAGGCTTAGGGGGTCAATGAGCTAATTTATTTAATTAGGAGTCAAAACTTTCTATTTGACCTCCCTTAAGGGGTCAAAAATCCTAAGAATCGTCAAATTAAACCGTTCTTAGGATTTTTGACCCCTTAAGGGGAGTCAAATAACAAGTTTGGACTCCTAATTAAATAAATTAGTTTCTTGATCCCCTAAGCCTTTAAAAACCCCTAAACCATACACTCTAAATCCTAACCCCTAAACCCTAAAAAAACACTTCCACCCCTTTGGGCCATATGTGTAATAATAGGGGATCATACTTGTAATTTTAAAAAAAATAGGTCTAAATATGCTTCTTTTTTTTTCTTAAGTGAACCTTCGTGCCCAATTTTCTCCAAATTAAAAGCTATATAGTACATGCGGAGTATATAGCTATGTTCCAAGTAATTGTATCGTTTGATTAAATTAACATGCAGGCAAGACTGTGCGAAAGCTTTAATGCGCCGTACACAATCACATCTCTGATGTGCTTCATGTCCGCCATCCAATGCGTCATCCCAGCAGCGATCATCGACGGCCGCCGCAGCGAATGGGCCTTGGTCGACCAACCCCTTCGTCTCCTCGCCAGCTTCTACTCGGTACGTACACACGCGCGTGCATCATCTATATATATTAATGTATATCATCATGCATATACGTACATACATATATATATATATATATATATGTATATGAACTTCAAATATATATCTATATACAAATTAAATGCAGGGAATGGTTGGATCCGCCCTAGCATTTAGCATCATGATATGGACTATCAAAATGAAAGGCCCGTTCTACGTCTCCGTCTTCAGCCCCTTGTTGCTCGTTTTCGTCGCCTTCTGCAGTTGGGCTTTTATCCGTGACAAAATCTACACCGGAACGTCAGTACTCTTACTTTCCCTCCAATTTCCTCATAGTGTAAGCTAGATTTTTAATGTTATAAGAGTTGAATGTTGTCAAAATCGGGATTTCAGAATCGGGTCGTAAGATGTATTTTTAATCGGATAGTAAAATCGTAAGATTTTATAAAATAACTAAATATATTAGAAATCAACCTAATAAATGGTAAACGTACATATTATATTTAAAGTGAGGAGATAAAAGATATTATATATTAGTGATCTTATGATATGAAAACACTATATATATTCTACAACAATTTAGTGGTGAATAACTAATATAATCATATTATAGTTGATAAAATAAAAAAATAGATACATTTTATATTTTAGGTATAAATTTTTCTCTCATAATGAAATAGTGTCAAATATTAAATATAATGTAGGATCGGAATCATACACAAGATCCTACTAATTTTATATCAAATATTAAGATTCTACTTTCAATAAGATTCTACCTACAATCGGGGTCGTTATGCCACTCCTAGATCGTTAGAATCATTCTATCAAGTTTAGAGAGGCACTAGGCCGTGGGCCATGAAAATGTACGTATGAGCCTAGTGGAGTTCCATCATAAAATCAATTAGTAATAGAAAAAATAATCTTATATATATACTAGACAAACACAACTTCATATGTGAGATGATTATATATTTTAATAGCTAGTGTCTAAATGCATGGTGCATTGCAGCATCGTGGGTTCAATTATCGTAGTGTTGGGTCTCTGCATGGTCCTATGGGGAAAGAACAAGGAAGATGAAAAGGAAACAGAGAATGAAGAGCGTGGAAATGACCTCAACAACAGTCAAACTGATTCGATTTCGTTCGAAGAGATGGTAGCACAAAGGGTGCGTGAGTTGCGTTGCATGGGAGCCAAGGAGCCAGTGGCGGAGGAAGAGGACGATATTGAAGTTGTTATGGAAATGCATCCTTCTACAAGCCGATATGGCAACTGAGACATATGATATGAGGATCGATGAATAAATGATTTCGAACGTACGTGGGTGTACGTTCGAATCAAAGAAGCTAGCTAGCTATACAACTAGCCTAGCTATATATATATGATCGAGCTTCGGTTGATATTCATGATCCTAGAGTTATGGTATGTTGTGTCGTTCAAGAAAACAAGTCTAGCTTGTGTTTGTTTTGAATTCAATAATGTCTCCTTTTGCTACACCTCTACGGTTTTGGCGGGGAGCAGTATTATTGTTGTTGTTGTTGTGTGTGTACTATTCTCGTTTAAGACCTTTACCAATAAAAGGTCATCTTTGTAACTATTAAAACTAGTATATGAATGAATGCATGACTTTACAATTGCACATCCATTGTTGGGCCTTCGTTTTCCATAAGCCCGGCCCATGACATTCAATCACATGGCTCAAAAAGGAGCTAATCTATCGTCAATCAGCCGAATTTACGTGTCATATAGCTTTGTTTGGCTAATTTATTTATTGTTTATAAACAATTTATTTTTAAAACCTATTTTTATACATTTTAATAAATACATAATAATTTTTTATTTTTTTTATTACTAACATTTTCTTATATACTACACATATACTAAAAAAAAAATTACCTTTTTACTAAACATATCTTTTTACCCAACTCTATTTATCAACTATTTATAAATTAAAAATTCTTTATAAACTTCCACACCTAAACAAACCCATATACTAAGGCAGTATATAATCCACTGATCAGGAAAGCGACAAATAGAGTGGAGTTCAAAAACATAATATTTTATTTTTATCACTACTAACTATATATATATTCCGAAAACCACATAACGATTGCCTATGGACAAACAATATCAGTTGCGTAATCCGAAAGAGCGTCAAAAAGATAAATATGATTTATATTATATTCGTAACGGTTCTTGATTCTATCTTCGATATGGGCGCCGCATCATTTGGAAGTTACTAGCTAGCTAGGGGTGCACGAAACTAGAGCCGGCCTTGGCGTAGCAAACACCAGCAGCCTTTGCAGCAACAGATCAGCTAGGCGGCAGATGGGGCCCGCATGTAGCTGATACCCTTCATCGCCACCATCGGCTGCCTTCTTCCTTGTTTCCTCCGGCGGGTGGAGGTCGAGGGTGTCGTCGTCATAGATCTCCCGCCACTTCTTGACTAGCATCGATCTTAACGTCATCCCTGTCCATGTTAACCTCTTTCAATTCCCCGTATATATACCTCCATGCATGGTTTCGAACCCGGCCTGATAATCAACACACGCACGCACTATTAAATTAGTTCAAAATAAAGACGCGCGTTTACGACAAAATTTGATGAGGCGAGTGGATCGCTTACGTCCGCACAATAGTGAACGATTCATAAGCCCCGGCCCGGGTGATACCATAGCAAGGCCATCACCAAGTTGTACACATGCATTTGGAATCGGCCTGTACACATCCTTGAAGTACGTACATATTCAAAAAGTCCTGCGTACGCACATTACAATCCAACAAATACATTAAATATTTCAACACATATATATGCCAAACAATATTAGTTAATATTATACTCCTCACTGATCAAAGCAATTACTGGCCCCACAAAGGTGCGATTAATGTGATATTATTATAATACGTAAATACTTCCATTTTATAATATTTGTCAATTTTAACATTTAATACAGCTATTAAATTTAAAACACCATAAATTAAACTACTACAAGATATTTTAAAATTTAATAATTACTCATGTCATTTTTAATCAATGAATTTACATATATAATGTTCAATTATTTACTTCGTAACTCAATTATAGATTATTATCTAAAATATTATTTATTTTTAATAAAATAATTGACTAAAAAACTAAAATACATTAGAGAGTAATTGGAGGGCCTTGTGCTAAATATAATAATACATGTAATTTATTAGAAAATAAGAAGGATAGAATAAAGAAAAATAATTTTTTTTGATGGAAAAATAATGGTGTTTTAATTGAATATAAATTAATTGATTAAAATTACACAAGTATAAGTTGTCTTTTTAACAATATAAGATACTAAAAATAAAATTTCAACCAAAAATATAGTTACTAAAATAAAATAGATATTAATAGTTATAATTTATTAAACAGAAATTTCGTGTGGTGCCCCTGTGTTTTTGGCTTTTTCGCGAAATGCCCAGAGGTTTTGACATTTTCGTGTGGTGCCCCTTTGTTTTTGACAAATTTTGTCTTGTGCCCTTCTGTTAAGTTCCGTTACAAAGGGCTGTTAACTTAAAAAAAAAAAAAGGGCAAAAGAAGCAGATTGTCTTCCTCGATCGAGAACGAGGGCTTCTTCGATCGTCAAAATCAGATCCAGAAGACGCCGGCGGGGTGGGTACGAATTGGACCTAGGCGAGGGCGAAGTTCCTCAGATCGTCTTCCTCAGCGCGAGGGTACGAATTGGACCTAGGCGAGGGCGAAGTTCCTCAGATCGTCTTCATCAGCGCGAGGGCAAAGGTGCTCGATCCCGACGAGAACCATACGACGCCGACGAGGGGCTGGGTGTGAGGTACACTTTCATGCTTCTAGTTGCTTAGTTAAACACCTGCATACCATAAAATAGGTTGACATGCTTCTAGTTGCTGAGTTTGCTGGTATGATCAACACAAATTTAGGAAAGAAAACTGAATGATCAAATTTGCTGATATGATTTAGGCATAAATTTATGTCTTTACCAAATACAGCATATACATGAAATTTATGTATTTACCAAACTCTGAGATAACTCAATATCCATTTATTTGCTTACATCATGATACATCGTGAGTATGTCTTTCTCTTGATTTTGGTAAAGCAAATGTCATTTGCTTACATCAGCTAACCATTTATGTCTTTCCATGAGATAACTCAATATCCAAAGACTGAGACTGAAATTTATGTCTTTCCCTGTGCATGAAATTTATGTCTTCTTGCACATAACTCAATATCCAAACTATGTCTTTCTTGTGCATGAAATTTATGTCTTTCCCTGAGATATTGAGTTATGTCTTCAAACACTGAGACATAGGGCTGTGCAAATCCGTTCATTGAGACTGAGGGAAATCAGCATCAAAAAGAAAATTTTCTTTTTGATGTTTAGGGGCTGATTTGAAGATATTGAGTTATGTCTTAGTTTGGATATTGAGTTATGATTTTCTATGCATTACTGAAATACATAAATGCTGTTTTAATTTTTTGTTTGCAGAATGGAAGAGAAAATAATATTGAGACTTCGTTACATTAATCGTGAGTATGTGGACATACAAGTGGATGATCCGGATAGGTGTAATATTTTGGACATATATATCGATCTGCTTGAGGGCGCTGAAAAAAAGGGGAAACAGCTTCCTGAAGAACCGACATTTTGGTATGTACATAACTCTCAAAATATCAAGGTGGAGAATGATGTGGATGTTATGAAGATGTTCGGTTTATTGCACGACAAGAAGCTCATTCATTTATCAATTGGTTCTGATGAGGCACCGTGCAAGAATCTTGAACTAGCACGATTACTGATTGAATCAAAGAAGCGTGATCATTCCACAAGTGTTGCAGCTCAGGATGCTCATAATCCAATACCACTGAGATCAAGTCATGCATCTATTAGCTTGCAATCACATCCTTCAGATAGGAAAGTCACAGCAACAACTGCACGAAGAAAAGGTTTATATGTTCCTAAAGATGGAAGTATTTCTGGAACATCAGGTACTCAACCCACTTCTGGCAACCTCAGTGTAGTTTTTGGAGGGATGAACCCAGATAATGAACCCAATTGTGGCAATATCAGTGTAGCTAATACCATAGTGTCGTGTAATGATGAGTTGCCTTGTGATGCCCAAGTGCCTTCTGATGTTGAAGTGTCTTCTCATGCTTCTGAAGATGAAAGAGAGCAATTATACTTTGATGATCTCTACGATAATGGGGAGTTTTATGAAGAAAGAGAAAGTGACGGTCGAAAAACTGAAATTAAAGAATGGATGATCTTTATGAACAAAGAGCACATGATGGATGTTCTGAGAGATTATTGTATACAAGAAGGATTCTCCATTGTTGTGATGAAAAGTGATCAGCAAAGATATACCGCTGAGTGTGGGGATTCAAATTGTGAATGGAGAATTTATTCATCTATATTGGCAGATGGTGTTACATGGGGCATAAAAACTTTGAAAGGCACCCACACTTGCTTGAGACTGAATTTGTATAATCCCATGGCAACTCCAGAATGGGCTGCAACAAAGATTCTAGAAGATGTGAGAGATAATGAAAATATCACTGGGAAAAAGCTTAACGACAAGTTGTGGAAGGATTTTGGAATTAAACTGAAGTCAACGTCGTTGTACAAGTCAAGGACACTTGCTTTGGCGAAGATTAGAGGAGATGAGGACACGTCGTATACAAATCTTCCTATTTACTGTGAGGTATTGAAGATTACTAACCCCGGGTCCAGGGCACATTGTGTATGGAAAACTGTTGAAGATAACCCCGAAAAGCCGATTCAGTTCAAGAACATTTTCATTTCTCTGAAGCCAATGATGGAGGGTTTCATTCAGGGTTGTAGAGGGCTTATTGCTGTAGACGGAGCTCATCTAAGTGCCAAATATGGCGGAGTAATGTTGGCTGCAATTGCTATTACAGGAGAAAATGAGATATTTCCTATAGCATATGGTGTTTACGAGAATGAAAGTAAGGCTACTTGGTCTTCTTTCTTCTATCACATGAGAGAGCTTTTAAAAGATGCTGAAAGGGACAATTGGGTTATTGTTTCAGACAGACAAAAGGTATGTATATGTAACTAATTATATTGTTGGCAAACTTTGTATATTTTCTGTTTTGTATAAATAACATAAACTGTTTCTATTTTATGTAGGGTGTTGAACCAGCTCTTGCGGATGTTTGGCCCACAGTTTCAAGAAGATTTTGTTGCAACCACCTTTATGCCAATTTCAAGAAACATTATCCAGGAAAGATAATGCATGACTTGTTTTGGGAATGTTGCAAAGCGTACTCTGAGCCCGCTTTCAGAAAGGCAATGGAGAAGTTGGAAAAAGTTGGTGGAAAAGGCCCTGTCAATTGGCTTCAAAGGGTTGGGGAAATGAAATGCTGGGCAAGATTCAAGTACAACCCAGAGTTGCATTCTCCTGAGACAACAAGCAATTGGGCAGAGTCCTTCAATTCTACGTTAGGAACAGAAAGGGGTCTTCCGGTGCTCACATTTCTTGAAGGTAATTATATTGTATACTTCTATTTTTTTTTTTTCAATTCTTACTTATTCTTGTTTGCTTGTAGGGACTAGACGCACAATTATGGTTAGACATTCTCTTAATCAAGAAGTTGCTCAAAATCTCCCTATTAATGGCTTAACTACATATGCCAAAGATACTTTGAAGATTGCAATACGCGGATCTCGCTGGTGCAAGGTAAGCTAGTTGATTTCTACAATGTGTAAGTTAAATGATTGTTGGTGTAAGTTAAATGATTGTTGGGCAATTTTTTACAATGTGTAAAGGGAAGCTTTTCTATTTGTTTAGGTATTCAGGGCATCTTCTGATGAATATGAGATAAATGAGGGTTGTTCATCCTTTGCTGTGAACATCGCAAACAGATCTTGTTCGTGTGGGGAATGGCAGATTTCTGGGATCCCATGCCGACATGCTGTGAGGGCTATTATTGAAAAGAGGGCGCATCCAGAAGATTACGTTTCTTACTGGTTTTCCACAGAGATGTTTAAGAGAACATATTCAGTGAACTATAGGGCTGTTCCTGATGAAGAACAATGGCATGAAGCTGACCTACCAAAACTCATCCCCCCGACTATGAAAAGAGGAGTTGGAAGACCATCAAGAAATAGGAGAAGAGCAGAGGGTGAAAAACAAAAGGGAAAGAGATCTCGTACTGTACAGTGTGGAAAGTGCAAGGTCATATCTCATTTTTTAGGCATTACCGCTTTAACTATATCAATCTCAAACTAATTTATGGATGTTTTTTGGGTAATAAAAGGCATTTGGACAAAAGGCATTTGGACATAATGCAAAAACATGTAAAGGTGGATTGACAGCCAAGGAGAAGAAACAACAAGGCATAGTTGTGAAGACGCATAAGAGGATAAGAAAGGCAAAGACCAATGAAGACCTACCACATAATGTGGATGAAGTGATGAGTTCAGCTCCTTGGATTCCTGGAAGTCAGTAGTTAGTAGTCGTTTTATAACTTAGCGTTGGCACTTTTGAACTTTGCTAATGTGGTATCAAGCTTGGCTAATGTAGATTAATATTAGCACTTTTGAACTTTGCTAATGCGGTAGGAAGTTTGTGTTAGTTCACTAATGTTAAGTGTTGGCACTTTTGAACTTTGCTATTGTGGTAGCAAGCTTGGGTAATGTAGATTAATATTAGCACTTTTGATATAGGCATGAATTGCTGAGATTTTAGAAGCATTAATTGCTGAGATTTTCTAGTTTGGGTTGACCACAAATTTCCTACATATGTATGCTTGACCCTTTTGGTATTGCTGAGATTTTAGAAGCATGACTGATGAGTTTTCCTGCACAATCCATTCTGCACAAATTTCCTGCACAAATTTCTTGTGTGCAAAATCCAACTCCAGTTGTACAGCTCCTTTGTCTGAAGCTTGACAATCCATACCTTTTCATAAAGCAGGAGCCAACTTCAATCAAGGCCAAATACTCAGGTTAAATAGTTCAAACTCATCCTAAAACAACAGTCAACATGTTGTAATGTGCAACATGTTGACTGTTGCACATTACAACTAATAAAACACTTTGACAAGCTAGTTAAGCTGAGCAATTACAACATAAAGAAAAGCTAAAACAACAACAAAAACCCAAGAAAGAAGAAGAAGTCTTGAGACAATTTTTTCCCTTGCAACAACTACAATGTTTTCAGCCTTCAAAGTAGCATTTTCAATAACTAGTGTCTTCACTTCCATATGTAAGATCTTGTTCTTCTCCTTTACCTTAGCAACCTTCTCCTTTAGTGTCTTCACTTCTGTTTTCAAGTCTTCGTACGCATTATCCGCAATTGGTACACTCGTTGAAGAAATATCCTCATTCTCGTACCATTTAAAAAAATTACAATCATCACTCCCCTACAAAAAAACAATTCAACTAAGTCAAATGTTCAATATTAACAAATGGAACCCGCTCAACATTTAACAAAAGATCACATGAGTACCTGCCACTTAGAGCACCTATAAAATTGTTTCCCAAAATTTTTATTTGGTTTCGAAACCTTCAAGATCACAGTGGGCAATTGATGAGAGCAAAGCACCCTTGTACATTTCTTTCCAAATATTCCAGAACTTTTTGATGATTGGTCACTCATTCTACAAACAAAACATAACATTTTAAGCATAGATAAATTTTGCACACAAGAAATTTGTCAGTGAGTATTCATGTGCTAATTTCCAAAGATAAGTATTCCAGAGATAAGTACTCTCTGGAATACTTATCTCTGATATTTGAGCATTCCTGCACAGTCTTGTGCTAATTTTAGAGATAAGTACTCTTTGGAATACTTATCTCTGAAATTTGTCAGTGAGTATTCATGTGCTAATTTTGCACACATTTTAAGCATAGATAAATCTCAGTATTTTGCACACATTCCTGCACAGTCCTTATCTCTGGAATACTTATCTATGCTCAAATCTCAGTATTCCAGAGATAAGTATTCCTAATTTTGCACACATTTTAAGCATAGATAACATTTTTTCAGAATAAATTAGCACAAGTAATGTCAGTGAGTACTTATCTCTGGAATACTTATCTCTGGAATACTGAGATTTGAGCATAGATAAATTTTCAGTGTTCTAAAATTTTCAGTGTTCCAGAGATAAATACTGAGATTTGAGCATAGAATCAATGTCTGTTACAGGGCAATTATGTCAGTATTCCAGAGATAAGTACTTCTCTTAGAATAATTGAATCAAACAATTGAACCAAACAATTAGGGTTGTTGAGAAACATGCGAGTGGTCCAATCCGAATTCACAACGCAATCACAATCTCAGTTGAATTGAATCAAACAATTTCATCCAATGACCAAATTATAAAATTAGAGTATCACCTGAGACAAGATTGAAATCACGGGCAACAATGGCGAATTGGCGTGGAAATTAGGGTTATTGAGAAACTTGCGCTGAGGAAGACGTAGCCCCAGCCCCTCGTCGGCGTCGTCTGGTTCACTGAGGGAGAAGATCCGAGGAAGACCTCACACCCAGCCCCTCGTCGGCGTCGTCTGGTTTTCGTCGGGATCGAGCACCCTTGCCCTCGCGCTGATGAAGACGATCTGAGGAACTTCGCCCTCGCCTAGGTCCAATTCGTACCCTCGCGCTGAGGAAGACGATCTGAGGAACTTCGCCCTCGCCTAGGTCCAATTCGTACCCACCCCGCCGGCGTCTTCTGGATCTGATTTTGACGATCGAAGAAGCCCTCGTTCTCGATCGAGGAAGACGATCGAGGAAGACAATCTGCTTCTTTTGCCCTTTTTTTTTTTTTTTTTTTTTTAAGTTAACAGCCCTTTGTAACGGAACTTAACAGAAGGGCACAAGACAAAATTTGTCAAAAACAGAGGGGCACCACACGAAAATGTCAAAACCTCTGGGCATTTCGCGAAAAAGCCAAAAACACAGGGGCACCACACGAAATTTCCGTTTATTAAAATAAGAAAGATAAAATAAAAAATAATAGTGGTGAGATTTGAACTTGAACTAATTGCTTTTTTTTTTTTAAATCACTAGAAAAAGTTGTATTCATTAAACATATAACCTATTAGAATTTTATAAAAGACCCTGAAAATTTGAAGGTCTAATGGAACACCCTAAATCCCTAATGGAGATAGTTGGGTTGAGAAATTACCTGCTCTGCAAAGGGTGTAGGAGGGGTCAACTCGAGGGTGTGCAGTAGGTCATGGTGAGTGGACAGGGTACGATGGCCCGAAGCGTGTGCGGGACTCTTTGTGGTTAAGGAAATAGTGTCCCGCACCCGCTTTGCGGGTGCGTAACATAGTGTTCCAATAGTGTAGTGATCCAAATAATTAAAAGAAGAAACTCATTAAATGATAAATCCTCTGTATGGGCCCACATGTAGGCCACTCGGTATTTTAATTTATAGATGACATCGACCTTCTCAGTGATCTAAACTTTTATATAATTCGTTATAACTTTATATCTCCCAAAAACTCGTCTACTTAATTAGTATGCTTAGTACAATTCAAAGATATAAGTAAGTTTAGTATGATGAGGTCGATGTCAAAAATGACGATGAGATCTATTATTGTATAATAATTAGAAATCGAAGCCCGTGCTTCTCACGGGCCATTTATATAGAATTTTATATTTTAGCTAAATTATCATATTTTTTAATATTTATTTTAAATGTTAAAATTATAAGTATTATCAAACACGTAGAGTAGTAAATTGCATTTATGTACTATAGTATTTTATTATATTTCATATAGTTATACTTATATACTATAATATTTTATTATATTTCATGTAGTTACACTTACATAATTTAGTATTTAATTAAATTTGATATAATTACACTTATGTACTATAGTATTTCATTACATTTCATATAGTTACACTTATATACTATAGTATTTCATTAAATTTTATATAGTTACACTTATATACTATTGTATTTCATTATATTTCATATAGTTACACTTATGTACTATAGTATTTAATTAAATTTCATATAGTTACACTTATGTACTATAGTATTTCATTAAATTTTATATAGTTATACTTATGTACTATAGTATTTCATTTTCATTACATTTCATATAGTTACACTTATATACTATAGTATTTTATTAAATTTTATATAGTTACACTTATATACTACTATATTTCATTAAATTTCATATAGTTACACTTATGTACTATAGTATTTCATTACATTTCATATAGTTATACTTATATACTATAGTATTTTATTAAATTTTATATAGTTACACTTATGTACTATAGTATTTCATTACATTTCATATAGTTACACTTATATATTATAGTATTTCATTAAATTTCATACAGTTATACTTATATACTATAGTATTTCATTAAATTTCATATATTTACACTTTGCGTAGCATTTTGTAGTGCGAAAGTTCCAAAACGTAGTGTATATAGTGGGACCGTATAACATAATCAATTTTTTAGAGATTATTACTTATTCATTGATTGTCTTTCATAAGAAATAATAAATGTAGACTTTTGAAGGTAGAAAAATTAAATAGAGAATCAAATTCGTAGTTCCAAAATAGACCATAATAGGTAAATTATATACAAAATAGATGTATCATATACAATATACTAAGACAAACTCAAAATAAAACTAATCATGTGTCGTGTCGAGTCCATCATCTCCCTCATCGCCTCCGGCACCGCTACTCTGACCGCGCTCATACTGTGATTCCCTAAAAATGTGCGATGCGCGCTGAGGTGGATCCGGCATCGGGTGAGCGTCCTCCACCAATATCTGAATAACACTGAGAAGGTACGCCCTCTCTCCATCAGTGATCCCGTCGGTATCCAACCGGGAACGTGTCAACCCGAGCACCATCTGGCCATCTCTTGGAAGCATTCTCAATCATTCACTCCACTATATACCTTTTTCTGTTCCACACTCAACACACCAACACTCATATATCCCTTCAAATTCCCTCACATCCAACATATCGATTCACAACAATACAAATCGAAGAGAGAAATGCCGATGAGAAGTATTTCAGGCTCGCTTTCTACGCCCAAGGTCAACGTCGTCGTCGACATGGGCCACCCTTTACTCAACCGCATCGTCGATGGCTTCTTGAGAATCGGAACTGTACTCACTACTCATTACCCTAATTTCTTTCTTAATTAGATACATGTGCAGGATTGTTTGTTGTTGTAATTCTTGATTGGGTTGAATTAATGAGTTTTTGATGAACTAATTGCAGGTGGGTATGGCTAAGGCTGCTGCTGAAGAGGCATACCACTTCTCCAGCCATGGCTCTATTTCACATTCATGGGTTTCTCCTTCTTTCACTCTTAATTACTCCTTTTATATGGACTCTTAGCTTGTTACTCGCCTATTATCTGAATTCAAAAATTATGTTTGTTTTGGACGGTAGAGAAATCATATGCGTTATTTTAGTAATTAAGAAGCAAAAATAGGAAAGACAATTCATTCTGTAAGTGAAGATGGTACTGTAAGAATTTCATTGCCCTAGGATTGAGATTGTTTCTAGGCAAATAACCATAAAATCTGTGGGAGATATGATTGGGTAACTTCTACCTTGTTTCCTTGATTACAATTATAGGTCTACTTGTAAAATACCCACAATTCATGAACTACTCATACAATGGAAGGATCTTAAATATAGCCAAATTCAAGGATGACTCCACCCCTCATGGTAGTTAAATTCCCATCTATATTTTCTTATGATATTCAAACTCTAGATTTTCACAAATTTGATTGTTTTTTTTCCTGTAGCTTGGGATTGTTCTGCGTGGACTCGTGCATACGCACTATTCCTTGAAGGAAGACTAGAGTGTTTCAAGATCTTGAAGTATGATATTGAGACAGAACGTTTGACCAAAGCTTCCCATGATGAAACAAAGGTCTCATGTGATATGTTCTTCAATTTTTTTTTAACTTATTTCATATAAATTTTGCATAGTTGATTACATGTATATAGTAGAACAAGATTCACAGAATCTAACAAGTTAAAAGAACAACTACTTTGAATTTTGTTTTCACTTTGAATTTTGTATAAAAAATGACACCATCTTAATTCTTTATGTGAAATGTATTTAGGCAATAATGGAAGGTGATGGGGAGGCAGAAGAGGATGTGGTGAGTGCAAAGAAGGATGGAGACAACACCCATCTCAGGTTCAAGTGCAGCTGCGGATCTGGATTTGATGTTGTCATAATTGGACAATGTTGCTATTACAAGCTCATTTGATGTCACCAAGAGCACGCACGCCAGAGAGGCGCGACCCGGAAATGGAACAACTTGGGAGCCTGCGTCAGAGAAGACGCCCTTCACTCGGCGCCATGGGGACACCAGGGACGCGCAAACCAGATATGCGCTAGACCAAGGTCTTGGCCCAAGTCACTGTCCATCATAAGTTGATCAAAATTTCTTTAAAATCTACAAAGACTACAACTTCCATGATGGTAGGTTTTCTAGTAAATTAAGGAAGTGAATATCAACATAACAAAGATAAAGATTCTAAGCAAAGTGTCTGCCTTTTTGCCTCTGAAAATTTACAGCAGTGTCCCTCTCTTCGTTATCTGCAAAGACTACATTCAACTCAAAATCAGTATGATATGCATAGGAGGCACTTAGGATACAAACTTTAACCACCTAGATTTAACCATTTCAACAAATAATCACAGTCAAACCATTCTGAATTAGAGGCATACTAAACTAGAGTTGTTATAGTATCATGTGAAGAAAATACCCATGAAGAATGAAATTCAAAATTCCTTTGGTGAGAGAAAGTAAAACTTTTTCCCATCTCTCTCAAAGTAGTCTACCTTGCTTATATGATGAGCCTGCTTCACATATCCCTCGGCCAAGATCAACTAATATGTATTGGTTTTCATCATACCAGCCATCTGATCAACACGAAGGATTTGACGTTCGTTTTGCAAGATTCGCTCTTCTCGGATACAAAAGTTGAGATACTAGTTGCAGCCCTTTTACTACATAAGTGAAACTACATCAGCTGTGACCAGAGGTCCAGAACACAAGATTTTAATGATCATAAGGCCCCCTGGTGTAACACATTCCACTATTCCTGTTATTCTTCTCTTGCCTATATTTTTTTTCCCAATGTTCAATCTTTGTTACAAATGGCATACAATTGCTCCTGATGAATGATTGCACTAGCATCATTCTTTACTTTCTCACCATTTTCTAGTATGCTTTTGCATACCTTACAACAAACTCTTTTGCAGTCTTTCTCCAATTTCTGATTTTATTACTTGCAAATTTCAAGGTAAAAATGCTTTGAATGATTATCAATTCAACGAGAATCACAACTAATAAATACAAATTTCAGTGTTTCTCATTACGAAACCAGTCAACGTTGGTTTCAAATTTAAAATTTTAAAGTCAATATAACAGAGTAATGACCTGACTACCTACAAATGTGGCCTGATAAAGTGAATATTGCTCTAAAATTTGAAACATCATACAATTTATTAATCGACCAAGTATGTTGTTATGTACTTTATCAGGCCATATTTATATGAAATCAGTCCACATTTATACAAAGTCAGGTCAATGCTCTGTTATATCATAAAATTTCAAATGTTCCGATTCCAAATTTCATAGCAATATTCACTTTATCAGGCCACATTTGTAAAAGTTAAATTTTGTGATATAATAGAACATTGACCTGAAATGTTCATATATCATAAAAAGTAAAAATCAAATTTCAGAGCATTATATACTTTATCAGGCCACATTTATACGAAGTTAGGTCAATGTTCTTTTTCTATAGATGAGCACCTCTAATTTTCTTCTTTGTAAACAAATGGGAAGAAGTTTGAATGTATCATATTATATATTATGGACTCTAATTACCATCCTCCAATGTGTTCTAGTTTGAGTCTTTTCGCTATTATGTTGAAGTTGATGTTGGTTTCAGGATGACATACTTCCAAAGCTTATGACATGTACTGGATCTCATGAAGATCTCTTCAAGAAGGAGATTGAGAAGTACAATAATATTTCTGAAGACATTTCTCAAAATCTTGAAGCACATGAATAATTGCTGATGCAAATCCAGGTTACTTTCTCTGTTCAACTTTTATTAATAACAATTGTTTTAATATAGTCTCCAACATTTCTAGTTTTGAATTATGGCTCATATTGTTTTGCAGGCACAAAATGACCAGTTCTCTGTTATCTTTAACCTTGATGATTATAAAGGTTAGCATTCTGCGTGTATTGAATATCCTGATTTAATGTCTTTTTCATTCACATTTCAAAGTCAATATACTGAATGCCTAGATTTGATGTTTGGTTGTTGGTGTTGTATATATTGTGATATCGAGTAGTTTTTGAAAATTTCTAAGCATGACTGGTTGCATAGCATGATTCCTATTTGGTTTAACAGTAATGTATAAAGTTTAGATTCGAGTGACAATGTTGAAACTCTTGTAGCATCCCGTGAGAGGTCTGATAAGCAAATTCAAGCGGCCATAGCAAAGTACAGAGAAATCAAGGAGAACATTAATGAGGGATTGAAGTTCTATGTAACTCTCTAGGTATACAATAAATCTTAGTTCTTTTGCCATCGCTTAGAGTGTGAAATTTTTCAGTAAATGAATTCTCATGTTTATCATCGTCTTACAAGGAGCTTAAGTTGAGCTTGATTGACAATGCTTCCTCTTTACATGATGTAATCAACAATGTGAAGCAGCAGTGCATTGACTTTGTGATGACCCAAAACATTCAGTGCTGGGAAATGATAGACGAGGTTCAACGTCAAATATCTGGACTTAGCTTCCAGGATAGAAACTCCAACTCCCAACAGAACTACCCTCTACTGTCACATCAGCAACATAGAACTAACATGCATGAGCAACCAATGGGTCCCGCCAATCCAGCCCCTCCTCGTCCCCAACCACCTAAATATTTCATAAACAAAGAAGTAACAAAGATAGACACAACCAAAGAACTAAATATTTCATGTGATTCACAAGCCAATTTCTCATGTTAATGTTAACTTAACACCCATGAAATCTTATGCAAAGATGGAGATGCTAGAGATATGATTCACAAAACGCCATATCTCAACTAACCTCAACAATGCTATAATCACAGAACTACACATTTCATATGATTGACAAATATTCTCTCTTCAATATCCAAAGAACTACATCTTTCATATGATTCATAGGCCGATTTATTTCACTTTATTTTAAAAGATACACACAACAACAACAAAGAAATCCATCAAAGACATACACATAGGAATTTGTAACACCCCCAAATATATCCTTGAAAGGTATCACCGCCAGTGACCTCATATTCCACATCCGAAGCCACCCAAGGCTTAACCAGTTTATACAAATCATAAAACAACATTTATAATACGAAATGTCATAGTATTGGATTAAATCAAAGTTTCAGAATTACATCCATAATCCAAATACAACCAAAATATATTACAGCGGAAGTCTTTTTAAAATAAATGACACAAAAGTCTTGATCTAGCGATCACACACCTAGGATCTCAACCTGATAAAACTCTTTATAATTTCATCTGCCTTCCTCGTCGTTTCTAGCCTTCATGGAACTGACGTTTATCTGATGTGCCGTATGAGACGGATGACACCAGCCAACCATGCAAGGGAATATAACCGGTTGGTAAGTCTAATGAAAGACTATGCAAGGGTAAAATAGAAAGGTTCTAAGTAGTCGTAATAGGTTAGACTCATCGCTTCTCGAATAAAAGTCGATGACGATAGTCAACCACCATACTCTTACTGAAAAAATACGAAAAGGTATGATCAAGAGAAGACTCTGAAAGATTGAATCTTAAGGACACATATGAAGAGAAGACTCCAACGAATTGAGTCTTATCGGAAAGTATGACAATGTTTGGGAACATTATAATTCACACAAGCGTTTTAAAACTGACTTGACTATATGGGTCCACGACCAACCTCATCGCACAATGCGAATTCAGATTTGGAAGGTGGACTTACTCTAATCGAAGTCCCGGACGAGTTTCCAAGTTGTACTTCTCGCCCTAAGGTTCATTAATTATGTGCATAAGGCACTTATCTTATTTAATTCCAAAATGTATATTCACGTTATAAGCTTTTATCATAATCATCTCATCCCTCAGGATATAGAGATATATAGTCGGGAATAAATCCCTAAAGGTTTGACGCCGGCTAAGCGCACCTCCCCTATATTCGGATAGGGGATAGTCATGACTAGAGAAACAGTGTTAGGGCTTGGACATCCTATCCACCGGGTTATAAAGAAACGGTTACATCTCAAGGTAAGCAGTGTTCCTACGAATACTCGTGCTAACTATATCTCAAGTGCACATAAAATCCACTGCTAACTATATTTCAAGTTCGCCTAAAAATCCACAACAATACCATCACGGTAATAACAAATATAATAGCGTTGTTTCTAGCAATATATACAACCTATTATAATATTCATTTTAAATCGTATCATTTTAAGAAAACTGTTCCCAACGAAACCAGTAATTCATCCCAATTTAATTAACAATTAAACAATTGATAATTAATAGAAATATGGAATGATAAGCAAGAGCGAACCGCCACTTGCCTTAGATTTAGACGAAGCTCAAAGACAACGGGTTTTCGGGTCCGGAACGAGGACAGAACTCAGATTTCAGATCCCTACGGAATGACCCATAACGAAACCCTAAGTTAGATTCGATAATAAAATATACGAATCTAAAGAAAGACGAACGGAATCGAAGGAACGAAAGTCCTAATCGAGATTACAAAGCCCAAGCCACAACCACGAGTGCCCAGGCACACCGCGGGTGCGGTCGAGCTACATCGGTGACACAACGGAGAAGAAACTCACCGGAATCGACACGACGGGGTTCGATCTGGATGGGCTTCGACTTCCAAACTCCTTGGGTCACCAAACACCACCTTGAGAGTACCTCCTCCTCCTATGGTAGCTCCGACGAAAGCTTGCAAATCCGGTGACAATGGAACGAGAGAGAGATTTGAGAGAGAGAGAGATTGGGATGGCTTCCTCCTCCAAGTCCCCTCCTTATATAGGCCAAGCAAGGAGCTCAAGCAACCAGCTCCCCCACCGCCTCAGCTTCGACAGGGGCGAAGCAGCTCAGGCGCACGACGGTCAAAGTTCGGCGAAGCTCATTTTACAGGTCAGAGTATATGCCATCTTAACAAACGCTCCCTTCATTCTCAACCTTGAATGTGATCACTATGTCAACAATAGCAAGGCAGTTAGGGAGGCCTTGTGCTTTCTCATGGACCCTGCAGTTGGTCCAAACGTCTGTTACGTGCAATTCCCACAAAGATTTGACGGTATTGACAAGAGTGACAAATATGCCAATCGCAACGTTGTCTTCTTTGATGTTAGTCACCGCCCTTCATAAAACTAAACTCTAAATACAGTCTAAGGATATCATTTCTCTCAAGAAAGTGTCTTTAAAATTTAAGAGTACAGGTTAACATGAGAGGGCTTGATGGTCTATAAGGAGTCAAGGACCAGTGTATGTTGGAACAGGATGTGTCTTCAACAGACAAGCACTTTATGGATACAGCCCTACATCTATGTCAGGTAAGCGCAAGTCGTCGTCTTCATCTTTGTGTTGTTGATGTGCTTCCAAGAAGAAGAAGGCAAAGGATGACTCAAAGATTTACAAAGAATCCATGCGTGAAGATCTAGACGCCGCCATTTTTAACCTCAAGGAAATCAACAGTAAGCAACCTACATAAAGTGCTTGTCTGTTGAAGACACGGGAGCAGATGAACTGGAATCACAACGAGGCTCATTCAGCAACCACATTCTCTCTGTGCATAAGCTTGGCACTAATTTCTTCATTCTCTCCCTTTGAAACTTCAAATTCTTGAAGCAATCCATGACAGCAGATTAGGGAGGAGTGAGGCCACCAATAACAGTTTAGAACCAAAATAATTGCTTCACCGATACCACCACAAATCTGGACGAGACGGCGACACCAGGTGTTGTAGATGGCGCTGTTGGTGGAGGAGTGGGTGAAACAGAAGCACGAGCAGGGTGGCGCCACCGCGGCAGGCTAGGAAGCGGCTGGTCGCCGAGGAGCTTGGATATGAGAGGAAGCAAACAATCTTTCGTCGGGAATTCGCCATTGCGAAGCGAATCTAACGCCAAGTCCATCCCAAATATCTCCATCTGGTTTCTGATTTCAGATTCTGAATCCACCAAACCTAACCCCTTCCCTTAGTCAATGGAGGAGGAGGAGTCGGCGAGGAGGAATCGTCGGCGTCAGCGGAGGAAGAATCATCGGCGTCAGTGGAGGAGGAGTCGGCGAGGTCGGAGGAAGAGGAAAACAGAGGAGGAAGAGGGAGACTAGTAAGATTATGAGATTTGAGATTAATTAGGATTAGATTAGTAAGATTAAAATTTTTGTTAACTTTTATTTTTATAAATTTTAATAATTTATCTGATTTTTTTATTAAAAAAAATTAAATTCAACCCTTAATAATATTAAAAATATCCAAAATTTAATAATTTTACCATTTTTTTAAATTATGAATTTTTTACAAGGAGTAATTGAAAATCTTATAGTTTTGCCATTACTCTTATAACATATGTTGTTGCTATATACACGATAAAAATTGTCTATATATATGATATTTTGTACGTCAACAAAAAACGTATGTAATAAGAGGGCGTATAGGCAGAAAACATGTACGCAAGAATTCAGCTTACAAAATGTCGTGAGTATGAAATTTTTTTATAGTGTATATAACAGTCTCGATAACATATTAGTATGTTTTCCAAAAGTAGTGAATAAAACTTATTACTGAAGCGAAAAAGGGGGCACTCAACAAAAAAACCCATAAAATAATTTTACAAAAAAAGGTCCCGCATGTGGACCTATATCGGGCTGACATGTAAGCAGCAGATTCGTACGTGGCTGCGACTACAAGTCCACAACGCGGTTAATCTTAGGGGGAATAAACAGATATATTCGATCCGGTCTGGTATGTCGGATATCCGGTAAAAAAAATACAAAACTCGTAAATGTATCCGGTCCATTTCGAATCAAATATCCGGTAAATATTATCCGGATCGAATCAGATATTTGACTCGGATATCCGAATTATCCGATTACTAAAAAACCTATTAAAAATTTAAATCAAAATGTTAATTTTTCTAATTCAATCAAAACAACAATCCACAAAGTGCAAACTAAATGTCAAACATCAACACCGTTTGCATGTCCCGACAAATAATTTCTTCAAACAATTAAACTTGTCAACATTTTCAAATAGAGAAACGTAAACGTATATATTATATAACAAGAGAAATTGAAAATTACATAGAAAGTTATAACTTTAACTTAAATAATCAAAATTCAATTCAATGATCAACACTTAGTCTTGACAAAAAACATATTTGCTCTATTTAGTGAGGCGACAATCAGTACGTGAATGATTGATTTAGGATTTTAATTTTATAATAATAATAATCAAGGTTGTTTTATTATTAAAAAGAATAAAATAAAGAATGTTGAATTAGGAGAATTGAAATGTGCTCAATTGCTTAAAAATATACAAGTATCATTTTAATATCATCTAAACTAATTAAACATTGTATATTAATTCTAAAAACATATATATTATATATTAATAATACCGAATTTCCAAATATTCGATAAAAAAAATATCCCGATCCGTATCCGATTCAAGTATCGGGTAAAAACATTCATATCAGATCAAATTCGGATAAAAACTAAACGAATATTTTCGAATACGAACTTTTAGAATAAGAATCGACAGATTATTAAATCGAGTTGGCCGGATCGAATATTTTTATTCACCCCTAAGTAATCTCTTATGGGCGTGTGGCCCCACAGGCGATCTGCATCTGGCATGTCAATCAAGCAGGGGTTTAGGCCACGATAAGTTGCCACTTGTCATACGGCTTGGCTATGGAGCTGCCACGCGGCTTACACGAGCGCCTTCGTCGATCGAGGCCATTGGCTTTTGCTGCTCTGAATCCTGATCACTTCGTTTTGACTTCCGCTTTCTATTTTACCCTCGTTTGGAAGTTTTTTCATGTATTTAGCTTGAAGCTGAAGCTTCTATGAAATTATAACGGATGTTTGATACATAGTCACATAGACAATAATTTGGTTTACTTTATGAAAGTTTTGATTTTCTGATGAACAAAAGTATATAGAAATACTCAACTTCTCTAAATTTTTTAAAATTCAAATATTTCTGTACGTATTTTGAGTGTATTTGGGATGAAAGGATTATATTTTTAATGCCACCTTATAATCAACACAAAACTTTGTAATGCTTGTGAATTTTTATTTTTGTCACCGAATAAACCAATATACTGTATAGTATTTGTTGAATCTGTAATGTAGTAGCAAAGGATATGATCCGGGTTAGATCCGCCTACTCGTCCCGACTCCCGAGTGTATATCGGTTTCGTGCTCAAACTTGGGTGACTGCACGTGTGTTCTTTAGACACGGAGAACCAAAGAATAAAATAAGTTGGGCCCATTCGATTTATTGGGCCTCAGTCGTAATTGGGCTAGTACTTAGCGTTAGATCTACGAAACGGCGCTATATTTGTCAAATAGCAGTTCGACCCGGTCGACCATCCGGGTTTACCATCATCCGTGTTTGTTTAGAGAGCGAAGGAAAGAGGTTTCTGTTTTATGTTCAGGTACGTTGAAAAGCTTCCACATCCAACCGATTAGCAAAAGCTCGATCTCTCGATCTATATACGGGATTCTGATCCAAAATTGGCTAGTTATTCAGTTCGGTGATTTCTTCCTTGTTTGCTGATGGATCCGAGTTCGATCCAAGTGAGTCATCCTCTCTCTCTCCATCTTCATTCAAACCCCTAGGGCTCTTTATCTTCAACAATTATATAACTGTTGGTTTGCGTTAATCTTGATTCTCTTGTCAAGCTGTCTGTTAAAATTGTTTCAATTTTTAGCTTTTATTGACCTTATATCTGTTAATTTGTTCTTTGACGATTGCTACGGTTCTGATTTTTTTTATCGGATTCGGCGGTGATTGTTGAGATGGTTTGATGTCGATTTGCACCTACGCGGTGAGGGTGAAATTGAATGTCAGATATCCGGATTTTTGTCGAATCTGGCCAATGCATACACATGCTCATAGACTTGTAACTAGAGCAATCTTATTGCAAATTAGTTTCCCCCCCTTTTTTTGAGATCGGGACTTTAATGTGTTATGAAATGAATACTGTCTGTGTTTAGATGCGATTTTCACAACTAGTTCTTAGAGTGGCATTAAATGGATCCCTGAAACAGCTCAGTTTACTATAGGTGATAAGATTGGGCCTTCCATCAATATTCTTGATCAGTGTGTTGCATGCCAAATATGATAGATCTTTGTTGAGGACACTTGGTGTAGATTACTTTAATGTGGTGAATGCGTAATTTTGATGGAGAAATGCAATACTAAAATGTATTTCTTCTTCTTGTTGTCTGCAGGTTCAACCACCAGGGGAAAATTATGCAAACCCCAGGACATGTTTTTTTCATGTTTTCTTTAAGGTTTGCCCTAGGCTGTATCTAAAATTCGATGAGACTTTTCTTGATTAGTTTGTGATCGAGATTGCTTTACCCCTTGCAGGCTTCAGCTTTGGCATTTTACATTCTATCCACCCTCTTTATCTCAAACTTTGTCATTATATTTGTGGTCACTGTCTTTCTCTGTGCACTCGATTTTTGGGTTGTTAAGAATGTCAGTGGGAGAATCTTAGTTGGTTTGAGGTGGTGGAATGAAATAGATGATCTTGGTGAAAGTGTATGGAAGTTTGAATCGCTTGATCAAGAGGTTAGTAAGCTGCATTTAGGCTTATTGCTCAAGTTAATGTTAAGCCTTAAGTAGAATAATTTGCTTTTCCTTCTTTATCCTTATTCCTTGCAAATGCATTTTCCAGTCATTGGCTCGCATTAATAAGAAGGACTCATGGCTATTTTGGTGGACCCTTTATCTCACGGTTAGTGAACATCACTTGGTTTACATTCTCTCTTGATTTTCCATCCCCCGCTATGCCATCTTGTACATAGGAAACCTTCTTGCTTTTGAAACTGGCAACCTAAACTGTGTTTTGTCTGATTTGTAGGCCGCTGCATGGATCATCCTGGCCATATTCTCTCTGATAAGATTCCAAGCTGATTATCTTCTAGTTGTGGCAGTTTGCTTGTCCCTCAGTATTGCTAATATTGTGGGTTTCACTAAATGTCGCAAAGGTAAGTGCAACTACTTTTATAAACCTTTATTTCATACTTTATCATTAAATCAACGAAGAAC
Source organism: Rheum nobile (assembly GCA_027886185.1). Lineage (NCBI taxonomy): Eukaryota > Viridiplantae > Streptophyta > Magnoliopsida > Caryophyllales > Polygonaceae > Rheum > Rheum nobile. The sequence goes on along the minus strand of WOAB01000500.1, from coordinate 877,926 downwards.
AAAGCATGTGGCGCCATGAAAAAAGCAACAACACCATATAACATGCCATATAATTTCAGTCCATAATAAATGTAGTAGTGGCAAACAATTCAAACCACATAATATCACAGACTGATGGTATATGGAGGATAGTCTGTGTATTACGTATAACATTCTACTGTAAATGTTGAAACAGATTTGAAGATAAGCTGACATGTATATGTAATTGTTTGGGAAATGAGTTGGCAAGGGAAACTAGGCCTGCTCTGAGGATTACTCTCTCATAAGCTTATATGCTCGAACATAGATGTCAAGACTGCAGTGATAACAGTTTTGCCATTCTAAGTAAACCTAATTGCTGAAACAGAATTCCCTTGATGTTGATAATGTGAGATTTAGTCATGTTTCGAGAAAAATAAAAGATCTTCTTTTTCATGGCTGGATGATGAACTGAAATCCCGAAAATTCTGAAGAACTGTTATGTCTTTCCAAATAGTTGTTTTATTTGATTATGAACTATCCTTCATCCCGTTTCTTGCAGATTCTAATGTTTTTCAGGTTGACAGACTCTAGTAACTGAGAAATAGACAGACTCTAGTAACTGAGAAATATGAATATCATGTGTTTCTTGCAGATGCTAAGAAGCAGCTTCAACAATTTGCAACTCAAACAATTGCATCTCGGTTTACATCCACGATCCAGTCTGCTTTTAGCGTAGTCTGATTAATTCAGCATTGTGATGTGTGCTTACTGTAAGAATTGAGAAATATTGAAATAATTCAGGATTGTGATGTGTGCTTACTGTAAGAATTGAGAAATATTAAAACCTAATGTATACGGCAAGCAGTTGTTAGAGCAGGATTTGGATGATTTGCTGGACTGGTAAGATGGTGCTCCTGGGTTTACTACTATGATTTCTCATTTCTGTGTAAACGACAGATTTGTGAAAGGCCTGATATGTCCTCATTGATTCTTTTATCACACTTGTTTTGTATCTTCCAAGCTGTGTAGTTTTATTCGTTCAACTTTTTATCTGATACGGACACATAGTAGCGATTGAACAAGGGAGGATCAGCACGTCTGAATTCTCAATTTTACCATTACCAAACAACGAGTTAGGTGTTCTTAGATTGCAATAATCTAAAGACTTCATGATATTATAGAGAGAATGAGGTGATGGAAAAAGGGATTTTAGGATGTAATATGAAATAGATGAATAAGATTAAACACAAGGGATTTTAGGATGGAATATGACTTACATTCCACTAAACAATTGGTTGAATATAACCAATTGTTTTTTCGTTTCATTGGAGTTGTAAGTTCATCTTTGTACAAAATAAGTAACATTAATATTATCAAACATTTTAATATCGATTTTTCTAACCTATGTCCTTAGGGCATAGGTTAAGATTTTATAGGTAGAAACTTTGATTATGTGTTAATTTTTTTAAATATTTTAATTTTTTTAAATGGGTTCACATTTCCTTCTTTAGGATTTATATTCCTTAATAAGAATTCTTAACCTATGCCCTAAGGGCATAGGTTAGAAAAACCGTTTTAATATTAACAAACTATTGCAACATTTTTAAGTTATTCTCTTGTTAAATCATTCTCGATCTACTCTCTTTTCAGCTATTGGAAGTTTGTAATGCAAAATTTTCCCTTTCTCATATTAAAAGGTCTATCATATTAGCAAGATACTGTTTTCCATAAAATAATTGAATTTTTTAGGGTATACTCTAAGAATATAGGTTAAATATTTTATTATGGAGACATTTTGTTAAAATGTCAATATTTTTTAGTGATTTTAATTTCTCTTAAAAAAGGTTTACGCGTTTTCCTTTAGGGAATAACTTGTGTAATTCTCGTGCCAAACACGAGTTTTTATATCATATATATTGAATTAAAAATATTAATAATTATTAAAAAATAGATCTAGATGATATTGATATTAAAATCAATTTCGGATCAGTAATTTCGTATCTCAATCATATATATAATTGGAAAATTTGGGATTTGTATATAATTAGGAAATTTGGGATTTGTATATAATTAGGAAATTTTGAATTTATAATCTTTGTGATTAACTTGTAATCTTTATGCTTATAATGAAATTAAATTAGGAAAAAATGAGTGAAAAGTTTTAGATAATAATCTTTAATTTATAATTAGATTTATTTTTTTAAAATAAAAATCAGAAAATAACATAGCGGTTTTAATGAGGGAGTACCATGTGGCGGTTTTAAAGACGGGGTGTCATATAGTATAATTAGGTTGTAGTTTATAATCTATATACTATTACTAAAGCCATAACTATGTCTCTAACGTGTCAACCTTCTATCTATGCCAAGTTATCAACTTAATTAACACATTTACCTATTTGTCCTTATATTATTTTACAAATTAAAGCCCACTTATCAACCTAAATTAATTATATCTTTCTTACCATATAAATTAGTAGTAGCTAATTATATAATATATCTAGGTGATGTCATTGTAGATGAATAAGGAAAGCTATATTATATCTATTTACTATTTACACTTATTATTATATGTTTGATAATTAATTCATATCATTAGTTACCAAAATATGTAATTAGCACATGTAATTTATGTAATTTTTTTGTGACTAAATAAATATAAATGATATATTTTATCAAACTGGTAGGCCTTTATACAAATTAGGCAAAATATATGAAATTCTTATCTTACATTATTTTATATCAATATAAATTCATATTGTTTAGGAATATATTATCTAATTTTTATAAAAACATATAATTAAATACATTGTTTAGTCTTATTAACTTTAATCATTTATAGAAATCAAGGTTTGTAAATCTTTTATTCCTCTACATTCAAGTAATCAATTTTAGAAAACAACATAAAAATTCTTCCATGCGCTAGATCATTTTAAAACTTTTATTTACATTACTATGAAAATTTTAAGATACAAAAAGTATTTTTGAAATGCTTTTACAACTATAAAAATAATAATAATAATGATAATTATACAATTAAGATTGCAAAGAAATAATACTTATTTTCTTGATAACAATTGTAAAGATAGTTATTGATTATAAACCCCAAATTATATTTCTTTATAAATTCTTACAAAAATCATTCTTTATCTATTCTAATTTTAATATAGTTATAATGACTATCTTACAAAAATCATTCTTTATCTCTAATGATTAATTTATATATTCCTACAATTTATATAACCTAGATAATTAAATAATTTTAATACAATCCACCATATATAATTCATAACACCACATTTTTAAATATACACATATTTATGATAATATTTTTATTATAATAGCGAGATAGTGTAAAAATAAAAATATAATGGTCTTGACCTTTTTCTTGATTGTAAATATCAAGTCGGAAATAAATTCGGTAAAGTTATAATGCAATGATCTTTACTTAATTTTAGATAGTGGTTTGTCTTAGTTTGATTAAGAAGGGAATATATTTATCCAAACTTAGTAATTATGTTACTTCATATCTTTAAAAATTAAAATAAAATATCACAACTTTATGGATTTGTTTTCAGTTTTTGAATAGTTTTACTCTCAAACTATAAACAAATTTGTTAAGAAGGAAGATGAATTTTTTTTTTTTATATAAAAAAATGTTTGGCGTGTCAAAAGGAGGTGAAGACACATAACATGTAGTAAAAGATGCAAAAGGAGGTTTCGATTAAGTAATTATATAGTATATTGAACTTAATTAAAAACAATTGGATATATTTTGTTGTGGTCATTTATTATTTGGTATTTGCGAGTAGTTTATATGACATAATTGATATCAAACTTTTTTATTTTATTGTTATAAATGATGGTTTTATATTCAATTGATAATATTAAGAAAGACTAACTTTTAGATTAACAAAACTCAGAAATTATAAATTAGTAGTCAAACGCTATATATCTTACTTGATCCATTTTTATTGTTACAATTTCTATAAAAAGTGAAAAAGTGAATGTTAGAGGTGTGAGTGGACTGATGACATGATGAAATAAAATATGTCGTGTTATAAATCCATAAAAATCTAATTTTCTTTTTCAATATCATAACTCTGATCAAATTTATAAAGTTCACATCATTACTTCATTGAAATTGTCACTTAAAAAATTGAATAATTTTATATTTCAATATATATATATATATAAAAATAGATAGATACAATATATGGTATTTTTCAAATATCATTGAATTAGAATCAAATTTATATTTTATATTTCACTATATATAGATAGATAGATAGATAGATACAACCTATAATTTGACAATTAATAAACAATAGATATGCAATATATGAAGTTCATATTATATTTTTATTGATATACAATTGTTTATATTATTTAAAAATATTTTTCTAATACCAATAAATTAAAATATATAATTAAATTATACTTAAAAATAAAATAAAATTTAATGAACAAAGCCCCATACAAGGCACGGTAAATCAACTAGTTAGATTTCTAATACTAAAAGTTAGAAAAAGCGTAAAACAAATCATAATTATCTTACACACTTATACCTCTGAAATTCTAACTGAGTTCATTTTTAAGAAATTCTAACTAATTTCATTTTGTAGGGATAGTAATTATCTTACACACTTGTTACCGTTGAGTGCCATGTTAGGATAAAGCCCCTTAAAGTTACCAAAATCGTTCCTTTTTTGTGGGGTCGAAGAAGAGACAGTACTCTTCAAACTTTATTAATAACGGACTAAAAGCAAATAGAGCGAAGGGTAGTCCGACCCTGAACATCGTTCGAAATAAAAGGAACAGAACAAAATAAAAGGAACAAAACAAGTAGGAGCGTCAGACAACAAGTGACATCCTAAAGGAAAAGAAAAAACAAAACTCGCAAGGTGGTCGGCAACAGAGTTGGCCTCTCGAAAGATATGACGGACTTGGATAACCCAACTCCTTTTCAGAAAGCCTTGACATTGAAATACCAGGCTACACAGGGGGTGACAGGGATCGATGTGCCGGTAGAGAAGAGAGACAGCAAGCTGAAAGTCAGTTTCAAGGAGGACCTGGCGGAAACCACAATCCCAAGCAAGCTTGAGCCCTTGAAAAATTCCCCATAATTCCGCAGCCGAGACAGTGCACATCCCAATGTTATGGACAAAGCCCTTAATCCAGACCTCATTCAAGTCATGAATAATCCCGGCAGCAGACGCAAGGCCCACATCATTCACCGCCCCATCCGAGTTCACTTTCACCCACCCCGCAGGGGGCTTCTCCCAACAAATGGGAACACTGTGCCTAGGAGGACCAGAAGCAGGGGGCGTAGTATCACTCCACACATAAGAATAATCACGGGCAAAATGCAGGATAACCTCAGATTTGTTCCCATTGAAAGACGAACCAGAGAAGATAGAATCGTTGCGCCATTTCCAAATCCACCACAGAGCACACGCGAAAAATGCAGACCAGGGAACCAAACCATCACCGACAATGTTGCACAGCAGGTTCCTGCGAATCCAAATAGCATAATCGTCCTAAAAAGAAAGAGCCATACACGGGGGAGAGGTGCAGTTATCCCAGACAGCCATGGCCGAAGGACAAGACCTAAAGAGGTGCTCAAGAGATTTAGAATCAGCCGAGCACATCGAGCAGCGACCATCAGTAGAAAGGTGACGACGATGTCTCTCGGCGTTGGTCAGGATCTTCCCATGAAGAACGAGCCAGAGAAAGGCGCGGGTACGCTCCGGGACGCGCAACAACCAAATGGCTTTGAAGACGATGCCATCAGCAAAACCACCTGAAAGAGAGCCATGCACAAGATTATAGGCAGAAGCAACATAGAAGTTACCATTGGGAGATAATTTCCAACTCAGGGCATCAACCTCCTCGGGATCGGAGGAGACCGCAACCACAGCCAGACGAGTAAGCACCGAAGCCGGCAGACGACCCACCAGAAGGTTCCACCGCCAACTTGCATCACACTAGAAGGATCGGACAAAGAGATTAAGATGATCCTCTAGAACAGGCCCGGAAGCAAAATCAAGCAAGCAAGAGTCCATCAGCCAAACATCATTCCAGAACCGAATCGTTCTACCATCCCCAAGGAGCCAACGGGCACTCAGAACAATCACCCCATTCACCCCAGATCTTATGCTTCGGCATATGTGAGACCCCAAAGAGGATCCCTGACCATTCTTAATCTACTTAGCGCGGACAATGTCAACCCACGACTTGTTATCCTCGGTCAGAAAGTGCCAGCCCATCTTACCCACAAGTGCCAAATTTAAGTCGTGCATCAAACGAAGGCCAAGACTACCAAGGCGCTTGTCCATACACAACTCACCCCAGGAGACAAGGTGGATCTTCCTGTGGCTATCAGTACTCCCCCAAATGAATCTGCGCACGACAGAATCAATTTTGTTGGAGGTCGACAAGGGAAGCAACACCGTCGCCATGGAATAGACGAGGAGGGAGGTAAGGACAGACTTGGCGAGGGTAACACGCCCCGCAAAGCTGAGCACTCTGCTTTTCCACCCGGAGAGCTTCGAGTTGATCTTGTCCAAGAGCATAGCAAACGAATCTTTATTGATTCGGCTGTGCAAAATGGGCATGCCTAGATAAGACCCCACATCGTGACAAACAGGAAAACCGCAGGCAGCCTGGATGCAGTTCACATTAACATGATCCACATTAGGAGATACAAACAATCTGGACTTGGCCGTGCTGATTTTTAGGCCAGACGAGTGACAAAAGGAATCTAGGATCCTCTGAATGATGCGAATTTGGCTAACCGAGGCCTCAGCAAAGAGCATAATGTCGTCGGTGAACAAAATATGAGAAATATTCGGGCCACCACGAGTCACAGTAATGGGATTCCATTCACCACAATCCACGGCATGATTAATCATATGGCTGAGACGCTCGATGCACAACAAGAACAAATATGGGAAGATCGGGTCCCCCTGACGAACACCCCTGGAGGGTTGAAAAGACTCAGTGACCTCCCCATTCCAGATCAGCCTCATCGTCGTAGAAGAAACACATTCCTTAATCCAAGTGATCCAGCAGGCCGAAAAACTAGCATCGGAGAGAGAGTCCTCGAGAAAATCCCAGCGAAGGCGATCGTAGGCCTTCTCAAGGTCCAACTTCAGCAGCATCCAACCCTTTTTGCCCTGCTTTTTGTGCATCGAGTGAACAACTTCTTGCGCCAACACGATATTATCAGTAATGAGGCGACCCGACAAAAAGCTACCCTAAAGCGGACTAATGAGTCGGGGCAGAATCCTTTGAATACGGGTAACCATACATTTAGTAATGATCTTATAAACCACATTGCAGAGAGCAATGGGACGGAATTGGGAGATCATTTCAGGTTTACTGACTTTCAAGATCAGGGAAATCAAAGTTTCAGTCAGACTGGGAGGAAGATGACCAGAAGAGAAAAAATTCTAAACCGTGGCCACAACCGAAGGTCCAACAATAGACCAGCACCGCTGAAAAAAGATCTGTTGAAAACCATCACTTCCCGGAGACTTCAAATCACCCATGCCCTTCACCGCCTTGTGGATCTCTAACACCGAAAAAGGGCCAACCAGGGCATCCCACTCATAGGGGTCCAGCACTGGGAAAGCACCACGAGGGACAGAGATGTTATGACGCTCAGCCGCAGGGAGGTGATACAAGTTATTAAAAAATGAGAGAGCAAGACTCTCCATAGCAACACTATCAGAAATCCAGTTTTCATCATCAATACTCAGGGCCTCAATCTTATTCTGTTTCCGACGAACAATAGTAGAGGCATGGAAGAAGGCGGTATTTCGATCACCCGCAACGAGCCACTGAACACGAGATTTATGTTGCCACAAGACCTCCTCTTGATCAAGAGTACGCACCAAGTCCGATTGAACCATGTTGTGACGTTGAATCAGCCAATCAGAGACGCCCCTGCTTAAGGCATGTTGAAGCCGGTTCATCTGGGCACTTAACTCATTTTTGCGAGTCTGAATATTGCCAAAAACACGACGATTCCAAATCTGGAGTTTTGACCGAAGGGAGATAAGCGCAACAGAAGCATCCCCCTCATTAGTCCAGGAATCTTCAACAAACTTTAGAAAATTGGGGTGAGTCAGCCAAGCCGCCTTGAACCTGAAGGGACGGCGATAACAGTTGCCCGAGATAGGAGGCAAAAGGTTAAGGAGAAGGGGAGTATGATCAGAGGAGTATTAAGGAAGATGATGGACACAAGCATCAGCTCAACGCAAGCGACCCACCACATTGATGAAGAATCTGTCAAGCCGCTTGGCCAGGTAAGTGCACGAATTTCGGCCACGAGACCAGGTGAAGGGTTGGCCCGTGAATTCCATATCGATAAGGCCCAATCTATTGGCCCAATTCAGGAAATCAGTCGAGTCAGCGGAGAGGCCACCAGAGCCACCCTGACGTTCATGCTGAAAAAGAATACAGTTAAAGTCGCCTCCAACAATAAGAGGCTTAGTAATACCCTAGAGCGCAGCTTCAAGGTCGATCCAGAATTGACGCCGATGAGAGGGGGAGGGAGAGGCATAAACAACAACAAGGTGGGAAGTGGCCTGACCCTCAGTAATCGTAGCATGAATAAAATGCTGATGTTGAGCCACCACAAAAAGCTGAGTGCGATTATCATGCCAAAAGAGCCAGATGCCCCCCGAGAACCCATCAACCTCAATACGCACAGAATTAGAGAAAGTAAGGCGGTCACAGACTCTTTGCGCACGAATGCCAGAAATCCTAGGTTCAAATGGAGCAAGAATATCAATAGAATGCTTACGAAGCATGTAGCCGAGAGAACCGCGAAAGCCATCATTTCCAGCACCACAACAATTCCAGAAGAGGCAATTCATAAGAAAACCGGAGGAGGGGAGGGAAGCAGCCAACTAATGGTCACTATTGCTAATAATAACAACTTGACCTTCATCAGTCATAGCCGTATCAGACGCAATTACATCTAAAAGGGGTCCCATATAAACTTTCATAGCCGAGGAGGCATGGGTCAATGGACGAGGGACATCAGAAGTATGCAAGATCCTATCGGCAGAAACGACGGCAACAGCCAACGCGTCTTCGGGAGAATGCACATTACAAGTCAACGGAGCGGAAAATCGACCCATGTTCGCTTCGCAGACCTGACCAAAAGAGGTAGAGGGATCAGTGGAGTTTCTGGGCCGTTTAAAGGAGCCCAAAGGTCCAGAACCCGATCTAGACGAAGGCCCACTAGAGTCACCAGTAGATCCCTTAGAACAAGAATTACTCTTGGGCCCAGTAGAAGAGGCTTTCAATTTCCCTTTAGTAGCTTTACTAGCCCTCTTCTTTTTTCCACTCTCGGGAATCCCAGAGCAATTACCAGTACTATTAATAACAATACTAGCATTGCCATTCAATATCCCCGCCACCGAAACACCCTCCTTCCCCTTGGGAACAGTAACTGAAGCATCAATAGGGGAAGCACTAATGGTCGGATCATTCATAGCGACTTCCAAAGGCAAGTCACACGTCTTGGGGACCGGGCGAGACTTCTCCACGTTTGACACAGTAGTTTGATCAAGGGCCTTGAATCTGCTGCCAGAATGCGTCAGAGAAGGGACGGAGTTACTCGCCGGCGATGCACTTTTTGGTGGATGCCGTCGGATTTCACCTTCGCGCCCGACCAACCCTCTCCCGGCAGAACGCCACATGCAGCGGTGGGGGGCGCAGGATTAACTTGCGACGGAGTAGTGGGGGGGGGGGGGGGAGGAACAACGGAGGAGGTACTCACACAGGGGGGGGGGGGGGGATAAAGGGGGCACTTGGATAACACATGGTCATACCTCCCACATTTGGTGCAAATCCTATTCAAGCCCTCATACTCCACAGTAAACCGACTGCCGTTGATGGTAATCGATCCCTTAAGGGGTCTAGTCAGATCAATTTGCACACAAACTCTCGCAAAGCGACACCGATTAGCAAAGAGGGTATTCATGTCCACTTTGATAGGGATACCAATCCCCGCAACCACGTGCATAAGGACCTTTTCCTCATAGAGGACGATAGGGAGATCTGATAGTCGAATCCAGATGGGAGAAGTGGAAATGACGTCCGAGAGCGGATTGAAACTAGGCGTCAATTGTTGGATAATCAGGTAGTGTCCGAAAATCAGCCAGGGGCCGCCAGTCAAAGCCTTCATGTAGTCCCCTTCAGCTTCAAAACGAGCAATATAGTAGCCATTAGGCATATTTACCACCATCATCTTCCCACTAGGTTTCCAAAGCTCCTTTAATTTGCGTTCCATCACCGCCAGAGGAGCAAATCCTTCCAGGAGCTTGATGACAAGAGAAGATCTCCACACAGAAGCCAGAACATCCAAAACTTTCGGGGCGATCGAGATAACCGGGTCATCGTCGTTACCGGCAGGGAAGGACACATTGATCTTTCCTTCCAAGAACTCATCCGCAAGGATGGGGTGCTGGAGATTATTTGCACCGGAGACCAGATCTTTCCAAGCTTTTGGCGGGTCTGGGGGTTTGTTTGGGGGAGGGAAAGCCGGATCCATGGACACATCATGGTTAACCGACGTAGTTTACTTGTGCGAGACCCAAGTTGGGAATTTCCGTTGTTGCATATTTCCCGCTCTACAAATTCTTCTGCTGATTATTTAGTAAATTTATCATTGGCGCATCCCGCTATCCTAATAAACCATCTTGATCTTGATTTGGCCACCTAATTTATTGTAAACTATTGCAATTGATCCACCAGGAGGTGATTGTGTTACCTTGAGGGTAGGGCTAAAATTTACCACCTTATTTAATACAATAATTAAATGTCTTCTATTTCTTTTTCTTTTTTGATCAAATTATAAATGTCTGTTTTCTTTTCTTTTCTTGATCAAATAAATGTCCATTTTTTTCTAAAAGAATTGGCATATAATAAAATTTTTATATTTAATAATAATCCTCTTTATCTACTAGTTTAACTTTTTTCCTAGGGTTCATCCGTTATACTTTAGGGAATATTTAAAAAAAAATCTTCAAATTTAACCTCTTAATATGTGCCCATAGACACACATTAGACAAACCATTTCTAAAAAGTAGACAAAGGTTACTTATTTTTAGTCTAATCTATATGAAGTTGAAGACATGGATTATCTCAAATGGATTCATATGCCCTCATCTTAATTCTTCCCTTTTTCTACCTGGCCTTTTCTTCTTTTTATTTCAAAAAAATGTTGCTTAATTTATTTTATTGTCTACTTTATGTGTAAATTAGCTAGAAATTTTCGTTACTTTCAATAACCGGCTTTCCTATAATCTATAATCTGGCAAACTTACAAGACGAACAAAACATTTGACCATAATTATAAGATAAAGCTAATATATTTTATAAATGATTCATTATAAGAGTTATATATGAATCATATATGAATTATTACTCATATTTATAAGTGATTATAAATAAAGATAACATCTTTCTATATAATAAAAAATAGTTATTAAAAGGATCGTCAAATCATATTTAGTATGTGTACTCCTTTTTATATATAATATACATGTTTTTAAAATATTAATATCATGACTGTTATATTTTTATATTTATATCAAAGAAATTATCCGAGTTAATAGAATGACTATGATTCTAACACAATTAATCTAATTGACAATTATTAATTTGTAATTTCGGTGATCCCTAATTACCTATCATCAATTAAAGTTTCTAAAGCTTTATTTAATAGATCAAGCATACAATATATCCAGTTGATGTATATTGACTGATTTAGAGGATTTCTTAACGATGATGTTCTAAAATCTCGATCTTGATAACCTTGATATAAATTTTTATTTCATTTTACAAGATGTATGTCATTACAAATACTAATAAATTTAATATACATTTTTCGTGGACAATATTTGGTATGTCGGTAAAGTATATTTTAAAAATGTGAATTAGCTAGTACTAATAGCCTAGTATTATAGCATCTACTTTTTATTTCAACTTCCAAGAAAAAAGTGGATAACAATTTTGGATTTATTAATTGAACTATGACAATTTTAGTGTTGGTTGTTTTATTTTACTTCAGGATTATAAATTTTTTAAACCTTACGGGAATATAATCACTTTATTAACAAATACTATTTAGAGTTGATCTGTGAAGAAAGATAGATTTTTTTGTTCTAAAACTAGTATATATAATTTTATTCTATTTGGATTATCAATATATATATAAAAGTTGGCTTTCTTGCCTATTCAATGTTAGCTTTCTTGCCAATTCAATGCTCTCTTTTAAAGGCTGGAAATGCAGAAATTTAACGTTGAAGATGAAAAGAATGTAAAGAGTCTTTGAAAAATCTATAATGATGAAAAATAAAAACGGCCCTTTCAAATACACAAGTGGGACGTTGAAGTGGATTTGAAGAGGATTCCACACTACATGAACCCGGCTGTCTGAAGCTTTCCATTATCTCCCTCTCTTCCTCTTGCCCACACCCACCTTACCACCATCTAACCCACACCGCGCCGGATCCATTTTTTATAATTTTTCAAAGAAATTTTTTTTGTCTTAGGATATGTGTCAATTTTCCAAATCCATGAACATGCATAAAGCCGTATATTTTTTGTTTTTATGGATAAGATCCATAGCCAATTTTATTGTAAACCATTCATTTTTAGTAGATTGTGAGTATATCCTATCGGTTAAGTTTGTCTATGTGCCACGTTTTACTTTGTCTAATGTAGTTCTCAACTTTTTCATTAATATCTTGTATATGTGAGATTGTTTTGTCGAGGGGTTCGTCTGTGATCCATTTGTCTTTCCAAAAACAGATAGTATCACCATCATTTCTAACTTGCCAGATACTAACTTTATGAAAGTCATCTCGTAATTCCGTAAGTTTTGACCATTGTCATGAACCGTTTCTTTTTTTTCTCCTAGTTCAGAATGTGATTTTCTTTTAGGTATTTTTTCGTTATAATTTTTACCCAACAAATTGTTGGCTCCACAATTATCTTCCAAATTAATTTTTATATTTTATCATTTAATATAGATGATATATTAATGATTTAATATAAAAAATATAGTGATAATTTAATTATAAAAAAATATAATTATAATTTAATATATAATTAATGAGACCATATTAAGTCTCACTAATAATAGATTAAATTTAAGTTAGATCTCTTGAATATAAAGTTGAGCTAAAAACCATATTACAGGAATTACTAATAAACATGCCCTAATAACAATGGATTTAGGGGGCAAACACTAGAGTGGAGCTGGCAGATTATTCGTCCCCTGTTACATTTCCGGCTACGAATTTATCTTTAGGAAAATTCTTCTTGGTGTCAATGAGTTTATGATTTTTTTTTTTTTGTCTCGTGATTAAGTTTTTTTTTTTTTTGTACTCCTAAGGTTTTAATTTGTTCGCTTTGTAACTGAAAAATTTCATATCTGTATCATTTCGGTTTGAATTGATCAAATCGAAGCTCATTATTATGTTTATTGACATCAACTTAGTAGGATTCGACTCCTAAAATAATCAAATTCATACTCAAACCATTCTGATTTGAATTCTTAAGATCGAAATGGATTGTTGCTTCGAAATTCAAATCGACATGTTTCAAACATGGATTTGAGTATTTTAGGATTCAAATCTTACTAATTTGAGGACGAGGAACACAATGATAAACTTAGATTTAGGCTCTGTTCGGCATAACTTTTTTGCACATTAACAAAGCTTAATTTTTGTATTCATCTGCCTATTGAGTGTTTGGCAAAAAATTATTCATCTACCTTAACAAGCTTATTATAGATGAATGTAGCTTAATTTTGTAAATTTTTTCAATGTGACCTCCCCAACATTACAAAAGCTTAACTAGCTTAATTTATTTTTTATACCCACTGATACCCCTCGTTCTCGTTACTAGCTTAATTTTACATAAAAGCTTTAATTTTTGGTCTACCAATATCCTGACATGAAACCAAAACTACCATAGATTAAAATATATTTAATCAACCATATACCTGATGCCGTGAAGATGATGCCGTGAGGATGAATTAGATGATTGAAATCAACTTGTCACCTGATGCCGTGAAGATGATGCCATGAAGATGATGCATGCGTGAGGAGGAAACATGCTGCATACAATATATAGCTTTCATTGGGTTAAAATATAACCTAATTTACATATGGGCCTAAAATATAAAGTATGAGCTTGAATTTTTATTATACTCTTTTTTTCGTAATTGTACTACTATTATTTAAAAATTCAACTCGTAATACCGAACAATAAACAAGCTTTTTAGGAAAAAATAAGTTGATTAATCCAGCTCCAGCTATTCATTCAGCTCCAGCTCTCATTTCAGCTCGATATGCCGAACAGAGCCTTAATCAATTTGAACTAGAATGATACAAACATGAAAACGCTTGGTTACGAAACAAATTAACCCAAACTTTAGGGACATCAACCGAAAAAAACTTAATTGTGGAACACCAAGAGAAATAACCCTAAATTCATGGGCATTCACACACCTCTTTTCAACCCTTTGAAACAAGTTTCTTCCCTGCCGTGAAATCCCTAATAAACGGTTCTCAAAATTGAAATTCGTTAGGTTGTTGCTGGTGGAAGGAAGGAGGGAGATCGGCGTCGGAAGTGGCCGGCCTAGCTGGTGAATCGGATAGAGGAGTCCTGAGTCTCCTGACTCCTGAGAGAGGGGATGCATCCCACAGAGGATATCGATCTCATTATTACCATCCCACATCGAGTAAAATCATTTGTTGACTCTTGTCCGGCCTCTATAAGATGAATTAGGAATATATCGCCTTTTCGGTTTTCCCGAGTCATTAATATTCTTGAGTTATCCGGGCTAATCGAATTTTTGCGCATGGCATCTTCTGGTTTCTTAAGTGGAGAATGGAACCCTTCTGGCAAAGTATCGACCTGCTCCTCCAAGAACTTACAAGACTATATATAGTGGTAACTAACTCGTAGTAGTAGCGGTAGTTTGTTACCATGTATATGTACGTGATTATAATGAAAGTGCAGGATAAGAACCGAGGATGCCTATTTTTGAGGAGCAAGCGTGGAGTCACACCCCCAAGGACACGAGACACAATCGCGATAAGCACTTCTCTCGCACACCACCATCAACCTCGTTGGTGACGTGGAGACCCCACCATCCGCCACTCAAGTATACTCTTTGTAATGATTCCGCTTGCTATGCTACACAAAACACACAACACAACACATAACATAACATATCAATAACTGAATGCTTCATTTGCATATTGGTTGTTGTTTACAAACATACAAAATTCTAATACAATATCATTTAAAGTTGCTGTAGACTTTGAAGATTTGTTCTTACGTACCTTTGATGTGTATCTATTCTATGTTCAGGATTTAATGTTGAAACTTTGGAGTACAAAAAGATTAGCATCACTGCTTGGGATCTTCAGCTATTTGACAGTCTCGTGTGTTGGTAACTTCAGTTTCGTCGGAGCTATTTCCACAACATTCAAGGGATAATCTTCGTGGTGGATAGCAGTAGTGATCTTGAACGTATTAAGGAAGCTGGAGATGAACTGCTCAGAATCATGAATGAAGTAGGATCATCTGTCCATATCTAGCAAGCTTAATTGTATCTTGGAGAGAGTTAAAGTTAATCCTAACATTATGTGGCCTGGGTTGGACTAGGATGAGTTGAAAATAAGGTGGATGTTACAGGCTCATGGGATCCGCCTCACCTCATGTTATTGCTAAGAAGCTTGGTCTCAGCGTTGTTGGTCTAAGCTAGCCGTAATTGGTAGATGCTCCTTAATTAGTTTCAGCACTGCCCATTCTTTTGCTACAAATCAATAATGCATGTTTTTCTTCAGGCATATTGAAAGCAGTTGTGTTAACTCGTGTTACTAGCCAAAACATTGCATTTACATAACAAACTTGATTATTCGGAATTTCTAACTCAAGTTGTATGTTTTTCTGCAGGCGAAGAATGGATTCATTTAGCTTAATTTTCATCAGAGGATGGATAACAGATTGAATTTTTTTTCTTGATTTCTGTGCTTGGGTAGTGAAGGGTATAAAAACTTCTTTTCTGATCACAAAGACAATATAATTGTGATTCTCATGTTATTATAATGAATATATTGAATAAATTTGTATTGTTGATCTCTCTTTTTGAATGTTTGAATGCTGTTAATGAGATGGTAGACAATGGGTTCCCTCTCATAACAGAATCTAACATCTTAAGAAAGGTGATTGTCCTGCCAAGTATTGTTAGTAAGGTATTGAGTGTAGGGATTTTTAAAAGAATTTATGGTAAGCTTTGATCTATAATACATAATGCTACCCTTGTTTCATTTTCTTTTTTCATCCCACATCGCTTAGTAGCATAAGGTGAACCTGCTGGTTTAGATTCCATATAATTCCCTAGGCAAGGTAGATATGTACAATATGCAATTTTCTAGCTTAATTGAGATCTTCTTGTAGTTTAGTTGGCTAGCAAGTGTGCCTATTGTCACTTATTAAAGGGAGGTTAGGGGTTTGATTTTTCGCCTCCAACATTCTGCATGGTAGCGCATGATGGACATGTGTTATGTGAAAGAAAGGTTGGGGTGTATGGTCTGCGGGCCTATTATGGTAGGGTAGCGTCAATGAATTCGGACCGTAACATAAAAATAAAATTAGTTCATGTGAAATCAAAACATGAGAATTTGAATTAATGTAAATTGGTAAATTCTCTTTGATTAAACTTAAATCATGGGAAATATGGAGAGAAAAAATCTTACGTATCCCTAAATATTACACTTCATGTATTTTGCATGAATCGAAAATCTCAAAAATTAAAATATCTGAATTTTCCAAAAATAAAAAAACAATCAAACACATATATTCAATATCAATTTCTAATATATTTAAATTTATGAAAATTTAGTTACCAATTAAACGAACATCAATCAATTATATAAAAGTAAAAGTACAGGATTCGAGTGGCCGTGTCGCCGACCTTGTTCTGAGGACGTCTAAGCTTGGATGCTGTTATTAAAAATAAAATGGATTCAAGGTGGATATGATTAAAATAATACGAGTGTTATGTTAAATGGTAAAATAACTTCGAAAATACCCCAAATCTTTCACATAATAACAACGGATTAGGGCGCAAAAACTAGAGTGGAGCTCGCAGATTAACACCTTGTTCAAGGCGAGGTGGTGCGTGTGGCTTATCATGGCCAACGACCTGGCAAACGTGAACTGGCTCGTCCGGTCCGGGCGTCTACCCATGTAAACGGAAGGGTATGAACAAGCTCGTAAGTTCTAAAGAGCTGAAAATACCCGACTCGAATATCGAGAGGGTCGATAATGAACAAAGAGTCAAGTCCTCTAGGAGTCTAGGGCCGGTAAGCCCGACCCGTATATAATATATACATATTATATATATATTTTTAAATTAATACTAAAAAATTAAAATAAAACCACTTAAACTAGATAATATAAAAGCTAAACTTTTAAGAGTTACAAACTACTCTTTATCCCTCGTTCTCATATGTGTAGACTTTGATATTAAATATTTAATGTTTTTATTATAAGGTGAAAATACTATTTGGACTTATAATTTAAAAAAAAAAAAATTATGAACATAAATTATAAAATGTAAATTATATACAAAACCGAATACGAGTCCCGACGGGCTACCCGGGCCCGGGAATGCAGCGAAACCCTATTCCCGTAATCAACCCAGTCTAAGTCTGAATAAACGGACAAAATTTACAGGTCAAGTCCGGACCATATCCGGCCCGGATCCGAAGATGCCGAGGTGGCAACTTCTAAGCTACAAGATCCATGATTGCGAGATGATTAAACACTTCAATAGAGGTACAATAGAGGGAGGGTAAAAATAATTCCCAAAATTATGAGGGCTAAATATTGAAACTACAAATAGAGAGGTGTACTTTTTTATCCCACATCGTCTAAAAGCCTACTGCGAACCTGATCCTTACTCCGTACTTTATAAGTGTAGGCGAAAAAATAGATTCTCCATCTTGTTGTTATAATGAATAAATTGTGCTTTTCATCTCTGTTTTTGAAAACTTGGATAGTATTAAAGTGAAGATAATAGATAAAAGAGAAATAGAATTTTAACTTTTTTTTTTTGATGAGAAAAGAATTAGACGGAATCTAACAACGATGCAAAGTCCGGCCTAGAGCATTCAATTGGATGAGAACACGCAATTCTGGGTTAGAATTTTAACTTAATTATTACATTTCTTAATAATTATATTAAAATACAAACAATAAATATTAATTAGCAGATGTATACTTTTTTGGTCTGATAAAAAAAAATTGGTGTGTTTTGGTCTGATAATTTATGATCTGTTAGTGAGAACAGAGTAACAAGTGTTTAACAAAACACAACAAAAAAGAGGACCAGAAATTAAAAAATCAGAAACGCTCTCCTTTAGGGGGAGCCGGCCCTAGCAGCTGTGAAAATTCTTTTTCAACCCCTGTTTGAAGACTTTTTTATTGATTTGCCTTGTTGGTTGTTTGCGTAATTGTTTCTGTATTTTGTTGTGCCTGTTGTTTTTTTTTTTTTTTGTTGTTGCTTTGTTTGTTGTTTTGGTCTGTTTATTGATTGTTTGTTGGGTGTTTCGATGTCGATTATTCGGCCTCTCAAGTCTTCAGATTTGGTTGTTATGAAGTATTGAATTTGTAACAAGTGTTTTAATTTGACCCAATGTAACGAGTGTTTAAATGATTCTTATTACCGCTGGCGCTGAGTAGCGACGCGGGTGTCATTTTTAGGGTAAATTAGGCTTAAATACCCAAAAGGCCAAAATCTTGCGCACTTTTTTCACAGTTCAGATAATCAGATCATCCAGATCTATACACTTAAAAAGGTGGGAGCATAGTTACCGTCTTGTATCTTATTCTGCGCTGCGAATTCCACCATTCCGAGACGACTACACAGAGACGCGATGTTGCAGTGTATATTCGTTCTATCGGATACTGGGTAAGTTGGATCTTCTGTCAATTCTTCGGGGATCCAATTCTATTGCGATTTTAGAAAGTGATTTTAAGGGATTTAGTTTGCGATTATCAGGGAGGTAATGCTCGAAAAGCAACTCATAGGCCACCGCGTGGACCGTTCAATCTGCGACTGGTTCTGGGATCAAGTAATTTCTCAGGGTGATCCGTCCAAGGTACCCATTTTCTTTCATCAAATCACACCGTTATCGTGCTTTTGAATTTTGGTTTCGTGTGCTTAGTTCCCTGCCGAGTTAATTCTCTTTGGTGTGAATCTCTTGTTTTTATTTTGGGTATTCAATTAGCTTCCACCAGTAATTGCTTCTCCAACGCATTACCTTTTCCAAGTGGTTCGAAATGGAATCACTTTTCTGGCTTGCACCCAATTTGAGATGCCGCCATTGATGGGAATTGAGGTAAGATTGCTTCCTGCGCATTTACAGTGTTGATACAATGATGCCCAGAAAAGCATATCAAGTATTTAGTTTTAGTTGAAACAAATGGTCGAACAAGTGGTGGGCATAATAATATGTGGATTAATGTAGATACTTTGTTGTGATTGTGACAAAAAGAAAGGGAATGTTGATTGAATATACAAGTTTCGCATGGAATTCCTGCTCATCTATGGTAACAGTATTTTAACTAATATCGCCCTTGAAAATATGACTTCAAGTGAACTGATACTAGCATCTATTGAGCTATCTAAGGACATGTTATAAGCCAGAAGAAGCTAATGTTTAAAGGGTATTCGATAATTCTACCGCTCAAGTCACCTTATAAGCTTTAAAATTAGAGAAATACGACATTTAACGAGAAAAACATGATGACAAAATATGTGTTTTACGTGTGTACATGTATAAAATATCCCAAAACTGGCCTTCCATCTAATCTAAACCCGAGTGTTTGATGCATGGTTTGAAAGGAAACCACCAAGTGCTTGACTTTGGCTATGGCTACTAGTTCCTCTGCAGAGCAGCTGATCTCGTGACGGATTATCTTGGAGAACTGAACGAAGATGTGATCAAAGACAACTTTGTTATTGTATACGAGGTTTGTTTCTTAAGAAAAAGTCTGCTATTTGAACTTGAGGTATACTTCTAGTGAGAGTGTGAGACTAAAAGTAAGTCACAAATTGCAGCTCCTGGATGAGATGATAGACAACGGGTTCCCTCTCACAACAGAACCTAACATCTTGAGAGAGGTGATTTCCCCGCCAAATATTGTTAGTAAGGTATTGAGTGTAGTGACTGGTAACAGCTCCAATGTGAACAGAACCCTCCCGGGTTCTGCAGCAGGATGTGTGCCTTGGAGACCGACAAAAGTTGAGCATTCAAGCAATGAAGTATATGTCGAACTTGTTGAAGAAATGGATGCAATCACAAACAGGTTTGTAGTTAGACAGAAACGAGTATATGTCGAACCTAATATCTTTTTTGTAATGACCTTGTTAGATATTCAACTGAGCATGAATTACAACCTGCATTCTGTTCAATGATCAGCTTTGCGAATTACAATTGTAGTGTCCTGTCTCAGTCTTTTGCTGCAGAAGTTAAAGAAAATCATAAAATAGGTGATTTATACTAGTTTCAAAAACTGTAAAAAATGTTAGAAAAAGCGCAGCTCTTTTGATGGAAGTAAGTAAATTGACGAATGAAGAATCCTTCTTTTAAACAGCAAAATAGTTTTTATACAGAATTAAGCGGATGCAGAAAATCCATTTCTGCATCAGTTCTATGCTATATAATTCCTGCTGCAAGCTTGGGTTCTTTAAGGCATTTTGTATGCTCCTTGCTCAAGACAAAATGATACCATAATAAATCTGTCTCATTTGCTTGTTTGATAGTGACATAGTGTATATATGTGACTGGAGGGCAACCGATTGCCTTCGAATCATTGTAGTATCCAACCTTATTGTTCTTGAATTTGTTGGAAACTTGCAATTGATGGTGGTCCTAAATCACATTTAATGTGTTATTGCATTGAGCTACAAATCCACTCTTTTTTTTTGTTTTCAACAGAGATGGGATCTTAGTAAAATGTGAAGCCTACGGTGAAGTTCGAGTCAACTGCCATCTATCTGGCATCCCTGACCTAACACTTGCATTTGCAAATCCCGCCATTCTGCATGACGTAAGATTCCATCCTTGTGTGCGGTTTCGGCCTTGGGAGGCGGATCAAATCCTGTCTTTTGTTCCCCCGGATGGAGAGTTCAAACTCATGAGTTACAGGTTAGCTGAACTATGCAACACACATTTGGTTTTCCATAAAGTTTCGGCATATATCATTTACTTGAAGATGCCTCTGTAATTTCTTCCAGGATCAAAAGTTTGAAGAGTATCCCAGTATATGTAAAGCCCCAGCTAACATCAGACTCTGGAATGTGTCGTGTCAGTGTGTTGGTTGGGATAAGAAATGATCCTGGAAAGGCTATTGAGAATATAAACGTGCAATTCCAGTTGCCGCCCTGCATTGCCTCATCTGACTTGTCTACAAATCACGGCACAATAGACATACTTGCGAATAAGGTGATTCTCTTCCCAAACTTTCTGATTTGATCATAGGATAGTAACAAGGCTAGTCTGCATTTGTTAGCTAACATACTACATTTCACAATTGCCCTAATCTTGTAAAGGTATATTGTATAAATAGTACCTGTTTTCTTCAGGTCAATGAAAAAATACCCTTTTTAGCATTCTTTGATGAAGAAGTATCCCGGTGGCAAAATGCTAACATACTACATTTCACAACTGTTTAATTGCAATTTCGAATGCGTGCAAATAAATTCCGGGTTCCTTACATTTTGCTTTATTTACTTGCATTTCCGTACGCTGCTTGCTTGACATTCTGCTATATTTACGATATCAGAATTAAGGATTTTTGTGAATGAAATTGTTCAGACATGCTCTTGGTCGATTGGGAAGATACCAAATGATAAAGCCCCTTCTCTGACCGGAACACTAGCGCTGCAGTCGGGTATGGAACAGCTCAACGTGTACCCGACTTTTCGAGTCTCCTTCCAGATAATGGGTGTTGCTCTCTCCGGCCTCAAGATAGATAAACTGGAAATCAAGAACGTAACAAATCGCGTTTACAAGGGATTCAGAGCGCGAACTCAAGCTGGAGTATACGAAATCCGGTCTTAAACTATTTGGTCTCTTCACAAACCGAGCATTGGAAAATTTTACAGGGTGTTCACTGTTCAACTCTTTGTGTTTAAAGATTCTCCTTGTACAATGAAATGTCGTTGTACTACTATCGTAAAGAAAAACTTGGGCATTTTGTTTACATGAATAAACCAATCTTGAAATAACATGTTCCATAAATGAGAAAACCTGTAATTCAATGTTTCAATATGAGAATTATATAATCAAGCTTTATCATTCAGACTCTGTGACAACTCACAAATATCTCAAACCGTTGTCGAAAGCTCCAAACTCAACCCTACAGTCAGGCCCGTCTAGGGCTATGTTTTAAAACTGGAAAAGATTATTTCATTGCGCGTCCTCTGTTTATCATTCTAAGCAATGGATTTCCTTCCGCCTCAAGTACAGAACTCTGTCTGTTGTCATCGCGCTATTATATTTGAAATCGAAGTCTGATTTTATGACCTACAGCAACGAAAATGCATCTTAGATATGTCAGCAAAGAAACTCGTAACCACCACCGCAGCTCATCTGCGCCCAATCCCCGCCATTGTCCTCAACTCAATCCACTGCACCCACAACTTATACGCCACTCGATCACTCCCAACATTCACTGCCAAAAGCCCATCAGTCCTCGCCACAAACCTCATCAAGTCGTACTTCGAAAGGGGGTCGATCAAGGAAGCACGCGTCATGTTCGACGAAATGCCTGAGAGAGACGTGGTTGCTTGGACAACCATGATCGCCGGCTACGCCTCCTGCGATCATCATTCCCGTGCCTGGATGGTGTTCCGTGAGATGCTGAGAGGAGGTGCTGAGCCGAACGCGTTCACCATATCCAGCGCCTTGAAGGCTTGTAAGGGCTTGAGGTGTTATTCATATGGGGCATTGGTTCACGCCATGGCTGTCAAGCAGGGCTTGGTTGGCTTCCTTTATGTTGATAACTCGTTGTTGGACGTCTATGCTACGTGCTGCGTTAGCATGAACGAGGCTTGCTCGGTTTTTCAGGAGATTGATGACAAAAATGAGGTGTCTTGGACTACTATGATCACCGGCTACACTCATCGTGGCGATGCCTATAGTGCACTTGGAGTTTTTAAGAGTATGTTATCTGTAAGTATCTAAACTGTATTCAGATTCTTCTAAACTCATTGAATGTTTAACTTTTCATGAATGATTCCTAACATTATTTTAGCTTTTTCTCGACAGGAAGGAGGTGAATGCGGTGCATATAGCTTTTCAATTGCTGTAAGAGCTTGTTCCTCAACAGGGTCATGTGTTAATGGGAAACAAATCCATGGTGCCATAATCAAGCATGGCCTCGAATCAAATCTCGCGGTCATGAATTCCTTACTAGACATGTATTGTAGGTGCAACGGTTTATATGAAGCCCGTCAGTGTTTCGATGAGATGACCGAGAAGAATCTGATCACTTGGAACACATTGATAGCTGGATACGAAAGGTCGAACTCGGGTTTGTGCCTCTCCATGTTTTCCAGCATGGACTCGGAGGGTTTCCGCCCCAACTGCTTCACCTTCACGAGTGTTGTGGCGGTTTGCGCCAACATAGCGCTGCTGAACTGTGGGCAGCAAGTGCACGGAGCGATTTTCAGGCGAGGCTTTGATCAGAACACGCCTCTAGCAAACGCCCTAATCGACATGTACGCGAAATGTGGAAACATCACGGATTCGAGCAAAGTGTTCGATGAAATGTCAAGCCGAGACATACTCTCCTGGACTTCTATGATGATTGGATACGGGACACACGGGTATGGGAACGAGGCTGTTGAGCTATTCGACATGATGATCAAGTCCGGGATTGCCCCAGATCGGATCGTGTTCATGGCGGTTTTCAGTGCTTGTAGCCACGCAGGGCTTGTAGATGAAGGTCTACAACACTTTGAGTTGATGATAGGGAAGTACAACATTGCTCCTGATCAGGAGGTGTACGGATGCGTGGTTGATCTGCTGGGGCGAGCTGGGAGAGTCGAGGAGGCTTACGCGTTGATCAAGAGCATGCCGTTTGATGCAGACGAGTCCGTTTGGGGGGCGTTTCTCGGGTCGTGCAGGGCGCATAAGGTGGCTAAGTACAGCAAGCTGGCTACACAGAGGATACTGGAGTTGAGGCCAAACATGCCTGGGATGTATGTGGCATTGTCGCACATGTACGCTGCAGATGGAAAGTGGATGGAGTTTGTGAAGATGAGGAAGAAGATGAAGAAATTGAGGAAGAAAGAGGCTGGCCGAAGCTGGCTTGAGCTAAGGAACCATTTGTAATTTTCTTCCTGATCATAATGAATTTGGTGTTTTTTTTTTTGTACTTGATTGATGAAGCTTCAAAATCTGCTTCTTGATTCTAATTTTTTAGTGGCCTGATTTTCGGCTTAGATTTTTTGTAAGGATAGGAATAGTTTGAATGTTAATCATGAGACATTTACAAATAAGAGTGTGCCCCCGTACCTTACAAAGCAAAAAATAGATCATAAAATAATATTTTTTTTAAGTGTAACTTCTGAAAAAAAAGAAAATCATAAACCCTAAATTCTATACACTATATCCTAAAATATAAACTAAAAATTCTAAAATCTATATCTATATCTATTTATCTATATATCTATATACTATTACTAAAACCGTAATTATATCTTCTATGTGTCGTTCATCTAAGTATGTCATATCATCAAATAATTTTGTATATTTACTTATTCACTCTTATTCTATTTACAATTTATTTTATTTTTATTTATATGAATTTCCTAATTTACCACCCTATAATATTTTTCATTATACATGATTATATAAGTTTTCCTTGCACATATTCCAACTTTAAAATATTTTAATTTCCTTAATTATTTCATAATTAATATTAATACGGTTTTTTCGCCTAGTAACCCTGATGTATTGCTTAATTCGCGTGGTACCCCAAACTTTAACATATTTCGCGCAGTAACCCTGAGATTTGTTTTTTTTCGCAATATACCCAACCGTTAAATACTAACACTTTCCGTTAATTTTTTATAGAAAAGAAAATAAAAAACTAATAAAACATACTTTATCGTCTGTCTCACCAAATATCAATCGTCCTCCTCGTCTCTCCTCTTCTTCAGCTTCTTCGACCCTCCTCTTTCTGGTTTGAGCTCCGACAACTCTCGAGCGGCGAGCAAGGCTGCTGCGGCGGAGAAGCCCTGAATTCTTCCTGGTTCGTGCGCCGGCGACTCCTTCGTCAGTTTCGTCTGAACAAAGTCGAGCTCTCCTTCGCCGGCCTGCCTCTCTAGGTATCTAGCAAATCTAGCTTCAATCCATTAAAGGGATTAAAGGGGATTGAAGGGTATTTTTAGATTTTGGAGATTTAGGTTTCTAGGGATTTATGAATTTGGGGCTTTTTTTATAATCAACAGGAAAACTAGATCGGTATTGACAAATTGTAAATTGTTTCTTTGCCCACCAGCAATGTGCAGTGCCTACTGCCTAGTAGAACAGATGGTGTGTTCATTGACAAAAGACCCGAGCTTCACAACTGCACTTGCAGCTGCAATATCTACGAGGTTCCTGGACTTGAACGACAAGTGTGGAGGGATAAAAATGAAAGAAGATGGAAATGCTTAGTGGTTAATGATCTTATCCATTGATTGTAAATACTTCTTTGGCTAGATCAAAGTTAAGAGGTTTCTAATAGAGATAGTAATTGAATCTGGTCAATTTAGACTTTGGTGACATCTAAGAAACTAATTCAGCGAATTTATTGTTTTCAAATGTGAAAACAGTTGCCAAGATTTGGAGAGCTATATATCGTGGTACTACAGAAGAATTTAATGTAAGCAATGGGTTCTTCAGATAACTAGTAGCTAGTAAGCAATTTGTATGATATTTTTATGAGAATGAATTGAGATTTTGATTAAGAAGATCCAAATAACGTATCTCTAGAACCGTAGAACATAATAAATATCATAGTACAAGTAGTGATTTATAAAAATGCCCATGATTTTGGGCATGTACAAACGAGCTGCTTGCACTGGTGCAACTCGCCCCTTACAATGGCATTAGCCGCTGTAGCTGAAAAATCACACAAACGAACAAAATATAATGATCCTAACGAATCTAGTGATTAGCGGGATTGTAATATCCCTCATTTTTTTAGTAAGGGTATTTGGATAATTTTTCTCAACTTTCGTTCAATAATTATTTCGCTTTCAGTGGAGTTTGGATTTTCCGTAACATTCATGATCTTCGAAATAATTTCCTGAGTGGTATAAAATACATTCAATGTATTTTCGGGACTTAAAATATTTACGTCATACCAAAACCATTTCTACGTGGCAACTGCAAGCCTGCCACGAATACTCCCTCCCGCGTGCAAAGCCGGCCACGAATACTCCCCGTGGGCAGTCCCGGTAGGGGCACCTGTCGATGGGTCCAGCGCTGCCTCTCCTTGGGCTACAAAAGGGAGCCAGAACTGGAGGGGATCGAGAGACACGCAGCTCCCCACCTCTTCCGATCGTCTCCCCTGCTCCGATCGCGAGTTCCCCTGCTCGCCATCGTCGGTCGTCGCCAGCTCCCTCTGAGCTCGCCTCTCGTCGTCGCCCCAGCTCGCTTGTTCCCCGGCGAACACCGAGCCGATTGGAGCCACCGAAGCCGACGCCGAGCTCCTCCCATACCGCTGAGGTGCCGTGTTGCTGCCGTCGATCCGTGCCACAGCGGAGTGGTGCTGCTGCTCCGACTTGCTGATGGCTGAAGTTGCCGGCGACGAGAGCTCCATCCCCGACGTCGATGAGCTCCTTCCCGTCGAGTTGTTGTTGAAGCCGTAGCCGAGCCCCTGTTGCTCCTCTGTTTTGTTCAATTTGGTGAAGGTGATGAACAGTGGAGTGGGTCCCCCCTTCCATTGTTTTGTTGTTGGGCCGGTAAGCCCAATATACCTTTCAGTCCAGATTTAACCCGAAATTATACAAGCGGTATAATTTTGATATCCTTTCATCCGTATTTTTCTTTAGGAAAATTTAATAAATATTTTTATGATTTAAGATCATAAGAATTTATTAAATTTAATTCATTGAGTTCGTCCAGACAAATTAATTGATATTAATTAATTTGTCACGTGCTGGATCGCGTGCTGACTCGTAATCCGTTGGAGCAATCTGAGGCATAGGCCATATCCTCGGAAAAGATATTTTCGGTAGTCGTCTCGTTCAGATTCATCGCCGAATCTACTCCAGGCAAGTGGCGGTTCGCTCTTGCTCATCATTCCATATTTTCATTAATTATAAATTGTTTAATTGTTAATTAATTTGGGATGATTATTGTTCATGTCTGGAAAAGGTTTTATAAACTGTTTTGGAAAATTATATAATAGGTTGTATATCTGCTAGAACAACGCTATTATATATATATATATATATATATATCTAGATTGAAATATATCTATGATGCTGGCCTTGATGGCTTTGATATGATTTTGGGCAGTTCTGAACTGTTTAGTTAGAACGAGTATTCGTAGGAACGCTACTTGGTATCTCCTTGTGAGTACTAGTCGTTTCTTTATAACCAAGTGGATGGGATGTCCAGGCCCCAACACTTCTCTTTGGTCATGACCATTCCCTGTCCGTATACAGGGAAGGTGCACACACCTGGTGCCACTCTCTGGGATTTAATCCCAACTCTTTATATCTCAATATCCAGCGTGGATGAGATTCTAAAAGCTTGAAACGTGAATGATCGTTTTGGAACTAAATAAGATAAGTGCCCGAGTGCACATAATTAATATACCATTGACGAGTAGTGCAGCTAGGTAATAGTGCAGCTAGGGAACTCGTCCTGACTTTGATCAGAGTATGTTCTCTTTCCAATCTGGATTCGCTTTATGCGGTGAGGTTGGTCGTGAACCGAAACATCTAGTCAGTTTTTAAACGCATGTATGGGAAACTATAATGTTCCAGACATTTGTCATGCTTCCGATAAGACTCACTCTTTTGGAGTCTTCTCTTGGATTAATTCCTATAAGACTCATATCCGTTGGAGTCTTCTCTTGATCATGTATTTTGATATATTCCAGTAGAAGTATGGTGGTTGGCTATCGTTATCGGTTATTATCCGAGAAACGATGAGTCTAACCTAATACGACTACTTCGAACCACTCTGCTTTGTGTCCTTGCATAGTCTTTCATTAGACTAACCAACCGTAATTATTCCCTTGCATGGTTGGCTGGTGTCATCCGTTCGATTCGGCACATCAGATAAGTTGCCACTCCATGAAGGCTAAGAACGACTATGACGGGAGGTGTTTTTGACAAGTTTATCCAGGTTGAGATCCTTGGCGTTGATCGCTGTGATCAAGACTTGTTTTATCTTTAAAAGACTTCCGTTATGCTTTAATTACTTTAATGACAATGTTTTATCCTACGGGGATTGGGTTGTAATCCCCCGACATATGTTTTAAAGATGGTTGTTGATTATATAAAAGTTGTTTATGATTTGTATAATCCGGTTTAGCCTTGGGTGGTTTCGGAGGTGAAATCCGAGATCACTGGCGGTAATACCCTTTCCAATTGGGTTAAGAATTTGGGGGTGTTACAGATTTGGTATCAGAGCTAAAGTTCTGTTTTTAAAACAGATTTGATATCAGAGCCGAAAGTTTTTAAAACGGATTTGGGATTTCATGAACCATTTACTCGTTTTGTTTGAAAATGTTTTCAAACGGCTCTTGTGAACTCACGGGCGGCACCAGTACCGGCACCGGCACCGTTGGGTGGCTGGGTGTGTGATGTGGCTGGGGTAGCTTGGCCTGGGGATGTTACAGATCCGGTTTGAAATATTTTCACTCGTTTGAAATATTTTCACTCGTTTGAAATATTTACGAAGGCTTTGAATTTTCGAATGAAGAATTATAACCGTTCATAGTCGTGCCTTCTTTAGTCTGATATGAGAGGTATGTGAGTTACCTCTATATCTAGAAAGACTGATTTCTTCTTGTTGTTATAAGACATAGGTATTTGTCTATTCTTTTGAAAAGACTCAGAAGGTGTCGAGATGATTCTATCATCTCTAGTAATATTAGATTTCTCTGTTTCTCAGAGATATTTTGAGGTTGGAAGACCTAGTAGTTCCCTCAAAGGTATCAAGTATGTGCTTCATGAGTTGGTAGTACTAATATCCTAGCGCTGTAATCTCCGAATAATTATGTGTGAACGCTCGGGAGATTAGTGTAGATGAATCTTGTGCTCTATGTTCATAATTCATCTATAGAATTACCAAGTTGATCTATTCTAAGTAATTGTATGGAATAATTAAGGAATTACTCTTAAGAGTTTGATGTCTAAGTATGATGTCATAGTCGTTGACATTCGATGTTGAGAAAACGAATACGGAGGATGAATGCTCGATGCAGTCGGGATTTGCATCCGTATGAGAATTCGTGGGATGAACTTATGGTAGAGTTCGTTAAGCCGTTAAGGTAGGCCAACGAAATATTGTAATAACGACGTTTAAATGGAAGCGATTTCCAAGGGAACTCTAAGGAAAATCCCGAGGAAGATCCTCAAGGAGAGGAAAATCCTAGGGGAGATCCCGAGGAAGATCCTCAGAAGAAGAAAGATCCGAAGGAAGATCCTCTAGAGGAGGAAGATCCTGCGGAAGATCCTTAGGAAGAGGAAGATCCAGAGGAAAACCCTAAGGAAGATCCTCGAGAGGGGGAAGATCCGAGGGAAGATCCAGAAGGAACTTCCGATGAGAACCCGGAGGAAGACCGCGTAAGGCAAGGCTAGAAGAGTTTGATGCCTAAAGTGTTCATTTATGAGTATCTTTTAGGAAATAAGGATATTGGGAGAAGTTATGGAAATATTTATTTCTTCTTGAGACATCATATTCCTAGTATTTGGAGGTATAGGTTATGTGGAGTTAATGAGATTAAGAGTTATATCTCACTTGTGTACTTGAGGTTTTTGTTCCATTAGAAATATATAGAGGTGGACTAGTGCAAAGTCTGGAATGCCTAGTAGTGGAATCATGTTGTAGGCATTAATGTGGATAAAGTGTTGTGAAGGAATAAGTTGATTAAGGGAATAGTTCAATAAGAACTCGTTTTCCCTATTTTGCGATCTTGAGTAAGACTGTGAAATCTGGAGTTATGATGGTCGGGTTCATAAGTAAGTATGACCCATGTAGGACCACTGGTTAAAGCTTTTGGAAAAGCAAAGTGTACGAAATCATATGTATCCTTTGGAGAGATCTATTTGAGATTCGTTTGAGGTAATATAAGGAAATGATGCGATTAAGTCCTGGATGGATAGTAGATTGCTTGATGAATATAAGGATTTTAAATTAGAAATAAGTCATTTTAGATAGTACGAGTCGTTGGACTCGATAAGTGGAATTTCCAGAGGATGAAGAGTTATGACTCTTGGGAATTGTCTAAGATTGACATCTTATGAGTATGTCATCTATAAGGCTTATGGTATCACTCTCTTGGATGAGATAGGAGTAATATCTTATGTGATACGTTTCGAGGAACGTAGGAATAAGATATTATGGTTGTTCTTGAATCTTAAAGGAGTTAAGTTAGAAATTGTTTAAAGAGATGTGTTAAATTATTCTTGTAAGGATTTTAAGTTAGAGATGGCGTAAGGCCAGTCTTATTTTAAGATAAATAATGGAATTGTGGGAGATATCTTTAAGGAATTAAAGAAGTTATGATTTGAGGTTATTAAGATTTAATATCTGAGTTATAAAAAGATAATGTGTAAACCTTGAGGTTGTTTATAAGAAGATTGGAGGAGAAATGTGTGTTCTCCTATTGAAGGTGCATTAATATCGTTATGATAATTTTGGGAGACCATTATTGTATAATGGTCAAGATCTTGTGGATATAGTGAGAATGATTACATGGTATAATATATAGAGATGAGGTTGCGAATGATATCAAATAGACTTGAGGAAAAGGTGGCCATGTTTATTAAGGTGACCAATTGTGGGAAGATATGAGTTAAAGATATGACAAAGAGGTACTAAGTTGCGGTATAGTTGATTTCTATGTATATACTTGATAATTGGATTGTCGAAAGGAAGTTAGTAAAGAGATGTTATATTCTTCTATATAAGAATATTAAGGTCTTTAGGAGAAATAAGGCATAACAACGAAGTTATATTGGAGATTTTTGTAATGGATACTCTGGTTAAGGTAATGGTAATCCTGTGGATGATTACATCTATTCTAGCAAGAGTAAGGAATGTAGACAATATGTTGTAAGTGGATACATGATCGAATAGGTAGTTCGATGTTGGCAATATAAGTTATGAAGACCAAATTGGTTAAGGATACTAACCTAAGGAAGTTTGGGTATATACTTTGAAAGAATTTTAGAGGTAAGTGAAAGAGAATGTGTATTCTCATAATTAAAGTATAGCGAGTCTATTGTGGTGATCATGACTTTGATAATGATCACGAGTTAGTACACGTATAGCATATGGAGATAGAATATGCGAGATAGTAGTATCATCTTTGCCTTCGGGGGAGTGATAAAAGATGAGGTCTCAGGTTTGAGTCTCTTCACCAACCTACTGGAAGTGGCGAGAATGATGGGCCACCAGTGATGGGTTATAGTGTATGGGCTACGACGGATGCTAGAAATGGCTGAGCCTCGGCTCGGAGCCACTAGTGGGCCGTCTGTAAACCATAACAATGCATTTTTAAGATCAGGTAGTGAGATTATGGTGATTCCAGTCATTCTTAGTTTAGCGATGCTAGTTTCGGGGTCGAAACTTCTTTTAAGGGGGTAGTGATGTAATACCCCTCATTTTTAGTAAGGGTATTTGGATAATTTTTCTCAACCTTCGTTCAATAATTATTTCGCTTTCAGTGGAGTTCGGATTTTCCGTAACATTCATGATCTTCGAAATAATTTCCTGAGTGGTATAAAATACATTCAATGTATTTTCGGGACTTAGAATATTTGTTTGGATACAAACATATAATTTCCGGGGTTTAAAAACCCATACCAAAACCATTTCTACGTGGCAACTGCAAGCCTGCCACGAATACTCCCTCCCGCGTGCAAAGCCGGCCACGAATACTCCCCGTGGGAAGTCCCGGTCGGGGCACCTATCGATGGGTCCAGCGCTGCCTCTCCTTGGGCTACAAAAGGGAGCCAGAACTGGAGGGGATCGAGAGACACGCAGCTCCCCACCTCTTTCGATCGTCTCCCCTGCTCCGATCGCGAGTTCCCCTGCTCGCCATCGTCGGTCGTCGCCAGCTCCCTCTGAGCTCGCCTCTCGTCGTCGCCCCAGCTCGCTTGTTCCCCGGCGAACACCGAGCCGATTGGAGCCACCGAAGCCGACGCCGAGCTCCTCCCATACCGCTGAGGTGCCGTGTTGCTGCCGTCGATCCGTGCCACAGCGGAGTGGTGCTGCTGCTCCGACTTGCTGATGGCTGAAGTTGCCGACGACGAGAGCTCCATCCCCGACGTCGATGAGCTCCTTCCCGTCGAGTTGTTGTTGAAGCCGTAGCCGAGCCCCTGTTGCTCCTCTGTTTTGTTCAATTTGGTGAAGGTGATGAACAATGGAGTGGGTCCCCCCTTCCATTGTTTTGTTGTTGGGCCGGTAAGCCCAATATCCTTTTCAGTCCAGATTTAACCCGAAATTATACGAGCGGTATAATTTTGATATCCTTTCATCCGTATTTTTCTTTAGGAAAATTTAATAAATATTTTTATGATTTAAGATCATAAGAATTTATTAAATTTAATTCCTTGAGTTCGTCCAGACAAATTAATTGATATTAATTGATTTGTCACGTGCTGGATCGCGTGTGGACTCGTAATCCGTTGGAGCAATCTGAGGCATAGGCCATATCCTCGGAAAGGATATTTTCGGTAGTCGTCTCGTCCAGATTCATCGCCGAATCTACTCCAGGCAAGTGGCGGTTCGCTCTTGCTCATCATTCCATATTTTCATTAATTATAAATTGTTTAATTGTTAATTAATTTGGGATGATTATTGTTCATGTCTGGAAAAGGTTTTATAAACTGTTTTGGAAAATTATATAATAGGTTGTATATCTGCTAGAACAACGCTATTATATATATATATCTAGACTGAAATATATCTATGATGCTGGCCTTGATGGCTTTGATATGATTTTGGGCAGTTCTGAACTGTTTAGTTAGAATGAGTATTCGTAGGAACGCTACTTGGTATCTCCTTGTGAGTACTAGTCGTTTCTTTATAACCAAGTGGATGGGATGTCCAGGCCCCAACACTTCTCTTTGGTCATGACCATTCCCTGTCCGTATACAGGGAAGGTGCACACAGCTGGCGCCACTCTCTGGGATTTAGTCCCAACTCTTTATATCTCAATATCCAGCGTGGATGAGATTCTAAAAGCTTGAAACGTGAATGATCGTTTTGGAACTAAATAAGATAAGTGCCCGAGTGCACATAATTAATATACCATTGACGAGTAGTGCAGCTAGGTAATAGTGCAGCTAGGGAACTCGTCCTGACTTTGATCAGAGTACGTTCTCTTTCCAATCTGGATTCGCTTTATGCGGTGAAGTTGGTCGTGAACCGAAATATCTAGTCAGTTTTTAAACGCATGTATGGGAAACTATAATGTTCCAGACATTTGTCATGCTTCCGATAAGACTCACTCTTTTGGAGTCTTATCTTGGATTAATTCCTATAAGACTCATATCCGTTGGAGTCTTCTCTTGATCATGTATTTTGATATATTCCAGTAGAAGTATGGTGGTTGGCTATCGTTATCGGTTATTATCCGAGAAACGACGAGTCTAACCTAATACGACTACTTCGAACCACTCTGCTTTGTGCCCTTGCATAGTCTTTCATTAGACTAACCAACCGTAATTATTCCCTTGCATGGTTGGCTGGTGTCATCCGTTCGATTCGGCACATCAGATAAGTTGCCACTCCATGAAGGCTAAGAACGACTATGACGGGAGGTGTTTTTGACAAGTTTATCCAGGTTGAGATCCTTGGCGTTGATCGCTGTGATCAAGACTTGTTTTATCTTTAAAAGACTTCCGCTATGCTTTAATTACTTTAATGACAATGTTTTATCCTACGGGGATTGGGTTGTAATCCCCGACATATGTTTTAAAGATGGTTGTTGATTATATAAAAGTTGTTTATGATTTGTATAATCCGGTTTAGCCTTGGGTGGTTTCGAAGGTGAAATCCGAGATCACTGGCGGTAATACCCTTTCCAATTGGGTTAAGAATTTGGGGGTGTTACAGGGATTCACTTGAACGCGCCTTCGTCTATCCTGAGAAATTCATGCCGAAGATGCCTGCTACCACGCCAAATATAGCTACCACGAAGGTTGCGGTCGTAAGTAAGAGTTCAAACTGGATCAACTGATTTCGAACGGTATCCTACAAGTAGGAGACATGACCAATATGAACAAAAATAACACATGATCCCTTTGTTATGATCCAAAGAAGTTGCACATACCCTTTGACATGCAGTGCCTATCGATCTCTAGCTCCTCTATGCTTTCATTAGTGCTATCTGAACTCCTCATGCTTTCATGGCGGCTTCTTGCTATGCTCAATCTTTTCTCAAGCCTCCTTAAATGAGGAGGAGAAGAAAAAGGAGATATATGTGCAGAAATAGACTGTGCACCATCAATTGATTTAAATCCCAACAAAGATTGTTCATCGTCAAACGAAAATTTCGTTCATCTCTTTTTCTCTGTCAGAGACAGTTTTGCCAAATCACTGTCATCGTCCATTAGCTGCTCTATCTCATCCCTAACCTATAATGTAAAGAAGTAGACAAGTTACACATAAGATTGCATAACCAATACTATAGAGGTCTACTCTGATCAATTGGCTCAGAGACTAGGCCGATAATTTACAAGCCGTTTTGCTACTCGATAAAAGAATCACCACTCAGTATAAGAAGTATTACCTTTTGAACTCTTCTAGCCAACGCAACAAGTCTGCTCTTTTATCGACCAACGCGTTCCAAGTATATGGTGTTGATCTTTAATGTTGTGATACCCCGTATTTTTGTAAGGTTATTTTGGGAATTATGGAATTTTCCCGGGTACCCGTTGTGTACGTCGGATTTAATTCAGGTAGCTTGAGACATTCTGTAATGTGCTCTGTATCTGTAATATTTTTCTCAGTGAAATAATATACAGACAAGGTGCCTTGGAGTTTAATTGTCGTTCGCGTACGATAATTTTTATCCCGGTTTATCGTCAAGCTCGTTCAAAGCCGAATGGGCGGGAAAAGGGGGAAACGGCGACCGCCGTTCAGAAACGGCGACCGCCGTGGTTGGGCCCGAGATGTCAGCGTGTCAGCTTCTAGCTGGCCGCGACAGGCCTAACGACGGCGACCGCCGCATTTACGGCGACCGCCGTGTGCCCGCCGCAGGCAAAATTACGGCGACCGCCGTGATTGTCCAGTGGACATTGCCCGCCGGTCGCCGGCGTCGTTCGAGGCGCGCCGTTGCATCGTTTGCCGCGTCTGAGGGTTTGCAGATCACTCCTTGGGGTTTGCCTATAAATAGACGAGCTTGGACATGGGTTTTGGGTCATCTACAACCCCGAATCGCTGCCAAAACTCTCCCTCAAAGTGAGTTGTGTTTTCGTCGGTTTTCTTGTGCTCGCCGGAGGTGTCGTGGTGTGTTTCCAGAGTGCCTTTGTGAAGCTTTTGGTTAGCCTTGGAGGTTAGAAGCCAAAGCAAGTCGAAGGAGGCCGAACCACTCGTGTTTTGGGGTGAGTTTTCTCTCGTTTCAGTCGGCCGTGTTCTTCACGGCGACCGCCGTGATGAATACGGCGACCGCCGCCAAGAACAGCGACCGCCGCCAGTGCCCAGAACGCCTTCGTGGCTTTGGCTTGGTCGGTTGTCGTCGTGGCGTCTTTCCTTTCGTGTTCTTTCGCCGTGTTTAGATTCGTACTATTTTTGTCGGATCTAACTTAGGGTTCCTTTTATGGGTCGACTCGAAGGTCGTTGTGCTGTCAGAGCTATACCGTGTCGAGCCCGGAATCCAGTGACGTCTTTAGACTATTCTGCGGAGTAAGGCAAGTGGCGGTTCGCTCTTGCTCTTTCGTTCCATATTTACATTAATTATCAGTAGTTTATCTGAGTAATTAATTTGGAATGAATATTCTGTTTGTCTGGAAGCGGTTTTGATAAACTGTTTTGAAAATCATATAATAGGTTGTATATCTGTTAGAACAACGCTATTATCTGTGATCGCCTTTCAGGCCTTTATATGGATTTATCCTGTAAATGTTGTGGTGCTGTAACTGTTTAGTTAGCACTGTTAGATAGGAACGTTACTCGGACTCTGTCCAGTCATTTCTTTATAATCTGGTATCGGGATGGCTCGTCCTCATCTGGTACTATTCTATGATCATGATCGGTCTCTTACACATGTGTGTAGAGACAGGACACTTAGCTGGTGTCACAAACCTTTTGGTATACATCACTCTCAACGAAACGTATACTAAGATGTGTCGTCCCACTGGTGGGGTACACATGTAAAAGTCTATAACGTGATGTGTGTTTTTGAAACATAAATCAGATAAGTGCTACCTTGACGCACATAATTAATACACCTTGGGCGAGTAGTGCAGCTAAGTTCAGTGCAGCTAGGAAAACTCGTCTTGACTTGAATGTAGTACGTTCTCTTTCCAATCTGGATTCGTTGTAGGCGATGAGGTTGGTCGTGAACCGAAGCATCTCAGTCAGTTTTAAATCATTGTTGAATGATTCTGTAATATTCCAGATTTGTCATTACTTCCTTAAAGACTCATTTCCGTTGGAGTCTTCTTTCGAGTCGATTTCTGTGAAGATTCAGTCTTCCAGAATCTTCTCTTGTGCATACCTCTTGTTTATTCCAGTAGGAATATGATGGTTGACTACCGTTATCGGTTATTATCCGAGAAGCGATGAGTCTAACCTAATATGACTGCTTCGAACCAGTCTGCTTGTACCCTTGCTTGTCTATTCAGTTAGACTAACCAACCAATGTTTTCCCTTGCATGGTTGGCTGGTGTCATCCGTTCGATTCGGCACATCAGTTAAGAAGTAGCTCAGAAGATTAGAAGGACTATGGAGTCGGTGGTGGTTTTTGAATGTTTTAATTATTTCTTTAATCAGGTTATGATCCTTTGGACAATAACTCCGATTGTAACTTACTTTCTTAGTCTTCCGCTGTGTTTGGTTTAAACTATGTTTTGACCTATTCGGGATTGGGTTGTAATCCCGTAACTCTTGTTTCCTCGATAATGTTATGTTTTGGAATTTAATGCTTGATCTTTGTGTATCAATTGCATTTCATAAATTGTATTTATTTGGTAAAGCCTTGGGTGATCTCGGTAAGGAACATTGGGGTCACTGGCGGTAATACCTTTCCAAAAGAGTTAAGTTTTGGGGGTGTTACAGTTGTGGTATCAGAGCAAAAAAAAATAAAAAGTTTTTAAAACGGGTTTGGGATTTTACAAATCAATTATCCGTTTTTGAAAATGCTTTAAAAAGAGCTCTGAATTTTCAAAGTGTAAAGAATTTCAAAACACCGTTCATAGTCATGTCTTCTTTATAGTCTGATATAGTAAGCTTGCTTCTATGTCTAGAAAGACTAATTCCTTCCTTATTGTTCGATAGGATGGGTGTCTGCTTTTCTATTGGTAGGGGGTCGGAAGACGCCAAGTCGGATCAGCCGAGGCTAGATTTTCCGTTACCTCAGCGATGTTTCGAGGTTGGAGGCCCGAGTAGCCCACCCGAAGACGTCAAGCACGTTCTTCCCGAGTCAGTTGTCCTTGTAGCCAGGAATGCTATGGTCCCTAGACCTGCACCTGTGCCGCCACCAAGGGTGGAGGAAGTACGGGAATGGGAGAAGGAAGATGAGTTATCAAGGTACGAACAAGGGGTTTACCAAGACGACTTTCTGTTGGGACCAATTCCCGAGGAGATCGAGTACGAAGACGAGGAAGAGGAGATGCTGGAGGTAGATCCTGTCGAGGACGAGGATATGATCGAGGATGATTCCGAGGATGAGGATCCCATCGAGGATGATCCCGAGGATGAGGATCCCATCGAGGATGATCCCGAGGAAGAGGATCCCATTGAGGATGACCCAAAAGAGGATCCAGAGTTGGACCTTGGAGGGCAGATTCAGGAGCCCGGTACAGGATTGTCACCAGTGCCAGAGTATGCACCCATGTCAGAAGCTGATTGGGAGGCACTGTATACCGAGTACGGTTGGGAGAAGTGACAGAGAATCTCAGCCTATCCCTACTCCAAGGAGATGGAGGTCGGAATCCGAGCTGCAGGAGATTCTCTGCCAGAGTGAGGTAATCTCCGCAGAACAGCAGCGTCAGAGGGATGAGCTGATCGCCAGTACCCAGAGGAGGGCTGGAATAGGAGGACCAGTCATGGACGACCCATACTTTACCATGACTGAGCTAGGACTATGTGCTTCAGGGTCAAGCAGGGTGCGAAACCCATCGCCAGAGCTCGATGGTGAGCCTAGCCCGAAGAGACCATGCACGAGTAGCCAGTCGTATGGGAGACGTTTTGGAACGTCTTGAGGAGGAGTGGCGTTGCCTATCGTAGTAGTTTCGTTTCTTAGTATTCCAAGTTGTACTTTATGTAATATTTCAGTATTGCGGCAAGTACTCTGAGAAACACTTATATCTTCGAGCAATGTTGTCCTAACGCTCGAATGATAAACTTATGCGTAACTTGTGTAAGAATTCGAAGGTTCATCTATGAAATACCAAGTTGATCTATTCTGAGTAATTTATTTACGTTGGTATATTGCATAAGTATATTGCATAATATTAATGTATTGAATGCTTGGAATTTGATCGGTAAATAGATGGTGAACCCAAGAAGCACGAGGAATTCGACTCGAGCCGGTGCTGGGACTAGCCAAAACCCCAGACCAGCAGGAAGAAGTGTTCAGGATGAACACGAGTCTGAGTCTCGCGTCCAGCAGAGGCGTGAAGGTCAGGATCAGACCCAGGCGCCGATGCTGTTTGACGCCGCAGCTGTTGAGGCAATCCGAGGGATCGTGATGCAGGCTATCACAGATGTCTTGAGACCAAGTGCGCCTCAAGCACAAGAAGTGCCTATTCATGCAGCGGTTCCTGATGTTGTGGAACCCAGAAACCCCGTGATTCAGGAGACTGCCGTTAGGGCGAGGGACAGCTATGGTCGCGCTCTTAAGACCATTACTTCCATGAAACCCGACTGCTATAACGGGAAAGGGGAGCCAGTGGCAGTGACTCATTGGTTCTCTCATATGGAGAGGCTGTTCAGGAACGTGGAGTGTACGGAGGCCGAGAAGGTCCATATCGCGTCTCTTCAGCTGAAGGAGGAGGCTAGCGAGTGGTGGGAGAGCACTGGTTTGGCTGAGAGCCCAGTGTTGACTTGGTCGATGTTCAAGACCAAGATGGTTGATCGCTTTTTCTCTCGTGCTATGAGAGAGGAGAAGCAAAAAGAGTTTTTATACCCTCAGACTGATGGTCTGAGAGTGACCGAGTTGGCATCTAAGTTCAACCATCTTCTACAGTACGCCACTGCCGAGATCACCAGCGAGGCTCAAAAGATCTGATACTTCCACGAGTGGATGAACCCGGATATCAAGCCATTAATGGTACACCACACATGCTCTACCTTGGAGCAGTATGTGGATTGTGCCTATAAGCTGGAGGTAACTCTCGAGGAGTCGACCAAGAGGCGCAACCGACAAAAGTCGATGCAGAATCAGAACCAGGGAGGTGGTTTTAAGTGCCCTGCGCCACCGTCTAACTTCGCCAAGTCCGGCCGAGCTAAGACGGAGATGACGCAAGGGGGATCGACTCAGCAGTCAGGGCAGACCCGGAGTACAGTTCAGTGTTATAACTGCGGTACTGCTGGGCACGAGAGCACTGAGTGTCGGAAGGAGAGGAGGCCATGCTTTGGGTGTGGACGTGATGGTCATCTGCAAAAGTTCTGCAAGCAGGGGAAGCAGAAGGGAGTAGAGTCGCATCAAGGGTCAGTTCATCAGAGCAACCGACCTAGGTTTAAGCCTGCCGAGACTCCTAGCCCTTCAGTGCAGACGACTGCTCAGAACAGGGGAAAGGCCCCAGCTATTTCTGGAAGTCAGGGCCAACGCTTGTACGAAATGCGTGAGGCAGATGGACCCAACGCTCCGATTGCTCAAGGTACTCTATACCTTCACTCTACTTCAGTGTGCATTCTGTTTGATTCTGGTGCTACGCATTCCTTTATTTCGGATAGCTGTATTAGCAAGTTAGACTTAGTGTACAATGATTCGTGCGACCATTTCGTCGTTAATCTTCCTAATGGAGAACGTTTGGTGGGAACCAAGCATTTGTCCGACTTTCCGATTACCATTCAGGGTAAGGAATTCGAGGCAGATTTAATCTGCATAGCCATGGCTCCATATGACATTATTCTCGGTATGGATTGGCTGACGCGTCACAAGGCGGTGATCGACTTCAGTTCAAGAACGGTGACGGTGTCATCCGGGGGCCAATTCGTGTGCAAGTTCAAAGGTCGAAATGACGCTGATAACGGCAAGCTGATCAATGCGATGGCTGCGTTTAAGCTACTACGACAAGGATGTGTCGGGTACCTTTGCTACTTGGATTCGCCCGAGAGGGATGGACCTGAGGTTCTTGATATTCCTATAGTTAGGGAATTTTCGGATGTCTTTCCGGAAGAAATTCCTGGATTACCCCCGAACCGCGACGTAGAGTTTTCAATTGATCTCGAGCCTGGTACGGCGCCGATTTCCAAATCACCGTATCGGATGGCTCCGGCTGAGATGCAAGAATTGAAGAATCAACTTGAAGATCTTCTTGATAAAATTTATGTCAGGCCGAGTGCATCGCCGTGGGGTGCCCCGGTTTTATTCGTCAAAAAGAAGGATGGATCGTTCCGACTTTGTATCGACTATCGAGAGTTGAACAAGGTGACGATCAAGAACAAGTATCCTTTGCCTAGGATTGATGACTTGTTGGACCAATTGCAGGGAGCAAAGGTGTTCTCCAAGATTGACTTAAGATCTGGGTATCATCAACTCAGGATTCGGGAGCAGGACATTCCTAGAACTGCGTTTAGGACCAGATATGGTCATTACGAGTTCGTAGTGATGTCTTTTGGGCTTACAAATGCTCCAGCTGTCTTTATGGATTTGATGAACCGATGTTTTCACCAGTACTTGGATAAGTTCGTGGTGGTCTTCATAGACGACATCTTGATCTATTCTCCGAATGAAGAAGTCCACGAGGAACATCTACGGATTTCCTTGTCGATCCTTAGACAACATCAGCTTTATGCTAAATTGTCTAAATGTGAATTCTGGATGAAGGAAGTGGCTTTCTTAGGCCACGTGATCAATAAAAATGGGGTTATGGTTGATCCCCAAAAGATTGAAGCTGTGGCTAAGTGGACACAGCCCCAGAGCGTGAAAGAGGTGCGCAGTTTTCTTGGACTTGCCGGGTATTATAGAAGGTTCGTAGAAGGATTTTCAAAGATCGTTCTACCTATGACCAATCTATTCCGCAAAGTCCACAAGAAGTTTGTTTGGAATGACAAGTGCGAGGTCAGTTTCCAGGAGTTGAAGCGACGGTTGACCTCGACACCCGTGTTAGCACTCCCAGAGGGGAATGACGATTATGTGGTCTATAGTGATGCTTCCAAGTGTGGTCTTGGTTGTGTTTTGATGTAAAGGGGCAGAGTCATTGCTTACGCATCTAGACAACTCAAGACTTACGAAGAAAACTATCCGACACACGATCTTGAGTTAGCAGCGGTTGTCTTTGCGCTGAAGATTTGGAGGCATTACCTCTACGGTATAAGATGCCAAGTCTTCACCGACCACAAAAGTCTCAAGTATATATTTACTCAGAAGGAGTTAAATATGAGACAACGCCGCTGG
This sequence comes from Rheum nobile, assembly GCA_027886185.1. Lineage (NCBI taxonomy): Eukaryota > Viridiplantae > Streptophyta > Magnoliopsida > Caryophyllales > Polygonaceae > Rheum > Rheum nobile. The sequence continues at coordinate 835,879 of WOAB01000500.1, read as the reverse complement.
CTAGAGTTGCTCAAGGACTACGACATGGAGTTGTTGTATCATCCGGGCAAGGATAATGTAGTAGTTGATGCGCTAAGCCGGAAGACAACGCACGAGACTGTGGTTGCGTTGCTTACTGCTCAGAACAAGCGAAACCAAGAGTCATGCGACATTGAAGTCTTGTATGACCAGCGTAAAGGGTACCTGAGTATGATGGAAATTCAGGCTACACTGCTGGATCAAATCAAAGAAAAGCAAGTCGATGACATCATCTTGGTAAAGTTAAGCAGTGAAGTGATGGATGGGAAAACTCCCAGTTTTGTGGTTCAGGATGATGGATCACTTTGGTTTCAGGATCGGATCTGTGTGCCTGACACAGAAGGTCTTCGTCAGTTGGTGATGAGAGAAGCTCATTCATCTGCTTATTCTGTGCATCCTGGCTCTAGTAAGATGTACAAGGATCTCAGGAAGAAGTTTTGGTGGCCAAACATGAAGTGGGACGTAGCAGACTTTGTGGCAAAGTGCTTAACTTGCCAGAAGGTCAAGATTGAACACCGCAGACCAGGTGGTGAGATGCTACCTCTCCCCGTGCCAGAATGGAAATGGGAGGACATTTCCATGGACTTCGTCACTGGGCTACCCAAGACTCGAAGTCAGAGAGATGCTATCTGGGTAATTGTGGATAGGCTTACGAAGAGTGCTCATTTCATAGCCATCAAGACCACATGGGAAACCCAGAAGCTAGCCGAAGTTTACCAGAAGGAGATTGTCCGCTTACATGGCATTCCTAAGACCATTGTATCGGACCGAGATGGCCGTTTCATGTCAAGATTCTGGAAGGAACTTCATAAGGCTATGGGGACCGAGTTGAGGTTCAGTACAGCGTTTCATCCTCAGACAGATGGTCAGTCTGAAAGGACCATCCAGACTCTGGAGGATATGCTTAGAGCTTGTGTGCTCGATCGTCCGACTAGCTGGGAGGACAGCTTGAGTCTGATTGAGTTCACGTACAACAATAGCTGGCATGCTACAATCAAGATGGCTCCGTTTGAAGCTTTATATGGTCGCAGATGCAGATCTCCGATTTGTTGGGACGATAATGCCGACAAAATTCTGCTTGGACCAGAGTTGGTCGAAAGGACGGCTTCAGACATTGCTTTGATTAGACAAAGAATGTTGACCGCTCAGAGTCGACAGAAGTCCTACGCAGATCGGAAGCACAGGACTGTCGAGTTCGAGGTCGGTGACAAGGTTTTTGTCAAGGTATCGCCATCCAAAGGAGTTTTCAGATTTGGTAAGCGTGGCAAGCTTAACCCTCGCTACATGGGACCATTCGAGATTCTGGATAGAGTGGGATCTCTAGCGTACCGTTTGGCGTTGCCACCATCGGCTCACCCGGTGCATAACGTGTTCCACGTGTCTTTACTCAGAAAGTATGTACCAGATGAGTCTCATATACTTAGCTACGAAGACATCGAGATTCAAGCTAATGGTACTTACGAAGAGTTGCCCGTGCGCATTTTGGAGCGTCGGGAGAAGCATTTGCGCAACAAGATCGTACCTTTGGTACGAGTGCTGTGGTCCAAGTCAGGGACCGAAGAAGTTACTTGGGAGACGTGGGAAACCGAGTCAGATATGCTCAGGCGTTTTTCCGAGTTATTCTCGACCTAAGTTTCGGGGTCGAAACTTCTTATAAGGGGGAGGAGATGTGATACCCTGTATTTTTGTAAGGTTATTTTGGGAATTATGGAATTTTCCCGGGTACCCGTTGTGTACGTCGGATTTAATTCAGGTAGCTTGAGACATTCTGTAATGTGCTCTGTATCTGTAATATTTTTCTCAGTGAAATAATATACAGACAAGGTGCCTTGGAGTTTAATTATCGTTCGCATACGATAATTTTTATCCCGGTTTATCGTCAAGCTCGTTCAAAGCCGAATGGGCGGGAAAAGGGGGAAACGGCGACCGCCGTTCAGAAACAGCGACCGCCGTGGTTGGGCCCGAGATGTCAGCGTGTCAGCTTCTAGCTGGCCGCGACAGGCCTAACGACGGCGACCGCCGCATTTACGGCGACCGCCGCGTGCAAAATTACGGCGACCGCCGTGATTGTCCAGTGGGCATTGCCCGCCGGTCGCCGGCGTTGTTCGAGGCGCGCCGTTGCGTCATTTGCCGCGTCTGAGGGTTTGCAGATCACTCCTTGGGGTTTGCCTATAAATAGACGAGCTTGGGCATGGGTTTTGGGTCATCTACAACCCCGAATCGCTGCCAAAACTCTCCCTCAAAGTGAGTTGTGTTTTCGTCGGTTTTCTTGTGCTCGCCGGAGGTGTCGTGGTGTGTTTCCAGAGTGCCTTTGTGAAGCTTTTGGTTAGCCTTGGAGGTTAGAAGCCAAAGCAAGTCGAAGGAGGCCGAACCGCTCGTGTTTTGGGGTGAGTTTTCTCTCGTTTCAGTCGGCCGTGTTCTTCACGGCGACCGCCGTGATGAATACGGCGACCGTCGCCAAGAACAGCGACCGCCGCCAGTGCCCAGAATGCCTTCGTGGCTTTGGCTTGGTCGGTTGTCGTCGTGGCGTCTTTCCTTTCGTGTTCTTTCGCCGTGTTTAGATTCGTACTGTTTTTGTCGGATCTAACTTAGGGTTCCTTTTATGGGTCGACTCGAAGGTCGTTGTGCTGTCAGAGCTATACCGTGTCGAGCCCGGAATCCAGTGACGTCTTTAGACTATTCTGCGGAGTAAGGCAAGTGGCGGTTCGCTCTTGCTCTTTCGTTCCATATTTACATTAATTATCAGTAGTTTATCTGAGTAATTAATTTGGAATGAATATTCTGTTTGTCTGGAAGCGGTTTTGATAAACTGTTTTGAAAATCATATAATAGGTTGTATATCTGTTAGAACAACGCTATTATCTGTGATCGCCTTTCGGGCCTTTATGTGGATTTATCCTGTAAATGTTGTGGTGCTGTAACTGTTTAGTTAGCACTGTTAGATAGGAATGTTACTCAGACTCTATCCAGTCGTTTCTTTATAATCTGGTATCGGGATGGCTCGTCCTCATCTGGTACTATTCTATGATCATGATCGGTCTCTTACACATGTGTGTAGAGACAGGACACTTAGCTGGTGTCACAAACCTTTCGGTATACGTCACTCTCAACGAAACGTATACTAAGATGTGTCGTCCCACTGGTGGGGTACACATGTAAAAGTCTATAACGTGATGTGTGTTTTTGAAACATAAATCAGATAAGTGCTACCTTGACGCACATAATTAATACACCTTGGGCGAGTAGTGCAGCTAAGTTCAGTGCAGCTAGGAAAACTCGTCTTGACTTGAATGTAGTACGTTCTCTTTCCAATCTGGATTCGCTGTAGGCGATGAGGTTGGTCGTGAACCGAAGCATCTCAGTCAGTTTTAAATCATTGTTGAATGATTCTGTAATATTCCAGATTTGTCATTACTTCCTTAAAGACTCATTTCCGTTGGAGTCTTCTTTCGAGTCGATTTCTGTGAAGATTCAGTCTTCCAGAATCTTCTCTTGTGCATACCTCTTGTTTATTCCAGTAGGAATATGATGGTTGACTACCGTTATCGGTTATTATCCGAGAAGCGATGAGTCTAACCTAATATGACTGCTTCGAACCAGTCTGCTTGTATCCTTGCTAGTCTATTCAGTTAGACTAACCAACCAATGTTTTCCCTTGCATGGTTGGCTGGTGTCATCCGTTCGATTCGGCACATCAGTTAAGAAGTAGCTCAGAAGATTAGAAGGACTATGGAGTCGGCGGTGGTTTTTGAATGTTTTAATTATTTCTTTAATCAGGTTATGATCCTTTGGACAATAACTCCGATTGTAACTTACTTTCTTAGTCTTCCGCTGTGTTTGGTTTAAACTATGTTTTGACCTATTCGGGATTGGGTTGTAATCCCGTAACTCTTGTTTCCTCGACAATGTTATGTTTTGGAATTTAATGCTTGATCTTTGTGTATCAATTGCATTTCATAAATTGTATTTATTTGGTAAAGCCTTGGGTGATCTCGGTAAGGAACACTGGGATCTCTGGCGGTAATACCTTTCCAAAAGGGTTAAGTTTTGGGGGTGTTACAAATGTCAGTTCATCAAGCAAATGATATGGTTCGATTTCCCATTCAGCTGCCTATGCCAAAATTCAAACAACATCAATTATATAAAATTGTAAAGACGAGCTTCCAACTGCTATAAATCTTTTGATTCAATTTAATAGTTAAGAGACACGAATCTATAAATGAAAACACTTTTACATGCATCCATCCCTCAACTAGGAAACACGATTAAGATTTAATGTTCTTCAGAAGTACAGAACAACTTGCAACTTTTTTTTTGCCATGCACGAAAGTTCAAAAGTTTGTGTTCAATAAAACCTAGTACCAACCACAAAAGATGTTATCATATTGGTACCTTTTATGTGGTCATGTTGTTGACTTCCCATCACATATGGTTTATGTACCTAAACAAAATTTCTCTTTAAATCTTCTGCATGATCTATAGTATTTCCACAATAATTTTCATCGTATATCCCTAAAATCAAAAAGGCCCAAATTCATAAATCCCCCAGAATCCTAAATCCCCAAAATCTAAAAATACACTTCAATCCCCTTAAATCCCTTTAATGGATTAATGCTACATACCTGAATAGGCAGGCCGACGTTGGGACGACGAAGGAGAGATTGACTTCATTCAGATGAAAGTGATGAAAGAGTCGCCGCCGCTCGAACCAGGAAGAATTTGGGGCTTCTCCGGCGCCGCATCCTTGCTCGCCGCTCAAACCAGGAACAAGAGGGTCGAAGAAGATGAAGAAGAGGAGACACGAAGAGGACGATGGGTATTTCACGAGAGAAGTCTATTTTATTTTATTTTAAAAAAAAATTAACGGAAAGTGGTAAGTATATAACGGTTGGATATATTGCGAAATAAAAATAAACCTTAAGGTTATCGTGTGAAATATGTTAAAGTTTGGGATACCACGCGAATTAAGCAATATCTCAGGGTTATCAGGCGAAAAAAACGTTAATATTATAAAATAATTTTTATGTCCAACGTATATATATCCGTAAGATGTACATAATAGTGATATCATCTCTAAACTAAACATACCTCTTCCTTTGTTACGTAGTGTTGTTCACAACTTATATTTAATTTACGTAATGTTAACCTATTTTTTTAATCAAAATTAATTTATTATATGTATTGTATATAGATGTCAAATCGAATTCGTTACCAATTTTTTTTTAATATATCCTCAATATATAGATTAATGTTATATATATAAGGGAAAAGGTATGTTATAAATTTATTAATGTGTACTTACCTTAATTTTTATTAATGTGTATATTTATAAATGATTTATCCGTGCCTTGCATGGTTTTTTTTTATAATAAATTCTAATTTACTTTTAAATATGAGTTAATTATTTGTTTCAATTTATTAATATTAGAAAAATACATATAAATCATACAAACTATTGTATATCAACAAAAAATAATATAAACTTTATATATTGTATATTAGTTGTCAAATTATATATATCTATCTATATATCTATATATACTGAAAAATAAAATTATTCAAATTTTCAAGTAACAATGACAATTCCAGTAAAACTAATGACGTTCACTCTAGAAATTTGATCAGACTTATGATATTGTAAAAAAAAAATAGATTGCATAGATTTATAACACAACTTATTTTTGTTGGTCATATCATCAGTCTAAGGTTCAGTCTACCACTTTTATAGAATTTGTAACAAAAAAGTTGATCAATTAAGGTATATAGACAATCGTTTAACTATCATATTTTAATTTTTCAGATGAGAATGCAAAAGATGGTACAGAAGACCAACTTTCTACTTCTCATTCTCGTAACAAGAAATTTATGAAGTATAAGAAAGACTAAATTAATTGCATTTTGGAATACAAGTTATTAGCTATTGAATCATGTAGTTCTAGGATTTTATATTCTATCAAATTATTGTCATACATTTTATTATTAGTAGTTTCTATTTGGTTATACTTATTATATATCCCATCCGTTAAGTTTTAATTGACGTTCTAACAAATTTCAGACAAAATAAGAAATTAATTATTTTTCCAGATTACCCTTATAATTAGTAACTAATTACTTTTTTATTACTGCTAATGAAATCTCACAAAAAATAAAATAAAATTTAGAAAATCAAAAGAAAATCTCATCTCGTTACGTTTCTCCTAGAAAATGGAAAAGTAATGAATAAAAAATTGAAAACCCAAAAAATAAAAAAATAAAAATTACTAAGCATGAGGATAAATTTGGAAAAAATAGGTGAAAAAGTCTAAAATGACAACTAAAACTTAACAAGGACTTAAGCCTAGAACGTCAATTAAAACTTAACGGAGGGAGTATGATATAATTGGTATTAATCGTTTTAGTTTTGTTTTGAAGTTAATTGATTGTTATTAATTTTAAAATTATTACAAATTATTATTTATAAATAATAAATTTATTTTTAAGATCTCGTGCAAGGCACAGACCAAATGACTAGTATAAACCCTAAATTCTAAAATATAATCATATACCATAAATCATAAATCCTATATCCTAAATTCTAAAATTCTAAAACTCTAAATTCTAACACCTAAATCTTAAATTATAAACCTTATATTTTAATTATTAATTTTAATTTAAAATTTAGTAAAATCTAAAAATCTTAAACTATAAACCTTATATTTTAATTATGAATTTAGATTTAAAAGTTAAGATATAAAATAAGTGCGTAAAATCTAAAAAGGAGCACAATTAAAGATGGAAATTTTGAGGCGTAATGATTTTGTATTGAATGGTGATATTTAAGGAGAAAAAACCCGTAAACCCCATAAAACTCTTTCCCGCATTTTCGATTTCCTTTTCTCAAAACCCTAGGGCAAATCTGAACAAGAAAAAAGAAGCAATCAACAATGGCGGATCCTTCGTTCAAGAAGGGCGACAAAGTGGAGGTAAGTATCGACGATGAAGGATTCCGCGGCGCCTGGTTCTCCGGCACGGTGATTAAGCCGCCGACGAAGAGGGGGAGGAAGGTCGTCATCGAATACGACACGTTGGTCTCCGAAAAAGACGAAACGACGCCGTTGAGGGATTCCGTCGACGTTGTAAAGGTGAGGCCGGTGCCTCCCCGCGAGGCTGATCGGGAATTCAAAGTGAGCGAGGAGGTAGATGCTTACTTCAACGATGGATGGTGGGAAGGCATTATTATATCTGTGGTCGGACAAGATTCTAGATACTCAGTTTATTTTCGGTGTTCGGGGGAGCAGATTGAATTTCCGAAATCGGATTTAAGGCTTCACCGCGAGTGGATTCATGGAGATTGGGTTCCTCCCTTCCCTGAACCATATTCAATTTCCTTGGTAAATCTTTCAACTTTCAAAGCACATTACCATGAATGTATTGTGCATGTTTAGATATGAGGATCTTTTCAACAGATAAAAAGAAAAATTGGCTGAAAGAGGAAAAATTGAATTTCCCTCTTTCATTTGTAATGTACAAAATTGTGAAAATAGGGTGCTTTTCTACAAATGTACCCGTAAAGATCTTATCTGCAGAAATCTCACAGTGCATTAACCATATCTGGAGAATAAAGCCACACAAATCTACTTTCTCGTGTTCATCTTCCTTAATCTGCATGTCCATATAGTGGGAAGTCCTTAGGTTTTCTATAGCTATTTTACGAGCGGACTAAATTGATTCTTTTAGTTGTTTGTTTATGTAAATGTCTTCTCCCTGGAAATTTGATTGTAGGAACAATCAACTTCAGTACTGAACCACAAGAACAAGTTACAAGAGGATTTGTTCAGTAAAGGAAGTGTGGTTGAAGTAAGCAGTGACGAAGATGGCTATAAAGGTGCTTGGTTTGCTGCATCTGTGGTGTCAGTGCTTGGGGAGGGAAAGTACCTTATTGAGTACCAGGAGCTAAGGACGGATGACGATACAGAATTCGTGAAAGAGGAAGTTGATGCTTTACACATTAGGCCAATTCCTCCCAAAATGGAGGTGATAGATCGATTCAGCCTTTATGAAGAAGTTGATGCTCTCTACAACGATGGATGGTGGGTAGGGGTTATTTCCAAAGTGCTTGTTAATTCTATGTATCTGGTGTACTTCAAGGAGTCTAATGAAGAAATGAAATTCGGCCATGATCAACTGAGGCCACATCAAGATTGGATGGATGGTAAATGGGTCACTACTTCTAAGGTATTGAAATTCTCTATGCTTCCATTTTTTCCTCATTTTTGGATAAACATGGTCGATTTAACATATGCAGATTAATCTTACTTGTATTGAAGTGAACCAACCACATTGTCCTTATTGAACATGTTGTGGATATTTGCAGGTCTTCAAAACTTCAGACTGAAGATTCACATCGCACATGTAATGTGTAGATTGTATGCAAATTGATCCTATATTCATGAACCATCATTTACTAATGAATTCCATTTTCTGGAATCTACTTCGATACGTGTCTGGCTATATGGAAGTGGCCCCGAATTTCAGTTGCTCTTCATGTTACTTGTCTTTTTCCCCCTTTGTTATTGTGTTAAATTTTCCAATTTGACAAGGACTCCTTACCATCTTCCCCTGTAACATCTCTGTATTTATGACACAGGAAAGTACCGGGTTGAAGGATCCATGAGGAATTAATTTCTAACACCCAGTTTAAGAGAGAAGGCTCCACTGACATCTAACGGCCGACGCTGTATTCAATCTGCTGCTTTTAAGTTCTAACACCCAGATTTTGAGGTAGACCGCTCTAACAAACTCTAGTAGCTAAACCAGTATGCAACCTTACTAGTAAGTCTCTCTTTATGCTAAATACAGTTTGATATTTGTAGTACCCATCAGATCTGCAATGAAGGAGAAGAAAATCTAGTTTTGAGGACGATACGAGTTTGTTAAATCTGCGTTTTCTTCTAATATTGTTGAATCCCAAAGAACTCAGTAGTTTTAAATTCAAGCAAATTATTGGTGAAATTACTTGAGAAATGAGAGCCCAACATTCTCATCATAGTACATAGATATGAAAATCAGAAGATACGAAACATCCTCGGTCTCCTCTCTAGTGTCTTACTCCTATTGACTTGGAAGGAGTTCTTGTATGCTCTAAACTTCCTTTACTTCAGCAACAGCAGCAGCAGACTCGGTAACGCTGTCAACCTTCTTCGCCTCCTTGGCATCCATGGCGTCTTTTGCATCTTGAGCTATGAAAGCGTCAGCTGGGAAGGTCTTAGAGATACCTGTAGTGGACTTGAATGTGACCTTGTCAGCATTCATGTAAGGCACACTGATCTCATTGATTGTGATCCAAATCATGAGCTCCCTTGACTTGACCCCGGTGAGCTTCTTGATCTTGGTGGGCTCCACGTAGGCTGTGACCTCGGTCGCATAGGACGCGAGCCTGCCAATCTTCTCGAACTTGTGCTCCGTCTTCTTCTTCTGCTTGAGCCACACGAAGTCGGTCTCCTCCACGTGGCCACATTCGTCAGCGTCGTCCACGGGGAGGATGCCATTGGGCAACCCAACTTCTCGGAGAAGCCTCTGAATCTGCTCCTTGATGATCTGCTTGTCGTGGTAAATGACAGCTTTAGCCCTGATTTCGTCTGTGACCAGAGACATGTTTTCTCTTTTATGTTTTGAAGGGTGTTACAAAGATTGAGCTTATACATTCCACTAGTGGTGTCAATATATAGGTAGGACCGTAGGAAGATGTTGATTTGTCCCTCTACTTATGAGAAAATTACCTAATTAGCCTTGCCTTCTTTGTTTCTCTTGGAAGCTAAGAGATCTAGTCACTGCCCTTGAGGTGTAATAATATGGCCTTAAAAGGAGAGGGTCCCATCACTTAACCAACTTTATTCTTTAAATTTATTTTATTTTCGCTACATTAGAGCTTGAACTTGGGACCTCAATAAAAGATCTCAACACTTATTACCCGAATGAGAGACTCAGTATTAGGGTGCGGTGTTAGGTTAGGAGCAATTATTGTGAATTTGATAATTATCCTTATAGAGAATGGACTCAGAAGGAGTTTTATGGCTGTTTTAGTTTTCAGTGATTCTTTGAACTTGCTCAATTAAAGGTGTTTCCGTGCATAATTAGTTGATGAAGTTGCGGTTTAAACACCAGAAAATATGATGGAAAATCACATATTAATCGTGTATGAGAGAATACGCAAGTTATAAGGCCACATGAGAGGAACATGTATGTACGTGTTGCTGGTATAGTGAAATCAAATTTGTTGGTCATTGATCATTGTATTATGAATACAACTGCAGGGCAAAGACAGTTCTAAATGGATTAGAAAAACCTTATGTTGTAAACCCATAACTCAAACCTAAAACAGTTTGAAAGTAATTGCAACAACTGAAAACAGTTGGATGGTTGTGAAGGACAGATGTTGAAGAAGTAGTAAATGAAAACAGTTGGGGGTTTTAATTTTGAAACAAGTAGAGTTAGTTGGCAGCAACACATTTACTGGGCATTGTTATCTTCTGCCATCTCTCTTCGAAATATAGGAAACCGTGCCCCCTGAGTATTTATGCAGTGCAGCTAGAGGTGTTCCCGTTCGGTTGAAGAACCGTTCAACGGTTTCTGAACCGGCCAAAATTGCCCGAAACCGGCCTCATTCGGTTTCGATTTATAATTTCATAAAACTAAGCCCTTTATTTTTATATAATTAATTTATGAATATATTATGACTCAATATTAAGTTAAGTCTTTTATTTTTTCATTTTTTTCTTAACTATTTTTCAATTATAAAAAATGCATTTTATTATATTTTTTAGTTTAAGAAATTATTATACAATAAAAATACAAAGATGTTAATTTTTGTGTTTTTTATATGGTCGAAACTGGAATCACACCAAAATTGCGGATTCCGGAACGATGAACATTCTAATATTGCAGCAACTCTCTATTGTATTTCATGGTATTTGATCATTAATATTATTTTTAATGTAATATTTTTATGGGTACTAGTCTACTAGAACATTCTTTATTTATATCAAGTTAAATAATTATACCTCACATTATAATTTATAATATATTTAATTTATTAATTCATAAGTAAAATTCATAATAACTTCTATAAATATTATTAAATAATTTATTTAATTAAAATAAATAATCTCATAACATAACTCTTCATTTCTAAAATTATATTACATAAATTAAGTGTAAATGTAATACATTAAAACCATCACAATTAAGTCTCAACACTTCATTTTTCTTATAAAAAAGCATACACACATATATTATCACATCATAATCAATCACATGGACGTACATGATTAAAAACGAATATTTTTTATATAAATTAATTAAATCTACTATTGGCCTGATTAGATAGAGACAATTATTTTACGGACAAACTAAATACACGCGAGAATGAAGCTAAATGGACGCGAAACTACACGTTTAAGCTAAGCGTTCGATTTTACACGCTTAGCTTAAGTGTGTAGGGGTATTATTGGTATTTTAAAAAAATTGTCCACAGTTCTTACACGCTTAAGCGTGTAGTTTTTTTTTTTTTTTTGCAAGTTCAAAAGCACACCCTTATCTTAGGTGTACAGTACAAAAAAAAATTCCCAAAAATGCATTTTTTTCCATAATAATGTAGAGAATTTCAATACGAGTCCGTACATATAAAATTCGTCCAAAACGGACATCGTTTGCCCCTCCAAAAGCCCAAAAAACGAACCCTTCAACCCGCACGCGTATCTTCTTCGAACAGCCCATCCGTAAGCTTTTATAAGCTTCAATGGAGGATTTGGCAAATTTCTTGTATCCGATTGAAGCCATTAACTATTGGGCATTTAAGAGGACCTTATCATACGCGTAATTCCACATTTAATCGGATTGAATGTCGATTAAAATCGTAGAATTTTATCCCCAAAATCATCGTGTCGTTCAAGGGGCCGATTTGAACAAATTCAAAATTGGACCAAATCATCTTCAATTGGAGGGCATGAACCATAGGGCCTTGTTGAGGGTGTCCTAAGATTCAAAATGCCTATAAAATCTCCTTCAATCGTTGCCCCAATGCATCCAATTTCGAAGTCAAAACTCATGAATCCTAAATCCTATTACTGGTTGTTCTTGACCGAAATTCGAGCACATGAAAGCTTTATTCTTGCAATTGTTGGTACTACTAGCCTTGAAAATTGGTCCTCTTTCAAAGCCCTCTCTTTACATCGCCGGAAAAAGACCACTTCCATTCAATTTGGAGTTTTTCCGACGAGGTGTCAAGAAGGTATTCCGGCGGGATTGAATCTGTGCCCATTTTGCGATTTTGGGGGTATTTTTCATTTGTTTTATCTTAATCTTGGTTAAGTTAATTAATCTAGATTAGTGAAAATATTTTAGGATCAATTTGGTGTCCGGCATATAATATGTAAGTAATAAGTTTATAATATTTAACCATAATGTGTAACTATAGTATGTAAGCAATAAGTTCATAACATTTAACTATAATACATAGTATATAAGTAATAAATTCATAAATATTTAACCATAATGTTTAACTATAGTATATAAGTAATAAGTACGTAATACTAATATATAATGTATAACTATACTTTATAACTAATATATTTTGTAATACTTACTATAATACATAACTATAGTATATAAGTAATAAGTTCATAATACTTAACCACAATGTATAACTATACTATATAAGTAATAAGTTCGTAATACTTAATTATAATGAAATACTATAGTAAATAAGTGTAACTATATGAAATTTCATGAAGTACTATAGTAAATAAGTCTAAGTATACTAGATTTAATGAAATATTATAGTAAATAAGTATAACTATATAAAATTTCATGAAGTACTATAGTAAATAAGTCTAAGTATACTAGATTTAATGAAATACTATAGTATATAAGTCTAAGTATACTAGATTTAATGAAATACTATAGTATATAAGTCTAAGTATACTAGATTTAATGAAATACTATACTATATAAGTGTTACTATATGAAATGTAATGAAACATACTATAGTACATAAGTGTAACTATATAAAATACTATAATTTCATTAAATCTAGTATACTTAGACTTATATACTATAGTATTTCATTTAATTTCATATAGTTACACACATATACTATAGTATTTTATTATATTTCATATAGTTACGCTTATGTACTATAGTATTTCATTACATTTCATATAATTACACTTTCATAGTATAGTATTTCATTAAATATAGTACACTTAAACTTATATATTATAGTATTTTATTAAATTTCATATAGTTACACTTATATAGTATATAGTATTTCATTAAATCTAGTATACTTAAACTTATATATTATAGTATTTCATTAAATCTAGTATACTTAGACTTATATACTATAGTATTTTATTATATTTCATATAGTTACACTTATATACTATAGTATTTCATGAAATTTCATATAGTTACACTTATATACTATAGTATTTCATTATATATCATATAGTTACACTTATGTACTATTGTAATTCATTATATTTCATATAGTTACACTTATATACTATAGTATTTCATTAAATCTAGTATACTTAGACTTATATACTATAGTATTTTATTATATTTCATATAGTTACACTTATATACTATAGTATTTCATGAAATTTCATATAGTTACACTTATATACTATAGTATTTCATTATATATCATATAGTTACACTTATGTACTATTGTAATTCATTATATTTCATATAGTTATACTTATGTACTATAGTATTTCATTAAATCTAGTATACTTAGACTTATATACTATAGTATTTCATTATATTTTATATAGTTACACGTATATACTATAGTATTTCATTATATTTCATATAGTTACACGTATATACTATAGTATTTCATTATATTTCATATAGTTACACGTATATACTATAGTATTTCATTATATTTCATATAGTTATACTTATATACTATAGTATTTCATTAAATCTAGTATATACTTAGACTTATATACTATAGTATTTTATTATATTTCATATAGTTATACTTATATACTATAGTATTTTATTATATTTCATATAGTTACACTTATATACTATTGTATTTCATTATATATTATATAGTTACACTTATGTACTATTGTAATTCATTATATTTCATATAGTTACACTTAAACTTATATATTATAGTATTTTATTATATTTCATATAGTTACACTTATATAGTATAGTATTTCATTAAATCTAGTATGCTTAAACTTATATATTATAGTATTTTATTATATTTCATATAGTTACACTTATATACTATAGTATTTCATTAAATCCAGTATACTTAGACTTATATACTATAATATTTCATTAAATCTAGTATACTTAGACTTATATACTATAGTATTTCATTAAATCCAGTATACTTAGACTTATATACTATAGTATTTCATTAAATCTAGTATACTTAGACTTATATACTATAGTATTTCATTAAACTAGTATACTTAGACTTATATACTATAGTATTTCATTAAATTTCATATAGTTACACTTATGTACTATACTATTTCATTAAATCTAATATACTTAGACTTATTTACTATAGTACTTCATGAAATTTCATATAGTTACACTTATTTACTATAGTATTTCATTATAATTAAGTATTACGAACTTATTACTTATATACTATAGTTACACATTATGGTTAAGTATTATGAACTTATTACTTATATAATATAGTTAAGTATTACAAAATATATTAGTTATAAAGTATAGTTATGCATTATAATTAAGTATTACATACTTATTACTTATATACTATAGTTAAACATTATGGTTAAATATTATAAACTTATTACTTACATATTATATGTCGGGCACCAAATTGATCCTAAAATATTTTTCACTAATCTAGATTAATTAATTAAACCAAGATTAAGACAAAACAAATGAAAAATACCCCAAAAACCGCAAAATGGGCACAAATTCAATCCCGCTGGAATACCTTCTTGACACCTCGTCGGAAAAACTCCAAATTGAATGAAAGTGGTCTTTTTCCGGCGATGTAAAGAGAGGGCTTTGAAAAAGGACCAATTTTCAAGGCTAGTAGTACCAACAATTGCAAGAATAAAGCTTCCATGTGCTCGAATTTCGATCAAGACACAACCGGTAACGGGATTTAGAATTCATGAGTTTTGACTTCGAAATTGGATGCATTGGGGCAACGATTGAAGGAGATTTTATAGGCATTTTGAATCTTAGGACACCCTCAACAAGACCCTATGGTTCATGCCCTCCAATTGAAGATGATTTGGTCCAATTTTGAATTTGTTCAAAGCGGCCCCTTGGACGACACGGTGACTTTGGGGATAAAATTATACGATTTTAATCGACATTCAATCCGATTAAATATGGAATTACGTGTATGATAAGGTCATCTTAAATGCCCAATAGTTAATGGCTTCAATCGGATCCAAGAAATTTGTCAAATCCTCCATTGAAGCTTATAAAAGCTTACAGATGGGCTGTTCGAAGAAGATACGCGCGCGGGTTGAAGGGGTCGTTTTTTGGGCTTTTGGAGGGGCAAACGATGTCCGTTTTGGACGAATTTTATATGTACGGACTCGTATTGAAATTCTCTACATGATTATGGAAAAAAATGCATTTTTGGGAGATTTTTTTTTTGTACTGTACACCTAAGATAAGCGTGTGCTTTTAAACTTGCAAAAAAAAACAAAAAAACTACACGCTTAAGCTAAGCGTGTGCCCACACGCTTAGCTTAAGCGTGTAAGAACTGTAGGCTGTTTTTTTAAAATACCAATAATACCCTTACATGCTTAAGCTAAGCATGTAAAACCGGACGCTTAGCTTAAGCATGTAGTTTCGCGTCCATTTAATTCCATTCTCGCGTGTATTTAGCCATTGCCTTATTTTATAAATGTTAACAAATTTATTGTCCCCAAAAAACTTAAGGGAATGAAGTTACATCTAACAACTTTTTTATCAAAGCCATGTGTCACTCTTTCAGCAATCCGCACAAAAAGCTCTAAATGATGCGATATATCCCCGAGCAAAAATCAGAGCCTACTAACCTGGTATTTAGCTGCTGGGCAAAATTCAAAAAAAAAAAATCCCTTTCTTGGAGGGGCAAAAAAATCACAAACACCCAATTGGTATCCTGATGTACTCACCATTTGCACATTGGCAATATAATTTGGGGAGATTTTTAAAAAATATATAATTTAGGAAGTATAATAGGAGTCAAATAACTTCATTGATGTAAGGACAGTTTGCAACAAGACTTATAAGAGTAATATATAACGGATCGTATGTTTTCATTTTGCACCAAAAAAATATGTTACGTTGCACACACAAAATGTGCATGTTCAAAAAGGAAAAAAGGTACTTGATAGAGAAATTAGATAATGTAAATTTGTGTATGAAATATGCCTGATGGTTTGTGTCATTGTGAAGACAGAAGAACTACACACCTTTTTGGAGGAAAAAGTTGAAGATCCAGAAACCAAATAAGAAAGCAACTACTAGAGAGACAACACAAGCCTATCATCTTGCACATAACTATGGGCAACTAAAGCCTTCCCTTTGATTTTCAGTGATAATATTGGAAGGATATACACTTGATAGAGCATTTAGCTTGTAGTAGCAACCAGTACCTGCACTGAAAAGGAGTTCAGCAGCAACTAGTTTTTTCTACAAAAGCAACATCGTCCTACTAGCCTAAACTCTTCACAATAGCCTACTCAGTGATTTGATAAGCAGCTTGAGATTACGCCTTGTTGCCTCATCGCCGGTGAAGCCCAATATATCAGAGCTGATACTCTGAGAAAACGGAAAGACATGTTAGAAAATCTAACAAACATGTTTCAGCAAAGAAGGCAGCAAATTCGCAAGGTTGCACACCTCAACGTTCTTCAAGGTTAAGATCAGAGTATAAATCGACTTCTGGATCAATTCAGTGTTCTCTGGTGTCAAAATGGATGAATGCACCCTCCTGCAACCAAGGGAGGTATTTTGCGTACACTTCAGAGATAGACGGGTATAGCATAAATGACAAATTTCTGGGTGCAACTTCAGTCCAAAAGTCTGGACACCCAACAGAACATCCTCCTCCGACAATGTGTATGGCTTAATTTCTGAAACTCTAGAATCTAGCAAGGATACTAACCTCAGGTCCTCAGTTGCCTGTGTAAGGCTTTTTGTCAAAGTCTCAGCTTCTCTAACCAAACCACTTTCGCGAACCTCGGCCAAAAGAGGTTGAACATCTTCAGACATGGCCATAATCTGTAAGTCACTACATCAAAAATAGAGTAAGAACATGAGAGTACATACCTTGATTCATAGTGTTCCAATAAAAAAAAACTAGATGCCTTTAATACAATCCATTATAGCAAGCTTAATGTCCCCACTTCGCATCATTAATGAGTAAAATACTGAAAAACTGGGAGCCAGCGGAGCTACCTTCACACGCGTGTTTAGCAGGAAAATAAAAGCTATACTAGGAAGGAAAAACGATATGCACTCAAACAGCACTGCAATACGAAAGAACATATCAGAAGTTGTTCAATGACGAAAAAGACAAGAACAAGCTAGTGCACCTGCAATGCAAAATGAATGAAAAAAGAATGAGTAGGCACTAGGCACTTGTATACATGTATCATAGACTCATAATCTCATTAAGTCATCAACAACTGATTGACAAATTAGTACTTGTTTCATATATATCAGCACAAATATTAAAACCTCTTTTATAATTATCAGCACTCTAGCCCCCAAAATATAGAATTTATCTTTAAGATCTTAGGCAAAAACAAAATACTGAAACTCTACATAAATCAATAAACAAAGTAGGTAAATTAGAGCATCAAAACCTTAAATCACATACGGGGTAGCATCACACCTTTGTGAGTAGGGGCTTTGCCTCCTCAATCACTGCTGCAACTCGTTGGGCTAGTTGATAACTTTCAGAAACCCCAATCTCTTCCATCTCACGCCCAAGACGGGTAAATACTCCAACTAATGCATCTAGACTCACACCCTGGTACCCCTTAATCATTTGCCTATCACATACAATAAGACCTTCTTTCTCACATTCAGGATCAAGAGGCGAAACTGAGGGTGATGGAATTGGATTTTGAGGGGTGATATCAATTATAGTTTCCATCAAAAGACCAGATTGGTTCACTTCAACCAATGAATTTTGAGGAATAACGATTTTATCATCATCAACCTGCAACCGGAGACAGCATAGCATGCAAAAGAAAATTAGATTATTGCTAGCCATTTCTTGCGGACTATATATCTATGAATGGAGAAAAGCAAATTTCAATCCTAAAAGTACAAAAATGGAAGGCAAAATACCTCTACAACAGCTTCTATGTTTCTCAGAGATGGATTTACCCGAATCACATTACCAACATTTACCCCTCTGATTCTCACAGGTGTGCCAGTGGCAATACCACAAGCTTGAGAAAACTCAAAAACAGCCGAATATTTCCTAAATTTAGAACAGATCAGGTAACCTCTCAGCCAAGTTAGAGTAAGCACAAGAAGAACTGTACCCGACACAAGAAATAACCCAACCCCACCTTCCCAGATGCTCCTTTTACCAAAACCAAAATCACTCAACGGGCGCAACGTTTGTCGCCAAATACGGCGAGGAACATCAAGTATGGGGGCAAGTGGAGACTGTGCTTCAGAGGAAGAGTTTGGTTGGTTTTGCTCTGCATTAGCTGAAACAGCTTTGACCAAGACTGCTCTTTTCTGATGTCTGGGAAGAAGGAAGGGCAAAAAACGACTAGTACTTTGTCGAAAATCAATTACTGTGGCAGATAGCCCTGCTGTGCATGCTGAAGCCTGGACTGAAGAACTCCCAATCATCTTTGTCAGTGTTATCAAGGTACACAACTCCAAAAGAAATTGCTCACACTGATGACAATTTTGACAGTCTAAAGTTTTTTCAAAGCACTAATCCTCAACATTATCAGCATAGTCACAAGATTTATCCCTTCAGTTGCTCCTAAAGGAATGATGATACGAGGAGAACCTACGGATTATGAAAATAATCTGAAGGACAAAATTATTTCTGCGACAGCAAATGAAACAGAAAATATATTAAGAACACAACAATTCATCCGACATGATAAACCTCCAACTCAAAGATTCAGCATATCCTAATTGTGTACAAGAAACATATGGCCTGTCAAAAACCTAATAAATTCCTATCACGAGCAAACAAATCTCTTTACCAGCACAAGAAATGTACCACCGATCAAATCCTCACTGAATTTACCAGCACATTGCAAGAATTATCCCGTACCGATCCCCAAACAAGCCCTAATTTCAGTCGGCAAACTAAAGAATTTAAGCATAAAGAAAAGATGATTTACAATTGAGCTCGAAAATTGGGATTGATTGACGTGACAGAAACCAATATCGGAGATGGAGGGAAAGGGAAGAACTCACCGGGGGAAGTAGGTTTCGGAGGTGAGGGTTTGGTGGCGCAGACTGAGAAGCGGCCTTCTGGCATACTAGCGCAAGCTTTCGTTGTCTCGCTCCTTTGTTTCCCTTGTTTGGAAAATGTCACCGTTACCTTACAATTCTGGATATCTGATATGGCTTCATTTGTGAATATATATTTTTTAAACAATTTTAAATTTGGGAACACATAATTTCAATTTTTTTAAAATTATGGATAGTGCTTTGAGAAATGAATTCCGTTGGATAAAATACATTGGGTGTATAAATTTGATTAAGATAATAGGAGATAATGGATTGATAGTTCAACTTAAACTACAATGTACAACTGTACAAGTGACTGTAGACATAAACCAATTGGTGTCACTTTGAGGCTGAGCTATGTCATATTGAAAGTCTTTTTAATAATTTATTAAAACAGATATCAAGCTATCAATACCCTGCCCAAGATTACTAATAATTTGACGTTTTAAACTATTAACTTTGGAATTTAGAGTTTCGAATATTGGGTGAAAAATACAAAATGGTTGTCAATTTTACAGCAAACGTTTGGCATAGGTTCTTCATGCCCAAAATCTCCGAATCATTAGAGCTATTTAAGTGCTAAAACTGATCATCAATTTGGATTTTCAATTTTAACTATAAAAACAAATGCTTGATGACCTTTTATGTTACATAAGATTTTTTCTGTGTTCCATAATGTGCTGTACTTGTATCTCATATCATATGTACCACCACAACATACACAGAGAAGTTCATCGTTCGCACATTGTTACATTCCACTATAATAAATATAGACTTTAAAGTTGACCATGAAGATTGAAGAGTAGGGAATATTCTGTTGCAAAAAATAGTGAAGTTCATCATACCATACTTATAACTTATGTTGCTTAATTGGCAACACCATTCAACTAGCAGCTGGTAGCTGCAGGTTGCCTTGTCTATCTCTGGGCTTCACAACATACTCGATGGAGATTTCTGCAGGAGTTGAGTCTGCAATCGCCTCTTTGAAGGCCACATCGAACGCAACCGACTGGTACAAGCATACTTCGTCTTCTTTACAATAGTAGACCTGCAAAA
Source organism: Rheum nobile (assembly GCA_027886185.1). Lineage (NCBI taxonomy): Eukaryota > Viridiplantae > Streptophyta > Magnoliopsida > Caryophyllales > Polygonaceae > Rheum > Rheum nobile. Next base: position 815,307 of record WOAB01000500.1, on the reverse strand, counting down.
GGATCAGCTAATCATAAGAAACTTGCTTTTACATCACATGAATTTTGAATGTTTCAGGTTTGGGTATATTTGGAGTTCATGTATGATGACAAAAAAGCCTTGCCTTGCAGTTAATTCTTCCTGATGAAGCTGAAGCAGAATCTCTTTTGAAGTGAATGGCAGCAGATCCATCTGGGCTAAGATTCCCCTCTGCGGGCTCAGTAACAACTGCATCATCTGGCTGCGTCTCTACTATAAACTTACTCCGCGCCTCCTACATGTTTATGTTTATTAGTTATAATATCAGACTGCCTAGGAACAAGTTTATGGTTGTTGTGTAGTTAGAAGAGACCTTTGAGAAGTGGTATCCTGCAGGTACTGATATCTTGAGGAGTAAGTTTCCCTCGTAGGATGATCCGCCATCAACTGTCACGGTTTGTGTGTCACCTGACAATCGCCTTCTAAGGCGTTTCAATGGTTTGGCTTTTGATTCAGGGGGTTTGACTCCTTTCAATTCCAGTGTGCCTAGCTCTCCTTGATTCAAGTCCAAGTATCTGATTGCGTTATTGTTCGTATCGGCCACCAAAAGTCTTCCTGCACAATATATTAGTAAGTGTCACAAACAGATAACACCAAATTAAACCTAAAAGCAGAGGTTTTTTTGTTAGTTTTATAAGTTTTACAAGGCATCAAAAGCTTTAATACAGTTGTATAGCTTAAAAATAGAGGTGTCTTGTTTTATCTCCTGCATCATATATATAATAAAGACAAGAGGAAAAGTGAATTTATCAATGTTGGAAAAATGTGTAATTTTATAGAGAAAAGAGCATCACCATTGCCCACTTCAACAATTCCTGATGGCTCTGAAAGCTGTGCAACAGACAGAAATTTTAGCACAAAAAGGCAAGTCATGATATACTCATATACCAATAATTGATTTAACAATTTAAATGAAATAATGAGGAATAACCAAAACAAAGTCAGCATCAAGACTTAAATTCACCATTTTTTGCCTGAGCAGAACCAATTTTTGTTCAAAACCAGCTGGAAATTTGATATTTTCAAGGGTTATACAAGGGAGGTACTTATCAAGTATTTATGTAACCAAGCATTTTGGTATGGCTTCTCATCATCTAATTAGAGAAAATATGGTTGAACTTATTTTAGGTAACAGGGAGTTTGCAACCCCCCAATGCTAAATGATATTCCAGAAAATCAAGAAAAGAGATATGGGGTTGACCTGAGATTTAAGAGCAGCTCCATCCTTGAACCCAGCTTTGCCCATCCCAGCTAGCGATTCAACTCGTTTCTTTGACGGATCTAGAACCTTGATCTGAAAACCATTGCCAAAAATATCCCTTTTCATCTATTTGTAACAGATAAGGTCAACAAAATTGATAACACAGTATGAAAATATAGATACTAGCTACAAAATTATGTATAAAAAAACATAAATTCAAAAGGAAGAAAATGTATTATGGTGGTCAGTTAACCTTGTGATTGTATGAATCTGCTATATAAACTTGACCATTTTGTCCGCAGCAAACACCGAGCGGATGCTGAAGAAGTACTTCAGAACCTGTTCCATCATGGTCTCCATACTACAACCAAACACAGAAAAAATTAAGGAAAAACAACCTTGTTTAAATAAGAAACGTGATTTGCTTGTCACATGTTTGTTTGCAAACGTATTGAAGTTGCATAAATTATAAAAACCAGTTAGGCAATAACAAACCTTGAACAAATTATCAGCAAAAAAAGGATCACCCCCAGCTAGAAGCCTTGATCCTCCAGTGTTGAGATCAAGCGCTCGAATAGAGCTACTTTCACTATCAGCAATGTATATCTCCTTGAGATCTGCATATGCAAAGTTGGCCCTTATATTATCTCCATATTGCCAAAAAAAGAAGAAAAATATTGAGAAATTTATGTTGGGTTTTGACATGTTACCACGAGACAGCGACATTCCAGAAGGTTGGGCAAACGACGTAGTTGATGAACTATACCCAAGGGAGAAAAGATATCAGCAGCAACATTAAATTGTAGCATTATGACTAAAATATCAAGGAAACTAGTACAGAAAAGATGGTTACATTATGATTTCTAGGTTCAAATTAAAATAAGGTACAGTTTATGAATTAGTTAGACAACTTTCGTTGGATACCTTGATCCATTTGAGTTTCTTTCATAGCCGTCGCCACTAAAAGCTTTAGTTGTCTCATCCAAGATATTGTGTTCCCAAATTTGATGCTGCCCAGCCATTGCTATATAAACCTTCTCATTGACAGGATGAAAGCATACATCCCATGGAGAATTCAGGAGCTGAAACAATGTACTTACGGATTAAACAATAATCTTCCTTCAAAGTAGTAAATGAAAGCAAGAAGAAAAATTGAAGAATTTGAAGATCAATTGACATACCTGATTATTTCCCTTTCGACCCCCACTATAATCAGATCCTTTGGTTCCATTTCCAGCAAGCGTTTGTACTGACTCGCTTACAAAATCAATCTCCCTGTGAAGTGAAAAGAAAAAAAGAAACAACAATAAAATACTTCCTCTATTATATTTATTCCAAGGATTCACATATAATGTATAATAGAGTTATCACAGTCATGGTCTGACAAATGGATATTATGGCATTATGATGCAATCTCTACTATAAAATGAAAATCGGATACTAAATAACATTTTTATTTTAGTTTATATGTAGCCATATAGCATTGTTATGTACCTTCCTAATCCAAGCAACTGTAAGAAAAAGCGATGTTTCATTCATGTATGAAAACAGACATGAAAAATTAGTTATGATATAAATAGGAAAAAGGAATACAAAAGATTTTGCACCAAGCTAATCATCACATACCTCAATGCATGGTTTTCAGTGTCTGCAACATAAAGAACATTTTTCTTTGCATTATAAGCAAGGCCCTACAAATTCATGAAAAATAAACCAAAACAAAATGAAAAGATGTCACATCACATATCATACATAATATGATAACTTTGTTTGTTAAAAAGATTGTGTGTTTTAAGGAATTTAAGTACAAAGATGTAAAGTAAACAATTCCTAATGAGTATTGTGAACCTTTAAAATCCTGAACTAAGGGTTAGTTAGAGAGCATCCAAGCAAGTGCACCTGTGTATGTACTAAAAGTCTAAGATAGATGTGCTCAAAAGCGTGCCAATGAGCTTCTCATAATAATGAAGAGGAAGAAAGAAGAATCTTACTTGGGGTCTATTGAAGGTGGCATCATCAAAATTGCCATCACGCAGACCATCCTCTCCTGTGCTGCCCACTTGCAGCAGAAAATTACCATCTAGATCAGTCACAACCTGCATTAGGATAGAAGTACAAATTTATTTAAGATGAAAAGCAAGGTTTGAAAACTTAATCTAGATTCTAGAATCATTTATACCGAGTTAAGATTGCCAGTTCTAAATATGCTAGACACTGAACCTACTCATGATACATAGAAGTCGCAAAGTGATGAATTGAGAAAGATATCATAGAAGTAACAAAATGAGTACATATCAAAAATTTGCAAATCTTTTCTGTTTATTTCTCTAATGCTATAGTCGAAGTCAAATGTGAAGTGACACAAAAATATTGAAGTGTGGTGGAGGAAGGAATGTGAAAGTGGAGAACTCACAATGCGGTTATGACTACTGTCAGAAATGAACAGCCTATTATTCACCACATCAACTGCCAACTTTCCTGGAAATTTAAGAGGAGATGTCAGCAGCCGTGGATCATTATCTTTCTCCAGACTTATCGGCAATGGTGAATCGTCAAGCATATTTTTTCTACCATAAAATGATAGAGCTGCCTCTACCAGATCATCAAGATCCTGAAACAAGGATATAAACAATATCAATATCCTTTTTAATCGACAACCGAGATGTATCCAAATTGAAGTTTGTATACCATGTCTGTTCATCCAAAGAAATTGAGAATCCCAAAAAAATTACATCAATATCAGGCAAGAAATGCATCATACTGTCACAGATTATTCTTAACTTTGATCACTAAGGAAATAAATTGTGTTTTGACATGTTTAGAATTGGAAAAAAGAAGAGCATAACGTAGGACCTTTCTGTGACCTTCACCGGATAGTTGTGCAAGAAGCCTACCATTGGGTCCAACGACAGCACATGTTGGCCAAGAATTAACACCCAATTCCCGCCACAAGTTCATGTCTCCATCATTTACAACCTGTATCAACGTGATTGTCCAAAATTAGGTGAGATAGTAGAACAAGTAATCCTTATTTAGCAAGTTTTTTAGCCTTTTGTTTCATCGCAGTGGAAAAACATCCTTGCTTATTATAGATATAATCCCTTTGGTTTTGACTTACTGGATGAGTAACACCATATCGCAAAACTGCATTACGAATTGCCTCCAAATCCTTTTCATTGTCGAATTTGGCCGAGTGGACACCAATGACAACAAACTGCTCAAACAAACTACCAAGCAGTTACTGCATGAAAACTAAAACCAATAGTTCCCTGACATACAGTAGATATTTCTCTCTAGATCAAAAAGAATATGGCAAGAAAAGATAAAAAACTTCAGATTAGATTAAAGATTAGGACCATACTGGTTTATCTTTGTATTTCTTCTCAAGAAACTCCAAGTCAGGCAGCACATGCATGCAATTTATACAACAATATGTCCAGAAATCTAATACAACAACTTTCCCTTTCAAATCCTGCACATAAAAGAAAAGAGTTTAGCTAAATACAAGTCCAACAAGATTGAAATTGGACTTTAAAACAAGCTGAAGCTACATAGAAAGCTAAGCAAATTAGCTAATTTAAGATCAGAAAAAAAAACAAGACAAGGGCACAAAATAGAAAACGCCAAGTAGACTTCTTAGTTCTTGCAGTATGCAAAATTTGTAAGAGATGATGCAGGAATACTAGACTGAAGGGAGGAAAGCAATTCACCCTGCGGAACTGAAGGGGAGCTGTGTTTAGCCAATCTAGCCTAGAAGGAAATTCAGGAACAATAATCCCACTTCCCCTGAAAAGTTTAGCATTTTTTTTGAGAAAGCACGACTAAAAATTTTCAAATATAGTCTGATCTTTAAAGAACTCTTGCAGCGGCAAAATTCATTAACCTCAAACATATTACTTACTTGGTTTCAAGATCAGATATGTAGCTAATAAATTGTTTCACCCTGGTATTCCGAGTTTCACCTACAAATTGCACACTAATCAGTCCAAGTACACACATAAGTAGATACAAATTGCACACTTGTCAGTACCCTAAAAGCCACACACATTCAGCTTTCAATTATAAAAGACATTTCTTATACATGGTGATCCTAAGATATTGTTGATATTTATTATACAGGTTGCCTTTTGATTTAGTACTCTTCCTCTGAAGATAAATCAGAAACAGGTTAAGCACGACGCTTCAAAAATGGCGGCAAATGGCACCTTACAAACCTTCATCCAATTTACAACAGGTGTTGCAATTGTCGGTACCACCACCATTTCTGCTCTCTCACCCACTTCTCAGTCTCTTCTCTCCCTCATTTACAGTTTCAAAAGAAACTCTAATCTTCAATTTGCGCACTTCCCTTTTCTCGTTTCTCTCTCCTTCAAGAAGTATTCATCTCCATCTGACAATCTCCGGTTTCAGTTCCAGGAGGAAATTTCAGTTATCACTTTGTGTTCGGAAAATCAAATTGTGTAATATAGTCGATGTAATGCATAGAAGTAATAGGTTCCCCTGTCCCGCCATTATTAAAGCAGCTCAACCTTCCGTTTCTCGTTTTTCTTTTTCTAGTTTTCTTTAAAGGAAAAAAACTAGGAATTTCAATTTTTCAGAGTTGAGCAAAATTTAAGGGTTATCCGGTGAATTTGTTTAAGTGAGGACACAAACAAAAATCCAGAGAAAAATATCCAATTTCATCAAACAAGTAACATAACTTAATTACATAACAAATGGAAGAACAATAGAACACCATTACCTGCTTTAGACTCGAAACCTGGACTAATCACTCCAAAAAGAACATTCCATATGGCTTTTGGAGACGCATATTGCATTGCCTACAAGAGGATAGCAACTTCCATGGGCAAATTCAAATTAGAGTTTATGCAAATAAATTACATGTACTAAACTCCTCTGCCTATCAGAGGATATAAGAATAGAATTAAGTGAGCCAGAAATACCTTCCAATTAGAAATTGTGAATGCCAAGCAGGCTAACGAAATTCCAAGACTTCCATATTTGACAACATTACGCCTTGAAGCTTGCAGCCTGTCCATAAATTAGTTCTGCAACCTTAGCCGCATTCAAAAGTATCAAATTATGCAATTAAGATAGAGTTCAACATCAGGGAAGCTGAACATCAGTTGTAACGAATATAGTTCTAACAAAACATAACATATGCCGAACTTGTCATACCCTCCTGTAGCAGTATTTTTCTGGGACACCGACATCGAGGATGATTGTTCAGAAGTGTTAATACTCTTAGTGTCCTGCATCCTCTCATCTGCAATGTGGTGTCCTTGTCAGAAAGGACTTCGTTACAAAACACAACTTAATTCAATCCATAACTTAGCCATCTGCTAATGGCAGACTTGTATTGATCATTTTAAATGGGATAGTTGAATAAGAATACAAGTATATCAATCACAATAACAGATATAAATGGGATAGTTGAATAAAAACACAAATAGCATAGGCAAACTCTGTTTTAGTTATACACCCAATGATTACACCAAAATTTGCTGCAGATATGAATCCAATTATAACTCAAGATTACATGTTTCTATTTCTCCAGAAGACATTGACAAAACTTATAGAACTACATACTATTAAAGCCAGATCCACCAATGATTATATCATCCAGTGATATATTCCCTATGTCTTTCCTAATTAGTGTTGGACCACCTGCCGCCAAAGCCTCTTCTGATAATGTAGTTGTCACAACTATACATCTGCAATAACGTATTATAGTTCATTAGCCCCCAAAAGAAGACAGAAACAAACATAAAAGTGAGAAAGAAAGACCTCTGATATTGCAGAATACAGCATAAAGGAGGGAGATTTTAAGAATAAGCATTCGATATATTAACCTCATTTTGGCAGCTTTTGCTGCTTGTAAACCGGCAAGAGCATCTTCAATTACGATACACTGACAAAACATGGAATAAAAATAAGGTAAATTGGTGAAGACTTGTTTCAAAAACCAATGTATTGAAGTATATGAAGTATACCTCACTTGGAGGAACATCTAATACTTTTGATGCAGCTAAAAATATGTCAGGAGCAGGTTTCAAGTTCTCAAATGCATCTGCTGAAACAATCGCATCGAAACTGGTAGAAAAGAACCAAAGACACAATAAAATTCGTGACTAGTAACATATGCAAGTTCTATAGAAACAACCAGCGCTTTTATGCTTATATATCATTTCCTATTTAAGTCATTGGAGTTGGAACAGATTTCACTACGAATACAGAAAACAAGAATTTTTCAATTTATAGATCTTACATTGAAAGTGGCAAACCAGCAGCAGCAAGATTGGCATCCACCTTGATACGATCAGCACTAGACGCTACAGCAACTTTAAGACCTTTTGCTTTACACTTCACAATAAAAGCATTTTTTAATGATCTATTTACAGGAAAGCCAATGAGAATCATTGTATTCAATATATCAACAATTTTACCTGTGTAATCAGCTCAAGCGCACCTGGGAACCCAATTCCAGAATTCGGTTTTGCATACTGACCAGTACAAAAGGTGAAACGAGCTTTAGAATATGATTAAGAAACATCAACAGATCGAAGGTCAAATTAACCTTGTCGAGATATATTTCAAAGAATCTCTTCTTTGCTGCGTCGGTATTGAATCCTTTGACCCCCTTTAATTGTGCAACCCCTCCCAGGAACTTGGCCTCTCCTAGTAAATGTACGAAATCCAAAGATAATTGTTTGATTAAGAAATCACTTTAAGTCTAATCCACTAATTCAGGCAAACCAGCAATTCCAACCCTAGAAAACCAACTACGAAATTAACAAATTATAATACCAGTTCCCATGAAAGGGACGAAATCTTCAACGGAGACATCGACTCCCATCTCGGCGAAGAGATCGACGCCGGCCTTTCGAGAAGTTTCTTCGCTGTTGCAGAGAACTCCGTCCATGTCGAACAAAACCGCCGACACTTGACCCCATTCTCCCGCCGCTTCAATGGCGGCGTTCTTTTGGTCCTCCACGCGAACGCAAGCCGTCGTGGTGGTTGTGATCGCTCTGCTTCGCTTTCCCGACTGCCAATTGAGAGGAGAATTCCTCGATGGAACCATTCTTAACAAACCGCCATGAGAAATTGGAAGGATAATCTTGTATTGGGAGGAGTGCGACAGCGGAAAAGAGATCCGCATCGCCATTGTATCTGCTTGGCGAACTCCTGATATGGTTTGGTGTGTGTGTGGTGTGCATTGGATTTCCCTCCTTTTATAATTGAGACTATCACAGAAATACTCCTGAAACTTACTGACGTTATTCTAACGCTATAGGTAGGTTTAGCGTAATTATAACGCTGATTGGAGGGTATAATAATTTTTAAATCGACAACTGGATTATGTTGACTGTTTGACTCATCTGAATCTATCAATGACAAGGAAGCATCAAAAAATGTTGACTGTTTGACCAAATTGTACCGTTAAGTTTCGGAGGCACGTATAACCGTCACAAAATTCTCAATTGTTTCTGGGTGTGTAATTGCACCGATTATTTAATTTCTCCTTTAGGTGTGAGTCTGTGACTTGTGAGCTAGTACACTATCTATGTCATTTACAGGGTTGATTTATATATATATCATATTAGATTATATCAACTATTATTAAAAATATAATGATTTTTTAATATAATTTTACCAATTAAAATTATAAAGCATGTATGATGTTTTTACAATACAAAATTAATAAGTGCGTTATATATTATAGATTAAATGCATATAATTACATAATAAATGAGGATTTTGATCACTGACATTTTTAAAAATATTATCTTTTTAATATTGTAATATTTGATAGTGCGACATAATTTCACGACGACATCAACGCAAAATCAACGCCGTTACCATCAAGGAACACAAATTCCCGAAAAATAAGGTAACGAAAGATATCTGTCTTGACAGCACACTAGACCATGTACATCATCTAGCGCGGTAAACCCAATTAGCCGCGGTACTACGCCGACAACACGTCTTCCAAACTCCCACGATGGTACGATCGTGTATGGCCTATTAGATGCCTCCAGATCGAAGCAGATCGCTTGGACCAATACGGGCCTGACAGCTATGTCTCACTTCCGCTTGACACGCGCCTTCCCACTCCGCCGGTCTAATCAGCCCCTTACACCCCCTTGCCGACCTCCACTACAAAAAGAATCACGAGTTGACACGTGTCCCCTCATATCGACTAAGCAGAAGCATGACTCTTCTCCTATAAATAGCATCACATCCCTCATAAATTGGAGGGTCTTGAAAAAGGGAGAGAATAGTTCCACAGGGATGTTTTAGTTATTTTCGAGATCTGTATGTGTGATCCACGTGTAATTGTAAAAAGAGTGAAAAGTTATCTTTACAGCTAATAAGAATGAGAGGAAATTCGATATTTATCGCATTCTTTGGTTGAGTTTCATGTTCAAACTGACAAACCGCGTTCACTTGAGATCCAGTCTTGTATAGCCTTACACCCTTTACTTACTTAAAAAACGCGGGAATCATCAATATTGACTTTATATTTTGATTTTAATTGTAACAAATTGGTTCAAGATCCATATGAACAGTTAGTTAAGAGAATTTTTTTTAAAAATTATTTGGAATTTGTTAGTACAAACTACAAATCAATAATATTAAAAATTGTGCCTTCTATCTAGACTTGTCGACTAGGTTGGGTGGGTCGGGTTGGGTCATGTCGGGATCGGGTCAAATCGGGTTCAGGTCGATAAAACTTTTTGGGTCGAGTTCGGGTTGACTCGGCGAGTCAAACATGCCTTTTTTATGATTATTATTATGATTTTTTATTTTAATAAAATATTTGTAATAATATAAATAATATTATTTAAATAAAGTATATTATAATATTTAATATAAATAAAATAAAATATACGAAATAACAGGGACCCTCGAACTCGGATTTGCGTTCGAGTCGGGTTTGGGTTCGGGTCCTTCTTGACCCAATGATGTTCAGATCGGATCTCGACCCAAAAAAATTGGGTTGGGTCGGTTTTTTACAAGTCTACTCTATCCTTACAAAATAATTAAAAACATCTTTAGATAATAGATATGCACCATTATTTTACAATTATTAAAATGAAAATTAGGTTCGATATAGTATTAAAAAAATAAGTGATATAAATATATTTGATTAAATGACTTTAAAATCAACTTTCGTATTCAATTTAAGAAAATTGAAGTGTATAATAAAAATGATGTATTCTATTGAAAGTTAATTTTTTAAAAATTGGTACGTGTTCTATAATTTTAAAAAATTATATATGACTAATCTAATTACACTAATAACAACTAACAAATTATTTGAATGAAGAAATTACTAATAATAAAATATGATTAATAACAGAGATTTATAATCCAGATATTTTAGACAGTCATAGTGCTTTGTTAGAAGTCAACTATGATTTATGAGCTAAATTAGATTAGTCTCATTATTATTATAATCAGGTGTTATAAGGTTACACACAATAGAGTAATTGAGCTAGATTAAAGTAACCCGATGTCCATTGTGGGACTGGCAAATTTTGGCCACTGTATATTGTTAGAAGAGTGGATTATTTATCAAATAATAGTGATATCTTTTTACTTTTTTTTATTAGGAAAGAAATTAGGGGGGATATTCTATCTCGAGGTGGGCTGCCCTAGAGCATCATTGCGGATGAGATCACTGAGATCTGGATTGGTTGCACAACTTGGTGAAATTGATATGTGGTAAAATTTTGCAATAAAGTCAGCCACAATATTAATTTTCCGAAAAATGTGGGAAATGCGACATAATGAGAATTGTCGCAAATTCAAAAGAATATCAGAGATAATAAGTTAGATTTCTCACGGGCAATCCCATTTATCGTTTATGGCATTGATTAGGCAGAGGTTATCGCATTCGATCCCGATATCTGAGATCCTAGCTAGATTGCATCTCGGATGTCATAGCGCATCGAGATTGCTTCAGCTAGTAATGGAGAAATGATCATAGGCCGTCATTGGCCATGGAAATTGGTGTTCCAGAGTGATCTTGAATAATATATCCGTATGTAGTTGGTCCTATTGGATTTTTGGATGCATCTAAGTTTAATTTATATACATTAGTGGGTGGTTTCACCCAATGGATATTTATTCGTTTTCTTAGTGATATCTTTTTACTTGATGATATGAAGAAAATTATCTACGAGAAATGTAAGATATTTTATTAATCATAAAGGTTAATTTCTTGTTACAAGAACTGTATCAATCCATTCTCATGCCACTTGTTAATTCATCCTCGACTCGTTCTTTTCAGTTTTCTACATACTTAGCTTTTGCTTTAATAGATTAGAGAGATGACACGGAAACAACAAACTCTTCACCCCAAGGGTTAAGATTTAGAAAAAAAATCAGGTGAGGATGTCTGATTAGGGCATGAATGAGGATGAATTTTGACCGCTCCTTTTCTCTCTCCATTTAATCTTGGCCGTTCCTTTTTTTCCCTGTTTCGATAAAACGGAATTGGCCGCCATTGTTCCTTTCTCAACTAATTCTTCTCTTCTTCATGGTAATTCGATCTTTGTTTGTTGCTCTCGTCGTTCTCTCGGCCGATCGTTTAGGTTATCCTTTTGTGTTGCCGCCGGTGTGCTTTGATCTAAACTTCTTGGCTTCGCACTGATTAAGGATTTATATCTGCTTGATCCTTTCTTTAAGCCCATTGTTGAACAATGCCTTAGGGACCGCGAGTTCGAAACCTACTTCTTCCACGAGGGTTACCTTTACAAAGCATGCCGTTTGTGCATTCCTAGCTCACCAATTAGGAAACTCCTCATCCAAGAAGCCCATGAAGGACGCGGTCATTTTGGGATCACCAAGACATTAGCTGCTCTTCGCGAGCATTTCTTTTGGCCGCGTATGACCACCCAGGTGACGTGCTATTGCACCAGTTGTGTCACATGTCAACGCGCTAAATCCACTTCCCATCCCTATGGTCTCTACACGCCTCTACCTATCCCCTCAGGCCATTGGGAAGATTTGTCTATGGACTTCATCACAGGTTTACCTCTCTCTCGAGTTCTTGTATGATGCTAGTGTTCAAATTGATGAAAAGAAGCGGCTGTTGGCTGAAGTGATGACATAAATGTACTCTTGTGTTGACATTGTTGGTGATGACATGGATAAATTGAAATACTTTTTAGCTATTTTAAAGGAACACAAGGTTGCACTCACAAGGTCACAAGTAGTTGATCCTTCTGCCTCAACATCAGCTAGCAACTATAAGTTTGAGAAATTTGTAGGCCCGTTACCGGATCAAGTGAATGTTCATCCTCCTGAAATGGCAAAGAACAAGTTCAGGAAGATGCGCATTAGAAGTGGCCAAGAGGTTGGAATGGAAAATTCCAGGAAGAAGACAAGATTATGTACTATTTGTAAAAGGTCGGGACACAACATCACGACTTGTCCTCAATATGTTAATTAGGTGGTTCAAATTTTCTATGTATTCAGATATTAAGTAATGCACTTATATATACTCACTCATGCACCAAAATACAATGACTCATGCACTTTCCACATACTACCCATGCACCAATACAAAATCACTAATTATGTTCCATGTTCCAAACACATAATAACTCATGCACTTTTACATATTAACTCATACACTAACAAACAATGACTCATGCACTCTGTTTCACTTAGTCAAGCACTAGCATGCTTAATATTCAACGCTTGAATGAGATGTGACTCACTGCCACCTCCAACTCACACCAGCCATATCAAAATAGTAGCTAGTTGTGTGAGTGGGTCACAGTTCAAACAAGCGATGAATTATGAGCATTTATCTTTCAATGAGAAACAAAGAAGAAGTGAAAACCACAAACACTTAATCAAATTTTCCTGAAAACCAAACTTGTCTTGCAAACAAACAAATACTTACTATTTTCTGAAAACATTCAAACCAAATTCCTACAATCATTACCTAAATTGTTCACTAGATTACCCAAATTGCATTGAAACATTCCTACATCCTATTCTTTTTTCCACGCCTACGCCCACGACCACGCACAACTGTTGTTTGTTGTCTGATTTCCTGAGCGCTAGAACCAGCTACATTTCCGGATTTCTTCTCTTGAATAATTTGTTCAACTCTAGCCTTCCTTTCATTAAACTCGTTGGTTAGGAGGGCATAACAATACTTGATCCTAAGCTTTGCCAACTGGCTTTTGTCTCCCATATTCAGTTTAGACTTCCAGCTTGACAGTTCATTGCCCATATATGTCTCCATGTGTCTTATTAGAAAGACTCCACAGTCAACTTTGTTGTGTTCATCCCTCCATTTCATTTGCAGCGTTTCACATGGGACATTTGCAATGTCTTCAATTGCTTTAGTTTTGGCTTCCATATCATTATTCCTGAAGAAATTGACCATCATAGTTCTCTGCACAAATAAAGCGGTTAAATTCTATCACATTTCTATATATGAAAACTTTTAATTGTTATAAAATCATTATACTCAATGTCTACTCACCACAGTAGATGATACTTTTTCATACTTGTCATCTGCCCAACTTGATGAGTTGTCTATGATATGGAAACTTGGGTTCTTGACATTTATTGCAATCAAATAGTAATGCCCATGGTTAAGAATTGGGCAAAAGAACTGTACAAGTAAAAGAAAAACATATTGTAAGTTGGCTAATAACAACATGGACTTACTCATGCACATTAATATAGTTATCATGCACATATAGCCACCCCTTCATGCACACACAACTATTCCTTCAAATTAACTTACTGATTCACCCAGAACCACTAGTTCATGCACTCTACAAACAATACTTCATGCATCTGCAAGCATTGGTCCATGCACTTTTGTGCACTGTCTCATGCACCAACATACAATCACTCATGAACTTTAACCTACTAACTGATGCACCAATAATAAATAACGCATGCACTTTTATAAACATACTCATGCACCATCATACAATAATAATACATTTGCCCTATATCATAATCCCAAATGGTGTAAAAGTTGAGTGTAAGATAATTACCACATTAACATTTTTAACTGTATAGTTTTTGTTCTTAAAATCCTTGACAACAGCAAATGTTGCTAGCATTATCTCTGTAAATAGGTTAAATCTCTCCTCTAGTGAGTATACTGAGTTAACACAAGTAAAAGCCCGCGAATACAAAAAATTGGAAATTAATAAATTAGAGCATCAATTAACATAATATTGTTGCAAAGCTGTGACTTACCATAGCCATTGATGATAGAAAGAATCTCAATGGTGACATACGACTAGAGCTGTCAAACGGGTTGGGTTCGGGTTTAAGCATTTCGGGTCGGGTCGGGTCGGGTTCGGGTCGTGTCGATTTCGAGTCAAATTTTGCGGGTCGATTGTGGGTCGAGTCAGGTACGGGTTCGGGTTGACCCAGCGGGGCGAGAGCGCCATTTCAAAATTTTATAAAATGATTTTTAAAATAATATTTTAATTTTAAAAAATCAATTAAAAATTATTATATAATATTTAATAACAAAATATATTATAATATTTAACAAATAAAATAAAAATACATTTGTAATGACCCAACCCATAAATTTTCGGGTCGAACGGGTCGGGTCACTTTTGACCCAATATTTTTCGGGTCGAGTCTTGACCCATAAAACGCGAGTCGGGTAAAAAATTGACAGCTCTACATACGACCCATATATGCTTCATTTTCATTTAACATGACAGTAAAAACATCAATTAATTGACTTTCTACTTCAACATTTTCATTCAATGTATTAAAGTCTTTTTTCTTAAGAGCGCCATCATCCATTCGGAAAACTTCCTCACTGTAACACATAAAAAAAACAATTCGTTAACTAGCTACATGTTATTAAATTTTGTAACCAAATTCATATAATTAAATATGTACTTACTTTTCCCCTCCTTCAGCAGTTATCCAATTGTAAAGGATCTTTTCATCAACTGTTGTTCTATCTGAAATGTTAACTTCTCTCTCTTTAAATGGCGAAACTATGTTTTCAGCAGGAAAAATGTTCATTTTCTCTGATGGTCTAGCTTGATTTGGATCAGAACTGCATACAAATTTCACCTGACAAATCTCACATTCACAAGTTTTTTAATTAGGAAATTGTTTAAAATCAATACCACTTAGTTAGACAATGAATAATTCACATATAAACATCTTGTTTTCTATACCTTTTTTGGTTGAACATCTTTCTTATTTATATTAGCCTCTTGGACTTTTTCCTTGGTGATGTTCTCTTACAACACATACACAAAAAAAAGTTAATAACAGATGGATACAATAGATATGCCTCATGCACCAAAAATCATTCATTCATACACCAATATTCATTAGCTCATGCACCCACAGTCTTTTGAGTCATGGATCTCACCTATATAGTTTCTTATGCACCAACATAAAAATAATTCATGCACCAACAAGTACTCACTCATGCACCAACAATGATCTCACCTATGTAGTCATGGATCCCATAGTCTTTCACTCATGCATCCAACATAATCACACAAATTTTTTGTAAGTCTTTTACCTGTTCTTTGTCCTTCTTTTCCTTTTCTAACACAGCCTCTTTCCCCCTTGTTATTCGTGCAACCACCTCTTCCTTCTTAGTCTCCTTCTCTTGATCTACCTCCTTGTCCTTTTGTTGTACAATCTCTTCAACCTCCTTGTCCTCTTGAGCTACTATATTTTTCATCTCTTTCCCTGTCTCCATTCCTTCCTTATTAGCAACGTCCTTATCAGCAACGTCCTCCTTCTCTGTCTCCTCTGTCTCTTTTTCTTTGTTATTCTCATTGTCCTTCTCAACAACGTCCTTCACAACAATGTCCTTATCAGAAACCACCCCTTCTCCATCAACCTCCATGTGAACAACATTCTCATTAGCATCTTGCACCTCATTCTCAACAGCAGTTTGGTTTGCCAATTCCTCCTTCAAAAAACAATATGTTTGTTAGAAACTCTATTACATGTAACCTCAAACTTTATATACAATCATTTTAAATGCGATTTACTTCTGTATTCATTGATGATAGTTCCAAGTCAAAACTAGGGATTTCTGAACCCATCTGCAATAATAAAGAAAAAGCATCGGTGTCATACACTAAAGCTTAATGTCATTCATGGAGAATCATGTACCAAATAATTTCGTAGAGTCACTTACCCTCATGTCTCCATCAGCATTGCTTGTAGAAGCCCCCCATTTTATTTTGTGATTCTATCAATAAAATCTGAAAATCCTGGAATAAACATGTTTCCGATGTGTTCTTTTTGTTCATTAATTGTCTTCTCAACCTCCTCCATGCAGTTCACAGCTAAATCCCAGAATTCAGTATATTGGGTTGCTTGTTGATCTTCCTCCTCAAATACCTCATCTTCAATTCTTGAGGTAAGCCTTACATTGATAATTTTCTCAGCTTGGTTGTTCACTGTCTGTAAGACACTGCTTCTTTTCAGCTGTGGGGGGATTTGTTTTGTCTTCATTAAAACTGCTCGTACACTTCGAGCCATGCCTTCTATCTCTCTCAAGTAATCCTCCATGAAAGCCTTCGTTTGCTCGTCTGTTTCAACTAGATTTGTTGGTTGAGTTGGAACTTCAATATCTGTTTCTTGAGCTTCATTCACAATCCTGCTCCCGCTTGCTTCTACATGGTCACTAAAGGTTGGTCTACCTAGTAGAAATCCATTCCCAAAACCACCATGCAGGATCTCCTGATCCTCCCTATCCTTCAACATCATCGTGTTCCAGTTCCTGATTATTGGGAATTTTCTTTGTACATTTAGGCCTTTCCACTTAAGTCTGTCGACGTAAATCAACTGGAAAACATAATTCAAAAAGAAATTAGTCATAGAATAGTTGTAAAGCAAACACCTATATTACTAGATAATGATTGACTCATGCATTCAGTGATCTTAACTCATGCACTCATATTCACTGACTCATGCACACAGATATATTCATGTATCTAGAAACAAATTTACTTATGCACCAACGTTCATTAGCTTATGCACCTATAAATACTTATTCATGCACCAATCCTCTTTCAGTCATGCACTTATACAAATAGGCTCATGCATCTACACACTCTTAACTCTTGCACCTACATACACAGACCAAGACACCTACACATATAGTTACTCATGCACCATCACACACTAAGTCATGCACCTAGAAACACTTACTCATGTACCAACCCTCTTTCAGTCATGCATCTACACACATTAACTCATGCAATTATGCAATCAAAACACCAAAATGAGAATATTTACCTGCAGTAAAAGCAAGCTCCCATTGAAAGTTTTTTTTTGTTTATTTGCTCATGCAACAAAGCAATTAATAAGTGTCTTGTAGAGAAAAGAACTCCAATTGAAGTTTCTTATTTGATCAACATTCTCCAGCAATTGAAGAATCTTCAAGTTTATTTTTTCACTGGAATAAGATTCAACAATTGTGTTAATAAACAGCAGAATAAAATATTTCTTAAACCATGGCCCTCCATCATATTCTTTCATTTTATTCAAGATGTCGGTCGCTGTCAGATTCTTGATATCCCTCCCTGGAAAACCAGTTGTCAGTCTCCGCATAATCTCTTCATTTGTAAGTGCTTTAGGTAACTCAAATTCAACCTCTCCCTTTGAAACGCCGAGATAATCATATCCATCAGTCTCTGTAACTGATATCTTTCTCTCATCAGTAAGTTTGATTGTAGAATTTAAAGGGTGAAACCTGCTACAGACATACTGGCCTAGCCACATAGACATGTCTTTGATATCCCAGTGAATCACATTTTGAAAGCCCATTTCCTCTACAACATTTCTCTGATAGGGGTTGAAATCACATTTTGAAAGCACATACGTGGTAATAACAGACGACGATGTTCTACACACTAACATTCTGTAGTCCTTCCTCAGTTATAGTATTCCTATTTTTCAGTTTTCAATTTTATTTTAAAATTAAAATCAGGTTTTCGTAAAAAAAATATTTCAGGTTTTCAAATTCAATGGTGAAAAATTAAGGTAACTAATACAATTTAACATATTTTAAAATAATTAAATTAATAGATTAAAAAATAAAAATTTCAACACTAAAAATTAGAAACTCACAATCACGAGCTATCAATCGAGCTCTTAGTTGCTATTACAGCAAAATTCTGTCAAGAGAATCAATGGGCCAAAAGCCCAAACCAAAGACCAAGGTCAAAATTAGAAGAGGGGAAATCCACCATAACTGAAACGCAGTAGCAGATTACGGTGAGAGAAGAAAATCAAAATCAACCTGCCTGCTCTCCACCTACACCCCACCACCCATTGTAATACTTCAAACCAAGAATCAAATCCCTCCTATCTTGGTAGAATTTGACGAAACATCAATTTGGTGAAATTCATTGTTTTTTTTTTGATTTGATGAATTGAGACGAACGATTCATTTCATTGGAATTTCGACTGTATGAGTAGTTTGGTAGACAGCTGTTACCACTTCAAGTTCCGTTGCTACTTGGAGTTGAAGCTTCCATGGTTGCAGCTCGGGGATTTATCGTCTCTTCGAATTCACTTTCCTCCGCACTGCCTTACTCTCGCTCACTCTCTCTTCAACATCGCCGCCACGGGTTTCCTCCGCCGCCGCCTTCTTGTTCTGGAATACGCCATCGCTTCTCTTCTCGCGGATGGTTGACCTACTCACTTTTTCCTTCCTCTCTCAGGCAATACTCCCTTCTTTACTAATTCCATTTGTTAATTCCTATGCAATTAAGACTGTCAGAGCATAATAATTCTGGATTTTTGGGTTGATTTTGTAAAGATTGAAACGAAGTTTATTATTTCAGCTTTGAATTTATCATCATAAAACTTCCGGTACTGTCTCTTTTGTTGCTACCAAATTTGTTAATTGACCACTTTTATAATCAGGAATATTAATTATATATGTATAACAGTATAAGTATAACTAATGACATCTTGCTAGTAGCTACTCTTACTTCATACTCCGTATTAGCTAAACAAGTTTAAAGCCCGGATGTTCTACTCTCTCTTACTTAATGGCATTGGAAAAGGGTCTTGACTCTCGAATTATTGACTTGTTGTCCTAGTTAAACAGTAATGGCATTGGAAAGTGTCAATTCTTGACTTGTTGATTTGGATATAAATTTTGGCAATTTGAAGTCCGGATGTTCTACTCTCTCTCTTACCTTTTCCCTCTTTTTTAGCTTGATTTCATTCTCATTCATTCTATTATAAAGTATCACAAGAAGATCATTTCAAATTAAAAAATATAAACAGAAAAAGGGTCTTGACTCTTGAATTATTAACTAAGTTGAGTATGTTTTGTTATGTGACAAAGTGAATTATACTATCTTGGCCTATATTGATTTCCTTCTTACTGTTTTGGGATAGTGATTATATGGCGATGGTGTAATCTTGACAAGGAGTTTAGACCAATCGTGGCGTTATAGATATATTTGTTATTTAGCTTCCTAAAAATCATATAATATAGAGATTTTTTTTAGAATTAATAATTGTTGTTATGAACTTGTAAATTCCTTCTTAAGCACAAGAGAATGACTTGTGAGCTTGTCTAATGTTCACTGCAGGCTTGAAGGTAGCTGTGCAAAATGTTCAATATCTGATGCTGATGTACATCCCACTGATGTTGCTTCCAATGTTGAGGAGGAAGAAACATCATCTTCTAGTTCTGCTTCTTCAAGCTCTATCCTTCATATCCAATCCAATATTCTTGAGTCCACGTCTTTGAATTTGTTATCAGAAAACAGTTATGTAGACACAGTTTTGACATCATTGCCAGTACGCATTCTTTCAAGTGTCAACTGCATGATCATCTCCCATTGTGATGTTGCTTATTGTTTTGTTTTTTTCATTATCGGGTTATTGATTTCAGGTACTAACAGATGAAGAACAGAGCACCCTTGCCGCAACTCCAGCTCATCCTGCTGCATTATATGGTATGTGCTAGTGCTGCTCTATTTTTATAAAGCATTACATTACAGAATTTTGTTGAACAATATAAGCTTCTTAAGACAATGGTTGTTGACATGATTTATATGCACTTTTCAGCTCTTTATGCAAACTGCTTGGCTGGAAATTTAGTGGAGCAACTTTGGAACTTTGCTTGGCCTGCTGCTATTGCATTGATTCATCCAAGTCTTCTACCTGTGGCAGTCATGAGTTTCTTCACTAAGGTTTGCCATTTCCTGTCAGTCCTTATAAAAATGGCCAAATTGCCAAATACCTTTACAAAATTGACCTCTAACAACAAATTGGTATAGAAAAAAACCCAGGCCACAATTTCAAATGAAAAATGGCACCGAGAGTCAAATCGGTATATTATGCCACTGGATATACGGTTCATCTAATTTATAACCGGTTTACCTATATATGACCCGACTTAGGATAAAGTTGATGTATAAAGTAGGCTCATTGCCTTTATCAATACCAATTCGTCGCCTGAGTTATTTTTATACCTATTTGGCCGCATAAAAATTAGAGAATTGGCTCATCTAACTAGCTCAATGAAAAAACAGCTTGTTGTGATTCTGGGAGGCCCATTGGTTGGGAACCTTATGGATTTTATGCCCAGGGTGCCTTGCTACAACTGTTTGAGTCTTGTTCAGGTAATCTTCATTATCTTCCGCAGGAATCCCATCCGTACATGTTAAATGAGCTTAACAAAGTCTCATAATTTATGTTACTTGCTAAAAATACCAGGCATCAGCTCAATTGCTATCTGTAGCAATGATAATACATGGCCATACTGTGCCTTCAACTACAATCTCATGTGTTCTTCTCCGCCCATGGTTTCTTACACTTGTATTGGCTGGAGCTGTTGAGAGGTTGACAGGACTGGCATTGGGTGTTGCCATGGAGCGCGACTGGGTTGTGCTGGTAATGCACATAACTTCTGTTTTGCACTATGCTTGGTTTTCTTTTCCTCTTTATTTATAAGTGAAACCTCCTGTTTGCAGTTAGCTGGGACTAACCGTCCCATTGCACTTGCCCAAGCAAATGCAGTAATCAGTAGAATCGATCTCCTTTGTGAGGTAAACATTTTGTTGTTTGAAGTTCACTGATGAGTCTATGTATCCCAGTTGCTTGATACATGTTGACAGTTTAGATTGATTGTGAAAATATGGACACAAATATTTGGAAATTCTTATAATGTATGCAATGTATCTCTGTAAAGGATGACTTGACAAAAAATGTTGTACTTGCTTCTGTGTTAGAACAGATACTGGGAGCATCCTTCTTTGGTGCCCTCCTCTCAAAATATGACACGGTTACCTGCCTGAAGCTTGCTGCTGGTCTGATGATAATGACGTTACCAGTTGTGGTAATTGCTTCACCTTTAAGCTGTTTGTTCGTAATTTCATCTCTTTAGCTTTACGAATTATGATTCATGCTTCAAAGGATAGGTTTCTCTTACTTGGTTGACAAACAATCTTTCGGCTGGAGTTTTGGATCGTGTCAAGTGTCAACAGATCTTTTCATCTCACACTGATGCTAAAATTACAGGTAAATTTCTCAAGTTGTCTGTACTTGAGAATCCAATATTGAATTTAAAGACACGAAATCCTAAAGTTAACAAGTAAAATTACAACTGAAAGTTCTCTCTCTGTTGGATCAGTGGATATAGGTTTTGACTCTATCAAGCATGGGTGGATTGAATACTTGCAGCAGCCTGTTCTTCCCGCGAGTATAGCTTATGTACTCCTCTATTTCAATGTTGTTCTTGCACCCGGTGGATTGATGACAGCATTTCTGGTGCAGCGTGGTATTTTTCTGCTCTTCAACCTTAGTTTTTTCTTTGACATCTAATTTAGTCACTGAAGGACAAAAAGGGTACCCTAAATACCTTAGTGAACCCGCATTTTGATCATTGAGATGAGATATCTTTCAGCAACTTTCCTCTAACTGACTTGTGCAAGCACGAGCGCATGATATCATTATATACTGCGGACTGTGATCCATCATCAGCTCATGCTTCTCTTAGCGATCCTTTCTAATTTTTAGCTCTGGGTTTCTGTCAGGTCTGAATTCCTCAGTAATCGGAGGCTTTAGTGGATTGTGTGCTTTCATGGGTGTGGCAGCAACTTTTCTTTCTGCTACCTTAGTCAGGGAACTCGGCATCTTAAAGGTTTCTGCTTTTGTGTGCACAGTTAGTGTTCCATGTAATCTTGTACTAGAGCATACTTTACTAAGAAATAAAAAAAACTGCTGCAGGCTGGAGCAGCAGGATTGATCCTCCAGGCATCAGTTCTTACCCTAGCTGTTGCAGTGTACTGGAGTGGCTTTATCGCTCAGAAGAAAGCCCTCCTCTTCTTCTTGTGTTTAATTGTAAGAACTCTTTTCCCAGCCACCCTTTATGTGAGATTTTTGTCAAAGAAAGTAAATTTAAATTCTTATTACTAACAAAATTCAACTATTAATAGAATGTAACATGTACAATTAGAGTTCCCTCTCAATCTTGTATTTAATAGTAAGAGCTCCCTCTCTATTTTTTTTAAAGAAAATGATACAAGTGTAGGGTCAGTTGCCCTTGGTGGCACATACACATACTAGCAAATGTATAATGTTTTCAGTTGCTTGTGCCTGACTTGACTTGGAGTTCTTGAGCTTACGGTGTGACTTGCTTGCTTTATCTGGCTCATTTTTCAGGTATTATCAAGATTGGGGCATATGTCATACGATGTAGTGGGGTCTCAAATTCTTCAAACCGGGATTCCCTCCTCCAAAGCTAATCTAATTGGGACAACAGAGGTTTCTATTGCAAGTTTAGCAGAGTTTCTAATGCTGGGCGTCGCAATAGTTGCAAATGACGTGTCTCATTTCGGATACCTAGCCACGCTGTCCCTCGCCGCAGTTGTAATTGCAGCAGCTGTTTTCTGTAAATGGTTGTTGAATCCGACTGAGGAACAAAGGAAGCTTTTCTCCTTCGACGGCCCATTCAATTCAGAGTGAGTTTCTTCTTCACTGACTCCTATAAACAAACCCCTTCCTTTTTCTCCATGGGAAGAAGTTCTTTACACCCCAGACGATCATAAGAACACAGACATAGCCCCTTGGAAGGTGACATACAATGGGCGGTTTCCTTTCATCAATGATGCTAGTTGAAGCACTGATTTACACCTTTTAATGTACACCATAAACCTAATTTAAGCAGTCAGGTTTTTTGATCAGCTTGCTTCTTGGGAGTGAATGTAAATCAACATGTTCTCTGTTTTGTTGTTGTATTACATTTGTAAATCTTAATGTATACATCCCAATTTCTCATAAATTCAACTCCCACAAACATGTATTTGAAAGTAAAAGAGTATACACTTTATTTGATTACATACCAATATCACGCTACTTGGACAATTATGAAGATAGTCTAGTAGCGAATATGTAACGATTAACTAGTAAAACCAATAATATCAGACATAATTAGATGCGAAAATTTTGAAGATGAATTTCGAGTGATCAAAGTCGGTAATGGAAATTCAACTCCATGAAAGGAAGAGAAGAGCAAGCTCACAGAATAAAAAATAACACAATTCAAGCTCAGATTTTGATATGCTTCTTCTCCAAATCCATGATGCTCTTGACCTTGGGCGCGTAGAGGGAGTATACCACCGCCTGGCGCCTTGCGACCTCGGCCTGCGCAACGCCGTCGGCGAACGCGGAGGAGATGGAGGAAGCGTCAGTAAGCGCTTTGTTCTCGCGAAATCCGTCGATTGCTCTGCGCTTTGTGTACTCCCTGATGTTGTAATCCGAGAATTGACGCGCCACCCTCAGCAGCGAGCGTAGGAGCGAGAGAACTTCCCCTTTGGCCGGTGTCGTCGCCATGGCTAGTGAGAATAATCAGACGGCGAAGATAGATCACGCGAAATTTGATTGTGTCGACCCACTTGACATTAGGGCATCCTTCAATGGGAGTTGGGCTTTTCGGCCCATTAGTGGCCCAATTTGACCTCAAAGGTTAAGATTAGGGTTTCTTTCCTCATCCCGCCTATTTAAACGCCTCTTTACACAATTATCTCATCATCACCATCGACACAGCCACAGCAACAGCCACAGCCACATGCTAAGATGAGAAAGGTATATTTTTTAGGGTTTCTGGGTACTGGTTTAGGGTTTTGAAGTGTTCAATTTCTGTATATCACCCTGTGAGGAAGAATTCCCATAAAAAGATAGGAAGTGCCGTATGACACTAAAAAAAGCGGCTCGGTTGGAAGATTCTCGATCGCTCGTGTCTCTGCGATCTTCTCCATCCACCGATCTCGGCTCTTTGTTGATCGGAGCTTTCCTTCACCGGAATTCGATTTTCTAGGGTTCGTCTGATCGGTCGGGGGATTTCGCCGGCGACACATTTGGCGGTCTTGTTTTCTTTCCTCCGGCTGTGTGTGTGATTTTATACGGGTCTCTGAGGGTTATTTGATTTAGCTTGTGTTTTTTTTTTATTATTGTAATTGTTTTTGATGAATGGTTCGATGCCACGTCGCCGGAAGCTCGAGAGCAATGACCGGCGATGCTATGATTGAACCGATATAAATATCATGTTTTGCACTTTTGATAGGAAACCGTGATCTTGTTACTCTTTGGATCTATGGTGCCGTTTTGTGCGATTACATTACCAATTTGAATTTATTGTATTAATTGAAATTAGGTCTGAAGCCAATGAGGAATTCAAAAAAAAAGTTGGAATTACCGGCTGAAATATGATTTGATGCCAAATTGACTCTCTTTCTGAGGCTTCAGACGAAATGTTTAACAAGCAGTGCAAACCATCGTTTTTTTAATTGACAATTTGATTATAGTAAATTTAGAATAATGTTACAATTAATTTGAGTGATATATGTGACTTGTGTAAAATCTTAACGATTACACTTTCCTTAATAGAATTAGAACATTGTCACCGTCAGTCTAGACCCTAGTTACAATAAAATCTACCATAACAAGACTATAACAAATTTGTGTGATATATGTGACATGTGTAAAATCTGAAGCCAATGAGGAATTCAAAAAAAAAGTTGGAATTACCGGCTGAAATGAAATTTGATGCCAAATTGACTCTCTTTCTGATGCTTCATATAAATTATATATTAAAATTATTTTAAACTTTAAAATATTTCGACATTGTGTTCTAGCAAGCAGTTGTATTATTTACACAGTTAAATTCATTACCATCGGCATTACCACATGCTAAGATGAGAAATGTAGATCATTTAGGGTCCCTGTGAGGAAGAATTCCCATAAAAAGATAGGAAGTGCCGTATGATACTAAAAAAGGCAGTTTGGTTGTAAGATTCTCGATCGCTCGTGTCTCTGCGATTTTCTCCATCCACCGACCTCGTCTCTTTGTTGATCGGAGCTTTCCTTCACCGGAATTCGATTTCTTTGGGTTCGTCTGAGCGGTCGGGGGATTTCGCCGGCGACACATTTGGCTGGCTTGTTTTCTTCCCTCCGGCTGTGTGTGTGATTTTATACGGGTCTCTGAGGGTTATATGATTTTAGCTTGTGATTTTGTTTTTATTGTTCTTGTAATTGAATGGTTCGATGCCACGTCGCCGGAAGCTCGAGAGCAATGACCGGCGATGCTATGATTGAACCTATATAAATTTCATGTTTTGCACTTTTGATAGGAAACCGTTGATCTTGTTACTCTTTCGATCTATGGTGCCGTTTTGTGCAATTACATTACCAATTTGAGTTTATTTTTCTATATGAAATTACGTCTGAAGCCAATGAGGAATTCAAAAAAAAAGTTGGAATTACCGGCTGAATTTTAGTTTGATGTCAAATTGACTCTCTTTCTGAGGCTTCATACGATTTTTTTTATAAGTGCCATTTTTTCTAAATCGTTTTCAATGTTACAGTTTTACTGCTAAAGTATAACTTGTGTAGTGCCGAAGTGCAAACAATATTATATGTATATTAAAGATAAAATTGATTTTTGTGATATGTGACATGACATGACCCATGGAATAACAAAGCTTAGCTATTACTCATTCCTTGACAGAATTAGATCCATGATTTCACCGGCAGTCTAGTTACAATAAAATTTCCCATAACAGGACTATGACAAAGGTTAACTATTACATGATAATGTGATTTATATGAACATGTGAAAGAGATCTGAAGCCAATGAGGAATTCAAATAAAAAGTTGGAATTACCGGCTGAAATGAAATTTGATGCCAAACTGACTCTCTTTCTGAGGCTTCATAAAAAGTCTACTACAAATAAATTTGGACAAACCAGTAAAACGTACATATTTAATTCATATAATTAAATATGTACTTACTTTTCCCCTCCTTCAGCAGTTATCCAATTGTAAAGGATCTTTTCATCAACTGTTGTTCTATCTGAAATGTTAACTTCTCTCTCTTTAAATGGCGAAACTATGTTTTCAGCAGGAAAAATGTTCATTTTCTCTGATGGTCTAGCTTGATTTGGATCAGAACTGCATACAAATTTCACCTGACAAATCTCACATTCACAAGTTTTTTAATTAGGAAATTGTTTAAAATCAATACCACTTAGTTAGACAATGAATAATTCACATATAAACATCTTGTTTTCTATACCTTTTTTGGTTGAACATCTTTCTTATTTATATTAGCCTCTTGGACTTTTTCCTTGGTGATGTTCTCTTACAACACATACACAAAAAAAAGTTAATAACAGATGGATACAATAGATATGCCTCATGCACCAAAAATCATTCATTCATACACCAATATTCATTAGCTCATGCACCCACAGTCTTTTGAGTCATGGATCTCACCTATATAGTTTCTTATGCACCAACATAAAAATAATTCATGCACCAACAAGTACTCACTCATGCACCAACAATGATCTCACCTATGTAGTCATGGATCCCATAGTCTTTCACTCATGCATCCAACATAATCACACAAATTTTTTGTAAGTCTTTTACCTGTTCTTTGTCCTTCTTTTCCTTTTCTAACACAGCCTCTTTCCCCCTTGTTATTCGTGCAACCACCTCTTCCTTCTTAGTCTCCTTCTCTTGATCTACCTCCTTGTCCTTTTGTTGTACAATCTCTTCAACCTCCTTGTCCTCTTGAGCTACTATATTTTTCATCTCTTTCCCTGTCTCCATTCCTTCCTTATTAGCAACGTCCTTATCAGCAACGTCCTCCTTCTCTGTCTCCTCTGTCTCTTTTTCTTTGTTATTCTCATTGTCCTTCTCAACAACGTCCTTCACAACAATGTCCTTATCAGAAACCACCCCTTCTCCATCAACCTCCATGTGAACAACATTCTCATTAGCATCTTGCACCTCATTCTCAACAGCAGTTTGGTTTGCCAATTCCTCCTTCAAAAAACAATATGTTTGTTAGAAACTCTATTACATGTAACCTCAAACTTTATATACAATCATTTTAAATGCGATTTACTTCTGTATTCATTGATGATAGTTCCAAGTCAAAACTAGGGATTTCTGAACCCATCTGCAATAATAAAGAAAAAGCATCGGTGTCATACACTAAAGCTTAATGTCATTCATGGAGAATCATGTACCAAATAATTTCGTAGAGTCACTTACCCTCATGTCTCCATCAGCATTGCTTGTAGAAGCCCCCCATTTTATTTTGTGATTCTATCAATAAAATCTGAAAATCCTGGAATAAACATGTTTCCGATGTGTTCTTTTTGTTCATTAATTGTCTTCTCAACCTCCTCCATGCAGTTCACAGCTAAATCCCAGAATTCAGTATATTGGGTTGCTTGTTGATCTTCCTCCTCAAATACCTCATCTTCAATTCTTGAGGTAAGCCTTACATTGATAATTTTCTCAGCTTGGTTGTTCACTGTCTGTAAGACACTGCTTCTTTTCAGCTGTGGGGGGATTTGTTTTGTCTTCATTAAAACTGCTCGTACACTTCGAGCCATGCCTTCTATCTCTCTCAAGTAATCCTCCATGAAAGCCTTCGTTTGCTCGTCTGTTTCAACTAGATTTGTTGGTTGAGTTGGAACTTCAATATCTGTTTCTTGAGCTTCATTCACAATCCTGCTCCCGCTTGCTTCTACATGGTCACTAAAGGTTGGTCTACCTAGTAGAAATCCATTCCCAAAACCACCATGCAGGATCTCCTGATCCTCCCTATCCTTCAACATCATCGTGTTCCAGTTCCTGATTATTGGGAATTTTCTTTGTACATTTAGGCCTTTCCACTTAAGTCTGTCGACGTAAATCAACTGGAAAACATAATTCAAAAAGAAATTAGTCATAGAATAGTTGTAAAGCAAACACCTATATTACTAGATAATGATTGACTCATGCATTCAGTGATCTTAACTCATGCACTCATATTCACTGACTCATGCACACAGATATATTCATGTATCTAGAAACAAATTTACTTATGCACCAACGTTCATTAGCTTATGCACCTATAAATACTTATTCATGCACCAATCCTCTTTCAGTCATGCACTTATACAAATAGGCTCATGCATCTACACACTCTTAACTCTTGCACCTACATACACAGACCAAGACACCTACACATATAGTTACTCATGCACCATCACACACTAAGTCATGCACCTAGAAACACTTACTCATGTACCAACCCTCTTTCAGTCATGCATCTACACACATTAACTCATGCAATTATGCAATCAAAACACCAAAATGAGAATATTTACCTGCAGTAAAAGCAAGCTCCCATTGAAAGTTTTTTTTTGTTTATTTGCTCATGCAACAAAGCAATTAATAAGTGTCTTGTAGAGAAAAGAACTCCAATTGAAGTTTCTTATTTGATCAACATTCTCCAGCAATTGAAGAATCTTCAAGTTTATTTTTTCACTGGAATAAGATTCAACAATTGTGTTAATAAACAGCAGAATAAAATATTTCTTAAACCATGGCCCTCCATCATATTCTTTCATTTTATTCAAGATGTCGGTCGCTGTCAGATTCTTGATATCCCTCCCTGGAAAACCAGTTGTCAGTCTCCGCATAATCTCTTCATTTGTAAGTGCTTTAGGTAACTCAAATTCAACCTCTCCCTTTGAAACGCCGAGATAATCATATCCATCAGTCTCTGTAACTGATATCTTTCTCTCATCAGTAAGTTTGATTGTAGAATTTAAAGGGTGAAACCTGCTACAGACATACTGGCCTAGCCACATAGACATGTCTTTGATATCCCAGTGAATCACATTTTGAAAGCCCATTTCCTCTACAACATTTCTCTGATAGGGGTTGAAATCACATTTTGAAAGCACATACGTGGTAATAACAGACGACGATGTTCTACACACTAACATTCTGTAGTCCTTCCTCAGTTATAGTATTCCTATTTTTCAGTTTTCAATTTTATTTTAAAATTAAAATCAGGTTTTCGTAAAAAAAATATTTCAGGTTTTCAAATTCAATGGTGAAAAATTAAGGTAACTAATACAATTTAACATATTTTAAAATAATTAAATTAATAGATTAAAAAATAAAAATTTCAACACTAAAAATTAGAAACTCACAATCACGAGCTATCAATCGAGCTCTTAGTTGCTATTACAGCAAAATTCTGTCAAGAGAATCAATGGGCCAAAAGCCCAAACCAAAGACCAAGGTCAAAATTAGAAGAGGGGAAATCCACCATAACTGAAACGCAGTAGCAGATTACGGTGAGAGAAGAAAATCAAAATCAACCTGCCTGCTCTCCACCTACACCCCACCACCCATTGTAATACTTCAAACCAAGAATCAAATCCCTCCTATCTTGGTAGAATTTGACGAAACATCAATTTGGTGAAATTCATTGTTTTTTTTTTGATTTGATGAATTGAGACGAACGATTCATTTCATTGGAATTTCGACTGTATGAGTAGTTTGGTAGACAGCTGTTACCACTTCAAGTTCCGTTGCTACTTGGAGTTGAAGCTTCCATGGTTGCAGCTCGGGGATTTATCGTCTCTTCGAATTCACTTTCCTCCGCACTGCCTTACTCTCGCTCACTCTCTCTTCAACATCGCCGCCACGGGTTTCCTCCGCCGCCGCCTTCTTGTTCTGGAATACGCCATCGCTTCTCTTCTCGCGGATGGTTGACCTACTCACTTTTTCCTTCCTCTCTCAGGCAATACTCCCTTCTTTACTAATTCCATTTGTTAATTCCTATGCAATTAAGACTGTCAGAGCATAATAATTCTGGATTTTTGGGTTGATTTTGTAAAGATTGAAACGAAGTTTATTATTTCAGCTTTGAATTTATCATCATAAAACTTCCGGTACTGTCTCTTTTGTTGCTACCAAATTTGTTAATTGACCACTTTTATAATCAGGAATATTAATTATATATGTATAACAGTATAAGTATAACTAATGACATCTTGCTAGTAGCTACTCTTACTTCATACTCCGTATTAGCTAAACAAGTTTAAAGCCCGGATGTTCTACTCTCTCTTACTTAATGGCATTGGAAAAGGGTCTTGACTCTCGAATTATTGACTTGTTGTCCTAGTTAAACAGTAATGGCATTGGAAAGTGTCAATTCTTGACTTGTTGATTTGGATATAAATTTTGGCAATTTGAAGTCCGGATGTTCTACTCTCTCTCTTACCTTTTCCCTCTTTTTTAGCTTGATTTCATTCTCATTCATTCTATTATAAAGTATCACAAGAAGATCATTTCAAATTAAAAAATATAAACAGAAAAAGGGTCTTGACTCTTGAATTATTAACTAAGTTGAGTATGTTTTGTTATGTGACAAAGTGAATTATACTATCTTGGCCTATATTGATTTCCTTCTTACTGTTTTGGGATAGTGATTATATGGCGATGGTGTAATCTTGACAAGGAGTTTAGACCAATCGTGGCGTTATAGATATATTTGTTATTTAGCTTCCTAAAAATCATATAATATAGAGATTTTTTTTAGAATTAATAATTGTTGTTATGAACTTGTAAATTCCTTCTTAAGCACAAGAGAATGACTTGTGAGCTTGTCTAATGTTCACTGCAGGCTTGAAGGTAGCTGTGCAAAATGTTCAATATCTGATGCTGATGTACATCCCACTGATGTTGCTTCCAATGTTGAGGAGGAAGAAACATCATCTTCTAGTTCTGCTTCTTCAAGCTCTATCCTTCATATCCAATCCAATATTCTTGAGTCCACGTCTTTGAATTTGTTATCAGAAAACAGTTATGTAGACACAGTTTTGACATCATTGCCAGTACGCATTCTTTCAAGTGTCAACTGCATGATCATCTCCCATTGTGATGTTGCTTATTGTTTTGTTTTTTTCATTATCGGGTTATTGATTTCAGGTACTAACAGATGAAGAACAGAGCACCCTTGCCGCAACTCCAGCTCATCCTGCTGCATTATATGGTATGTGCTAGTGCTGCTCTATTTTTATAAAGCATTACATTACAGAATTTTGTTGAACAATATAAGCTTCTTAAGACAATGGTTGTTGACATGATTTATATGCACTTTTCAGCTCTTTATGCAAACTGCTTGGCTGGAAATTTAGTGGAGCAACTTTGGAACTTTGCTTGGCCTGCTGCTATTGCATTGATTCATCCAAGTCTTCTACCTGTGGCAGTCATGAGTTTCTTCACTAAGGTTTGCCATTTCCTGTCAGTCCTTATAAAAATGGCCAAATTGCCAAATACCTTTACAAAATTGACCTCTAACAACAAATTGGTATAGAAAAAAACCCAGGCCACAATTTCAAATGAAAAATGGCACCGAGAGTCAAATCGGTATATTATGCCACTGGATATACGGTTCATCTAATTTATAACCGGTTTACCTATATATGACCCGACTTAGGATAAAGTTGATGTATAAAGTAGGCTCATTGCCTTTATCAATACCAATTCGTCGCCTGAGTTATTTTTATACCTATTTGGCCGCATAAAAATTAGAGAATTGGCTCATCTAACTAGCTCAATGAAAAAACAGCTTGTTGTGATTCTGGGAGGCCCATTGGTTGGGAACCTTATGGATTTTATGCCCAGGGTGCCTTGCTACAACTGTTTGAGTCTTGTTCAGGTAATCTTCATTATCTTCCGCAGGAATCCCATCCGTACATGTTAAATGAGCTTAACAAAGTCTCATAATTTATGTTACTTGCTAAAAATACCAGGCATCAGCTCAATTGCTATCTGTAGCAATGATAATACATGGCCATACTGTGCCTTCAACTACAATCTCATGTGTTCTTCTCCGCCCATGGTTTCTTACACTTGTATTGGCTGGAGCTGTTGAGAGGTTGACAGGACTGGCATTGGGTGTTGCCATGGAGCGCGACTGGGTTGTGCTGGTAATGCACATAACTTCTGTTTTGCACTATGCTTGGTTTTCTTTTCCTCTTTATTTATAAGTGAAACCTCCTGTTTGCAGTTAGCTGGGACTAACCGTCCCATTGCACTTGCCCAAGCAAATGCAGTAATCAGTAGAATCGATCTCCTTTGTGAGGTAAACATTTTGTTGTTTGAAGTTCACTGATGAGTCTATGTATCCCAGTTGCTTGATACATGTTGACAGTTTAGATTGATTGTGAAAATATGGACACAAATATTTGGAAATTCTTATAATGTATGCAATGTATCTCTGTAAAGGATGACTTGACAAAAAATGTTGTACTTGCTTCTGTGTTAGAAC
The DNA here is from genome assembly GCA_027886185.1 of Rheum nobile. Taxonomy (NCBI): domain Eukaryota; kingdom Viridiplantae; phylum Streptophyta; class Magnoliopsida; order Caryophyllales; family Polygonaceae; genus Rheum; species Rheum nobile. The sequence goes on along the minus strand of WOAB01000500.1, from coordinate 782,437 downwards.
AGATACTGGGAGCATCCTTCTTTGGTGCCCTCCTCTCAAAATATGACACGGTTACCTGCCTGAAGCTTGCTGCTGGTCTGATGATAATGACGTTACCAGTTGTGGTAATTGCTTCACCTTTAAGCTGTTTGTTCGTAATTTCATCTCTTTAGCTTTACGAATTATGATTCATGCTTCAAAGGATAGGTTTCTCTTACTTGGTTGACAAACAATCTTTCGGCTGGAGTTTTGGATCGTGTCAAGTGTCAACAGATCTTTTCATCTCACACTGATGCTAAAATTACAGGTAAATTTCTCAAGTTGTCTGTACTTGAGAATCCAATATTGAATTTAAAGACACGAAATCCTAAAGTTAACAAGTAAAATTACAACTGAAAGTTCTCTCTCTGTTGGATCAGTGGATATAGGTTTTGACTCTATCAAGCATGGGTGGATTGAATACTTGCAGCAGCCTGTTCTTCCCGCGAGTATAGCTTATGTACTCCTCTATTTCAATGTTGTTCTTGCACCCGGTGGATTGATGACAGCATTTCTGGTGCAGCGTGGTATTTTTCTGCTCTTCAACCTTAGTTTTTTCTTTGACATCTAATTTAGTCACTGAAGGACAAAAAGGGTACCCTAAATACCTTAGTGAACCCGCATTTTGATCATTGAGATGAGATATCTTTCAGCAACTTTCCTCTAACTGACTTGTGCAAGCACGAGCGCATGATATCATTATATACTGCGGACTGTGATCCATCATCAGCTCATGCTTCTCTTAGCGATCCTTTCTAATTTTTAGCTCTGGGTTTCTGTCAGGTCTGAATTCCTCAGTAATCGGAGGCTTTAGTGGATTGTGTGCTTTCATGGGTGTGGCAGCAACTTTTCTTTCTGCTACCTTAGTCAGGGAACTCGGCATCTTAAAGGTTTCTGCTTTTGTGTGCACAGTTAGTGTTCCATGTAATCTTGTACTAGAGCATACTTTACTAAGAAATAAAAAAAACTGCTGCAGGCTGGAGCAGCAGGATTGATCCTCCAGGCATCAGTTCTTACCCTAGCTGTTGCAGTGTACTGGAGTGGCTTTATCGCTCAGAAGAAAGCCCTCCTCTTCTTCTTGTGTTTAATTGTAAGAACTCTTTTCCCAGCCACCCTTTATGTGAGATTTTTGTCAAAGAAAGTAAATTTAAATTCTTATTACTAACAAAATTCAACTATTAATAGAATGTAACATGTACAATTAGAGTTCCCTCTCAATCTTGTATTTAATAGTAAGAGCTCCCTCTCTATTTTTTTTAAAGAAAATGATACAAGTGTAGGGTCAGTTGCCCTTGGTGGCACATACACATACTAGCAAATGTATAATGTTTTCAGTTGCTTGTGCCTGACTTGACTTGGAGTTCTTGAGCTTACGGTGTGACTTGCTTGCTTTATCTGGCTCATTTTTCAGGTATTATCAAGATTGGGGCATATGTCATACGATGTAGTGGGGTCTCAAATTCTTCAAACCGGGATTCCCTCCTCCAAAGCTAATCTAATTGGGACAACAGAGGTTTCTATTGCAAGTTTAGCAGAGTTTCTAATGCTGGGCGTCGCAATAGTTGCAAATGACGTGTCTCATTTCGGATACCTAGCCACGCTGTCCCTCGCCGCAGTTGTAATTGCAGCAGCTGTTTTCTGTAAATGGTTGTTGAATCCGACTGAGGAACAAAGGAAGCTTTTCTCCTTCGACGGCCCATTCAATTCAGAGTGAGTTTCTTCTTCACTGACTCCTATAAACAAACCCCTTCCTTTTTCTCCATGGGAAGAAGTTCTTTACACCCCAGACGATCATAAGAACACAGACATAGCCCCTTGGAAGGTGACATACAATGGGCGGTTTCCTTTCATCAATGATGCTAGTTGAAGCACTGATTTACACCTTTTAATGTACACCATAAACCTAATTTAAGCAGTCAGGTTTTTTGATCAGCTTGCTTCTTGGGAGTGAATGTAAATCAACATGTTCTCTGTTTTGTTGTTGTATTACATTTGTAAATCTTAATGTATACATCCCAATTTCTCATAAATTCAACTCCCACAAACATGTATTTGAAAGTAAAAGAGTATACACTTTATTTGATTACATACCAATATCACGCTACTTGGACAATTATGAAGATAGTCTAGTAGCGAATATGTAACGATTAACTAGTAAAACCAATAATATCAGACATAATTAGATGCGAAAATTTTGAAGATGAATTTCGAGTGATCAAAGTCGGTAATGGAAATTCAACTCCATGAAAGGAAGAGAAGAGCAAGCTCACAGAATAAAAAATAACACAATTCAAGCTCAGATTTTGATATGCTTCTTCTCCAAATCCATGATGCTCTTGACCTTGGGCGCGTAGAGGGAGTATACCACCGCCTGGCGCCTTGCGACCTCGGCCTGCGCAACGCCGTCGGCGAACGCGGAGGAGATGGAGGAAGCGTCAGTAAGCGCTTTGTTCTCGCGAAATCCGTCGATTGCTCTGCGCTTTGTGTACTCCCTGATGTTGTAATCCGAGAATTGACGCGCCACCCTCAGCAGCGAGCGTAGGAGCGAGAGAACTTCCCCTTTGGCCGGTGTCGTCGCCATGGCTAGTGAGAATAATCAGACGGCGAAGATAGATCACGCGAAATTTGATTGTGTCGACCCACTTGACATTAGGGCATCCTTCAATGGGAGTTGGGCTTTTCGGCCCATTAGTGGCCCAATTTGACCTCAAAGGTTAAGATTAGGGTTTCTTTCCTCATCCCGCCTATTTAAACGCCTCTTTACACAATTATCTCATCATCACCATCGACACAGCCACAGCAACAGCCACAGCCACATGCTAAGATGAGAAAGGTATATTTTTTAGGGTTTCTGGGTACTGGTTTAGGGTTTTGAAGTGTTCAATTTCTGTATATCACCCTGTGAGGAAGAATTCCCATAAAAAGATAGGAAGTGCCGTATGACACTAAAAAAAGCGGCTCGGTTGGAAGATTCTCGATCGCTCGTGTCTCTGCGATCTTCTCCATCCACCGATCTCGGCTCTTTGTTGATCGGAGCTTTCCTTCACCGGAATTCGATTTTCTAGGGTTCGTCTGATCGGTCGGGGGATTTCGCCGGCGACACATTTGGCGGTCTTGTTTTCTTTCCTCCGGCTGTGTGTGTGATTTTATACGGGTCTCTGAGGGTTATTTGATTTAGCTTGTGTTTTTTTTTTATTATTGTAATTGTTTTTGATGAATGGTTCGATGCCACGTCGCCGGAAGCTCGAGAGCAATGACCGGCGATGCTATGATTGAACCGATATAAATATCATGTTTTGCACTTTTGATAGGAAACCGTGATCTTGTTACTCTTTGGATCTATGGTGCCGTTTTGTGCGATTACATTACCAATTTGAATTTATTGTATTAATTGAAATTAGGTCTGAAGCCAATGAGGAATTCAAAAAAAAAGTTGGAATTACCGGCTGAAATATGATTTGATGCCAAATTGACTCTCTTTCTGAGGCTTCAGACGAAATGTTTAACAAGCAGTGCAAACCATCGTTTTTTTAATTGACAATTTGATTATAGTAAATTTAGAATAATGTTACAATTAATTTGAGTGATATATGTGACTTGTGTAAAATCTTAACGATTACACTTTCCTTAATAGAATTAGAACATTGTCACCGTCAGTCTAGACCCTAGTTACAATAAAATCTACCATAACAAGACTATAACAAATTTGTGTGATATATGTGACATGTGTAAAATCTGAAGCCAATGAGGAATTCAAAAAAAAAGTTGGAATTACCGGCTGAAATGAAATTTGATGCCAAATTGACTCTCTTTCTGATGCTTCATATAAATTATATATTAAAATTATTTTAAACTTTAAAATATTTCGACATTGTGTTCTAGCAAGCAGTTGTATTATTTACACAGTTAAATTCATTACCATCGGCATTACCACATGCTAAGATGAGAAATGTAGATCATTTAGGGTCCCTGTGAGGAAGAATTCCCATAAAAAGATAGGAAGTGCCGTATGATACTAAAAAAGGCAGTTTGGTTGTAAGATTCTCGATCGCTCGTGTCTCTGCGATTTTCTCCATCCACCGACCTCGTCTCTTTGTTGATCGGAGCTTTCCTTCACCGGAATTCGATTTCTTTGGGTTCGTCTGAGCGGTCGGGGGATTTCGCCGGCGACACATTTGGCTGGCTTGTTTTCTTCCCTCCGGCTGTGTGTGTGATTTTATACGGGTCTCTGAGGGTTATATGATTTTAGCTTGTGATTTTGTTTTTATTGTTCTTGTAATTGAATGGTTCGATGCCACGTCGCCGGAAGCTCGAGAGCAATGACCGGCGATGCTATGATTGAACCTATATAAATTTCATGTTTTGCACTTTTGATAGGAAACCGTTGATCTTGTTACTCTTTCGATCTATGGTGCCGTTTTGTGCAATTACATTACCAATTTGAGTTTATTTTTCTATATGAAATTACGTCTGAAGCCAATGAGGAATTCAAAAAAAAAGTTGGAATTACCGGCTGAATTTTAGTTTGATGTCAAATTGACTCTCTTTCTGAGGCTTCATACGATTTTTTTTATAAGTGCCATTTTTTCTAAATCGTTTTCAATGTTACAGTTTTACTGCTAAAGTATAACTTGTGTAGTGCCGAAGTGCAAACAATATTATATGTATATTAAAGATAAAATTGATTTTTGTGATATGTGACATGACATGACCCATGGAATAACAAAGCTTAGCTATTACTCATTCCTTGACAGAATTAGATCCATGATTTCACCGGCAGTCTAGTTACAATAAAATTTCCCATAACAGGACTATGACAAAGGTTAACTATTACATGATAATGTGATTTATATGAACATGTGAAAGAGATCTGAAGCCAATGAGGAATTCAAATAAAAAGTTGGAATTACCGGCTGAAATGAAATTTGATGCCAAACTGACTCTCTTTCTGAGGCTTCATAAAAAGTCTACTACAAATAAATTTGGACAAACCAGTAAAACGAACGTTTTTGTCAATTTGTCAATTTATCTTCACCCATTCACCATTGTGGTTTTGTAGTTTGTACCAATACATTGAGGTCGGAAACCTATGAAGATTTTATAAAAAGTTGGAATTACCGCCTGAATTTTTTTTTGATGCCAATTGACTCTCTTTCTGAGGCTTCATATAAATTTAGGGAAAAGTTATATACATACATTTTTTTGTCTAAACGCATACTATTTTGTACGTTAAGACTAAACGTACATGTTGGTGTGTTATGGCTAAACGTAGAAGGGACAAAACTGGTAGAAATAATGAAAATTGTCCAGATATGGTGCGTTATGACGTATGAACTGTTTATGTGCGTTAAACCTTACCGCACAAGTTTAAAAATAAAATAAAAATTGGTACGTTAAGCCTTAACGCACAAAAAAAATATGCACTTTTTTCCCATAATCATGTATAGAATTTTAATACGAGTCCGTACATATAAAATTCGTTCAAAAAGGACATCGTTTGCACCTCCAAAAGCCCAAAAAACGAAGCCTTTCTATCCATTTTTTTTTTACAATTTGGTGCCTGACATATAGCGCATTGTGGTGATTTTTTTTGTATTTTTCTACTATAATTTTGTATGAAATTTTAATACGAGTCCGTACATATAAAATTCAGCCAAAACGGATATCGTTTCCCCTCCAAAAATCGAGAAATAAAAACATTATATATTATAGTATATACTATAATATTTTATTATATTTTATATATTTATACTTATTTATTAGAGCACCCCATATGGGGGGGCTTAAAGAGGGGCTTAAATGGTGTATAAGTCTAATTATACTAGATTTAATGAAATACTATAGTATATAAGCGTAACTATATGAAATATAATGAAATACTATATTATATAAGTCTAAGTATACTAGATTTAATGAAATATTCTAGTATATAAGTGTAACTATATAAAATCTAGTATACTTAGACTTATATACTATAGTATATCATTAAATTCCATATAGTTATACTTATGTACTATAGTATTTCATTATATTTCATATAGTTTCGCTTATATACTATAGTATTTCATTAAATCTAGTATACTTAGACTTATATACCATTGTATTTCATTAAATTTCATATAGTTACACTTATGTACTATAGTATTTTATTAAATCTAATATACTTAGACTTATATACTTTAGTATTTTATTAAATTTCATATAGTTACACTTATGTACTATAGTATTTCATTAAATTTTATATAGTTACACTTATGTAATATAGCATTTTATTAAATTTCATATAGTTACACCTATATACTATAGTATTTCATTAAATCTACTATACTTAGACTTATATACTATAGTATTTCATTAAATTTCATATAGTTACACTTATGTACTATAGTATTTCATTATATTTCATATAGTGATGCTTATATACTATAGTGTTTCATTAAATCTAGTATACTTAGACTTATACACCATAGTATTTCATTAAATTTCATATAGTTACACTTATGTACTATAGTAATTCATTAAATCTAGTATACTTAGACTTATATACTATAGTATTTCATTAAATGTCATATAGTTACACTTATGTACTATAGTGTTTCATTAAATCTAGTATACTTAGACTTATATACTATAGTATTTTATTACATTTTCCTATAGTTACACTTATATACTATAGTATTTCATTAAATCTAGTATACTTAGTCTTATACACCATAGTATTTCATTAAATTTCATATAGTTACACTTATGTACAATAGTATTTCATTAAATTTCATATAGTTACACTTATATACTATAATATTTCATTAATTTCTTATAGTTACACTTATATACTATAGTATTTCATTATATCTAGTATACTTAGACTTATATACTATAGTATTTTATTAAATTTCCTATAGTTACACTTATATACTATAGTATTTCATTAAATCTGTGATACCCCGTAATTTTGTAAGGCTATTTTGGAAATTATGGATTTTTCCCGAACGTCCGTTTGGTACGTCGGATTTAATTCTGAGAGCTTAAGACATTCTGTAGTGTGCTCTGTATTTGTAATATTTTTCTCAGTGAAGAATTATACAGTCGAGGTGTGTTGGGAGTTTATACTCGTTCGTGTACGACTTTCGTTAACGCGGATTAAGATTGGTACAAGTTTATTGCCCAAGAGTTGTTATCTAATGGGCAATAATACAAGATTCTTTATCCAAAGGTTTTTGTCCAAGAGCCATTGTCCAAGGGGCAAAAGGGTTTGGATATTGTCCAAGAGGCAATGACCCTAATTTCTTCTATAAATAGAGGTGTTGGGTGAGGGTGGAAAATGGTGCGAAAGACGCGGAAGCGCTCTCAGATTCTCGACTCTAAAAAATGCTCTCAAAGAAAACGCTCTGTCTCGAGAAGGCTCTAAGTGGATCGTCGGAGCTCGTTTAGTATCGTTCTCGGTGGCCAAGGGGAAGCTTGGGAGGCCCTTAGAAGCCTAGAAACCAAGCAAGGCGAAAGACGAGCCAAATCGATCGTCGAGGGTGAGTTTTCTCCTCTCGTATTTCTGTTTTCGTTCGCGACGGCGACCGCCGCGAGGATCACGGCGACCGCCGGCTCGAAGGCGGCGACCGCCGGCATGAGACGGCGCCCGCCGTGGTGAACGGCGACCGCCGTGATAAAGGAGGCCAGCCACCGTGGTTGAGACGGCGCCCGCCGTGAATTGGGCGGCGCCCGCCGTGATTGTTGTGGCGCCCGCCGGCGAGTTGTTGTTGGCCGGGTTGTTGGTGTTGGCTTCCGTAGCCTTCGTTCGGGTTTCGTTTCCTTCGATTCCTTTCGTTCTTTCATAGATCGGTATTGTTGTTTGTCGAATCTAACTTAGGGTTTCTGTATGGGTCGATCCGAAGGTACCGGAGTTGGCAGATTCGTCTCTGTGTCGAGCCCGGAATCCCGTCGTTAGACTTCGTTCAAACTCTGCGTATTAAGGCAAGTGGCGGTTCGCTCTTGCTCATTCGTTCCATATTTACATTAATTATCAGTAGTTTATCTGAGTAATTAATTTGGAATGAATATTCTGTTTGTCTGGAAACGGTTTTGTTAAACTGTTTTGAAAATCATATAATAGGTTGTATATCTGTTAGAACAACGCTATTATCTGTGATCGCCTTTCGGGCCTTTATGTGGATTTATCCAGTAACGGTTGTTGTGCTGTACTGTTTAGTTAGCACTAGTGGCTAGGAACACTATGTACCTTGAGGGGGTTTAGCTGTTTCTTTATAACTGGTATTTGGTGGTTCATCCCCAGTACTTTCTATTTGGTCATGACCATACCCTTTCACAGGGTAGACGCACTTCGCTAGTGCCAAATCTTCCAGGGTTCATCTCTTCGATATCTCTTATGAGAAGATCTGATATCTCTTGTGAGGAGATCCGATATCTCTTGTGAGGAGATCCGATATCTCTTGTGTGGAGATGTAAAAGCTTATAACGTAATGCTCGTTTTGGAATTAAATAAGATAAGTGCCCGAGTGCACATGATTAATATACCTTGGGCGAGTAGTGCAGCTAAGTTCAGTGCAGCTAGGAAAACTCGTCTTGACTTGAATGTAGTACGTTCTCTTTCCAATCTGGATTCGCTGTAGGCGATGAGGTTGGTCGTGAACCGAAGCATCTCAGTCAGTTTTAAATCATTGTTGTATGATCCTGTAATCATTCCAGATTTGTCATTTTTCCTTAAAGACTCAATCTCTTGGAGTCTCTTTTTGAGTCGATTTCTGTGAAGATGAAGTCTTCCAGAATCTTCTCTCATGCATATCTCTTGTTGTTATTCCGTGAAAGTGCCGGGTTATGTATCGTCCCTTTGGTTATTATTCGAGGGACAATGATAGTAAACGGTTACGATCACTCGAACCATTCTGCTTTTTACCCTTGCTAGTCTATTCAAGTAGACTAACCCACGAACTTTGTTCTCCGCATGTGGGCTGGTGTCATCCGTTCGATTCGGCACATCAGATAGAGTGAAGATTTGAGGAGACTAGATTGACTATGAAGACGACGGTTGTTTTTGGATGTTTTAATAATTGCTTTTAATCAGGTTGAGATCCTTGGGCAGGTGATCATCACGATCACAACCCCGTTTGTAAAATCTTTTATCTGTCTTCCGCTGTACTTTGTTTGAACTCTGTGTTTGGCCTATTCGGGATTGGGTTGTAATCCCGTAACTCTTGTTTCCTCAACAATGTTATGTTTTGGAATTTATTGCTTGATCTTTGTGTATCAATTGCATTTCATAAATTGTATTTATTTGGTAAAGCTTTGAGTGATCTCGGTAAGGAACACTGGGGTCACTGGCGGTAATACCTTTCCAAAAGGGTTAAGTTTTAGGGGTGTTACAGTTGTGGTATCAGAGCCAAAGGTTTTAAAACGGGTTTGAGATTTTATAAATCATTTATCCGTTTTTGAAAATGCTTCAAAAGGGCTCTGAATTTTCAAAGTGAAAAGAATTTCAAAACACCGTTCATAGTCATGTCTTCTGTACAGTCTGATATAGTAAGCTTGCTTCTATGTCTAGAAAGACTAATTCCTTTCCCGTTGCCCCGTTTGATATGGGTGCATTCTGTTCCCTTCAGAGGAACCCGAGAGAAGCCGAGGTGGTTTCACCATCTCTAGCTAGGCTTGATTCCCTGTTCACTCGTTGTGAGTTGAGGTTGTAGAACCTAGTAACTCGGTTCGAGTCCATCAATAGAAATTACCAAGTTGATCTATTCTAAGTTGATTTTATTACAATAATTATATCAAAATGATACTAAAGTGATAAAATCCTTGGAATTTGATCGGTAAACAGATGGTGAACACGAGGAACACTATCCGTACTGGTGTTGGGCCAAGCATTGACCCCAGACTAAATCCAAGGAATGTTGCAGACCCATCAGAAGAGCGTGAGTCTGTCTTCCATAATAATCCTGGAGGCAACGACCCAGCTAGGGACAACGCTCCAAGGATATTTGATAAAGCAGCTGTTGCAGAGATTCGGGGAATCGTCATGCAAGCGATTGCCGACGCGTTACGCCCGAATGTGCATCAGGCACAAAGAGTGCCAGTATCTCGAGAAGTTCCGAGGTTTGAGGAACAAGAGAACCATGTGCTGCAGGGAGGGGTGATCAGGAATAGAGGGGAGTATGGTCGAGCCCTGAAGGCTGTTAACTCCATGAGGCCTGACAGCTTCGATGGGAAAGGAGAGCCAGTCAAGGTGGCTCATTGGTTTTCCCACATGGAGCGGCTTTTCCGTAATGTTGAGTGCACTGAAGCGGAGAGAGTGCATATAGCCTCTCTTCAGTTAAAGGAAGAAGCCAGTGAATGTTGAGAGAGTACCGGCTTAGCTGATAGCCCGGTTTTGACCTGGTCTATGTTTAAGACCAAGATGACTGATCGTTTCTTCTCTCGTGCTATGAGGGAGGAGAAACACAAGGAGTTTCTGTATCCGCAAACGGATGGATTAAAGGTGACCGAGCTTGCAACCAAATTCAATCATCTAATGCAGTACGCTGGACCTGAGATATCCAGTGAGGCACAGAAGATCTGGTATTTCCACGAATGGATGAGTCCAGACATCAAGCCGATGATGGTGCACCACACATGCTCTACTCTGGAGCAGTATGTGGATACATCCTACAAGCTGGAGGTGACTCTGGAGGAGTCGACCAAGAAGCGTAACAGCCAGAGGCAAGTGCAGTACCAGCCTCAGGCAAGTGGGTTCAAACGCCCCGCGTCACCATCAGATTTTGCCAAATCTGGCCGAGCAAGAACGAATAAGACTCATGATGAGTCTACGCAACGTTCTGGCCAAGGCAATAATCTGATTCAGTGCTACAACTGCGGTACGCACGGGCACAAGAGCAATGAATGTCTGAAGGACAAAAAGACATGCTTTGACTGCGGAAAGGAGGGTCATATGCAGGCGTTCTGTCAGCGGAGGAATGTGAAAGGAGCTGAGTCACGGCAAGGGTCTGTTAATCAGAACAACCGACCCAAGTTCAGTCCGGTGGAAGCTCCTAGCCCTTCAATGCAGACGACTGCGCAGAACAAAGGGAAAGCCCCGATGGCTTCAGGAAGCCAAGGTCAACGCCTATACGTGATACGTGAGGCGGATGGACCCTATGCTCCTAATGCTTAGAGTACTTTGTATCTGCATTACACTTTTGTTAATGTGCTGTTAATGTGGGTGCTACCCAGACTTTTATTTTGGATGGTTGTAGTTAAGTTGCGTGTGCAACGAGGTTGCGAACCTTTCGTTGTAACTCTTCTTATACATGAACCTTTGGTTTATACCAAGTTATGTTTCATTGCTTGTTGATGGGGTAAGGTCTCGTGTTCGAGACTCACCAACAACCTCTGAGGAGATGGCTGCCTATTAATTAGGTGGAGCTACCAAGGATGGGTTGAGATGTATGGACAACGGCTCATGGCAACAGAGGACGCTGGTAATGGCTGGGCCTGGACTCGGAGCCACTAGTGAGTCGTCTGTGAACCATGTAGTGGGCTGGTCCAAGATGGTGACCATTTAGTGGGAACCAATCGTCTGTCGGATTGTCAATTACCATCAAGGGTAAGAAATTCAAAGCGATTTGACCTAAATAACCATGGTCCATACGATAATTATTCTCGGTATGGATTGACGGAAGCGTCACAAGGCAGTGATCGACTTCAGTTTTTGATATTTATGTGGTTAGAGGATTTCTGGGTGTCTTTCCAGAAGATATTCCTGGATACCCCAAATCGTGTTGTGGAGTTTGCAATTGATCTCGAGCCGTGTACCACGCCGATCTCTGAGGCACCGTACCGGATGGCTCCTATTGAGACGCAAGAATTGAAGAAGCAACTCAAGGATCTTCTTGACAAAAGTTATATAAAGCTGAGTGTATCACCTTGATTAGGAGTGCCCTAGTTTTATGTGTCAAAGAGAAAGATGGACCGTTTCGACTTTATTTTTGACTTTCGAGAGTTGAATAAAGTCACGATCAAGAGCAAGTATTTGTTACCAAGGAATGATGATCTGTTGGATCAACTACAGAGAGCAAAAGTTTTCTCCAAGATCGACCTGAGATCTGGTTTTCATCAGCTCAGGATTCGTGAGGATGATATTCCGAGGATTGCGTTTCGGACAAGAGATGGTTACTACGAGTTTGTAGTCATGCCATCTGAGCTTACGAATGCTCTAGGAGTTTTCATGAACCTAGTGCATCGATGTTTTAGACCAGTACTTGAATAAGTTCATAGTGGTCTTCATCAATGAAATTTTGATTTTTCCCGAGCAAGGAAGCTCACATGGAACGTCTACGGATTGCTTTATCGGTCCTTAGACCAAGTCGGTTGTACGCAAAGTGGGCTAAGTGTGATTGTTGGATCTAGAAGTGGCTTTCTTAGGCCATGTGATCAATAAGAATGAGGTTATGATTATTCCCCAAAAGAGTGAATCAGTAGTTGTTTGGAAGCGGCCTCAGGGTGTGAGCGAGGTGCGCAGTTTCCCAGAGCTTACAGGACATTATAGACGGTTCATGAAAGGATTTTTTCTAAGATCTCTCCACCTATGACCAGTCTGTCCACAAGGTCAACCAGAAGTTGTCTGGGATGACAAGTGCAAGACCAGTTTTCAAGAAGTTGAAACAGTGTCTGACTTTTACACCAGTTTTGGCGTTGTCAGAAAGAATGTTGGCTATATGGTCTATAGTTAATGCTTCGAGAAATGGGTTGGGATGTGTCTTTGATGCAGAAAGGCAAGGATATTGCATACGCATCTAGACAATTGAAAACCTATGAAGCAAACTAACCAACACATGACCTAGAACTAGCAGCAATAGTGTTTGCATTGGAAACTGAGGTTACTTGGGTAACTCAGAGGTCAGCAGAAGTTTCCACCAGGAGATTGTCCGTTATATGGCATTCCTAAGACCATTGTATCGGATCGAGATGGCCGATTTATGTCAAGTTTATAGCAAGAACTTCACAAGGCCATGGGAACTGAATTGAGATTCAGCAGCGTTTCATCCTCAGACAGATGGTCAGTCTGAAAGACCATCTAGACCCTGGAGGATATGCTAAGAAGTATACGTACTCGATCATCCGACTAGCTGGGAAGACAGCCTAAGTCTGATTGAGCTCACGTACGATAATAGTTGGCATGCTACAATCAAGATGGCTCCGTTTGAAGCTTTGTATGGTCACAGATATAGATCTCAGATTTGTTGGGTTGAGTACGCCGACAAGATTCTACTTGGACCAGAGTTGGTCGAAAGGACAGCTTCGAACATTGCTCTGAGTAGACAGAGGTTGTTGACCGCTCAGAGTCGACAAAAGTTTTACGCAGATCAGAAGTGTTAAAGTGTTGAGTTCAAGGTTGGTGTCAAGGTACTTGTCACAGTATCGCCACCCAAGGATGTTTTCAGGTTTGGTAAGCGTGGGAAGCTTAACCCTCGCTACATGGGACCATTCAAAATTCTGGATAGAGTAAGTTCTCTAACGTACCGTTTGGCATTGTCGCCATCGGCATACCCAGTGTATAATGTGTTCCACGTATCATTGCTAAGGATATTCGTGCCAAGATGAGTCTCGTAGGCTGAGCTATAAGGACGTCGAGATTCAGGCAAATGGTACTTGAGAGGAGATGCCAGTGTGCATTCTCGAACGCCGTGTAAAGCGACTGTGCAACGAGATCGTACTGTTGGTACGAGTTATGTGGTCTAGGTCTGGGACTGAGGAAGTTACTTGGGAAACCGAGGCAGAGATGCTCAGACACTTTCCCGAGTTGTTTTTCGGCCAAGTTTCGGGGTCGAAACTTCTTTTAAGGGGGAGGTGATGTGATACCCCGTAATTTTGTAAGGCTATTTTGGGAATTATGGATTTTTCCCGAACGTCCGTTTGGTACGTCGGATTTAATTCTGAGAGCTTAAGACATTCTGTAATGTGCTCTGTATTTGTAATATTTTTCTCAGTGAAGAATTATACAGTCGAGGTGTGTTGGGAGTTTATACTCGTTCGTGTACGACTTTCGTTAACGCGGATTAAGATTGGTACAAGTTTATTGCCCAAGAGTTGTTATCTAATGGGCAATAGTACAAGATTCTTTATCCAAAGGTTTTTGTCCAAGAGCCATTGTCCAAGGGGCAAAAGGGTTTGGATATTGTCCAAGAGGCAAGGACCCTAATTTCTTCTATAAATAGAGGTGTTGGGTGAGGGTGGAAGAGGGTGCGAAAGACGCGGAAGCGCTCTCAGATTCTCGACTCTCAAAAACGCTCTCAAAGAAAACGCTCTCTCTCGAGAAGGCTCTAAGTGGATCGTCGGAGCTCGTTTAGTGTCGTTCTCGGTGGCCAAAGGGAAGCTTGGGAGGCCCTTAGAAGCCTAGAAACCAAGCAAGGCGAAAGACGAGCCAAATCGATCGTCGAGGGTGAGTTTTCTCCTCTCGTATTTCTGTTTTCGTTCGCGATGGCGACCGCCGCGAGGATCACGGCGACCGCCGGCTCGAAGGCGGCGACCGCCGGCATGAGATGGTGCCCGCCGTGAGGAACACGGCGACCGCCATGGTGAACGGCGACCGCCGTGATGAAGGAGGCCAGCCGCCGTGGTTGAGCGGCGCTGACCGTGGTTGAGACGGCGCCCGCCGTGAATTGGGCGGCGCCCGCCGTGATTGTTGTGGCGCCCGCTGGCGAGTTGTTGTTGGCCGGGTTGTTGGTGTTGGCTTCCGTAGCCTTCGTTCGGGTTTCGTTTCCTTCGATTCCTTTCGTTCTTTCGTAGATCGGTATTGTTGTTTGTCGAATCTAACTTAGGGTTTCTGTATGGGTCGATCCGAAGGTACCGGAGTTGGCAGATTCGTCTCTGTGTCGAGCCCGGAATCCCGTCGTTAGACTTCGTTCAAACTCTGCGGATTAAGGCAAGTGGCGGTTCGCTCTTGCTCATTCGTTCCATATTTACATTAATTATCAGTAGTTTATCTGAGTAATTAATTTGGAATGAATATTCTGTTTGTCTGGAAACGGTTTTGTTAAACTGTTTTGAAAATCATATAATAGGTTGTATATCTGTTAGAACAACGCTATTATCTGTGATCGCCTTTCGGGCCTTTATGTGGATTTATCCAGTAACGATTGTTGTGCTAGGAACGCTATGTACCTTGAGGGGGTTTAGCTGTTTCTTTATAACTGGTACTTGGTGGTTCATCCCCAGTACTTTCTCTTTGGTCATGACCATACCCTTTCACAGGGTAGGCGCACTTCGCTAGTGCCAAATCTTCCAGGGTTCATCCCTTCGATATCTCTTGTGAGGAGATCTGATATCTCTTGTGAGGAGATCCGATATCTCTTGTGAGGAGATCCGATATCTCTTGTGTGGAGATGTAAAAGCTTATAACGTAATGCTCGTTTTGGAATTAAATAAGATAAGTGCCCGAGTGCACATGATTAATAAACCTTGGGCGAGTAGTGCAGCTAAGTTCAGTGCAGCTAGGAAAACTCGTCTTGACTTGAATGTAGTACGTTCTATTTCCAATCTGGATTCGCTGTAGGCGATGAGGTTGGTCGTGAACCGAAGCATCTCAGTCAGTTTTAAATCATTGTTGTATGATCCTGTAATCATTCCAGATTTGTCATTTTTCCTTAAAGACTCAATCTCTTGGAGTCTCTTTTCGAGTCGATTTCTGTGAAGATGAAGTCTTCCATAATCTTCTCTCATGCATACCTCTTGTTGTTATTCCGTGAAAGTGTCGGGTTATGTATCGTCCCTTCGGTTATTATTCGAGGGACAATGATAGTAAACAGTTACGATCACTCGAACCATTCTGCTTTTTACCCTTGCTAGTCTATTCAAGTAGACTAACCCACGAACTTTATTCTCCGTATGTGGGCTGGTGTCATCCGTTCGATTCGGCACATCAGATAGAGTGAAGATTTGAGGAGACTAGATTGACTATGAAGACGACGGTTGTTTTTGGATGTTTTAATAATTGCTTTTAATCAGGTTGAGATCCTTGGGCAGGTGATCATCACGATCACAACCCCGTTTGTAAAATCTTTTATCTGTCTTCCGCTGTACTTTGTTTGAACTCTGTGTTTGGCCTATTCGGGATTGGGTTATAATCCCGTAACTCTTGTTTCCTCAACAATGTTATGTTTTGGAATTTATTGCTTGATCTTTGTGTATCAATTGCATTTCATAAATTGTATTTATTTGGTAAAGCCTTGAGTGATCTCGGTAAGAAACACTGGGGTCACTGGCGGTAATACCTTTCCAAAAGGGTTAAGTTTTGGGGGTGTTACAAAATCTAGTATACTTAGACTTATATACTATAGTATTTTATTAAATTTCCTATAGTTACACTTATATACTATAGTATTTCATTAAATCTAGTATACTTAGACTTATATACTATAGTATTTTATTAAATTTCCTATAGTTACACTTATATACTATAGTATTTCATTAAATCTAGTATACTTAGACTTATATACTATAGTATTTCATTAAATTTCATATAGTTATACTTATATACTATAGTATTTTGTTATATTTCATATAGTTATGCTTATATACTATAGTGTTTCATTAAATCTAGTATACTTAGACTTGTACACCATAGTATTTCATTAAATTTCATATAGTTACACTTATGTACTATAGTATTTTATTAAATCTAGTATACTTAGACTTATATACTATAGTATTTCATTAAATTTCATATAGTTATACTTATGTACTATAGTATTTCATTATATATAGTATATTTAGACTTATATACTATAGTATTTTATTAAATTTCTTATAGTTACACTTATATACTATAGTATTTCATTAAATCTAGTATCTTTAGACTTATATACTATTGTATTTCATTAAATTTCATATAGTTACACTTATATACTATAGTATTTTATTATTTTTCATATAGTTACGCTTATATACTATAGTGTTTCATTAAATCTAGTATACTTAGACTTATATACTATAGTATTTCATTAAATTTCATATAGTTACACTTATGTACTATAGTATTTCATTATATTTCATATAGTTACGCTTATATACTATAGTATTTCATTAAATTTCCTATATTTACACTTATATACTATAGTATTTCATTAAATCTAGTATATTTGGATTTATATACTATAGTATTTCATTAAATTTCATATAGTTAAACTTACGTACCATAGTATTTCATTATATTTCATATAGTTACGCTTATATATTATAGTATTTCATTAAATCTAGTATACTTAGACTTATACACTATAGTATTTCATTAAATTTACTATAGTTACACTTATATACTATAGTATTTCATTAAATCCAAAAGCCCCTCCATTAAACTACTCTTTTGAGTTGGGGTTTAAATGGAGGCTTAAACTCAAAAAGCCCCCATTTAAGCCCCTCTTTAAGCCCCCCATAAGGGGTGCTCTAATATATAATTATAAATATATAAAATATTATAGTATAAACTATAGTATATAAAGTTTTTATTCTCGATTTTTGGATTTTTGGAGGGGAAAACGATATCCGTTTTGGATGAATTTTATATGTACGGACCCGTATTAAAATTTTATACAAAATTATAGTAGAAAAATGCAAAAAAAATCACTATAATACGCTATATGTCGGACACCAAATTGTAAAAAAAAATGGGTAGGAATGCTTCATT
Organism: Rheum nobile; assembly: GCA_027886185.1. Lineage (NCBI taxonomy): Eukaryota > Viridiplantae > Streptophyta > Magnoliopsida > Caryophyllales > Polygonaceae > Rheum > Rheum nobile. The sequence goes on along the minus strand of WOAB01000500.1, from coordinate 764,757 downwards.
TTTTGGGCTTTTGGAGGGGCAAACGATGTCCGTTTTGGACGAATTTTATATGTACGGACTCGTATTGAAATTCTCTACATGATTATGGGAAAAAAAGTTCATTTTTTTGTGCGTTAAGGCTTAACGTACCATTTTTTTTAACTTGTACGGTAAGGTTTAACACACTTGAACAGTTCATACGTTTAGCCATAACGCACAAGATCTGGACAATTTCCACTATTTCTACCAATTTTGTCCCTTTTGCGTTTAGCCATAATGCACCAACTTGTATGTTTACTCTTAACGCACAAAATAATGTGTGTTTAGACGAAAAACGGTGTGTATATAGGGGGACCCTAAATTTATATATTAAGTTATTTTAAACTTCAAATATATTGACGAAACCTAACCCCAAAAAACGCTCTCGAACATGAAACTTTGCTGGCCCAGCTTAGCAATGAAGTGGCCACCGCGTTAGTTTTTCGGAAAACATGACAAATCTTCACTGAAGAAAATAGTTGTAAAATACGGGATTTCAAAAATTAAAATTTCAATATCTCAAGGACAGTGCCAAATTTTATTAAGAACGTTCACAATAATAGTAAGGTTGTCGCATTTAATTTGAATGTTGGTAATGCCTAATTCATAAGCTTTAACCAGAGTATTTCTGAGAAACCGTTTCAGACGTAATGCCTAATTCACAATATTTTACAACTATTTTCTTCTGAAAATAGTTGTAAAATACAATGGAAAATCCTTTATTATATCTTTGTCATTGTTTGTGAATTATGCATTACCAACATTCAACTATTAGTACATCCTTTATTATATCTTTGTCATTGTTTGTTTCTTCCAAAACTTTGTTAGTTTCTATAAAACCAGATTCCCCACCAAGAGACCACTAATGCTATAAATTGTGATCTATCAGTTTTTTGTCGATTTTTTCTCAATGATTTCATATGTTTTTTTGTTCCCTATGTTAAGAGATCTAATGATTCCATATGTGAGATAATTCATTTTTTCTATTATTTTCATGGTATGGTTATATTGGAAGAAAATATGATTCAAATCCTCCAATTGTGCATTACAACGGATGCAACCCTGGGGGATTGTAACTCCTTTTTCTGCTAATCTTGTTTTGGTTGAGAATCCATTTTTCATTATTTTTCAAATAAAGTTTTTAACTTTTGGATAAGTGTCCCTCTTCCACATCCAAGAAAAATCATAAGCAGAGTATCTTTTGTTTCTGTTGATCATATCCATAGCAGAGTTTGTAGAAAACCATTCGTTTTTACTGGCTTTTCAGTACATTTTGTCATGAATATTATTCAAAGGTATTGGGATAAAGATTATTTGTTTGGCTAAATCATGGGGTAAGCATTGTTCAATTATGTCCTTGTTCCAAATTTGGTTTGGCAAAATAAAATCTGCCACCAAAGCATCCTTATTCAGAATTGATTGTGTATTAATAATATCACATAAAGGAGTTTTAGATACCCAATTATCAGACCAAAATTTGCTTGTTCTGCCATTTCCAACTTGCCAAATTAGTCCAGATTTGAATTCATTCAGAAGTTCAATCATTTTGGACCACTGTCAAGAACAACTTCATTTTTTCTCATATTGTAACATATGGTTTGTTTTCAGATATTTTTCGGTAACAACTTTAACCCAAAAATTATATGGATCAGCTAAAATTTTCCATAATAATTTAAATTGTAAAGCTTTATTCATGTCCTTCGATTTTCTTAATCCAAGGCCTCCTTACTGTGTTGGTTTACATATTTTTTCCCAGCCTATAAGAGATTTGTAGAAAATGTCTTTGTTCCAAAAAAAGATATATTTAGTTTATCAAGTTCATTATGTGTATGTGTAGGTAGCATAAAATTTTGCATGAGGTAATTTGGTCTTGATGCCCGATTAGATTTTATTAGTGTTGTTCTTCCTGCTTAGGAAGTGAGTTCGCTTTCCATTTAAATAGTTGTTGTTGTGTGTTAATTAAAAGATCGGTTTTTTCGCATGATAACCCCGATGTATTGCTTAATTCACACGATACTCTAAAGTTTGACATATTTCGCGAGATAACCCTAAAGTTTATTTATTTTTCGTGAAATGCCCAATCGTTTATTTACTAACGGTTGCCGTTTATTTTTCTTTTAAAAAAAGAAAACCCCCAAAATAAAACAATCTGGCTCTTCTTCCCGACTCTCCTCTTCTTTCTTATCTTCGAGTCTCTGTTACCTGCCGATATCTCATATTTTCCGTGATTTCTTTAGTCTGTTCGGGGTTGGGTCGTTTTCCGGTGGATTGCAGTTGTGGAGCGTATCATACTTTTGGAGACGGTAAACCCGAGGGTAGCGTGCGAAGTGGTAAATCGAATTCCAGATCTTTTAATTTCTGGTTTTGTGATGATTTCCACAACCTTACCTCTTGTAAGTTGTGCTTCAGTGGTGGTGGAATTGTTTTTTTTTTCTAGGGTTTGGGTCTTCGTAGGGTGGTGTCGAAATAGGTCTGTCTAGAATGTGACAGAGAGTTGAAGACTGATTTTTGTAGAAATAGGTTTTTATTTTTCAATTGCTAATTGATACTGATTTGGACTGTCAAGTATGCGATTACTGTTTGTGCGATACTTGAAGATGACATCTTACTTTCTAATTATTTGGGGATTATGTTAAAATCATGGTCGTGAGTAGTTGTGATTTGCAACTTCGAACTAGCAGTGGTGGTGCCACTCTTCTTCTTCTTTTTTTATTTCAAGTATTCCTATTAACTTTTTACTAGTTATTTAGTAGCGATAAGCATGCCATATAATCTATCTGAGTCAAGTGTGTAAGTGTTAAATGTTAATGGTAGTCACATAATTTAGTTACATTTAATTTTGCAATCTTGCCTCACTCATACTCTTTGATTGTCCATTTTTTACTTGTCAGTTCATCATAAACATGGAAAAGTTATATAACATCTTTCAATATTGCTATTCTAGGCTTACTTCTATGGCTTTCGATCTGCTAAATGCAAAGCTCATAGCTGCTACATGTAGGCTATCTAGTTTGTGGGTTCAAATCCCATATAGGCTATCTAGTTTGTAAAATTTCGGTAGTGTGGTTTGTGTGGAAAAAGTTGTACAATGTCATATGCATAGTAGATAAATATAATGAGGACACACATCAATACAAGGGGCAAGTAGAAATTTTTGTAACCTATGTGGGATTCGAACCCACACCTATGTGTATATATACATTGCTCTACCAATTGAGCTAATAGGCTAGAAATCATAGATACAATTCATGATTGATAGAGTTTTCTTATTGAAATTTCAAGATGTAGCTTTTTTCAGCTCTCCATACTTGATTTGCAAATGCTTTGGTGGTTGTGAACATTATAACCAAGTTACAAATAACAAGGGTATAGACATTATAACCACATCTTTGTATTCATCTGAGCATTCAATATAGGAAGAAGCACAAATGATATGACAGAACACCTCGATCGAAAACTTGTATCACACAATCCATAGGAAGAGGCATCTGTCACTAGGATGAAGTTAAGTAATTTACAAGTGCAACAATAAGATAGGATATCTGAGTTTCCAATAAGAACATGTATCAACATTCAGCACTGCAGCATTAGTCACTAGACATTACCATAGAAATAAGAAATTCACACAAAAGAGTACCAATCCATTAGGTTTTGCCTAATGATAAAAACATGCATTTCACTTGTTGAGTGATGTACAATTTAGAAGGGAATACAGTCCACTGGGTATCTTGACAATAAAGACAATTAGACAACCATGCATTCCCCTTCCCGAATAAGGAAAACCAAAAACTCCTGCTAATCACCTCCATGATATGGACCCTAATGGTTTCTCCTTCACCTAAATAATCAGAAATCTTTTTGGAGACTATCTCAAAGCTAGGTCCAGTTTGAAAGTAAAATACTAGTTCTAATTAACACTAACAACAGTTCTAATTAACACTAACAAAAGCTTGCAAATCACCATAAGCACCTTTTCATGATAGTTGAAGAACACAATGTCGTACATTCAACTATAATGAGAGAGAGATTAACTTCATAAATTCCTCTAAATGTTTCAAAGTATGACAAAAGCTCACAGTACCAAACCCCTGTAAAAGAGAGAACATGGAAAGGAAATAAGAATAACACATATCAATACAATACCAACATCAAGTGTAAACAACACCTGTGGGGGCTAATTTCTGAGTAGTTTAAGGTATACAACCCAAAGTCCACAAATTGTAGATGATTAGCTCGCAAAATCTAACAAGTTTCTGTTGAACCCTAAATCCCAATCAAGCCCCCAAAATCCACAAATTCATAAAAACCCTAAATCCCTAAATCCCCAAAATACTAAACCCCTAAATTCATGAAGCCCTATATTTAATGGATCTAAGCTACATACCTGGAGAGGCTGACGTTGGGACGACGAAGGAGAGCTCCAAACCAGGAGGAGCCGCCACCTCAGTCGTCGGCGCGCCGCCTTGCTCGCCGCTCCAACAATGAGTCGCCACTACTCGCCGGCGCTTGAACCCAGACGCTTGAAGAAGAGGAGACTTGAAGAAGAGGAGGAAGAGGAGAGTCGGGAAGAAGAACATATTTGTTTTATTTTGGGTTTTTCTATTTTCCTTTTTTAAAAAGAAAAATAAACGGCAACCGTTAGTAAATAAACGATTGGGCATTTTGTGAAAAATAAATAAATTTTAGGATTACCTCGCGAAATATGTCAAACTTTGGGATACCGCGTGAATTAAGCGATACCTCAAGGTTATCAGGCGAAAAAACCGTTAAAAGATCAACAAAAGTATTCGAATTGACTCTACCATTAATGATAGGACAACCTAGATATTTTTCAAAAGATGTCATGTTTGTGAGAATACCTTGAATTGCTATTTTTTTGGTTGATTACATTTTTTGTGACTTAAAAAGCAGATTTATGAAATTTACTTTTTGTCCAGAAATTGTGCAGTACTCGTCTACAATATCATTGATTTCCTTGCAAATTTCCTTGTCGAGTGATTTGAAAGCCTAATGGTTTTCGGGGGTTTTCAGAAGCTTTTTGAAGTTTTCGGGCAAAGATTTCCGATCCTAGAATGAACATAAAAGGTGAGAGGGGATCACCTTGTCGGAGTTCTCTGATTGGTTTAAATATTTATGTGGGTCCATTGTTGACTAGCACCGAAAATGAGACAATCGTAATACATTCTTTTATCCAGTTGATAAATCTTTCATAAAATCCAAACTTCTCCATTATTTTAATAATGAAATTCCACTCAATTCTGTCATAGGTTTTTTTCATATCTAATTTTAGTGCAATGAATCCTTCTGCTCATTTTTTCGATTTAAATGAGTGAAATATTTCATGAGCTATTAAGATATTATCTTAAATAACTCTATTTGCAACAAAGGCACCCTGCATGGGATGAATCAATTTTTTTTATGGTTCTTTTTATGTGTCTATAGTGATTAGTTGAGTTTAGATTGTCACATTTTGGAATCGATTTATTTGTTTAAGCAATTTTACCTGAAAGGAAAAAGCTCTTTACTGCTTGAATTACAGATGGACCTATAATGTTCCAATATTTTTGATAGAATTCTGTTGTCATACTATCAGGACCTAGTGATTTATCCGAGCCAATGTCAAAAACAGTCTTTTAATTTCTTCATTAGATACATTCATTGTTCATTCTACATTATCCTCTGTAGAGATTTCAGAATGGATTGATTCTAGGTTTTTCCGAAGTAATCCATAATCCATATCCTCACTTCTAAACCTTTTAATAAAATCATTTATGATTTCATTTCTAATGTTCTTTTCTCCAATAATGCTTGTTCCTTCCTTGGTTTTGATTTCATTTACAATTTTTCTGTTTCTTTTCCCACTTGCTATTTTGTGAAAATAGATGGCATTAGTATCATTATATTTTATGTGTTTAACTTTAGCTCTTTGATTCCAAAATATCTTTTGGAAACAAAGAAGTTTTTCCTTTTTTTCAATAAGTCTGTTTTGTTTTTTAATGAGATCGTTGTTAGGGTTTGTATATATCACAATTTGAATGTCAAAAAGTTGTTTTTCTATGGTTTGAAGTTGGGTAAACACATTACTAAATGTACTTTTATTCCAGATCTTGGCATGTTTCTTGAGTAATTTTGTCTTGGAAACTAGATTATACATTCTAGATCCATGATAATTTGTTCTCCAAGCTTGTTGAACTACATTTCTAAAATCTTTTCGAGTCATCCAATTTTTTTCAAATTTGAAGGGTTGTTTTTTAATAGGTATAATAGAGGCTAGTTCATATGTTATAGGTCAGTGATCTAAACTAGTAAAAGCATGATGTTTGGTACAGATATCTAGATACCATTGTAGAATTTGGTGGTGAATAAGAGCTCCATCCAGTTTTTCATATATATTGTCAATTTCTGTTTTGTTTTTTGCCAGGTGAAGGTATTCCCTTGAAAAGGGATATCCAATAATTCGCATTCATTTTTAAAATGTCTTAATCTAGCAAACTTTGTTAGAAGAGGGATAGAACCCCCAAGTTTTTCGGTGAGATCTTGTATTTCATTAAGATCACCTATAACAATACAGGGATATGCACTGGTTTTTTAGAAATAAAATAATATTTTCCCAAAATTCATTTTTTCCAAATTCATTTGGTGGGGCAATGGGGCATAGGTGGGAAGGAGCAATACTTTAGTGTTTGTGCAAAGGTTCGTATATTTAATACTGATAAATCTTGGCTCAATTTTGTGGATTTCAAGTATTTTATTTGTAAGTTGGTATGTTTTTCACATTACACAAATGCCACTGGAGAACCCAATAGCAGGAACACAATGGAATTGGTCAAAACCAGCTTTTTTCCAAACTTTTTCGCTCGGTTCTTTGTTCGTTCTCGTTTCAAACAATGCAAGTAATTGAAATCGTTCTATTTTACAGAATGATTCAATATTCGTCCAGATGGTTTTTTCCCTATCCCACGACAATTCCATGTTGTGATATTCATATAAAAATAATTGAGTAATTGCCCCATATCCAACGACATTTAGGGGTCTTGTTCCTTAGTTCATAGTATTGACAATAATAAGGACTTTTTTTTATTCTAGTTAGGAGAGTCAAATCTGCAAATTGTACTTCATGAGTGATACACTCATCAAACATAGGAGATCTAAAGGAATAGTGATTATAGAAAGAATGGATACAAGTTTGAACAAAGATCCAACTTCCAAGAATGGTGTTGTTCGCATAGGTTCTAAGACGAGGAAGGTAATCTCAGTCTCACATATAAAATAGTATAGCAGTTCAAAGTATAGGTTGACAAGATATACATGTCGTGAGCTCCAAAAGCTGCACTCTTTGTTCAACTCACCTCTTCTAATCTTGTAATCGACCCCCCTTTGGATCTCATGAAGAATTAGAGGATAAAAACATCGGAAATTCGAGATTTTTGACCCGAAGTCAGTGTGAAACCGATGGCTGACGACGCCCCTTTCTTCTACCTTTCTCAAACCAGACCTTCGATATCCCTCCATTCTCACCCATTTTTGTTGTTTAATTGTCCTTCAACCAAGCTTGCTTTCCTAAAGCTAAGCTCTTGCTGCGGAAATCCTTCAAGTCTTGAATCGATCGGCCCTCGTCGTTGACTTGTTCACCAAAAGAAGAGGGAAGACTAGAAGATCCACTCCGCACCGAGCCCCTGCTCCGATCGAGCCCCGTTCCGCATCGAGCCCCCTCTCCTTAGACTATTCTGACCTTCCTCTCCGACGTCGGATCCATAAGTCGCTTGAGTACTTTTCAAGTACTTTTTTGAAATTTGTTGCTTGAACTTTTTGGTTGCGAAACTGTTTGCAAGCTTGAGTGTTAGTACTTCTTTGCTTTTTTTGAGTTATTCTAGGTGGAGACCGAGTTGTTCCGGTTGTGATCGTGGTTGTGTTTGAGGCTCCTGAAAATCCTTTGTAGGCAACGTCAGGGTGATCGATACTCCTGAAGATCCCTTATTTAGGTGAGGGCAACGTCATGGTGGTCCATTCAACATTTGGCCAAGATTCATCATGTTTGACTCATTTTCTCGTGGCACTGTCTGTTTATTGTGCTTGACTCACATCTCTTCCTAGTTCGTTTGACTCGCCTTTGCTTTGTTGTATTTTTCTTTGTTTGCTTTGTTGTTCTTTACTTAACCGGTATTCTGGTTGCCGATTTATCAGCCTCTCGAGTTTTCCGACGTTGTCGTCGGATACTCGAATTCTTACCTTATCAAAAAAATAAAATAAAATTGTGTTCTAGTAAACAATTGTATTATTTATTTAGAACCAATTAGACAATTACACTTCCAACCAAAACAATTAGACAATTAAACTCGTTACCATGACCAATATATTAACAATTTTTAACAATATGATTCTTTCTCCAAGTATAAACCCATATTTAAGCGACAATAAAAGTGATTTGAATGACCCATAAAAAAGTTGGCAATATGAATTCGTTATCGAATTGGAAAATAACTTTAAATAATATCAATTATCGCTTATGGAAAAAAATAAAATAAATTTAGTAAAAATATACCCGAATTATGTTAATGTTAACCCAAAATGATACTCTCTATGATTTATTTTTTCGGTGAAATCTCTGACAGAGATGCTGATGTGACATCGAAAAACATTAGCTGATAAAGTTTTTTGCAAAAAATATTAGGGTGGGCTTAGGGGTGAGCATCGGTCCGGAACCGGACCGAACCGAGAAAACCGAAACTCCTAAAAAACTGAACCGAAAACCGAACCGAATTATATTGGTTCGGTTCGAACCGAAACCGGTTCGGTTCAGTTAAAAAACCGAAAAACCGAGGGACAGAGGAACTCAAAGCTTACCAATTAATTCTTGTTTTTCGACCAAAAAAAAAGCTTACCAATTAATTCAAACCAACCCATCAAAATTACAGCTTGGATGTAGCAGAATTTAATAACTCTTGAGACTACTAACTGAGAGTGGGGTCTGGGCAGGACGTGGCCACCACCAGCGGCTTCAAGCAGCACTGCAGCAGCAACGAGCAACGGCGACATCAAGCAGCATCAATGAGCAAGTGGGATCTTGTAACACCCCCAGATTAACCCCTTTTGAAAGCGTTACTGCCGATGACCCCGGACGTAAACCCCGAAGTCACCCCAGGCTTTTTTGACGTCATAACTGACTTAAAACATAGTTACAATACTAAAATCATAACTTTTATTAAACCACATGGTCGCGGAATTACACGATTCCAAAAACGACCCCATAATTAGAAATACAACAGCGAAAGTCTTTAACAAAATACAAAATAGCACAGCGGAAATCTTTTAAACAAGGCGACAAAACAACTTGTCGAAAACACCGTTCATCTTCATAGTCGCTTCTAGCCTTCACGGAACTGCAACACACCTGATGTGCCGAATCAGACGGATGACACCAGCCAACCATGCAAGGAATATAACGGTTGGTCAGTCTAATGAAAGACTACGCAAGGGTACAAAGTAGATTGGTTCGAAGCAGTCGTATTAGGTTAGACTCATCGTCCCTCGAATAATAACCGAGTACGCTAGTCAACCATCATACTCCTACTAGAATATATGAAGCAGCATGAACAAGAGGAGATTCTGGAGACCGAGTCTCACAGCAATCAATCCCAAAAGAAGACTCCAAATGAAATGAGCCTTATAGGGAAATATGACAAATGTTGGAAAACACAAACAAACACACACACATCATCACAATATCGCATACGAGCGATCTACAACTAAGACGAGCTTTTCCTAGCTGCACTAGCGCCTAGCGGCACTACTCACCAAACATTTTAAATAAGTGCTACTCATACAGCACTTTATTATTATGGTCAAGGCATTTTCATTAAGTGCATACTCATGGCACATATCTTATTTAAATGACCACACACGCACATCACGTTATAAGCTTTTAACATCTCTCTACAAGAGATAACACGGGGAATAATCCCAGGGAATAAATCCCAACCGGTTGTACTTTAACAAAATAACGGGGAATAAATCCCAGGGAATAAATCCCATCCAGTTGCATTTCTGCGTGCACGTATCCTCTATTAGGATAGGGTCATGACCTGAACAAAACTAACGGGGAATAAATCCCGGGGAATAATCCCAACAATTACGTTACTACACATGGACTGTACTAGCAGTCAAACACACAATCACAACACAGAGAACCATCACGGCTCAACCTGAACAACTAACACCCTAGATTTAATAATCTAAACACACACACAATAAAACACATCAAAGTCCCTTAAGGTCTTCACCTGCACAAAATCTACAATATACTAGCGTCGGTTCTAGCAAAATATACAACCTAGTATAATATCAGTTTTTAATCACATAACGTTATCAAACAGTTTCCAACATACTTAACAATCATCCCAAATTATTTAACAACAAAACGATTGATAAATAATTGAAATATGGAATGATGAGCAAGAGCGAACCGCCACTTGCCTTAGATCCGACAACTTCGAATCAAGCTCAGTAACGTCTAGTTCTTGGATCTGAAACTGGAGCATATCTTGGATATCAAATCCCTAAGAAACGGCCCATAACAAGACCCTAAGTTAGATTCAATACACTTATATATGAATCTAAAAGAATACAAGAAGAAATCAAAGGAAACAAGCAAAGCCAAACCAACAAGACACACAACTCGGACGCCCTCACCGCGATCGCGGCGAGTCGCGGCCAGTCGCGGTATTCGTGTGGCATGATAGTGGCGAAGCTCGACAGCTCCCATGGAGTTTTTCTTACCCCAAACCGATTTGTTTGCCTTCGATTTGTCTATGGTTCGATCTCCCAACACCTCAAAGCTTTAGTCAAACACTTGGGCAACCTTCTCCAACTCGTGAGCCTTCTCGAATCGAGCTTAAACAGCCCCGAAAATGGCGATTTCACAGGGGAGAAAAACAGAGAAAATGAAGAGAAAAGAAGGAAGAAGAAGAGAGAAAGAAGACATCGGTTCGAGCCCTTTTATAGCACAAATCTGAGCCACCAAAGGGGGAACAAACCGGGGACAAGGGGACAAGCCAAAGCCAAGTGGATCGAGCCACTTGCCTGCCCCAAAAACAGAGAAAAAATAGAGTGCTACAGTGGCCGCCTTCACGAGGAAGACGACACGGCCTGGCATTGGCATTACCGCGAGCGCGGCGAGTCGCGGTAGGTCGCATCAGATCGCGGCAAGTCGCGTCAAGTCGCGGTTTAAAGGCCGACTTCGTTAATTCTTATCCGAACTTGGTTTGGATTAAATTTCTTAACTCTGGGTTAAATATATTCGTACATTAACGATACATTAACCCCGAAAACACCTCAACTGTATTATATAATGCTCGGAAAATTTAACAGAGCTCAGACCCCTTTTCAGAAGGTCCGAGACTCACTGAATTAAATCCGTCTAGCAAAACGGGCATAAGAAAAATTTAAAAATAATTCAAAATACCCTTAAAAATTACGGGGTGTTACATTACTACCCCCTTATTTTAAGTTTCGACTCCGAAACTTGCATTATCAAGGCCGACAACAAGTAGGGAAAGTATCTAAGCATACCCGCATCAGTCTCCCAAGTAACCTCTTCGGTTTCTAACTTGGAGCACAAAACTCATACCAAAGGTACCACCTTACTGCACAACTGCACAAAGCCAAAGAGGAACCTTGCCTCAGCACAAAACTTACCACCTGAACTCAACATCCTTAATCACTTCATCCTCTAGATTACTACTAGAGAGATCAGTCGATTTTCCTCAGTGTCTCCCCTCGGCTCCACCTCAGGAACCTTGGTCTTATCAGACACTTAACACTACTGACTCAGGGAGTACAGTCTTCACCTCTCAGGTGGACTACTAGGTCCTACAACCTCAAATCACGACAAACAAACTGAGAACTCAAGTCTAACTAGAGATGGCGAAACCACCTTGACTTCTTCCGAGTCCTTCAGAACAGAGCAGAATGCACCCCTAACTACGGGCGGCAAACAGAGAGTCTTAGTCTTTCTAGACACAGAAGAAAACTTCCGTATCAGTCTGTAGAAGGCACGACTATGAACGGCTTTTTATTTGAAAAATTCAGAGCCTTTTGAAAACAAAACGAGTAAATGATTCATAAAATCCCAAACCCGTTTAAAAACGTTTGGCTCTGATACCATTTCTGTAACAGAGCCTACGAAAACTGTTTAGCTCTGATACCATTTCTGTAACACCCCCAGATTAACCCCTTTTGAAAGCGTTACTGCCGATGACCACGGACGTAAACCCCGAAGTCACCCCAGGCTTTTTCGACGTCATAACTGACTTAAAACATAGTTACAATACTAAAATCATAACTTTTATTAAACCACATGGTCGCGAAATTACACGATTCCAAAAATGACCCCATAATTAGAAATACAACAGCGAAAGTCTTTAACAAAATACAAAATAGCACAGCGGAAATCTTTTAAACAAGGCGACAAAACAACTAGTCGAAAACACCTTCATCTTCATAGTCGCTTCTAGCCTTCACGGAACTACAACACACCTGATGTAGCGAATCGGATGGATGACACCAGCCAACCATGCAAGGAATATAACGGTTGGTCAGTCTAATGAAAGACTACGCAATGGTACAAAGCAGATTGGTTCGAAGCAGTCATATTAGGTTAGACTCATCGTCCCTCAAATAATAACCGAGTACGCTAGTCAACCATCATACTCCTACTAGAATATATGAAGCAGCATGAACAAGAGGAGATTCTGGAGACCGAGTCTCACAGCAATCAATCCCAAAAGAAGACTCCAAATGAAATGAGCCTTATAGGAAAATATGACAAATGTTGGAAAACACAAACAAACACACACACACATCATCACAATATCGCATACGAGCGATCTACAACTAAGACGAGCTTTTCCTAGCTGCACTAGCGCCTAGCTGCACTACTCGCCAAACATTTTAAATAAGTGCTACTCATACGGCACTTTATTATTATGGTCAAGGCATTTTTATTAAGTGCATAATCATGGCACGTATCTTATTTAAAAGACCACACGCGCACATCACGTTATAAGCTTTTAACATCTCTCTACAAGAGATAACACGAGGAATAATCCCAGGGAATAAATCCCAACCGGTTGTACTTTAACAAAATAACGGGGAATAAATCCCATCCAGTTGCATTTCTGCGTGCACGTATCCTCTATTAGGATAGGGTCATGACCTGAACAAAACTAACGGGGAATAAATCCCGGGGAATAATCCCAACAATTACGTTACTACACACGGACTGTACTAGCAGTCAAACACACAATCACAACACAGAGAACCATCACGGCTCAACCTGAACAACTAACACCCTAGATTTAATAATCTAAACACACACACAATAAAACACATCAAAGTCCCTTAAGGTCTTCACCTGCACAAAATCTACAATATACTAGCGTCGGTTCTAGCAAAATATACAACCTAGTATAATATCAGTTTTTAATCACATAACGTTATCAAACAGTTTCCAACATACTTAACAATCATCCCAAATTATTTAACAACAAAACGATTGATAAATAATTGAAATATGGAATGATGAGCAAGAGCGAACCGCCACTTGCCTTAGATCCGACAACTTCGAATCAAGCTCAGTAACGTCTAGTTCCTGGATCTGAAACTGGAGCATATCTTGGATATCAAATCCCTAAGAAACGGCCCATAACAAGACCCTAAGTTAGATTCAATACACTTATATATGAATCTAAAAGAATACAAGAAGAAATCAAAGGAAACGAGCAAAGCCAAACCAACAAGACACACAACTCGGACGCCCTCACCGCGATCGCGGTGAGTCGCGGCCAGTCGCGGTATTCGTGTGGCATGACAGTGGCGAAGCTCGACAGCTCCCATGGAGTTTTTCTTACCCCAAACCGATTTGTTTGCCTTCGATTTGTCTATGGTTCGATCTCCCAACACCTCAAAGCTTTAGTCAAACACTTGGGCAACCTTCTCCAACTCGTGATCCTTCTCGAATTGAGCTTAAACAGCCTCGAAAATGACGATTTCAGAGGGGAGAAAAACAGAGAAAATGAAGAGAAAAGAAGGAAGAAGAAGAGAGAAAGAAGACATCGGTTCGAGCCCTTTTATAGCACAAATCTGAGCCACCAAAGGGGGAACAAACCGGGGACAAGGGGACAAGCCAAATCCAAGTGGATCGAGCCACTTGCCTGCCCCAAAAATAGAGAAAAAATAGAGTGCTACAGTGGCCGCCTTCACGAGGAAGACGACACGGCCTGGCATTGGCATTACCGCGAGCGCGGCGAGTCGCGGTAGGTCGCTGCAGATCGCGGCAAGTCGCGTCAAGTCGCGGTTTAAAGGCCGACTTCGTTAATTCTTATCTGAACTTGGTTTGGATTAAATTTCTTAACTCTGGGTTAAATATATTCGTACATTAACGATACATTAACCCCGAAAACACCTCAACTGTATTATATAATGCTCGGAAAATTTAACAGAGCTCAGACCCCTTTTCAGAAGGTCCGAGACTCACTAAATTAAATCCGTCTAGCAAAACGGGCATAAGAAAAATTTAAAAATAATTCAAAATACCCTTAAAAATTATGGGGTGTTACATTACTACCCCCTTATTTTAAGTTTCGACTCCGAAACTTGCATTATCAAGGCCGACAACAAGTAGGGAAAGTATCTAAGCATACCCGCATCAGTCTCCCAAGTAACCTCTTCGGTTTCTAACTTGGAGCACAAAACTCGTACCAAAGGTACCACCTTACTGCACAACTGCACAAAGCCAAAGAGGAACCTTGCCTCAGCACAAAACTTACCACCTGAACTCAACATCCTTAATCACTTCATCCTCTAGATTACTACTAGAGAGATCAGTCGATTTTCCTCAATGTCTCCCCTCGGCTCCACCTCAGGAACCTTGGTCTTATCAGACACTTAACACTACTGACTCAGGGAGTACAGTCTTCAGCTCTCAGGTGGACTACTAGGTCCTACAACCTCAAATCACGACAAACAAACTGAGAACTCAAGTCTAACTGGAGATGGCGAAACCACCTTGACTTCTTCCGAGTCCTTCAGAACAGAGCAGAATGCACCCCTAACTACGGGCGGCAAACAGAGAGTCTTAGTCTTTCTAGACACAGAAGAAAACTTCCGTATCAGACTGTAGAAGGCACGACTATGAACGGCTTTTTATTTGAAAAATTCAGAGCCTTTTGAAAACAAAACGAGTAAATGATTCATAAAATCCCAAACCCGTTTAAAAACGTTTGGCTCTGATACCATTTCTGTAACAGAGCCTACGAAAACTGTTTAGCTCTGATACCATTTCTGTAACACCCCCAGATTAACCCCTTTTGAAAGCGTTACTGCCGATGACCCCGGACGTAAACCCCGAAGTCACCCCAGGCTTTTTCGACGTCATAACTGACTTAAAACATAGTTACAATACTAAAATCATAACTTTTATTAAACCACATGGTCGCGAAATTACACGATTCCAAAAATGACCCCATAATTAGAAATACAACAGCGAAAGTCTTTAACAAAATACAAAATAGCACAACGGAAATCTTTTAAACAAGGCGACAAAACAACTTGTCGAAAACACCTTCATCTTCATAGTCGCTTCTAGCCTTCACGGAACTACAACACACCTGATGTGCCGAATCGGACGGATGACACCAGCCAACCATGCAAGGAATATAACGGTTGGTCAGTCTAATGAAAGACTACGCAAGGGTACAAAGCAGATTGGTTCGAAGCAGTCGTATTAGGTTAGACTCATCGTCCCTCAAATAATAACCGAGTACGCTAGTCAACCATCATACTCCTACTAGAATATATGAAGCAGCATGAACAAGAGGAGATTCTGGAGACCGAGTCTCACAACAATCAATCCCAAAAGAAGACTCCAAATGAAATGAGCCTTATAGGAAAATATGACAAATGTTGGAAAACACAAACAAACACACACACACATCATCACAATATCGCATACGAGCGATCTACAACTAAGACGAGCTTTTCCTAGCTGCACTACTCGCCAAACATTTTAAATAAGTGCTACTCATATGGCACTTTAGTATTATGGTCAATGCATTTTTATTAAGTGCATACTCATGGCACGTATCTTATTTAAATGACCACACACGCACATCACGTTATAAGCTTTTAACATCTCTCTACAAGAGATAACACGGGGAATAATCCCAGGGAATAAATCCCAACCGGTTGTACTTTAACAAAATAACGGGGAATAAATCCCATGGAATAAATCCCATCCAGTTGCATTTCTGCGTGCACGTATCCTCTATTAGGATAGGGTCATGACCTGAACAAAACTAACGGGGAATAAATCCCGGGGAATAATCCCAACAATTACGTTACTACACACGGACTGTACTAGCAGTCAAACACACAATCACAACACAGAGAACCATCACGGCTCAACCTGAACAACTAACATCCTAGATTTAATAATCTAAACACACACACAATAAAACACATCAAAGTCCCTTAAGGTCTTCACCTGCACAAAATCTACAATATACTAGCGTCGGTTCTAGCAAAATATACAACCTAGTATAATATCAGTTTTTAATCACATAACGTTATCAAACAGTTTCCAACATACTTAACAATCATCCCAAATTATTTAACAACAAAACGATTGATAAATAATTGAAATATGGAATTATGAGCAAGAGCGAACCGCCACTTGCCTTAGATCCGACAACTTCGAATCAAGCTCAGTAACGTCTAGTTCCTGGATCTGAAACTGGAGCAGATCTTGGATATCAAATCCCTAAGAAACGGCCCATAACAAGACCCTAAGTTAGATTCAATACACTTATATATGAATCTAAAAGAATACAAGAAGAAATCAAAGGAAACGAGCAAAGCCCAAAGCCAAACCAACAAGACACACAACTCGGACGCCCTCACCGCGATCGCGGCGAGTCGCGGTATTCGTGTGGCATGACAGTGGTGAAGCTCGACAGCTCCCATGGAGTTTTTCTTACCCCAAACCGATTTGTTTGCCTTCGATTTGTCTATGGTTCGATCTCCCAACACCTCAAAGCTTTAGTCAAACACTTGGGCAACCTTCTCCAACTCGTGAGCCTTCTCGAATCGAGCTTAAACAGCCCCGAAAATGGCGATTTCAGAGGGGAGAAAAACAGAGAAAATGAAGAGAAAAGAAGGAAGAAGAAGAGAGAAAGAAGGCATCGGTTCGAGCCCTTTTATAGCACAAATCTGAGCCACCAAAGGGGGAACAAACCGGGGACAAGCCAAAGCCAAGTGGATCGAGCCACTTGCCTGCCCTAAAAACAGAGAAAAAACAGAGTGCTATAGTGGCCGCCTTCACGAGGAAGACGACACGGCCTGGCATTGGCATTACCGCGAGCGCGGCGAGTCGCGGTAGGTCGCTGCAGATCGCGGCAAGTCGCGTCAAGTCACGGTTTAAAGGCCGACTTCGTTAATTCTTATCCGAACTTGGTTTGGATTAAATTTCTTAACTCCGGGTTAAATATATTCGTACATTAACGATACATTAACCCCGAAAACACCTCAACTGTATTATATAATGCTCGGAAAATTTTACAGAGCTCAGACCCCTTTTCAGAAGGTCTGAGACTCACTGAATTAAATCCGTCTAGCAAAACGGGCATAAGAAAAATTTAAAAATAATTCAAAATACCCTTAAAAATTACGGGGTGTTACATTACTACCCCCTTATTTTAAGTTTCGACCCCGAAACTTGCATTATCAAGGCCGACAACAAGTAGGGAAAGTATCTAAGCATACCCGCATCAGTCTCCCAAGTAACCTCTTCGGTTTCTAACTTGGAGCACAAAACTCGTACCAAAGGTACCACCTTACTGCACAACTGCACAAAGCCAAAGAGGAACCTTGCCTCAGCACAAAACTTACCACCTGAACTCAACATCCTTAATCACTTCATCCTCTAGATTACTACTAGAGAGATCAATCGATTTTCCTCAGTGTCTCCCCTCGGCTCCATCTCAGGAACCTTGGTCTTATCAGACACTTAACACTACTGACTCAGGGAGTACAGTCTTCACCTCTCAGGTGGACTACTAGGTCCTACAACCTCAAATCACGACAAATAAATTGAGAACTCAAGTCTAACTGGAGATGGCGAAACCACCTTGACTTCTTCCGAGTCCTTCAGAACAGAGCAGAATGCACCCCTAACTACGGGCGGCAAACAGAGAGTCTTAGTCTTTCTAGACACAGAAGAAAACTTCCGTATCAGTCTGTAGAAGGCACGACTATGAACGGGTTTTTATTTGAAAAATTCAGAGCCTTTTGAAAACAAAACGAGTAAATGATTCATAAAATCCCAAACCCGTTTAAAAACGTTTGGCTCTGATACCATTTCTGTAACAGAGCCTACGAAAACTGTTTAGCTCTGATACCATTTCTGTAACACCCCCAGATTAACCCCTTTTGAAAGCGTTACTGCCGATGACCCCGGACGTAAACCCCGAAGTCACCCCAGGCTTTTTCGACGTCATAACTGACTTAAAACAGAGTTACAATACTAAAATCATAACTTTTATTAAACCACATGGTCGCGAAATTACACGATTCCAAAAATGACCCCATAATTAGAAATACAACAGCGAAAGTCTTTAACAAAATACAAAATAGCACAATGGAAATCTTTTAAACAAGGCGACAAAACAACTTGTCGAAAACACCTTCATCTTCATAGTCGCTTCTAGCCTTCACGGAACTACAACACACCTGATGTGCCGAATCGGACGGATGACACTAGCCAACCATGCAAGGAATATAACGGTTGGTCAGTCTAATGAAAGACTACGCAAGGGTACAAAGCAGATTGGTTCGAAGCAGTCGTATTAGGTTAGACTCATCGTCCCTCAAATAATAACCGAGTACGCTAGTCAACCATCATACTCCTACTAGAATATATGAAGCAGCATGAACAAGAGGAGATTCTGGAGACCGAGTCTCACAGCAATCAATCCCAAAAGAAGACTCCAAATGAAATGAGCCTTATAGGAAAATATGACAAATGTTGGAAAACACAAACAAACACACACACATCATCACAATATCGCATACGAGCGATCTACAACTAAGACGAGCTTTTCCTAGCTGCACTAGCGCCTAGCTGCACTACTCGCCAAACATTTTAAATAAGTGCTACTCATACGGCACTTTATTATTATGGTCAAGGCATTTTTATTAAGTGCATACTCATGGCACGTATCTTATTTAAATGACCACACACGCACATCACGTTATAAGCTTTTAACATCTCTCTACAAGAGATAACACGGGGAATAATCCCAGGGAATAAATCCCAACCGGTTGTACTTTAACAAAATAACGGGGAATAAATCCCATGGAATAAATCCCATCCAGTTGCATTTCTGCGTGCACGTATCCTCTATTAGGATAGGGTCATGACCTGAACAAAACTAACGGGGAATAAATCCCGGGGAATAATCCCAACAATTACGTTACTACACACGGACTGTACTAGCAGTCAAACACACAATCACAACACAGAGAACCATCACGGCTCAACCTGAACAACTAACACCCTAGATTTAATAATCTAAACACACACACAATAAAACACATCAAAGTCCCTTAAGGTCTTCACCTGCACAAAATCTACAATATACTAGCGTCGGTTCTAGCAAAATATACAACCTAGTATAATATCAGTTTTTAATCACATAACGTTATCAAATAGTTTCCAACATACTTAACAATCATCCCAAATTATTTAACAACAAAACGATTGATAAATAATTGAAATATGGAATGATGAGCAAGAGCGAACCACCACTTGCCTTAGATCCGACAACTTCGAATCAAGCTCAGTAACGTCTAGTTCCTGGATCTGAAACTGGAGCAGATCTTGGATATCAAATCCCTAAGAAACGGCCCATAACAAGACCCTAAGTTAGATTCAATACACTTATATATGAATCTAAAAGAATACAAGAAGAAATCAAAGGAAACGAGCAAAGCCCAAAGCCAAACCAACAAGACACACAACTCGGACGCCCTCACCGCGATCGCGGCGAGTCGCAGTATTCGTGTGGCATGACAGTGGTGAAGTTCGACAGCTCCCATGGAGTTTTTCTTACCCCAAACCGATTTGTTTGCCTTCGATTTGTCTATGGTTCGATCTCCCAACACCTCAAAGCTTTAGTCAAACACTTGGGCAACCTTCTCCAACTCGTGAGCCTTCTCGAATCGAGCTTAAACAGCCCCGAAAATGGCGATTTCAGAGGGGAGAAAAACAGAGAAAATGAAGAGAAAAGAAGGAAGAAGAAGAGAGAAAGAAGGCATCGGTTCGAGCCCTTTTATAGCACAAATCTGAGCCACCAAAGGGGGAACAAACCGGGGACAAGCCAAAGCCAAGTGGATCGAGCCACTTGCCTGCCCTAAAAACAGAGAAAAAACAGAGTGCTACAGTGGCCGCCTTCACGAGGAAGACGACACGGCCTGGCATTGGCATTACCGCGAGCGCGGCGAGTCGCGGTAGGTCGCTGCAGATCGCGGCAAGTCGCGTCAAGTCACAGTTTAAAGGCCGACTTCGTTAATTCTTATCCGAACTTGGTTTGGATTAAATTTCTTAACTCCGGGTTAAATATATTCGTACATTAACGATACATTAACCCCGAAAACACCTCAACTGTATTATATAATGCTCGGAAAATTTTATAGAGCTCAGACCCCTTTTCAGAAGGTCTGAGACTCACGGAATTAAATCCGTCTAGCAAAACGGGCATAAGAAAAATTTAAAAATAATTCAAAATACCCTTAAAAATTACGGGGTGTTACATTACTACCCCCTTATTTTAAGTTTCGACCCCGAAACTTGCATTATCAAGGCCGACAACAAGTAGGGAAAGTATCTAAGCATACCCGCATCAGTCTCCCAAGTAACCTCTTCGGTTTCTAACTTGGAGCACAAAACTCGTACCAAAGGTACCACCTTACTGCACAACTGCACAAAGACAAAGAGGAACCTTGCCTCAGCACAAAACTTACCACCTGAACTCAACATCCTTAATCACTTCATCCTCTAGATTACTACTAGAGAGATCAGTCGATTTTCCTCAGTGTCTCCCCTCGGCTCCATCTCAGGAACCTTGGTCTTATCAGACACTTAACACTACTGACTCAGGGAGTACAGTCTTCACCTCTCAGGTGGACTACTAGGTCCTACAACTTCAAATCACGACAAACAAACTGAGAACTCAAGTCTAACTGGAGATGGCAAAACCACCTTGACTTCTTCCGAGTCCTTCAGAACAGAGCAGAATGCACCCCTAACTACGGGCGACAAACAGAGAGTCTTAGTCTTTCTAGACACAGAAGCAAACTTCCGTATCAGACTGTAGAAGACACGACTATGAACGACTTTTTATTTGAAAAATTCAGAGCCTTTTGAAAACAAAACGAGTAAATGATTCATAAAATCCCAAACCCGTTTAAAAACGTTTGGCTCTGATACCATTTCTGTAACACCCCCAGATTAACCCCTTTTGAAAGCGTTACTGCCGATGACCCCGGACGTAAACCCCGAAGTCACCCCAGGCTTTTTCGACGTCATAACTGACTTAAAACATAGTTACAATACTAAAATCATAACTTTTATTAAACCACATGGTCGCGGAATTACACGATTCCAAAAACGACCCCATAATTAGAAATACAACAGCGAAAGTCTTTAACAAAATACAAAATAGCACAGCGGAAATCTTTTAAACAAGGCGACAAAACAACTTGTCGAAAACAGCGTTCATCTTCATAGTCGCTTCTAGCCTTCACGGAACTGCAACACACCTGATGTGTCGAATCAGACGGATGACACCAGCCAACCATGCAAGAAATATAACGGTTGGTCAGTCTAATGAAAGACTACGCAAGGGTACAAAGCAGATTGGTTCGAAGCAGTCGTATTAGGTTAGACTCATCGTCCCTCGAATAATAACCGAGTACGCTAGTCAACCATCATACTCCTACTAGAATATATGAAGCAGCATGAACAAGAGGAGATTCTGGAGACCGAGTCTCACAACAATCAATCCCAAAAGAAGACTCCAAATGAAATGAGCCTTATAGGAAAATATGACAAATGTTGGAAAACACAAAAAAACACACACACATCATCACAATATCGCATACGAGCGATCTACAACTAAGACGAGCTTTTCCTAGCTGCACTAGCGCCTAGCTGCACTACTCGCCAAACATTTTAAATAAGTGCTACTCATATGGCACTTTATTATTATGGTCAAGGCATTTTCATTAAGTGCATACTCATGGCACGTATCTTATTTAAATGACCACACACGCACATCACGTTATAAGCTTTTAACATCTCTCTACAAGAGATAACACGGGGAATAATCCCAGGGAATAAATCCCAACCGGTTGTACTTTAACAAAATAACGGGGAATAAATCCCAGAGAATAAATCCCATCCAGTTGCATTTCTGCGTGCACGTATCCTCTATTAGGATAGGGTCATGACCTGAACAAAACTAACGGGGAATAAATCCCGGGGAATAATCCCAACAATTACGTTACTACACACGGACTGTACTAGCAGTCAAACACACAATCACAACACAGAGAACCATCACGGCTCAACCTGAACAACTAACACCCTAGATTTAATAATCTAAACACACACACAAAAAAACACATCAAAGTCCCTTAAGGTCTTCACCTGCACAAAATCTACAATATACTAGCGTCGGTTCTAGCAAAATATACAACCTAGTATAATATCAGTTTTTAATCACATAACGTTATCAAACAGTTTCCAATATACTTAACAATCATCCCAAATTATTTAACAACAAAACGATTGATAAATAATTGAAATATGAAATGATGAGCAAGAGCGAACCGCCACTTGCCTTAGATCCGACAACTTCGAATCAAGCTCAGTAACGTCTAGTTCCTGGATCTGAAACTGGAGCATATCTTGGATATCAAATCCCTAAGAAACGGCCCATAACAAGACCCTAAGTTAGATTCAATACACTTATATATGAATCTAAAAGAATACAAGAAGAAATCAAAGGAAACGAGCAAAGCCAAACCAACAAGACACACAACTCGGACGCCCTCACCGCGATCGCGGCGAGTCGCGGCCAGTCGCGGTATTCGTGTGGCATGATAGTGGCGAAGCTCGACAGCTCCCATGGAGTTTTTCTTACCCCAAACCGATTTGTTTGCCTTCGATTTGTCTATGGTTCGATCTCCCAACACCTCAAAGCTTTAGTCAAACACTTGGGCAACCTTCTCCAACTCGTGATCCTTCTCGAATTGAGCTTAAACAGCCTCGAAAATGACGATTTCAGAGGGGAGAAAAACAGAGAAAATGAAGAGAAAAGAAGGAAGAAGAAGAGAGAAAGAAGACATCGGTTCGAGCCCTTTTATAGCACAAATCTGAGCCACCAAAGGGGGAACAAACCGGGGACAAGGGGACAAGCCAAATCCAAGTGGATCGAGCCACTTGCCTGCCCCAAAAATAGAGAAAAAATAGAGTGCTACAGTGGCCGCCTTCACGAGGAAGACGACACGGCCTGGCATTGGCATTACCGCGAGCGCGGCGAGTCGCGGTAGGTCGCTGCAGATCGCGGCAAGTCGCGTCAAGTCGCGGTTTAAAGGCCGACTTCGTTAATTCTTATCCGAACTTGGTTTGGATTAAATTTCTTAACTCCAGATTAAATATATTCGTACATTAACGATACATTAACCCCGAAAATACCTCAACTGTATTATATAATGCTCGGAAAATTTTACAGAGCTCAGACCCCTTTTCAGAAGGTCCGAGACTCACCGAATTAAATCCGTCTAGCAAAACGGGCATAAGAAAAATTTAAAAATAATTCAAAATACCCTTAAAAATTACGGGGTGTTATATTACTACCCCCTTATTTTAAGTTTCGACCCCGAAACTTGCATTATCAAGGCCGACAACAAGTAGGGAAAGTATCTAAGCATACCCGCATCAGTCTCTCAAGTAACCTCTTCGGTTTCTAACTTGGAGCACAAAACTCGTACCAAAGGTACCACCTTACTGCACAACTGCACAAAGACAAAGAGGAACCTTGCCTCAGCACAAAACTTACCACCTGAACTCAACATCCTTAATCACTTCATCCTCTAGATTACTACTAGAGAGATCAGTCGATTTTCCTCAGTGTCTCCCCTCGGCTCCACCTCAGGAACCTTGGTCTTATCAGACACTTAACACTACTGACTCAGGGAGTACAGTCTTCACCTCTCAGGTGGACTACTAGGTCCTACAACTTCAAATCACGACAAACAAACTGAGAACTCAAGTCTAACTGGAGATGGCGAAACCACCTTGACTTCTTTCGAGTCCTTCAGAACAGAGCAGAATGCACCCCTAACTACGGGCGACAAACAGAGAGTCTTAGTCTTTCTAGACACAGAAGCAAACTTCCGTATCAGACTGTAGAAGGCACGACTATGAACGGCTTTTTATTTGAAAAATTCAGAGCCTTTTGAAAACAAAACGAGTAAATGATTCATAAAATCCCAAACCCGTTTAAGAACATTTGGCTCTGATACCATTTCTGTAACAGAGCCTACGAAAACTGTTTAGCTCTGATACCATTTCTGTAACACCCCCAGATTAACCCCTTTTGAAAGCGTTACTGCCGATGACCCCACACGTAAACCTCGAAGTCACCCCAGGCTTTTCCGACGTCATAATTGACTTAAAACATAGTTACAATACTAAAATCATAACTTTTATTAAACCACATGGTCGCGGAATTACACGATTCCAAAAACGACCCCATAATTAGAAATACAGCAGCGAAAGTCTTTAACAAAATACAAATTAGCACAGCGGAAATCTTTTAAACAAGGCGACAAAACAACTTGTCGAAAACACCGTTCATCTTCATAGTCGCTTCTAGCCTTCACGGAACTGCAACACACCTGATGTGCCGAATCGGACGGATGACACCAGCCAACCATGCAAGGAATATAACGGTTGGTCAGTCTAATGAAAGACTACGCAAGGGTACAAAGCAGATTGGTTCGAAGCAGTCGTATTAGGTTAGACTCATTGTCCCTCGAATAATAACCGAGTACGCTAGTCAACCATCATACTCCTACTAGAATATATGAAGCAGCATGAACAAGAGGAGATTCTGGAGACCGAGTCTCACAGCAATCAATCCCAAAAGAAGACTCCAAATGAAATGAGCCTTATAGGAAAATATGACAAATGTTGGAAAACACAAACAAACACACACACACACACATCATCACAATATCGCATACGAGCGATCTACAACTAAGACGAGCTTTTCCTAGCTGCACTAGCGCCTAGCTGCACTACTCGCCAAACATTTTAAATAAGTGCTACTCATACGGCACTTTATTATTATGGTCAAGGCATTTTCATTAAGTGCATACTCATGGCACGTATCTTATTTAAATGACCACACACGCACATCACGTTATAAGCTTTTAACATCACTCTACAAGAGATAACACGGGGAATAATCCCAGGGAATAAATCCCAACCGGTTGTACTTTAACAAAATAACGGGGAATAAATCCCAGGGAATAAATCCCAGGGAATAAATCCCAGGGAATAAATCCCATCCAGTTGCATTTCTGCGTGCACGTATCCTCTATTAGGATAGGGTCATGACCTGAACAAAACTAACGGGGAATAAATCCCGGGGAATAATCCCAACAATTACGTTACTACACACGGACTGTACTAGCAGTCAAACACACAATCACAACACAGAGAACCATCACGGCTCAACCTGAAAAACTAACACCCTAGATTTAATAATCTAAACACACACACAATAAAACACATCAAAGTCCCTTAAGGTCTTCACCTGCACAAAATCTACAATATACTAGCGTCGGTTCTAGCAAAATATACAACCTAGTATAATATCAGTTTTTAATCACATAACGTTATCAAACAGTTTCCAACATACTTAACAATCATCCCAAATTATTTAACAACAAAACGATTGATAAATAATTGAAATATGGAATGATGAGCAAGAGCGAACCGCCACTTGCCTTAGATCCGACAACTTCGAATCAAGCTCTGTAACGTCTAGTTCCTGGATCTGAAATTGGAGCAGATCTTGGATATCAAATCCCTAAGAAATGGCCCATAACAAGACCCTAAGTTAGATTCAATACACTTATATATGAATCTAAAAGAATACAAGAAGAAATCAAAGGAAACGAGCAAAGCCCAAAGCCAAACCAACAAGACACACAACTCGGACGCCCTCACCGCGATCGCGGCGAGTCGCGGCCAGTCGCGGTATTCGTGTGGCATGACAGTGGCGAAGCTCGACAGCTCCCATGGAGTTTTTCTTACCCCAAACCGATTTGTTTGCCTTCGATTTGTCTATGGTTCGATCTCCCAACACCTCAAAGCTTTAGTCAAACACTTGGGCAACCTTCTCCAACTCGTGAGCCTTCTCGAATCGAGCTTAAACAGCCCCGAAAATGGCGATTTCAGAGGGGAGAAAAACAGAGAAAATGAAGAGAAAAGAAGGAAGAATAAGAGAGAAAGAAGGCATCGGTTCGAGCCCTTTTATAGCACAAATCTGAGCCACCAAAGGGGGAACAAACCGGGGACAAGGGGACAAGCCAAAGCCAAGTGGATCGAGCCACTTGCCTGCCCCAAAAACAGAGAAAAAACAGAGTGCTACAGTGGCCGCCTTCACGAGGAAGACGACACGGCCTGGCATTGGCATTACCGCGAGCGCGGCGAGTCGCGGTAGGTCGCTGCAGATCGCGGCAAGTCGCGTCAAGTCGCGGTTTAAAGGCCGACTTCGTTAATTCTTATCCGAACTTGGTTTGGATTAAATTTCTTAACTCCGGGTTAAATATATTCGTACATTAACGATACATTAACCCCGAAAACACCTCAACTGTATTATATAATGCTCGGAAAATTTTACAGAGCTCAGACCCCTTTTCAGAAGGTCCGAGACTCACTGAATTAAATCCGTCTAGCAAAACGGGCATAAGAAAAATTTAAAAATAATTCAAAATACCCTTAAAAATTACGGGGTGTTACAGATCTGGGCAGCAACAATGGCGACGTCAAGCAGCAACAACGAGCAAGACGGGTCTGGGCAACAACGCCGGCGTCAAGCAGCAGCCCGTGAAATGTGAAGCGCAACAACGGCGGAGTGGGCAACAACGACACTCGGCGGAGTCCCAACTTGCAACTGCAACTCTGCAAGACGGCGTGAAGCCGTGAACAACACTAGAGCAGGGCAGGGGACACGCATGGGCGGCATGGCAACAACTGGGAAAAGTGGAAGACCGGAAGATTCAAGTTCAACAAGGGATGGGCCCAATAAGAATGGCAGCCGGCCCGAAAAGTTAATTTTTTTTAAAAAAATTCGGTTTAACCGAACCGAACCGAAATTAAATCGAAACGAACCGAAACCTAAAAATACCTAAACCGAACCGAACTATTTCGATTTCGGTTTGGATTGGTTTTTTCGATCCAGTTCGGTTAAAAATTTTGGTTTAACCGAACCGTGCTCAGGCCTAGGTGGGCTACAGTAGCTACTATCAAGTATTTACTAAGATTTTCTCTAAATATTTATACGATTTGACTTGTGTTCGCACTTTCATATTCTAATGTTTAAATACTTATTTCATATTGAGCATAAATAAATCTTATATAATATTGGTGTATTACTCATTCTATTGTTAATTATTTTGAGTTGAAATCACAAACTTATGTGGTGATTTTAATGTACGTGTATGAACACGTTCCCATAATTAGTACATTGATTGGTTCTGATTAGACATGTACAAGTTCGGGCTCAGGGCTGGGCTGGGCTTTTGGCGATTTTTTGTCCGGTTGACCGGGCCGGGCCAAACCCGTCCGGTTCAAACGGGCTGGAATTTCTGTCCAAGCCCGTCCGGTCATCCGGGCCGGGTTGCCCGACGAGTCAACCCAGTTACGATTTTTGCATTTTTAAACAACACCAAATGACTGAAAATTACAAATAAAGAGGCTAAAAAATACAAAAAGGGCTAGAAACACCAAGTCAGTAAGTCACCAATGTACATAGAACACTCCAATTATACATGATGTTCAACACACCAAGTCACCAATGTACACAAAACACTTAAATTTAAGGCACTGTATTTGGAAGTTATTTTTTTAGGCGAAAAAGATCGAACCGACCTGAATCGCTTAAAGATGGGACAACTAGACAACAATAAGATCAGTAATATATAAATAATCCAAATCAACTTATCAATAGGGCTGAGCACGGGCCAGAAACCGACCTGAACCCGAAAAGCCTGAAACCCCCAAAAAATGGGACCGAAGTCATGCGGTTCGGTTCGGGTTGGGTTCGGGCTAAAACAACACTCGTAAATAAAAAACAGACCAAACTGGGCTAAAAAAACAAACCCGAACCGAAACCCTGATAAAATCGGACCGAAACCCGAACCGAATAATTTGGGTTCGGTTCGGGTTTTCCGGGTCGGTTCGGGTTTTCGGTTTTTCTAGCCCGTGCTCAGCCCTACTTATCAATCAAGAGAATGAGATTAAACGGATGTAATATAAACTTATCTCATTTGAATGAGAGACTAATCAAATACATAAATTTCGCCGTCGGTCGCTTCAATGTTGGAGTAATGGACTGAGTACAAGAATGATCTCGTATTTCGAGTAGAACAATAGTAGAAGGCTGCTTGAATTAAGTAAGAATGACAATGTGTGGTTACAAGATAGTTTTCTCTATATTTATACTAGTTTTTGGCTTGAATCGGTTGGCAAATCCGCCCGAGATTCATGGAAGAGGTTATCATGCACGTGGGTCGGTTAAAATCATCTGAGATCTGCGGGAGTCGTCTAAATGCGTATTGGTCGCTCCGAAATTCGCGGAGGTCGTCGCTCTAACCACTGGTCGCCTCGAGATATCTAGAGGTTGAACTGACCGGACCAAGATTTCTGGAGGTTGTTTCTGACCAGATCTTCTAGAAGACAGCTTTGGTTCAAGCTATTGGGCTGATCTAATGGGCCGAAAAATTAAGGCTCAACAGTTATCATTAAACACAACACACTCAAGTTATAGATCCAAATTTAACTCAAAATTAAGCTATTAAATCAGATTCAAGATAATATCAAAATAATCACATAAACAAGTCAGATGTAAAGGGCTCGGTGGAAGGAACAAGTCAGACTGAAATCGTAAAACCTGAAATTGAAGTAAGTAGTTAAACTTAAGTTGTAAAAAAAACACTTAAATACATGATGCAAGGGCTCGGTGGATGGAGCGAAGCAGCTGGCACTTTTGCACAGATGGCTCGATTCAAGCAGATCGAAGAAGCTGGTTGGATCGGCGGCCGACGTGAAGCAGTAGGTGGTCGGCGTTTTAAGTGGGAGGCACAGGCGGTCGACGTTCGAAGTGGGAGGCGGCCCACGCAGGTGAATCCGTGAAGGAGAGGTCCGAAGAGATGGAGGCGGTGTCGGCCACTGTCCACGCAGGAGGAGAATGGAGATGGGGGAGAAAAGGAGAGTGGAGGAGAATGGAGGAGGACGAGAGGAGAGTGGAGGAGAAAGGAGCAGCGGCATTGCAATGTTAAAATGAACGAAGAGGAATAGAATTGGGGATTAGGGTTAGTTTTTTTTAATTATGTATATGAACAGTACCGGGTCGGGCCTAGAGATGTGTCCATGACCGATCTGTTACTGTATCGGTCCGACCCGACAGGGCCAATATTGTTGTCCAAGCTTGGTTTTTTAATCGGACGGACGATCCGGGCCGAACGGGCTAGCCCGAACTGATGGCCTTAAGGTATGATATCAAGTACAAACAACAACTGATAAGAGATTAAAAATATGATCCTTAGGATTTTTGACACCTTAAGGGGGATCAAATAGCAAGTTTGGACTCCTAATTAAATAAATTAGCTCATTGACCCCCTAAGCCTTTAAAAACCCATAAACCTTAAACCCTACACCCTAAACCCTAATCCCTAAAAAAAACACTTCCACCCCCTTTGGGTCATATGTGTAGTAATAGGGGGTCATATTTGTAATTTTAGAAAAATAGGTCTAAACTTGCTATTTTTTCTCTTAAAGAACCCTTCGTGTTCAATTTTCTCTTAAAAATATCCCACAACAAAACTTGATTAAAACAAGACTACTATATAACATCAAGAATTACTATTTGTTAGTTTCAATTGGTTTTAAAATGAAACTCGATTTCGATTATGTATTGAAGTTATTTAAGTCCTCTTATTGTTTTGTTTTAGAATGACACATCTAATTCTTACTATAAGACAAGGGACGCCAATAGTTTCATGAGTTCTGCTAAAACATACAACGTTGTGCGTTTTAGTTGTTAATGGGTCTACCATGAATTAAGTAATGTATAACATGGAATACTATGCCATACATGATAAGACTCATTATACCCTTTTCTGACACCGAGATCTGTAGCAGTTCAAGTTCAAAGTCTAGAAACCAATTAACACAAAATTTTGAACGAATAGTACCAATGTTGCTATACTAAATTTAGATGTGTTTTTTTTATTAACCAGTAAAATTACGATTATTATGGTGTCAATTCGTTTAACCAAAATATTCAACGATTTTCTATTTTTCAGGTCATTATTGGGTAACCCCATGATTTATAAACACCTACGATTACTATGTCTAATGTGTTATTTACAAAACAATGCAAACTTCGCTTCACTACTTCACAATCCCAAAAATCTGATTGATTACGCAATCAGCAAGCTTGGTAAAACCCAGATTGAACAAAGGTAACACACATACAAAGCTACATTCTATAGCACTTGTACCAATACGGAAAACCCGTTGCAACAAATCAATCAAAACAAGCAAAAAAAGGTGGAATATTATCAACACTAGAATTGCCACTGCACACCATTTCTTCTTACTTCTTAGCGTGAGGAGGCCATGAGAGTCTTCTTTGGCTGGACCCGTCGCCCTCGAGCCCATCCGGATACGCGTTTCCTCCTTGCTGTTGCTGCTCAGCCTCCAGCTTCCGGGAGCTCCTGAGAGCCAAGTCATCGAATGAGCTCTGTTCGTTTCTCCAAGCGGGTGGGGTCACACAGTCTGAATCCGCTCGAAGGATTCTTCCAGAAGGATCTCGGGAAGAAGCAGGTGTAGAAGGCATGGAGGAAAGAGGGGTCGCATGCCCTACTCGTAGTTTTTGGAGAGTAGCAAATGATTCTCTCATTGCAGACATGGCTTCGAAGAACCGAGTGCATGATGCTAGAGCAACCGGGATTGGACGAAGCATTTCCTAGACGAGAAGGGAGAAAGTATCAGCAATGATGTGTGTTCTTAGTGAACTCAATATAAGAGAGGATGATTGAACATTTTGAAGTTCAGATGAGAAGGTGTGAGCAAGAAATTGTCTTGAAATATACCGCCCAAACGGAAGGTGGTTCCTTGAAGTTCTGGGTCCACTGGAAATCTGAAACGGATGAAGTCAAGGCTCCATAATCACTTGCAGCCTTCATTAGCAATTCTGAAAATTGTTTCTGTGAAAAGCCAAAAGTAAAGAAGGTGTCAAGGGTGTTATTTCAAGCTAGGAAGAACGATGAAGAAGCAATACATAACTATTTTTTTCTTTCTTTGTTTCAATGAATGAAGCAATATGCAACTCAATCAGGACGGTTTTCACTCTGACAATGAGTTCAATGTTCATGCTATGTTACCGTCAGGACGATTATATTATTAGACTGCAAAATAATTTGGATGTGACATTCTTATTTTCATCATCAATCAAATCTCATCTCATGCGATAGTAACAAACCTGGATAGAGAATTTCACGGATTTGATAACAGCAGAAAATGTAGAGGCGAGGAGCCATGCATATAATGCTTAGGTGACAGCTCAATTAAAACATCATGCTCATCCTTAGTTACTGGGTTTGTTCTCGCCTAACAGGGTTTTTTAAGGCAACTAATTTGTCTATCTCCTCAAGTGCACATGTATTCTGTGGTTTCTTATACTACGAAAAACATATAGCCTTTGGGTTAAATCATAGTAATTACAGAAAAAGAAGACAAAAAGAGCATGCATCTGAGCAGATGTTACCAGTAACTGACCTGGAATTCCGCCTCCACAGGAATACAATCTAGTGAATAAGGTTGCTGAAGGCGAGCAATAATACGGTCCTGAAAGAAAACAAAATCATCAGCTTTAAAGTACAAAATATTACAAGTTAATAAGGACCCCCAAAACAAAATCTGATACTTCGAAGCATGAGAGCAATATCCAGGATCAGTATTCAATATAATCTGTCTTGTAGTTCTCTATTAGGTTCATGTAGGACATATGCTGATACACACATACAAGCAGGACAAGAATGAATTAATCCAAGCTAGATCTACACCTGGGCCTCTGAACAAACTCAAGACGTTGTAATATATAGGCAGCTGTTAAGGAAAGGCTAATATCCAAAGACAAAAGAACACTTCAAACAAACAGCAGCACATTGAGTAGCAATTGATAGGTAACACTGTAACAGATGATAGTAAGACAAGAAAACAGCATGCACATACCTTATTTTGAATGACATCTTTCAAAATAGTGGTAATTCTTGCCAGAGTCTCACACTTCTTTTCCATTTCAGATACATGCGTCAAATGGGCCACATTCTTATCATCCTAGGCATCATAAGAAAACAAATAGTCAGCTCAAATTGCCATAAGCCAGTGTCTTCAATGATTCAGCTGTTAGAGAAGAGATCTTAAGGCAATCAAACTTCATTTAGGATATCCGTTTATACTGTTGAAGTTGTTCAACCATAGCCATAAAAATGAAGTGGAAATGCAATCCTATTATTTACTTATTCAGTCAATTCTAAAAAAGTCAAAACCAAAAATTCTTTTATTTTACTGTGACATTTCGTAAATTTTAGTATGTGTAAGAACGCTGAACTGCCATGTTTACTACTGTCACTCTACTCTCTCACTTGCAAAACAAACAATGAAAACCCATAGTTTTTCATACTTCACTCTCCACTTTGTAGATATGGTTTTGTGAAATCTGTTAACAACCAAATTGATCATGCACTCACATATAATCACAAATTAAATGCAGGCCATTCAAGGACGAGTATAGATAAAAAATCAAAGTATAATCCGAAGCTTAACCAAGAACCATGAAAGCGGTATAGAAAAAAGGAAATAAAATATTGGGCGGAAATACCTTTCTACCTCGAAGCTCCACTTCTAAATCTGCAATCTTTCTTTGGACTGCAGTGAGTTCCCTAAGAACTCTTACCAAATCATCGTCTTTTTCTGCAGTAGCAGAAGCTGAATTTTGCATTTCTTCCTGCACGGAAGCAATCAATAGTTTCTGATTTTCCTGGTTTATATTCAACAATGTAGGAAAGGATGCAGATCTAGGCTCACAACAGGGACTGTCAAGTGAATAAATCTATGAATAGATTGCATGATTAAGGACAGGCGAACTCTTGATGTTAAAAGCACAGTTGTAGAAATATCAGAATATTTGACAGGCTAATTCTTGATTTGACCCTCCTCTTAGAAGTATGCTGGCACTACTCTCGCAAATGACACCGATACAGACATGGATAAGTGTGTATCAATGCCAAACCTTACAAGATTTAATCTCAGAGAGTGGAAAGCTTCAAGAACCGGACCTCCAGCACTGTTTGGTCAATCAACCTACCCTGATCCAGAGAGGCATGGTTTATTCTCACTTTGTAAGTTTTGTCTACCCCTTAATATATATTGAATAAGACAATGACACATTCCACTGCGAAAAACGCCATTAACTATTAAACCAATAAGAAATACACCCAAAAGGAATCACTACCAAGTAACAGTTGCAGCATAAATACAACACATACTTTTGGGCTTTTACACAAGGAACACGGTGACATATTTTAGCTCAAAAGGATGTAAGCATTTTCCTTGTTATTCCCTTGCCTTGGACTTGAACACTATATACAGCAGCATACAAACAATTCCCAAACAAAACCTTATCCCACAGCCCTTGTTTTTCATGACCTACATTCAAACTCAAGACTCAACTATGGCTCTTATCATGAAAGAGCGACTACTAGGAAGTTGCTTGCGTTTAATCCCTATCAATTTCCCATTCAATTAAGACCTAAATAGTACCATAGTCAACCAAGAACCTAAATTCCCTGCCAAAATACTCGCAATTCAATGATTCACGAAATCACTAAATTCGTCCAATAGAAAGTTCTCAGCTTTTGAAACCATATATTTCTGACATAGTGACAGACTGACAGTTCCATCAAATTATCGACAAATGTACATAGAGATCCGAAAAGAGCATTAGACGACGCAAGCAACCAATCAAGATCTACACCTCTGACAAATTTACAAAACTTAGTACAGTAATCCACACAAAACGAGAGAGAGATATGAACCTGGGAAGGAGGAAGAGATACGTGGAATCCCAAATCGGAGGCGATAGAGAGGGCATCCGACATGCCTCCAACGCGTCTCAGCGGCTTCTTCCCCACCCATGAAGTGTCACTTCCTGTCGACATTTCCGCGCCTCCTTTTCACAATCAACGTACTGTGCCGAACCACTATAAACTCTCGCTGAAGAAATACAAATCCCTATCAGAAATTCGCAATTTTCAACAGCCACTAATCATCGTCTTTAGAACAAAATTCGAAATCACAGAACCCTTATCAGCTCTCCCTAGAGAGATCTATGAATAAACAACCGTAGATCAGAACAAAATCACCGATTCGTATGGTAATCTAACACTTCTGAAATGGAGGTAAAGTACTTTGTGAGGATCTCAGTTTCGAGTCTTCAACTCCGGTGGCCCCAGGGCTAATTTGAACTGGGATGAATGAGAGAGACGGGGAAGAGATTTTTTTTCAAAAAAATAAAATAAAATAATTTCAAGCTGCTCTTATTTAGCGGTGGAATGAATTGGGCCATGTATTAGATGGATCTGGACCAATATATTTTTGGCTTGATTCGGCCCAATTGGCGACCTCTCCCTAAAAGCAGTTGGCCGTCTTCTTATCTTGTGTTCTTCAAGTCGTCTTTTCCTCTTTTTGTGGCGACTCCATAGAAATTATTCTTCTCTCTTCTATTCGGAATCGCCTACGGTACCTCTGGTAAGCTCTTTCTTTTATGTCTTCTTTCGATTAGAATTGTAGATCTAAAGTTAGCATCATAGTAACTTGTTCGCCTACGCTAGATCTAAGTTTTTTGTTCCTTACGTTTTCAACTATTTGTTTGAAATAGAGTCGATTAGTTTTGCTGATTTGACTTTGGAAAATTGAAGGAGTTTCGTTAGGGTTGAATTTTTGTAGTTAAATATTCTGGATGATGTGATTGAAGCTAGATTTATTATTGCTGCTGGATGGTTCAAACTCCGAACTTTAAGATTGAATCTCGCAGACCTATTATAAGTAATATGTTCCAACTATCGTTAATATGAATTGATGCGTTTGTAAACATGGAGATTTGGTTTCATGCTTGTTTCTATTTTATTGGTTTTGTCTTTTGGGGGAAACTTGAGTTTAAGCTTTTTAATATGTGGTTCTGTAATAGTTATGGTCGCTAATTATAGATAAGAAAATGTTGTGGACATAAACTAGAGGAACTTTCGAGATAATACCTCAGTGAAATATACTATAACTATAAGAGATGCAACTTTTAGCAGACATTTGGGTCAGGCAATCTGTTGAGTTTGGTAGCCATCAAATTAGGGTAATCTATGCCTAGCGTTATTTCAGACGCTTGCTGGTGTTACTTGACCAACCCTAAAATTAATGGGTCAGCAGGTTGCCAAATCTAAATCTTGAGACAGGCTTGAGACATGTCTGTGGCGATTTACATTTTAATAGGTGTAGTTACTATAGTAGTATTTCTAGATATATGCATAATCAGATGATACCTTCTAAATAGAATTGGAGGCCATCTTTACATATTCATAGGATTCATAACTGTCCTAATAATGTCAACCAAAATTTCTGTCATTAGTAAACACTATCCTTTTGTATATATCCTGTAGATATTAGTTAGCCATCTCATGCATCTTATCTTGTCTATGATTTAGGATATCTTTGTATAAGATGATATCCTTAGTCTTCAGTATATATTGTAATTCTTCTGAAATATTTTCCACACTATGTCTCTGATTTAACATATTCCCGGTGCTCCTTGTGTTCTACTAAGTAACAACTAAGTTCTTGTTCACTCTCAGGTAAATTGATATGGCAGGTGGTAGGGTTGCTCATGTCACACTGAAAGGCCCAAGTGTGGTGAAGGAGATAGTGATCGCGACCTGTCTCGGGTTGGCAGCTGGTACTCTGTGGAAAATGCATCACTGGAACGAGCAAAGAAAGGTCCGAGCATTTTATGACATGCTGGATAAGGGTCAGATTAGCGTCGTAGCTGAAGAGGAGTAGCTCTTCTTCTACTTGAATCAATTCCTCTTCCAATATTTGTATGTTCTTTTGTTCTCTCATCACCGATCAAGGGCAACACCACTTGAGTCTCTGACTTAATAAGAATCCAGAGTTGAATTTGAAACCCTATTTTTTTGCGATATATGCATATTGCCATTGTTGCAATGTCACAATTTCTGAATTTGTAAGATATGATTGTGGTGCTGTAAGCCACGGATGGTATCTACTGGTGTTATGCTACTCTGTTTTCGTCTTATGATACTGTTAGGTTGGCTGTAGCATATGCTACATGGTTATTTTGCTTTCCTGTTTGAATGCTTCAAGGCTAATTTTGCACCCCTTATTCGGTCAATGTGCCAAATGACATAATGCTGGCGCAAATATTCTTTTTATGCTCTCTAAAATGATATCTGATGTGAACCCCCGTCCGCCAATCCTCATACGGGACTCCTCTCGAATCCTTCTCATATCAATTTAAAATTGTAGCTATCGTCTGATAACAATACATGGTTATTTTATTTATAATCAGGTCTCATGGTTAATCCATAAAAATTCTTAACCCATATACTTTTCAAGTAAGTGTTTGAGAACTTTTATATAGAAAACTGTTTTTTTTTTTTAATGAAAAAAAATGTTTCTTCATAATTTGTTTGAATACATTATACATGTAGATGCAGTGTCGCATTCTCAGATCAGTTTTCTATTCTACTAATGCCGGATAAAGGCACTCAAAATCACATCCAATGATCCAGGAAATCGAAGGCAACACAACGAGTCGTTTTCTTATGAATGAATGAATGATTTTCAACTCGAAGACTCCTTCGAGTATTAATTAAACGAACCTTAAGATTTTTTATCCCTAAAAGGGGTCAAATAGCAAGTTTAGAAGCCTAATTAAATAAATTAATTCTTTGACCCCCTAAATTTTTAAAAACCCCTAAGTCTTAAATCCTATACCCTAAACTCTAAATCATAATCCCTAAAAAAACACTTTTACCTCTCTTTGGGCCATATATATAGTAATAAGGGGTTATACTGGTAATTTTGAAAAAAATGAACCTTGCTATTTTTTCCTTAAGGAATACTTCACGTCCTATTTTCTATTGCACAATTTACGATTTCATGGCGCTCTCCTCAGAAGCCCAGCCCATTACATCAAAGAAAAGCCCAGCCCATAAATGAAAGATAAGTATTAAGTAACTTGCATAAATCGCGCCCGCTCTCGTTCGTCCCTTCCTTTTCCCCACCTTGTAAGTTGTAACTGCCTTTCCCCTCTTCCCAAATTCCTCTCCTTTGATAAAAAATGCCGACGAGGTGCGAGCTCTTCTTTGAAGTCGTACTTGCAATATTTCTCCCTCCTGTCGGCGTCTTCTTCCGCCATGGATGCTGCAGCGTACAATTTCTCTCATAATTTTTATTTTCAATTTCCTGTGCTGTTTCTCTGTTTTATTCGTCTCGATCTGATTTGATCTGGTTGCGTTTTTGTACAGTGTGAGTTCTGGTTGTGCCTGTTTTTGACGTTCCTCGGTTACATTCCCGGCTCCATCTACGCTCTCTACGCAGTCGTCGTGATCGATCACGATCACGCTGGTGAAGTGATCTACTATCGCCCCATCGCCTGACCGCAATTCCATCCCTGAATTGCTCTACCTTCCTCTTACGGCTTCTGTAATTTGATCGATCTGTTGTTTATTCTCTTATGGAGCGTCGCATTGTCTTTCGCAATTCGCAGTAAGTCGAGAAACTGTATGTGGCTGACTCCTTATTTGTAAATCGAGTGGTTTAATTTTTCCATTGGCTCTTGATCTTGAGTTTTTTCATTTTGAATCCCCCAAATGCTAGGTTTTTTTCTGACTGATTGAATTTCTATGGATCTACATCTTCGGAAATTCGGTTCGTTTTATCGTTTCTGAATTCTAATACTCAATCTAGCTTTATATTTTTCCATGTCATTATTTTGATATAGCTGTGTTAATACTTACCAGCAAATATCATGACAAATAAAGTAAATAAAGAATGAGACATAGGAGAGAAGATCTTTGATGCTGAATCAAAAGTTTGTCCTTGGTGAAAAGCTGTATTACAGTCCCTAATAGTTATATTGAACTGAGCACACATAGTTCACAACTAAGTTTGGAACCAGAAGCTATGAACAAAATTTTCATGTGAAAACATGAAATATTCACCAATGCATATATAATGTGAAATTCAAAAAGACCCATAAAGGTCCATAACTTCAAAACAATTTGAACAATAATAATTGATTTTGCTTCTGCAAGTATCTTCTCAAGATAGGGACTAGAATGAAGAGTAAGATAAAGCCTTCTTCCTCTGCTTCTTGTTTGTGGTGTATGAATTCCCCATAAGGCAGCGCCAGAAAGAAGCTACAAGTTGACAACTTGAGTCACAGAAGAATATATTTATTGCACCAACCTTGACTATAAGTCTGTAACAATAGAAATATAGAGTTTAGAATGAGATCTATGCTGAGGGAGACAGTATAAGAAAGGGTAAACTACACAAAATCACCAATAATATAAGCTACTTTACACAAAAACACTTATCATAATCAAAATTACATTTAAAACACCCAGTCTTTGTACTTTGTTGGCAATTCATACCCAACCTATTTTACATTGATAAATACAGTATAAAATAAGAAAAAAAGCTTGAAACATCATTAGTACCCTTTATTTGGATGTATTTGGTTCTTGTTTTTAAATAATTGAGGGGTATAATTTGGACACTTATAAGGACAAAATGGATTCAGGTGTGAATTGCTAGCAAAGTAATAGATAATGGTGGTCCAACACAATTTTGTTATGAACATGTAGTTTTATAGAGGGTTTTGGACCCATTGACCCTTTAAGAATTTTTAATTAACAAAACTATCGTTATTAGTTTTTATGTATTTTTTCTATCTTTACTAGTTTATTTTATTATTTTTTTCCTCATTCTTTGTTTTTTTTTTCTCTCTAAAATATTGCTTTTGGGATTTAGGGTGTAGGCCGGATTTAAGGGGAGGGGTTAGTTTCTTAGAGAGTTAGTTTCTTAATAAAAACGTCGCACGTACGTCATTTACCCAACTCATCCAGTTTTATAAAGTTGACTATATTATGGGTGGCTTTGTCTAATTTACCCTCTTAAGTATCAATCTGGGCTCAAAATCACAAACACATAGAAGCGTAGGAAACTATAGAGAATGACATACGGATGGGGTTGATAGATCTTCAGCAGTTAGCAGTTAGCAGTTAGCACTGCTCCTCATTAATAATAGCCAATTCTTCAATCCTGTTTCCATGGTTTAAAGGGTTGAAAACCTGGTACTCAGAGCACTTGCAGCTGGGAAGCACCATAGGCGCAAGATGATCCTGGTGAACCGAGCACATCGAATCAACCCTATTAGGAACCCGCCGCGCAATCACCACCGAGTTAATAACCTCATCCGTCGGATGAAACACCGAAAGGATCTCAAACCCGTCGAGATCACAAGGCTCAATAACCGGGTACAGGAAAGCCCTAGCTCCATGGGCACTCCTGAGCATCAAGATCGCACCGGGAGCCATGTTCTTAGACAAGTGTCCCACCACTCGAGCCTTGTCGGCCTTGTTCATCCCCACAAGCGCAGCCAAGAAAACGACGTCGTAGGCCTTGAGTTCTTCCTCCACGTTCATTATGTCGGCGGTGTGGAAGGACATCCGCTGCGACAAGTCCGGGTCGGACTTGATCAGCGCGGCGGCCAGGGAGTTGGCTGACGTGTCGATGTCGTAGTTGTGGAAGGAGGAGGATGTGAGGTGGAACGAGGCGAGGCAGATTGAAGTGAGGGGGAGTGGGCCCGACCCGACGAAGGCGACGCGGTTGGGCGCGTGGGTGATGTGTTGGCTGAGGAGGGTGAACTCGAGTTGGCTGAGCTTGATGTAGTTGTTGAAGTAAGGGAAGATGGTGAGGTGGTCAAGCGGGTTCGGGTACGAGCCCAAGATGGTTGAGTAGTGGCTCTCGAGGTGGCCTTCGGCTTGGCCGCAGAGCACGATGAGGTTGGACCGCTTTTCTTGGACTTTGTCGCAAAGCTTGGCCACGTCGAGTTGGTGGTTCGGTGGGATGCACGCGCTGACGAGCTGCGTGAAGAGTGTGTCGACGTCGGCGCAGGGTTTGAGGCTCTCTAGGGTTGAGATTTTCTCGTAGAGGTCGAGGATTTTGGCTACAAGAGGCTCTTCTTGGCAAGCCATGATTGGGAGAGTGAGAGAGTTTTGGTTTTTGGAGGGTTGGAAGATGAGTTTTGGCGTTGGTGTTTTGAATGAAGAGGAGGCCGTTATTTATTGGCCATTTTGGGACCCATGACAATTAATATATTTCTAAGTTGGAGCGGTATAAATTGTACAAGTTGGAGTGGTACATAAAATTATGTTTAGTAATAATTTTTTTAATCATTAATTTATTATTTTTACTTTATGAAATATTTGAAAATAATTTTCAAATTTATTTTTTTTGTGTTTATGAATAAAAATTTATTGTATAATTACCTGTGGGTCAGTGGGTGTCTCATCATTTGAAATTTGACAATGAATAGACTTCCTTGATAGGTCAATGATCTCGTGAAGTTTATATGGACGTCACATTTTATGATTTCAACGATATGAAATGAAGGTGAAGTTTTTCATTTTAAGGCTGTTAATGACATTTCTTATGTTTTTTTCACTGACAAAAATAACATTTTTGTATGTTTATATACAGAAAGCGTACTCCCTCCGTCCCATAATGTTCGTCTTATTTCTGTTTTGGGCATTCTTTTTTGTTTGTTCTACTTCACTTTATTTTATTTTCTATTTATCTTTTCTTTCCAACATTACCCTTATTCATTCTATTTTTTATCCAAAATACTACACATTCAATCATTCTCACATACCATTTTCATCCATCTCAAACTCCATTAATATCCACCATTTTTATCCATAACCTAAAACTTAATAAATCATATTCCATTAACCTAATTAATTAAAAATTTAATTAATTAATTAAACTAATAAAATTAACCAAACTACTCCTAAATCCATTAACTTAACCCAAATTCATATTTTTAACCAAACTAACCCAAATCCAAACCCATATTTTAACATAACCCAATATCCCTAATCCATATTAACCTACCCCATAATCTACCCATTTAATCCGGCCTAATCTACCCAGCCCAATTAACCTAAACCCTAATCTACCCAGCCCAGTCCATATTCCCACCCTAACCCTAAATACCCTAATCTGCCTCTCACTCTTCACTCACCGCTCACTTCGCCGCTCTCTTCTCTTCTCCTCTCTCATTCTCTCTGAAATCCCAGATCTGAGCTCTCTCGTCTCCTCTCTCGTCTGAGCTCTCTTCACCTCGCCGCTCTCATTTGTGCTCTCATCTGAGCTCTCACTCTCCTTGAAGGTGCCTCTCCTTCTCTACTCTCTCGTCTGAGCTCTCTACTCTCTCGTATGAGCTCTCTCTGAAACCCTAACTCATCAAAAATGATCTCGATCTGTTGCAGATCTACTCGCCGGTGATTAATCTGTTCCAGCTGTCCCCAAAACACTGAAAAAGTTTGCTCCTCCTCTAGATCTATCCATATCTCCCAAAACCCGCCCAAAAAACCCTAAATCTCATATTTGAGTGCTTTGAAAACCCCGGTCCCCTGGGTTCCATTCTCTGTTTGCATTCATGGGTGATTCGGACCTATTTAAGTCCGATGGGTCCTGGACTTCTGATGCACTTTTTGTTGCTTGCTAAAAAGCTCCACAGTGCGAGTGGGGTGGCGATTGTATTGGGGATCACAGCTTCACTCCTGTTGGCTCAGAGGAAACCGTGGAGGGGGAGATGCGATTTGAGCCCCCAGAGATCGTTGTGCTCTCTGCTACCCCTGAGTTCGTTGTGCTCCCCGCTACCCCTGAGATCGTCGTCCTCCCTGACTCCCCTGAGATTATTGTAATCCCTGATTCCTCTAACGATGAAACTGCGGGAAGAATCGTCCCCGATTATGGTGATGTTGACTCTAATTCTGATGTTTAGCTATGTCTCACTTTTTTAAAGTTGTTTATGCATGGGTACTTTTGCTGAGATTATTACTCTGAATTATGCA
Source organism: Rheum nobile (assembly GCA_027886185.1). Classification (NCBI taxonomy): domain Eukaryota; kingdom Viridiplantae; phylum Streptophyta; class Magnoliopsida; order Caryophyllales; family Polygonaceae; genus Rheum; species Rheum nobile. Next base: position 722,103 of record WOAB01000500.1, on the reverse strand, counting down.
TGTTGTTGAATGAGTTTGTTGTGCTGTTGACTGAGACATTGGTATTCTGTTTTGTTGTTGTTGTTCTGATGACTGAGACATTGGTATTCTGTTTAAGTTGATTCTCTGTTTTGGTGTGTTGGTGTTCTGTTTTGGTGTTGTTGTTCTGATGTTGGATTATGTTGTGTTGCCTCTGTTAGGTAATCGGTGATGATGCATGATAACTGAGATGCACAACCTTTATGCTCACTGGACTTCTAATGTGCCATGGCAACATTGTGTCACATATAATTGATTGATGCTTATGTGTATGTTAATGTACTGTGATTGATATTGTATCTATAAGGGTTATGGGGACATCCGAGATTATTTATGCATTTCAATGATGAAGTCTTTTTGCTGAGATGCAATACCTTTAATGTCACTGCCTTAATGTGCCATAGGAACACTTTTACATGTGGTTGATTGTTGCTTATGTGTATGTTGAGTCTTGTGATTGGTCTTGTGTCTATGATGACTATGGGGACATATGAGATTATTTGTGCATTTCAATGATGAAGTCTTTTTGCTGAGATGCAAGACCTTTAATATCACTGCCTTAATGTGCCATAGGAACACTTTCACATGTGATTGACTGATGCCTATGTGTATGTTAAGGTCTTGTGATTGATCTTGTGTCTATTATGGCTATGGGGACATCTGAGAAAATCTACAATTGTGATTATTTATGCATTTCCCTTGTCTGGTTTGTCCCGAAATGTTTGTCCTAAAGGTCTAAAAGCTCTTGTGATTGGTGGTGTTATTCTCCTTGAGTCTATCTATGATGAAGTCTTGAAACTGAGATGCATTCCCTGCATGTTCACTGTTTTAGTGTGCCATAGGAACACAGTCAAATGATTGATTGATGCTTATGTGTATGCTAAGGTATTGTGAATGGGTTTATGTCTATGATGGTATTAGGGACATCTGAGAAATGCATTGTCATTGTTGTGCCATTACTTGTGCTTGTTTACAAAATTACACAAGTTCTTTACCTCCTAAGATTGCTCTGTACACAAAATGTTCAATCTTTGTCATATATTGCTAAATAAACTGACTGTCTTCAAGTGCTTCTTCAGTGTCTTGATCTTCATATACTGTTGTCCCTTGTTGACTCTATTGACCTGCTATTGATGGTCCTGCTTGATCTGCTTGTTGTGCACCCCCATGCACTATGTCCCATGCTTCTATGATAGCCCACATAGGTGCCTTGATCTCTCTTGGTAGATTTCCTTGAGCCATTAATTTCTTCTTGTTTACATGTGACAAATCATACTCATTGCCTCCCTTGCATTTAAGTATTTCATTCATAACAAATTGTAGTGTCATCCACACATCTCTAAGAGTTGTAGGAACCAATTCAAAAAATGCTTCATGTACTGCTTCTATCATATGATCAATACTTTTTGACATCTTCTTGTGCATGAGTGACTGAATGCTTCTGAAAAATCCTAGATCTAAGATATTTACATCTGGACTATTAGCTGGCTGTTGTATTAAGATGAAAGTGAATCCATCCTGAATGTATACCTGTTGCCATTCTGGATCTCTTTGAGTTATATGGGCCTTTGCATTGTCTTGTTGTATGAATATAACTCTTTGAGCTCCATCTTGTGGCCATTTTGCCTTGATTGCTGGAATGATTTGGTTTATCAACATGTTCCTTGTCACTTGCTTGTTGACTGATTCAACTAGCTTTGTAACCAGTGTCCCCTTCTCTCTGTTTTTGGATGACCTCTTTGCTGCTTGTTGATATGTGAATGGAAAGATTTCTATCTTCCCATAAAAAATGCATTGTCCCTCTGCATCAAATCTAGGCCTTGCTACAACTGCAGTGAACATAACTTTGGGAATGAATTTAGATGAATTTGCAGCTCTGTACTTGCCCTTTTCATTCTGTGCTAGATATACTCTCTGTGATTTCTTTGATAGAAAAAACCACTTCTCATCCAAGTGTACAAAATCAAACATTGGATAATACACTGATTTTTCTTCTACTGTATCCCCACAAAGTAACTTCAGTACTCAATCCAACCTAGCCTTCTTATGTCCCTCACTCAAACCAGGATGGATTGGATTTGTATGTGGCTTTATTGTACCTTGCTTGACCATCCTATGCACTTTGGTCTTTGAAAGACTAAGCTTGCTAGCTAAGTCTCTAATGCATGACATGTCTCCCATGCCCAGTGTTGTGATTGAATCCATCTCTACTTGAATTCCTTTTCTACCACATTTGCGATATTTTGTGCTTAGATTGTACCTCTGCTGTGCATTATGATGCTTCTTTGCTGTGTTCCAAATTTTGCATATGCACCTTGTTGACATGTTGAACTCTTGTGCAGCTTTGTTTATTGCACCATGTGGTAATTGTCCCTCTTTAGATCTTGTTAGCAGAGCATTCAATATGTGCATTTTTTATCACTGTTGAGCCTGGTATTATGTGTTGGTTGATGATGTTGTGTTGCCTCTGTGTTGTGCTCTGCTTCTGATGACTGTCCCTCTTCATCTCCTGGTTCCTGGTTGAGATCAAAGCTATGTTCATCTTGTTCCATGTCCCCTGATGACTGTCCCTCTTCGAACTCTTCTCCATCATAAATGTACTGTTCATTTGGAAGTGGATCTTCATTTAAGTCCCATAAAGCTGAGGCCATGACACCACCAGGTTGTGATGCAGAGATTGTTTACTGCCTTAATTTTGCTTTGAATTTTACTGAAGCTTTGAATGTAAATTCTGTAAATTCCTTTGGGAATGCTGTAATCCCTTTTTATACTCTGTTTAGGGGCAATTTTGTCTAGGGCAATTATGCCCTAAGTCCCCTGCATAATTCCCCTTTTGTTTAGGGCAATTCTGTCCTTAAGTTCCCAAAATTTGTAAGTGATCCGTGTGCCCCTAATGCTCCCCTTTCATTGGCTGAAATTTCATCTGTGGTAAATAATCACAGATTGCACTGTAGCAACAATCATGTCATTTGTACTATCCCTAATTTTCTTAATTAAAGAGCTTTTTGTACTTTAAGACAAACATTTCGGGACAGAGAGAGTATTTCATTTTATACTTATATAAAATGTTTTTTCTACTGTCCAAAAACATATTCTAATAAGCCTATTTTTAATAATAATTTTTTTAGTCATTAGTTTACTTTTTTTTAAAAAAATTTATTCATTCTCTATTAGAGAATATTGTATAAATAATTTTCTATTTAACTTATTAGAATGTGTCTATAGGTACACATTTAAAAAATAGTATATAAAAAAGTTGGTTTGTTTGAGGGAAATTGGTGTCTTTTGTAAGCACTTTGACCAGAAAATTTGTAAGCTCGGAAATTTATATAAAAATGTGTCATAAGTTATAGTAACGTCTAGTAAAATAAGTAACTTTGACCACATAAAGGTGCAACAAAAGGGCCCACGATTTCAACTTTTGTAGAGTTGAAACTTGGGAAGTTATACAATGTGGAGCCGTTGAAGTCAAAACTTTACCCGGCCACTTTTAATCTCAAACAGGAAAATATCTTGCAGATATTGAAATGAAAATAGAAAAGAATTCGAAAGATTTGTTCTCTCCAAAGTCTGATATTGGGTGCATGATACTGTACCATTTCTGCATATATATATATATGGGAAGTTGCTGGTGTCGACATTGTATCTTCACTCTACACTTTTCTGGGAAGGGGAATAAAATGGTTCAAATTAATCTTTTTGCGTAGAATCCAATTCACAAGAGATCGAAAGAGCATGTAATTTATGATAATATTTCATAAAGGATAAGTGTCATATTAGAATATATATTAGGAGGAGAAATGAGAATAAATTATAGTCTTTGAATTATAAATAAATTAAATGTTAGGATTAATCTTTCATTAAAAGGTCATGTACATGACCTTATTTTTTAAAGTTTGATTGGTCAAACCAGTCACCGACGGTCAATGTCAGAGCTTCGGCGTTGACCGGTCAAAAAAAAAAAATTCCGGCACAATTTTTGGCTTGCGATTGTATGTGTATCGATATTGACTTGTATGTGCATTGATATTACATAAAATCTGTATAGAATTTTTTACTATATGTGTGACTTTGTGTATGTGAAAACTCATGCACTTCTCAGCATGTGCATATGTTTTAGCTTGTGTGTGCATAGATTTTGACATATATTTACATCTAAATTCTACTTGTGTGTATTATTTTTTTGGGTTGAAATATTGTGTATGAGTTTTGGCTTATATGTGCACCTAAATTACATAAATTTTGCATAGGATTTTGATTATATGTGTGACTTTTTGTATGTGAAAACTCATGCATATACATGCAAACACTTATGCATGCATTTCAGAGAATGTGTATATGTTTTAGCATGTGTGTGCATAAATTTTGACATGTATGTGCATCTAAATTCTACTTATGTGCGTTGTTTTCTTGGGTTAAAATGTGCATGAGTTTTGGCTTGTATGTGCATACCCATTGAAGTGCATGTCTTTTTGCTTGCATGTGCATGTAAATTGAACTAGATGTGCATAGGGTTTGACTATATGTGTGACTTTTTGTAAGTAACAACTTATGCACACACATGTAAAATCTTAAACACTTTACAGAATGTGTATAGGTTTTGTCTTGTAAGTGCATGAATTTTGAATTGTTTGTGTATCTAAATTTTACTTGTATGCATCGTTTTGTTGGCTTGATATGTGCATGCGTTTTTGACTTGTATGTGCATATCATTTGAAACACACGTCTTTTTGCTTAAATGTGCACACGTCAAAACTTATGTACATACAATGTACAACTCATGCACATTTTCTCTAGAAAACAATGCATATTTTTTACAATCTTTAGATGCATACATGTCAATATTGATGCACATACAAGCCAAAATGTATGCACATGCCATCTCAAGCAAAAAATTAGTCTTGGAAAAAAGTTGGGATGCAAAAAATTCAATGGAAAAAAATTATCGGACAACACCTTATAAAATTTTAATGCACATACAAGTTAATATTGATGCACACACAAGTAATAAATGGTGCACATGCCAGCGCAAGCAAAAAGTGGACCTAGAAAAAAAATGGGCCAAAAAAAAAAACTTAGGTCGAACAACTCCTTTTAAAATTTTGTTGCACATATAGGACAATATAGATGCACACACAAGCCAAAATGTATGCACATGTCATCTTAAGTAAAAAAAAAGTGACCCCGAAAAAGAAGGAAAAAAAACTTTGACTGATCAACATCGAAGCTCCGACGTTGACCGCCAGCGTTGACCGGTTAATTATTGTGATACCCCGTAATTTTGTAAGGTTATATTGGGAATTATGGAATTTTCCCGGGTACCCGTTGTGTACGTCGGATTTAATTCAGGTAGTTTGAGACATTCTGTAATGTGCTCTGTATCTGTAATATTTTTCTCAGTGAAATAATATACAGACATCATGCCTTGAAGTTTAATTGTCGTTCGCGTACGATAATTTTTATCCCGGTTTAACGTCATGTTCGTTCAAAGCTGAATGGGCGGGAAAAGGGAGAAACGGCGACCGCCGTGGTTGGGCCCGAGAAGTCAGCGTGTCAGCTTCTAGCTGGCCGCGACAGGCCTAGCGACGGCGACCGCCGCATTTACGGCGACCGCCGCAGGCAAAATCACGGCGACCGCCGTGATTGTCCAGTGGGCATTGCCCGTCGGTCGCCGGCGTCGTTCGAGGTGCGTCGTTGCATCGTTTGCCGTGTCTTAGGGTTTGCTGGGTATTCCTTGGGGTTTGCCTATATATAGAGGAGCTTGGGCATGGGTTTTTGGTCATCTACAACCCCGAATCGCTGCCAAAATTCTCCCTCAAAGTGAGTTGAGTTCGTCGGTTTTCTTGTGCTCGTCGGAGGTGTTGTGGTGTGTTTCCAGAGTGCCTTTGTGAAGCTTTTGGTTAGCCTTGGAAGTTAGAAGCCAAGGCAAGTCGAAGGAGGCCAAACCGCTTGTGTTTTGGGGTGAGATTTCTCTCGTTCTGCGTCGTCTGAGTTCGTCACGGCGACCGCCGTGTTCTTCGCGGCGACCGCCGTGATGAATACGGCGACCGCCGCCAAGAACGGCGACCGCCGCCAGTGCCCAGAACGCCTTCGTGACTTTGGCTTGGTCGGTTGTCATCGTGGCATCTTTCCTTTCGTATTCTTTCTCCGTGTTTAGATTCGTACTGTTTATGTCGGATCTAACTTAGGGTTCCTTTTATGGGTCGACTCGAAGGTTGTTGTGCTGTCGGAACTATACCGTGTCGAGCCCGGAATCCAGTGACGTCTTTAGACTATTCTGCGGAGTAAGGCAAGTGGCGGTTCGCTCTTGCTCATTCGCTCCATATTTACATTAATTATCAGTAGTTTATCTGAGTAATTAATTTGGAATGAATATTCTGCTTGTCTGGAAACGGTTTTGATAACTGTTTTGAAAATCATATAATAGGTTGTATATCTGTTAGAACAACACTATTATCTGTGATCGCCTTTCGGGCCTTTATGTGGATTTATCCTATAACTGTGGTGGTGCTGTAACTGTTTAGTTAGCACTGTTAGATAGGAACGTTACTCGGACTCTGTCCAGTCGTTTCTTTATAATCTGGTAGAGGGGTGGCTCGTCCCCATCCAATACCATTCTAAGATCATGATCGGTCTCTTACACATGTGTGTAGAGACAGGACACTTAGCTGGTGTCACAAACCTTTCGGTATACGTCACTCTCGACAAAACGTATATTAAGATGTGTCGTCCCGTTGGTGGGGTACACATGTAAAAGTCTATAATGTGATGTGTGATTTTGAAACATAATCAGATAAGTGCTACCTTGACGCACATAATTAACGAACGCTCAGCGAGTAGGGCAGCTAGGTAATAGTGCCGCTAGGAAGACTCGTGTTGACTTGAATGTAGTACGTCTTCTTTCCGATCTGGATTCGCTGAAAGGCGGTGAGGTTGGTCGTTGACTGAAGCATCTCAGTCAGTTTTAAATCATTGTTGTATGATTCTGTAACTTTCCAGATTTGTCATACTTCCTTAAAGACTCATTTTCGTTGGAGTCTTCTTTCGAGTCGATTTCTGTGAAGATTCAGTCTCCCAGAATCTTCTCCTGTGCATACCTCTTGTTTATTCCAGTAGGAATATGATGGTTGACTACCGTTATCGGTTATTATCCGAGAAGCGATGAGTCTAACCTAATATGACTGCTTCGAACCAGTCTGCTTTATACCCTTGCTAGTCTATTCATTTAGACTAACCAACCAATATTTTCCCTTGCATGGTTGGCTGGTGTCATCCGTTCGATTCGGCACATCAGTTAAGAAGTAGCTCAGAAGATTAGAAGGACTATGGAGTCGACGGTGGTTTTTGAATGTTTTAATTATTTCTTTAATCAGGTTATGATCCTTTGGACAATAACTCCGATTGTAATGTACTTTCTTAGTCTTCCGCTGTGTTTGGTTTAAACTATGTTTTGACCTATTCGGGATTGGGTTGTAATCCCGTAACTCTTGTTTCCTTGACAATGTTATGTTTTGGAATTTAATGCTTGATCATTGTGTATCAATCGCATTTCATAAATTGTATTTATATGGTAAAGCCTTGGGTGATCTCGGTAAGGAACACTGGGGTCACTGGCGGTAATACCTTTCCAAAAGGGTTAAGTTTTGGGGGTGTTACAGTTGTGGTATCAGAGCCAAAAGTTTTAAAACGGGTTTGGAATTTTATAAACCATTTATCCGTTTTCAAAATGCTTTAAAAAGGGCTCTGAATTTTCATTCTGAAAAGAATTTAAAAACACCGTTCATAGTCGTGTCTTCTTAATAGTGTGATGTAGTAAGCTTGCTTCTATGTCTAGAAAGGCTAATTCATTCCTTATTGTTCGATAGGATGAGTGTCTGCTTTTCTATTGGAAGGGGGTCGGAAGACGCCAAGTCGGACCAGCCGAGGCTAGATTTTCCGTTACCTCAGCGACGTTTCGAGGTTGGAGGCCCGAGTAGCCCACCCGAAGACGTCAAGCACGTTCTCCCCGAGTCAGTTGTCCTTGTAGCCAGGAATACTATGGTCCCTAGACCTGCACCTGTGCCGCCACCAAGGGTGGAGGGAGTACAGGAATGGGAGCAGGAAGACGAGTTGTCGAGGTTTGAACAAAGGGTTTACCAAGACGACTTTCTGTTGGGACCAATTCCAGAGGAGATCGAGTACGAGGACGAGGAAGAGGAGATGCTGGAGGTGGATCCTGTCGAGGACGAGGATATGATCGAGGATATGATCGAGGATGATCCCGAGGATGAGGATCCCATCGAGGATGATCCCGATCCCATAGAGGATGATCCAGAAGAGGATCCAGAGTTGGACCTTGGAGGGCAGAATCAGGAGCCCGATACAGAATTGTCACCAGTGCCAGAGTACGCACCCATGTCAGAAGCTGATTGGGAGGCACTGTATACCAAGTACGGTATTGGGAGAAGTGACAGGGAATCTCAGCCTATCCCTACTCCAAGGAGATGGAGGTCGGAATCCGAACTGCAGGAGATTCTCCGCCAGAGCGAGGTAATCTCCGCAGAACAGTAGCGTCAGAGGGATGAGCTGATCGCCAGTACTCAGAGGAGGGCTAGAATAGGAGGACCAGTCATGGACGACCCATACTTTACCATGACTGAGCTAGGACTATGTGCTTCAGGGTCAAGTAGGGTGCGAAACCCATCGCCAGAGCTCGATGGTGAGCCTAGCCCGAAGAGACCATGCACGAGTAGCCAGTCGTATGGGAGACATTTTGGAACGCCTTGAGGAGGAGTGGCGTTGCCTATCGTAGTAGTTTCGTTTCTTAGTGTTCCAAGTTGTACTTTGTATAATATTTCAGTATTGCGGTAAGTACTCTGAGAAACACTTATATCTTCGAGCAACATTGTCCTAGCGCTCGAATGGTAGACTTATGTGTAGCTTGTGTAACAGTTCGAAGGTTCATCTATAAAATACCAAGTTGATCTATTCTGAGTAATTTATTTACGTTGGTATATTGCATAAGTATATTGCATAATATTAATGTATTGAATGCTTGGAATTTGATCGGTAAATAGATGATGAACCCAAGAAGCACGAGGAATTCGACTCGAGCCGGTGCTGGGACTAGCCAAAATCCCAGGCCAGCAAGAAGAGGTGTTCAGGATGAACACGAGTCGGAGTCTCACGTCCAGCATAGGCGTGAAGGACATGATCAGACCCGAGCGCCGACGCTGTTTGACGCCACATCTGTTGAGGCGATCCGTGGGATCGTGATGCAGGCTATTGCAGATGTCTTGAGACCAAGTGCGCCTCAAGCACAAGAAGTGCCTACTCACGCAACGGTTCCTGATGTTGTGGAACCCAGAAACCCCGTGATACAGGAGACTGCCGTTAGGGCGAGGGACATCTATGGTCGCGCTCTTAAGACCATTACTTCCATGAGACCCGACTGCTATAACGGGAAAGGGGAGCCAGTGGCAGTGACTCATTGGTTCTCCCATATGGAGAGGCTGTTCAGGAACGTGGAGTATACGGAGGCCGAAAAGGTCCATATCGCTTCTCTTCAGCTGAAGGAGGAGGCTAGCGAGTGGTGGGAGAGCACTGGTTTGGCTGAGAGCCCAGTGTTGACTTGGTCGATGTTCAAGACCAAGATGGTTGATCGCTTTTTCTCTCGTGCTATGAGAGAGGAGAAGCATAAAGAGTTCTTGTACCCTCAGACTGATGGTCTGAGAGTGACCGAGTTGGCATCTAAGTTCAACCATCTTCTACAATACGCCACTGCCGAGATCACCAGCGAGGCTCAAAAGATCTAGTACTTCCACGAGTGGATGAACCCGGATATCAAGCCATTAATGGTGCACCACACATGCTCTACCTTGGAGCAGTATGTGGATTGTGCCTATAAGCTGGAGGTTACTCTCGAGGAGTCGACCAAGAGGCGCAACCGACAGAAGTCGATGCAGAATTAGAACCAGGGAGGTGGTTTTAAGCGCCCTGCGCCACCGTCTAACTTCGCCAAGTCCGGCCGAGCTAAGACGGAAATGACGCAAGGAGGATCGACTCAGCAGTCAGGGCAGACCAGGAGTACAGTTCAGTGTTATAACTGCGGTACTGCTGGGCACAAGAGCACTGAGTGTCGGAAGAAGAAGAGGCCATGCTTTGGGTGTGGACGTGATGGTCATCTGGAAAAGTTCTGCAAGCAGGGGAAGCAGAAGGGAGTAGAGTCGCAGCAAGGGTCAGTTCATCAGAGCAACCGACCTAGGTTTAAGCCTGCCGAGACTCCTAGCCCTTCAGTGCAGACGACTGCTCAGAACAGGGGAAAGGCCCCAGCTGTTTCCGGAAGTCAGGGCCAACGCTTGTACGAGATGCGTGAGGCAGATGGACCCAACGCTCCGATTGCTCAAGGTACTTTATACCTTCACTCTACTTCAGTGTGCATTCTGTTTGATTCTGGTGCTACGCATTCCTTTATTTCGGATAGTTGTGTTAGCAAGTTAGACTTAGTGTGCAATGATTCGTGCGACCCTTTCGTCATTAATCTTCCTAATGGAGAACGTTTGGTGGGAACCAAGCATTTGTCCGACTTTCCGATTACCATTCAGGGTAAGGAATTCGAGGCAGATTTAATCTGTATAGCCATGGCTCCATACGACATTATCCTCGGTATGGATTGGCTAACGCGTCACAAGGCGGTGATCGACTTCAGTTCAAGAACGGTGACAGTGTCATCCGGGGGCCAATTCATGTGCAAGTTCAAAGGTCGAAAAGACGCTGATAACGGCAAGCTGATCAATGCGATGGCTGCGTTTAAGCTACTACGACAAGGATGTGTCGGGTACCTTTGCTACTTGGATTCGCCTGCGAAGGATGAACCTGAGGTTCTTGATATTCCTGTAGTTAGGGAGTTTTCGGATGTCTTTCCGGAAGAAATTCTTGGATTACCCCCGAACCGCGACGTAGAGTTTTCAATTGATCTCGAGCCTGGTACGGCGCCGATTTCCAAATCACCGTATCAGATGGCTCTGGCTGAGATGCAAGAATTGAAGAATCAACTTGAAGATCTTCTTGACAAAGGTTATGTCAGGCCGAGTGCATCGTCGTGGGGTGCCCTAGTATTATTCGTCAAAAAGAAGGACGGATCGTTCCGACTTTGTATCGACTACCGAGAGTTGAATAAGGTGACGATCAAGAACAAGTATCCTTTGCCTAGGATTGATGACTTGTTGGACCAATTGCAGGGAGCAAAGGTTTTCTCCAAGATCGACTTGAGATCTGGATATCATCAACTCAGGATTCGTGAGCAGGACATTCCTAGAACTGCGTTTAGGACCAGATATGGTCATTACGAGTTCGTAGTGATGCCTTTTGGGCTTACAAATGCTCCAGTTGTCTTTATGGACTTGATGAATCGATGTTTTCACCAGTACTTGGATAAGTTCGTGGTGGTCTTCATAGACGACATCCTGATTTATTCTCCGAATGAAGAAGTCCACGAGGAACACCTGCGGATTGCCTTGTCAATCCTTAGACAACATCAGCTTTATGCTAAATTGTCTAAATGTGAATTCTGGATGAAAGAGGTGGCTTTCTTAGGCCACGTGATCAATAAAAATGGGGTTATGGTTGATCCCCAAAAGATTGAAGTGGTGGCTAAATGGACACAGCCCTAGAATGTGAAGGAGGTGCGCAACTTTCTTGGACTTGTCGGGTATTATAGAAGGTTCGTAGAAGGATTTTCAAAGATCGCTCTACCTATGACCAATCTACTCCGCAAGGTCCACAAGAAGTTTGTCTGGGATGACAAGTGTGAGGTCAGTTTCCAGGAGTTGAAGCGACGGTTGACCTCGGCACCCGTGTTAGCACTCCCAGAGGGGAATGACGATTATGTGGTCTATAGTGATGCTTCCAAGTGTGGTCTTGGTTGTGTTTTGATGCAAAGGGGCAAAGTCATTGCTTACGCATCTAGACAACTCAAGACTTACGAAGAAAACTATCCGACCCATGATCTTGAGTTAGCAGCGATTGTCTTTGCGCTGAAGATTTGGAGGCATTACCTCTACGGTATAAGATGCCAAGTCTTCACCGACCACAAAAGTCTCAAGTATATATTTACTCAAAAGGAGTTAAATATGAGACAACGCCGCTGGCTAGAGTTGCTCAAGGACTACGACATGGAGTTGTTGTATCATCCGGGCAAGGCTAATGTAGTAGCTGATGCACTAAGCCGGAAGACAACGCATGAGACTGTAGTTGCTCTACTTACTGCTCAGACCAAGCTAAACCAAGAGTCATGCAACATTGAAGTCTTGTATGACCAGCGTAGAGGGTACCTGAGTATGATGGAGATTCAGGCTACACTGCTGGATCAAATCAAAGAAAAGCAAGTCGATGACATCATCTTGGTAAAGTTAAGCAGTGAAGTGATGGATGGGAAAACTCCCAGTTTTGTGGTTCATGATGATGGATCACTTTGGTTTCAGGATCGGATCTGTGTGCCTGACACAGAAGGTCTTCGTCAGTTGGTGATGAGAGAAGCTCATTCATATGCTTACTCTGTGCATCCTGGCTCTAGTAAGATGTACAAGGATCTCAGGAAGAAGTTTTGGTGGCCAAACATGAAGTGGGACGTAGCAGACTTTGTGGCAAAGTGCTTAACTTGCCAGAAGGTCAAGATCGAACACCGCATGCCAGGTGATGAGATGCTACCTCTCCCTGTGCCAGAATGGAAATGGGAGGACATTTCCATGGACTTCGTCACTGGGCTACCAAAGACTCGAAGTCAAAGAGATGCTATCTGGGTAATTGTGGATAGGCTTACGAAGAGTGCTCATTTCATAGCCATCAAGACCACATGGGAAACCCAAAAGTTAGCCGAAGTTTACCAGAAGGAGATTGTCCGCTTACATGGCATTCCTAAGACCATTGTATCGGACCAAGATGGCCGTTTCATGTCAAGATTCTGGAAGGAGCTTCATAAGGCTATGGGAACCGAGTTGAGGTTCAGTACAACGTTTCATCCTCAGACAGATGGCCAGTCTGAAAGGACCATCCAGACTCTGGAGGATATGCTTAGAGCTTGTGTGCTCGATCGTCCGACTAGCTGGGAGGACAGCTTGAGTCTGATTGAGTTCACGTACAACAATAGCTGGCATGCTACAATCAAGATGGCTCCGTTTGAAGCTTTGTATGGTCGCAGATGCAGATCTCCGATTTGTTGGGACGATAATGCCGACAAAATTCTGCTTGGACCAGAGTTGGTCGAAAGGACGGCTTCAGACATTGCTTTGATCAGACAAAGAATGTTGACCGCTCAGAGTCGACAGAAGTCCTACGCAGATCGGAAGCGCAGGACTGTCGAGTTCAAGGCCGGTGACAAAGTTTTTGTCAAGGTATCGTCTTCCAAAGGAGTTTTCAGATTTGGTAAGCGTGGGAAGCTTAACCCTCGCTACGTGGGACCATTCGAGATTCTGGATAGAGTGGGATCTCTAGCGTACCGCTTGGCATTGCCGCCATTGGCTCACCCGGTGCATAACGTGTTCCACGTATCTTTACTCAGAAAGTATGTACCAGATGAATCTCATGTGCTTAGTTATGAAGACATCGAGATTCAAGCTAATGGTACTTATGAAGAGTTGCCCGTGCGCATTTTGGAGCGTCGGGAGAAGCGTTTGTGCAACAAGATCGTGCCGTTGGTACGAGTGCTGTGGTCTAAGTCAGGGACCGAAGAAGTTACTTGGGAGACGTGGGAAACCGAGTCAGATATGCTCAGGCGTTTTCCCGAGTTATTCTCGACCTAAGTTTCGGGGTCGAAACTTCTTGTAAGGGGGAGGAGATGTGATACCCCGTAATTTTATAAGGTTATATTGGGAATTATGGAATTTTCCCGGGTACCCGTTGTGTACGTCGGATTTAATTCAGGTAGTTTGAGACATTCTGTAATGTGCTCTGTATCTGTAATATTTTTCTCAGTGAAATAATATACAGACATCATGCCTTGAAGTTTAATTGACGTTCGCGTACGATAATTTTTATCCCGGTTTAACGTCATGTTCGTTCAAAGCTGAATGGGCGGGAAAAGGGAGAAACGGCGACCGCCGTTCAGAAACGGCGACCGCCGTGGTTGGGCCCGAGAAGTCAGCGTGTCAGCTTCTAGCTGGCCGCGACAGGCCTAGCGACGGCGACCGCCGCATTTACGGCGACCGCCGCAGGCAAAATCACGGCGACCGCCGTGATTGTCCAGTGGGCATTGCCCGTCGGTCGCCGGCGTCGTTCGAGGCGCGCCGTTGCGTCGTTTGCCGCGTCTTAGGGTTTGTTGGGTATTCCTTGGGGTTTGCCTATATATAGAGGAGCTTGGGCATGGGTTTTGGGTCATCTACAACCCCGAATCGCTGCCAAAATTCTCCCTCAAAGTGAGTTGAGTTCGTCGGTTTTCTTATGCTCGCCGGAGGTGTTGTGGTGTGTTTCCAGAGTGTCTTTGTGAAGCTTTTGGTTAGCCTTGGAGGTTAGAAGCCAAGGCAAGTCAAAAGAGGCCAAACCGCTCGTGTTTTGGGGTGAGATTTCTCTCGTTCTGCGTCGTCTGAGTTCGTCACGGCGACCACCGTGTTCTTCGCGGCGACTGCCGTGATGAAGACGGCGACTGCCGTGTTCTTCACGGCGACCGCCGTGATGAATACGGCGACCGCCGCCAAGAACGGCGGCCGCCGCCAGTGCCCAGAACGCCTTCGTGGCTTTGGCTTGGTCGGTTGTCGTCGTGGCGTCTTTCCTTTCGTGTTCTTTCGCCGTGTTTAGATTCATACTGTTTATGTCGGATCTAACTTAGGGTTCCTTTTATGGGTCGACTCGAAGGTTGTTGTGCTATCGGAACTATACCGTGTCGAGCCCGGAATCCAGTGACGTCTTTAGACTATTCTACGGAGTAAGGCAAGTGGTGGTTCGCTCTTGCTCATTCGCTCCATATTTACATTAATTATCAGTAGTTTATCTGAGTAATTAATTTGGAATGAATATTCTGCTTGTCTGGAAACGGTTTTGATAACTGTTTTGGAAATCATATAATAGGTTGTATAATCTGTTAGAACAACGCTATTATCTGTGATCGTCTTTCGGGCCTTTATGTGGATTTATCCTATAACTGTGGTGGTGCTGTAACTGTTTAGTTAGCACTGTTAGATAGGAACGTTACTCGGACTCTGTCCAGTCGTTTCTTTATAATCTGGTAGAGGGGTGGCTCGTCCCCATCCAATACCATTCTAAGATCATGATCGGTCTCTTACACATGTGTGTAGAGACATGACACTTAGCTGGTGTCACAAACCTTTCGGTATATGTCACTCTCGACGAAACGTATACTAAGATGTGTCGTCCTGTTGGTGGGGTACACATGTAAAAGTCTATAATGTGATGTGTGATTTTGAAACATAATCAGATAAGTGCTACCTTGACGCACATAATTAACGAACGCTCAGCGAGTAGGGCAGCTAGGTAATAGTGCCGCTAGGAAGACTCGTGTTGACTTGAATGTAGTACGTCTTCTTTCCGATCTGGATTCGCTGAAAGGCGGTGAGGTTGGTCGTTGACTGAAGCATCTCAATCAGTTTTAAATCATTGTTGTATGATTCTGTAACTTTCCAGATTTGTCATACTTCCTTAAAGACTCATTTCCGTTGGAGTCTTCTTTCGAGTCGATTTCTGTGAAGATTCAGTCTCCCACAATCTTCTCCTGTGCATACCTCTTGTTTATTCCAGTAGGAATATGATGGTTGACTACCGTTATCGGTTATTATCCGAGAAGCGATGAGTCTAACCTAATATGCCTGCTTCGAACCAGTCTGCTTTATACCCTTGCTAGTCTATTCATTTAGACTAACCAACCAATATTTTCCCTTGCATGGTTGGCTGGTGTCATCCGTTCGATTCGGCACATCAGTTAAGAAGTAGCTCAGAAGATTAGAAGGACTATGGAGTCGGCGGTGGTTTTTGAATGTTTTAATTATTTCTTTAATCAGTTTATGATCCTTTGGACAATAACTTCGATTGTAATGTACTTTCTTAGTCTTCCGCTGTGTTTGGTTTAAACTATGTTTTGACCTATTTGGGATTGGGTTGTAATCCCGTAACTCTTGTTTCCTTGACAATGTTATGTTTTGGAATTTAATGCTTGATCATTGTGTATCAATCGCATTTCATAAATTGTATTTATATGGTAAAGCCTTGGGTGATCTCGTTAAGGAACACTGGGGTCACTGACGGTAATACCTTTCCAAAAGGGTTAAGTTTTGGGGGTGTTACAATTATCCACTTAAATGATAGTCTAATCCTAGCTTTTGGATTTGAAAAATCCAAATACTAGGAGCTATTTTCATTTCTCACGATAATGTTCATTATCACCGGATCTGTACCCTTTCATAAATACTAGTGTAGTACTCGTGCCTTGCACGTGATTTATTTATTTTTCCTTACATTTAAAAAAATAGTATATCAAAATTATATATTTAATCGATATAGAACTGTTATAGAAGTAGATGAATGATAATATAAAAAAGAACTAATTGAATAAAAAATATTAAAGAGATTGACAAAATATTATCGAAAGAGATGTGAAACTATCCATAAACTTTATATATAGTAAAAATTGGCTAATTAATTTTAAAGTGAGGATAGCCACATCCCTAACATTAATACTACTAAAACGATAAAGCATAATCAAAATATTCATCTAATACATGAAAATGAAACCCTAAACATAAAATCTCGTAAGATGTTCAAAATTGCTACAAATTATGAAAAACTTCCTTGTATACTATATTGGTTGTAGTATTAGATCTTTTTTTTTTGTTTTTTTGTCGCATATTAAAATCTCCAAACCTTTCTTGTTGGTAACTCTTGATTATGCAACATAAAACTGACCATGAGTGAAAACAGGGCGTGGAAGACACAAACAGACATTTGTGATTGACCACGACTCTTGTTTATCGTCATAGCAAAACAGACACTCAATGGAAATTGACTTCATTTAAACATAAACGTATATGAAGTGTCTGATGGTGACATGAGCACGCGAGGAATCAAAACTTGTCTGATATTGTTACCTAGAATATTCTTCCTTGTTTGACATGACTGTCGAGCTGTATGATTATCAATCTTGTCCTATTACATAAACCTGAGGACTGATCAATATTTCGAAGCAACATAATAAGGACTCCAACCTTAAGTTTAAGTACATGATTTGGGACACCAGAACATCTAATATTGTTCAAGTAGTCAGATGTATAAACACTTGCATCGTTGTCTGCAATAAAACCTGTCTTGCACATGATATCCAAATTGAGATAAACTTTCTCATCACCAAGTAACAAAGACAATATATAATCATTAACTCTATCTACATCTTCATGCGTTGGTACAAGAATTGTCCGTTCTTCAAAGTATTTCGAAAACAACTTAATGTCCAAAAGAGAGGAATAAACACACTTAACAATTGCTGGAATCAGATCTAAGTCATAATCCTTCACCAATAGTTCATCAGGAATTTGTATTTGTGCTTCTCCATCATTGTCATCACCTACAATACCATCACCCATGCTTAATACCTTATTGAATCAACGTGTTTCTTGTCAAATTAAGAACTTTACAATATTTTCACAAATAAGAGGAATTAATGGTGGTGAAATATTAATTTTTTTTAGTAACATGGCATTAGAGTTTATAGAGTCAAAGATGGTGGTACTTATAGATGATTAATTTGTATACATCAATACTCTTAAAAAAACATCATACTATAGGAAAAAAATTACAATCAAAACCATTATTGAACCACTATAGTTCTCCAAACCAAAGTTGAATGTTAAATAAAAGTCATATTATGTTATCCGAGCGGAAAAAATGAATTGTTTCTATGATAAATTTTACAAAAAACTAATTTTATATAAAAATCGATATGATACTACATAATAGTTTTAATCAAAGTGAAATGTTTCTTCTCTTTAACTAATTTCTTAGCTTAGTGGAGTACAAGTTGGTTCTTGAAATTTATGGCTAAGAATATTGTTTGCTACGTTTTTGAAAAGAATAGATTATACAAAATATTCATATTGTATGCATATTTGGCTAATATGGCACACATTTTATTTTCTTTGATTTTTGAAAAACCAATGAAAAAAATAAGAGTCGGACACGTGGCAAATTAAATACCGTGATGCCACGTGGCAACAGAAAATTTTGGTTCATTTTGGGGGCGCCACGTGGCGTAGTAGGTATTCTACTTTAGTAGATATATAGTAGATTACGTACAAAAAATATATGGCTGAAAATATTATTTGCTACGTTTTTGGAAAGAATAGATTATACAAAGTTTTCATATTGTAAGCATATCCGGCTAATATGGGCAGAGATTTTATTTTCTTTGATTTTATTTGATTTTCAAAAAACCAACGAAAAAATGAGAGCTTGACACGTGGCAAATTCAATATCGTGATGCCACATGACAACATAAAATTTTGGTTCATTTTGGGGGCGTCACGTAGCGTAGTAGGTATTTATATTCAACTTTAGTAGATATATAGTAGATTACGTACAAAAAATATATGGCCAAAAATATTGTTTGTTACGTTTTTGGAAATAATAGATTATACAAAATATTCATATTGTATGCATATCTGGCTAATATAGGCATAGATTTTATTTTATTTTATTTTCGAAAAACCAATGAAAAAAATGAGAGCTTGACACATGGCAAATTCAATATCGTGATGCCACGTGGTAGTAGAAAATTTTGGTTCATTTTGGGGGCGCCATGTGGCGTAGTTGGTATTCTTCTTTAATAGATATATAGTAGATTACGTACAAAAAATATATGGCCGAGAATATTGTTTGCTACGTTTTTGGAAAGAATAGATTATACAAAATATTCATATTGTATGCATATCCGGCTAATATGGGTAGGGATTTTATATTCTTTGATTTTATTTGATTTTTGAAAAACCAACGAAAAAAATGAGAGCTTGACACATGGCAAATTCAATATCGTGATGCTGTAACACCCCCAAATTTAACCCCATTTGGAAGCGCTACTGCCGATGACCCCGGGCGTAAACCCCGAAGTCACCCCCAGGCTTTTCCGACGTCATAACTGACTTAAAACACAGTTACGATACTAAAATCGTAACTTTTATTAAACCACATGGTCGCGGAATTACACGATTCCTAAAACGACCCAAATACACCAGAAATACAAAAAAATCAGAATTTACAACGGAAGACTTATAAACAAAATACAAAATAGCACATCGGAAATCGTTTTAAACACAAAGCGACAAGACAAGTTGTCGAAAACAAAACACCGTTCATCTTCATAGTCGTTCTAGCCTTCTCTGAACAGCAACATATCTGCATGTGCCGAAACGGACGGACGACACCCCCATGACGTTACAGATAAATAAAATACAAGCGTTAGTCTAATGAATAGACTAAGCAAAGGCTCATGGCATACAATTCACACAAACACATCACAAACAGTTTCACATATCACAAATCACATCAAAGCAGTTCCACATATCACAAATCACATCACAATCTCAAGTCACATGATTATAGTATATCTTTTATATTAGCGTTGATTCTAGCAGAAATACAACCTAATATAATATCAAATTTCAATTATCTCAAATTAATTAAAAACCACTTGCCAACGTTCATTAATTAGGTGCGACAAGCACTTATCTGTATTAAATGACCACACACACACATATCACGTTATAAACTTTTAACTGGACCTCACAGGATCCAATTCTCTAACTATCGCATTGGGTCTTAATTGCCCTTATAAAGAATGAACCTCACAGAGTCCAAACTTTCACTATCGCATTGGGTCTTGATTGCCCTTATAAAGAATGAATCTCACAGAGTCCAAACTTTCACTATCGCATTGGGTCTTAATTGCCCTTATAAAGAATGAACCTCGTAGAGTCCAAACTTTCACTATCGCATTGGGTCTTGATTGCCCTTATAAAGAATGAACCTCGCAGAGTCCAAACTTTCACTATCGCATTGGGTCTTGATTGCCCTTATAAAGAATGAACCTCACAGAGTTCAAACTTTCTACTATCGCATTGGGTTTTTTAATTACCCTTAACAGTTATAAAGAAACGCCCATGGAACACACCGGATCCAGGCGCTCCTACGAATACTCGTGCTAACTAACAGTTAAACACGCAAACACATCACACAGAGAACCATCACGGCTCAACCTGAACAACTATCATCCTAGATTTAATAATCTAAGCCACACACAATAAATCATATCAAGGACCCTTACGGCCTTCACCTGCACAAATCTAGAATAGACTAGCGTCGGTTCTAGCAAAATATACAACCTAGTATAATATATTCTTTTAAACACATAACGTTATCAAAACAATTCCCAACATAATTAACAACAAAATAATTGATAATTAATGAAACATGATTAAGCAAGAGCGAACCGCCACTTGCCTAAATCCGCAGAAGCTTAAGCAAAGCTTAGAGACAACGGGCTCCTGGATCTGAAACTGGAGCAAATCTTGGATAATAAATCCCTAAGAAATGGCCCATAACAAGACCCTAAGTTAGATTCAATACACTTATATATGAATCTAAAAGAATACAAAAAGAAATCAAAGGAAACGAGCAAAGCCCAAAGCCAAACCACAAAACACACAACTCGGACGCCAATACCGCGATCGCGGTAAGTCGCGGCCAGTCGCGGCCAGTCGCGGTTTTCGTGTGGCATGACAGTGGCGAAGCTCGACAGCTCCCATGGAGAATTTCTTACCCAAACCGATTTGTTTGCCTTCGATTTGTCTATGGTTCGATCTCCCAACACCACAAAGCTTCACACAACACTCAAGAGCACCTTCTCAACTCAAGAGACACTCGAAATCTCCCACACACGAAGCTCACAAGCTCGGTTTTAATGGAGAAAACAGAGGAAAACAGAGGAGAAGAAGAAGGAAGAAGAAGAGAGCTTAAGCTTCGGTCTTCACCTCCTTTTATAGCCCAATCCGAGTCTCCATCAAGGGAACAAGTCGGGGACAAGGGGACACAAGCCAAGCCAGCTGGATCGAGCCACTTGCCTGCCCCAAAAACAGAGAAAAAAATCAGAGTGCTACAGTAACCGCCTTCGAGGAAGACGACACTGCTCAGCAAAAGGCATTACCGCGATCGCGGTGAGTCGCGGTTCATCGCGGTCAATCGCGATTGATCGCGGTTTCTGGCCGACTTCATTTATTCTTATCCGAACTTGGTTTGGATTAAATTTCTTAACTCCGGGTTAAATATATTCGTACTTTAACGATACATTAACCCCGAAAACACCTCAACTGTATTATATAATGCTCGGAAAATTCTACAGAGCTTAGACCCCTCTTCAGAAGGTCCGAGACTCACTGAATTAAATCCGTCTAGCAATTCGGGCATAAGAAAAATTTAAAAATAATTCAAAATACCCTTAAAATTACGGGGTGTTACAGATGCCACGTGGCAGCAGAAAATTTTGGTTCATTTTGGGGGCGCTATGTGACATAGTTGGTATTCTACTTTAGTAGATATATAGTAGATTATGCATATGCTTTGTTCGCCAAATTAATGTGTCAACTACATCTATATATATTTAAAAGTTAGCATTCTAGGTCATTGAATGCTAACTTTTAAAGATGATTTTTTTTTTTCCATTTCATACCTTATTTATTTAGTCCAAAATTTAAATAATTTCACAAATCCAAAAAGTACTAAAGTGACAATTTCATATATTAACAATTATATTGATAATCTATAATCTTCTATATAATATAAAAAGTTTTTGATTCACAATTATATACAATTACTACATATTAATCAATTGAAAATTCTTCATTTTCGTATAGTTGTATAGCTCTTATATCTTCACGTTAAATTTTCAACATAGTTCAATTTATATTTCTATTAAGCATGAAAAACAACCATCTATATATATTTAAAGGTAACATTCTAGGTCATTGAATGCTAACTTTTAAAGATGATTTTTTTTTTCATTTCTTGCCTTATTTATTTAGCCCAAAATTTAAACAATTTCTCAAATCCGAAAAGTACTAAAGTGACAATTTCATATATTAACAATTATATCAATAATATATAATCTTCTATATAATATAAAAAGTTTTTGATTCACAATTATATACAATTACTACATATTAATCAATTAATAAGTCCTCATTTTCATATCGTTGTATAAATCTTATATATTCACGTTAAATTTACAACATAGTTTAATTTATATTTCTATTAAGCATGAAAAACAACCATCTATATATATTTAAAAGTTAGTATTCTAAGTCATTGAATGCTAACTTTTAAAGATGAACTAGTTTTTTTTTTTCATTTCATGCCTTATTTATTTAGCACAAAATTTAAATAATTTCTCAAATCCAAAAAGTACTAAAGTGACAATTTCATATATTAACAATTATATTAATAATCTATAATTGTCAATATAATATACAAAGTTTTTGATTCACAATTATATACAATTACTACATATTAACCAATTAAAAAGTCATCATTTTCATATCGTTGTATAGTTCTTATATCTTCACGTTAAATTTTCAACGTAGTTCAATTTATATTTTTATTAAGCCTGAAAAATAACCATCTATATCTATATATATTTAAAAGTTAGCATTCTAGGTCATTGAATGCTAACTTTTAAAGACAAAATCAAAGGCTTAAATAGGCCTAAAGTTATAGTTTGCTTGTAGGATTAGTTTATCACCCTTAGTATATAATATGTATATAATATGTTAGATTTTCCGATCGGTTTTTACTATAGGGTTTATAAACCAATATAAAATACATAAGTATAATTATAGACTACTTTGTAATTTAAGTAATTAATTTTTCTTTGTTTATTTTAATATACCATAGCATAATTATGTGTATATATAAAAATGAGCACTATTTGTAAGTAATTATTTCATCCCCTCACACACTTTTTTCAGCTAAATCTTGCCTTTACGTACAGACTACTCTTTATGTTATGACTCGTTTTTTAACCTAAATCTCAATTAGTGATAGTTACTACATACTGTATACGTTATATTTTGCTCTCATTTACTCCTATTTTAATATTATCCAATTACTACACGTAACTTCCGTATTTAATACACAGTGAATGGTTGAAAACAAATTATAGTCAAGATGTCTAAACGGTTATATGTCAAAATGACTTCACTTTCCAAGTAACATTTTCATCTATAAAAGGGAGAAAACGGTGGTATTCCGTTCATTTGCTCTGGGCATCCATCATCTCATTCTTCTACATGGAAATTAGCTTTAGAAAGCCATATAGTGAAGCTTGGGAGATAGTGGACAACATCTTAAAAAGACATGGTCACTGAAGTAAGCATAATTATTAAGTTAAAGATGTGAATAAAGATTTCCGATTGTCGATGATGCAAGTATATATCCACCTCACGGTAAACTATCCTTGATTATATGTATTTGGATCTCTTTTGTAGTCTACAATATTTACATATATCGGTTTAAATTTATTAATATAATTGTCTTTTGATCAAGATAGGTTAATTTTATGTGAAGATGTCATAGAATTGGATAATCTAATAACAATATTGATGCATCGATTGTTTACATCATGCACCAGTAGCTTTCACTAGAAGGAGGACAAAGACAATCGATTTAGGACGACTGATTGTTAATATAGAATAAAGCAAACTATTTTATGGACGATGTAAACCCTTCAACTATTGGTAGCATAAATTCAATTAGGTTTGTATTTTTAGTTTCTTTTTTGTACTAAATCGTTTTAGGTAGGTGTGTTGTTATTTTGGTTAAGGATAATTTTTATTGTTCTATTTTATACATATTCATTTTACACTCATCATGTATATATACTAAATTTGGCCTCATTGGTGTTGGTCTAGATGAATTAATCAAGGATGGAAACCGAAATAATAGACATGTACTCACTCTCACATATGAAATATACAAGGAAAAAGTTATGAATTATAATTTTGCTAAGAGGAGTAAGCAAGTACCGATAAAATAACTAATGTACTTTTATATAAAATGTAACAAGGTTTAAGAAAATGCAGAGTCACCAATTATTTATATTACTCCGTATTTAATAAGAATAAGAATTAATGACTAATATATTTTAATTAAAATGATATTAATGTCTAGGAATATGTAAAGTCAACGTGACTAATAAAACAATATATATTCCAGACCAAATAAATAAAACGATATCATAATGAATATTAATAACTAAAGCATAACAAAAAAGACATTATTAAAACGCAATAAATTTGTAAGATAAAGACAAACAAAATTAGAAATGTGGAAGGTAGTGGAGCATGTAAGAAATGAGAGTTGTTGTAGCAAGTTTCTTACAAATACTCGAGTTTAAGCACAACATATAATTAGATAGGCATTTCTAAAATATTTTCCAAATATTTTCAAAGGAAAAAACGCATCCTTATAAAAAATAACTACCACCTTAATTCAAAATTTAAATTGAACTTCTGACCAAAATAAATAAATAAAATTATATTTCGTACAATCATAGCATTTTATACCTAAAATACTTAGATATTACATTTTTTTTGTCAAGACTTAGATATTATATTTAAATACATATCAAACAATATATTTCTAAGATAAAACATGAAACAATAATCCATATATTAAAAACTCAAATTTAAATCGTGACACTACATATACATAAAAGGCCTTTGATTTCTAGTTTGATTAATTAATCTGATCCCTCTGTCCACATTCATTACCGGAATTGATAAGGTAATTTAGAGTTTTCACTTTATTTATTCGAATATTGGGGGTAAGAGAATCTGCTTATCCTGCTTATTATATGATGAGGAAATATGCAATTTTGCTACTTTTTCACTGAGTGCACAAAATTTACTTTGCCATATATATGCTACAATTTCTTGTATATATATATATATATACACAGTTTTTCTAGTGTGTGTCCATGGGCACACGCTAACAAACCTAAATAGAAAATCTATCTTTAAAATATTTTTTAATAGAAAATTAGTAAATCCTTAGCAAACAAAATTAAACTAATGACTAAATAAATAATTGTCAAAAAAAGAGTTATTAGAATGTATCCATAGACACGCACTAGAAAAAACCATATATATATATAACAAAGGCTCATTCAATAACATTTTTTGAGCTAGCGTTGTACTCGGTTTCGACATGGTAACAAACAACTATTTTCGCTGACACGTGTCACAATGGAATTGTTTTGTACACGTGTCAAGAAACTATTTTTTTGTTATTTTTTTAAAATTAATAAAATCAAGAAACAATTATTTTAATCTATTTTAGCCGGATTTGGTTGTTCCAGTTTTTTTGGTATATTATAAATCTTTGTAAAAATTAATCAATTAATATTCTGACATAAAATTTTTGAATAGAACCAAATCTATAATCATAAATAATTGGAAAAAAATGAAAATAACATAATTGTGCAATCCATGATTTATACAAACTGAAATAAATTCAAAATCCCGTACACAAATTATTGCAAGAGATTAACCGGCTAATAACTCAACATGCAAAAAACTGGAGCATTTCAAAATAGACAACACACCTGCAAAAAATTGCAAACTCTAAACATGCATATATATGCTAACACATTGCAAAATAAATACAAATAAATCAACCTAAAACTGAAAACCTGAACCACAAAAAAATCAACCTAAAACTGAAAATAATACAAATAAATGAACCTGCACAATACTAAAGACTGAAAGAATAGATAATAAACCACAAACAAATCAACCTAAATCTGACAATAATACAAATTAATTATACCACAAAAAATACACAAATCTTTTGTTGCCTCAATACAAATTATCCAAATGCTGCCTCAACTCACATATTCTGCAAATCAAGCTGGTACAAACCTGTCCATAAACAGCATATGACAATATTACGAACTAAAAAAAAACTACACAATAAATGACACAATATCACATGATATCATAGAATATATATGTCCGAATATAATGCACCAAGAATCTATATTTCCCAAAAATTAAAAACGAACTTGGTAATGAAAACATACCCAAAATATTACAGAATTAAAAAGATGTTCAAAATAAGCGGCATAATATCACATAAAATATATGGCAATGAAAATCTATGTTTTCCAAAAATAAAAAATGATATATTACTGAAAATATATGGTAAAATAATTCACTCTTCAATGACCCTGTCTGTGTGGCTATATATTTCCAGCCTCTCAGTCAATTTCAATACAAGCAACTAGACAATTCAATACAAACAACAGACGGTGTTGAGCTATTTACAAGGTAATTCTGCAAACTTTATTGTTTCTCTTTCATTGATTTGCAAAAATACACGTCTTTCATAACAATTTAACCAAAAAATTTAGGTCTGAAACATGCAACAACAACCTCTCATCCTTTCATTCTCTCAGGTAATATCATTAAGACATTGTTTAAGCTTTTTAAGTAGATTGCAACATTTTCTTGCTGCACAAAATTTCATCGTAAAACTAGGAATTATGTCCCAATTTGTTTCGTCTTCTAATAAACAATTTCTTGCTGCACAATATACTATTTTTATTTACAACTAATAAATTTTATGTTCTCTTGTATGATTTAGTTTACAACTGAAGCATTTACTTATAACTAAATAAATTCTATTTTTTTTATATTAATTAGTTGTAAATCATGTGCACTTCTAAGTTATTTTCTATTATTTAATTCTAAGCTAATGAAAGTAACTATTGTAGATCAACTACTTACACTACTCAATGCAAATATAAATCTTAGTATAGTGAACATACCTTTACATCTCTTTCAAGTTTATGTTTATCCTTAAAATTTGTTCAATGAGTCCATTATGAGGTCCAGGATGGATTACTCCGACAAGAATACACAAGTTAGATCCATATTATATATTTAAAGTAATTTAAGATATGTTCATGTAATATTTCAAGAGTGAGAACCATGACCTGATTATATAGGTTGAACATAGTAAACATTTAATTGTGGCTATTTGATTTCCTCATATCAGAACCAGCTACCTTGGATGTTTTAATTGTAAACCTATTATGAAAAAAGCTTTAAAGTCAGTAATTAAAATATAAGTGAATGAATAAATAAATATAAGCTAAGTAAAAAAAAAGTCAGAAGGCCTACCTTTTAGAATATTATCAAACTAAACTTCACATTTTAGATATCTGATTTCCGGTTATATCTTGATACCTATGATGGCAAAAGTTTAGGGATCAGTAATTAGAGTATTATTTAGGGCTTTTTGCAGGAAATCACCCGTTATATGTCACTATTTGCACGAAACCAC
This sequence comes from Rheum nobile, assembly GCA_027886185.1. Classification (NCBI taxonomy): domain Eukaryota; kingdom Viridiplantae; phylum Streptophyta; class Magnoliopsida; order Caryophyllales; family Polygonaceae; genus Rheum; species Rheum nobile. The sequence goes on along the minus strand of WOAB01000500.1, from coordinate 694,719 downwards.
CCATTATATCGATATTTATTTTAAACCACCCAATTATCTATCTTCGTTAACGCAAAACCACCCAGAGCCAGCTTCCGTCCAACTATCCGTTAAAATGTGTGAAATGACCATAATGCCCTCACTTTTTTAAAAAACTCAGGGGCAAAATTGTCTTTACACAAACCGCCGGTTTTCTCATTTTTCTGGACCGATTTGGCATTTAATTTATTACCAAACCGGTTCATCTAAAACCCAAAATCTTCTTCTTCAACCTCTCTCGCCTCTCCCTCCACCTTCTATGCCATTAAAGCCCTCCCCGAGCTCCAAACCGATTCCGACACCATCCTTTCCTCCGACCCCAACCTCTCCCGCCTCTCCCTCCACCTCTCCTCCCTCAAATCCCTCGTCGACAACCTCCAGAGCTATCCCCTGCCTCGCGGCGGCGGAATCTGCTCCTTCCTCTGCCGCCGCACCTCCACTCACCAGCTCTCCCGCATCGCCGGCCATATTGAGTCGAAATAAGAACCCTCAGTTGAGGATCGATGTACTGAGCATGCTGGATTTGATTAGCCAAGAGATTGTTCCCCAAATTGAATTCAAACAAGAACCCTAATTTTTTTTCCCAAATCAATTTTTTCCCCAAAACAAGAACCCTAATTTACAAATTCGAAACGAAATCGAAATATGTTCTTGCAGTTCGACTGTTTTATAATTCCTCTTTGCTTGTGTTTTGCTGCTTTCAGTTGCCGCCTCCACTGCTTGAGAGTGCTTTGAACAAGCATCCAAACCTTAGATGTTCCCTCGCTGCTTATGCAAACCAACCAAGTCTCGGAGTATCATTGCCTTAGCTCTGGAGGTTGGTAATAAATTAAATGCCAAACCGGTCCAGAAAAATGAGAAAACCAGCGGTTTGTGTAAAGACAATTTTGTCCCTGAGTTTTTTAAAAAAGTGAGGGCATTATGGTCATTTTACACATTTTAACGGATAGTTGGTCGGAAGCTGGCTCTGGGTGGTTTTGCGTTAACGGAGATAGATAATTTGGTGGTTTAAAATAAATATCGATATAACGGGTGGTTTCGTGCAAATAGTGACATATAACGGATGATTTCCTACAAAAAGCCCTATTATTTAATACAAATAATATAAACTGTTTTGCTAGAATGATTACCTTGCAGAATATGAGCATTTTGTACTTGATATTCCCAATGTACTCTTAAATTTTGTTAACAAGGCCATCTCGTGCTCACATGCAATCAGATAGATGAAAGAAGTTACAAAGATGAATATTGTATTGTAGGACTTACAAATATTTATGATTTAAGGTTTAGAGGTAGGGTTTAGAAGTGAGGGTTTAGGGTTAGCATTATGGTTAGGGTTTAGGGTTAGGGATTTGGGTATTGAGGAGTGGGATTTGGGGTTTAGGGTTAGGGCTAGAGTTAGGGTTTCAAGTTAGGGTTTAAGGTTAGGGGTTAGAAATTGGGGTTGGGGTTTACGGGTTTAGGGAGTGAGATTTGGGATTTAGGGTAAAAAATCAAATGAAGGATCTCTAGAGAGAGGAGAGATAGAGATCATGCTTACATTTATCGACTTTGAAGCTCACAAGAACATTCTTCACTTTCATCTCTTGACCAACCTCCAGATCTGCTCATATGAAATAAATTATTTAATTATTTTCAGAGAGTAATGAACCAGGACATAAATCAAACAAATGATCTGCGGAGAAAGAGATAAAGAGAGAGAAAGAGATAGACAGACAGACAAAGACAGAGAACGTGCTTACATTTATCACTTTGGATCTGGGCAGAACATCGTCCTTCCATATCTCTTCCCAACTTCCAAATATCCTCATCTAGGGACAAAATGAAACAAAAATAATCTTCAGAGAGAGAGAGAGAGAGAGAGAGAGAGAGAGAGAGAGAGAGAGAGAGAGAGAGAGAGAGAGATGAAGCTCGTCAGAACATCCTCCATGGATCTAGAGATCCGATAAAAAAGAAAGAAATTTTGGATAACAGATACATAGAGAGAAAGTGAAACGGCGGAAATGGAAAGTTGTGAATGAGATAGGGTTAACTGGATCGGCCAAGATATCTGAAGTTTTTTTATTTTTAATACACATGAATATATATATATATAGGCTAAACCGATAAGGCCTTATTGCATAAGCCCATTAGGAAATGTTGTAACTGGGCCTTGAAGCCCATAGATCCATTTTGATTAATTAAAATAATCTGAGAGTTTTTTGAGAGTGGGTCAGAAATTGTGGGCCATTACTAATAATAATCTCAGAGTTTTTACAGAGTTGGCCATTTGTAATTTACTCGGTTGTAAATTTCTGTATACAGAGTGGGCCGTAAATTTTATAAGACAATTTTATATTTGTTCTAATAATGTCATTGGGCCTAGAAGCCTGTTAAACGTAATGAGCCTATAAGCCCGGTAACTATTGAAATGAATTGTTTATAAATATAAATATAGTCAGATTGTACCCGGTATTATTATATCATACTATACTATTGGGCCATACTATAATCGGTTGTATTCAAATTTAATAGGCCTAGAAGCCCAAAATCAATATAATGGGCCATACTATAATCTGAAGTATTATTAATTACTCGGTTGTTTTGGATTTGAAGTATTATTAATTATCCGGTGAACTTATATGCTAAAGTAATAGGTTTCAATCAATTCATTATAATTTTAGCTAAGAAAAAAATATGGCAATAAAAAACCGAGACTAAAACCAAAAACATTTAATACAAATATAAGACATAGGTTTTTTGTCATAAAATTAAAACAATGAACCAGTAATAAGAGATATCTTACATTCGACCATAGAAATCAAGACGGAATTAAATCAAAATCCCACAGCATTTGAGCATTTTATAAAACACCATATTTTTACAGTAAGTAAAGATATACATATAGATATCTTACATTCCTTGAAGACCTTGATGACAGTAGGTTTAGGGGTAGCACATGATTGTTGAAGTTGCAATCATCACACAGGTCCAGATATTGTAATATGAAATAAAAAATAAACTTTTGTAAGATATTAAGCAGGAACTAAAAATTGAGGTAAAAAAAAATCGAAATCCCCTAATATTTTTTCATCCAATTTTATTGAACACAAACCAGTTGAGCATTTCAAAATGAATCTGTAGCCATAAATGGATATAAGATAGGAACAAGATCTTACATATGTCGGCTCCAGATCGGTCTTCTATCCGTTGGCTGCAAACCATGTTTTTTTAATCTGTCACATGTATAACATAAAATTAGGGTTTATGTATCATAGTTCATATTCATAAACTAATTAACAAAATAAAAATATACAGAGACACAAAGAGAGAGTGAGAGCAACTCACACATGCTGGAATCTAGATCTTTACGGCGCTGGTGCGAATCATTTAAGCCAAATCGTTTATGGCTTAAACCTCCAAGACGAACGGCGAAAAGGTGAAGGGAGTGGGCAGAATCCCTTTTCGATTTTAGATATGTAAATAGATCTCTTCAAAATTATTTGTTTTGGATTTTGGTGAAAAGGGAAGAAGACAAACGTCGAAGCAGAGAGATGGTTTAGGGTTTTGTATCTACAGAAACACAATCACGAAATTAGATTCCATAAGGCGAAGTTTGGAAATGGATTTTGTCCAAGGTTGTAAAAGGCAAAGGATGATTTTGAAACAAAAATCACCATGGATATGTAATTTGTAAGCTTAAAGCTTCACAGAGAAGGAGAGCCAGAGAGACAACCCACAAACCCCATGGATCTGGAATTCGGTGAAGGTGAAGAAGGCCCAAAGACAAAGGTTGTTTTTGTTTGAGAAATCGCCATGGATGTGAAGTTTAGAAGCCATGCATATCTGGATTTGATGAAGGCATCAAACGATCACAGAGAAGGGAGCGAGAGAGAAGATGGAAACGACACAAGTGAATTCCAGATCTAGGGTTTACGACTTTAGAAGCATCTGGATTTGTTGCTTCGGTTTTGGGCCACAGAACCGATAGAGCCCAATTCAGTTTTTAACCATCAGCGGCCCAGTTCATTAAGAAATTATCTATTAAAACATCGGTGGCCCAAATACCCATTTCAGCGGCAAATATTCAACGAGCCCAACAACAATTAATCATGTATGGGCTTATTGGCCCATAAGTCAAATTTTTTTAAAATTTTGTTTTTGTAAAAATATTAAAATAAATATTTAGTATGTACATATATTTGTTATAATTTTTCATAAATATATTAAGTATTTATTTATGTCTATAAATTTAATTATATTTAATAAATGATTATTATGTACATTTAATTTTTTTTACGACTATATATATGATTTTCAGTGATTGTGGTATGAACGAAATAAAGTCGATTATATTCAACGGATTATAAATATTTAATTACTGTGGACCTTTTGTACATTTTTTAATTACTTATATTAATTAGTTACATATGTTTAGTAATCTTTTAATAATACGAAAAACAAATTAGTAGTATGTACATTGCTTTATTTTTCTTTGAATATATTTAAGATCTGCAGGGTGATTTTGTTATGGACGAATTAAACCGAAATAACAGAACGTTGAGATTGGCTGTTAATAGAGAGAAACGACAACGGACAATTCAAATCGATCAGGTTAATAAATTGCATTCAATTCTATGACTTTTGCTTCCAATAAACTGAAATATGAAATTTAATATAAATACTAAATATGCAGGTTCTATTCTTGGAGTTAGTACAAATTCTTCTGTAAGTGATCGTATGCCCTTGACCGACATTTCAAATGGTTAGTAATGATTATTCTATAAAGTATCTATTTACTTCGATTTTACCATATATATTGTAATAAGTGTTTGATGTTCGATAATACAATATATCTTTAATTTCATTATGCCAAAAAAATATATAATAAATTTAACTATGTTTATAAGTATTTAAAAATATGTAATTGTTGTTTTATATTTTTTGGTTATACGTAAAGTTTGTAAAACATATCCATCTATTTATGCAGTCAACCATAATATTACATCGTCGACTTTGCATTTATCAAGAACTGATCAAAACATTCGTAATTCAGCTTTACCTATTAGCGTGCGAGACAAAGAAAACTTTGGTACAACTTTTTTATTCTTACTATCCGTTTTATTAAGTATCAAAATTTATGTTGTGTTACTATCATTAATAAGTAGATTATGATATAACTATTTATTTGCAGTTCAATTGCACAATGACATGCTTACAGAACAAAATCATCTGCAAAATGTCTAACAAGGTATGGTATTCTTAAAATTGTAATGAAATGAGTGATGTATTAATTTGTAATATGAAAATTTGATTTTCATGCACAAATTAGCTCGACAAAGGAGGAAATTGAGAATGAATGTGATAAGGCATAAGCGGGATGAAACACCGCTAATCGAATCAGGTTAGAAAAAAATATATCTTATTTAATTACAATTTTTACTTAATGTTGAATTTTCTTAACAAAAAAATTATGCTGGCAATATACTTGGAAATAGTAGCAACTCTATATTTACCCAAGTTACACCATTATCTATTATAGGTTATGGTTAGTGATTAATAAAATTTATTATTTAATTTACTTTTATATATGCATGGTCTTAAGTTTGGGAAAAGTTCAAATGAGGACAGCTCCCCGTGTCAGGACTCAGGATGCACCAAGCGCGTCCAAAAATTCGGCCCGGCCGAATTATTCGCGAATTTTTCGGAAAATATTTTTCAAAAATTTGAATTTTTGCAAAAAAAATCGATTTTGTGTGCATATGAAATACACTGTTGTGTACATATGTCAGAACGTATGTGTGCATATGTTAGGCTCGGTGTGTGCATGTGGTTTTCAAAATGTGTGTATGTCTGGGAACAGTTGTTAATGCTAGAGACATGTGTGCATATCAAATACACATCTGTGTGCATACGCGAAAAAGTGTGTGTGCACATATAACCAACAAGGTGGATGATTTCCTGGGTATGAACACATGATTTCTGTGGTATGAACACATGATTCCTGGGCTTATATTTGATACGCACACGCATGTAGTGGATATGCACACAACAAGGTGGATGATATGCACACAATAGTCTATTTGACATGTACATAACGAGTATTTGATATGCACACATGGTTTGTTTGCATCAACACTTGAGACCATATGCACACACGAGGTATGCACACATGGTTTGTGTACATCAACACTTGAGACCATATGCACACACGAGGTATGCACACGATAGTGTAATGGATGTGCACACGACAGGTTATTTGGTATGCACAGATGGTTTGTGTGCATCAACACTTGTTTCCATGTATGCACATGACTTGAGACCATATGCACACACGGGGTCTGCACACGATAGTATAATGGATGTGCACACGACAAGTTATTTGGTATGCACACACATGTGTGCATACCAACACTTGTTTTCGGGTATGCACACGACCCGAGACCATATGAACACACGGAGTATGCACACAACAGTATAATTGATGTGCACACACATGTTATTTGATGTGCACACAAGTCCTCTAAGCATAAACACTATGTTAAAGGCATTCACAATTTCAGAAACCATATGCACACACACATAGTTACATATGCACACAACAGTGCATCTGATATACACACACACGTTATATGATATGCACACAAAATCGATTTTTCTGGGAACATTTTTTACTTGGAATTTTTTTTTGCCGAATTATTCGCGAATTATACGCGAAAAATTCGGCAATTGTACTGCAATGCCGAATTGAAGCTTTTCCCTATAAGGGCGCGCGCCTCCGCCACTGTTCACTCCGTTTTTTTTGTTTTTCCCTCTAATTTTTTCCTCTTCTCTCATACATCCTCAATCCTATCATGAAGCACCGTCCTCACCGGAACCGGACCCCTTAAGTTTGAGGTTATTAATAAGCTATCATTATTTAATACTTTAATGTTTAGATACAAGAAATTCATCTGCATTGCCAAGATGTTCAAATAATGTACCACATATAAGTGATGGTAGTATTCAAATGTATTTCTAACTATAATAAACATCATTGTTATTTTATAATGTTTAGGTATAAGAAATTATTTGAGTATGCCTATTTTTGAAGATATTGATTTGCAACAAAGACAAGAAGAGATATAATACTATAACCAATGTAGTATACAATGAAGTTTTTGATAAGTTGTAACAATGTTGTACATCGTGCAAGATTTTATGTTTAGTGTTTCATTTTCATGTGAAATAGATGCACATTTTTATCATGTTTGATCGTTTTCGGAGTATTGATGTAAGGAGGTGTGACTATCCATGTTTCAAACACTATTTAACCAATTTTTATTATGAATAAAATGATGGAGAATACCCTCTCTCTATATAATGTAATTTTTTTTGTATATCTAAAATATTTTTAGTCGATTAGTCATTTTTTATTTAAATAACTAATCGAATATATATTGAACCAATGACTCATCAATAATTAAAATATACTATTTTTACAAATGTCAAACAAAAATAAACAAATCTCGTACAAGGCACATGTATTACACTAGTACGGAGAATACATAAATGATTGGTTCTTTGGTCAAGAATCCAAACTTATAGTTTATTTTGTTAATAAAATAGCCATCTTTTTAACCTACTCCATTAGTACGTATTTTTTTCGAACTTTGACACGATATTTAAAAAACTAAAAAATTAGTTTATAACACCTATTGAATTGTTTACAGATAAAATCTTAAATTTTATTAGTAAATAACTTGTATTAATAAGGACCAAGGTACTTATCTGAATACATCTATATACTTGGAATTTAAGTCATTGAAACAGGTAATGGACGGAACAATTTTTTTAAAAATATAACACAATTAGTGTATTAATTTAATTTGATCCTTCAAATAACTATGAGTAACATGGAAAAAGGGATTAAAATTGCTTCAAAGATCTTAGAATAAGTATGGATACAACGAAAAATCAAAGGCTAGAAAGACTAATTTCATAGAATAAAGATTCTCATTTTTGGAAATTGTTGGCCTAAAATTGAAAAAAAAAATCCTGCAAAAAATGATAAAATATTAATTAAAATACGTTTTTTTATGAACTATATTTTAAAACTATATCTATGCTCTAGGTCATTAGAAAATTCATTAAAGCAAAAAACCAAAAACCTTACAAGGGTTGGAGAGATAGATTCTTATGTGTTGATATATGCTTTTAAACAAAAACCAAGAAGTTGGTGTTGTATAACTAAAATACGATCATTCTACTCTATATTCTGAAGACATATGATCGATAATCGATAAGTATTAAGATGTAGAAATTTAAATTCTAAACTTGTAGAAATAAATACAGTTACAAATATTTATTCTTAATTTTAAAGTTGGATTTTTATGCATGGATGGGAAAATCATACTCCCTCCGATCAGTTTTAAGTGTCGTTGGAGGAAATAGCACAAAGATTAAGGTGAGTTTAAATATCCCTCTAAACTCACAATTAAATTAAAAATTCTGGAGTAATTAATTTTGTACGTTAATTTCACACTTTGGAAATGGTTTAAAACGTCCAAAATTGTCACCATACACAGGCGTACAACATGCATATCAAATTAATTAATAATGCATTTATTATTTGTAGTTGACCAAATTCTATATCAGATCTTTTATAGACGAATCAGATATTCTTTGTTCCTCTTGTGTTCACACTTATTTGGCATCTGGCTTGCATTATCGATATATTGTCTTTATTTCTAACATGCACACAGCACACGCCCCTCTAGCATTAACCGTATATCCATGCAACTTTTTGTATAGATGTTTTTTTTTTTTTTTTTTTTTTATGGATGTTTGTCTTTTTACCTATATTTATTTGTTATTATTATAATTATAAATTCTTTAAAAATATAAAAGAGACGTGATACCTTTTAAAAAAATAGAAAACTTTTTTTCCTTAGAGATTATTTAAGAAATAAGTATATAACTTTGACATGCAATAGCTTGTTTCATTCATTATAAGGAGTATCTTATTCATAATAAAACTTATATCCAATAGCATCAAAGGTAATAATATGCCCAGCAAGTCCTTTTTGCCCCATACTCCTACCAAAACCCAAATCAAACTTTTCAATTAATGTATCCTACAATATATTAGTATAACTTGTGAATCGGGATTTATAAAAATGATATTTGTTTGATTAAAAATAATTTTTTTTTAAATTTATATAGGATTATTAATTTATTATTATTATTATAAAAATCATTTTTTATATATAAGTGTATATTTTCCTTGATTAATTATTCCAATCTATATTACAAGGCATTCAAATTCGTCAAGTTTACCCTAACAAAAAATATTATAAAAGCAGGTATATTTACTAATTCTTGCAGTATTTTATGATCAGATATTTACCAATTTATATTATTATGACGTTTACATAACTTAGATCATCTATAATCATGGTATCAAGAGTAACATCTCTATTTTTTTTGGAAAATAAAAGAAAAAAATGTCAGATTTTTATAAGGATCAATGTGAAAAAATAGATAAAATTATCATCTGTTTGATACTCCTATATTAATTCACTATAAAAATTTAATTTTTTTCTTTATAATAACGTACCTTAACCAATACCATACTTAAAGAAATTCTTATGGGCCGGGCACAGGGTACACTTGATATGTGGGGGTCCAATGTTTAAAATTCTGTTGACACCCACATTTCTTTTCGGGATTCCATATAATGTTACGGTATTTTCTATTGATGGAACATTTACGTAGTATTTATAATTTCTTATCATTGATGTATTGGGAACTTTCCCCTATGATGCCTTTGCATGGTTTGGAGGGCCAAAATACTTAATATTGCCTTTTGCTTTCGCCCAAATTCAAAGTATTATATCTACGCCTTCTTCTATTAGCTTGTAATAGTTGCCCCCTTATCCATCAATTTGAATTCAATGGCTCATAAAATATAAAGCATCATTTTATATATTGCCCCCTCTATATATGAGATTCAACTTATACAACTATGACTCACGATACGAGCTAGTTTATGGAGAGACTAAGATTACGGTAGAGAATGGCTTTGTGTTTATTGTTAGGTCTTGTGCGTACGTGTCTAATTGGTTTTCTTTGGTGGGATTATTGATTATTGGCTTGTATTTTGTAGTCTGATTCTTACGTACTTTTATATATGCTTTATTTTAGCCTTTTTTGGATCTCTCGAAAATATTCTTTTTAACTTTTTTCAGGGTATTGGCGTGTACATCTCGATCTATGGACTCGGCTTATACAATATTAAGAGGTTAATTGTTGTTGTCGTAGTAGATAAATGAGTGGAGGATTATGTTACGTGGTTTGAGCATAGTTGATGAATTTGGTCTCATTCATGGTTGCGACTACTCGACTACGTGATATATTGAGACTCCATTCCATCTATTCCACATGTCTTCTCTTTATTCCTTTGTCTTTTTAACTTTTATTTTTAGCATTTTTCTAACGGTGTAAATAGGATGTAAGTTGGTAGTATGATTGCATTTAAAAAAAAAAGTTGGTAGTATGATTGAGTGGTGTATATATCTTCACTAGAGTTGCAAAAATATAAAACTTTCTTTACCCTAAAGATAGTTGACTTATTTAATTTCTCCAAGTGTTTTAAATCACACTCAACATCTAATGGTATTATGTATTTATAGACTTGTAATGCTTATAACTAAGAGTTTTTATAGTGTGTGTCCATAGGCACATTCTAAAAACCCCATTTTTAGTAATAATCTTTTTAGTTAAGAGTTTATCCATTTTTTTTAGGAAATGCTTAGATTATAATTTTCTATTTTAACTTGTTAACATGTGCTCATATGCACATACTAGAAAAACCGATTAAGTAATTAAATTTTTCTATAGTTAATTAACTTCCTCTCTCATCGATTATTTTTATTAACTAAGTATTATTATTTTTTATATAGATTAATAAATCGAGAAAATAATTTATCTAGATGAGATTTTTTTAGTATTATGGAGTTCTAAAAGTCGATATGAGCCCATTACGTAGGTAATACGCTACCAATTGTTAATACCTATCAAGTTTTCAGCTGGAATAAGGCATCCCATTGAAGCGTTAAGACATACTTTTGTGGAAGAGATGAAGAATGTGTCCACTGTTGACCATTTTCTTTCCATATTCCATTGTAAAGATAGGGACTATAGACTATAGACTATAGACTAGGGAGAGAGTATTCTAAAGCATAATAATAATGATATGGAGCATATGGGGATAGGATTACGACATTTCATTTATCAAAGGCCGTCTCAATTGATCGTCTTATAACAAAAGAGGGCCTACCCCTATAGTTTTTTTTGTTCACGGGGGCAAGTGATTCAAATGGTCGTCTCACCAACGTTCAGTTAGTCCAGTAATTTAATATTTGACTTACATAAACATCCTATTAAGAGATCGATTTCGGTTTGAGTTGTTGGAAACGTGTATAAAGACGCTGGCGTTAGGAGTCCATCTCGACAGTATACCAGTTTAGACATCGATCAAAATAGGAGGTCAAGACCTGAATTGACCGGCTTACTCGAGAATTTCAGATAGAATTGAAATGATTTTGTATAAAGAATAATATTTTTCTAATCGAATTTAATCCTATATTCTTGAAAAAATAGTATAAACATGTTTCTAATTCGTACATTAAAGGCACCCGATCCACAAATGACTTGGACCCAAATGATTTAAAACCGGATCTAAAATTTTCGTGTGCACTCTGAATTTGTCCCCATCTTTTTCCTTTTACAGGATATCTAGTATCTATAGCAATCATCTGATCTGACCAGATCTTGCTTGACGGGTCTATTCAACAATGCCTGAAATAGAATCAAAGGTCTCGTGGCAGCCACACGATCCAATCCACCAACTTACTAACATTATCTTCTGCTTCTGTGCAATATCGATCAGTCTCTTTTCGTATACTCAGTGCTCCTACTATTATTTCTGCCTGTAGTCACATTATCATCAAAATTGAAAGGCAACTAATACCCACAAGTATATCCACCATTTACATAATTAACATTTAAGGGTGACTTACATTGACTATAGAATTCAATTTCAATTTAGTACATAAGCGACCAAACCATACTCAATTTCAAGAAACCCAACTGCAAGAATGATTTTTACATGGAAGAATTGAAAATACAAGACACATCACTTGATGATTTGTAACATATTCTAACCTTCATTGTACACAGCTGCAAAGGCTACTCAAACCACTGTAAAACAGGATGTATTAAGACACTTGTACTTACCCAGCTCGTTTACGAATCCACGTCGCAAAGGTTGGGCTCGGAATCCACGAGTTCATTGAACATTCATCATAATTCACTGTGATCATAAGAATACGAGTCTTCCGATGATTCTGACACCTGTGACTGATCATAAGCATACGAGTCTTCTGATGATGTCGACTCTTCTGATTGATCATAAGGATACGAGTCCTCTGATGCTTTCGGCTCTTCTGATTGATCATAAGAATACGAGTCTTCGGTTGGCTTTGAGCTTTCAGAAGACACAGCTTCAGCTTCTATACCTTGAGCAAGGAGCAAGAACTGGACACCGTTGAACACATCATAAACCATCAACCCTACCCTTCCTCCAACCCAACTGCCCAGATGGCTCCCAACAAGATAACCGAACCTACCAAGCCTCTGTTCACCATGGAACCCAAAAGTGTAGGTCCCAACAAGGGTCCCACTTCCCCTGAGGAACCCTTCTATCATGGTCCCACCATAGTACATGGCTTCAAAGAAGTCCCAGCCGGAGGACACGATTGGGCCTATGATGCGCTTGGCCTGTCTAGATGCCAATTTGGCTGCCTTCTTACCTTGTATCTGAGCCTGCTTGGCTGCATCTTTTGCAGCCAGACCCTGTGAAATTGAGTCTGCAATAGCAGCTTCAATTGCAAGGCTCCTGGCGAGTTCAACATGGGAGGCTCTGATGTTGTTCGCGTAAAGCTTCACGGCTTCCTTCACCGAGCAAGCTAGAGTTCCAGTGCTCATATCAAAGCAGTTTAATAATGTGAATTTTCCACTCTTGGAGGATCCCTCTTCCCCAACCATTTGCCTGCATTTCTCAGCTGCAATACAAAGCAAGATTAGTTATGAATGCTTCTGCAAGTTGCAGATAAGGCAGAGGTTTTCTTGTTATCTTGATCTAGAGTTTTAAACAGTAGTGTCCAACTTCTCGTTCATTGATCAAGCATTCGATTAATGAACACAGGATAACTTAGAAAGCTTTTCAAACATACAGGAAAAAACCAGTAAGAGCCAGGCCTGTCCTTGAGTGCTAGACTGCTAATCATTAGAACAGAAAACATATAAATCATTAGGAAGTAGGGACAGTTTTCTGACCCTGAACTCAGCCATTCAGCATGCTAAGATCTAAGTTATATATCATAAAAATGCATTAAAATTGTCGTCTAAAGCCATAGTGCCATACAGACAAAAATCTTAATCTAACACTATCACAAAAACCCAGAAAGAAAAATCAGAGAAGAATACTGTGATTACTGTCATACTAGTACAAATTTAGCCTAGTATAAGTCAGAAACTTTACAGTTGCTGCTTAAACACTGCAATCACACATCAAAATTAGCAACAATAAATTAAGCAAATACAAAGCTTCCAGCATACGGAAACAATCATTTTCGGTTTATTCTGAATCGATCTGAGTAGCAACAGCAATGTCACCAATTGAAAAGATCTTCTTCTCCCCTTTTCATCCTATATAGGAATTTGCAGCACTCGTATCCTTGACCTAGAATACTGAACGAATCGAAGTAATTACTTTCAACCACAATCCCTTGCAGTCAAGGATCCAAATTCTAGGTCAACCAACGAATTACAGTCCAACACTTTGGCAGAAGAACTTTCAAACCCTAACTAATCTCAAAGCAATGATAATTGAAGCCCTAAACCGGAAGATTTTGGTGAGCAATTAACCAATTTACTTCGATTGAGGAATAACAATTTGGACATACCAGTGATGCCGAGAACAATTATCCCAACAATGAACAAGAGAACTTGAACTCTCTTCTTCTCCAAAGCGAAATCCATGGCGATCCCTGATTCTTCAAACTCTCATCAAATTGAAAGGACTGCTGCCCCGATCTCTTAGGCTAGTTGCAAATCACAAGGTTAGATTTGAAAGAGAGGCCAGACTTGCATCAAGAAGTAAGAATCTCATTAGCAAACGTGTGAAGAAAAACTTGCATCTCACTCTTTCATTTATTGTGGTTGGTATTTTGAAAGACGAATAAGACTAGTAGAGAAAGACGGAAAGATCAGAAATGTCGAATGCTCGTTTGCGTTGACGCTTGGATTTTTTTTTTAATAAGGTAAAAATTAGATTGGAAATCACATCAGAGTCGATTTCTAGCATTTTTACGGATGAGAATTAAGAATTTGATATTAAATTATTTATGTCATGAGATGATTTATTTCATTTAATATGGTTTTATTTAAATTAGTTAAATTGATTATTACTATTAATTAGATTAATATTATTGATAATATTTGATATTATTATTGCATGCATGTGTTACTATATTATGATATTATTGCTTGCATGAGGTGACTAGTATGACCCACATTAGGATAGATAAATACGGTATGCGTACCGTTATGTTTTTCTTGTACACGATCTGCGTATCGTTATGTATTTTTGTAATTTAAATTTCTGCAAGAGAGTTTATTTCAATTATATGTAAGACAAGAAGAAGAAGATCCTAAAAAAACCAAAGGATGGAGATCCATGGAGAATACTAAGGATGGAGATTCAAGAGTAACAAGAGCCATGAAGATTAGATCCTTAATTTTGGTTTTTAGGGGCCATACTAGGATCACATTTAATTACTGTATTACTTGAATGCTTTATTTTCCACTTTGCATGCTTGCTTGTTTGTTTATGGTATTTTGTTCACTAGTAAATAAACAACCATTGCATGTTTAAGTACATTAACAGAATATTGAGATCATGCCTTTTCATATCATAACCATGAAGCCCTTGGGATTCGTTGGATAGTTTTCGCCCTAGCGAGGTGTCCTTCCTTGACCTTGGGATAGTGCGGGTGTGTCTAATAGGGGCATGCTGCCTTGGTATGGTTACACTCAACAAGAGACCAACATGCTCAGTTTTGGATCTTGAGGCATAAGGATGAGTCTTACATAAGATGTGGCCATCAACCAAGAATTATAAGGTGTTATAATTAGTAACGGGTTTACTTACCTTGATTATATGAGACTTGGGGAAGTGCCTTAGTATGCTCGAGTTTCATCTAAGATAGGATCTTGGAATCATTTTACTCACAATGGACAATTTAACTGAGTAGAATGTGCAATAACTTACTGTTTATAGTTGGTCTAAATTTTAAGTTCTTGCATGTCAAGCATAATTTATCTGCATGTTTTATTCCGTTTTGTAGTTACTATGTCTTCTGAACACCTCAAATTCACTCTCCGCTCAATTGTTGAGAAAAACAAGTTGAACGACACAAATTTCCTTGATTGGAAAAGACATATGAGAATCAGTCTCGGGTCTGAGGGACAAGAGGATGTCCTTGAAACCCCCATTCCAGAGTTGACTGCCACCTCATCTGATGAGGATAAGGCAAGTCACAAAAACCTGGAAGAAAAGAAGAGGGGAACAGTCTCCACTTCAGGTATTTACGTTACTGAAATCTTATCAACCAAGTCTCATTCTTGGATATTAGATTCAGGATGTGGTTCTCACATTATTTCGAATGTGCAAGGACTAAGAAATAGGAGACAGTTGCAGAAGGGTGAGATAGATCTCCGCGTTGGAAATGGAGCAAGGGTTGCTGCACTTGCCATTGGAGATTATAGTCTACCTCTACCTTCTGGCTTAGTTTTAGAACTTTATAATTGTTATTTTGTTCTTTCTATTACTAAGAATTTGATTTCAATTTCAGTTTTGAATCTTGAGGGTTATGAATTTGTCATTAAGGATTGTTTTTCATTTATAAGAATGACATTTTCTATGCTCGAGCCCATGTGAGTAGTAGTGGACTATACATGCTGGATCTCAAATCTGAAATTTATAACGTTGATACAAAGAGGCAAAAGTCGAATATAAGTGAAGCCAATCTATGGCATTGTCGCTTGGGTCACATTAGCATCAAACGCATGAAGGAACTCCAAACGGTTGGTAGCCTAAAGTCATTTGATTTAGAATCATTTGAAACATGTGAGTCATGTCTGATGGGCAAGATGACAAGGTCATCTTTCACTGGTACGAGTGAGAGGACTACTGAGCTTTTAGCTCTCATACATACCGATATGTGTGGACCTATGAGCACAGAAGCTAGGAGCGGCTATCGATACTTCATTACATTTATTGATGATTTTAGTAGATATGGGTATATCTACTTAATGAAGCATACATCCGAGTCCTTTGAAAAGTTCAAAGAATTCCAGAATGAAGTTGAGACACAGACTGTCAAGAAGATAAAGGCACTCCGATCAGATCGAGGGGGCGAATATCTGAGCCAAGAATTCGACCATCACTTGAGAAGTTGTGGCATTTTGACACAATTGACTCCACCAGGCACGCCACAGTTGAATGGCGTATCTGAGAGGAGAAACAAGACATTGTTAGACATGGTCCTCTCAATGATGAGTTTTGCTGATCTTCCTACATCTTTTTGGGGATATGCCCTCACCACTGCTGCGTTCACACTAAACATGACTCCGTCACGATCAGTTGACAAGACACCACATGAGATATGGTATGGAAAAGTTCCTAGCTTGTCATTTCTGAAGATCTGGGGATGCGAGGCTTATGTAAAGCGTTTACTATCTGATAAGCTAGCACCCAAATCAGACAAATGCTTCTTTATAGGTTATCCCAAGAAAACAAGGGGATATTAATTCTACAATCCCGCTGAGAACAAAGTGTTTGTTGCTCGGGATAGTGTCTTTTTGGAAAAGGATTTCTTTTCCAAGAAGCCAAGTGGGAGAAATGTTCAGCTTGATGAGATTCAAGTTGAGCAACAAACCCAACAACACGAGGACATAGATAATGTCACTGAGGAACTTGACTTTGGGGGCGTATCTTCTCAAAGGGAAACCGCCCAGATTCAAGATGCAATTCCTCAAGTTGATGAAGCACCTGAGGTCCCGCATACAGATGTGGTCAACCCAGCAGCTGAAGTCTCTCCTATTGTTGGACCACTTTGGAGATCAGACAGGCTAAGGCAGCAGCCTAGACGTTATGAGGATTACGTCTTGACTGCTAGCATTGACGTTCTACTTTTAGAGAACGGCGAGCCTGCGACCTATAAGCAAGTGATGGTGGACCCCGACTCCGAGAAATGGTTGGTAGCCATGAAATCCGAAATGGAATCCATGTCTGAGAATCAAGTCTGGGACTTGATAGATTTGCCTGATGGGGTAACACCTATTGGATGCAAATGGATCTTTAAGATCAAGACAGACAAGGATGGAAACGTTTCTGTCTATAAGGCAAGACTAGTTGCCAAAGGATTTAGACAGGCTCATGGTACTGACTATGATGAAACGTTCGCATCGGTCGTTATGATCAGGTCCATTAGGATACTCCTAGCGATTGCCGCTTAATATGATTATGAGATTTGGCAAATCCTAGAAGAATGTGCAAGCTTAAGAAGTCCATCTATGGACTTAAGCAAGCATCTAGGAGTTGGAATTTTCGTTTTGATGAAGTGGTCAAAAAGTTTGATTTCATCAGATGCGAAGAAGAGCCCTGTGTCGACAAGAAGTTTAGTGGGAGCAAAGTGGCCTTCCTAGTTATGTATGTGGATGACATACTACTCATTGGGAATGACATTCCTATGCTGGAGACAGTTAAGGAGTGACTTAAGAAGTATTTCTCAATGAAAGACTTGGGAGAGGATGAGTACATATTAGACATTAAGATCTATAGAGATAGATCTAAGAGACTTATTGGTCTGAGTCAGGGAACTTATATAGATAAGGTCCTTGGGAGATTCAATATGATAAACTCTAAGAAAGGGTTCTTGCCTATGTAGCATGACTTACATCTCAGCAAGAGCTAGTGTCCTAAGACACACGGTGAGACTAAAAGGATGAGCAGGATTCCCTATGCCTCAGCCATAAGATCCATCATATATGCAATGACTTGTACTCGCCTAGATGTTGCATATGCTTTGAGTATGTGTAGCAGGTACCAATCAAACCCGGGTGATGCACATTGGTGTACAGCCAAGAAACATCTTGAAGTACTTACGAAGGACTAGGGATGATCTCTTGATATTTAGAGGTGATGACGAGTTGGTCGTCAAAGACTATATTGATGCAAGTTTTTAGACAGACAAAGATGATTTTTTGAATCTTAGTCTGGATATGTCTTCATTCTGAATGAAGGAGCCGTCAGTTGGAAGAGCTCGAAGCAAGGATGTGCAAAGTGCACACAAACATGTTCTACAGAAGTACCACATGATCAGACTCTATGTTGATAGAGGAGATGTGAGGATGTGCAAGGTGCACACATACGATAACATTGCATATCATTTGACCAAGCCCATGTCTAGGCCCAAGCATGACAGTCACACTCGGGCCAAGGGACTCAAGCACATTAGAGAGTTCGTTTGAGACATTGTTTGTTTTATGATAAACCTTGTTTATTGTTATCACATACATTAATGCTTGACTTATATATGAATTTCATATTATTATTTAATCATTGCTTGGGATTAGATAAAGTATCCAAACAATTTAATAGTTATCAAATGGGCTCATCAAAATTGTTTTGGTGAATGAAACCCCATTAAGTGAACTGAAATTATAAAATTGTTAGAAGTCCATGGTCTAAGTTGTTAACTTGGATACAAATGACTTAATCAAAAGACCATATGTGAGATTGATTGATAACACCGGGTTTCATGTGTTATAGGGACATGGAGATGTCTAATCGATTACATAGATGTGTATACCGATACGTCGGACAGACCGATCTTAGGATTCCTCGGGACTTTACTGCGGAGTTCTAGGATTATTCATGATTAGTGAGTTCCTTAGACATGAGTATGATATAGTTATCATTTGACTGCTGGTATTGTAATACCTCAGCCACTTGGGCCGGCCCATCACAGGGCTGCAGCCCATACACCCCAACCCATCCTTGTTGGCTACTCCAAATTAATGGAAGCCATTTCCAAGAGGTTGTTGGGAGCGCTCGAACTCGAGACCTCTCCCCTTTATCCCCTCCCCGCAAGGAGTGGATACCAATTGCGCTGCAGCCCTGTGATGGGCCAGCCCAAGTGGCTGAGGTATTACATAAAAGTACACTTTTATGTGAGTGCTCAAGCCACGAGCCTAGCCCAACATGAGACACTCCCATGGGCCGCAGCCCATGTACCCCAACCCTTCCTTGTTGGCTACTCCAAATTAATGGAAGCTATTTCCAAGAGGTTATTGGGAGCGCTCGAACTCGAGACCTCTCCCCTTTATCCCCTCCCCGCAAGGAGTGGATACCAATTGCGCTGCAACACAATTGGTAACAAGTGGGCGTTAGGCCGCTTGTTAAAGCGTGATGTCTCATGTTCGAGACTCACGAACAACCTCCCAGCCATGGAGATTTGGTTGGGGTACATGGGCTGCGGCCCATGGATAGAGAAATGGCTGGCCCGATAAGGTCGGAGCCCCTCTCATTCAAAGTGTACTTTTTTGTAATACCTCAGCCACTTGGGCCGGCCCATCACAGGGCTTTAGCCCATATACCCCAACCCATCCTTGGTAGCTCCACCTAATTAATAGGCAGCCATCTCCAAGAGGTTGTTGGTGAGTCTCGAACTCGAGACCTCACCCTTTAACAAGCAATGATTTGGCCGCTTGTTAAAGGGTGAGGTCTCGAGTTCGAGACTCACCAACAACCTCTTGGAGATGGCTGCCTATTAATTAGGTGGAGCTACCAAGGATGGGTTGGGGTGTATGGGCTGCAGCCCTGTGATGGGCCGGCCCAAGTGGCTGAGGTATTACAATATCCACTCCTTGCGGGGAGGGGATAAAGGGGAGAGGTCTCGAGTTCGAGCGCTCCCAACAACCTCTTGGAAATAGCTTCCATTAATTTGGAGTAGCCAACAAGGATGGATTGGGGTATATGGGCTGCAACCCTGTAATGGGCCGGCCCAATGTGGTGTGGGTATTACAGGTATGTCTTTGACGCTGTCAAACGCTGACCGTAACATGCAGTTATAAAGGCAGTGATTGGGATTGCCAAAAGTTGAGTGGGAGCTGTAGTCTTACAAGATTGAATATGTCCTCCTATTCCATGTATACAATGATACATTTGGAAAGGATTGGTGTCTCGGCCACTTGAAGAGAGAGAACTGTGAAAACGCATGGCCATGCTCGGATGGATTATCAGTAATCATCCGTACTGACAGTTTGATCTCAAGAGTTCAAGAAACGTATTTGGCGGTAAAGATGAGTTTCATCATATAGTCAGATAAGACACTTTGTGACAAATGAATTTTAACATTGCACACTTGTTTTAAGGACAAGTGGGAGATTGAAGGAATTGTTTCATTTAATCAAAGGTGCAATTACTGATTATGAAGTGGGACCGTTTATGGAGATATTTAATCCGGTGATTTTAGGTAGTCATAGTGCTTTGCTAGAAGCCAACTATGATTTATAGACTATATGTTATAAAGTATGTCATAAAGTCTATTGCTATTATTATCGGGTCCTACGAGGTCACACCCTTAGAGTTTGGACTGGATCAGTTTAATAGGGAGACATATTATATAAAGTATATGATATAAAGTTATATGTGATATGACTTGGGAGATAAGGCTTGTTGATAATAAAGAGTTATTATTAACAATAAAAGATATACTTATTTAGGAAATAAGATATGTACACATGGTAATATAAAAGGAGGGCTTTCTAGGAGAAAACCCTAATCCAACATCATACCCACACGGCTGCCTCCTTCTCCCTGGAGCTCTCCTCGTTCTCCTTCGTTCCTCACTCTAGCAACCGAGTCCTAGGCGATCCAGATCCAAGCTCGGGTGGACCAAATAGAGGAGTCACATGTGAGGCTCTATTCTCTCCATTCCAGCAGATTGAAACACGCATCAAAAGGTATTTGATTCTTCCTATCTATGATCTATTTGGTTTATGCATGAGATCCTTGGTTAGATGTTAGGAAATCGTTTCATGAAATTCCTCTTTACGCATCTAAAATCACATAAGAGTCGGTTTCTCAATCTATAGCATCTTTACGGAAATTCTAGACTATCTCTAAAGTCTTCCAAAGAAACTTGATGAACCTTCTTCGCGATGAAATCGACTACGACGTTGGTTTCTCGGAAGACGTGAGAAATCTGCACTGAAGAAAACAGTTGTAAAATACACAAGATATCAGAAATTAGCATTTCAATATCCCATGGACAGTGCCAGATTTATTTGAGGACGTTCACAATGGTAAGGTTGTCACATTCAAGATGAATGTTGGTAAAACCTAAGTCATAAGCCTTCACCAGGGCATTCCTTACTGCCAGTGTTTCTGTTTTAAGCGGAGTTGAAATACCACATTTATCCTCATAGAGGAAAAATGGTTTTTCTGTGTTGTTTCTGAAAATGTAGCCAAAACTAGATTCACCATTGGTTTTGGTGGATCCATCTGTGTTGATTTTAATTATGTTATCCGGAGGTTTTTTCCATTTCTTTATTAGTTTATTGGTCGTCTTACAATGTTTGTTTTATGAGTTTTTTTATTGTCTTCTATTAGACAGTCAGGGTTCCAGTTTTTCATTTTATTCCAATTCTCCATTTGTTTCTTAATGTAAATTGGTACATCCTTAATGGGTTCGACATCATCATGTGTTCTACCAAAGCTTTGTTGGTTTCTATAAAACCAAATGCTCCACCAAGAGACCATTAATTCTAAGAATTGTGATCTATCAGTTTTTTGTCGAATTTCTTCAATGATTTCATTAATTTTTTTGTTTTCTATGTTTAGGGATGTGATTATGTCAAAAGTGTCATGATTCAATTTTTCTATTGTTTTTAAGGTATGCTTGCATTGGAAGAGGAGGTGGTTCAAATCTTCCAACTGAGCATTGCAGCGTATACAATCCGGGGGGTTGCAACGCCTTTTTCTGCCAGTCTAGCTTTAGTTGGGATTCTGTTTTTCATTATTTTCCAGACAAAGTTTTTAACTTTGGGATACGTGTCCATTTTCCAGATCCAAGAGGAATCATAAGCAGTAAAACTCTTATTTTTGTTAATTAGTTCCATAACAGAATTAGTAGAAAATCAGCCGTTTTTGCTCGTTTTCCAGTACATTCTATCATGGATCTCATTTAAGGGTATTGAGATCGAGGTTAATTTTTTGGTTAAATCATTTGGTAAGTATTGATCAAGTAAGTCCTTGTTCCAGGTTTTATTTGACAGCATAAAATCAGCTACCAGGGCATCCTTATTCAGGATTGACTGTGGGTTTATGTTATCACATAAGGGGATGTTTAGAGCCCAGTTATCCGTCCAGAATTTGATAGTTTTTCCATTACCAACTTGCCAAATTAGTCCAGATTTGAACTCAGACATAAGTTCAATCATTTTGGACCATTGCCAGGAGCAATTTCCTTTTTTCTCGTAGTGAAGTATATGTTGTGTTTTCAGGTATTTATCCGTAATAACTCTCACCCAGAAATTGTTTAGTTCGGCTAGGATTTTCCAAAGTAATTTGAATTGAAGAGCTTTGTTCATGTCTTTAGCTTTTCTCAAGCCAAGACCTCCTTGATGAGTTGGTTTACAAATTTTTTCCCAACCTATAAGAGGTTTATAGGAGTTGTCTTTGTTCCAAAAAAAAGATCTGTTTAGCTTATCAAGTTCATTGTGTGTGTGTAGGTAACATGAAACTTTGCATTAGATAATTGGGTCTTGAAGCCAGATTGGTTTTTATTAGTGTTGTTCTTCCTGCTTGGGAAAAAGAATTTGCTTTCCATTTAGATAATTGTTGTTGGGTGCTAACTAAAAGGTCAGCAAAGGTGTTCGAGTTAACTCTACCATTGATGATAGGGCACCCCAGGTATTTTTCGAGAGATATCATGTTTGTGATTATGAGAATGCCTTGTAGAGCTAATTTCTTTTGGTTGGTGACCTTTTTTGTAACTTGAAAGGCCGATTTATGAAAATTTACTTTTTGTCCTGAGATCTTGCAGTAGTCATCAATAATAACTTTGATTTCTTTACAGTTTTCCTGTTTAGCTTTTGAGAATATCATAATGTCATCCGCAAAGGCCAGAAACGGGATTCGTGTTCCTTGTTGATTGAATTGAAATCCTAGGGGATTTTAAGTTCGATCTGAGGCTTTTTAGAGTTTTCTAGCAAGGATTTCAGATCCTAAAATAAACAAGAAGGGCGAGAGGGGGTCTCCTTGTCGAAGTCCTCTTGAAGGTTTGAATATTTCTGTGGGTCCATTGTTAACAAGTACCGAGAACGATACCGTTGTAATGCATTCTTTTATCCAGTTGATAAATTTTTCATGGAATCCATACTTTTCCATTATTTTTATAATAAAATCCCATTCGATTCTATCATAAGCTTTTTCCATGTCTAGTTTTAAGGCAATAAATCCTTCAGTTCCTTTTTCGACTTAAAAGAGTGAAAGATTTCATGTGCAATTAAGATATTGTCTTGAATGGCTCTGTTAGCAACAAAGGCACCCTGAAGGAGGTGTACCAATTTTGCCATAGTTATTTTGAGTCTAGTTGTTATAATCTTCGAGATGATCTTATAAATAGTAGAACACAGACTTATGGGTCTATAGTGATTTGTAGAGTTAAGATTGTCACATTTCGGGATTAAGGATATGAATGTGTGATTTATTTGTTTAAGTAGTTTTACAGAAAGGAAAAAGCTTTTAACTGCTTGGGTAACAGAAGGGCCTACGATGTCCCAATATTTTTGGTAAAATTCTGCTGTCATGCCATCCGACCCCGAAGATTTATCCGAGCCAATGTTAAAGACCACCTTTTTAATTTCTTCGTTGGATACATTTTTTATTAATTCCAGATTATCCTCTGGAGAGATTTCAGGTTGGATTAATTCAAGGTTTTCCTGGAATAGTCTCTGATTTATATCCTCACTTCTGAATCTTTTTATGAAATCATTTATGATGTTTTCTTCACTAGTGATGCTTGTTCCTTCTTGGGTTTTGATTTCTTTTATAATTTTTCTGTTTCTTTTTCCACTTGCTATTTTATGAAAATATCTGGCATTCGTGTCATTATATTTGATGTGTTTTACCTTAGCTCTTTGGTTCCAGTAAATTTTCTGGAAACACTGAAGTTTTTCCTTTTTTTCTATGATTTTAGTTTGTTTTTTAATGAGGTCGTTTGTAAGGTAATTACAGATGTCAGTTTGGATTTCAGAAAGTTGTTTTTCTATAGTTTGTAATTGTGTGAAGACATTTCCGAATGTACTTTTGTTCCAGAGATTAGCATGTTTTTTGAGTAGTTTTGTTTTGGATACCAGATTGTACAATCTGGATCCATGGTAGTTAGTTCTCCAAGCTTGTTTTACCACGTTTCTAAAATCCTTTCTAGTCATCCAAATTTTTTCAAATTTAAACGGCTGGTTTTTAAAAGGCATGGCTGAATCTAGCTCGATGGCGATGGGGAAATGGTCTGAGTTGGAAAAAGCATAATGCTTAGTACAGATATCAGGATACCATTGAAGGATCTGGTGGTGGATAAGAACCCTATCCAGCTTTTCATAGATGTTTTCTATTTCTGTGCTGTTCTTTCGCCAGGTATAGGTGTTTCCCTGGATAGGCGTATCCAAGAGTTCACATTCATTTTTGAAATGAAGTAGTCTTGCAAATTTCGATAAAGGCGGTATAATCCCGCCTAATTTTTCAGAGGGGTTTTGAATTTCATTTAGATCTCCCATAATAATACACGGAAGAGAAACATTTTTAATGTAGGAGATAAATTCGTTCCAGAACACATTTTTTGCAGATTCATTAGGTGGGGCGTAAGTAAGGATTAGCATAAGTTTTTTGTTCGTGAGCAAATTTGTATACTTAATACTAATGAATCTTGTTTCAATTTGTTCAATTTCAAGGATTTCGTTTGTAAGTTGGTATGTCTTCCACATTACGCAAATGTCTCCTGCGAAACCCGTAGCAGGGACACAGTAGAATTGATCAAACCATGCTTTCTTCCAATCTTTTTCATTTGGTTCTTTGTTTGTTCTTGTTTCAAAAAGTGCAAGAAGTTGTATTCGTTCGATTTTGCAGAAAGACTCAATATCCATCCAAAAGATTTTCTTTCCGATTCCGCTGCAATTTCAGGTTGTGATCTTCATAAAAACCTATATGTGTTGTTGCCCCATATCCTAGGACATTTAGGGGTCTTAATGTTGTTTCTATTACCGTTTTTATTTATTATTTTACCCATAGTCATGAGAAAATTCAGAGGACTAAGCGTTTTGTTCTTAAGAAGTTTGTGTGTTCTATTGTTCTTTATTGAGGATTCCCATTGATGTAAGGTAAACCTAACAACTAGGAAATCAGTATAAAGAGAAATAGGTACACAGGATTGTGTCGTTTCTATATACCTATCCTAGTGCTTTGAATTCAAGTTGAAAGACTTGAGATACAAATAATGAGGTATATTTTTTTTTGATTCTTTTCTATATTTCATGCAGTTGTAGGGGCCCTTCATCAGGGAGTAAGTACACATACACAATATGAGAAACAAACCTAATTGTTCGTGTAACAATGATATAGTTATGTAGTAAATTTTGTTCAGATTGTGTTTGTTCAGAACTTTTTTTCTCAGTCTACAAACTGCCCATTTCTGGGAATGTTTTCCAAGTTGCCGGTGTATCAAAAAAGGACTCCAGATGTAAGAGGCCAGAATATGGCAAGTTTTGTTCCAAGAATCATCATACATAGTTGAAAAATTGTGTAAAGCGCACATAGGGTTCAAAGAATGTTTTTTCGTGGAGTTAAAACTCCATATAAGCTTGTAGACAGGCTGAAGATATTCTCCATTGTCTGAATTCTTAGTTTGTGATAAGAGGTAGCACAAGAATCCTGGAAACAGATCAGAGAAACCAAGTAATAATGAGCATATTTAGGAAGATTAGTATTCAGAGCAGAATTCAACCCAAGGCTAAGCTTAAGGAAGCAAAAACCCAAATCTTTTGTAGACAAGCTGGCAGATCATAGAGTCATTTTGAAATTTGCCATGGTAAAGCAGCATGTGACACATACATAACCAATCAAAATCTTGTATGTCAATACTCAAAGAAAACTTACTAAACAAGGTTGAGTTATTATAGTCACAAGAGTTCTGATTCAACTACACAACATTGCTCAAGTATGCATAATCCTAAATGAAAGACTCAGCACACATTAGGAAGCAAAGCAAGTGCATATTATTCATATTCAGGTGTAAACAATAATAGCTATGGTTCCTCATTAAGGCATAAAAAATCTTGAGGGGGAACGACAGGTACTCTTGAACAAACATCCAAAGAGGTGGCACAATAGCTGCAAAAGGAGCAACTATAGTGTTCAAAGCACTCAAAAGGTTAAGAGAAAGGTTGTTCTTGGAGTTACAACTCCAAACTAATTTGTTCAAGAGTTGGGGTTTCAGATTTAGAATAATATCTCTCTGCCTCCTTGTATCATTTTCCTGGCTATAACCACCAGTGTAGATGATCAAAAAGAGGCAAAAGATCCATTACACACTTCCCAGGGATAAAATTTCCTTCCAGTTCGAGTTACAGGTCTGGTTATCCTTACCAATATCAGAGGAAGGGCCAACAGAGGTGACACCTTGAAGAGGTATGTCACAGATCCATATCAAAAAACAAGGGTTCATGATGGAAACAATGACATCAGAATTCAGATAGAGGTTGGTCACATGGAAAGAGTAAGAGGTAATAGTCACAAAGTCTTGCATAGAGTAACAACAATACCAAGACACCAGACAGATCAAAAAATACGAGAAACATAAGTAAGAGAGAAGAAGCAGAGAGTTAGAGTAAGAACAAAAACACCCGTGTCTTCTAGAATGGCGGTTGGCGGATTGAAACACCCATAGATGAGCGAGGCAGCGAAGAACACCAACAACTACCCCACCGCATCGCCACCTGCTTTGAGAGCTGGGAACGGACCCCCAGATAAGGGAATCAGTCCTAGAGGCCAAACCCCTCCAAGCAGCAGCGGAGGGCATGGACATCACGGATGGCTTGGAGTCATCTTTCTTCGCACCAACAATCGCAATCCAAGCCTTTAGCTAGCCCGGATCCCAGACCGGCTCCAGGAAACTGTCTCTGTAACCCTGGGTCGCAGATCCCTTCGCAAAGGAGGAAAGAAGTTAAAAGATGCCCCAGATCCACTCTCGGGCAATAGTGACGAGAACCCGAGGTCGCAGGCAGTGCCAGAGCTCCACCTCCAAACGAATCAAATGAGCATCGCCCGGCCATCGCCATTGCAACATGCGGTCGCCCAGAGGACCGAGAGGAGGACGATGAGAATTTGCATTCTCGGAGGCGAGTTGCATACTGTAATTGGTTAAGGAGTCGGTTGTGGGAGAGCACAGGTTCACCTTTAGAGAAGAAACACCTTTCTTCCACGCAACAGCTGCATACAGATTCGAAGGGCTCTCTCGATCCAGCTTACTGCGCTCAAGATCCTGGTTGAGGAGGTGGAGCTCCAGGGGTTCGGAGGGAAGTTTGTCAAGGTTCACCGGTGACAGCGCTGGGATAACTAGGGTTTGGCCGTTTGGGGTTCAAGGCTGAAGAGAGTGTTTTCAGTTTTTGTTTTCATTTTTGTACGCTTGGAGATTCCTGATAAGCTTGGTTTGTTTGGAAAAGTATTTATAAAGAGATTATAAAGATTTTTTTGTTGATAAGTATTAGGCTTTGTCATAAATAGTTTATTACTAGTGTAGTATTCGTGTCTTGTATAAGATTTGTTTATTTTTTCTTACATTTATAAAAATAATTTATTAATATTATATATTTAATTGATATAGAAATATATAGTTAATGACTGTTATAGAAGTAGAGAAATTCTTATATAAAAAATGACTAACTGAATAAAATATTGAATATATTAAAAAATTACATAAAGAGAAGCGAAACTCTCCATAACTTTATTAGTAGTAAATATTGGCTAAGTAGTTTTTGAAACGAGGATAGCCACATCCCTAACATCAATACTATTAAAATGATAAAGCATAATCAAAATGTTTATCTAATACATGAAATGAAACCCTAAACATAAAATCTCGTAAGATGTTCAAAATTGCTACAAATTATGAAAAACTTCCTTGTATACTACATTGGTTGTAATATTAGATCTTTTCTTATTTTTGTCGCAAATCAATATCTTCAAACCTTTTTTGCTAGTTGACGGAGGCTAAATATGCACAGCAAATGTCGTTGACTAGCCCTATCAAAGTAATTATCCTAACCAACCTACTAAACAGAGTATAGCAGACAAGCAAGAGTCGAATCCATATGGAGGAAGTGATCAATCTATGTGTTCACAAGCATGCAAAGTAACAAGAAAGGGGGGTTTTGGTTATCAAACTCAGAGTAACAAAGATGCAAGCTTTTAGAAGAAAGAATAAGAATGATGGGGAAAGTAGTTCTACTAGAACGAGATCCACAATACAGAGATGCAAGTTGATCATAGAAATCTATAAATCCAAGTTCTTTAACTATTCTTATGGTTGTTCCCACCCTGATCTTAAGTACTATTGATTCTCACAGTTGTCAATAGACTTATTACTATGCCAATGATAAAACACGCCAGTCACGCCTGTCACGCGGTACCAGACCGGGATACCTTACCACCAACAAAGCAATAGCAATACACACAAGGATATAGGATACATGCAAGTAGAAAGACGTACAAGTACTCACTCTCCTACTTAACATGCAATTGATTCTCACACACAATTGTACGCTCGGAACCCCTATACGCACAATTGTGTTTGCCACTAGATATGCACTCAGAACCCCTATATGCAATCCTAGCAATATGATAAATATCGATAAACCTAGTTAGCAACTCTAGATAAACCAACATAAATCAATATCAATATAACCAAGAGAATCAATCCAACACACATAAGAATAAGAACAAGGAATAGAAATCTCACAACAGAATCAACTGTATTGCTTCAAACGTCTAGTAGAACAAAGGTGTTTAGTTCTCCATGGGTTGGAAACCCTGGAGGCGAACTACGAACTAATCGGGATAATCAAAACTAGGTTAACTAAAGAGTATTTAATCTAATTCCTAAAAGAGATAAAAGGAAATAATAATAAAACTAATAGCCAAATATATGAAATCAGAATTTGGGAAATAATTCTTGTAATCACGCTCGGCGGCTCTCTCGTCCAGCATTTCCATCGCAGCTCTCGCAAGCATCTCGCTCGTCTCGGCCCATCTCAGCAACATCAGACCGCTGACCTCATCCTTCGTCATCACTCCGCTTCTTCAATTCTTCGGCGTGGCATTCTTTCCTTCGTGGGCCGCGCTTCTCAATTGGGCCTAATTTCAACTTGGGCTTCCCTTTCCAGAAATCACGTGGACTCGAAATAATTAATTGCTCTGCTTTACCTCACGTGGCCGCGAGGCGCCAGCTCCCACCGCGGGGCGGTGATTTCTACTGCGGGGCGGCATCCTTCTCTGAGATCAATCGCCGGGCCGCGGTGACTCTAGCGCGGGGCGCCATTCTTTTCTCTTCAGCTCCCCTTCTTCTTCTCTTCTGCTCTTCATTACTACCAAGTGTTGGTAGTCTTCTCCAATAAACTCCAGCAGATCCTCATCATCTCCATCTAAGTTGTAAAACCTTGGATATCTTCACTTCTCAACTACTCTTCTGAATTACAGACTTAGCCTAAATCTACTCCAAAACTCCATCTAAAATATGCTAATAATCACTAGTTAAGGTGCATTAAATGACACCTATCAAATATCCCCACACTTAGACCTTTACTCGTCCCGAGTAAATCAAAACCAATCATACTCCAATCATCAAACACCAAGGTCTCAGGAAGTGTGAGCAAACATGACACCAGTGACTACAACAACTCAACAATCAGCTCCAGAGTATCAAAGTAACACGCACAGCACACCGACACAACACAACACAACACCACACACAACCAAGCTAAAAGGAAAGTAGAATACTTCCCCCAAGCTTATCCCAAACACCATAGAGTGAAACAAAATCTAATCCTATCTCCCATCTATCTTCTTATGCCTCCCAGAGTGACCTACCCGACAATCCTTCTTTGACTCCTCTTCTTATGACGCCTCGCCAAGAATAATGAGAAATCCTAAAATTACTCTTCTTCTTTTTCACTCATTTTGCCAAGGCGCCCTTTCGGGTTTTCACCAAGCCACTCATTTCATTTTCCAATAGATGTACTCACATAAGCTCACGTCACTCTTGACTAATTATTACCCCAGCCTAATGCTGGTCCAATCCACCTGCTTATTACCTAGGCCGCCCTTTTGGGTTTTCGACCTATCCCAGGATTTCAAATGTATGCCTTTTTTCAATTTTTGGCTTTTTTCATTTTTATTCATTTTTCTCCTCAACAACGTAGCAAGTATAGAACTCTCCCCCATGCTTAAACATTGCATTGTCCTCAATGTAATGAAAGACAAAAGAATAGAAGCATAGGGAAAAGCAAAAAAAATAACTCACAAACGTTGCCAAGCTGCTTGGACACTTTCTTTGTTGCTGGCGGTCTTCTCAAGATATGTCCAGGTCTCTAGTGTTGGGCGGGTGTCTTCATCAATTTCATCGTCTTCTTCTACCGTGCAACCATAGGAAATCACTTTGGTGAATAGTGGTGTAGCAATGATAGTAGGATTGCACGGCCTTCTAGGAACACAAGGTGGATCCCAGATATGATCATGGTGGGGGCTCTAGTGTTCCTCCTCCTCAGCTGTCGAATGTAGGGCCATCATCGTTGTCAAATAATGTGTGGGGTTAATGTATCCTCCTTGACAACATGATGCGCACCTCTCCGTGGTGACTCTGGACAGCTCGGTAAAACTTTTTTTTTTCGATTTTTTTTTTTACATTCCGATTTTTTTTATTTTTTTTCGTAATTTTTATTTTTTGATTTTTTTGATGTTTTTTTTTTGCCTCCCCGTTTAAGGTTTTTTCGGGGAGCGACTTAGTGCAGGGACATGAGAGATTTACATTGGTGTGGAAACAACTTCTTCAATAGGCATGAGTCTCTTCCCTGCAGGTTAGTCGGAAACAAAAACAAGAACAAAAACAAAGCAAAACACACTAAAGAAAATGCAAAAACAAAGAATGAAAAGCAAAGAAAGAAAAACATACCTCGGGTTGCCTCCCGGACATCGCCTTAGTTATTGTCATGGCATGACATACTTCTCAATCTTCTCAACTCGGGTTGCTCAAAGCAACTAAACTCCTGGGATCTTGATCTGGGGGGTGTCTCTTTGTATATTCCCTTTGGAGCCTCTCCCCCATGCTTGTGCAATTCAGGATGGTTGGACCGCTCTTCATATCTATGAATGCACTTGCCATCTTCAAAAACGGTCTACCCAGCATCTCAGGGGCCACATGTATGTCCTGCCCCGTATCCAGTATGTAAGAAATCACCACCTGCATCAAGGCCTCCTTCTTGTGCTTCCCCCTCGGCTTCTTCTTGATCAAGCCCAGCACCTTTAATATTTCCTTGCAGCGAGGGGTGCTGTCCGCCAGATGGACCAACGGGACGGTTGCCTTGCAGCTACTGAAGGTGTCAAATAAGCCTTTGTTGCTCTCCACCTTTTGGGTGTCCTTTAGAGCCTCAGGGAATGGTATATCGGGTTGCAGCGCAACGAGTGGGAAGGAGTTGAGATGCATAAACTCATCATAGGCAGCCTCCAGAGGGTCGGAGGCTGCCAGGGCGTTCATGGGGGGAACGGGAATCTCTGGAGCATCTTCACGGTAACAACACTCCTCCTCATCGTCGCTCCAATCCTCCTCATATCTCAAAAAGTACTCCTCCTCAGTCAGCACCTCTGGGCGGAAATAAGGATCAACCCAAACCTCATCAGCAGAGCCAGGATTTTGGACGCAGGGCCTCGGTGGTCCCACCGCGGGGTGGTGGCCATCGCCGCGGGGTGGTGAGGTCGCGGTGGAGTTACTGAGGCTTGCCGCCGGGTCGCGGTCAGTCTCGCCGCGGGGCGGTGAGATAACTGGGACTTCACGCCGGGTCGCGGTGAGAGGTGAAGCGGGGCGGTGGGCGATGTTCTCCATCTCATATTCGTCCTCCTCTTCAGCACTAGGAGGAACGTTTTCCCTCGGATTTACTACCGTTTGAGATGGTAGATTCCCCGACCTCATTGCTTTGAGTTGTATAACTGACTCCACCAACTGGTTCACTTGCCCTACTATTTCCTTGATGCTTGACTCATGGTTCTGCACATGAGTGGTGAACTGTTGAGTCAAGGTCCTAAGCATCTCTTCAGTTGAGTTGCTTGCACGAGAGGAGAAGTGCTGAGTCAAGTTTTTGAGCATTGCTGCAGTGGCGATATTTGGATTGGACTCAGGCGGACTATGCTCATAGGTCGGATTGTAATGCCTTGGAGTACCCTGCTGGTAGAAAGATTGTGGCTCTGGGTAGAACTCCTGGTAGTCATAACCATATGGATTGTATTATTGGTACCCATAACTCGAATTGGGGTGATCTCTCCACCCTGAAGTGTATGCGTTGGAGTATGGGTCATATCGCGGCTCTCCCCAAGAATCCATATCTGTATCAAAAGCAAACAGAAAAACACACAAAAATCAGTAGCACTGGTGTGGACCGTAAGATAGGTCCACACCAAAGTAACAAACACACAGAAAAATCAAATCTTGCCTCCCCGGCAACGGCGCCAAATTTGGCGGAGGCTAAATATGCACAGCAAATGTCGTTGACTAGCCCTATCAAAGTAATTATCCTAACCAACCTACTAAACAGAGTATAGCAGACAAGCAAGGGTCGAATCCACAGGGAGGAAGTGATCAATCTATGTGTTCACAAGCATGCAAAGTAACAAGAAATGGGGGTTTTGGTTATCAAACTCAGAGTAACAAAGATGCAAGCTTTTAGAAGAAAGAATAAGAATGATGGGGAAAGTAGTTCTACTAGAACGAGATCCACAATACAGAGATGTAAGTTGATCATAGAAATCTATAAATCCAAGTTCTTTAACTATTCTTATGGTTGTTCCCACCCTGATCTTAAGTACTATTGATTCTCACAGTTGTCAATAGACTTATTACTATGTCAATGATAAAACACGCCAGTCACGCCTGTCACGCGGTACCAGACCGGAATACCTTACCACCAACAAAGCAATAGCAATACACACAAGGATATAGGATACATGCAAGTAGAAAGACGTACAAGTACTCACTCCCCTACTTAACATGCAATTGATTCTCACACACAATTGTACGCTCGGAACCCCTATACGCACAATTGTGTTTGCCACTAGATATGCACTCGGAACCCCTATATGCAATCCTAGCAATATGATAAATATCGATAAACCTAGTTAGCAACTCTAGATAAACCAACATAAATCAATATCAATATAACCAAGAGAATCAATCCAACACACATAAGAATAAGAACAAGGAATAGAAATCTCACAACCGAATCAACTGTATTGCTTCAAACGTCTAGTAGAACAAAGTGTTTAGTTCTCCATGGGTTGGAAACCCTGAAGGCGAACTACGAACTAATCGGGATAATCAAAACTAGGTTAACTAAAGAGTATTTAATCTAATTCCTAAAAGAGATAAAAGGAAATAATAATAAAACTAATAGCCAAATATACGAAATCAGAATTTGGGAAATAATTCCCGTAATCACGCTCGGCGGCTCTCTCGTCCAGCATTTCCATCGCAGCTCTCGCAAGCATCTCGCTCGTCTCGGCCCATCTCAGCAACATCAGACCGCTGACCTCATCCTTCGTCATCACTCCGCTTCTTCAATTCTTCGACGTGGCATTCTTTCCTTCGTGGGCCGCGCTTCTCAATTGGGCCTAATTTCAACTTGGGCTTCCCTTTCCAGAAATCACGTGGACTCGAAATAATTAATTGCTCCGCTTTACCTCACGTGGCCGCGAGGCGCCAGCTCCCACCGCGGGGCGGTGATTTCTACTGCGGGGCGGCATCCTTCTCTGAGATCAATCGCCGAGCCGCGGTGACTCTGGCGCGGGGCGCCATTCTTTTCTCTTCAGCTCCCCTTCTTCTTCTCTTCTGCTCTTCATTACTACCAAGTGTTGGTAGTCTTCTCCAATAAACTCCAGTAGATCCTCATCATCTCCATCTAAGCTGTAAAACCTTGAATATCTTCACTTCTCAACTACTCTTCTGAATTACAGACTTAGCCTAAATCTACTCCAAAACTCCATCTAAAATATGCTAATAATCACTAGTTAAGGTGCATGAAATGACACCTATCACTAGTCACTGATTGCAATATCATATTTTATAGTACAAAATATGGACAAAACGAAGTAAAGAGAGACTTCATAGCATAACCATTACTAACCATTTGAAATGTCGGACATGGGGCTATGCTCAGTAACTAAAGAATTTTGAATAACTCCAAGAATAGGACCCTGTATAATTAGTATTTATATAAGGTTGATATATCAATTTCACTGCAAGATTGACAAAACAAGGAATGTAATTTGTTAACCTGATCGATTTGAATTTGTTTGTTGTCGTTTATCTCTAATAGCAGCTAGAGCTGTCAAAAAGTGACCGAATCCGTTTTACCGACCTGACCGACCCGCTTTAGGACCCAACCCGACCTGATCGAAATTTTTGATAACCCGAAGTTACCGAACCTGAATTTACCGAGACCGAACCCGACCAACCCGAACCCGACCCAATTAATAAATGAATGTGGAGTATTAATAAAATATAACATAAAATATGTATGATAAATGACATATAAATAATGATATTATGCTTAATATCCTAAAAAAAGAACATTGTTGTACTTATATAATTTTTCATAATGTAGAAATTTATAAATTAATATAAAAAAAATATATGATTTTGGTCTACTAATATCAATTACATTAAAATAATTAATAATATTATAATTAGTTTAATTCATTACAACTTATTTTGACATATTTAAATTAGTTTTTAACTATTTAATAATTTTAAATAGTGAACAAAATATTTAAAAAATGACGTTCTTGACCCGTTGGTTAACCCGAACCGCTCGTTGACCTGTAATGACCTGACCGGCTTGACTTGTTATCCGAAATGACCCAACCCGTTCTCAACTCAAACCCGAAATAACCGAACCGAACCCGACTTGACCGACCTGATTGACAGTTCGCCAATCTCAACATTCTATTATGTCGGGTTAAATCGTCCATAACACAATCACTCGAAAATATGAGATATTTTCAAAATAAAATAAATAAATATACATACTAATCATTTATTAATATTATAAACATATGTAAATACTTAATAGACTTTTTAAAAATAACATAAATAAATGTACATACTAATTATTTAGTTTAGTATTATAAAAATATAATAAATATATGTAAATATTAAATGGACTTATAGGCTAAAGTATAGGCTGTCAAATTTAGCTAATACTTCGAATTGAGTGAATGGGCTTATAGGCTCAATTACACAATTTTAGGAAGTTTTACAAATCAAGGCAAGTAACATTAGCCCGATTTGTGTAATAACACTCTGATTTTATATTTAAAAAATTAAAAAGCGAAATCAACCCATAGCAACATAGTATAATTTCAGATCTCTTTCATTCTTTTATTTATTGGGGTTTAAGTCTAATATGTGTTCTTCACATTTGATTGATTTAGTAGATATATAGTAGATTATAATGGGTGTAATCTTAAATAATATAGTGTTATTATATGAAATGGGGTGGACTATATGTATCTTTTTATTAAAATGTATTTCTTGGATCAAGTGTTTGTTTGATTTTTAAAGGAATTTGTTCTTAATAACATGTTATAAAAAATTTGTTCAGTTCTTTCCTTTTATTTTACCACAGTAACTTATATTATATAGTCATTATTTCTTCTTTCATTACAATTTTAATAAAAAAATGCATATCAATATCATTTTAAAACTGCATATTGATCTCCAATTCTCCATACAATATAAAATATATTGAATGTAAAGGTTTTCAAAGTTGAAAATATTTTTTGAAAAAAAAACAAAATTTATTCATATTAGTTTTATATAATTTCATGGAGGTTTTTGGTATATACATATATAAACTAAAATTAATTAATTAATGAACTTATTGACCCATTACATGATTAATAATACTAATGAGCCTGATAAACTGTAATGGGCTTATAGGCCCAAATACAAATTTCACAAATTTTCATTTGCGGCCCAACATGTATAATAAAATTTAATACAACCGACTATATTTTGTTGTATACTTATATATATAACTAAAATTAATTAACTAATGGGCTTATTGGCCCATTACATGATTAATAATACTAATGAGCCTGATAAACTGTAATGTGCTTATAGGCCCAAAAACAAAATTCACACATTTATATTTGCGGCACAGTATGTATAATAAAATTTAATACAACCGACTAATTTTATTTATTTTTTATATTTATTTTGATAAAAAAAATTGAATTAGGACTATTGGCCCATTAAATGTTTAAAATATTAATGAGCTTCATAATCGTTAATGGGCTTATACAACCGACTTAATTTCGTTCATAACACAATCACTGGAAAATCAGATATATAATCGAAATAAAATAAATACATATACATAATTATAATGTATTTTAGTATAATAAAAATATATAGACATATGTAAATACTTAATACATTTATGCAGAAGAATAAAAATATATGTACATATTAAATATTTATTTTAATATTATAAAAAGTTAATAAATCTTTTTAAATACTAATTGGACTTATGGGCCCAAATTAAATTTGTAAAGTCCGTTAAATGTAGTTGCATGTTTGAATTGTTTGATAGGCTTATCGGCCCAAGTCCATAAATTTCAGCAGCTCAGCCCAAGAACTTCACCCCTCTACCCGATGAACCTAAACCCTAACTCATTTCTCACTTTCAACTTTCCCAATTTTCGTTCTCTCTCACCGATTCAACTTTCCCAATTTTCTTTCTTTTTCAACACTTGCAGATCCATGGCGGTGGTGAGAGTTTAAGGTCGCATATTTCACTGTTACACATTGCCGTTTTTCTTTCTCATTTTCTATGAACTGACGACCGTTTCTTTTTCCTTTTCAATACTTTCAGATCAACAAAATTCCTTTGCAGATCTAGATCCGTAAAATTGGATCTCAGTTTTTTTTTAAAAACCCTTTGATGAGAAGCTCTAGATCCTACTACCACCACACAAATAAATCGTTCTCTTTCAGATAAAAAAACATCTCTTATTTTGATCTTTAAGCTGCAAAGGCGACCATCGGGGTTGATGAGAAGATACATGCAAGTGCTACTAAAGAGTAACCTAAACCCTAATTTTTTGGAAGAAAGGTTATGGCGCGGTCCAGCGGGTTATTTCCCTTGATGGCCAGTTGATGAAAGAGGTTATGGTCGTTCTATCTCTCTTTCTCTCTATATCTATGTCTTTGTATGTGTGTCTCTTTGTCTCTATCTATGTAACACCCCCAAATTTAACCCCATTTGAAAGCGTTACTGCCGATGACCCCGGGCGTAAACCCCGAAGTCATCCCAGGCTTTTCCGACGTCATAACTGACTTAAAACACAGTTACGATACTAAAATCGTAACTTTTATTAAACCACATGGTCGCGGAATTTCACGATTCCTAAAACGACCCAAATACATCATCAATACAAAAATCAGAATTTACAACGGAAGACTTATAAACAAAATACAAAATAGCACAACGGAAATCGTTTTAAACACAAAGCGACAAAACAACTTGTCGAAAACAAAACATCGTTCATATTCATAGTCGCTCTAGCCTTCTCTGAACAGCAACATATCTGCATGTGCCGAAACGGACGGACGACACCCCCATGACGTTACCAATAAATAAAATACAAGCGTTAGTCTAATAAATAGACTAAGCAAAGGCTCATGGCATACAATTCACACAAACACATCACAAACAGTTTCACATATCACAAATCACATCAAAGCAGTTCCACATATCACAAATCACATCACAATCTCAAGTCACATGATTACAATATATCTTTTATATTAGCGTTGATTCTAGCAGAAATACAACCTAATATAATATCATATTTCAATTATCTCAATTTAATTAAAAACCACTTGCCAATGTTCATTAAT
Source organism: Rheum nobile (assembly GCA_027886185.1). Lineage (NCBI taxonomy): Eukaryota > Viridiplantae > Streptophyta > Magnoliopsida > Caryophyllales > Polygonaceae > Rheum > Rheum nobile. The sequence goes on along the minus strand of WOAB01000500.1, from coordinate 656,329 downwards.
TAGGTGCGACAAGCACTTATCTGTATTAAATGACCACACACACACATATCACGTTATAAACTTTTAACTGGACCTCACAGGATCCAATTCTCTAACTATCGCATTGGGTCTTAATTGCCCTTATAAAGAATGAACCTCACAGAGTCCAAACTTTCACTATCGCATTGGGTCTTGATTGCCCTTATAAAGAATGAACCTCACAGAGTCCAAACTTTCACTATCGTATTGGGTCTTAATTGCCCTTATAAAGAATGAACCTCGCAGAGTCCAAACTTTCACTATCGCATTGGGTCTTGATTGCCCTTATAAAGAATGAACCTCACAGAGTCCAAACTTTCTACTATCGCATTGGGTTTTTTTAATTACCCTTAACAGTTATAAAGAAACGCCCATGGAACACACCGGATCCAGGCGCTCCTACGAATACTCGTGCTAACTAACAGTTAAACACGCAAACACATCACACAGAGAACCATCACGGCTCAACCTGAACAACTATCATCTTAGATTTAATAATCTAAGCCACACACAATAAATCATATCAAGGACCCTTACGGCCTTCACCTGCACAAATCTAGAATAGACTAGCGTCGGTTCTAGCAAAATATACAACCTAGTATAATATCAGATTTTAATTATCTCAAATTAATTAAAAACCACTTGCCTTAAATCCGACAAGCTCGAACCAAGCAGAGCAACGTCTAGTTCCTGGGTCTGAAACTGGAGCAGATCTTGGATATTAAATCCCTAAGAAATGGCCCATAACAAGACCCTAAGTTAGATTCAATATACTTATATATGAATCTAAAAGAATACAAGAAGAAATCAAAGGAAACGAGCAAAGCCCAAAGCCAAACCACAAAACACACAACTCGGACACACACATACCGCGATCGCGGCAGGTCGCGGTCGGTCGCGGTTTTCGTGTTGTGACAGTGGCTAGCTCGCGAGACAAAAATGGAGAATTTCTTACCCAAACCGATTTGTTTGCCTTCGATTTGTCTATGGTTCGATCTCCCAACACCACAAAGCTTCACACAACACTCAAGAGCACCTTCTCAACTCAAGAGACACTCGAAATCTCCCACACACGAAGCTCACAAGCTCGGTTTTAATGGAGAAAACAGAGGAAAACAGAGGAGGAAGAAGAAAGAAGAAGAAGAAGCTCTTGGCTTCGGGTTTCACCTCCTTTTATAGCCCAATCCGACCACCTCCAAGGGAACAAGGGGACAAGGCGAAGGGCCAGTTGGCTGCCCACTTGGCCTGCCCAAAAATATCCCAAAAACAGAGCTACAGTAACCGCCACGCGAGGAAGACGACACTGCTCAGCAAAAGGCATTACCGCGATCGCGGCCGATCGCGTCAGGTCGCGGTTCATCGCGGTCAATCGCGGTTGATCGCGGTTTCTGGCCGACTTTATTTATTCTTATCCAAACTTAGTTTGGATTAAATTTCTTAACTCCGGGTTAAATATATTCGTACTTTAACGATATATTAACCCCGAAAATACCTCAACTGTATTATATAATGCTCGGAAAATTCTACAGAGCTTAGACCCCTCTTCAGAAGGTCCGAGACTCACTGAATTAAATCCGTCTAGCAAAACGGGCATAAGAAAAATTTAAAACAATTCAAAATACCCTTAAAAATTACGGGGTGTTACATTACTACCCCCTTATTTTAAGTTTCGACCCCGAAACTTGCATTATCAAGGCCGACAACAAGTAGGGAAAGTATCTAAGTACACCCGTCTCAGTCTCCCAAGTAACCTCTTCGGTTTCTAACTTGGAGCACAAAACTTGTACCAAAGGTACACCCTTGCTACACAACTGTTTGGCTTCAACCAAATATTTATATTAGCAAGAATATTTACAACAAAAGGTTTACAACCTTGCTGCATACTTAAACTTACTAACACAATTATCCATAACAAAAGATTGGGTAACACCCAAATCTACAACCTACAACAAAAGTAGAAAGCTTTAAGCAAATGGAAAATCAGATCCATCCGCCTCACGCATCACGTAAAGGCGTTGACCTTGACTTCCAGAAGCTACTGGGGCCTTCCCTTTATTATGTGCAGTGGTCTGCATCGAAGGACTCGGAGCCTCAACCGGTTTATACTCAAGCCGGTTGTTCTGATTAGCAGACCTTTGCTGCGACTCCGTTCCTTTCTGCTCTCCTTGACGACAGAACTTTTGCATGTGACCTTCCTTTCCACAGCCAAAGCATACACTCTTCTTACTCTGACAATCAAAATTCCTGTGCCCGAAAGCACCACAATTGAAACACTGATATGTTCTGTTGCTCCAACCTGAGCCCCTGGCAGAGCCAAAATGAGTTGTCTCGGTCTTAGCACGACCAGACTTCTCAAACTTAGTAGGCGATGCCGGTCGTTTGAACGAACCAGCTTGGCAATCCTGCTGCCCACCTTTTTCCTTAACCTGTTTCTTCCGCTTACGGGCAGACTCCTCCAGAGTTGCCTCCAACTTGTAGGCCGCATCCACGTACTGCTCCAGAGTAGAGCATGAGTGGTGCACCATCCATGGCTTAATATCTGGGCTCATCCATTCATGAAAGTACCAGATCTTCTGAGCCTCACTGATTATCTGCGGTTCTGCATACTGCAGCAAATGATTGAACTTAGTGGCGAGCTCTGTCACCTTTAATCCTTCTGTCTTTGGATATAAAAACTCTTTATGCTTCTCCTCCCTCATAGCTCGAGAGAAGAAACGGTCCGTCATCTTGGTCTTAAACATTGACCAGGTCAATACCGGGCTATCAGCTAAGCCGGTACTCTCCCACCATTCACTGGCTTCTTCCTTCAGCTGAAGAGAGGCTATTTGCACTTTCTCTGCCTCGGTGCAATCCACGTTGCGGAACAACCGCTCCATATGGGAAAACCAATGAGCAGCTCTAACTGGCTCTCCTTTTCCATCATAATGGTCAGGTCTCAAAGAGTTAATGGTCTTCAACACTCGACCATAATCACCTCTCTTCCTGACCGCCTCATCTTGGTGTACATAAACAGCTGGCTCCTCAAATCTAGGAACCATTGGGGGAATTGGCACAGCTTGTGCATGTGGTGCGGCAGGTTGCCTAGCCTCGGCGAGTACTTGCATCATTATCTCCCGAATAGCTGCAACAGCTGCTGCATCAAAAACCATTGGAGTGTTGGCCGAAGCTTGGCCATTGCCTCCAGGGTTATTCTGTGACATTGACTCGTGTTCTCCTACACGGTTCAGGTCGTCCCTTATGATTGGCCTTGGATTGCTTGGCCCAGCACCATCGCGTATAGTATTCCTTGTATTCACCATCTGTTTACCGATCAAATCCCAAGTATTAATATCTTTTCCATAATACTTATTATGATAAAGTCACTTGGAATAGATCAACTTGGTAACGTTCCTAGGTGAATACCAAACTGGAATACTTAGGTTCTACAACCTCAAATCCTGACAAGAGAACTGAAAACTCAAGTCTAACTGGAGATGGCAAAACCACCTCGACTCCTTCCGAGTCCTTCAGAAGAGAACAGAACGCACCCTCAACTACGGGTGACAAACAGAGAGTCTTAGTCTTTCTAGACACAGAAGCAACTTCCATGTCAGACTGTAGAAGGCACGACTATGAACGGCTTTTTATTTGAAAAATTCAGAGCTCTTGGAAAACATTTTAGCTCTGATACCATTTCTGTAACACCCCCAAATTTAACCCCATTTGAAAGCGTTACTGCCGATGACCCCGGGCGTAAACCCCGAAGTCACCCCAGGCTTTTCCGACGTCATAACTGACTTAAAACACAGTTACGATACTAAAATCGTAACTTTTATTAAACCACATGGTCGCGGAATTTCACGATTCCTAAAACGACCCAAATACATCATCAATACAAAAATCAGAATTTACAACGGAAGACTTATAAACAAAATACAAAATAGCACAGCGGAAATCGTTTTAAACACAAAGCGACAAAACAACTTGTCGAAAACAAAACATCGTTCATATTCATAGTCGCTCTAGCCTTCTCTGAACAGCAACATATCTGCATGTGCCGAAACGGACGGACGACACCCCCATGACGTTACCAATAAATAAAATACAAGCGTTAGTCTAATAAATAGACTAAGCAAAGGCTCATGGCATACAATTCACACAAACACATCACAAACAGTTCCACATATCACAAATCACATCAAAGCAGTTCCACATATCACAAATCACATCACAATCTCAAGTCACATGATTACAGTATATCTTTTATATTAGCGTTGATTCTAGCAGAAATACAACCTAATATAATATCATATTTCAATTATCTCAATTTAATTAAAAACCACTTGCCAACGTTCATTAATTAGGTGCGACAAGCACTTATCTGTATTAAATGACCACACACACACATATCACGTTATAAACTTTTAACTGGACCTCACAGGATCCAATTCTCTAACTATCGCATTGGGTCTTAATTGCCCTTATAAAGAATGAACCTCACAGAGTCCAAACTTTCACTATCGCATTGGGTCTTGATTGCCCTTATAAAGAATGAACCTCACAGAGTCCAAACTTTCACTATCGCATTGGGTCTTAATTGCCCTTATAAAGAATGAACCTCGCAGAGTCCAAACTTTCACTATCGCATTGGGTCTTGATTGCCCTTATAAAGAATGAACCTCACAGAGTCCAAACTTTCTACTATGGCATTGGGTTTTTTTAATTACCCTTAACAGTTATAAAGAAACGCCCATGGAACACACCGGATCCAGGCGCTCCTACGAATACTCGTGCTAACTAACAGTTAAACACGCAAACACATCACACAGAGAACCATCACGGCTCAACCTGAACAACTATCATCCTAGATTTAATAATCTAAGCCACACACAATAAATCATATCAAGGACCCTTACGGCCTTCACCTGCACAAATCTAGAATAGACTAGCGTCGGTTCTAGCAAAATATACAACCTAGTATAATATCAGATTTTAATTATCTCAAATTAATTAAAAACCACTTGCCTTAAATCCGACAAGCTCGAACCAAGCAGAGCAACGTCTAGTTCCTGGGTCTGAAACTGGAGCAGATCTTGGATATTAAATCCCTAAGAAATGGCCCATAACAAGACCCTAAGTTAGATTCAATATACTTATATATGAATCTAAAAGAATACAAGAAGAAATCAAAGGAAACGAGCAAAGCCCAAAGCCAAACCACAAAACACACAACTCGGACACACACATACCGCGATCGTGGCAGGTCGCGGTCGGTCGCGGTTTTCGTGCTGTGACAGTGGCTAGCTCGCGAGACAAAAATGGAGAATTTCTTACCCAAACCGATTTGTTTGCCTTCGATTTGTCTATGGTTCGATCTCCCAACACCACAAAGCTTCACACAACACTCAAGAGCACCTTCTCAACTCAAGAGACACTCGAAATCTCCCACACACGAAGCTCACAAGCTCGGTTTTAATGGAGAAAACAGAGGAAAACAGAGGAGGAAGAAGAAAGAAGAAGAAGAAGCTCTTGGCTTCGGGTTTCACCTCCTTTTATAGCCCAATCCGACCACCTCCAAGGGAACAAGGGGACAAAGGCGAAGGGCCAGTTGGCTACCCATTTGGCCTGCCCAAAAATATCCCAAAAACAGAGCTACAGTAACCGCCACGCGAGGAAGACGACACTGCTCAGCAAAAGGCATTACCGCGATCGCGGCCGATCGCGTCAGGTCGCGGTTCATCGCGGTCAATCGCGGTTGATCGCGGTTTCTGGCCGACTTTATTTATTCTTATCCAAACTTAGTTTGGATTAAATTTCTTAACTCCGGGTTAAATATATTCGTACTTTAACGATATATTAACCCCGAAAATACCTCAACTGTATTATATAATGCTCGGAAAATTCTACAGAGCTTAGACCCCTCTTCAGAAGGTCCGAGACTCACTGAATTAAATCCGTCTAGCAAAACGGGCATAAGAAAAATTTAAAACAATTCAAAATACCCTTAAAAATTACGGGTGTTACAATCTATATATCTTTATCTACACTTTTTGCCGATTTACGTTTGAATAGAACATAAAACAATAATCAGATAAATTTTGCATTTAAAACGGGATTAATAATATGTTTTTTTGTTGTGGTTCATTAATGTCTCATATGAATGCCTGGTTAGATATTTTCTATCTTTGAATGATTTTGGATTAAGTCTGATTTTTGTTCTTGCCATGAATCGATTGAAAGAAATCGATTTAAAAATTATTTGTGAAAAAAATTTGTCGTTTCTATAGCCAAAAAATTTAATTGGCTTATTGCCCTATTTAATATTTATTAATTTTAATAAGCTTGATTAATTTAATGGCCTTATAGGCCCAAATACTAATTTCAAGTTGCGACCCAACATCTATACTAAAATTTAATAAAACCGATATCCCAAATTTTAATATATTTATATTTATAAATAAAAAATTAATTAATTAATGGACTTATCGGCCCATTACACGATTAATTATATTAATCAACTTGATAAATTGTAATGGGCTTATAAGCCCAATTACAAAACTCAACCCTATTTGTATTTGCAGCCCAAAATTGTGTTTGTTATAAAAAATTGACAAATCTGTAGTCAAAACTTTTAATGGGCTTATTGGCCCATTTAATACTTAATATTTTTAATGGGCTTATATTGCGGCCCAATAGTTCTAATAAAATGTAATACAACTAGACCTGATCAAACACTGGTCCGGGTCCGGTCGGGTCCGGACCGAACCCATTTTTTTGACCCGTTTAAGCAGTCCAGGCCCGACCCGTTATTCGGGCCAAAACCCTTAACCGAACCCACCCGTAATTCCGGGCCGGGCCGGCCCGCGGGCGACCCAATTGGTCATTCTCAAATATTTTTTTTATATTTTTATATTTTTTATTCTCAAAACTAAATATTTAATACTATTAAAAAGAAAAGGGTAAGTAATTTTAGGTTAGGTTTTTTTTTATTATATATATTTGTTATATATATTTTCATTAATTAATAAAATATACGGGCCAGACCGAGCGGCCCGTACGGGCCTGAACCTGTAACCCGGGCCCGGCCCGCTTACTCGTACGGGTCGGGCCAAACGGCCCGTTCGGGCTAAAATCCTTGTCCAAGCCCGTTTTTTTTGTCGGGCGAGCGGGCCGGGCTGGGCGGGCTAACCCGCGTTTGCTCAGGTCTAAGTACAACCGACTAATTTATTTTTAATATATATATATATATATATTTATAAACCAATCCTTAATATGATTACTGGGCTTATTGGCCCATAATATGTTTAAATGCTAAATGGACTTATGGGCATAAACCATATTTGTATAGCTCATCAAATGTAGCTGGAAAATCGAATTACTTTAATGGGCCTATAGGCCCAGTTAAAACAAAAAAAACGTAATCCAGGTAGAAGCCCAATTAAATGGACTTTTGGGCCTAAACCCTATTATGTATTTAGGATATATTGAATTAAAAACAAATAAAGAATTTTACATTTCCAGATCCATCTACGGTAATCCTATCTCATTTCATTTCTTGCTTTTGCGTTTAGCATTCTCTCTCTCTCTCTCTCTCTCTCTCTCTCTCTCTCTCTCTCTCTCTCTCTCTCTCTCTCTCTCTCTCTCTCTCTCTCTCTCTCTCTCTCTCTATCCCCTTATTTGCGACGTTTCAATCTTCAACATTTCTAGATCCATCTTCGACGTTTATCTTTCTCTTTCTATAATCCAACCTTCTTCGTTGCCTTTCTCTTTACTTGATTCAACCTTCGGCTTGTTGCCGTTTGTCTTTCTCCTTTTTCAAAACGTTCAGATCCAAAACAAAGTCGTATGAAGAGATGAGTTTACATATCTAATTTCTTTACACTTTTTCGTCTTTGAGGGTTAAGTGAATAGCTATTTCTACCACCGCCAGAAGATCTAGAACCCACCACCGACAGAAGAAGATCGTCTTGGAGGGTTAAAAGAATAGCGATTCCAACCACTGCCAGAAGATCTAGATCCCACCATCAGTAGACGAAGATCTAGAGCTGTGACGCATCGTCTTGATTAATCATGCAAAACCACACGGTCAGTTCCTTTTTATCTTTGTCTCTCTATATCTCTATTTGTGTATCTCTCTGTCTCTATTTGTATATATTTAGCTCCACTCTGGCGATTTACGTTAGAATAAAAAAGGAAATATTAATCAGGTAGATTTTGGATTTAGAGCGGGATTAGTAATTTGTTTTTTTAGGGTTCATTACTACCTGATATGAATAAAAAATAATGATTTCGTATGAATCATTTTCTTACGGTTCATTGATGTTATAGTTTATAAAATTTTAAAAATTGCTAGATTAATTTTAGCAGAGTATGAATGCTTGGTTAGATCTTTTCTTTCGTTGAATGTTTTTGGATTAAGTCTGACTTCTGTTCTTGCCATGACTCGATTGAAAGAAACAGATTGAAAATTTGCTTTGTGAAAAAAAAATGATGTTTTTGTAGCCTAAAATATTAATCGACTTATTGGCCCATTTGTTAATGGGCTTATAGACCCAATTAAAAAATTCACAAATTTGTAGTTGCAACCCATATTAGTAGTTTTGAAAGTTTTGCTATGGTTCCACTTTATAGCCCCAAAAACCATTGAATTATTCTACAAGATTGTTTATAAAGGAACAAAATATTTGGTTTTTAAATTTTGGAAAACATGGATATGCAATATATTGTTGACTTTAGGGTATCCTTTATTACATTTTCGAAATCTGCAATATATTTGGAATATCCTTTATTAATGTTGACTTTAGAGTTTTGATTTTATTGTGTAGATATTGCAGTTGGAAATTTTTAATCAAATCTGCACGACTGCTTTTGGAAATTGCATATTTGTTAAAGTTTAGAGGCATTTATTTTTATGTTTTGTTATTTTATTGGGCAATCCAGTTTTTTGGTGCTCCAAAGTGTAACTGGTTAATTTTTTGCAGCGGGTTCATTTTTGGTTCAATCCAGCAGTTTTTTTTGGGGTTAAATCCAGCAAGTTCATTTTTGCACTAGTTTTTTGGGTTAGAAAAGTGTTGTAGGCTACATTTTTGCAGCTAGTTTATTTTTGGTTCAATCCAGCAAGTTCATGTAGCAGACTAAGTTGTTGCTACTATTTGTCATAGCAAATCTGCATATATTAGGTACATTGCACATTTTTGCTATAACAAATGTTGCAGAATTATTTTATTTCATATATTATGGTATATTTTGGCAATAATAGATTTTACACATACTGCAGAATCATTTAATTGCATTATAGTAATAGCTTACCGAGAATAAAGTGGAAATATATTAATTTGGGAAATGAAGTATTATAAAAATATTCTGACTAATCTTTGATTTACGGTAAGTATAGGATGCTGCAGATATTTGATTTTTAAAATAAATCTAAAAAAACCTCAGGCTACTTATAAACAAAAAACTACCACGTGGCGTCACGCTATTTGATTTTCAAATTCAATAGTGTGACGCCACGTGGCAGCATAAATTTTAGTTCATTGTGGGAGTGTCACGTGGCGCAGTCAGTATTTTGCTTTAGTATATATATAGTAGATTTATAAATAATTTTTTTTTCAAAAAACTACTTCTACATATCTCGATAAACGTGTAATAAAATTACTTTATTTTTCCCATTACTCACACTTTTGTAATAAACTACACACATACCCATAAAAATCAAATTTTTATCAAATATTTTTTTTATACAACCCTATTTATCAACTACTTATAAACAAAAAACTCTTTATAAACTCTCTAACCCAACAAACCCTTAAAAAGTATGGTTTTGTAAAAAAATGTGTTTGGTAAAAATATAGTTTTTTTTATATGTGTGTATTTTATTAGAAAAATATGAGTAATGAAAAAAATAAAATAATTTTGTTACACATTTATCAAAACTAATAAAAGTAGATTTTTAATATAAAGTGTTTATAAATAAAAAATAATGTGGCCAAACAAGGCCTTAGTTGCTGGCTAGGATCTAGAAGACCATAAGCAATCATCGGGTTGAAGTTGAAGGTTTAATCAATTATTTTAAAAATAAAATTATTGTCCTGATTAGTTGGTTAATCTGACTCAATAACCCATATTCAACTTCTAATGACCAGGTTTAGGACAGTTTTTTCAATTAATGAAGCATGACTTTGTTTTAATCCAATTAATGATTATTCGGTCAAAAAATATCAATTTGATTAATGATTGTCGAAACTAACAAGCTTTTTCTTATTTCAGTTGTAATTCTGAACTCCAACATTTTATTTTTAAATAATTAAGTTCATAAATTCAAATTCAGCTAATCATTCAACTCCAATTTATGCTTCAGTTACATATTCAGTTTCAGTTCTTATTTCAGCTGGATATATAGATCGGAGTCTTAAACTAGTTTAATCCTTACTTAAGACGACAAAGGAATAGAAATTGGATTCAATTAGGGATGGCAATGGGGCGGTGATGTGATCCCACCTCCCATGACGGTCACAGACGAGGAAGAAGCCATGAGCCTACGCTCAGAGGGCCCAGTGACAAGGTCTAGGTCCAAAGCCGCCGCCGTCGCATCCCTAGTCGCGCGCGTCATCGCTGGCCAAGGAAGCCCAGACACGGATCCAAGACTCGTCGTCCTCACCACCATCGACATTGGAGAATCGAGCCCATTGCAGCCGGCACCGGGTGCACCACTCGCGAGGCCATCGACCCATCGTCGCCGCCGCTCGTAGTGTCTGCGTCCATGCCTTCGCCGCATCCGGGTTTTGACATTTAGAGGTTTACTTGCCTTTGTTTTGGCATGGTTTTTGAGACAATTTCTATATTTGGTATTATTGCTTGTTTTAGATAGTTTCCTTTTATAGTCATTTCTATTTTAGGGTGTGTGCATTTGCATGCTTGCATAGGCTAGCCCACTAGTCTCGACTCGGCCCATCCGATGTCTCGCCTCTAGTATTTAAGTCAAACTTTGTTATTTGTTTTGTTTACATTCAATTTTAATCAAGATTTCAAGTAGAGTGTTTATCCTCCTTCCCTTGATCGGACGTCAACCACTCTATCTTCGCATCCCCATTCACTTTGCTGCTGACGCTACGGCAACCGCTTGAATCTTCAAGCCAAGTCTTCCTTGGCATCTCCCTTCACTCCGCTGCCAACGCTACGGCCAAAGACTTGTCTTTTCAAGTCATCTATCCTTCATCAAATCGCTTCCGCCATCGCCAATCCATCGCATCATCCATCGCTTCCATCGCACCCACAATCGCACCCAAACTCTTCGTTGTCGCCGTCGCTAGCATCACTTTGACACTCGTCCTCGCCATCGCTATCACCGTCGCCAATGAGCCCAGACATCCACCCAGTCGATCCCTCATCGCCGCCATCGCCTTCACTATCGTTGTCGCCTTTGCTGTCGTGACACTCGGCCTCACCGCCGCCGACACCACCCAGACACTCACCACCGGGTTCGCCATCGGCCACCACCATGTCCGATAACCTCAAAAGTTACTATTCCTCTCACCACCAATCTTGGCAACCTTTCGTGCAAGACAACAAGGGTTTGCACCCAAGGATTCCATGGCAGGCTTGACAAGGAAAAAGTTGACTTCTCGCCCAAGACTAGATCCAAAGGTGTCGCCTTTGACAATTGGCTTGTCATCGGAGGCAAGAACACATCAACTGGCATCAGAGCCCAGCAGTCTTGTAAGTCACTAACTCAAGTTTACATCTTGTTCACAAAAAATTTCCTTGACCCCCATCGTTTGCTTTCGCATCATCGTTGAGAAAAACAAAAGTTTCCATATTTACAACACCTAATCGGTTTCTACAAGGTAATACCTTGGCCGAAATTTTTTTCCTTGCTCCCTAAGTTTTGGTGTGTTAGGTAATTTGTTATCTTGCATGCTAGAATATTTTGTTTCATGCGTGGATAGAGTTTCCTTGTTTGCTAGATTCTACTTTTTAGTTAGTTAGCCGAAATTTCCTTATAAGATCAAATCAAATCTTATCTTCTCTCTCCTATCTGTAAGATCACGCTTGTGATATTCTTGTTGCTTAGGCCGTTTTTCTTCTTGTTTCCTTTTGCATAATCCGAAAAGATCAAAAGATAAGATCTCGGATATTATTAAAAAAAAGAAAAAAAAAAAGAAAGAGATATCCAAAAGATATTCAAAAAAAAAAGTTTCCAAGTTAGGGAGAGCCAAAATAAGGCAACCCTAACCCACTCGACTCGGTCTAAGCTCACCTTCTCAACCTCTCCACCGTTTAGGTCAAGCTTCCTAGAAGGTATTTTCTCTAATTCGATTGCTTTGTTTACGTTTGAATTAGGGTTTCACTTTGTTCTTGTGTGTTTGATTGACGACTTATTTACTACACCATCTCTTGTGCAAGCCTATCCGCCCTCACGGCAAGCCAAATAAGCCCTACCTACGTGAACTTTGTGACCTGACTAATGATTTCTTGGTTGTTGTTCTTTGTGCCTTTTGTTCGTTTTTACTCCCATGTCTGGCCATATTGTTATAGGTACCTTACAGCCAACATGTCTAGCGAGGACAACACTGGCGCCGACAACACCAACCCACAACCACAGCCGTTGGTGCATCAAGACCAACCCCCTAACGACCCCCCACAACAAGATTCAATTTTTGAGTTATCCAAGGAGCAACAATTGATCCAAGCTCTCAGACAAGAAAATGCCGCTTTGAGAGCCCAACAACGAGTGGCACCCACCGTGCCCACTCCGACCCCATTGAGTGCTATGGACGCGCCGACTCAACCCAGAGCCACGGACGCGGGTCCATCGAAGACACGTGTGGACAAAGGCAAATGAATCATGCCTTCCACATCACAACATCAACCACAACTCAATTGTATGCAAAGTTTCATTGAGAGTCGCCAAGGCTTCGTTTCGCACACGGATCGCTACGTGCCCAGAGCCGCACCCGCTGGCTACGACACCGGCTCCGACCGCGATGACGACTCTCAAGGTGAGTTTTCTGAACCATATGATTTTGATGACATGTATGCATCTCAACACACCCAGCGCCGCATACCAGGCTCAACGCCACACGAAGGCCGAGTCCGCGAAGGCGGGTTAGCCGTTGCGACGCCGCGGAGACCCAATCGCCGTCCCAGTGGGCACACGCAACGCGATGACACCAATTTGAGGACGCCAACTACCCAGCCACGGAGCTATGATGTGCGAGACCACCTTTGACATCAAAGTGCTCGGACACCGCGCTATGGGTCCGATGGCTATGCGTCCATGACACCCACCGTCCAAGACGACTTCGCCGAGTACGACAACGAAGAGATCGAGGACTTAGGTATGATTAACCCTAATTTCTTTCACCCACCTCTTGGAGATCCACTTGAATTGCAGGACCACCCATCGGATTCGATACCTCCACCGCGTCTCCAGCCCCAAGGAGATCGTGCTCATGACATTGGCGGCGAGCGCCGCGATGTCATGCCCAGAGACGTTCGCCGAGCCGACTACGATGCTCAGTCGCGAAGACGTCGACGCCTATGCGCCCAGGGACGGGTTTGCTCACGGTGAAGATCACCCAGTCCGTAAAAGGCGCCAGCTTGGACGCAATAGACACCATGGTGTGCGTGCCTACGAGAACCCTCTCTACGCCGCCGTGCCAAACAACGCGCCCAACCTAGCACCTGCCCAACCTCGATACCAAAGACACAAAGTCAAGGTAAAAATCGAGCATTTTTATGGTGAATACAATCCCTCTGTTTTTCTTGAATGGGTGCAGGCTACGGAGTATACCCTGCGCTATTGTCGCGTTCCCCCTGAGGACCATGTCGACGCCGCGACACTCCACTTCAGAGGCGCCGCCCGCGTATGGTGGCATAGGTTCATGGATGACTGCGTGCGACGCCGCCTTCCCCAGGTCACGGAATGGCATCAATTGGTGTACGTGATGACCAAGAAATATGTGCCTCTAGATTACAGAAATCAAATGAGAATGGATATAGCCATGGCTCGCCAAGGCTCGCAAACTCCACTCGAGTTCTTCTCCAAGCTAGAGGACATGTATTACAAGGCCAACATTAGCGTTGCACCATCGACTTTGAGGACCAAATTCTTGAGTGGCTTGAACACCAACATCCGTGATCAACTCGAGATTTTGCCAATCAAAGACTTGAACACCCTCACACACACGGCGATGAAACTACATGCACAACTCTCTCGCCGCAAGTCCTACACTTGGCAAAGTGGCCAACAAAGGTATTCTTCTAACCCTAGTGGATTGCCTTCTACTAATGTTCGCCCTAGTGCCTCTACCACAGTCGCGTCAAGCCAAGCCCCTAAGGTGAAGCCCTCGACGCCGAGCGCCGCGCCGTACGCAAACGCGCTCAGACAAGCTCCAGTGGGCACAGACCGCGCGCGCGACCTTGAATGCTACAAGTGTGGTGGACGAGGCCACTATAAGAAGGATTGCCCTAACGCGCGCAAGGTGTTGTTCTCCACGGCCGCCGCCGGCTACGAGTCTTGCGACGACGAGGAGCCCACCCTTGAGCCCATCGATGAAGGCATCGAAGAAGAGGACGACGCCTACGACTGCGAACCCGCTTCTCTGCACGCGGGCACACCATTGAGCTTGGTGACACGGCGTATACTCACAGTCAAGGAAGCGAGCCTACGCGACCAACGTGAGAACTTGTTCCACACAAGGGCTCTCGTCCAGACGGCTTCCTTGAGTGTCATTGTTGATGGAGGGTCATGTGCTAACATTGTCAATGAGAAGGTCGTGACACACTTCAAGTTGCCCACGACGCCTCATCCCCAACCCTATGCCCTCCAATGGATTTCTTCAAGTCCAAGTAACACGGTATCTCGCCAATGTTTAATTTTCTTTTCCATAGGGCAATACTGTGATTCCGTTTTATGTGATGTCATTGCAATGGACGCTACCCATATTTTGCTTGGGCGCCCATGGCAATTTGACAGACGCGTGCTCTATGATGGCTATTTGAACACTTATGTGTTCAATTACCACGGGAAGTGCGTCACCTTGCATCCAATGTCTCCCCATGAGATCTTGTAGGATCAGGTTGAGCGTGATCGCTAGAAGGCCATTGAAGCCGCCGCTACAAGGCCAAAAGAGTCCCCAGAGGCACTCCAGAGGCCAAACAACTTGGATTCTGGCAATACTTTGTCTCCACCAGGCACTGCCAAGAAGAAGATGAACGCCACCGGTGGGCCACCCAGTGCCCATCTGGATCGTCATGGCGCCGCTGCTGCTGCCGCTGGCAAGGCCAAAAAAGGCACACCAGAGGCTTGGCCAGGTTCCCCCCATTCTGGCTCGAGCACTGGCCCTCCTACATCCAGTGCCTCGCAAAAATCGCCCAGCGCCTCACCATCGATGAAGTTGGACGTTTCGTTGCCGCAGACACCACCATTGCAAGGCAAATGCGAGCGCCGATTGCTTTTGGCCAGGCCTAGTGATCTCACTGCATGTTTGACTGGCAAAACACCATGTTTTCTGCTTGTGCCGACTCCGTGCATCCCAGAGTCGTCGAGTGCCGCGTCAGTGCCGCCTGTCGTCGCTGCGTTGCTCGCCGCCTTCGACGACATCTTCCCCGATGAGTTGCCACAAGGCCTACCTCCACTGCGGGGCATTGAGCACCAAATTGACCTGGTGCCTCCTTGCCCAATCGCGCTGCATACAGAGCTGGCCCAGAAGAGACCCAAGAGCTGCAGCGCCAGGTGCAAGAATTACTGGATCGAGGCTACGTGAGGGAATCTCTCTCCCCTTGCGTTGTGCCTGTGATCCTTGTGCCCAAGAAGGATGGCACATGGAGAATGTGTGTTGATTGCCGTACCATAAACCAGATCACCGTCAAGTATATGCATCCTATTCCGCGCCTAGACGATATGCTTGATGAGCTCCACGGCGCAACACTATTTTCCAAGATTGATTTGAAGAGTGGTTATCACCAAATCAGAATGAAAGAAGGTGATGAGTGGAAGAAAACCTTCAAGACCAAGTATGGGCTCTACGAGTGGCTTGTCATGCCATTTGGGCTCACGAACGCGCCCAACACCTTCATGCGCTTGATGAACCACGTCTTGCGCGCCTTCCTTGGCAAGTTTGTCATTGTTTATTTCGATGACATCCTTGTGTACTCACGGAGCCTTGAGGATCATGTCGATCACCTTCGCCTTGTGCTCGAATGCCTTCGCCGCGAGAGCCTTTTCACCAACTTGGCCAAGTGCACATTTTGCTCCGCGTCCACCAATTTTCTGGGCTATGTCGTGAGTAGTGATGGTCTATGCGTCGACGAAGACAAGATCGCCGCCATCAAGGACTGGCCAACGCCGACGCAGGTGCGAAGCTTTCTCGGCCTCGCAGGTTTTTATAGGCGCTTTGTGCGAGTTTCTCCTCTATTGTCGTGCCTTTGCACGAGCTGACGAAGAAGGGTAGCACAGTCTTGTGGCTTGAGGCCCACGAGAAGGCCTTCACGACTTTGAAGCGGGCCTTGTGCCAGGCGCCTTTGCTCCAGCTCCCCGACTTTGCCAAGCACTTTGAGGTGGAGTGTGATGCCTCAGACATAGGCATTGGTGGTGTGCTACACTAAGAGAAGAGGCCCATTGCATATTTCAGTGAGAAGCTCACGGGGGCCACTCTCAACTACCCCACCTATGACAAGAAGTTGTATGCCCTAGTGCGTGTGCTAAAGACTTGGCAATATTATCTTTGGCCACGTGAATTTGTAATCCACAACGACCACGCATCCTTGAGTTATTTGAAGAGCCAAGCCCACCTCAACTGACGCCATACTCGTTGGGTGGAGTTCCTTGAGACATTTCCCTGTGTCGTGGTCCATAAGAAGGGCAAAGAGAATGTAGTGGCCGACGCACTCTCTCGCAGGTACGTTCTCTTGACTCATGTGCAAACTAAGATTCTAGGCTTTGCTTTGATTAAGGAATTATATGCTAGTGATCCTTTCTTTGCCCCTATACTAGAGCATTGCCTTGGATATCGTGAGTTTTAGTCTTATTTCCTTTTTGAGGATTATTTGTACAAGGCTGGCCGCCTATGCATCCCTAGGTCCTCCATTAGGCTCTTTTTTATTCAGGAAGCACATGACACTCGTGGACATTTTGGGATTAGCAAGACATTGGCCGCGCTTAGAGAACACTTCTTTTGGCCTAAGATGACCCATCAAGTGACTCGCTTTTGTAGGAGTTGTGTGACTTGCCAAAGAGCCAAAGCTAGGTCTAGTCCACACGGCCTCTACACACCATTGCCCATTCCTAGTGCCCCCTGGGAAGATCTTTCTATGGATTTCATCACGGGTTTCCCCCTCTCTAGACGAGGTAAGGACTCTATTTTTGTGGTCGTAGATAGATTTTCTAAGATGGCACACTTTATAGCTTGTAAGACAACCCATAGTGCTAATGAGATTGCAGATTTATTCTTTAAGCATGTGGTGCGTCTTCATGGAGTCCCACGTACCATTGTTAGTGATAGGGATTCTATGTTTATTGGTCATTTTTGGAGAACACTTTGGGGTAAGCTAGGCACAAAGCTTCTATTTTCCACTAGCTACCACCCATAGACCGATGGCCAAACGGAGGTCACGAATAGAACCCTAGGAGCCCTCCTTCGCACGATGCTTAAAGCAAACCCTAGGCATTGGGAGGACTTATTATCACTTGTCGAGTTTTGTTACAATAGATGCAGGCACACGACGACCAAGTTGACACCGTTCGAAGTGGTGTATGGAATGAACCCATTGACGCCGCGCCCACTGCGAGACCCAGTGCATGTCTTCGCCGCCAATCGCGCCGAGCAAGTGCAAGAGCTCCACCGCCGCACCAGGGATCAGTTGGAGAAAAGGGCCACGCAATATGCCTCGCAGAAGAACACAGGCCGCCACCACATAGTTTTCGCAACCGGAGACCTCGTCTGGGTGCATATGTGCAAAGAAAGATTCCCCTCGCGGCGCAAGCACAAATTGGCACCACGTGGAGATGGTCCATTCCGCGTGATCAAGGCCATAGGGGACAATGCCTATCAACTCGAGCTCCCACCAGATTTTGGAGTCCATGCGTCCTTCAACGTAGCGGACTTGACACCATATGTTGAGCCTGAGTTCGATGATGGTGAAGCGGGGACGCTTCACAGCCAAGTGGGGGAGGGTGATGTGATCCCACCTCTCATGACGGCCACAGACAAGGAAAAAGCCATGAGCCTACGCTCAGAGGGCCCAGTGACAAGGTCTAGGTCCAAAGCCATCGCCATCGCCGCCGTCGTCGCATCCCTAGTCGTGTGCGTCATCGCTGGCCAAGGAAGCCCAGACACGGATCCAAGACTCGTCGTCCTCGCCACCATCGGCATCGGAGAATCGAGCCCATCGCAGCCGGCACCGGGTGCACCCACTCGCGAGGCCATCGACCCATCGTCGCCGCCGCTCGCAGTGTCTGCGTCCATGCCTTCGCCGCATCCGGGTTTTGACATTTAGAGGTTTACTTGCCTTTGTTTTGTCATGGTTTTTGAGACAATTTCTATATTTGGTATTATTGTTTGTTTTAGATAGTTTCCTTTTATAGTCATTTCTATTTTAGGGTGTGTGCTTTTGCATGCTTGCATGGGCTAGCCCACTAGGCTCGACTCGGCCCATCCGATGTCTCACCTCTAGTATTTAAGTCAAACTTTGTTATTTGTTTTGTTTACGTTCAATTTTAATCAAGGCTTCAAGTAGAATGTTTATCCTCCTTCCCTTGATCGGACGTCAACCCCTCTATCTTCGCATCCCCATTCACTCCGCCGCCGACGCTACGGCAACCGCTTGAATCTTCAAGCCAAGTCTTCCTTCGTATCTCCCTTCACTCTGCTGTCGATGCTACGGCCAAAGACTTGTCTTTTCAAGTCATTTATCCCTCATCAAATCGCTTCCGCCATCGCCAATCCATCGCATCATCCATTGCACCCGCAATCGCACCCAAACTCTTCGTTGTCGTCGTCGCTAGCATTGTTGTGACACTCGTCCTCGCCATCGATATCGCCGTCGCCAACGAGCCCAGACATCCACCCAGTCGATCACTCATCGCCGCCATCGCCTTCACCATCGTCGTCGCCTTCGCTTTCGTGACACTCATCGTGACACTCAGCCTCGCCGCCGCCGACACCACCCAGACACTCACCACCGGGTTCGCCATCGGCCACCACCGTGTCCGATAACCTCAAAAGTTACTATTCCTCTCGCCACCAATCTTGTCAACCTTTCGTGCAAGACAACAAGGGTTTGCACCCAAGGATTCCACGGCAGGCTTGACAAGGAAAGATTTGACTTCTCGCCCAAGACTAGATCCAAAGGTGTCGCCTTTGACAATTGGCTTGTCATCGGAGGCAAGAACACATCAGGCGGGGATTCCCCATTTCCCGTGGGAAATTCCCTCTACGGGTCGGGGCGTTTAAACGGGGATGGGCGGGGGGGAAATTTAAACCCCGAGCGGGGACGAGGATAAAGGTCATCACCTCGTCCCTGTCCTCGGTAGGGAAACACGCGGGGATCCCCGCCGAATACATTATTTTTGTGATTTTCTTAACCTTAAATCCTATATTTATATTATTTAGTCCCTAAACGTTGTACCCTTTAGACATTAAACCATAAATCTCAAATCACTTATACCCCAAATCTTAATAATATATAAATTAAAACAAAATTTTAAAAATTTAAGTGTAGTGAAACGGGGACGAGAGAAGTTTTTGATCCCCGTTCGGGGATAGGGGCGAGGACGGGAAAAAAAACAGGGACGGGGAGAGTACTCCCCGCCCCGAACCCGCCCCGTTGCCATCCCTAATTCAATAGAGGTTCTTTAGGGGCTCTTTTGATATTGATACCAAAGATTTGAGAGTTCGTATGATATCGATACCAAATATATGAGCTATCGGGGTATGATTATTGGTATGAGTATCAAGATATGGGTTTGAGTGATATCAACATATCGGGTATGAGTATAGATATGAGTGATATTTTTGATATACTCATACTATGAGATATATCAAAATAACACTCTGATATCCCTCATATCCATGTCTTGATATTCATAACCAATACCAAATAGCAAATATCAGTTTGATATCGTATTCGGGTTATACCAAATGCAGATATTGATATGATTGATATCCCTACATGATATCTTTATATCATTACCAACTAGCCCTTAAAAAATAAATTTATTGATTTTAGTGTCATCCGCAATTTGGTGTGATCGGGGTTTAGAGAGACTTAAAGGGTTTGATTTAGCTCTAGTGCGGACATAGATGAGAGGGGTGCACACTTATATAGGCGAACAATCGGGGCTAATTATGCCCAAAACGGTATACAATTATTGCAAAACCGTGCGATCTTACTTGCATAATTTCGCTTGAATATGGACAAAAAACTCAATTGTGCATAAAATTTTGTAACGCGGCGTGGTTTGTGCACTTTGGTTCACAAACTGTGTGGTATTCTCTAAAATACTTTGAGGTCCGTTAGTTTTTATGCACGAATCACACGCCTTGTTTGGTCAACTGGAAAACCTTGGAGGAGAGGAATGCCCGATCGATGCATTTTGATTGCATGGTCCGTGCAATTATTAATTTCAACACGTTTTAAATGCGTTGAATTATGTCCGAACAAAAACGGAAAAACTTTTTGGGTACGTAGATATTTGGTTCAAGCCTAGTAGTTCTAGGGTTTTGTTTTGAATTATCCCAAAGCAGAATTTGTGTAATCCTAGAAATTCATACAAGGGTTGAATTACCACTTTTGGAGAGTACACGATTCAAAAATGGTTTCTAAGTTGTTCCATTGATGGACCGTCCTACCCATTTGAATTCCAACAATGTTACCTAATATATAGGCTAATACGTGAAGATGCATGTATTAAATCTCATAGGATTGATTAACAGTCAACACTCCATTAATTCTGGTTGACCCTTCTCTTAACTCCCTTCTCTTAACTTCATGTGTGCTTGCTCCTCTGCCGACCCACTCTCATCTGTGCCGAAGCTGGCTCCGTCCGCACCCAAGCTATAGCTCCATCCGCATCCAACCTGGCTCCTATTGCACCTGAACTGAGTTCGTGGCTCTTTATCACCTGAAAAACCCAGAGGCTTCTCCTGACTTCCAACTCTGACGATCAAATTAATCTTTCAAAGCATAAGAATTCGAGCACTCTTAGTTTTAGGGGGTTGGGCAATGTTTTCTTAAGAAAAGGGATTTTTTTTTTATTAGGTAAAAAATAGACTGAAAATCACAGAAGAAACGGTTTCTCAGCCTATAGCATCCTTTCGGATAAGAATTACAAATTCTAGACTAGTTCTAATATCTTTCAAGGAACTCTGCTGGACCTTCTTAGCGATGAATTCGGTCACCACGTTTGTTTCTCGAAAGACATGAAAAATATGCACTGAAGAAAACAGTTGTAAAACACACAGGATATTAGAAATTAACATTTCAATATCTCATGAACAATGTCAGATTTAATTAAGATCACACAGGATATCAGAAATTGACCTAGCTTCTTAACCACCCTTTCCGATCATGGACTCACTTGCTTGTACTTTCCTCCTGATAAGCTTTTCGATTTTGGGCCTTCTCATAGGCTATGGCTAATGGGCTCCCATACTCCGAGATGGATAAGATCCGTATACATCATACTAGTTTTGCCAATTATTTTCTTAAAAAATAGTATTGAATTTCAATGTATATGTATGATTTGCAAGCCTAGGTTGCGTTTGAATTTTTCAAATAATATATTAAAATACATTAGCTTACATTAAATTGATAATTTAATATAAAATAATATATTTTATGAGAGAATCCAAACATATCCTTATTTATATCATGTTTAATCTCAATACTTCTTTTATGTTTCCGTACATTTCCACAAAAGTTATGTATATCTTTCAACTGTGCAAACAAATTTTTTTCATACACTAGTTTTCCAATTTATACATGATTTGATCGATGTACCCTTGATAGTGCTGAGTGCAAAGCAATTCGCGTCTGATCAAATCATAAATTGAATGTTAAGAAAATGAGGTGGAGCCTGCTTGTGTTCTACATCCACCTTGTAATAAACCAATAAGATCGATCATGTCAATAGGTGTCAAACGGTCAATACAGCATTTATAAATGATGTTATTATTTATAAATATTCATTTGTTTATTTCATAATTTTCTATACCCCTTAAATTTCTAAATTTAAATAGTATTTTTTACCAATAAATATATCATAAATATTTAAAAAAATTATATTTGTTTACCAAACAATACCTAGATAAAATTTATATATAATTTCAAATTGATGTCAAAGGACGTACACGTGTGCAACTTACAAGCTAATTCATATCGATTTAAATATTGAATTAGAAATAGAAAATTTATCTTATAGAGAAAACTAATTTTATAACAAAGAAAAACCTATCAAACGACCTCCTTCCCAAGTCCCAACCTATCTAATCAAAAACAGGCTTTTAAATTACATGAAGACAAGAAGTTATAACTCATGATAAGTTTTTCTTGTGTACTTAATACAGGATTAGTTTTTGTTTAGTGCAATAAATCCGGAAATTAACGGTTATAGTATTAGCTTACCATTATTTAAACATTACACTCCTACTCCAACAAGCAACAGCTATATATATTTTTTTCACAGATTTGGTTCCCAGTTCCCACAATTTTCCAAGAATCTCAAGAATTCTGTTGGAGAAGCAGAAGAACAAGAAGAAGATCGAAAGATGACGCAAGGCGACGACGAACCAAATCAACAGCTCCCCAATTCCAACGGCGGACTCGTCATCACCCCATCACAAAATCATGATGAATCCGTACAACTCTTGAATTCCTTTTCTGTTTCCGTTTTCGATTCTTGTTTTTGTTACTGATGTAGGTTTTCTTTACTACAGGAAGGTGACGGAATCGTGAAGGCGGAGACGTCGGCGGAAGAGCTCGTCGTGGGCCAGGATTCGGAAGCGGAGCCATCGGAGCAGAAATCGAAAAGGAGAAAGCGCGCGAAAGAGGCCGTTCAGGATGTGGAAGCGCCTGGAAACTTCCCTGTGTGTTCTATCCAAATCGGTTCATGGAAGGTTAGTTATTGCAACACTGAAAACAATATGAAATTTTCATGTTAATTTGATAACGAATTACTATTGCAAACTTATGTGAGTTTCTTTTGTTGGGTCTCAAGTTCACTTTTTTAAGATAAACTTCTTGAAAAGTGAGAATATTACCGGGAAAAAAGGCCGAAAAACGTAAGTTTCAATGGTGTTGCTTGATTGATTAAAATCCAGTTATCAAGATTTGTTATGATCCGTCTGAAATTGCACTAACTTGCGCTTCTTTGATTATCCAGAGGGGGATTGTAAAATATTACGGAGACATGAAATTCAAATGCTATTTCAAGAAGAAGAGATTCTTGTGGGAAGTTTTGGATGATAAAAGGCAGAGGAAAGTCGAATATCAGTGGGATGGTCTCCATTTAATTTCGCTCAAAGAAGACCTTGATGGAGGAGAATTACAGCTCTTGGTATATATATATATATATAGCTTTTTTAAATATAACATAAGTTTTATTTGCATTTTATAATGCTGAAAATCTTGAAATTTTTATCTGCGCAGGTGACCAAAATTCCAACCTTCTTCCATGAGAAAGAGCTACGGCCAAGAAAGCACCCCGATTGGGTTTCTTCAAAAGATTTTACCAATAATAATGCTTCTACAAACATGTATTAATTAATTAATCTAGCTCTATACTATATGATTTGATATAAGTGTATTAATTACTAATGTCATTATCTTTTGTTGATATACAGGTTACATGTACTTCGATTTACAGATGAAGTCTACGCCAAGCTCTACAAAAGGATTATGGCTGTTGCTGAAGTTAAACCCGAACTTAGAAACTTGATTTGGTCTCCGGAGAGGAAAAACTTTGGTGTCAAACAACAAATGACAATGCCAAATGTCAATTTTGTGCAATCTCAACGTAACCAGATTCCATATCCAAGATCTCAAGTACAACATCATCCTTTACAAGTATCTCAGCCGTGCTACAACAATGTTATTCCACCTCAAACTTCAGGTACGTACAGCTGTTTATGTTTTCAGATCTTCATAAATTCAATTTTAATGCTAAAATTTAATATCTTTTTTCTTTCTCAATGGTTTAGCTCCTGGTTTAAATACTCATCCCGAACTGCTTTCGCGCTGGGGGAAAATGCAACATTTTAACGTGTCCAATCCAACTCAACGAGCTTATCATCATCAACAACAGATATCCTTCTGTGCACCGTCTTCGAATCCACCGTTTCAAGCTCCGTTTAACAACACTAATCGTCGTGATTATGGTAATGTCATGATTAACCATAATGCAGCAGGCTATTATCAACAAGGCTATAATTATCAGCAGGATATTAGTCCTCCAATGGATGGGATCCATACTGCACCTTCCACGTCAGATGAAAATGGTCAAAACAGTAAGATTTATTCACTTCGAAGTGTGTATGAGAAGAAGAGAATTTCTCGGTCTCCAATAGCACATAGAATGTAGTTTGCTTGTCAGTACGTTTTTCGCTTTTGTTTAACTAGACTGAATGTTTGCATATATGTTAATTGATTTTGTCACAACAGCATTCGTAATTAAAATACCCAACCTGCAGTGCCAATATATCACATGCATTACAACAATACATTCAAAGTAGACACTACATGATGTAGGAACGCAATTTGAAACACGAACGGAATTAAACTGCAATGGAGAAAACGCACATAAATTACAATCGAATGAACGAAATTTATACCGAACTTCGAACGGATGCAGAGTCGAGATATGGATCTCTCTCATTAATTCTGAAAACGTCCCGTATTGCGACGGTTCTTCGACATTCCGAATCCCAGAATACAACTGCAAGACGACTTCTGATTTGCGCAACCAAAACCCAGAAGGCTACGAACCAACTCTGTGTAGTACTCTCAGACTTGAAATTTTTCGGGAAAAACAGAGAAGAGGGAGGAAGATTGTTGTGTGTTCTATCTTCGAATGAGAGGTGTACCGCTCTTGTATAGACTGTTGGCCAGCCCAAGCCCAGTCCGATCCAACCCGACTCGGCTCGGCTTGCTCGCTCGCCCCGCCCCGACCCGACTCGGCGCGCGTAATGAGCTAGGTCCTCTCCCCATTGAAAATGGGTAATGACCCAAGGCCACAACCTTGAGTCCATTTCTCCCCTATATATGGTGGTATTTCTATCCCCAAACTTCCAATGTGGGATACACTTTGTTCTCAACATTTTCTCCAAGTCTTGCACTTCATGCAAGCTACTTTGGGCCTCCATTTCTCATTCAAACGGAAATCATTTTTGTCGTATGAGTACACTACGAGAATGTTCTCGCGTAGAGGAAGCCAATGCTTCCACTTTCCGGTGTTGACAATGGCCGGAGCCCACCGGAATTGTGCCCGGAAAAGTGCCCGGCGCCACATTCAAATAATGAGTTCCAACAATCCCCCACATGAATAGAAATGATTCTAAACAATGGTTAAAAACAGAAAGACTTTTGAGAGTACAGTCGAAAAATCACTGCATTTGGGCTGGTAGCATATTTCAGCCTTGAACCACCCATAGTGAGTAGCTATCGGATTTACTCGACCAGGTAATGAACATGATGTCTTGAACCACCCGGGCTTTGATGTAAACCGAGACAATAACTATCACACAGTGTCATCTTCTCACAGAACTAAGTTCTCTTGTTGTGTTCATTTTGGCCTTGAACATCCCTGGTTATTCATGAGTGAACTTGGAGAATTCAGCCTCTCTTAACTCTCCTAGAAACGGCCCCATTTCACACTCATAAGGTGATTGCCATAAAGAGTATCCTGTCATACCCCACTTTTATTTCAAAGCTATGGAATCATTAAAAGCCAAGCTTAACCTTAACTCATACAGGTAGCACTGTTCATCATCCTAGGAACTGGGGGGAGACTTAAGTCTCCCAGTGCTCATCTTGATTCAGCTTGATTTAGTTTTCCCTTTGAACCTACTTCTTGGGATCTCCAGTCAGGTAGGTAGGGTTCGCCATCAAGCATCCTCTTTAGTCATAGGCTTTAAACCCATTTCTCTTGATGATTTAACAACTTGATCTCGTGACAAACCTTTAGTAAACGGATCCGCTAGGTTGTCAGCCGACTTGATATAATCTATTGAGATTATACCATGCGAGAGTAGTTGTCTAATGGTTTTATGTCGTCTTCTTATATGACGTGACTTACCATTGTACAAACGACTCAGTCCCCGAGCTATAGCCGATTGACTATCACAGTGTACACCTACTGCTGGCACTGGTTTGTCCCACATTGGGATATCTTCCAACAAGTTCCGAAGCCATTCAGCTTCCTCTGCTGCTTTGTCTAAAGCAATGAACTCAGATTCCATAGTGGATCTGGCCAATAGTGTTTGTTTGGAAGATTTCCATGATACTGCTGCACCACCAAGTGTAAACACATATCCACTTGTGGACTTTGAATTTCTGGAATCTGATATCCAGTTTGCATCACTGTATCCTTCCAGAACTACTGGGTATCTACCATAGTGCAGCCCATAACTTTGAGTATAACGCAAGTAGTTTAATACTCTAGTTATCCATTTCCAGTGTTTGTGTCCTGGATTACTTGTGTAGCGACTTAGTACATTGACTGAGTGCGCCAAGTCAGGTCTAGTGCAATTGGTCAAGTACATGAGACTTCCAATCACACATGCATACTCCAATTGTGACACTGCATCCCCCGAGTTCTTGGTCAAGTGGAGATGAGGATCCACGGGACTCTTTGCAGTCCCGCTTGAGTAGTTCTTGAATCTCTCAAGTACTTTTTCAGCATAATGAGCTTGAGACAGGATAATTCCTTCAAAATGTCTAGTGATTTTGATCCCTAGTATGACATATGCTGGTCCCAAGTCTTTCATGTCAAACTTCCCACTAAGCATGTTCTTAGTTCGGTTGATCATGTCTTTATTGCTTCCAATAATGAGCATGTCATCTACGTACAAACACAACAAAATGTAACCATTTGGAGTGTCTTTGAAGTAGATACATTTTTCACATTCATTGATGCTGAAGCCATTTGACATCATGACATTGTCAAATTTTTCATGCCACTGCTTTGGAGCTTGTTTGAGTCCATATAGAGACTTGACAAGTCTGCACACCTTGTGTTCCTGTCCAGGAACAACATAACCCTCAGGTTGTTTCATATATATCTCTTCTTCTAATTCTCCATTTAGAAAGGTAGTTTTCACATCCATTTGATGGATTTCAAGGTTTCGTAATGCAACTATTGCTATTAGCATTCTTATTGAGGTTATTCTCGTAACTGGAGAATAAGTGTCAAAGAAATCCAAGCCCTCTTTTTGACGGAATCCTTGCACCACAAGCCTCGCCTTGTGCTTATCTACAGAGCCATCAGTTTTCAATTTGGTTTTGAAAATCCATTTGCACCCAAGTGCTTTACACCCTTGTGGCAAATCAACTAACTCCCATGTATGATTCTGCATAATGGAGTCGATTTCGCTTTTAACTGCTTCCTTCCATGAAGGTACATTAGGTGTAGACATGGCTTCTTTGAAAGTTCTAGGCTCATTCTCCAAAAGAAAGGCCGTGATGAACTCATGCCCAAAGGTTCTTTCCTTTCGAGCTCTTTTGCTTCATCTAGGTTTAGGTTCTGTTTCTTTTCGAGCTCTTTTGATTTGTCTAGGTTCATCTTCTGTTTCATTTACAGAAGTGCCTGCTTTACTTTGTTCACGAGTTCGTTTCGGATGTTCTTTATCCTTGCACGGAAACACGTTTTCAAAGAAGGACGCATTCCTTGATTCCATTATTGTATTTACATGTATATCTGGTATATCAGATTTATGTACCAGAAACCGATAAGCACTACTGTTATGTGCATATCCTATGAAAATACAATCAACGGTTTTAGGTCCAATTGTGACATTCTTAGGATGTGGCACTGCCACTTTTGCTAGGCACCCCCACACTTTGAGGTATTTGTACGAAGGTACATTACCTTTCCAAAGTTCGTATGACGTCTTGCCGGTAACTTTATGCGGTATCTTGTTGAGGATATAATTGGTGGTAAGCATCGCTTCCCCCCACATGTTCTGGGGTAACCCAGATTCATGCAACATTGCATTCATCATCTCTTTTAGAGTTCGGTTTTTTCGTTCCGCAACTCCGTTAGATTCTGGTGAGTAGGGAGCAGTTGTTTGATGAATAATCCCGTGTTCTCTACAGAACGTGTTAAATGGTTCATCATACTCGCCTCCTCTATCACTTCGGATTACTTTTATGGATTTACTAAGTTGATTTTCCACTTCCAACTTGTATTCCTTAAACTTTTCCAAGGCCTCATCCTTGTTTCTTAGCAAGTATACATAACAGTATTTTGTGCAATCATCAATAAAGGTTACGAAATACTTTTTACCGCCTCTAGTTTGCACATATTTTAAATCACATAAATCTGTGTGTATTAAACCTAGAGGTTCGGTTGTTCTCTCAACATGTGGGGATGGCATTTTTGTGAGTTTGGCCTGTACGCACACTTCACATTTGTCTTTACTTGATTTGCATTTTGGAATCAGGTTCATGTTCATTAGTCTTTGAATAGACTTGTTATTCACATGCCATAACCGTTCATGCCAAATATTAAAAGACTCAACAACATAAGCAATAGGATTAGTCTTATTCATTGAAACATCAGTTACAATAGTTTTTGGGATGACTGTCATTACATTCATTTTGACCAGTCCATCCTTTACATAACCCTTGCCCAAAAATACCCCATTCTTTGAGAGAACCAACTTGTCAGACACGAAGTTGGTCGCGAATCCGTTCTTGCTCAGCAGAGTGTCGGAGATCAGATTCTTCCTTATGTCAGGCACATGCATGACGTTGGTGAGAGTCAGCTCCTTTCCTAAAGTCAGCTTCAACACCACTTTCCCGTAACCTTCCACCTTGGATGTGGACGAGTTCCCCATAAACAGATGCTCGTCGCTCTTGCTCTGCTGATAGGTGGTGAAGCATCCCTTGTCAGAGCAGATATGTCTGGTAGCACCTATATCGTACTATCATTCCCTTGGGTTGCTTCCAACCATGTTGACTTCAGACACTACAGCACATAGATCTGCATCCGAGAGCCTGCCTTCAGTCATGTTGGCTTGGGATTTTCCCTTGTCCTTGCGCGGATCCTTGTGACCCATTTTGCCACACTTGTGGCACTTCCCACTGAACTTCTTAGCTGGTTGCTTCTTGAAGTTGTTGGAGCTTTGTGGCTGAAACTTCCGCTTCTTGCCTTTGTCCTTGTCCTTGTGTTCAGCCAAATTAGCCTTCTGCTCAACAGGCTGAACTCCATCTGCTTTGCGGTTTGTTGACTCAATCCGCAGCCTGACTAACAAGTCTTCCACAGTCATCGCCTTTCGCTTGTGCTTGAGGTAGCTCTTGAACTCCTTCCAGCCTAGAGGGAGCTTCTCAATGAATGCAGCCACCTGGAACGTCTCGCAGATAGACATCCCTTCAGCCATGATCTCATGCGTAAGGAGCTGCAGCTCTTCGACCTGTTTCATGATGGGCTTATTGTCCACCATCTTGAAGTCCAGAAATTTCGCCACTGTGAACTTTTTCGAGCCTGCATCCTCAGACTTGTACTTCTTCTCCAAAGCAGTCTAGAGCTCCTTGGAGGTCTTGATCTTGCTGTACACATTGTACAATGGATCTATCAGGCGGCTTTGAACCCAACCTTTGCACATAAAGTCTGCGTGAGTCCAGGCCTCAACGCTGGCTAGCAGGTATGCATCTATATTATGAGGCGATAGCACAGGCTTGTCCTCAGTCAGATACTTCTCAAGCTTCAACGTGGTCAGGAAGAAGAACATCTTCTGCTGCCATGTCTTGAAGCCAGTTCCATCGAACTTTTCCGGCATCAAGTCAGCGTTCACAGCGCCAGGCATATGGACTGTCGGTACAACAGTCTGAAGAGCAGCTGGGTGGACAGTCTGACGAACCTCAAAAGTTCCCGACCCGACTCGGCGCGCGTGTGGGCTTGATGAGCTAGGTCCTCTCCCCATTGAAAATGGGTAATGACCCAAGGCCACAACCTTGAGTCCATTTCTCCCCTATATATGGTGGTATTTCTACCCCCAAACTTCCAATGTGGGATACACTTTGTTCCCAATATTTTCCCCAAGTCTTGCACTTCATGCAAGCTACTTTGGGCCTCCATTTCTCATTCAAGCGGAAATCATTTTTGTCGTATGAGTACACTACGAGAATGTGCTCGCGTAGAGGAAGTCAATGCTTCCACTTTCCGGTGTTGACAATGGTCGGAGCCCACCGAAAAAGTGCTCGGCGCCACATTCAAATAATGAGTTCCAACACATGATGCCACTTGAATTGATTAAAATTGTCAATCTAAACATACAACAACCGTAAACAATCGAACAATTACATATAATGCACAAACGCACGTTTTCAAAGTCACCAAATAGGCACCAGTAAACAATTTAATAGCAATTTGTTCCTTTCCAATTGCCAAACAAAATTTCGGTGCATACATCATTCCAGTGACATAGATATCGAATAGTAAACCATCAAAATATACGGTGAATCAAACAAGTCTAAACCGCTCTAATACCAATTGTATATCGATTTTTGGTCATTAAATCAATCCCAATTAAATCTAGATTTGAAATAATTCAACCTTAAAAATTACCGGAAATACTAACCTTGATCCATGTTTAAAGCGTTTGCAATGGAATCAACCCTTCAAGAAATATTCCTCTCTTAACCTTTTCTTTCCTTTGTTCTTTTGATGGACAAGAACCAAAAACTCTCTCCTTTTCTTTTCTTTACAGGAGGCACGGCCCTTTTTTTGTTGTTAAACCAAAATGTGAAGATAATTCACCCAACAATAAAAAACCGTAACCACTTTTCTTTTCTATGTACATGTGTCTATTAGGTAGTTATAAAATAACTACTTGTATATAATATGTACCAATATCTCAGTAGCACCTTTGTCGAAAGCTTCAAATGAGACTTCATATCCGAAACGCAAGAACGATCTGACTAGAAAGTCATTCAAAACTTGATCGAAGAACCATCGTTTATTGAAGAATCTATAGAGTTGATTACAAAAAGTACTTAGTCTACGCACATTCGAAGAGAGCCTTCTTGCTTCTTCTGAAAAAGAAGAGGTGCGCCATACGATGACTTAGCTGGTTGAAGCAAATTTTGTGATTAGATGCGTATAAGCGGAATTTCAGAAAACTATTTTCTAGCATCTAACAAGGATCTCATGTATGAATCAATAAGAATCAATTAGAGGTAGAGTTACATACCGTTTGATGCGAGTCTGAAACGTTCTTGTAGGATTTCAGCGGAGATCGAAAGCCCCAAGTGTGGCTTCTCTAATTGGTCCACACGAGTCTGGAATCCGGATCGCCTCTGGTGTCGTCTGCTAGAACGACGAACGAAGGACAAGCTTGGCTTCTCTTCTTTGGAGTTCGGCCGTGCAGTTTTCTTGGAGGAGGAGAATGTTGTTAGTTTCCTTTTGGTAACGATTACTTATAAGATCATATCTTATCTTTGGTAATGGATATAATATCTTTATATTGTATCCATATATCTTCTAATAAGATATCTCCTTATCCAGTAATTAGTAATGGTAACTCTTATCCATTAATAATAAAAGCCAATCTCTCAATATAAGCCTATGGGCCGAAATCTCCATGTCCCACATGGGCTTTCGGTCCGGTTTGATTCAACCCGATAACTCTATGTGTGTGACCTCATAGGACCCGGTTATCATATCCATGGACCTAACCCGTTTAAGTCCACTAATCGTAATTGGCTTCTAGCAAAACACTACGATCCCTAAAATACCCGGATTGTAAATCTCCATTAATAGTCATATTCTATGTTCAGTAATTGCACCTTTGATTAAAGGACACAATTCCTTCAATCTCCCACTTGTCCTTAAAACAAGTGTGCAATATTAAATCTCTTTGTCTCTTAGTGTCTGATTTGATGATATGATGACATCCATATCTCCTATCAAATGCGTTTATTGAACTCTTGAGTTTGAACTGTCAAATAACGGATGATTACAAATAATCCATCTGAGCATGGCCATGCATTTTTCAGTTCTCGCTCTTCAAGTGGCCGAGACACCATTCCTGTCCATGTATCACAGTATACATGAAGAATGAGGACTTCTCCAGTCTTGTATGACTATAGCTATCACTCAACTTTTGGCAATCTCAATCACAGCCTTTATAACTGCCTGTTACAGTCAGCGTTTAACAACGTCAAAGACATACCAATCATCAAGAGAAACCATATCACACTCATGTCTGAGGAATCTACCAATCATGGTTTGATTTAAAACTCTTCAATCCATTTTGGAGAGTCTTAAGGTGGGTCAGTCCTATATGTATCATCCATACACATATATGTAATTGACTAGACATCTCTATGTCCCTATAGCCTATGAAACCTGACGCTATCAGTCAACTTACAATATAGTATTTAATGAAGTCATTTATGTCCTAGTTTAATGACTTAGACTACGGACTTTGAATAATTCATAATTTCAGTTCACTTAATGGGGTTTCATTCACCAAAACACTTATGATGAACCCATTTGCAAATTATAAATTATTTGGACATTTTATTTAATTTCAAGCAATGATTAAATAAGAATGAAAGTTGTACCATATAATCAAGCATAAAACGTGTCTGACATTCATAAAACAAAGTTCATAATGTAAGACAATGCAATCTCAAAGCCATTCTCCAATGTGCTTAAGGCCCTAGTATGACTCTCATGCTTGGGCCTAGGCATAGGCTTGGTCAGTGGATCTGCAATGTTGTCATCTGTGTGCACTTTTCACATCCTTACGTCTCCTCTATCAACGATATCCTCGAACGACTAACTCGTCATCACCCCCAAATACCAAGAAATCATCCTTGGTCCTTCTCAAGTACTTCAGGATGTTCTTGGCCGCACACTAGTGTGCATCTCCTACATTTTGAACATGTCAAGAACCTTATCTATATAAGTTCCTTGACTTAATCCAATCAGTCTCTTGGATCTATCTCTATAGATCTTGACACCCAATATGTACTCTGTTTCTCCTAGGTCCTTCATTGAAAAACATTTCTTCAGCCATCCCTTAACGAACTCTAGCATCAGAATCTCATTTCCAATGAGCAATATGTCATCCACATACAAGACTAAGAAGACCACTTTGCTCCCACTAAACTTCTTGTAAACACAAGGCTCTTCTTCGCATCTGATGAAGTCAAACTCTTTGATAGCTTCATCGAATCGAATGTTCCAACTCATGGATGCTTGCTTAAGTCCATAAATGGACTTCTTAAGCTTGCATACTTTCCTAGGGTCTGTTGGATCTTCAAAACCCTCTGGTTGTGTCATGTACACATCCTCTTCTAAATATCCATTTAGAAAAGCGGTCTTGACATCCATTTGCCTAATCTCATAATCATAATAAGCGGCAATAGCTAGGAGTATCCTAATGGACCTGATCATTACAACCGGTGAAAATGTCTCGTCATAGTCAGTACCATGAATCTGTTTAAAACCCTTGGCAACTAACTAGACCTGTACAAGTCAGGGCTAGCCCGACCGGTCCGGACCGCCCGCCCGATTAAAAAACTGGGCCTGAACAACAATATTGGCCCGGTCGGGCCGGGCCAGCCCGGTACAGTAAGGGGCCAGGCATGGACAGGCCTCTAAGCCCGACCGGGCCTAGAAGCCCGGCCCGGTACTGTTCATATAAATAATATTTATTTATAAATATAAGTAACCCTAACTGCTAACTTTCCCTTCCCTTGCTTCTTTTCCTTTCCGCCTCCATCTCAAATCTCCAATTCTCAAATCTCCATCTCCATTCTCCATCCCCCTCCTGAGCAAACTACTCCTCCCCTGCCACCATTCTCTGGGATCTCACCCGCGCCAAGATCCGAACCCGAAATCGTCCTCCTCGTCGACGACCTACACCCGAGTCTCGGGTTCGGATTCGGGGCTAGATCTGGGTCAGGCGGAGCCAACCAGCAGGCATTGGTGGTGCGGAGGGAGCACGTGCACGGCACGAAGCTGCACATGACGAAGACGATGTTCGGAGGGAAGAGCCGGGCGATCTCGATCGAGTGCGACGATTCAGATCCGGATCCGAAGCTCGTGATATGGGTCGGCGACAGGAAGGTGGTCCAGGTGAAGCACCTGAAGTGGAAGTTTCGGGGGAGTCAAGGCATCGACGTCGACGGTCAACCCATCCTGCTGTCGTGGGACGTTTACAATTGGTTGTTTGATGAATAGCTGAATCATAAAGGGGAGGCCTTCACGCTCTTCACCTTCAGATTTGAGGACGATTTTGCGGCGGTGGCGGGCGGAGGAGAGACGGTGGTGGTCACGGAGGAGGTCCCAGCGGAGAGAGGGTGGAGGAAGAAGAAGGGGCTGAGGATGAAGGCTAGGAGCGTGTTTGTGTTCCAAATAATTTAAATGTCTGAAACGGGCTAGCCCGCCGAGTAACCCGGCCCGGTTGACCGGACGGGCCTGGACAAAAAATCCAGCCCGGTTAGACCGGACGGACTAAGCCCGGCCCGGTCAACCGGACAAAAAATTGCAAAATACCCGGCCCGAACCCGGACTTGTACAGGTCTACAACTAACCTTGCCTTGTAAATAGATACATTTCCATCTTTGTCTGTCTTGAGTTTGAAAACCCATTTACATCCGATGGGTTTTGCCCCATCTAGCAAATCTATCAAGTCCCAGACTTGATTCTCAAACATAGAATCCATTTCAGATTTCATGGCCTTAAGCCATTTCTCGGAGTCTGGACCCGTCGATGCTTGCTTATAGGTGGCAGGCTCTCCGCTTTCTAAAAGCAGAATATCAATGCTTGTAATCAAGATGAAATCATCATATCGTCTTGGTTGTGTCCTTGGTCTGTTTGATCTACGTGTGGGTTCAACAACTGGAGCATTTTCCACAACTATTTGTGGGTCCTCATTTGAATCTGGTTCTTGAGGTATTGGTTCCGGTACCTGGACGACTTCCCTTTGGGAATCTATGCCTCCAGATACTAGAATCTCCTCGTCGACATCGTCCATGTCGGCTTGTTGTTGGGTTTGTTGCTTATCTTGAACTTCTTCAAGATGAACATTTCTCCCACTTGGCTTCTTGGAAATAAACTCTTTTTCCAAAAAGACACTATCCCTTGCAACAAACACTTTGCGCTCTGTGGGATTGTAGAAGTAGTATCCATTGGTTTCCTTAGGATACCCTATAAATAAGCATTTATCTGATTTGGGTGTAAGCTTATCTGATAATAAACGCTTTACATAAGCTTCACACCCCCAAATTTTCAGTAAAGACAGTCTTGGAACTCTTCCAGTCCATATCTCATATGATGTCTTGTCTAAGTCCTAGACAAAGTCCTGTTTAGTGTGAACGCAGCGGTTGTGAGGGCATATCCCCAGAAGGATACTAGAAGGTTAGCAAAACTCATCATTGAACGGACCATGTCCAACAGGGTCCTGTTCCTCCTTTCAGACACACCATTCAGTTGTGGTGTGCCCGGTAGAGTCAGTTATGATCCCACAACTTCTCAGATGATGATTGAACTCCTGACTCAGATATTCACCACCGCGATCTTATCGAAGTGCCTTTATCTTCTTGCCAGTCTGAGTTTCTACTTCATTTTAAAACTCTTTGAACTTTTCAAAGGCTTCAGATTTGTGCGCCATTAAGTAGATATACTAATATCTACTCATGTCGTCAGTAAATGTGATGAAGTATCGATAGCCTCCTCTAGCTTCTGTGCTCATTGGTCCACATACATCAGTATGTATTAAGGCCAGTAGCTCAGTAGCCCTTTCACTAGTCCTGGTGAAAGGTGACCTTGTTATCTTGCTCATTAGGCATGACTCACATGTCTCAAGTGATTCACAATCAATTGATTTGAGAATTCCATCTTTATGGAGTTTCTTCATGCGGTTCAAGCTTATGTGGCCTAAGCGACAGTGCCATAGATAGGCTTCACTCAAATCATTCATCTTTTGCCTCTTGGTATTAACGTTATAAATTTCAGACTTGAGGTCCAACACATAGAGTCCATTACTCATAGAAGCATTGACATAGAAAATATCATTCTTGAAAATAGAAAAGCATCCATTCTTAATGACAAATTCAAAACCCTCAATATCCAAAACTGAAGTCAAAATAAGGTTCTTAGTAATTGAAGGAACAAAATAACAATTATTCAATTCTAAAACTAAGCCAGAAGGTAAAGACAAACTATAATCTCCTACGGCAAGTGCAGCCACCCTTGCTCCATTTCCAACGCGCAGGTCTATCTCTCCCTTCTTCAATTGCCGCCTACTTCTTAGTCCCTGCACATTCGAAATAATGTGAGAACCACATTCGGTATCTAATACCCAAGTAGTAGATTTGGTTGTTAAGACTTCAATAACAAAAATACCTGAAGTGGAGCTCATAGTTCCATTCTTCTTGTCTTTCAGGTACTTGGGGCAGTTTCTCTTCCAGTGCCCCTTGGCCTTGCAGTAGAAGCAGTCATGCTCAGCAGCCACCTTTGGCTTCTCAACTGCCTTGGGTTGGGCAACTTTCTTGCCTTTCCCTTGGTTTTGTTGCTTTCCTTTAGGCCCCTTCTTGAACCCTTTCCCTCTGTTGACCAAAAGAACTTCTTTCTTGTTATCAACATGGATATTTTGCTCAGCTGTTTTGAGCATGCCATGGAGTTCATTTAAAGTTTTGCCAATTCCATGCATATGGTAGTTCAATCTGAATTGAGCGAATCCATCATGCAAGGAGTGCAGTATGATGTCAGTAGTCAACTCTTGGCCATATGGGGAACCCAGTGCTGCCATTTGGTCAAAAAGACCAATCATGTCAAATACATGGGCACTTATTGGTTTATCCTTCTCAAGTTTGCGCTCTAATATGGCCATGTGTGTCTCATACCTCTCAATCATGGCATGTTCCTGAAACAACACTTTCAGGTTGGTCATGATTGTATGAGCATCCTGACGTTCAAACCTCTTTTGAAGGCCAGGCTCCATAGCAGCGAGCATAAGACAAGTGACATGCACCGAGTTAGCTCTGATCTCCTTTTCTTTCGTCTTCTCCTCAGCAGAAGAAGCGGCAGTCAAGGTAGGGATATGGTTATCTAGAACGTCCTCACGTCCTTCGAATCTGAGAACAATTCTCAAGTTCCGTTCCCAATCAAGGAAATTTGTTCCATTGAGTTTGTTCTTCTCAACAATTGAGCGTAGGGTGAGTTTTAAGTTATCGTTGCTAGACATGATCTCTACAAAGGAAGTAACATGCATATAAGTTTATTCTTGACATGCAAAAGCTCAAAATTAAACATGCTTTAAAATTTAAGCAGATGCACATTTTATTCAAATTAAGTTTGTCCCTAGTGAATAAAATAATTCCAAGACCCTATCTAAGATAAGACCTAAGCGTACTTTGGCACTTCCCTAAGTCTCATGTGATCAAGGTAAGTAACATTTACTAATTATAACTCCTTATAATTCTTGGTTGATAGCCCACATCCCATGTTAGACTCATCTCTATGCATCAAGATACAAAACGTTGTCTTTTGGTCTCTTGTTGAGTATAACCATATCAAGATTTATGAATCCCTTATATAGATCCACCCTCACTATCCCAAGGTCAAAGAAGGA
Source organism: Rheum nobile (assembly GCA_027886185.1). Taxonomy (NCBI): domain Eukaryota; kingdom Viridiplantae; phylum Streptophyta; class Magnoliopsida; order Caryophyllales; family Polygonaceae; genus Rheum; species Rheum nobile. The sequence goes on along the minus strand of WOAB01000500.1, from coordinate 618,524 downwards.
CACCTCGCTTTGGCAAAACCTATCCAACGAATTCCTAGGGCCTCATGGGTTATGACATGGAAAGGCAATACCTCAATATTCTTTTAGAGACTTAAGCATGCAATGGTTGTCTATTTACTAGTGAACAAATTAGCATAAACAAACAATCATGCAAGGCTTAAAATAATAAAGCATTCAAAATGCAATAATTAAATGTGATCCTAGTATGGCCCCTAAAAACCAAAATTAAAGATCTAATCTTCAAGAGTCTTGTACTTCATGGATCTCCATCCTTGGTACCCTTCATGGATCTCCACCATTGGTTTTCTTAGGATCTTCTCTTCTTGTATTACATAATCTTTTAAATAATCTAATTACTGAAAATTAAATTACAAAAATACATAACGATACGCATATCGTATTTTCTATCCTAAAATGGGATATACTAGTCACCTCATGCAAGCAATAATATCATAATATTTAAATCATGCATGTAATAATAATATCAAATATCATCAACAATATTAATCTAATTAATAACAATAAACAATTTAAATAAATTTAAATAAAACATTATTAAATTAAATAAATCATCTCATGAGATAAATAATTCAATATCAAATTCTTAATTCAAATTAAAATCAATATATAGAATTAATCATTAAAATGCATTATTGGATAAGATATGCATAAACAAGGTAATATATCAAATATCATTATCTTAATCAAGTGAGAATCTATCCTAACAACTTTTAGGAAATTATATTGTAGATAATATCAAATATTATCCAATTGGGCAAATAAGATCTTATCTTATACTTTTTAGGAAAATATCCTAAAACCCAAAATCTACCCAACCGGACCGAGTCGCGCCCGAGCCCAGCCCGGACCAACCCGCTCCCACCGAACCGCGCACCCACTGCGTAGAACGACCCGAGCCCAGCACGGACCATGCGCAGACCGCGGTCTACACTGTGCAGAACCGCGCCCAGCCACAGTCCGTCGGGGCCCATCGAGCCGCCCTTGAGCCGCGCCCACCGTGGACCGCCTGACCCGCGTCGAGTCTCATAGACCCGCGATGAGCCGCACAGGTGCACAGGGCTCCGTCCGCAGTCTGCATTGTGCAGACCCGGCCGAGTGAGCCATGGTGCGCGCTGATCCACTCTACTTTGTAGTGCGTAACTAGGAGTTGTTACCGGAGTTTTAGGTACCATTTGTGTGTGTTTAGGACACAATATAGGAGAATGGAGTTGTGGAGAAGGAGTGTTGATTTGGTGGTTTTGAGTGTTTAAATGAAGACATATTGAAGATGGAGGCGAAGCCACAAGAGAAGACCACAAGCGGAGAGAAGAAGAGCAACAGGAACATTTCCGCGGTCGCGGAAAACAGCATCAGCAGCACTTGAAGAAGAGCAAAACAGGCGATCGCGGGGGTCTTTTCCGCGGTCGCGGGTCCTTACGCAGCGCGGGAGCGGGATTTTCATCCGAAGACTTTGTTATTTTATTTTATTTCTTATTATTTTATTTATTATATTTTAGGAGATTTTATTTGTTATCAGGAAATTAGGTTTTGCAAAGTCTTTATATTCTTTCCTTAGAACATCAGTTTTGTAAGCTGGGTTCTACCCCAAGTTGGGTTTTACCTTTCTTCCTCTTTTCCATTTTCTTAGTTTAGTTTTTTGTTTTGTTTTTGGCTAGACAATTGAAGCCTTGGTTTGAATTTGATATTGAGATTATTCTTTTCTTTATCCTTGAATGTTATGATTCTCTTGTGTTTCATCCCATTGAGTTTTATTGATTTCTCTAGCCTGATCACCTAGTTTTATTGGTATTATTCATACTACAGGATTAGGGTTTTGAATTCTATTGGTTGATCTAGTTCATCAATTGTTGTGATTAGTATTATTAATATTAGTTTCTCTAGCCTGACAAACTAGTTGAGATTGGTATTATCTATAGTGCTGGTTCCCCTAATCTGGTCAACTTGTTGAGATTAATATTGTTCATCCCTAATTCAGAGTAGCAACTGCGATATTCTAAGAACTGTTTGGACTGGTCTATTATAGAGAGAATTGATTGCATGTCGAGTATTGATTGTTTGTTAAGTATTACATGAGCCTATCTATTCCTGAACTTACTGTTGCTGTTAAATTGAATCTTGATGTTTTCTTGATTGTTTAATAGTTAGGATTATCAAGACTGTTTGGACTGATAGTTAATTTAGAACAGGCATTAGGACATTCATGAGGATTGAGAACTAGGGATCCGGATAATCAATGATTGATCAACCACACTAAAGGTGGATATTTGTCTAGCCAAGCTTTCTATGTTTTATTTATCGTTTTCTTAGTTAGATACAACCAAAACCCCCCCTTTGTCTTTGTTATCAATTGGTGAATGATTTTGCAAACAGGATATATAACTTGATTCTCTGTGGGATTCGACCCTTACTTACCAGACTACATTAGTTAGGTTTTTGAGGTTTACTTTGTTAGGTGCTTGCGACAAAACTCCTATCACGCGCCGAACTGGATCCAATCCGGTTCGGTCCATACTGTTTTTTTTTCCTTGTATGAAACAGTTTCATAAAATTCAGAATTAAAAAAAAATCGGGTAATTGATCCATATTATGAAAATCAAAATCAAAATCTAATGATTTAAAACATGTCAAAAAATCATATCTCTTGTATAATTAAATCATATGAATCAAGTATGGGTAGAACAATTTTACATGCATATTTGTTCATAAAGTTCTACAACTTTACTAATCCAATCAATCAACATCATAATTTTAATCATGCAAATTAACTTATATATCAATTTACCACTTAATTTGAATCAAGACATGCATCAAAATTAACTCTTTTAATATTTTGATCCTATCAATTTATGCAAGAGGCTCTGATACCACTGTTGTGATTAGATGCGTATAAGCGGAATTTCAGAAAACTATTTTCTAGCATCTAACAAGGATCTCATGCATGAATCAATAGGAATCAATTACAGGTAGAGTTACATACCGTTTGATGCGAGTCTGAAACGTTCCTGCATGATTTCAGCAAAGATTGAAAGCCCCAAGTGTGACTTCTCTAATTGGTCCACACGAGTCTGGAATCTGGATCGCCTCTAGTGTCATCTGCTAGAACGACGAACGAAGGACAATCTTGGATTCTCTTCTTTGGTGTTCGGCCGTGCAGTTTTCTTGGAGGAGCAGAATATTGTTAATTTCCTTTTGGTAACGATTACTTATAAGATCATATCTTATCTTTGATAATGGATATAATATCTTTATATTGTATTCATATATCTTCTAATAAGATATCTCCTTATCCAGTAATTATTAATGGTAACTCTTATCCATTAATAATAAAAGTCAATCTTCCAATATAAGCCTATGGGCCGAAATCACCATGTCCCACATGGGTTTTCGGTTCGGTTTGATCCAACCCGATAACTCTATGTGTGTGACCTCATATGACCCGGTTATCATAGCCATGGACCTAACCCGTTTAAGTTCATTAATCGTAGTTGGATTCTAGCAAAGCACTACGATCCCTAAAATATCCGGATTGTAAATCTCCATTAATAGTCTTATTCCATGTTCAGTAATTGCACCTTTGATTAAATGACACAATTCTTTCAGCAAACCCGCATCCAACAGCTCTTTCAACTGTTTCCTGAGTTCTTCCATGATATATTATTAGGCAAGGATTGAGGGAATATCAATTAATTCCCAGATTTTAATTTTATTAACCGAAACCGATCAATCACAGTGTCGACTCTTATATTAAAATCTCAATCATATAATATAAACTCAATCCTTCGTAATCAAACCGAAAGGCACGTAAGCCATATCGAATGTTTATTTCATAAATATTCAAACAATGATTCCATGTCGAGTTAATTTGCATGAAATGCCGTTTCACAGTGTGTTGCAAGATAGAATTTGAAGGTTTCTGTTTTAAGGATTAATTTCTTAATAATAAGTAAGAGCTAAGTCCCACCATTTACAACAATAATAAGATAAGAATTTGCAAGTTGGAGGAATAAGAGATCGATTGATTAGGGGGCATGGTTGAATTCTTTGATGATCATTTGAGATAATCATTTGGAAGCTTTGATTAGGCTTCAAGTCTAAGCATTTTCGTATGCAAAAGTCTGTTGACAGAATGAGTGTTGAATTCAGCTTTATTGCTAGATGTATGAGTTGTCATTTATTCTTGATTAATAACATAATTAATTGGTAAATGAAGTTTCTAGATGTTTTTTTAAAGGGCTCAACTATTCGGCGCATAGGCATTTTTGTCTTTTGGCGCATAGGGCCGCGCGTAACGTGAGAATAGACTTTCCACGTTACGCGTCGATACTGACCCATTCAAGACCCACACGTAACGTGTGAATTGGCTCAACACGTTACGTGTGGGATCGGTTCACACGTTACGTGTGACATTGTATCACACGTAACGTGTGGGAATCTGGCTATAAAAGCCAGATTCGGCTCCTCCTCTTCATTCATCACCATCACTCAGCTGTTGCGCCTCCTTGCCCCTCCCGCGCAACGTCTCCTTGCCCCTCCCGCGTAACGCCTCCTTGCCCCTCCCGCGTAAGGTTAGTTCCTAGAAATAATTTTTTGATTTTGTTTTTAATAAATTTAAAGTGTTTGGTTAGGAATTGTAGATCCACACAAAGTGTTTGGTTAGATAGATCTAGGTTTGGATGGTAGATCTACGATGTGGAGATGATTTGGATGGTAGATCTAGGTTTTGTAGAAGTTTTTGTGATGTTTATGAATTTGGTTAGGTAGATCTAGGTTTGTTGACATTTTGTGTGGAAAAATGAAAGTGGAAGTGATGATATTGTTAGATTGGTAAAAATTATGGATTTGTTGTTGAATTTTGGGTATATTTGATTAAAAAAAAAATCGGAATGTCTCGCCGGAGAAGACGACCGGAAAGTGCCGGAATATCGCCGGAAAGTCGACGGCGGCTTGCCGGTGAAATTGGAATGTGCACATTCACACGTAACGTGTGAATCTGCACCACGCGTTACGTGTGAGAGCAAGTTACACGTAACGTGTGAATGTGCACCACGCGTTACGTGTGAGAGCAATTCACACGTAACGTGTGAATTTGCATTTTTTTTGATATCTTGAACGTTGATTTTCTGTTTGTTGATTAAAATGTGTTGATATGTAACCGCAGATGGAACCTGAGAAAAGAACTGAACGCAGGATACGTCGCAACCTTGTACGCCAACAGTCGTATGTGACTGGCGAAGAGGTCAAAAGGTCGGAAAGGAGGCAACGGAGGGATGTGTGCTACCGGGATGATGAGACCGGCGCATACCAGATTAGAGCAGGTAGCAGTACTGGGGCTGGTTTAGGGTTTCAAACTGGAGTCGGTAGCAGTAGTGGGACTGCTGGCAATACTGGCATGATAGGAGTGCATAGCCTAATGGCAGTGCCGTCGTTTATTGGGGGTAGAGCAGGCTCTGAGCCTCCGAGGGACCCAGACTATGAAGGAAGTCCGCTGCATTGTTATTCTGATACAATAGATCAGAATAACTATTACGGGCGGAATTTTAGTATGCCGGTACTACCGCCGCATGTGAGCCCTCATCATAGCCCGAGGGATTATTATCAGGGAGATGAGGAGCAGGACAACCCGTGGGAGAACCCGACAGTGTACCCGAACGCTGCCTATCATCAGCCTATGGTAAGTACATTTAGTATAACATGCATTTGTTTACAATTCATTATTGCATCTGATCTATTTAATAAATGTAGGATCATGCCTGTACATGGGGGACTCAGGACCAGTCCAGCAATGCCTGGATTCCAAGAGAAGACGCCCCAAACACGGCGGGCGAGGAGCCGGGCGAGGAGCCTCAGGAAGCCTCTTCTTCGCGGGGAAAACCACCCCGGTCAAAGAAGAATGTCAGATACGACCCTGAACTGGTGGTGAGCGTTCCTGGAGGTCCGGAGAGACCTGAACTCCTAAAGAGTTTTGTAAACCACGTGGCGTACCTCATTTACCAGCGCGTTGTAAGTTGCACGTAACGCAATTTTTTTAATTATTAATCTTGTTTTAAATAAGTATGTATGATTGCTTAATTATGTTCATATACAGTCGGTGCAACCCTTGAGGTTCCAGCAGCGAGGCAAGCAGTTACGCTCATGGCGTCTCACAACGGAAGACGCGTGAGGTAGCATGGCGTTGGCGTCCGGGCTATGTCATCTATCGGACATCATGCATGAGCATGTGGATGAGACGCTGATTGGTGCCTTCGTCGAGCGTTGGCAACCGGAAACCAACTCATTCCACATGCCATGGGAAGAGATGACTATAACTCTCCATGATGTGTGGATGATCCTTGGGCTTAACATACAAGGGCAAGACATGGGTCCCCCAAAGAAATGGCACGAGCAGCTGAGCCGCAATGATTTGAAGAAGGCGTTGATGGAGCAGACGCATGAGTTTTTTGAGCTGGAGGATGGTGCTATCGTCGCCGGTAACTTGCACGCGGGAGATTTTAAGACTCATTGCGAGGAGTTGGCGTCGAAGAAGTTGACGGCTGGGTTCTTGATGTACTTGGTGGGGTCTGCCCTCTTTCCTGACAAGTCTCAGCATCGCTTGCCCGTTTATTACACTCCGTTCGTGACTGATCTCACAAAAGTCACGAACTATGCATGGGGTACCGGTGTTCTTGCACACGTGTACCGCAGCTTGGGCGAGTGCACAAGAAAATAGGCACGGATCATGTCCACATGTTTCACTCTGATCCAGGTATTAAATGGCTTGAATAAAAATATCTAAATTTTTGTTATAGATATATTATATGTTTGTTATATAGGAAATTGACATATGTGTAATTATTTTGTAGTCATGGATATATCAGTACTTTCCCATGTTTAGACCTGCACAGAGTGTTTACTGGGACCCACAACAGCCGATCCCATACGCAAGAAAATGGGACATGTCACATGAACCCAACCGGATCAGGAATTATAGGGAGGAGTTGGATGGGATGCATGCTGATAGTGTAAGTGCATATACGGTCATTATCTATTATGTTAAAATATATATGCATGATAAGTTGTTTGAAATTCAATTGTGTTTAGGTTGAGTGGATGCCATACGGCTCCATTGACTTCAATAATGAGATGTTTGCTTCATCGCGATTTCATGGAGTCATATCCTGTTTGTGGGTCATCGAGCCTTACATGCCGGATCGAGTAGCTCGGCAGTTTGGGCGTGCACAACAATGTCCAAGACCACCGATTGTTCCCATTAAGGCATGGAGGGGCGTGAAGATTAGCAGTTACACGGTGGAATACGATAGATCCTTACATGCATGGAATGCCCGCAATGAACATTCCATTAGCCTACAAGCCATGGGTCCTCCAGTCCGTCAACACCACCAGTGTACCGATGATTACATACAGTGGTACCTCCAGCATACACATCCATTCATCATCCCTCAAGAGGATCGTTACACTCAACAGCAGGTAAGTAATCATGTAATTATATCATGTTTATTTTTGACTTCGTGTATGTTTATTAATCGTATCCACTTATCTTCTGTGCAGTGCCTTGATAGTTGCTATTCATGTATGGATCCATATCGCGATCATCACCATGGAGATGACCGATGTGAAGACGTAGCCGAGGCGTTACGGCAATCATTGGAGCAAATGTATCCCTTCCTTTCGAACCATTGAACTTGGCTGCTTCGTCATTTGAGCATTAGTTTGAATGTTTTGTTGAAATTTGCTTGTGAAGAAGCTTTTCAGACTGGAATGGGCCCCTTCAATCCTGTATTACAATCAAGAATCCAAAAATTAGTTTGATTGTTGTAAAGTTCTAACTAAGTTCAAATAACTAGCTAAATTTAGATAAACCATTGATGCACATACCTGTTAGTGGTGGTAGTACCGAGCGTGAACATTGTATCTGTCCATACAGAGACAATTCTTTTCTTGTAGGGGTCAAGCTAGTTTTTTTGTAGGTACTGAACACATTTTAGAGCTTTCTTCCAATCACACTTCAGCTTCCAGAGTGATCTTTCGTACCCTTGTATGATCGTTTCCTTGAAGAGTTTCATGCAGTCGTTGGAAAACGTTGTGCCCCTAAACTTGCCCATGGCCTTCTTCCCGAAGTCTTTAATATTCTTTCTCACATGCCGCCTACATAGGAGGAATTTTGCTTCTGGAAACTGCTTCTCTAATGCGTTCATCAACGCCTTCTCCCGATCAGTGACCACACATGTGGGTGCTCGTTGCACCTTGGCAAACATCTTAACAAGTTGCTCTATGGCCCATTTGTAACTGTCTTCGTCCTCCTTCTCCAGAAATGCCCCGGCAATATTGTAGTTTTTCCAAACTGATGTGATGCCGACAATTTCAAGGAAGGGCAAATTGTAGCTGCACACATAATCATATATAAAATACAATGGCGTCCTAACCTTGACATGAACAAATGAAGAGTATAATTCATATGTTTGTTACTAACCAGTTAGTTGCATATGTAGAGTCCAGCAGCACAATGTACGGAGATGCCTTCAACAACCGCAACTGATCCTGGCTTGCAAAGAAGATATCTGTTATCTTGTTGGTCTCCTTGTTGAATCTATACTCCATGAAGTACCCCTTCTCATTGCACTCATAGAAGAACTGTTGTACAATTGTTCTTCCTTCCATGCCCTTCTTTCTTATCTCGTGCATGATGTTGTATACTTGCTTCATCTTGGTCAAATTTCCAGGGGACGACTGGATTGTAGTATGAATCTTCTGAGGCTTGCAATGATTGACCGTCATCACCCTTATAATCTCCTTCTCTTCAGCAGTTGGTCGCCCAGCTAATGCACTACCATACAAATTGTCTCCTATGACATGGTTGTGAGTTCCATGTTGTACAGTGATCCTCCACAATCCCTTCGGCCTTTCTTTCAGCCTCAATATGAAAGGACACCCACATTTCTTCGACCTTGTGATGTCTCTCACTTGGTCAGCTCCTTTAGGGACGTTTTGTCCATGCATATCACATGGTAACCAAGTCCCCCCGAGGGTCGAAGGGGTGGAAGCTTTATTCCTCCACTTTTTGATGCAGAATTGCTGATTCATAGCAATCTCCCGCGCCCACAAAAAGGCTTCTTCTCTAGACTCTCAGATTTGATCAGATGTGAAGAACCTTGAATAATCGGCCGAGACGTACACATCCTCCTCCGGTAGTACACTGAACTGAGGCTATGTGTGTAGGGATGGAAAGCACAACTGTGGGGTAGCATCAGATGAAGATGCTTCTGGAGGAAACGATATCCCAAGATCAAATGATGGTATATCAATAACTGGTTGAGGTGTGTTCCAATCCTGCAGTTTTTCTGGCGTTTCCCAAACCGGAAATGTCTTCTGAGGCGTGCTCCAATCCTGCAGTTTTTCAAGCGTTTCCCAAATCGGAAATGTCTTCTGTGGAGTGCTCCAGTCATTGAGGGAGATATTGTTTAACCCCTCGTATAAATGATAGTTCGTCTGCATACACGAAATTATGTCATCAATTAGTGCACTGATTATAAAAAAGCACGTTTATTGTCAAACCGTGCCATATTACAGAATGAAACCTGGTTTCGGGTGGTGATTACACACGTAACGTGTGTAGAGTGTCCACACGTTACGTGTGAAACACACCCACACGTAACGTGTTGAACACCTTCACACGTTATGTGTGAACATTCTTCACACGTAACGTGTGAAACTGTTCTTCAATGTAACAGCAAATTCGTAGCCCTAAACCCTAAACAACGCTCAATCTTTGTTTCTAATACCCTAAACAATAAAATGAGATCTTTAATATTAAACAATAAGTATCAAAAATAGCTTCCCTAAATCCTAAACAACAAATATAATGGGCCATCAAAAATAACTTCTCTAAACCCTAACCATGAAGCTAAGAACTTTAAACATTTTCAAAACAAGAAGAAAAAAAAAGACAACTTTAGGGTTACTTATAGAAATTACCTCGTTCCAAAGTGGAATATCTTCCCCATTGTTGCTCCAATACTCGTTGTTGTTCGGATTGTCCATTTTTTGTACAAAAAATGTGAGTGAAAATCAAGATTTTGGGAGTGTTTAGGATGATGGTTTAGGTTCGAAATGGATTCGAAATGGGTTGTTAGCCGGGAAAGAAGATGGGTCATTATTACAGTTAGGTGGGGACAAGACGGTTAATTCAATGCGTTTTGCAACAGACTGAACCACACGTTACGTGTCAAATCGTGCCACACGTTACGTGTCAAACCGTGCCACACGTTACGAGTGGAGTAGATTGGCACGTTATGTGTGAAACACACCCACACGTAACGTGTGATTACTAAGGTTTAGGCGTATGTAGGGTAGGGTAGGGTAGGATGGGTAGGGGTAGGGTTTAGGTTTTGTGGTTTAGGGTTATGGCATTTCGATAGAGTTTAGAATAATGAGTTTTAAGTTTAGGGTTTAGGGTTAGGGTTAGGGTTTAGGGCTTAGGGTTAGTGTTATGATTAGGGTTTAGGGTTTGAGTTTAGAGTTTATCTTTAATTATTAAGGGTGAATTTGGGTATGCGAGTTACATTGTTTATGAGAGTGGTTGACGTTTAGGGTTTAGGGTTATTAGGGTAATGCTAGTGGTTGAGGTCTTTAATGCTAGTGGTTGAGGTCCTTAATGCTAGTGGTTGAGGTCTTTAATGCTAGTGGTTGAGGTCTTTAATTCTTGTGGTTGTGGTCTTTAATTACTACAGTTGTATATATCATTTCACTATATAAGAGGCATTAGGGTTGTTTGTTCACTACAACACTTCCAACACAAGCGGGATTGAAGATTCATTTGTGGATAAGCTTCTTCTTCCAGTTTCTTTCGATTTAGTAACCCTAATTGGCCTTTTCATATTAATGGATTTGTAGGAAACCAAGCACTACATCAAATAATGACATCTTCATCCGAATCATCATCAAACCTAAATAGGCACCATCAACAAATAAGTGCTCCACAATGCGAGTGTAATTTGAAAACCATTGTTCGTACTTGGGATTTGCAGTGGAACTACGGAAGGAGGTATTGGGGATGCCCAAGACTAGGGTGTTTATACAGGAATTGGATTGATCATGTGTACGAGGAGAGGGCACACGCGGTTATTCGACAACAATGGCGGGAAAAACAAGATCTTTTTAAGGGGAATCAAGATGTTGTTAAGCAAGAACTTTTACAAGATATGGATAAGATGCGTAGGTATAACCTCAATCTATATAATGATGTACATCATATAATGCCTTGATGTCGTATCTTTTGTGTAATGTTGTTTACGTACTATCAACCTTTGTAGGGAGCAAACAATTTTATCAAAGCAGAGACATGATATGTCGCGAAGTTTTACAAGAGACTATCCTAATTTTTTCAAACGCAACTAGGCGATGCCATTTATTTTGTGCTAGGTTTTCTAAGTTTATGAAGAACTTGTATTATTTCTTGTATTGTGAGCTAAATGTGATTGTATTCATCCAACGTAATGAACAATTCTATTCTATCTTCTATGTTGATTATTTTGGGGTGTTTTTTGTAGGATTTTAGATAAACAAATAAATACTACAAATAAACAATAATATGATACAACATTCATACATATAACATTATAATATGTATAAAATAAATAATAATTTAACATTGAACAATAAATAAATATCACAAAATATACAATAATATGACATACACAAATACCCTAAACCCTATAACCATTCTAAACTCTATTGACTAACCCACACGTAACGTGAGGGTACAAACCACACGTAACGTGTGAAATGGTCTCACACATAACGTGTGGAGCACTGTCACACGTAACGTGTGGTTTATACTCTCACGTTACGTGCGAGCCTATGCGCCAAACGACAAAATGCCTATGCGTCGAAAAGTAATCGTGTTTTTAAATAACCTATTAGGAATGAAAATAAGACAGATGATGCATGGGTGGATCGGAATACTTCTATTTATCACCCGTCTATTAATTTTTTTCGGGAGCACCTCATCACCGTTGGATGGGTCGGGTCATTCGTGGATTATTGAAAATAACAATTTGACATAACTTGTGATGTCTATTTATATATTTTGAGACATGTAAAACAATAATACTTATTTATATTGTGAGTAATTGAATAAATACATTATAATTTTTTTAATACATATCAACATTTAATTGTGAAATGAGAATAATACGGATAAAGTATTCAATATTTGTGAATTTTATCGTAACGATACACAATCTATATCTATTTATATTTATATATATATATATTAAAGGAGATGCATAAATCTTACGTGTCGACACCACGTTCAATTCAAATACGTGTCATTACCTATGCAATCATAATTTACCACATCATCCATCCCTTTAAAAAATTATACATAATAATCTATAACCTTATTAATATTAGAGTGGGTCCCACTATAAATATAATTTTAATAATAATTAATTATTTGATTAAAAAAGATATTGATTAGAAATAATTAATAATTAGATATGATAAGATTTATATAAATTGATAAAAATCAATCTATAAATTTTATGTTTTCATAATTACCTTGATGAAAATACATTACAACCATATTGAAAAACTTTATTATCCTACTTATAATATAAAATCATCATTATCAAATCTCAATTATATACTAATGAAATTAATGATAAGAAGGTCTATATGGCGGTATATGGTTAATGTTAGAACTCCGAAACTATAATTGATATTGTTTAATACTAACGACAATCAATTTTGGTGGTATATGATTAATTGAAAGATTAATGATATTTGATCCGTAACTACAAAAATGAAATTAAACTATTTATCTTATTTTATTGTTTATTTTCATAACTATTTAAAACTAAATAATAATATCATTTCTTATCTTATTTCCGAATTTTTACCATTACTATTTATAAAACTAAATAATATTGATAATATAAAAAATTTATATCTTATTATTTTGGTTTAAAAATAATAAAATCGATTTTTTTAATAAAAATGTATCCTTGATTGATTTTAAATAACAGTATAATCTTAATAGGATGAGATAAAATATGGTAATTAATCTTAATAGGATTTAAATAATTTGAGGAGTGCTAAAAATCGGAATTTATCAAAGACCTGCGATCAAGGTCCAAAAACCGCAAGCGCGGCAATGCCACGACCGCGGTTATGAAACCGCGGGCGCGGTTTGGCCTTTGGGCAAACCGCGGGCGCGGTTTGGCCTTTGGGCAAACCGCGATCGCGGTTCTGAAACCACGATCGCGTGCACTGTTGCATCGTCTTCTTCCTCTACTTCTAGAAGGCCGACGATCGGCATTACCCACGTGCTCCGAACGACGGGAGCTGGATCGATTGGGTTGCCTTGGCGTTGAGGTGGGAGCTCCATTCCTAGCCTATAAATAGGGCTCGGATTTGGCTTCTCCTCCATCATTCTCAACTCTCTCTTCCTCTCGAAAAAGTGTGGGTTGTTGTCGGAGTTGTCGTCGCCAGAAGCCGAAGTTGACGCCATTGTGAAGTCCCTGGAGTGGTGATAGTGCGCTTTTGGTTCAGAAGCAAGGATTCGCGCCTCGTCGTCGTCGGTATGGCTCAAACGTTCGATTTAAGCTCGCATCGGGATGGAGTCACATGACCGCGGCTCCATCCATCGCGACCGCGGCCGGGCAGAGACCCGTGACCCCGACTGGGCGTAAAACCGCGGGCGCGGTTATAAAACCGCGGGCGGGGTTATAAAATCGCGAGCGCGGTTATAAAACCGCGGGCGCGGTTATAAAACCGCGGGCGCGGTTATAAAACCGCGGGCGCGGTTATAAAACCGCGGGCGCGATTTTTCCCAGCAAAGCCGCGATCGTGGCTATGCCATCCGCGACCGCGGCACTGGCCTCTTTCCTTCGTTTTGCGTCGTCTTTTCGTACCGTATCTAATTTAGGGTTTTGTCTTAAAACTCGTCGTCGTCGTAGGGAACCATGCTCAAATTCAAGTTTCCAGATCTCGGAACCCGATCTCTCGTTTATTAGACTAAGGCAAGTGGTGGTTCGCTCTTGCTTATTATTCCATATTTCCCTTGATTATCAATTAGTTGATTGTTAATTAAGTTGGAATAAAGTTGTTGTTTTGCGTTTGGGAACAGATTTGATTAAACGATGTGTTAAAATATGGATTTATATTAGGTTGTATATATTACTAGAAACAACGCTATTATATAGTTCTATATGATATTACCGTAATGGATTTTGGTGTGGATTTATGTGTGAACTTATGTGTAGTTAGAACGAGTATTCGTAGGAACACATGTACCTTGCGAGGTCTAGTCGTTTCTTTATAACTGGTATTAGGAGGATTTTGCCGTAGTACTTTTGGTCATGACCGTACCCTCATTCAAAGGGTAGGTGCACTTAACTAGTGTCAACATTCGGGATTCATTCCCAGAAATATCTCTCGTATCGAGATGATGTAAATTAAAAGCTTTAACGTGAATGTACGTTTTGGAAGTAAATAAGATAAGTGCTTTTATGCACATAATTAATATACCCTCGGACGAGGAATACAACGTGGAAACCGCTTGGACTCTTGTTAGAGTAAGTCCTCTTTCCAATCTGGATTCGCATTGTGCGGTAAGGTTGGTCATAGACCCAAATAATCAAGGTCGTGTTTTAAACTTGTGTGAAAACTTAACGTTCCCAAACAATTGTCATACGTTTCCTATAAGACTCAATTCCTTTGGAGTCTTGTATTGAAGAGTAGAAGAACAATGTGCTGAATTCAAATGGTTCGTTCTCTCTACTCAGATGTCCAAATGAAGTGATTCCAATTCGAGGAGTTAGATCTTGAAGTCTACTGCAAGTCCTCAAAATATGAGAGCAATCCGAGTTGGGAATCAAAAGTTATGGCATTTTTACTAAAGTGTCACTGAAGCTGAAATGTCACCGCCCCGCGCCAGAAGCCACCGCGACACGGCGGTGGGTCTCAGATAAAGATGCCACGCCGCGTGAATTGAAAGCGGGAAAGTGATCTGAAGAATTGGAAGATGATGTCGCCATGACATCAGCGGAGCATGTGATGGAGAGTTGGGCCGATCAGCTGGAAATGGAATTGGGCCGCCGCTTGCATGAATTGGAGGCCGAGAGAAAGTGTTGTTCGTTTGTTTCCGGGATTAATTCCCCCTTATTTCGGTTGATTATATTTGGTTATTATTTTATTATTATTTCCTTTTATTATTTTTATTATTTTTAGATTTAGGTTAAATACTCTTTTGTTAACCTAGTTGCCAGAAGTTACAATTCTCCTTCGAGAGACTTAGTTCGTTCTTCATTCTGCCTCCAGGGTTTCAACCCATGGAGAGCTAAACACCTTTGTTCTGCTAGAAGTTTGAAGCAATACAGTTGATTCGGTTGTGAGATTTTTATTCCTTATTCTTATTCTTATGTGTGTTGGTTTGATTCTCTTGGTTATATTGATTATTGATTTATCATTGTTCTTCATAGTCTGGCCAGCTAGGTTGAATACTATTTATCAATTGCTAGGATTTGCATATAGGGGTTCCGAGTGCATATCTAGTGGCAAACACAATTGTGCGTATAGGGGTTCCGAGCGTACAATTGTGAGTGAGAATCAGTTGCATGTTAAGTAGGGGAGTGAGTACTTGTACGTCTTTCTACTTGCATGTATCATATATCCTTGTGTGCATTGCTATTGCTTTGTTGGTGGTAAAGTATCTCGGTCTGGTACCGCGTGACAGGCGTGACTGGTGGTATTTTATCATTGGCATAGTAATAAGTCTATCGACAACTGTGAGAATCGGTAGTACTTAAGATCAAGGTGGGAACAACCATAAGAATAGTAAAAGAACTTGGATTGAATAGATTTCAGTGATCAACTTATATCTCTGTATTGTGGATCTCGTTCTAGTGGAACTACTTTCCCCAACCATATTCTCAAGTCAATTAAACCTATTTGCTTTGCTCTGCTTGATAATCAAAACCCCCCTTTGTTACTTTGCATGCTCATAAATACTTAGAAAGATCACTTTCTCCCTGTGGATTCGACCATTGCTTACCTCTACTACTTGTTTAGGTTTGTTAGGATTATTTTGTTTGTTAAGGTGTCACGACAACGCCTTATCAGAGAGCTTGTGTGCTGGATCGTCCGACCAGTTGGGAGAACAGCTTAAGTCTGATTGAATTCACGTACAACAACAGTTGGCATTCCACCATCAAGATGGCTCCATTCGAGGCCTTGTACGGTCGAAAGTGCAGATCTCTAATTTGTTGGGATGAGAATGCCGACAAGATTCTGCTCGGACCGGAGTTAGTCGAGAGGACTGCCTCGGATATTGCCTTGATCAGACGGAGGATGCTTACAGCTCAGAGTCGACAGAAGTCTTATGCTGATTTGAAGCGCATGAATGTCGAGTTTGAGGTGGGTGACAAGGTGTTTGTCAGGGTGTCACCATCCAAGGGTGTGTTTAGGTTCGGCAAGCGTGGGAAGCTCAACCCTCGCTACGTGGGACCATTTGAGATCCTTGACAGAGTTGGATCTCTAGCATACCGTTTGGCATTACCGCCGTCGCGCATCCTGTGCATAATGTGTTTCACGTGTCCCTGCTGAGGAAGTATGTGCCAGATTAGTCTCATGTGCTGAGTTATGACGACATCAAGATTCAGGCAAATGGTACATACGAGGAGAGACCTCTGCGTATTCTCGAATGCTGCGAGAAGCACCTGAGGAACAAGGTGGTACCATTAGTACGAATCCTCTGGTCCAAGTCTGGATCTGAGTAGGTGACATGGGAAACTTGGGAGACTGAGTCTGATATGCAAAGTCGTTTTCCCGAGTTATTTTTGGGGTCAAAACTTTTTTTTAAGGAGGAGGTATTGTAATAACCCCTAAAAGTCCCAACTTTTGTTCTGTAAGCAAGACGTGTTAGGTATATTCTATAACCCTTATAAGGACCATTTGAACGTGTTGTTATACGTTTGATGAACTATATGGGTCTTAAATAATTTGAGGAGTGTTAAAAATTGGAATTTATCAAAGACTCGCGAGCAAGGTCCAAAAACCGCAAGCGCGGCAATGCCGCGACCGCGTTATGAAACCGCAGGCGCGGTTTGGCCTTTGGGCAAACCGCGATCGCGGGCACTGTTGCATCGTCTTCTTCCTATGCTTCCAGAAGGCCGACGATCGGCATTACCCACGTGCTTCGAACGGCGGGAGCTGGATCGATTGGGTTGCCTTGGCGATGAGGTGGGAGCTCTATTCCTAGCCTATAAATAGGGCTCGAATTTGGCTTCTCCTCCACCATTATCAACTCTCACTTCCTCTCGAAAAAGTGTGGGTTGTCGTCGTCGGAAGCCGAAGTTGATGCCATTGTGAAGTCCCTGGAGTGGTGGTAGTGCGCTTTTGGTTCAGAAGCAAGGATCCGCCCCTCGTCGTCGTCGGTATGGATCAAATGTTCGATTTAAGCTCGCGTCGGGATGGAGTCCCGCGACCGCGGCTCCATCCACCGCGACCGCGGCCGGGCAGAGACCCGCGACCCCGGCTGAGCGTGAAACCGCGATCGTGGTTATTAAACCGCAGGCGCGGTTTTTCCCAGCAAAGCCGCGATCGCGGCTATGTCATCCACGACCGCGGCACTGGCCTCTTTCCTTCGTTTGCGTCGTCTTTTCGTATCGTATCTAATTTAGGGTTTTGTCTTAAAACATGTCGTTGTCGTAGGCAACTGTGCTGAGATTCAAGTTTCCAGATCTCGGAACCCGATCTCTCGTTCATTAGGCTAAGGCAAGTGGCGGTTCGCGCTTGCTTATTATTCCATATTTCCCTTGATTATCAATTAGTTGATTGTTAATTAAGTTGGAATAAAGTTGTTGTTTTGCGTTTGGGAACAGATTTGATTAAACGATGTGTTAAAATATGGATTTATAATAGGTTGTATATATTACTAAAAACAACGCTATTATATAGTTCTATATGATATTACCGTAATGGATTTTGGTGTGGATTTATG
This sequence comes from Rheum nobile, assembly GCA_027886185.1. Taxonomy (NCBI): domain Eukaryota; kingdom Viridiplantae; phylum Streptophyta; class Magnoliopsida; order Caryophyllales; family Polygonaceae; genus Rheum; species Rheum nobile. Next base: position 600,505 of record WOAB01000500.1, on the reverse strand, counting down.
TGTGAACTTATGTGTAGTTAGAACGAGTATTCGTAGGAACGCTATGTACCTTGCGAGGTCTAGTCGTTTCTTTATAACTGGTATTAGGAGGATTTTGCCCTAGTACTTTTGGTCATGACCGTACCCTCATTCAAAGGGTAGGTGCACTTAGCTAGTGCCAACATTCGGGATTCATTCCCAGAAATATCTCTCGTATCGAGATGATGTAAATTAAAAGCTTTAACGTGAATGTACGTTTTGGAAGTAAATAAGATAAGTGCTTTTACGCACATAATTAATATACCATCGGGCGAGGAGTACAACGTGGAAACCGCCCGGACTCTTGTTAGAGTAAGTCCTCTTTCCAATCTGGATTCGCATTGTGCGGTGAGGTTGGTCGTGGACCCAAATAATCAAGGTCGTGTTTTAAACTTGTGTGAAAACTTAACGTTCCCAAACAATTGTCATACGTTTCCTATAAGACTCAATTCCTTTGGAGTCTTCTTTTCATACGTTTCCTATAAGACTCAATTCCGTTGGAGTCTTCTCTTCAATCATTCATTTTCTTGTGTTTTCGTAGAAGTATTGGAGTCCACATCGTATATCGGCTATTATTCGAGAAGCGATTGTTGTAACTTAATACGACTACTTAGAACCTTTTATTTGTATCCTTGCATAGTCTTTCATTAGACTGACCAACCGTTATTTTTCTTTTGCATAGTTGGCTGGTGTCATCCGTCTCATACGACACATCAGGTAAATTTCCTCAGTTGTGAAGGTCAGATTCCGACGTTGAAGGCAATTGATATTTTAAATGTTTTCCTAAGGTTGAAGATCCTGGCGTGAGATCGCACGGTTCAAAACCCCTTTGTGGCGTTTTATTTATTTCAAAGACTTCCGCTGTAATAAACATTTCTGTATTTGGTTTTGTTATCAATTGTAACTTACGACGTCGGTATGAATATTATTTGGTCAACTTTCATGTTATTTAATAAAGTTTACAGTATTATATTATTTGTTATAAAAACAGTAAGCCTTGGGTGACCCCCAGGTGTGTATTCTGAGGTCACTTGCGGTAATATTTCCAAAGGTATTTTGGGAGTGTTACAGTATCCACATTAAACATTTTTAATTCTACAAAATTAATAAAAATTAAATTATAAATATAAGGACTAGATTCGATCATATTAAATATATTAGCAAATTTATCTTTCGTACGCATTTTTTTCCGTCATGTGCATATGTTTTTTTTGTCTATCGTACGCATATGTTAACCAAATAGTTAACAATTAAAGGAAAATAATTGTAGAAAATGAACCTATTTAATAAGATCACATGTTGTTAGGAAGATATATATATATATATTATAAGATTATGATAAGAAGAAAAATGAAGTATATGTTTTTTTTAAGTTTACATGGCCAATTATAAAAAGTTTTATCAAACCAAAATTAGTGTCATTTAAGTAGATTTATTAAAAAATAAATATTTTAAACAAAAGAATCCAAATTATTTCTAGAACTAGATATATAAATAAGGTTCATATCTTTATAGAAGAAAAATATCCTAAAAGAATAGGGAGTGGTTGTAGCCTATATTTAAAGTAGAAATTATAGTATAAGATGATATTAAATATAAAAAATAATAATTAAAATTTACTATATTAATAACATATTTAAAATTTTGTTTTATTATATCGAATATATTAGCAACAATAAGACTATTAGTGTCCGAAGATTTCTGTAGTAATTAATAAAATTATTTTAGAAAAGTTCATATCCCTAACCCGTGCATGACACGAACACTATATTAGTTATATATATATATATGGTGTAAGGGTCGGATAATGGTGAAAGACCTCCGTCCGTATCCATCCAATATTATTTGAATTTTCAAATTGGATAAGTCGAATAAATTTGACTTTTTGAATCGGATAAGTCGAATATCCATCGAGTTGATGAGATTGAAATCCTTAGATTTGTTAATGCTAAGTCTTACGATTTACTAACAAAAGAACGTTTCCATTACCTTTATTTTATTTTCTAACAAAAAAAAATTCAAATTAATATAATTTCATTTCTTATAGATATTCTTTCTGCAATTGTATAAATATTTATACTTTGACAATTTTATTCGTTTTACTGCACTTTTATAATGAGGCATATCACAATCAAACGATAAACATGAGCTCGCTTACGTAGCAACCCGTAGAAGTAGTTCGAAATAGGAGAAAAAATCGCGCACGCTTTTTTTTTTATTTTGCACTCCTTTTTGGGCGGCACATCTGGCCGTCCAGAAAACTCTTTCCAAAAACCGGTTTGCCTCTGGACGGCACTAGGTGCAGCCCAAGCAAACCGGATTTTTGATAACCCGGTTTGGTCCTGGGCGGCATGTATTGCCGTCCATTTTTTTTTTTGGGAGAATCCGGTTTAGGAATTTAGTTTATTTATTTTATAATAAAAAAATTTGGTTTTTTGGAAACCGGGTTAAACCTGGGCGACACTTGGTGCCGCCTAGAGAACCCTCCAAAATTTGGGCGATAAATTTTGCCGCCCAAATTTTGAATTCAAAATTCAAACATGGGCGGCACATACTGCCGCCCAAACTTATCCCCCAAAAAAATCCCAGCTCGGCGGTATTTAGGGCCGTCGAGGGGTCGTCTTCTCCGAGCAACGAAAAAACCAAATCCGAGAGAAAAAAAAAATGGATTTCGACGAGTATTCCTTTGAAGACATATGGGCGAAGTTAGACTTGATGGACCATCAGATGGCGGCGGCGGGAGTTCTCGGCGGCGACGGCGGCGATCCACTAGTGTCGACGGCGGAATCGATGACGGCGACGACGGCGGCGACGGTGGAATCGACGGCGGCGCCGAATTTCTGTTTTATTGGCGGCAGCAGCATTGGAGGCGACGCGGCGGAAGAGGGAGGCGAGGCGGGGGAGATGGGAGGCGACGCGGCGGAGGAGGTGGCGCCCATGACCGGGGAAGAAGGGGTTGGGCTGCACGTGGAGCCGCCCATGACCGGGGAAGCTGGGCTGCACGTGGAGCCGCCCATGACCGGGGAAGAAGAAGTGCTCTCTGGGCTGCACGACCTGCCGCCCAGGACCGAGGAGGTTGCCGGCGACCATTTGGGCGAGGAGGGGGATATCGGGGCGGACAATGCCTTCGACGTGGCGTGCGCGGTTGCGATGGAGGCGATGTTAGATTTGGGGGGAAATCTCGTTCGTCAAAAGCGGAAATATGAACGGAGGCTTACTGAAAAGGTATGGTGTTTGTAATTTTTAATTTGTTAAATCTAATTTATTTAATTAAATTGTTACTGTAATTGTAGATTTGTAAACTTAGTTTTTATTGTATTTAATCATTCTTAAAAAAGACTATAGGTAATAGGCTCAATTATACTGTAAAATAATATTAAATATATTATCGTAATGAAAAATTTAATATATTGATTTTGTTTGTAAGAAAACAATTTTCTATATATGTAACTAGGTTGTATTGGGAAAATGAATATAGTTATATTTCTTATGAAAAAATAGGAAGTATTGGGTAAGATCGCACGGTCGGATCGAGACAGTCGCTCTACTACTGCATCTGCTCGCAAGAGGAGGGTTGTCGGTGTATCGCAGGACACGGAGGTGTTGCTTAGTGAGGGCGATAGTGAGGGCGATAGTGAGGGCGATAGTGAGGACGATGTTGGTCCCGTCCGCTCAGATGAGGACGTGGTTGTGGAGGACCCACCTCAGGACGACTTTACTATCGGTCCTTCTACTATCCCTCAGGATCCGGAGTTGATTATCGACCCACCAGAGCAGCAGTCACATCAGGAGGATCCACCTCATGAGGACTCACCTCAGCAGCAGCCACCTCAGGAGGACTCACCTCAGCAGCAGCCATCTCCGACTGAGCCACATCAGCAGACTCCATCTCAGCATGCCCCACCTCCACCTGAGCCATCTCAGCAGGCCCCGTCTCCGCCTGAGCCAGCCACGCAGGCCCCACCTCCGCATGAGTCAGCTGAGCAGTTTTCTTCTTTGTTGAGGAACTTTGATACACACATTGCGGAGCTGATATGGAGGAAGGCGTTGTTGGACCCACCAGAGGATGTTGTTAGGACTTTGAGGGTTCAGACACGCCCTATGCAGTTTGCATTTTGGAGGGATCGTATTCCCATAGGGGTCCCTGAGGAGGGTTCCTGGTTTTGGATTGCGCGGCAGACGGGGTTGACCGATTTACTTGATTTGCAGTTCGGCAATGCTGATCACATCCTCATTTCAGTGTTCGTTGAGAGATGGCATCTAGAGACGAACACCTTCCACTTTTCATGGGGCGAGATAGGTCCTACTCTACATGACGTTCTGATGATTTTAGGGCTGCCGATCGAGGGATTTGAGGTGATGTCACCATGGACCGGTCAGGATAGCGAGTTGGCGGAGTGCGAGGCCTTGTTCGGCTATCTGTTTGGGATAGATCCGGAGTACATCTTTGATGAGGATGATGCTGACATGGTCTGTGACCTTAGGAAGGGTTGGGTCAAGCAATTCCAACTTGGGAGGCATGTGATGAGGATGATTGAGGAGGGTGCCTACCCAGAGGATATAGCAGCCGGTTTCTTATGGCACGCCATGTCGACTAGCATCTTCGTTGACAAGTCAACGAACGAGCTGAAGACCACATTGCTACCTCTTTTTGTGGACTGGGAGCGTGTCGTTCATACTGCTTGGGGTACCGGGGTTTTGGCTCTCCTTTTTAGGAACCTCGGAGAGGCTTCTCGACGCGGAGTTGCACAGTTCGCCGGCTACGCACGTCTTTTAGAGGTAGACCTTTATTATAGTTAAATTATAATTTAAATCATTAATATATATTATTGAATTGTTTATAACTATTGGCTGTCTTCCTCCGTACGCAGGTTTGGATTTGGACGTACTTTGTATACTTCTCGGGCAACCCTAACCTCAATGAAGGTGCGGACGACGACCTCCGACGCGCTGGACGATACTCCATTGGCAGGACCCCTCTCCGGTCCCCCCGTGACCAGTCACACTACAGACGGATTCTGGACGAGTATAGGCCAGAGGATGTACGTATTCTTATTCAATTTTAATATACTGTAAGATAGCTTAATGAATTAACTTATGTTTTTTCTTTTTGGGTTAATTGCAGATACGGTGGATGCCGTATGAGGGTCTTGATTTTCGAGGTGCTCACAGGGCCTCCACTTATCGAGGGACTATTCATTTTCTCGGTGTAGAGGAGCCGTACATGCCAGATCAGCTTACACGCCAGTTCAGTTATCGACAGAGCAGGCCGATGGATATCATAGAGCCTCTAGTTGCAGTGCGTCCTCATGATTTTAGGGGGACGAGGCGATACCAGTTGCACTTTGACCCGCATTGGCACAGGTGGGACCAGCGTGAGCATCATCTTTGCCCCCACATCTTGACGAGTCCTCCTGCCACGATGGCTTGGGATGTCCACGACGCGTACCTGGACTGGTATCTACAGGTGTCGCATCCTTACGTGAGTCCGAGTGCGCCAGTCCAGCCTCGTATCAGTAGAGGACCACCTCCGGCTATCAACTTGCAAAGGGTATGTTTTTTGTCCCACTTGCCCATCTTTTTAATTATTTTATGAAAGTCTATGTTTTTAAAATGTTTGTTTTCATTTGCAGCGTGTGGCGATGAGCAAGGCCCGTCTTCTGGAGCTTATAGATGCAGGTGGTTTAGGGTGTTTGGAGCACTTTCCGGTGACGACATTCATGTAGCTCCACTGATTGTACAGGCTTCACAGATGCCTTCCCATGCATATAGTGCAGACTCTACTATATTTGATAGAGCCGAATCATCTAGGATGGCGGAAGAGCGTGCAGCAGCTCAGCAGGCATCAGCTCGGCAGACAGCGTCTCAACCGACGTCGATGGTTCCTCCAGTTTGGGCACCGAGCGTGGATTCGGGTGTAGGTGTGTCCTTGGCTAGTGATTCTCCACATTTAGCTGAGTCCTTGTATAGTGAGACGGAGAGTTTGTAGAATATTTATTTCTAGTTTGACTTATGTGTTTATTGGTTTTTTTAGATTGACGTTCCGTTAATTCTAGTTTGACTTCTTGGTTTATTGGTTTTTTTAGATATTTGTTCAGTCATTTCTACTTTGGCTTCTTTGTTTATTGTTTTTTAATAGATTTTCGTCTGTTATTTCTTGAATAAAATACATATGCATATTCGTAAAACACATACACATTCTAAAATATCAACCTCTTCAGGCACTAACGGGTAACCTGTCTCCACGTAGACCTTAATTGTGTGTGGGCAAGGCAGTCCTAGTATGGACCTCCACCAAAAATCATCACATTTGTCCCTAATTTTCCCCTCTTTTGCTAACACAACTTGGGCATATAACATTCTCAAGCATTTCTCAGAGCACTTTTCAAGGATGCGCTTGAAGAACACCTTAACCCACTCAGGGCCATTTACTATCTCCATGGGAAAGGCAGTGCAGTTCTTGGTCATCTCAAATCGGATCTTCCGATGCTGATCAACAAACATGTTGTCGATGTGCTGCACAATTGTGTTGAACCCTCCAACGGATGTCTCAATCATGTCCTTAAGCATAGAGTGCTGACCCTCAACCCTGAAAATAATATAATCGTTTACAATTTACTAAATGAATTTTATAACCCAATTTGATTGTAAATGTTTGTATGAAAGTTACATGTTTGATGTTCTTGTGGCAAAATGGAGAACATCATCACACCATGCCGCAACTAGCTTCTTCTTATGCTTATTAAACCAAGTTTGCTCCACATATTTCACCAGGCCTTCACTCCATATCTCCTTAAAGTGAGCAAGTCGCTCTCTATACTCCTCCTTTGTGTGAGACCTCATCACCCGACGAACACTTCCTGAGAATTTCTTCTCGTCAATCTTCTTCGTCTTAGCATATGCCTTCACATTACGGTCTACATGGACCTGGCACAATAGATGACGAACCTTCGAAAACACCAATTTGGCAGCCTTGATCAGTCCTAGCTCTCGATCAGACATGATGCATACGGGACTTTTCCCCCCGTACAACCACTTCAATCGTCTCAGTGCCCATGCATAGTGGCTTGTCATCTCCCTTTCCATGAACACAAGAGCAATGCAATATGTGTAGTTGGTGCAAGTAAACCCAACAATCTGGAACATAGGCATACCGTACCTATAAATGCAATACAAAAAATACTTTAAACCCGCAGAAAATACCATTATCTACACATAATACAAAAACGAGTAAGGTTTACCTGTTGGTTTTGTAGGTCGAATCCATGATGACGACATTAGGGAACATGCACAGCAAATGTCGAGCGTTTGGATGAGAAATAAACAAGCATGCCAAAACCTCCTTCCCATCTTCCCTCGTCTTAGTAGCAGTGTCCAACAAATAGCCTTTCTCATTCAAAAATCCCAATGACCATTGTGTCACATTCAGATTGCCTAGGGATTTCAACCTCTCCTTAGCCCTAACAGTGTACACCTGCATCCTCGAAATCGTTGAACCCGTATATTCATTCCTAAGCTGTGTAGAAATAACCTTGGGTCTTGCACCCGCCGCAGTATCAATCATCACTTTCCTACGCTACTCCTTCGTAAGTCGGGAAGCAAATGCATGTCCGATCAAGGTGGTCGAAAGCATATGGTTATGGCATCCACTAATAACCGATATGGTCCACCCAGGATCTCTAATAGCATTTTATTCCCTAAAAGTACCTGTTGGGCCTGGATTCTCCAGAGAAGATGGGTCAAATCGATCGAGCCCAAGCTCATTGCCAATCGGAAGATCGAAGAAGAAAGCCCAGAGGATCCGACGAGACGTCTCTGGTCGAATGCCTTCCAACAGGATCGCGAGGATCTCGCCAAGCATTAAATGCCAGATCACGCAATGGCCACTGCCTTCAAACCACCATAAACACAGAGATTTAATGGCGCAATCTTCACCACCACTCCGAGCATTGAAGATGGAATATTCGGCCGAAGCATAAACGGTCACCAGAGTAAAAGACTTACCATATCAGGACGATGAGGAAGATAAGAAGAAGACTACACGATTACACATAGGACAAGCGTTCGGAAAAAAACAACTCACCAGAATAGCACTCTCGCTCTCCACCTAGCTCTCTAACGGCTGCTTACGCTAGATCCCTGCCGGTCGCCACTCACAAGTCACCGGTCGAGTCTCACTCGATCTCTGGTTTTATTACGATAAGTTGTATCACGATTCAATCTGATTAAACACGACATCTAATAAAACCATCACGCTATTACATATTTATTCTTTGTTTATCTATTGCTTGCTTGGTTTGGATTGTTTTTTATCACTCGATCGACTAGTTACCCCGTCTAAGGCGATTTAGGCCGTCCGATCTTTTCGCCCCAAAACAGTACCATGCAACAAAAAAGGACAATCCTTCTTCTTTGACCTAGCTTTATTCACTCGTATCGGGCTGACCTTTTTACCATCGACTAACTTCTTTTTCTTGTCGGACCTAGGTAACCCGGATCTCTCACAATGAAATATAATCTTTTTAGGCTTTGATGATTTAGTAGTGATCACCATAAAAAGACTAAAACCGACCTTTTGCACCCAATCTCTCAATCCTTCCATACTCGGAAATATCTCATTAGTAGTAAAATGGGATGAGAAGTCGATTGCTACAAATTCATCATCACTAGAATCACCCTATTTATATACAAAAATTAGTACATTAGAGACTAATTAATAATTAAATTTATACAAACTAATATCAAAAAATTATAGATTATTTCAAAACAGTCTAACATTTCAAAGACTAAGTACATTTAAGATCTAATCATTTTATACAATAAAAATTAAAATATTACGTACCTTGAAGTACTCAAGAGAAATCGGCGACTGAAAATCACCCTCATCATCTAGAGATGTGTGCGCGCTCGAAGACGACTCCGACAACCCCCTCCAACCAGGATCGCTTGACGATGACATTTTTTAAGAAAAATCGGGTATGAAGTTTTGGGTTCCAACCATTACTATTACATCTCCAATATATATAGCCGGCCACATGACCGTTGGGAGTGAAACGGAGTATTTCTGGGCGGCCCTATGTGCAGCCCAAATTGACCGTTGTCAATCGTACACTCTCTAGGCTGCACATAGTGCCGCCCAGAAGTACTCCGGTTTTCGTGAACCGGTTCACTGGGCGGAACATAATGCCGCACATAAACCCTTCTCCCCCAACAAACCCGATCACTGAACCGGTTCTTTGGGCGGCACATGTTGCCGCCGACTAAACCGGTTCAGTGAAACCGGTTTTTAAAAAATACATTTTAAATAATTTTTTTAAATAAAATAAAAATTGAACCCATCCTGGGCTGCACTACGTGCCGCCCAGGAAACTCGGGTTTTCTGGGCGACAAGATGTGCCGCCCAAGGAGGAGTGCGAAGTAAAAAAAAATTGGAGTGCGCGGTTTTTCACCGTTCGAAATATATTTCTTTCGTTTTGGATCTATTGATTGTGATACCCCGTATTTTTGTAAGGTTATTTTGGGAATTTTGGAATTTTCCCGAGTACCCGTTGTGTACGTCGGATTTAATTCAGGTAGCTTGAGACATTCTGTAATGTGCTTTGTATCTGTAATATTTTCTCAGTGAAATAATATACAGATAACATGCCTTGGATTTTAATTGTCGTTCGTGTACGATAATTTTTATCCCGGCTTAATGTCATGTTCGTTCAAAGCTGAACGGGCGGGAAAAAGGTGTCACGGCGACCGCCGTAGTGAGACCCAAGCACGGCGACCGCCGTAAAGTCACGGCGCCCGCCGTCCCAATGCTCGAGGAGGCAGCTGGTGTGCCAGGCCGCGGCGACCGCCGTAAGTTACGGCGCCCGTCGTAATTGCCACCTTCGTTGTCCGGCGGTCCTTGCTTGTTGGTCACCGGCGCGACTTCTGGCGAGCGCCGAACTAGCTCTAGGCCCTCTTGTTTTTGAACTCCAGATGCTTGGCTATAAAATGGGGTGTTGGGGGAGAGGTTTTGAGCCATCCCAGCACCAAATCTCTGCCAAAATTCGTCTCGCCGGAGTTGTGCCCTTCGCCGGAATTTCGAAGCTTTCGTCGGTGTTGTTTGGTGGTGTTTCCAGCAGCTCTTTTGAAGCCTTATGGTTGCCTTTGGAGGTCAGAAACCAAGCAAGGCGGAAAGGGGTCGAAACGCGCTTTGTTTTGGTGAGATTTCTCTCGTCTCTGTCGACCGTGTTCTTCACGGCGACCGCCGTGTTCTTCACGGCGACTACCGTGATGAATGCGGCGACCACCGCCAAGAACAGCGACCGCCGCCAGTGCCCAGAATGCCTTCGTGGCTTTGGCTTGGTTGGTTGTCGTCGTGACGTCTTTCCTTTCGTGTTCTTTCGCCGTGTTTAGATTCGTACTGTTTATGTCGGATCTAACTTAGGGTTCCTTTTATGGGTCAACTCGAAGGTTGTTGTGCTGTCGGAACTATACCGTGTCGAGCCCGGAATCCAGTTGACGTCGTTAGACTATTCTGCGGATTAAGGCAAGTGGCGGTTCGCTCTTGCTCATTTGTTCCATATTTACATTAATTATCAGTAGTTTATCTGAGTAATTAATTTGGAAGGAATATTTTGTTTGTCTGGAAACGGTTTTGATAAACTGTTTTGAAAATCATATAATAGGTTGTATATCTGTTAGAACAACGCTATTATTTGTGATTGTTTTTCGGGCCTTTATGTGGATTTATCATGTAACTGTTGTGGTGCTGTAACTGTTTAGTTAGCACTGTTTAGTAGGAACGTTACTCGGACTCTGTCCAGTCGTTTCTTTATAATCTGGTATCGGGGTGGCTCGTCTCCATCTGGTACTATTCTATGATCATGATCGGTCTCTTTCACAAGTGTGTAGAGACAGGACACTTAGCTGGTATCACAAACCTTTCGGTGTACGTCACTCTCGACGAAACGTATACTAAGATGTGTCGTCCCATTGGGGGGGTACACATGTAAAAGTCTATAATGTGATGTGTGTTTTTGAAACATAATCAGATAAGTGCTACCTTGACGCACATAATTAATGAACGCTCAGCGAGTAGGGCAGCTAGGTAATAGTGCCGCTAGGAAGACTCGTGTTGACTTGAATGTAGTACGTCTTCTTTCCGATCTGGATTCGCTGAAAGGCGGTGAGGTTGGTCGTTGACTGAAGCATCTCAGTCAGTTTTAAATCATTGTTGTATGATTCTGTAACTTTCCAGAATTGTCATACTTCCTTAAAGACTCATTTCCGTTGGAGTCTTCTTTCGAGTCGATTTCTGTGAAGATTCAGTCTTCCAGAATCTTCTCTTGTGCATACCTCTTGTTTATTCCAGTAGGAGTATGGTGGTTGACAAGCGTACTCGATTATTATTCGAGGGACGAGGAGTCTAACCTAATACGACGGCTTCGGACCATTCTGCTTTGTACCCTTGCTAGTCTATTCATTTAGACTAAACAACCAATATTTTCCCTTGCATGGTTGGCTGGTGTCATCCGTTCGATTCGGCACATCATATCGAAAGTAGCCCAGAAGATTAGAAGGACTATGGAGTCGGCGGTGGTTTTTGAACGTTTTAATTATTTCTTTAATCAGGTTGAGATCTTTTGGACAATGACTTTGGTTGTAAGGTGTTTTATGAGACTTTCGTTGTGTTTGGTTTAAACTATGTACTATCCTATTCGGGATTGGGTTGTAATCCCGTAACTCTTGTTCATTGACAATGTTATGTTTTGGATTGAATACTTTGATCATTATGCATCATTTGTATTTCATAAATTGTATTTAAACGGTAAAGCCTTGGGTGATCTCGGTAAGGAACACTGGGGTCACTGGCGGTAATACCTTTCCAAAAGGGTTAAGTTTTGGGGGTGTTACATCGATTCAGTTCAATCTCTAATTAAGTGCTTGTTTGGTTGAATATGGAAATTGTCTTTCATGTGAAATTAAAACATAAAAATTTGAATTCATAAAAATTGATAAATTGTATTTGATTAAAATTTAAATCATGAAAAATATGAGAGTTTGATTTTCTATGTTTTGTAGAAATTAAAAATATCTAAATTTTTTAAAAATAAAAAGTCAACCAAACACATATATTTAATATCACTTTTCTAATATTTAAAATCATGAGAATTTTATAGAGTCTAGTGTCAATATCTATCAACCAAGTATTGGTAAAGTCGTTCGATATATATGCAACAATATTTTCATTTGATTTTCATTGATCTAAAAGAGATCATAATATATGATACTCCCTCCGTCCCTTAATATAGTTCTCCTTTCCGTTTTTGGCGTCCCAAAAAATTGTTCTCCTTTTCGTTTTTGTTTTTGTCTTTATTCCCCAATTCCTAAACCACATACTCTCCTTTTCTTCCCCATTAACACCCTCCATTTTTTTTTATTTTTTTTCATTCAAACCATCAACTACCCTTAATTTACTCACACCATTAATTTCACCTACTCTCACCCTAAATCCCTAAACCATCTCCCTACACCATCAACTACCCCATTAACAACTCTCATCTAATATCCATGTATAAAGTCTCTCATTCACTCTCTCCTCTCAAACCCTAACCCTAATAGCCGCTGCTCTCCAGATCCCCTCTCATTCACTATGTTCTTCACTCTGTTATTCGCTCTCAAATCTCTCTCTTCTTCACTCGAAAAACCCTAGTTTGTGTGCTCTTCATCTAAAAACCCTAGAAGCCTCTCGTCCCCTATGTTCTCCGATCTCTGTTCTCCGAGCTCTCTCATCAAAGATCCCCTCTCGTCCCCTCTGTTCTCCGATCTCTCTAAAGCCTAGAAGCCTCTCGTCCCCTCTGTTCTCTGATCTATGTTCTCCGAGCTCTCTCATCAAAGATCCCCTCTCGCCCCCTCTGTTCTCCGATCTCTGTTCTCTGATCTCTCTAAACCCTAGAAGCCTCTCGTCCCCTCTGTTCTCCGATCTCTCTCATCAAAGATCTCCTCTCGTCCCCTCTGTTGCTTGATCTAGATCCCCTCTCATCATGAGTAGCTCCTCCTCGTTACCTTGGTCCTCTTGTTCTAGTTCTCCCATCGGACAATGCTCTGAGCATCCTAGGTGCGATGGAGGTTGTTACTTTTTGGGGTATCACACGTACACCCCTGAAAGATCCGAGGAGACGGTGGAGGAGAGAATCGGAGGAGGTGGCTCGCCTGAGGTGATCGTGATACCTGACTCGGATGATGTGGCTTCGCCTGAAGTTGTTGTCATCCCTGATGTCCCCAATGTCCCGGATGCCGCTGATGTCCCCTCCGTCTCTGATGAGGTAGCTTCGCCTGAGATTATTGTCATCCCTGACTCGCCGGATCATTAGGGAAGTTCCTAATTCCATTGATGAGTTTTATGTTGTTGCATGCGTAATTGAGATGGATTTTTGGATTGTCCCATTATGTTATTTGAAGTCCCCTTTTCAATTGTTGTTGGATAATGTGTATGTTGGATTATGATGTGGTTGATCTGTTATGTTGGATTTGCATTATAAGTGGTTGATCTGTTATGTTAGATTTGCATTATAAGTGAGTAATGAATGCAGTGTTGAAGGTTTAGGGGTATTTATACTGCTAGAAATGCTATGATTGATCCTCTGTTAATTTTTGGCTTAATCCGTGTGTTTATGAATTCTATGTTTCTATTGGTTGTAAACAATTTACGAATGTATTTTTATTGCTTAATTGAATGTGAGAAAGATTGAGGCACAAGTTTGATGAATTCTGGATTGTGATTGTACCCTATGACTGATGTACTTTCCTGCAGAATTGCTTACCTTAACCCCTTATGGAAATTTTCTTAACTTGTGCAATTTGGCAAAGGAGAACTATACTTGTTTATGATAATCTGAACTTGTTGGCTATGTTTGATGTTGTCTAGTGATGGTTGTCCCTTTGTTGATCTGTGATGAGTTTTCTAATGGACTGAGATGCATATCCTTTGGTTTCATGCCCTAATGTGCCTTTAAGCAACCAGTTGATATAACTTGGATGGTTTATTGGTATATTTGTTGTTGTTGTGTGATTGGATATGTTTCAATGATGCATGGGGACATCTGAGATGTTGTTTATATTCTTTTCTTATATCTATGATGAGTTCTCTAATGGACTGAGATGCATATCCTTTGATTTCATGCCCTAATGTGCCTTTAAGCAACCAGTTGATATAACTTGGATGGTTTATTGGTATATTTGTTCTTGTGTGATTGGATATGCATCAATGATGCATGGGGACATCTGAGATGCTGTTTATATTCTTGTATGTGCATTTGATGACAATGACTTGCTTGATAATGTTCTATTAGATTCTGATTTAGTTCCCAAAATTACATTATGTTCCCAAAAGTTGTAGGCTAATCCTATATCAAGCTTCTATTTTTCACATAACCTACTAGTTATGTGAAATGTAGAAGCTCTTCACAAAAGTGTAGACTTTAAATTTAAAATACTTAGAGTCCAAATGCTGTTGTTACTGTTTCTTGAGTGTCTTGCATATCATATCCCATGCTTGCACTTCCTTCCTGAGTGTCCTGCAATCCATGTCCATTGCTTGTTGTTGGGTCCTGAGGTGGTTGTTGATCTGTTGCTGCCTGTTGTCCCCTTTGTTGTGCATTTCCCTTGACAAGGTCCCAAGCTTCTATCACAGCCCACATTGGGGCCTTCACTGGTAGATGTAATGAACCTTGAGCATCCAGTTTCTTCTTATTTACATGTGATATCTCATAGTCATTCCCTCCCTTGTCCTTCAAAATCTCATTCATTACATGCTTGAGAGTCACCCACACATTACTCAGTGTTTTAGGATCTAGTTCATAGAAGGCTTCACTAACTGCACCTAGCAGTGCGTCTACATCTTTAGGCATTTTTTTATGCATCAAGGAATGTATACTTCTAAAAAAGCCTAGATCTAAGATGTTTAGGTCAGGGCTATTAGGAGGCTGTTGAATTAGAATAAAAGTGAATCCATCTTGCTCATATACATGTTGTCACTCTGCATCATTTTGAGTAATATGTGCCTTTGCATTATCTTGTTGGATGAAAATTACTTGTGGTGCTCCCCCTGACCATTTGGACTTGATTGCTGGAATAATCTGATTGATTAACATGTCCCTTGTGACTCTCTGATTGACTGACTCTACAATTTTTGTGCACATTGTCCCCTTTTGCCTGTTTTTTGATGATCTTTTGGCTGCCTCTGGATATGTGAATGGGAAGATGACAATCTTCCCATCAAATGTGCATTCTCCTTGTGAATTGAACCTTGGCCTAGCCACCACTGAAGTGAACATTACCTTTGGAATGAATTTGCTTGAGCATGCTGATCTGTACTTGTCCTTTTCATTCTGTGCTAGATATACCCTGTGTGACTTTTTGCTGAGATTGAACCACTTTTCATCTAAATGGACAAAGTCAAACATTGGGAAATACTCTCTCTTTGATTCAGCTGTGTCCCCTTGCAGTAGATCCAAAATCCATGACAACCTTCTCATTTTATTTCCATCTTTCAAACCCGGATGTAATGAATTTGTATGTGGCTTCAATGCTCCTCTTTTAACCATTCTATGGACTGTACTCTTTGAGATGCTAAGCTTGGCTGCCAAATCTCCAATACATGATGATAACAGGTTTTTTGTCGTGTAAAAACTGTTATGCAAAATATCCAAACAAATCCTAAACCGTAGTCCTAGGTAAGTAAAGGTCGAATCCACAGGAAAGCGAATTCTATCTTAATATGCAATTTCTATGTCAACCGAAAGTAACCAAATGAGATTTTTGGAGTCTTACGAGCTAAAGAGTGGAACGAGGCTCAGGCATCAGAGTGGCAGCCCCGTAATACATATTCAAACTAAGGGCAATACTGTAACGTAAAAAACAGAACGTTCAGAAGAGTGGAACAATGCAGTTCATCACTGTTCATGTGAGTCCCCAATGGAAGCACGCCACGTCAACCCAGTGACAAGCTAATTCCACGTGGCAAACTCTTATTCGCTCTGATTGACTTTCTAAATGCCAGCTAAGATCTACCAACTCCGAACCCCAGAAACTTGATCGGTTGAAGTGTATCTCAAAGATTGGGCGTGTCCTTTATATTTAAGCAGCGTTGCTGGATCATCATCTCTGCATCTCCCTCTTTCACTTCCTCTCTCATCGCTTGGCAATGGAGCTCCGTAGTCGAAACCCTAGCGTTCTCTGTCTCGTTCTCCTCTCTCTTTTTGCGATCTCCTCTGCTAAAGTCTTCTTCGAAGAACGCTTCGAAGGTAAACTCGCTAACAATCTTTCTGGATCGCAAATGTAATTTGATTTAGATTTTTCATGTCGGTAGGAGTTGTTACTTGTCTATTGATTTGATTTTTGTAGATGAAATTTATATTGGAATTTTGATGTGGCTGGATAAATTCGCTTAGAGTTGGTGCTAAGATGATCTTATCACAGTCTTTTTGGCTTGGATCTGGAATTTATGGATCTTTATGTTATATGATCTTCTGCTCACACGAGATCCTTAAAAGAACGCGATCTGATCCGTTTCGAAAATTATATGATGCTGTGGATTTTATTCCTATAGTTGATTTGGTCCGTTGACGGTGACTTTTCATGCTACTGTATGTCATACTAGTTTGAATGCTCGATCCAATGTCTGTATGATGTGACTAGGCTGTATTTATTGTCTTATTTCCACATCTGGAACATATTCACCGCGAATTGAAAGGGAATGCATTCTTTTTGTGGACTTTTTATTATCTCTGACGTTATTGGTGTTACACTTTTGATGTTATGAATTCGCTGCCTTTGAGCTGATGTACTTTTGACTACTCCTCAGAGGGATGGGAAAACCGCTGGGTCAAATCCGACTGGAAAAAAGATGAGAACATGATTGGAGAATGGAATTACACGTCTGGCAAATGGAATGGCGATGCTAATGATAAAGGTATTTGACTCCTACAGTAGTAATATACATGACTTTTGTGTCTTGAGATTCATTATATTGTTTCATATTGCTTATGCACCAAGACGCCCTACATTAGCTGACTTAAATACTTTAACTGCTTATTTTCAGGCATCCAGACCAGTGAGGATCATAGGTTTTACGCCATATCTGCTGAATTCCCAGAATTCAGCAACAAGGATAAGACATTAGTTTTCCAGTTTTCTGTTAAGCATGAACAGAAGCTAGACTGTGGTGGTGGTTACATGAAATTGCTCAGTGGTGATGTTGACCAAAAGAAATTTGGTGGCGACACCCCATACAGGTCTGACCTATTACCCTTTGCTTCAACTTCTATTAAAATATTTTGTGCCCTATGATTGTACTGATGATAGTCATGCTTTCCCTTGGTGCAGCATTATGTTTGGACCTGACATCTGTGGATACAGCACTAAAAAGGTCCATGCTATTTTAACTCACAATGAGACAAACCACTTGATCAAGAAGGACGTCCCATGCGAGACAGATCAGTTAACTCATGTTTACACCTTCATTCTACGCCCTGATGCTACATACAGCATTCTTATCGACAACCAGGAGAAACAAACTGGTAGTCTGTATGATGACTGGAACATCCTCCCTCCTAAGAAGATCAAAGATCCTGAAGCAAAGAAGGTAAATGGTTTGGAAGATAGATATGAGCAGTGTTTTTGCTTGAAAGTTTTGAGTTTCCAAATTGTGCAATTATGAGTTTTTGGCTTTGTTATGTAGCCTGAAGACTGGGATGACAAAGAGTACATTTCTGACCCTGAAGACAAGAAGCCAGAGGTACTTTTTACCTTGATTTCTAACTAATCAAATTATAGATTGAATATGTGAGTCAATATACACCTGTGAATGGGTTCATCTTGAGCAATTAAGTTGATGCAGTTAATTCAGCTAATATTATTTTTTTAATCTGAAGGGATATGATGACATTCCTGAGGAGATTACTGATGTTGATGCCAAAAAGGTATTTTTACTTTGAACGAGCTAATCTGCTGCTATTTTAATTTACACATTTCTAGTGTCATCTGCTTAATGGGTAAAGTGGATTGCAAATTTAGCCCGAGGATTGGGATGATGAGGAAGATGGTGAATGGGTTGCCCCAACCATTCCAAACCCCGAGTACAAGGGTCCATGGACACCAAAGGTATGTGCTTTCACCTCCGTGTTAATTGAAAACCCGTCAAGCAATTTGAAAAAAAATACAACTTGCAATGTCGTGCAGAAAATCAAGAACCCCAACTACAAGGGCAAGTGGAAGACACCCATGATTGATAACCCAGGTTCAACTTTCTGCAATCACAACCATTTTGGGAGGGTGTCTTTTGATAAGGTTCTTGGCTGATATCTATAAATTCTGATGTTATCAATTGCAGAATATAAGGATGACCCAGAGCTCTATGTATACCCCAACTTGAAGTATGTAGGCGTTGAACTTTGGCAGGTAGATCTTATTGAATCTGCTTTTCCTTATTACGGGACGTTTGGTGATAAGACTTTAGAATAAGTGAGGTGTGCATTTTGGTTCAGGTGAAATCTGGAACTCTGTTTGACAATGTATTGGTCTGTGATGATCCTGAGTATGCTAAGCAATTGGCTGAAGAGACATGGGGGAAGCAGAAAGATGTAAGCCGTAATCTTGTGTTATTATTTTTGGAAAAAACAGAAGATCTTCACACCCTTTTACTGCTGCTAACTATATGATTTTTCAACTCAGGCTGAGAAAGCTGCTTTCGAGGAGCAGGAAAAGAAGAAAGAAGAGGAGGTAAAGTGTTGACAGTAATTTTAGGTTTAATTTTTGAAACTCTTCTATTGGAGTTGTTGCAAGATTTTGACGCTGACATGTACGTACTCCCTTGTTCAGGAATTGAAAGATGAACCTGAGTCAGATGTAAGCTCTTCATCATAGTCATATACTGTTTTTGACAGTTTAACCTGTGTTTTACATTATTCATATTTGTAACTCCAATGTATACTTCCTCCAGGATGAGGATGACAAAGAAGATGCCGATGATGACAGTGAAGACAGTAGCTCCAGCGATGCTACAACTGCCAAACCAGAGGCCAAAACCGAGTCCATCACCATGGATGATGCCAAACATGTAAGCGCCTATTTATGGATACATTCTTTGTTGGTTCCATCATGTTTTCCCCTGTGCTTCTTCTGAGTGCTTATACTGGTCGCTCGTGTTTTGCATCTGCAGGATGAACTGTGAGAACTGAGGATCGGCCGACTGATCATCTCAAATTTAAGAGTTTAGTTGTTAGCCTTGTGGTAGTGGAGACTAGAAGTCTAGAAGGAATGACAGCCTTGCGACTGACTGTTTTATCTATGTATGCTATATCATTTTACATTGCTGAGGTGTGCAGAAGCACACAGAAAAACACATGTTTATGAATCAGATTTCCATATCCATAAATAGGCGATTTATAAAGTTTACCCGTCATCTCTATTTCCTAAAGTTTGCATGCGGTTTGTGCAAATCACTTGCATTATATTATGCCATTAGCCTATTGAAATGGGACCATCAAATTCTTTTTCTTGCTTCTTTCCATGAATAAATAAATAGCCAGATCCCAAGCTAAGCATGACTGCATGAGACCTTACTTCGTATAGCTGTATAAGCATTCGAGAAACTTGTATAACAAGCACGTGTGAATATATATGTGATAATATAAAAATACTTTGATATAATTATAATCATTATATATGGACGTCCATCACAACTCATAAAACCATGAAACACCCTTTCCGTTAAGATATACGCACTGCGCGCGCACTAGCAAATTGTGAGCCTAGTTATAGTGATCATTAGTTTTGCATTGCACAAGCATTCTTCAACATGTTTATACGAATTCCCCAACATCTTCAAGTATCAATTCTCCCAGCCGGCATTAATTGTTATTTACCGCTCGAGCTACAGTAATTAATATATATATTCAGCAATGCAGAGTTCGGAAATAACATTGTGTGTTCGGAAATAGTTTTGTATACATGCTGTACAACGCAGCTTATTTTCATGTCTCTGATTGAATGAATGTTGATGTGTTTGTTTGTGGACTTGAGAAGCAATGAGGTCATTTTCTTTAGGGCTTTCTGGCATTGTGTCATGTTGTTTTCCAAACCTGCATTTTCTGTATGTAACTACGTCACACAACTCATCCGGTGTGACCTTTACTATGTGATACATCTCTATTGTTTTATGGCATGAGTGTGGTCTTAATTATATTTCTCTCATTTTTAACCAATCTGTTTCTATCAATTGAAGTCTTAATTATATTCATATCTTGAAATTAGTAAATATAGGTAATAACCCAGGAAGAGAAAACATAAGCAATACAAGGGGGTAAACTAGAAGGATGGAAAAACAAAGCAGGGGCCCCAAAGGGCAGAGAACAACCAAATCTAGCACTAGAGTCAGCTAAATTATTACAAGATCTACGAACGAAGGAAAAGGAACAAAAATCAAACTCCACAGAAACACCACGAACAAGCTCCAAAAAAAATAGAGGTTGAAGTACGATCTTGAGAAGTCACTGAGCATCCCTGAGCCACAACAGATGAATCCGTGTAAACTGCAATTCTCAGAGCACCAAAATGCTTAGCAGAAGAGAGATCCCAAAGCACTGCCTTAGTTTCCAATAGATCAATGGACATACTTGGTTTTGATCGCTTACTCCCAAGCATGACCAATGATCTATTAGAATCAAAAAGAGCAAATCCAAGACCTGCAAGATCCTCAGACTGACTAGCATCACAGAATAATTGAAGGCAAGGTGAAGAAGACCCAACCAAGAGTGGCGGAACCGACAACGCTGAAGAAGAGCAATTGAAGTTGAGAATGCGAGATCCACAGCAAGAAGTTTGCGCACTGTTACAAGAATGATGATGGACGAACTGCTGCAACTGAAAGCTATTCTGAACAGGCTCATTGTAAATTCTTGCATTTCTATTCAACCATAAAGCCCATATAGCAACACACCACAAATCAATCTGGGAAAGAGATAGAACCGAATGGATAGCACACCACCATTCCCAAAATGAAGAAGGATTAAATGATGCAGCTTCATGAAGTTCTGGAAAGAGGTTCCAAAAGGAGACTGCTTCTGTGCATGATTTGAAAATATGCAATTCATTTTCATGCTTCGATGGACAAATAGAGCAGTAGCTAGTCTGGATAATTCTCCTCTTCTCTAAATTTGTACGACAATGAAGAATACCTTTGAGAATTCTCCAAATCAAGTTCTTTGCCTTAGGAATAATCTTCAAGTTCCATACTTGTCTCCATGTCTGATTCTGAACATTTGGAGACGATGAAGAAGATTCAGCCTCAGTATTTGCTTCAAGGATCACTTTGTAGGCAGATTTAACTGAAAACTGGCAATTCTTGGAGTAGTACCATCTTCTGAAATCAATAGCGAGTCGTGAGACTGGATGCAACTTTTGAATTATACCATAATCAAACTCCATAACTCTCAACTGAACTTCATTATCCTTCCAGTCTAGAGAAGACCAGTCAATCATCTCACTGACCCTCAAATTATCTTCATTTGGCCAAGGTGGAGAGATCAAACGAAAAGAGTGAGGACGAGGAATCCACTGATCAGACCAAAATCTGATAGACTCTCCATTCCCAAGTTCCCAATACATTCCTTTCCGGATCACCCAAATTGCTTGGAATATGCTTCTCCAAGCATAGCTAGGAGTAGAACCAAGAGAAGACTTCAAAATATCACTTGTAGGGAAATATCTAGCCTTCAAGAGCTGAGAAGATAAACTCTGAGGATAATCCATGATTCTCCAGACCTGTTTGGCTAGCAATGCCATGTTAAAAGCTTCAAAGTTTCTAAAGCCCATTCCACCAAGGTCTTTGGAGGTACACAGAGAAGACCATTTAATCTAGTGAATCTTCTTTTGAGCCTGAGAACCCCATCAAAATGAAGCCAGAATACTATCCAATTCCTTGCAGGAACTAGATGGAAATTTGTAACAACTCATAGTATAGCTTGGGATAGCTTGCAAACAAGCTTTGATAAGTACCTCCCTTCCTGCCTGAGAAACTGATTTGATACTCCAACTATTCGCCTTCTTTTTGACCTTATCAACAGTCTGAGATAACACTAATTTCTTGGATCTACCAATCACTGCAGGGAGACCCAAATACTTATCCTGAGATTGCACTTCAGGGAGACCCAAATACTTATCCTGAGATTGCACTTCAGGGAAACCCAACATCTGGATAAGCATGTTCTTCCGATCAGTTGTGAGATTTGGCGTGAAAGAGATTTGAGATTTGGAAGCATTAATCATCTGTCCAGTCCCACAACTGAAGATCTTCAATAACTGTCGAACATTCTGACATTCCACTGAATTAGCTCTAGCAAAGATGATACAGTCGTCAGCAAAGAGGAGGTGTGAAATGGAAGGTGCAGTTGATGCTATCTTGATATCATGAATTAATCCATTTGTTTCAAAGTTCTTCAAGATACTAGATAACCCTTCCATAGTCAAAAGGAAGAGAGAGGGTGACAAAGGATTGTTAAATATTATCGATCATTCATCTGAGAGAACACTAAATTCTTCTCTTTTTCCTTGGTAAATATTATCGATCTGATTCGATGTCTTTGTGCTCATCTGTGTTATATTTCTAATGGTCGATTGAAAGCTAAATTCTATGCCTCTTATTTTTATTTATTTTTTATTAAGATCATTCATCTGTTCTGGCTCTTGGAGATCTGAAAGTGGCTCCCTTTTATCATGTTCATTATTTTTATTTTGAGATTGTCAATGAATGATTTCAATGATATGCAACTTTTGTCTTATTTTAGGATTGTTAGTGCAAAATAGCCTTCTAATTGTTTCATGTTACTATCTGTACTTGATTATGATTGTTAGAGGTAGATTTTTTCGGGACTTTACACTAAAATAGGTTTTTCAGGTGCAATACACAAACCTAATGTACACATCCATGTAAGTAGCTCCATCAAGTACAAAACAACAAGATCTTGGAGGAGTTCAGATATTGCATTTTCTTCTCAAAGAGTATATTTGAAGATTGAAATCATCATATATCCTAGGGAGTCCTGGTGTTTGGGAGGTAAAACTCATAAACAGGTTTCATTATGTTATCTTTGCATTACAATCTTGCGTGCTTTCTTTGCCTCACAATTTGCGCGTTTATTTTCAGGTAATGAGGATCAGAAGTTCATGAGGCATACAGAAAAAACACAAAAGGCAGCATAGTGCTTGGCAAGGGAGAATATATATAGTAGAGGGAACATCTAAGCTGTGAAGAAGTTGTTGATATGTTGACTGAAATCACCCCTCTATTTTCAGTTTTTTTCTCACATGTCAACCCCTTTGATCAAATTTTCTCCTCCTGAATCTTGACTGGATGCGTAATTAGTTTCACCCTCTGTGTTTCTGTACAATAGGCAGGTGTGTCCTAATACTACACTTTAATTTTCTATGAAGTTTATATAGGTGGGATAAATCAATGATTCCTCAATTTCAATAGACATTAATGCTATTTATTTTGCATCTTTGTTCTGATTTGGAGCAAACTGATTTCCCACTCTTCCTTCACTAAATGTCTGTTCATCTTGATGCCTTCAGGTCAAATTCTTATAAAAGTCTCCTTTCTATTTCAACTCCTATGGTTGATTTCATAAATTCATAGATATTTTTAAAAATGAGAATCATTGTTTAATTCAATATTTTTTGCCTATATTTTTATTAAATAGAGGTGAATTTTAGTAGCATAATTTTTCCTGCAAAATTTTATCTTGTATTTCATTTATGTTTGTCACTTGTAGTAGATGTATAAGATATATATTTTCTATGAGGAGGTTGTTTTCGTCTATTTTTGTCGATTCCAAATTGTTATTTGATATTGTCGTTCTCATTAGTTGTATACTTGTATCTAATCTTCCTAAACGTCTAATTCATTTTCTGGTTGAATAAAATTATGTCACCACGTCAATTCAAACATTCTTTATATTGTTATTGTTGCTCATGAGTCGTATTATAAATCATGTACTAACAAACTCATTTTCCGATTAAAATAAATTATATAACATCTAACTTACTTGCAAGGATAACGTATAAATTGAATTAACCCGTACATGACACGGGCGTTACACTAGTTAATATATATATTCAGCAATGCAGAGTTTGGAAAGTATCCCATAAAACAACATTTTGTGTTCGGAAACAGTTTTGTATACATGCTGTACAACGCAGCTTATTTTCATGTCTCTGAACTAAGTTTGTATGAACTTTCTCGAGGTCTGTTGGACCTTTGTTACATTATACATTTATACATCATAACTTGTGGATTAATTTGCTTTCGAGAGACAAATTCATAGGGGTGTTCATCGGGTTCGGTTTTTTGGACCGAACCGACCGAGTTGGGACAAATTCATAGGGGTGTTCAAAATATTCGATTATTTCGGACCAAAACCGAACCGAATAAAACCGAACCGAGTATGTTCAGTTCGGTTTTCGGTCCACAAAATTCCGAAATTCGATTGATGAACAGCCATTTCATCTTGCGTGGGCAACTCTTATCTTTAGCAGTTCTTTTTAGCAATTTGATATCTCCTTGAAGTCAAACCTTTTCACTGACTAGTCAATACTGTAATGTTTATTCTTTTTGGTAGGAATAGTCTAATGTTTATAATAAATCAATAGAACAACAATGGGGATGTAGCTCAGATGGTAGAGCGCTCGCTTAGCATGCGAGAGGTACGGGGATCGATACCCCGCATCTCCATCAGAAACAGAGTTTTAACTTTTTATTTCCCTTCTAACGAATTTGGGCCGAACCCCTAGCAGGCAAACCAGTCCAACTCACGAGGCCCATCTAAACTTAGATATTTTTCATGCTATTTTCAATTACCCCAGGGAGCTGCTGTTGGTGGGACTATTTCACTCTTGCACGAGTTCAATTCACCGGGCCACCTTTCCAATGCGGTTAAGGGTAGATTTGGATTCTCAAAATAATATATTAAAATTTAAAATATATTATTTTATATTAAATTGATAATTTAATATAAGATAATGTATTATTTTGAGAATTCAAATACACCCTAAGTTACTTCTATATTTTTATGAGGATTTAGGTGGGTTTTTTCTACAGAGTTGGGAAAATTAGAGGTGGTTAATTAAAAGTTATAAAAATAAGACATTGTTTTTTGAAAGGAAATAAATACAAGAAATAGTTAAAATAAAAATCTAAAAAATAAGGAGCGATTAAGGCTTTGTTTGGCCCAATATATTTATTATTTATAAATATTTTATTTCAAAAATCTATTTTTACAACGTTTAATGGAATAATTAATTTTTATTTTTACTATTAATATTCTTTTAATAAAATACACACGTATTTATAAAAACTACTTTTTCACCAAACATAATTTTTTTAAACAACAATGTTTTTTAACTATTTATAAATATAATATTTTTAATAAACACTATCACCTAATAAACCCTAAACGGAAATAAGGGGGTAAGTGCAATTTATCCTTAAGTTTAGCATGTCACATTTTGGCACGTTTATTGGTGTAATAGCAAACATATCCTTGTAAGCTTCCAGCATCAAGTAAACAAGTTCATGTAAACTTTCATTGAAGTTCATATTCCTCTTCTTTTCATAGTCGGCGGAAGAAATAAAATAAATAAAAATGATATCTACTGTATGCTTAATTTCTAGCCACTTGCCTGTTAATTGGTTATAAGAGGAGTTGGGAGGCTGCAAGTCAACACGGCGGGAAATAGGAATTTTTGCTACTCAATTAAACAATTAATGGCTCTGAAGAAGAAACTCAATTAAACATAATCAAGGAGCCAGCTTCAGCTTGTCTTATTACAGAATGAAAGGAAGGGCTTCAAAGAAGTTGGGTGAGCTTCTCGAATTATGCTCTAATCTGAAACATGAATTACACTCGGTAATGCCTGGTTTCCACTTATTTTCGCCTTTCTCCTTGTAATTGTCACTAGGTTAATATCATTACTTATGTTTTTGTTTTCAATTAGTTGAATTGATTTGTTTCATGTGGTGATGGAGCCAATTTTAGTAATTATATAATAATTGTCAATTTGTAATCATGCTAATTGTATGAGTGCTTTTAAATCTCAAACCAGGGCAGTTAATGAACCCTCATTCATACAGTATCTTTTAGACTGTCAAGTGCTAATTAATTAGCTATATACTCCCTTCGTTATGAAAAAAATGTCATTCTAGAGTTTGTCACACTTATTAAGAAATACAATAATTATCCTATATTTTCATAATTTTTTCTTAAAATTTACAATTATTTAATAACTCATCTCAATTGTAGCCAATAAACATAGAAAATTTGTATAAAAAGAGCCAAAAAATACAATTTCCGATGTCAAACCTCGTAACTCACCAATAAATTATTACCTAAACACCTAAAATGACAATCTTTTATGTACAAAAATTATGGACTAAAATGACAACCTTTTTCATACGGAAGAGTATATGTTATCATTCTTGAAATGAGATTTTCAGGTGTTAACTAGTAGCTTAACCCTTAAGGGTGAGGATCGGGTGAGAACGGTCTATTCATATCCACACATAGGTCGGAAGTATATGCACACAAAGTGAATATAGAAAACGTATGCACACAGGGAACATATACACACTTATTAAGAGAACATAGGTACATTTTCAAAAAGCGTATGGACATATATTGCTTCTTACTAAGTGTATTGTGTACATACGCTTTATACCTACGTGTTCATATGAATATAGCGTTCTCAAAAAGATCTTTTTCAAACCCTTTATTGTGTAAATTAATAATCAGGTACGTAAGCAGATGAGGAAGCAACAGCAGCAGCTGAAGAAACAACGCCAGCAAAACCGTCATTCTTCCAACCTAATAAAACAGTTGCACCAATCCCTCATGAAAGATCAAGGGTGAGTTTGTTAAAATACATTCATCTACCAAGGTGAATTCTAGGCGGGCTAGGTTTAGTTCTTTTTTGTGTTTTTTATTTTTCAAAATTTTTCAATTCTTTTTCATTATTTGGTTCAAATCTTTCAATTTTTTCGATACAATTCTAATCCGCCAAGGTATTAGGCCCCTCCTTACCGCTTAGCTCTCGCCTAACGTCTTTTAGAACATTCAAATATTAGAGCCCGTTGGATATCCATATCTGGATATTAGTATAAGTCATACCCATATATGATATTTGTAGAGATATCTATTGATATGGATACAAAACTAAACTAGGCCTTAACGTTGACTTTCTGATTATCCAGAGTATGAGAAGCAGTCGGTCCCATCATGGGATGGCGAAGTTTGGCGTTTAAAGAAGATCGGAAGAAATGGGCCGTACCATAGAAAGTTGGAAGACCATGGAATTAGGACTGTCATGGATTTTCGGCGAAGATACACCATAGATCAATCATCACTGCGCAAGGTGAGTGATGTATCATATGACTGGTGCAAAGTTGCAATAGAATTGAGAACATATTGAATTTGAGTTACTTCATTGAAAGTTCATATGCATTTGAAGTTTGTACTACTGATCATCAATTTGTGTAAATGAAATCACTGCCATTTATAATAACCAAAGAGATAAACAAGTATCTTTTGAGCTGCGGATTGGTATTGCTGCAGATTCTTGGCGCCAAGGATGGAGTCTGGGCGACCATTGTTCAACACGCGAACGAATGCTGTCCAAACAGCGAGCTTTTTCGGTATGACAGCGAAGAGGGAGTCGAGCTTCTATTCGATTGTTTCTACAATCTCATAGGCGTATCATTCGACCACCAAAATGAACAGTCCCTTGAAAATCTTAGTGAACTTGAGAAGGTTAGTGATAAAAGATGTATTTTTGAAGTGATCCACATGCTTAGTTGAACAAAACTCACGTGAATGCAGAACCTTGTCGAACAGCTTAGGCAACGTGCATTTGAGGATCATAGCAAACTGATTCAGATCAACTCCTTTTCTGGTTGGCCATCTGCTAAAACCAGCCAAGGTGCTATTATAAATACTAACGGCGTTTCAAATCTTAATCAATTCAGTTTCTGGGAATTGTTTTGCCATGCCTAGACAACTGCATTGACTTGCATATTATTGCATATATATATATATATCTAACTTGATGTTGGACGCAGGTGATACAACATTGAATGAGCTTTCGTTCGGGTGTGAATCTTTTCCGCAGTCTCCCTTATGGTTCAGTGCTGAGGATATGCATAGACTAGAAGAATCCACAGCTCAGAGGATTTCAGAAATTGAAGGTTTCAGTACAGTAGAAAGTGGCTGCATACTATGGGACTCATTCAAGAAAAGTGACCAAAACCATCCATAACTCCAAGATTCACTACAAGTCTACAACTCGGAATACAGGCTTCAGCTCGTAGATGCAAAGAGTAATCAAAACTTACCCAGGATTTGTATGATGTGAAGAAACAGATATATTAAGCATCCAATTGAAATATATCTGTTTCTGATACAGCCCCTGATTGTGAAGAGCTTGCACGGCAATGGTCAATCTTCCACAAGTACAGATCTATAAGCTGGGTCACAAACAGATAAGAGATAATAACATTAATTTTGTGCAAAATCTGCAAGCAACATCAGTGTTGACAACATATGTTCAGGAAGAACAATGCCCTGCAAATTCATTGCTTAAAACCATTAATCCTTATGACGTTCAACTTTGCTTGGGCATTAATTAGTGTTATCTTATTGTGGACAAAAAAGTTAGGATGCAAAGTAATTGACAACTGCACCTCTTACTGAAAATTGCTTTAGCTGAGATAAGCATTTGAAGTGAGTAATTCGACATCACTTGTTCAGTGCCATGTAACTGTAAAACCAAGAGATCTTCATGAGGATTTCAACGCTAGCTCTGCTGCCATATAAGTTTCTTCTAGGGTTGATCAATTCTGTCAACAGCAAACTCAAAACAACATCAAAAAACTCAAGTATATAATCCCTCTCATTCTTTTTCCATGACTCCATATTTGGTAGATATTCTGCTCCCAGTTTATCCATGCTTACACCCATACTTGTCGCGCTATTCTCATTGTTTGGGCATGTCTTGTTAATCATTCCAAGTTCCAACATATGGGTACTCTGGTTGTAAATAGGGTATGCTAATTAACCATGCTACGCCCTGCAGATTTCTTAATGCCTTTTTCCTTCATCAGCACCCGAAGCCTCTCAACCTCGTCCCACCTCCTACCTTCTGCATAGATATTTGACAGCAGCACATAATTACCCGAGTTACATGGTTCAAGATTAATAAGCTCTTTTACAGCGCATTCTGCAAGTTCAGCATCACCATGTGTACGAGAGGCACTAAGCAAAGATCCCCACAAAGCAGCATTTGGGCTCATGGGCATGGTTTTGATCATGTCATAGGCCTCCTGAACACATCCTACTCGCCCAAGTAGGTCCACCATACACCCGTAATGCTCAAGTTTTGGCTGGAGTTGGTACGTTTCAGACATCAATGTGAACAGAGATTGACCTTTCTCTAGAAGTCTTGCATGGGAACAGCAAGTCAAGACGCCAACAAAGGTTGAATCATCAGGCTTCAAGCCTTCGCTTATCATATGTTCGAACATTTCAATGCCGAGTTCACCCTTTCCATCGAAAGCAAGGCCTGAAATGATAGTGTTCCAGGAAATCACGTTCTTACTGGGCATTTGTTTGAAGACACGGAGTGCAGCTTCTGTATCCCCGCATTTGCAGTAGAAATTGACAATTGAATTACCCACTGTGATTATATCAGCGAAGAGATTACTTGATTCAGCACACGAGTGTATCCATTTCCCAGTATCTGAAGCACCCAAACGTGCGCATAGAGGGAGCATTGTAACCACAGTAGCTTCATCTGGCTCAAATCCATGGCGTAGCATTTCATTGAAAAGGTCCAGTGCCTCCTTATCCCTCCCATTACCAGCAAGCGCAGAAATCATTGAATTCCACGACACCACACTCCTATCATCCATCTGCATGAAGAGATGCAATCCTCTATCAACACCCCCAGTCTTACAGAACCCCTTAATCATCAAGTTCCAAACTACCACATCTCTCTGAGGCATTTCATCAAACAGGTTCTGTGCATCCTCCATACTCGCACAGTTGACGTACAAATCAACAACTCCAATGCGGATTGAACCATAACTATCATACCCAAGTCTAATAGCCTCACCATGAACACATTTCCCATGTCTCAAATCAAGCAGATTACTACAGGACTTAGCCAAAGGCGCCAAGGTGTACTCGTCGGGCCAAACTCCACGGTTCTTCATGAGAGAGAAGATGTCCAGCGACCTCTCAAAGGGGCCACAAGCAGAGTATGCCTTAATCATGGAGTTATAAAGGAAGATGTTCGGGTGACGGGCTTGTTCAAAGACTAATTCTGCATAGTTCATCTTTTCCAGAGCTCTGCAAACGGAGACGAAGTGGGAGAGAATCTGGTTGGACTGGTGAAGGCCATGACGGAGGAAGTGGGCGTGGATTTCGCAGAGTTTGGCTCGGGTGTTCTGGCCGTGGAGGTGGCGAAGGATTCTCCGTTCAACCTCACGGCTCGCACTCCTCATGTTTATCGATTGGCCGCCGAGTGTTTGATAGAATGTCTCAATGAAGGAGAAGAAAACTTGTTAATTCCAAATGGCGGGGAAATTTAAGCTAGTGAATTCGAAAGAGTTAGCATACTTAACTTGAATATGTTTTTATTTTCCATTGAGAAAAAAACTTGGCCATTATTATAACCCAACTCTTAATCAATAATCAATTCAACGTAGCCCGCATTATGAGTCCTGTCCATACTTTTGTTTTAACAGATTGTCCAATACTATATATTAGGGCTTAAGCCCAGCACTTCTTCCGGGATATCTAACACATCAAATTGGATGGGGGAATTGTTGCAATGCCACAAGACAAACAAAATAGAGTAGAACTTTTGGCATGGACTCATGCTTTGTTGTTTTGAAATAAAGGACTGTAAATTGACACTCTACTTCCAAACCCCAACCTACAAAATCATGCGTACGAATTTCGAAAATTTACTAAAAATCATTCATTAAATATCCTATTGTTTGTACAAAAAATCAATTCATTAGAGCCAAAATTACAGTAAACTATATACTCCGTATCAAATATATTTGACTATTCAAAATTTTATTAGTCAAATTAATCAGATGTTATCACTCGTAAATGTGTTTTACTAAAAAGTTGTACTAGTACAGGATTGTCATTATGGTACAAAGCTGAGACGATAACTTGAGAAAAATAAAACACGGGTCACATTTTCTTCTGCAAATAAGAGTGTGGGTCATACAATTTCATGACCATACCTATACTGTATGGTTTGATCACTTGTAGGGTGGCTGCTCCCCCAAATTAACATGACCTTTCTATTCACCTAACAGATAACATCATTTGCCAAATAACCAAATAACTTATGTGAAACAATAAATGGTCCAAGATTCAACACTTTTCATGATATGATAGTCCAATTTTAGACCAAATGTGATATCATCTTTTTCTTCAGGCTCAAGTGATTTGATATTATATATAGGCTTTTGGACAGTTCAATAACATCAGCAATGGATAACCGGTAGCAGAAGATGTGACACTGAAACCAGAATTGATAACCAGTGGAATGATTTTTTTCATGGGGAATGAAATGAAGCTACAACAGTCTTCTTCAGAGGCCCAAATTTCCCCCAAAAGCTATGAACATCTTTCTCTTTTGGCCCAGCAATAACAACACAGCACTACTATAATACTGCTAATAATGGAGGGAACAAATGTTTGATCCAAAAATCTATACACAATATCTTGCAATTAAACCCCATAACAAGATCTGGTACGAGTAATTTTCTTATTTTACCTTGAAGAAACCGGGTTCAGAGCTCTAGCAAGTCCGTTCATGGCGCCGTAGCTCTTTGAGCTGAATCCCAAACACCCAAGCAAGCCTTGCCTGTAAGGCAAGTAGGTCTTCTTCCGCATCTCCTCCGCCTGTGCTCTGTTAGCCGTGTAATGCAGCTCGTGTGCCGATAACGGGACTCTCCTCTTCCCCACCCCGTTCGCCGGCTTCCCAGCCGCCGTCGCCGGAGATTTTTTCGCAGTTTCTTTGCCGGATTTCTTTGACTGCTTCTGAGTCTCCGGTGGTTGATCGCTTCCGCTCGTCTTCTTCTTCTTCTTCTTCTTCTTCTTCTTCTTCAAATTACTGACCGGTTCGGAGTGTTCAGACGTCGACGATTTCTTCTCCTTCGCCGGCGAAAACGAGATGTTCGTCCAGAACTTGTGGTTGCTTCTTCCTTCGCTCTTGCTCCTCAGAAAATCCTTCAGAAATACCCAGCGGTTGGAGCTCCTCCCTGCCGATGAGCATCTGGAAGAGCTCGCGGACGCTGACGGCGTCGTTTCGGTGGACAATATCTCATCTCCGGCACCTTTGGTAGCGCCATCGCCATTACTCTGAGGATTTAACATCACCTTCGCTCGTTGACCAAGCCGATCCTCTTCGTCCTCTCCTTTAACGACCAGCTCAGACCAATCAAACGACGTCGTATTCCTCAACGGGGAGAGAGATCTGGTTCTCCGCCGGAGAGACTTATTCCACAATCTCAAATCCCTAGACCTAAGAAACACATTGTCACCGTTGCGATCGAAATCCGTCTCCTCCACTTCTCCCATTCCCTTGCCGGAATCGTCATTACCGTCCGAATCCACCTCGTCCGCCAACGGAGCCAAAACTTGCGGCTTCTGGAGATGCGTGGAGAGCTTCAACGGTCGGATCTGGCCATTGAAGAAGAGCTCATCGGCCGACGACATAGATCCGATCTCCGCCGCCGCCAAGTCGTTGTAGCTCGCAGCGAACCTTGCCGAGAAATCAAACTCAAACGATCCAGAGCCAGATATCGGAGTCTCGGACGCCTCCGACTGTGACGGTCCAAATCCCGACAACCTTAGCGACGCCTTTGAGAGAACGAAATGCATCGGACTCGCAGGCGCGCTGTAGAAGTATCCACCGCCGTATCCGCTGTCGGAGCCACGGCCAGGGCTGGACGGTGCGCTAACGTAAGGAGTGGAGCAGTTGCTGTCTACGTAGTACGACTCGTCGGCGACGAACTCTTCGCCGGCCGCATTAGTCGTCGGAACACTGAGGTGCGTGTGGTATCCGGTCGCCGGTACGACGGAGGCGGTGGTGGTTGCGGTGTTTGGAGGTTCAAGATCTTCCATGGTTTTCTGTGGTAGTTGGGAATTTGTTACCGCTAGTTGAGCTTTTGTTGTTTTGAGATTTTTGTAACTGTAACGAGGGAGATTGGCAGAAGAGAGAATTATATGAAGAGATACGGAGCGTACGAAATTGGACTTCTGTTTGGTGATTTATTACAATTGATGCCACGATATTAATTAGGAGATCAATTAGGATGGATTAGCACCTACTCCTATAACATTAGATTAGCACCTACTCCTATAACATTAGATAAGTGTTTTACGTCCTTAGATTCTCAAACTGAAACCGTATTAAACACTTGGAATGTGATGGAATATTTTAAACTATAATTGTGCCAACTCGATGTGAAATAACATTTGTTTATGGTTTCTTCGGTGTGTGATAGTGTGTCATGGTCAAACTCTAAAATTTTTATTTTTAAATAATAATTATTTTAATTATTTATTTTATTTTATTTGTTAATAAATTTTTTTATTTTTTATACAAAATATTTTAAAAATATTTTTTATTTTAATTTATTAACATATACTTATAGACACACTAAAAATATAATTTATTTATACGTAGTAGTATAGTTTTTATTTTTTTTTCGTACGTAGTAGTATAGTTGAGACTAGTGAATCTGCTATCAAATTTAGAACAATAGAGTGTATGTTATTGAAACTCTTAGCTCTTACTTGTGCTTACTTACTTATGTTATTGAAATTCTAGTTTAATAACTATTTATTTCATTTAATTTTTTGAACAATAAATACTAATGAGTTACGTACAAAATCAGAAAAAATGACAATGAAATTACGTATGATAATTGATACATACATCACTTGTATATTTAGAACCAGACTAGAGACTTTTTAGTTCGACAAGTATTTATTTGCGGATAACCTAAATGTAACTCTAGATTAATACTTTCATGTTTTTTTCCCGTAGAAATTAAGATAAATCATATCGTTGTGAGATCATCCTCAATAGAAATGTATAATTTCTACGATATGATTTATCTTAATTTCTACGATATAATCAGACTAGAGATCTTTTAGATTTTACAACGATATGATTTATCTTAATTTCTACGGGGAAAAAACATGAAAGTATTAAAATCATCCTCAATAGAAATGTATAATTTCATTTACCAAAGGATAATTATCTCATCCAAAAGTTAGTTCTTTTAATATGTTAAATTTAGTATACTTATTATTTTAACCTTTAATTTTTGTAAAGAAATATTTGTCATCTTAGAGTTTTAGTAATAATTTTTTTGTAAGTTAGAAATACATTTTTAGAAATTGCACATATTGATTTTTTTTATGCAAAATCTCCATTTATTCTTAAAAAATTACATGAATACTTATAAAATTACTATATTTCTTAATAATTATATCAAAGACTAAAATGACAAGTATTATTAAACATATTAAGTAAAATATAAAAGTTATTACTAAGGTGAAATATTTCTAAGGTCAATGTCATTTTTGCATTGCGCTACATCAATTATTGTTATCACGTGTCTATTTCACTAGGAGTGTTCATCGGGTTTGGTTTTTGATTTTTTGGACCGAACCAAACCCAAACCGATTATATTCGGTTCGTATAAAAATAATATTCGGTTCGGGTTTGGTTTGGTTCGGTCAAAACCAATTTTTTTTTAAATCATAGATTTTAGATAAACTAGTACAACCTTATTCGGTTCGGTTCAGCTCGGTCCAAGTTCGGTTCGGTCTAATTCGATTTTGTGCACTAAAACATGCTTCAATAACCTAAATTAACCTAATTTTAAAATATTCGGTTATTTCGGTCCAAAATCGAATCGAACCGAATAAAATCGAACCTGAACATGTTCGGATCGGTTTTCGGTCCACAAAATTCCGAATTCGGTTTTAGTTCGGTTTTGGACCAATGAACAACCCTATATTTCACACTGTGACGTATCAATGATTTATTTTATTTTTTTGTTTCTATTATTACTACGTAGAATCTATTATATATGATTTTGATTTCTTTTTTAACTTATAGACGGTTCACGTACATTTAACTATAATTATTTTTATTACGTAATATATCTTAGGTATTTTTTAATATTTTAATTCATTTATTTTTTTATATTAAATCTGATATAACATTCATATTTATGTTACGTAATATATCTTAGGTACAAAATCACATTCATTTTGACGAGTTGATATTATTGGAGATTTTTTATATTATATTTATGTTATAACTTTTTCTGTTGTCACCAATTAGATATATTTTCATATTTACTCTTTAATTATGATCATTATTATTTTTGAATTTCTTTTTAAAATTAAGATTAAAATGTAGCCAAATCGCAACACATAAACTAAACTAGTGTGGACTGTGGAGTATAAAATTGCAAAGCCCGAAACGAGGGGAGCACGTTGGAGGTCCGGTGTGATGTCACCTCTCCGTCTCCTTCGCCACCACCCGCTTCTGACACCGCAGGTTTTTGCGTGGTAGCACGTGCCGTGTTTCCATTCATCTATACTTCCTCCCGTCTTTACAACCCTAAACTCAGCCGTTCGATTGATGATAAGTTCAGATACCACATAATCAACGGATCAAATAATTCTTTAATTAAGTATGATTATATGATGAAATTTTCTTTTTCTTTTTGTAACGACTTAATATAGTTTTACGAACACTTATTTACTTTGGCAAAAATACTTACACTAGTGCTAACTTTTAATCAATGTTCTAAAAATCGATAGGCGAGAGTTGGACGATGAGAGGGGGCCTATCGACTAGACGGGAGTCTAGGCGGATTAAAAATTAATGTGTGATCCATGTGACTATTTGACTATGTTCTTTCAACTCTATTAATGTTTATAAAATTATATTGGGGTGAGATTTGTTGTTAAATTATGGACCTTATTTTACAAAGCTTCACCCAAAATCATGTTTTATACATTATCCATCTCCTAAGATGTTGCTGCTTCCATAATATCTAAGACATCTTCTCGCCTAGGCGGCCTTAGGCGGGATCCTAGGCGGTGAATGACCGCCTAGCGTCTAAACGGACCTAGGCGAGAATGTTTAAAAACACTGCTTTTAAATGAACAAGACAATTGATCTATACGGAGTATAAATTATACTCATCTTTAGTGGTAATAAATAATTAAGGTATGTTGGCATGTTGTTATGATAAATAATGTAATCACGTTTTTTTAGGTCTTACATGTAATTATTATTATATTATTTTATGTATTAAAAAATATATCTAGATAATATTGATATTAAAACTATAATCGAATCATAATTTTGTATCTCAATATAATTAGAAAATTTTAGATTTGTATATAATTATGAAATTTTGGATTTGTATATAATTAGAAAATTTTGAATTTTTAATCTTTGTGATTAACTGCCACTTCGGTGGTGGCTTGGTGGTAAGGGAACAGAGGGGGTAAGGGCAGGTCTCGGGTTCGATTCCTGTCTGTCCCCTTTCCTCTGGGTGCAATCCCCAGAGGTTTACTGTGTCCCTTGCCGCTGGGTCGAGCCGGTCCGCACAAGCCGGTTTACCTGGGTCGTGGCGCTTGCTGGTTGGGTCACGATTCTGGGGGTTTATCACCCCGCAAGTGGTGGGTTCCCTCGTCACCAAAAAAAAAAAAACTTTGTGATTAACTTCTAATTTTTAGCCTTGATTTGTATTTAAATTTGGAAGAGATTAGTAATAGGTTTATGATAAAAAAAACTTTGATTTATTTAATAAAAGTGAAGAAAAAAAGACTTGTAGCGTTTTTAATAAGAGAGTGTCATGTGGCGATTTTAATGAAAAAGTGACATGTAACGTAATTAGATTATAGTTTAGTAGATATATAGTAGATTATGATTACATTTTTGGACATTATTATTACGAATACATTTTCGGTTATTTTGAAAGTACTATGTGCTTTATATGTTTATTTTATTAGATACGTGCTTATATGTGTTTTGTTTAGTAAAACATTTAAAAATATTAATTTTATTTTTTTAATTTTAATTTTAATTTATTAATAATTGTCTTTTGACATATTTTGGTTATTGAAGTCCTATTTTACTCTTATTTAATCAAGAGCTTCTTAATAAAAAAATTACTTTCTAAAATCGATAAACGTGAATAAATATATATTCCCATGAAATACCTCTCTAAAATATCCATCTTCTTCATTTTTTAATAAAACAAAACAACACAACACAAATTAAAATTATGTTAATCTAATTTTTATATTGCAAAAAATTATACACATAAAAATGTTCTCCTTATGTTAAGCAGTACATCTGTACATGTCATTTTAGTTTTTGAAACAACCATTAAAAAATGTAATAATTAAGTTAAAACACTCTAAACTTTTTTTAAAATGTACAATTTAATAATTATTCAACTAATTTATAATCAATAAATGAAAAGATTTTGTAAAAAAAATTCAATATGTGTAAATCATTAACTAAAATTGTTAAATGAGAAATATGTCTTAGCAAAAATAGAAAATAAAATCAACATTTATTTTTTAATGACTAGAGTAATTATTTAAAATCGGAAGGAGTTGTTCGTTCTAATGATTTTTTTTTCCAGAGCAGTAGTTCGTTCTCATACACAATATAACCAACAAATACGCAATACGATTCTAACAAAGCCGTTGATTTTCTGGTTACTTCTAACATTTCTTTGACTGTTCTTCGCAGTACTACTTCGAAGTTCCTTTCAACTCAACATGAGCGTGCTCATATTCATCGATCTCGACTCCATTATTTAAATTTGAACTTGACTAATCAGTTAGCTTATAAATTCTTTGTAAACATCATATATTACGATAATTTAGATATGTCTCATTGTTTGTAACGATACTTTGTGTTTGTATAAAAAAAAAACTCAATACGATTTATTAGGTTGATGCATCCATGTCTTCTTTTAAGGCTAATGATAAGAACATTGAGTTCAGTGACAATCGTTAAAAAAACATTTGTTTATAAGCAGTAATTTACGAGTCATAGCTTTACGCAGTATCGAGGTGTTCCCTTTAAATACGAAGAAATTTATCGGTACTGAAAATGAATCTTACTTTGGCTTCTTTTGTCGGTTAGTTCATTGTACATAGATACGTGTTTGCTTTGGATCTTACTATACTCATATAAATTGCTTTTCCATGTGTGCTTTGAAGCTACCTATAAGTTATGGCTTACCAAGAAAATTAAAGCGATATTATTTTTCTCACCCAAAAAAAGAAAAAGAAAATCAAAGCGATGGAATGGAATGGAACCCCTGTCATTAGACGAATAGACGTACATCTAAGACTACTTCAATCTCCATGATATTGAAGTTAGTTTTGTTAAAATTGTGTTATATTGTATTTTTAAAATATATAAAATTAAAATTGTTATAATATTAGAAAAAAAATTGAAAACAATTAATTAAAAGACATAGATATAATTGTAATTATATGATTGACTCTTAACAACATCAGAAAAAACAATATATATTGTTATGTTTAAGTTAAATAAGGTTATACTTTTTAGAAAAAAAGTTAAATAAGATCATATGTATACTAAAAAGAATAAAATTATAACTTTAACTATTGTAGTATAGAATTTAAGTATGAATGTTGATTATCCATGTATGTAAGATTTTATAATTTATATGTAATACAATATATAAAAAGTTACTAAACTATTTTAATAGTTTTCGATAAATAATAATAAAAATAAATTTAAAAAGAAAATGGATGAGAAAGTAAGAAATGTGTTTATTATAGATTTTGGTAGTGTCTTAAAATTACAAAGACTTAGAACTCTCCCTTATATATATATTGTTTAGGGTAGAATTGCAAAAAAAAAAATCCATTGAGCATTGATAACTCGTATCGAAAAATACAAATGATTTTGAACCAATTTAGTACAATGTAGTATGAAAAAGCGACTAAGTTAATTGCTCATTTTATTATGTAACTGACTATTCCCTGATTTTTTTTCCCTTTGTCAACAAATCTTCCGCAACGTGCCAACGTGGCTATTGTAGTAGTAGGAATCTGAATTACAGAAAAATTCGATGAAGAGACGGATGATTCTTGCGAAGAACGCTTCAGATGGCCTTGATCGTGTGAATCTGCAATCAAGAACACAAAACGGGAGGGCTGGATCTCCCCTAACGCCCCTCCGACGCTCAAGTCAGACAAAAGCTCTCCAAATTCTATGGTGGATGTTCAAGAGAAAAGAGAGTGAGATCTCGCATACCCTGGAAACTAGGTTTTCTAGGATCTTTATTACCTGGACTTTCCTTGCTTGCTCCTTTATGGACCTTTCACTTAATAGGCCCGTCAGCTATCTTCCTTCAATAAAGACTGAACATTAATTACTCTTATTCCTTTCTATAATTAATTACCTTATTAATTGGGAAAAATCACTAATTACAATAAAGGGAAAAGACAAATTTCCCTCATCATTTTTCCCCTCGGGTCTTCGGAGCCGAGGTGGGTCCGACGAGCCGAAAGTTGAACCAAGGACTTTATTGCTAACCGAAAAGCCGAGAGCACCGCACAGCCAGTGCGGTAAAACGCACGGTCGTGCGGTCTGTATTCCGCGCTTCTAGCTTCATGTATTCATAATCTCACTCGTTCGAGCATCCAGAGTCTTAGTTTCTTGGTTTCCAGCTCTCTAAAAGCGTTGAGACTGTTCAAAGTCCCGAATTTCCATCCCACTCATTTCTCTGGGAGCTCCGATACTGTTCAGAGTATCGAAGCGCCATCCCTTTTATTTTCTGGGAGCCCGGATACTGTTCAGAGTCTCGAGGCGTCGTCCTTGTTGAATTCCTTAGGTTTTGATGGTAACAAACATTCAACTAATATGGGTACTAAGTGTTTCAGAAACAAAGACAGTTATCTCAGGGAACCATTGCAGCAAAGGATCGCAGAGGGAACAAAGCTCTGTTCATGTGCTTTGTTACCTCTCAAGGAACATCAGTGACGAACAAGATCAAGCTGCAAATGGAAGGAAGATATCCAACGTGAAGATTATGGAAACTTTCCTAGAAGAATCACGCGGTCCAAGGATAGGATTTCGGCTGGAAGGATCTCGCCGAAAAGAAGATTTGGAGAGAGAATCCGAATGTGTTATCTTAGGAAAACTTTCCTAAGATAATATATTTGGAGAGAGAAGAATCTTATATTAATCCGTTAATGTTATCTTAGGAATTATTTTCTTAGATAATATCGGTTGTTAAGATAATATTCTTCAAATCAATTAATATCATCTTGTTACCAAGTTTAGGAAGATAGGATTATCTTGTTATGATTAGGGTTTGGTCGAGTTGTATTTATATGGGAATGTGGGATTCATTTCTATGTAACCACGACGACGAAGAACGAAGAACTAAGAGCATTCAGTTAAGAAGAAAAAGAGAGTGAAGAGTTTGTGAGTCTTTGAGGGTTGAGTTCGATTCATCGTTGTAGAAGAGGTTTCAAATCTAGGTGGGAAGTCTAGAGGTTGAAGTCCATGATACAAGTGTAATCGAACAAGAAATCAATAAGACAAATAGACGCTTCAAAATCATCTCAAGCGGAAGCTTGAAGGTAGTGATTTTTCCTTGAGAAGCTAGTTTTGCCAATCAGGGTTTCCACTATATATCGTGAGTTCGTTCGTTATCTTTCCTACTATATTGTTCCGTTGTGCCTTCTGTGGGAACAAAGCCTTTGTTCCCTCAGACGTAACTCTAACGATCCAACAATTGGTATCAGAGCCTGGTGCTCTAGATTGTTTTCATTACAGAATTTGCAGGAAAGATGTCGTCGTCAAGCAATGCAATCGGTGATTCATTCTGAAAGCCACCAATTCTGAAGGCCGGTGAGTATGACTGGTCGGTGGAACAAATCGAATCCCATATTTGTTCCCTCGATGGACAGATATGGAGAATCATCGAGGTTGGTCCCATGGCTATCCCAAATGAAAAAGACGCTACAAAGCCTAAGCCAAAGATCGACTACACCGATGGAGACTGGAAGAAGCTGGAGAAGAATTGAAGAGCCAAGAAGATCCTTCACATGGCCCTTCTCCCCACAGATCTCAAGAAAATCATCGGCTACAAAACCGCCAAGGAGATTTGAGAAGCTCTAAGACGTCTCCATCATGGAAATGAAGATGTCAAGAAAAACATAATTCTTTCCTTGATGAAGGAGTACGATCAAATTTCTCAAGGAGAGGATGAGCACATTCAAGATTTCTACTCCAGGTTCCAGGGGATCGTAGGTCAATTGGAGTTCCTTGATGAAGAGATGCCAGACTGGAAGCTCACTCATCACTTTATGCAAGGCCTCAACTCTCAGTGGGACGCAATTGCTCTCGCTCTGTACTCCCAAACTGACGTCAAGTCTCTCACCATGGAAGAGGTTGTTGCAAGCTTGAAAGCAACGCTTCTGTATACAACCACAAGATGAACAAAAAGGGAGAAGAGAAGGCTCAAAGCATTGCCTTGAAGGTTGAACGTGCCTTTGACCTATCTCAAGTTGAAGACGAAGATGAGGACGGTGATGAAGATGTGACTCTCATCACTAGAGATATGAAGAAAATATGGTCTCAAAACAAGGGCACACAGAGTTTCTCTGAAGGGAACAGACACATGAAGGATGTTGTTTGTTACCACTGCCAACACAAGGGACATTTTGCCAATAACTGCTTCAAGAAAAAGGCTGGTCACCCTCAGGTTCGTGAATGGAAGCAAGCAATGGTCGCAACATGGGGTGATACTGACTCAAAAGATGAAGAATCTTCTCATTCAAGAGATGTCTGCTTGATGGCCATAGAAGACCATGACAAATCAAAAGGCGGTATGCAGGGAACTGATGTAAGTGAATCTGAACTCATCTCTAGCTTGAAAAGGAAGTCAAAAGAAAGCTTAGTTTCCTTCATTAAGAAGCTTGTTCATGAGAATAGTCTTTTCAGTGAACAGATTAAAGATAGGGATGAATCGATCTCAAGTTTGATCGAAGAAAACAAAGGATGGGCAGAAAAAGTGGTCAAACTTGAGAAAGGCTCATCCTCTTCTCCAAGCCCGTGCATTGAGTGTCCTAAACTCACTGAGAAGATTATTTCTCTAGAGTCCTCTGTCTCCTCACTTGAGGCTGAGTCATTAATGCTAAAACTAGGAAATGCAAAACTTTCTAGTGATCTAACCAAACTCAGTGAGGAACAGAAGGACAAGACAAAAGGTATTGTCTTTGTTGCAGCCAAGAATGAAAAGAAGCCTGAAAAGAAGGAGGTACTTCGCTTTGGTATTGGCTATCAACCCAAGCTTCCTGTTGATGGAACCAAGTCAAAAGGCTCTAAAGTCAAAGGAAAAGAGCCAGTGCAAGAAAAGGGGGAGAGTTCCTCTAAAGGGAACAAAGGCAAAGACAGCTCAGAACCGACCGACGAGAGCAAGGCTTGGTACCATGGACAGAAGGCTCATAAAATCTGGTTGAAGCAATCCCAAAGCAGTAAGTCCAATAACATTGATTTTCATTCTAGGATTGCTAACAAAATAATTTGGCCTGGCAAGAGCAAATATGTCGACCTAAAGTGCCACAGGGTCTGTTGGTATTGCGGGCATTCTGGTCACTACAAACAAGAGTGCCTTCTGAAGCAACACAATGAGGAGATTGCTTGCACTATAAGGGAGCAAATGAATGTTGAGCCTCCAAAGATTAGATATATTGCTCCTGTGCCCAGAAAGCATAAGCTTGTCTAGGTTCGCAAGAACTAACTCTTTCTGTGCAGAATAAAGTGAGGAAAGTTCCCGGTATTTCATTCGTACAAAGGTCAGTTACTTGACAGGGAACGAAGCGAGTATCACCTCACTCCTGCAGGAATGGTTGAGACTCAAAGGCCTGGTAACAAAGGTAAAGGAAATGGAGATATGGATAAGGACTTAATGACTAAATTGTTCCTTGTTTGAATACTCAGGTACCATGTACATATAGGAAATACATCACTATATCGAGAAAGATTGGCATACAGAGAAACTTGTGGATCAAAGGATCAAACACCAGTTTTCTCATTAGGACACCTGTTGGGGAACTCTATATTCAGTTCCATATGAAGCCTGATTTGTTCCCCTAACCACATGTCTATTTGTTGTGTTCCCTCGATGATTGACTAAATTACATGATAAAGTGTGAAAGGTTAATCATCATGTCTTGATCTGCATTCATTCTCTTGATCATTTGTTGAACGCCTTGCTTAGACTCATGCTAATACTTCACTAATGTGCAAAATTGCATGCATGATTCTCTATGCTATCTTGTTAATACATGATTCAGCTTTCTTTCGGCCTAAAAGAGTCAACTTGATGCATTGATCCCTCATTATAAGCCCAAATGATTGTTGACTCTATAGCCTACCCTAGCCATCATGCTTGATGCTTCCTATGAGCCTCTCTTATCATCCACATCTGGGAGCCTCTCATTCATGATTAAACATTATTAAAAATTCTCGTATATATTTATGTGTGATGTTCTTTGTACCCTCTCTGGTAACATTACCCCCGCATCACACTCCTCTACTTTTTCGGAAAGTCGAGAATACGAATTGTCGCCTCTGTGGTCTGTGGCTGGGATTTGACATGTATGATGTGTAATGATGGCTTGCAACTGCTTGAGAAGTGTTCGTGCATAAAAGGTGATGTGGTGGTTGCGTGATGGTTGTTGTGCTTGAGATTTTGTGGGCTTTGATGAATTTGGACAGAATCTTTTACAAGATTTATTTTTGGAAAATATCTTCTTGGCTGTGATCTTTGGTAAAAGAAGGAAAGAAGAAGATTGAGATCATTATCCTTAATACTTGAAAAGATATGAAAAAAGATTCTTGTGTTTTCTCCCCTCCTATCTATGGCGTTCTCTGTAAAGTTATTATGTTACTCCCGTGTGCTGTTTCAAAAAAAAAAAAAAAAACTGGAACACCACAGGGAACACAGAGAGGGGACAAATGAATCTTTCTTCTACCGGCGGTTGGATGCTAGTAAGCTACACAAGAAGCAGTTTGTGTTGCAAAAAGGTGCTGGTTGGGTCTGAAGGGGAACAGATCCGCGAAGGGCCGTGAAGAGTTTGTCTCGGGCAATATCGTTGATTGGCAGAACAACAAAGGCGACTTATGGAGGATGTGCGTGCTCTAACGACTACTCATACTCCAGATCCCTCTACAGGCACCAGTGGTACTTGATTCGTCGTTCTCTGGCTAACCAATCCCTCTTTTGTTCCCTAGCACATTTATCCCTTACTGCTTGATTTTCCTTGTCTCTGGCTCATGTGTTTCCATTGACTAGCATGTTGATCATATGTGTTATCTTTGCTTATTTTGTAGTTGTCTTTACCTGCAGTCTATGTTTGTGCGTTTCAATCTAATGTAAAAAGGGG
Source organism: Rheum nobile (assembly GCA_027886185.1). NCBI lineage: Eukaryota > Viridiplantae > Streptophyta > Magnoliopsida > Caryophyllales > Polygonaceae > Rheum > Rheum nobile. Next base: position 555,884 of record WOAB01000500.1, on the reverse strand, counting down.
TGTTGCTCATCTTGATGTGGTCGTTTTCTCTCTATCTCCTTACCTATGTTTTTGATGATGCCAAAAGGGGAAAAATGACAGATAGCTTTGATTAAGGGGGAACAGAACATGGTTTCATATGTTGCTGAGTTGAGGGGGAACTAATACTGCCTTAGTGGGAAGACTTTCTCTCCATAACTGTCTTTATCTCGTACGTGTATGCTTTATTGTCAAGGGTGTTTGTCACCATCAAAAAGGGGGAATTTGTTGAATTCCTTAGGTTTTGATGGTAATAAACATTCAACTAATCTGGGTACTAAGTATTTCAGGAACAAAGACAGTTATCTCAGGGAACCAATGCAGCAAAGGATCGTAGAGGGAACAAAGCTCTATTCATGTGCTTTGTTACCTCTCAAGGAACATCAGTGACGAACAAGATCAAGCTGCGAATGGAAGGAAGATATCCAGCGTGAAGATTATGGAAACTTTCCTAGAAGAATCACGCGGTCAAAGGATAGGATTTCGGCTGGAAGGATCTCGCCGAAAAGAAGATTTGGAGAGAGAATCCGAATGTGTTATCTTAGGAAAACTTTCCTAAGTTAATATATTTGGAGAGAGAAGAATCTTATCTTAATCCGTTAATGTTATCTTAGGAATTATTTCCTTAGATAATATCGGTTGTTAAGATAATATTCTTCAAATCAATTAATATCATCTTGTTACCAAGTTTAGGAAGATAGGATTATCTTGTTATGATTAGGGTTTGGTCGAGTTGTATTTATATGTGAATGTGGGATTCATTTCTATGTAACCACGACGACAAAGAACGAAGAACTGAGAGCATTCAGTTAAGAAGAAAAAGAGAGTGAAGAGTTTGTGAGTCTTTGAGGGTTGAGTTTGATTCATCGTTGTAGAAGAGGTTTCAAATCTAGGTGGGAAGTCTAGAGGTTGAAGTCCAGGATACAAGTGTAATCGAACAAGAAATCAATAAGACAAGTAGACGCTTCAAAATCCTCTCAAGCGGAAGCTTGAAGGTAGTGGTTTTTCCTTGAGAAGCTAGTTTTGCCAATCAGGGTTTCCACTATATATCGTGAGTTCGTTCGTTATCTTTCCTGCTGTATTGTTCCGCTGTGCCTTCTGTGGGAACAAAGCCTTTGTTCCCTCAGACGTAACTCTAACGATCCAACAATCCCTCTATTTCTCTGGAAGCCCGAAGACTGTTGGAGTCTCGATGCGTCATCCCTCTATTTCTCTAGGAGCCCGGAAACTGTTCAGAATCTCGAGGCGTCATCCCTCTATATCTCTGAATGCCCCGAGACTATTCAGAGTCTCGATGCAACGATCTCTTCGTTTCTCTAGTTGCCCCGAGATTATTCAGAGTCTCGAAATGTCGATCTCTTCATCATGAGTTTGATAATATAGTAAAAAACATAAAGAACTCTCATAATCTCAAATTACTCAATCCAAATAACAGTAATGACATGTGTTTCAAATAATAGGAAAATAAATTGTCTCAGGGGGCTCATTAAAACCTCTTCGCAGGAAAACCTCATGGGAAAAAACCGCACGAGGAGGAAAAAGAGTACCCCATACCTTGCTCAAAAGATGACTTGCCTCTTAGTCTCTTCCGCTTCTGCTGCGAGAGCCTTTTCCTCAATCTGATCACCTCCTGAAGCAGGCTTTGCCACTGTAAACTCCCTCAGATGGCCTTGCGATGCCCATTCTTCGAGCTGATGCTTTAACGCTTTATAGTCTTCTGTCAAGTGACCCCTCTCCCTATGGTAGCAACAAAATTTACTTTGATCTCTGCCCCTCTCATCTCCTTTCATCTTGGGAGGCCAGCTGAAAAATGACCTTCCCTTTATCTCAGTAAGCACCATGTATATAGGCCTGTTGAAGACGGTATGCACTGCTTGAAACTGAAGCAGCCCGCGCTCCCTAGTCAACTCTTCTTTGCCCCTGTCCTTCTCTCCCGAGCCACTGTTCTTCTCTTTCCGAGGTGGTATTGGTGACCTTCTGTCGCGAGACGATCTATAATCGTCCTCAAGCTTTGCGTATTGATTGATGAGCTCTCGCAGTTGTGCAACTCCTGAGGGTGCACTTAAGGTTAAACGTTTGCGCAGATCATTGTCTTTAGGCAAAGTGAGCCTAAACGCTGATATAGCGACCTCTTCATCATACTTGTCCATATCTGCAAGGTTTTCCATGAACCGCGGAGCGAATTAACGCAAACTTTCTCCCCTGCGTATTCTCATACAAAAAGGGCATCAACGGTAAAAGGTTCCTGACTATTGGTTATAAAGTAAGACACAAACTTCTTAGCTAGCTGTCTCCACTCGTAAATCGAATCAGACTCAAGGGGAAAAAAACCACTTTGAAGTTGCCCTGCCTAGACTAGCAGAAAACATCTTACACATTAGCGCGTCATCAATTACCCACAAAGCCATTCTATTTGTATAAGCCGCTATATGCACTACGGGATCAGATTTTCCATCAAACAAATCAAAGGATGGGGCAGAAAACTTAGCTGGAGGGCGATGGTCCCTGATGACTCTAGAGAACGGAGTCGATGTCATTCTAGCCAGTCTCTGCTCTGCCTGATCCTACGCATTGACAAACGATTCCCCTTGACTGTCAAAAAAATCGCATTAAACGCTCTTCGGCTCGCTCCAAACAGACAACCCTTTCAGTCAGGCCCTGCTCGGAATGCGCACCGACTGCGCGCCCTGGCTGCAGTCTCCTTGGTGACCTAGATCACTGTCTACTGTCCCTTTCCCGTTCTGCACGTGGTTTGGCCGGAGACGAGTTCGGCTCTTCTGAATCTGAACGGATAATTCGAGAGGCAGAGGAAGAAGATCTGACTGGCCGGAGATGGTCCATATCACCCTGTCGGCGACCATGGCGCCCCTCCATCGATCTACTGTTATGGCTCTCTTGGATCATTGGCCCAGGCCTGCGGTCGCAGAGACTTGCGAAATTGACGGCGCTCGCGAACCTGGGGGGGTGCTCATCGGCGAAATCCTCAGCCACGACCGGCCTCTTGCCTTGCTGCCGATCGAAGGCTCGCCGGAGGGCCTCGAGCTCACCTAGCACAGCCCGCATCTCTGACGCGTGCCCTGCTGCAGCGGCCTCCAGATCCGCACTTTTCTTGGCAGCTTCGACGACGCGTGCCAATTCGCGACGGCGGTTCTCTGATTCAGCCCTAAGCGCATCCAATTCGGCGCGCCTGTCTTCTTCCTCGCGTTGGTGGCGATTTGCAGGAACCCTAATCTCTTCCGCAACCTGGCGAGCGGTCTCCTCAGAAACCCTAGCCGCCTCTTCCAGGCGCGCGGCCTCAAGGGAGCGGCGCTCTTCCACCTCGTCGGCGGCCGTCAATTCTCCTGCACGCGATGTCCCTCGCGTTGCCCTAGCCGTCGCCAGCGATCTGGATGTTTCAGATATGGTGGAATTCCTACTAGTGGTTCTCCTTGCGTTCACCATCGTCATCTCTTCCCACAGACGGTGCCAAAATGTAGTAGTAGGAATCTGAACTACAGAAAGATTCGATGAAGAGACGGATGATTTTTGCGAAGAACGCTTCAGATGGCCTTGACCATGTGAATCTGCAATCAAGAACACAAAACGGGAGGGCTGGATCTCCCCTAACACCCCTCCGACGCTCAAGTCAGACAAAAGCTCTCCAAATTCTATGGTGGTTGTTCAAGAGAAAAGAGAGTGAGATCTTGCATACCCTGGAAGCTAGGTTTTCTAGGATCTTTATTACATGAGTTTTCCTTGCTTGCTCCTTTATGTGCCTTTCACTTAATAGACCCGTCAGCTATCTTTCTTCAATAAAGGCTTAATATTAATTACCCTTATTCCCTTCTATAATTAATTACCTTATTAATTGGGAAAAATCACTAATTACAATAAAAGGGAAAAGACAGATTTTCCCTCATCGGCTATCGAATTAACGCATTCTTTGAATTTATTAGTACACCACACTCTATTTATTTATGTGGAGAGGTATGAAGATTACAAACATACGATGTGATTTAACTAAAAAATTAACCACAATTCTTTAATTCAGGAAAGCTCCAAAAAAAAGGTCCAGAATCGAAGATCCTTTATTCAATTAGACCAACTGAGAGTACGTCATGTGGACCAGGATGGCGGTTTGATAGTGGAGCATTCCTAGCTACTAGAGAAGTTGGCACCCTCAATTCATAAGGTGTCGCGAGATCACGTTCTATTCTAAGATTCTGGACTTTGGGAGGCATAAGAATCTTGACGAGTCTTTTACCTTAGCGACACAAGTGTTCAAGCATGCTTTGTATTTGTATCGTTTAGGGAATGTGTCGTGGTGAGGCAATGAGAGCTATTTAGATTGACAAGTCAACCTTTCGAAAATGACATGAAACTGTCATAAGCTGTAAGGGTGAGCTATAAATAGCAGACACAAGGCTTTCCATAACAAACTGTCTATTTTTCCTCCTCTCTTCTATCTCTTTTGAATTCGGGTCACGACATCTGGTATCAGAGCAAGGCGGTTCTCGGAGATGGCAGAAGGGACTCGTTTAAAGACCATGGAGGAAGCGATGAAGAGAACGAAGGCGCATCTTCATAATCTTCAACAATTTGAGGCCGCAACTCGCGAGTTCATGAGTTCGACTCAGCGATTTGTGGACGCATCACTTGATAGCATGCAATTGGTGGAGGAATTAGGTCGAAACACCGATCGTCGATTGGATCAACTGGTTGAATCGGGAAGAAACACCGATCGAAGAATAGATCAACTCGTCGAGATGATGAGATCATTGATTTCGAAGGACAATTCAAGATCGGATGGTCCTTTAGAGGTGTCGTAGAGGAGAGGGAGTCATCTTGCCATCCCTACATCCTCTCAGAATTCATCATGTGTAGGATCTGTGCGTTAGATTCAAGGGAACTGAGACACAAACGTGTTTAGTTCCTATGGGCAGCGGAATAACTAGTAAACAAGTTATCAAGAACAATTACTTGAGGTGGAAACCTTTGATAACCAACTAGTTATCTAGGATAAAAACCACCCCTCTTTCGAGGATTTCAAATAGTCTACTTGTATATTAATATGTGATTACAACTTCCGAACTATCTCGTTTCAGTCTAACTCACTAAGACTAAACCTAGTTCCCTAGAAATCACAGATTAACACACAATAGACTTACTTCGACACTATCAACTCGAACACTTCTTCTTTCTGTTTCTTCTTTCTGATGCACTCTAAAGCTCGTGAAAATGCATGAATTAAACCCTAGTATCATCGAGTATTTATACAATAAAATTATCAAGGAAAGATCTCGGATGAGATATTCTTTGAACGATTTTATTCCATAAATCCAAGATGACATATTTTATATCTTACCAATAATAAGATACAAAATATCCTCTAAACCGAATCCTAATTTACACAATCATATAAAGATACTCTATGTGTAAACACGCCTAAGATCTTTGGTTGAAGGCGTCCAGAAACGGTAAGTAAATCTTCACAGAGATTCTGTGAGATTTCCTCAGATACGCTGATGCGATGCGGTTCCCATCCAGTTCCCTTAATCACCATCTTCTCTCACTTTGGACTTGGTTCCCTTATCTTTTCAGCTGTAGATAAAACACTAGAATAGCCAGTTAGGTTCAAGTGTTTGTCATCGTCAAAACAAGAGAAACAGAGGAAGGGAACTTCATGGGAACTGACGTTCCAAAAGTTCCATTCCAACAATTTCCCCCTTTTGATGATGACAAACTAATACCAATCTTAAGCATATAACCAATAGGCAAAGTCAAGTGACATATTATGGAAACAAAGATACTAAGATAAACGCTTTATAGTTCCCCCTTAATTTTTGAACACAGTACTTAGTTCCCCCTTAGAAATACACCAGTCCTATTGGTTCCAAGATTCCAGAGTCTATTCCCCCTTTTGACATCATCGAAAAGATAGATTAGTTTCAAATGGTAACCTAGAGAAAAACAAGTTCAAAGCAAATGGCAAGTCGCAACTAAGCAAACAGATATTCATTAATTATAACAAAAGATGCACATAACAGCTAGCAGACACACGAAGAACAAACAAACAAGATCACGAAGAGAGAGAAACCAACAAAGCAGGACAGCGAATGAGCAGGGGAGTTCCTAGGGAGACTAAGCCAGAGACAACATGGGGAATTCAGGAGGAACTAGGAGGCAACTTGGCAATCAATGCAGTCGCAAGAGAGTTGAAGGCAACAATCAGTTCCTTCACAGCAGCGGTGAGTTCCTTGAGTTCAGCAGAGATGGCAGCAATGACAATGGAGAGATCGGAGGTCTCATGCTCAGATTGTTCAGGAGCAGCACAAGTCCTCTTAGGCTTAACCTCCTTTTCCTCATTAACCCTGAGACGGTTGATGTAAGCCATATCCATTTAGTGCTGATACATCGTCTTAGAGGGGGACTCCGGGTACACACCAAGTGTTGTCAGCAGGGCTTTGATGATTGAGGGGTAAGGCAGAGAGTGCGAGGGATGAGAGTGGCAAGCTTGCATATGAAGGATAATGATCCAACAGCTCAGTTCCTTTTTTTTTCCTCTTTTTTTTCCAAAAGGCAACGGATCAGAATCACATCACATCCTCAACGTTCACAATCGGACAGAATATGCAGGGTTTCATCATGATTATCTCTGAACACAGTAAAGGAAGGAGACATAATATCCGAGACGGCGGCAAAGAAAGCACACAAGCAGCGATCTTTTCAGTTCCCTTTAGTTCCTTAGAAGTACCTGGCTAGGGAAGGCTTTGGATGCATATATGTAGTAGGAATTTAAATCATGAAAAGTACACATCCAAAAGCATATAAATAGCAGGAAGGCAATTTTGACGCTAAACTAGTAAATTCCCAATTGTGGACTAATCAGAAGAAGGTTCATAGGGAACTACTAGGGAAGCCAGGTTAGGAACAACTTATAATCAATCATCCTTTCGGCTTATAATGTGGGTTCAGAGATCAGATTGATTATATATTGTTGAAAGAAATGCAATCAAGATATTCACACAACGCATGAAGGCGAGAAGAATGTCCAACTAATATCATAACAATAAACACATGAAGGCAGAGATGGACAAGAAAAGCAGTAAACACAGTTCCCAACTAGTGACCAAAGAAAATAATAAGTCACATAACTAGTCAATACCAGGGAAATAGGCAAGGGAACTCAGAACCGTTAAGCTATGGAAATCATTCCAAGAAGGAGTCTAAAGTACTCATAAGGTTCTCGATTAAGGGATTTTGTGAATATATCAGCAATTTGTTCCTCAGTACGACAATGTTCCATAATAATGATCCCTTTTTCCACGTTATCTCTCAAAAAGTGGTGCCTTATGTCAATATGCTTAGACTTGGAATGAAAGACATGATTTTTAGATATGCTAATGGCACTAGTATTATCACACAAAATTTTGAGAGGTCCATAGGATTTACCAAAGTCCGCGAGTTGTTGTTTGAGCCAAAGAAGTTGAGCACAACAGGCAGCAGCAGCAATGTATTCGGACTCAGTAGTGGAGAGGGAGATGGAGGTTTGCTTCTTTGAGCCCCATGAGACTAGGCAGGGGCCAAGGAACTGAGCCATACCAGATGTGCTTTTTCTGTTTTGGAGGAAGCCAGCATAGTCAGCATCAGTGTAAGAGATGAGCTCGAAGTCGCAGTGTTTGGGATACGGTGTTGACTGCCTCTGCCCAAAACATGTGAGGAAGACCAGTAGATAGGAGCATAGTACGAGACATGTCCTCCAAGGTCCTATTCTTCCTTTCAACAACTCCATTATGTTGAGGAGTGCGAGGAGCTGAGAAATTATGAGAGATTCCCTTGTCCCTGCAAAAGGTTAGAAACTTGGCATTTTTGAACTCAGTTCCATGATCGGAACGTATGGCACGAAGATTGTGCCCAAGGGAGTTCTCAAGAGTAGGAACAATAGCTGAGAACCTGTCAAATACTTCATCTTTTGATTTTATGAAAATGGTCCAGGTGAAGCGAGAGAAATCATTAACAAGTACAAGAATATACATGTTCCCTCCAAAGCTTTGAGTACGCATGGGACCACATAAATCCATATGAACAAGTTCAAGAGGATGAGAGGAACTGATCTCAGATTTTGACTTAAAGGAACTACGTACTTGTTTCCCCCTTACACAGTCTGAGCAAATGTTGTTCTTTTCAATTTGAACAGAGGGAAGTCCTCTCAGCAGTTCCTTCTTGTGTAGCTTATAAATAAGCTGAGGGCTAGCATGGCCAAATCTTTGATGCCATATTGTCGTTCTATCAGCTATAGAAGACAAGCAAAGATTTTCCTCAGGAATGAAGCTTGTGTCTACGATATAGACATTGTTGTAGCGTTTCCCTTTCAATAGAATTTTGTGTGTCTTTGGATTCAGCACGAAGCATTCTTTGGGAGTGAATAAGACATGGTTCTCCCCTTGGTCGCAAAGCTGAGACACACTCATTAGATCAAAACCCAAATTGTCAACAAGATGAACATCACTTACTTGTACTTTGTCAGTTAGGTCCACGCGTCCAACACCACAAATGGCTCCTTTTCTCTTGTCTCCGAAGGAAATCTTTCCTCCGTTGTATTTCTGAAGTGAGTGCAGTTTCTTCCTGTTTCCAGTCATATGGCATGAAGCTCCACTGTCTATGTACCATTTTTCTTCTTTACTCACTTCAGCATGCACAATTAAACATCATTTCTTACGAACCCAGGTCGGCTGACCGTTCCCGGGTTTGTTAGGAGGAGAGTTCCTAGGTGGATTAACATGATCAGTTTCATGAGAAGGAGAATAATAATAATAGGGATCATTCAAGTCAGAAATTTCAGTTCTTTTCCTATTATCTTTCCTCATATAGTTTCTCTTCATAGAGGCCTTTTCCTCATCCCTTTCCTTCTTGTTGCATTCGTCAATGTTGTGACCTTGGTTTCCACAGTACCAGCAAACCCGATTGTTGGGAATCCAGAGGTACTTACCCTTTTTACGAAAGGGAACTGAGTTGGCTTTCTTTCTTTCCCTTAGGTCAACCTTTTTCCTGGGAGTATTTCGCCCAATTCCCTTATACATCTCATGTATCTTAGAATCATTTGGAGCACATGGAAGGTTTTCATTAGATTCATTTTCAAGGACCTTGATTCTTTCTTGCAAGTATTCATTTTTGCAGTTTGAGGTTTGAAGAGCTAAATCAAGTCTTTCATTTCTAGCCTGAAGATCACTAGACACTTTATCAAGGTCACTATGAGCATGACAAGGGGGGTCAGATGAGTCATTTGGAAGATAACCTATTCCAGCCCTAGGTCTCACAAAAACAGTTTGAGTAACAGTATTTTCATGAATGCAATCAGAGAGAGAGTCAAGTTTATCAATGATAGACATCAGCAATTCATGGTCAGGAGAGGAACTAGCAAGGGAACTGTTACCAAGATCCAGTTTATCATGCAAATCACACGTAGGACAAATGACATGCGAGGTGTTATTAGACTTAGAAGCATCCTCAAATTTCTTACACCAAACAACATTCTCCTCAGTTAAGCAATAAATTTCTTCTTCATTTTCAGTTATCTTTTCTTGCAGAGAGTTATTTTCATCGCTAAGTTTGATAATCAGTTTAATCAAGTGCTTTTTATCATACTTAGAGAGAGTTTCAGTGAGTTTAGCAGACGATACCTCAGGTTTAGTAGGATCTGAGTCAGCACTTGGGTCTGTATTTGCCATGAGACAGGCGTCAAGGGAACTGGTATCGAGTTCCCTTGAAGATGATGTTTCAGTAATCAGACACTGTCCAGCGGATAAGTCGTCTGGTTTCCCTTCAGATTCTTCATCATTGTCACCCCATGTGGATGTAGCAACCAACGCCTTTTTCTGTTGTGGTTCAGCATCCTCCTTCTTGTTTGGGCAATTTTTAGCAAGATGCCCAACCTGGTTGCATTGGTAGAATCTGAATTCCTTGTGTTCCCTCTTGAAGTCTTTCCTCGGGAACTTGCCTTTCTGAAAGTTCCTTACAGTGCGAGTCAGAAGAGCAGTGATCTCATCATCATTTTCTTCATCAGAGTTTTCGTTAGTCTTCAGCCTTTCCATAACTTTGGTCAGCATCAGGGCAATGCTCTAATCAGTTTTCACTTGCTCAGTTCCCTTAGCCTTGTCTTCTTGTCGCTGGAGTTGACCAATGAGTTCCTGAACAGGGAGAACTCTGATGGAAGGAGTTTGTAGCATAATGCTCTATGTCATTTCGAACTTGGAGTTGAGTCTGTTGATAATCACCATGGATTTGGACCACTCTTCAGGTTCTACACCACAAGCTGTGAGTTCATTGCATAGGATTTTAAAACGAGAGTGATAAGATGAGACATTTTCAGTTTCAAGCATTTTGAATCTGTGGTATTCTCCTTGTAGATCAAATTTCCTGCTTGTCTGAAGGTCTTCACTTCCCAGGTTGAACTCCCTCAGAGCTTTCAACATCTTCTTAGCATTGTTGATGCTAATGACTTTGTCTTGATCGGTTTTTGTCAATGCATTCAGGATGTATTGACGAGCCTTGACATTCTTTTCTTGTTGATTGAAATGCTATTGAGTCCATTCAGAGATAGGTAGAAGCTTGGTGGGATCCTTTGTATCAGTTGGCTTAGGATAGTTCCCATTCTCCAAGACATACCAGCATTGCATGTCGTTGGTTTGCATGAAGCCAATGAGTTGTTGCGTCCACCAGTTGATTTGTCCATTCTTAAGAATGTATGGCTTGTTGATGGAGACACCAAGTTCAGGTTCGTTGTTGCGAGACATCTTGACAACCTGCTTAGTAAACACACAATCTAGAGCGCTAGCTCTGATACCAATTGTAGGATCTGTGCGTTAGATTCAAGGGAACTGAGACACAAATGTGTTTAGTTCCTATGGGCAGCGGAATAACTAGTAAACAAGTTATCAAGAACAATTACTTAAGGTGGAAACCTTTGATAACCAACTAGTTATCTAGGATAAAAACCACCCCTCTTTCGAGGATTTCAAACAGTCTACTTGTATATTAATATGTGATTACAACTTCTGAACTATCTCGTTTCAGTCTAACTCACTAAGACTAAACCTAGTTCCCTAGAAATCACAGATTAACACACAATATACTTACTTCGACACTATCAACTCGAACACTTCTTCTTTCTATTTCTTCTTTCTGATGCACTCTAAAGCTCGTGAAAATGCATGAATTAAACCCTAGTATCATCGAGTATTTATACAATAAAATTATCAAGGAAAGATCTCGGACGAGATATTCTTTGAACGATTTTATTCCATAAATCCAAGATGACATATTTTATATCTTACCAATAATAAGATACAAAATATCCTCTAAACCGAATCCTAATTTACACAATCATATAAAGATACTCTATGTGTAAACACGCCTAAGATCTTTGGTTGAAGGCGTCCAGAAACGGTAAGTAAATCTTCACGGAGATTCTATGAGATTTCCTCAGATACGCTGATGTGATGCGGTTCCCATCCAGTTCCCTTGATCACCATCTTCGCTCACTTGGAACTTGGCTCCCTGTAGGATCTGTGCGTTAGAATCAAGGGAACTGAGACACAAAGGTGTTCGGTTCCTATGGGCAGCGGAATAACAAATAAGCAAGTTATCAAGACAAATTACTTAAGGTGGAAACCTTTGATAACCAACTAGTTATCTAGGATAAAAACCACCCCTCTTGTGAGGATTGAAAAGTCTACTTGTATATTAACTTTGATTACAACTTTCGAACTCAGCAGTTCAAACCTATCTTTCAGGCTAACCCCAGTTCCCTAGTAAATCACAAATTAACACACAAAGACTTACTTCGACTCAGCTTTTCTTCTTTCTTCTTCTTTAGTTCTGATACACTTTGAGAGCTCGTAAATGCATAACCTAATTGCACCAGCAACATCATGTATATATAAGACTTATTTGTCAAGGAAAGATCTCGGAAGAGAATCCCTTGAACAAACAAATCCCGTAAATACATGATGGAATATTTTATATCTTAACAAAATAAGACACAAAATATTCTCTCACCCAAATCCTAATTTACATAATCCTATAAGAATTTCTATATGTAAACCGGCCAAGATCTTCATTTGATAGCATCCGGATTTGGTGAGAAAATCTTCTTCAAAGATTTTGTTGATGATTCTGGGAAACCACCGACGCGGTTCCCATCCAGTTCCCTTGATCTTGATCTGCGCTCACTTGGACTTGATTTCCCTTATCTTTTCACCTGTTCATAAGTCACTAGAGAATCCAGTTAATCTCACGTGTTTGTCATCGTCAAAACAAGAGAAACAGAGGAAGGGAACTTCATGGGAACTGAGGTTCGAAAAGTTCCATTCCAACAATTTCCCCCTTTTTGATGATGACAAACAAATACCAACATATAAGCATATAACCAATAGGAAGTAAAGGAGTTAGATTATGGAAGCAAAGATACTGAGGAGATTGCTTCATAGTTCCCCCTTAATTTTTGACAATGATACTTAGTTCCCCCTTAACACGATACCAGTCCTATTGGTTCCAGGATTCCAGAATCTATTCCCCCTTTTGACATCATCGAAAAGATAGATTAGATACAGTATAAAACAGAGAATAACTCAGAGGGAAACATGTCAATTGCAAGAACAAGGCACAACTTAGCAAAATGATTTCATTAATTAAGCAAAAGAGGCACAATATATAGCAGACACAGGCAAGGGAAACAAACAACAATGCTGAAAGAAGGTAACCAACAACGCAGAGCAGCTAATAAGCAGGGGAAATCCTAGGGAATCTAAGCCAGAAACTGACAAAAGAGCATCAGGGGGAACGGGGAGGCATCCTAGCAGCGAGCTCCCTGATGGCAGAGGAGATTTCCCTAAGAGCGGCACAAACATCAGCGTTGGAGGACAGCAAAGCGGGTTCCGCACTCTCAGACTCAGCAGCTCGAGTTTTCTTGGGCTTGACCTCCGGCACCACATCCACACTGAGGCTATTGATGTAAGCCACGTCCATGAGGTGCGAAAACTGGGACTCAGTGGGATCAGCCGGGTAGGAGTTGAGAGAGGACAAGATGGCCTTGATCACCGTCGGATAGGGTAGGGAGTGAGATGTGTGGGAGCGGCAGGCTTGCATATGGAGCATAATAATCCGGGGGAGATCCAGGCGCTCGCCAGAGAGCATCTTCTCCATAAACACCACGTCAGCAATCTGAGTTTGATTCCTTTTTTCCTGGCGAGGAATGACATTGGAGATGAGGAAGTAGCACAGCCCCAATCATCTCAGCGGTGATGCAGATAAGGCGACCACCAATCACAACCACAATATCAGACGGCTCATCTCCCTCAGGTGTCCCAACGAAAGACATAGACGAGTAGAAGCTCCGGACGACAGCATCATCAACTCCGGTGGCTCAGCGAAGAGGTTTTCCCACTGCTGGATCTCAAGCATAGCTTTGAACTGCTCAACCTCAGGGAGACCGCAGGACCAGAGTTGAGTTCCCATAAAGAGGGGTCCCAGAATGTTGCGCGAGGCGAACGACTCCTTGTGTGAAGTCGAAGGCTGGGCAGCTGATTTCGATTTTGCACTGGGAGCTTTAGCTGACCTGGTGCGAAGGGCCACAGAAGAGGGCTTTGCCTTCTTGGAGCGAGGCGCCTTTACTTCAGAGAGGAGAGTGACCTCATCGTCGTCGAAGTCAGCGCGCAGGCGCTTTACAGCAGAGGTGCCGACGGAATTCTTTGATATTTTGGGAGGCAGGGACTCCAAGGGGGAGATATCTTCTCCCTGATCATGAGCCTCGAGGGGAGACGAGTGCTGTTGGGAACTTGCAGGGCTGGCATGGTGGGATAGGCCTTTTGAGGAGGAGGGTGCCGGCTTTGATAGAGTAGCATCAGGCGAGGGTTCTTTGTGGGTGGATGAAGAGGGTACCACAGAGAGGGTTTGGGCTTTTTGTGGAGAGGACGGGGTGAATTCAGTGGGGGCCGATTTTTGTGGGGTGGCCGTGGGAGTGGGGAGCGATGTCGCCGGTGATGGGGTGGCAACATCGGAGGTAGAGGTGGGGACGGCAGCGGCAGACGGCTGAGCATCGGAGGCCACGGGCGTTGAAGATCGTCCGTGAGCCGCCAAGAACTCAAGATCGGCTTGAGAGAGAGAGACCTGAATAGTCTTGTCTGCCATGGGAGCTTGGTGGGGAGAGAACGGCAAATTTAGGGTTTTGAGATTTGAGAGAAGGAGAGAGCACAGAGATGATCAGCGGTGACCGGGGAATAGTGCATAGTTCCCCTTAAATAGAGCAGCAGATCTTCCAAAAATCTCCAACGGCTACAAGATCGGATCTTCCAGAATTTCCTTAATGACGAAGATAAGAATTTCCCAAATTCTATCCAAATCTCCAACGGATGGAAAGAAGTCCCATCAGAAATAATCTCCAACGGCTACTGCTTTCAAGTTGCCATAAATACTCTGAGCAGAAAAAAAACCGGGAATCGAGGCAGCGTCAGAGATCAAACGGCAAGAAGCACAACCAGTTCCCCCTTAGTTCCTTATCAGTTCCTGGCTAGGGAAATTCTTGGAAGCATATATGTGGGGAATGTAAAACATGAAGAGAACACATCCAAGAGCATGAAAAATATCAGGAAGGCATTTTTGACGCTAAGCTAGTAAATTCCCAGTTGTGGACAAATAAAGCATGGATCATAGGGAACTACTAGGAAAGCCAGGCCAGGGTTAGCTTATAATCAATCATCATTTCGGCTTATTATGAGGGTTCAGAGATCAGATTGATTATATATTGTTGAAATAAGAGCACAAATGAAGTCCACATAACATATGAAAGCATGAATATGGCACCTCTGAAGACATAACAATGAGCACAAGAATGCAGAGAGGGACAAGAAATGCAATAAACACAGTTCCCAACGAGTTACCAGGTAAACTAATAAATCAACAATCTAGTCAAGACCAGGGAAATAGCCAAGGGAACCCAGAACCTCTAATCAATGGAAATCATGCCAAGAAGGAGTCTAAAATACTCATAAGGTTCTCGATTAAGGGCTTTAGTGAATATATCAACAATTTGTTCCTCAGTACGACAATGTTCCATAACAATGATCCCTTTTTCCACATTATCTCTCAAAAAATGGTGCCTTATGTCAATATGCTTAGACTTGGAATTAAGGACAGGATTTTTAGAGATGCTAATGGCACTAGTGTTATCACAAAGAATTTTGAGAGGGCCATAGGATTTACCAAAGTCCGCGAGTTGCTGTTTGAGCCATAGGACTTGAGCACAGCACGCAGCAGCAGCAATGTATTCTGACTCAGTTGTTGAGAGGGAAATGGACGTTTGCTTCTTAGAACCCCAGGAGACCAGACAAGGGCCAAGGAATTGAGCCATTCCAGAAGTGCTTTTCCGATTTTGAAGAAATCCAGCATAGTCAGCGTCGGTGTAGGAGATGAGCTCAAAGTCGCAGTGTTTGGGATACCATAGACAGAGATTGTCAGTTCCCTTCAGATAGCGAAGAATCCTTTTCACAGCTGCCATGTGCTTAGTGCGAGGATCAGCCTGAAAGCGAGCATAAAGACACACAGAATACATAATATCTGGCCGACTGGCAGTGAGATAGAGAAGGGAACCTATGATTTGCCGATACAGAGATTGATCAGCCTTTGGATCAGAATCTTCCAGCGTGAGCTTGGTTGCTGGGGAAATAGGAGTGGCAAAAGGCTTGCTTGTGTCCATCTTGAATTTCTTCAGAAGATCCTTCACATACTTCTGTTGATGGACCTGAGTTCCTTCTGAAAGTTGATTAACTTGAAGACCTAGGAAGAAGGTCAGTTCCCCAATCATGCTCATCTCGAACTCACTGCTCATAAGATTCTTGAATTTTTCTACAAGAGAGAGGTTAGTGGATCCAAAAATAATATCATCGACATATACTTGAACAACCAAGATATCATCTTTGACTTCCAACAAGAATAAAGTTTTGTCAATCAAACCTCTTCTGTATCCATTGGATAACAGGAACTGAGCAAGGCGGTCATACCATGCTCGAGGGGCCTGTTTTAGCCCATAGAGAGCTTTGTCGAGGAAGTAGACATAGTCAGGATGGTCTCTGTCCTCAAACCCAGGTGGCTGCTTGACGTACACTTCTTCTTGAAGAACGCCATTGAGAAAGGCAGTTTTGACATCCATTTGGAAGAGCTTGAAGCCTTTGTGAGCAGCATAGGCAATCATTAGGCGGATGGCCTCCATTCGAGCAACAGGAGCAAAAGTTTCGTCATAGTCAATGCCCTCTTGCTGATTGTACCCTTGAGCAACAAGACGAGCTTTGTTTCTTGTGACAATCCCTGAATCATCAAGCTTGTTGCGAAAAATCCACTTGGTTCCTATGATAGTCCTGTTGGGAGGACAGGGAACCAAACGCCAAACTTTATTCCTATCAAATTGATGAAGTTCCTCTTGCATAGCATTGATCCAATCCGGGTCAGTGAGAGCTTCTTTGTAGTTCTCGGGCTCGACCATGGATAGGAAGGCATTGAAGGCACAGAAAGTCTTCAGATAGGAACGAGTGGTAGTGGTTGGCTTGTGATAGGGAGTAAAGATGAGATCCACTGGATGGGAGCCTTTGTACTTGTAGTTGGGAACAGGAATGGAATCATCGGCAGGGGTTGGCAGAGAGCCTTCAGTTGCAGAGATAGAAGAATCACCAGAGTTCTCTGCAGAAGCAGTGCCTGAGTTCCCATCAGTTTGATCAACGGAGTTCCCATCAGTAGTAGCCTCTGAGTTCCCAGCATTCTCTGACTCAGAAGTAGGAGAATTTGAGTCTGGGGAATCATCACCAGAGGGAGAGTTAGAGTTGCCAGTAGGAGTGGCTGGAGAAGGCGGCTCAGCTGAGTCATCCCCAGACATGTTGAGAGTGAACTCAGGGACAGCAGGTCCAGCTTCATCAGAATCATCATCAGCGCTGTGAGGAATAGAGGGTACCTGTTGCATGTTAGAAAAAGCAGACTCATTGAAAACAACATGAACACTTTCCTCCATCTTTTGTGTACGAAGGTTGTACACTTTGTATGCTTTGCTGTTGCTGATGTAGCCAAGGAAAATCCCTTCATCACTTCTGGGATCAAATTTCCCAATAGGATCTTTGCCATTATTGTGCACAAAGCACTTGCATCCGAAGACCCGAAGATGGGAAATGTTGGGAACTCGGCCTTTGATGAGCTCATAGGGGGTCTTCTCAGTTATAGGGCGAAGCATAGCACGATTTAGAATGTAACATGCGGTGTTGACAGCTTCAGCCCAGAAACGATGAGGAAGACCAGCAGAGAGGAGCATAGTGCGAGACATGTCCTCTAGAGTGCGATTTTTCCGTTCAACGACTCCATTTTGTTGAGGAGTGCGAGGAGCAGAGAAGTTGTGAGAGATTCCCTTGTCCCTGCAAAAGGTTAGAAACTTTGCATTTTTGAACTCCGTTCCATGATCGGAACGTATGGCCCGAATAGTGTGGCCAAGGGAGTTTTCAAGAGTAGGAACCACAGCAGAGAATCTATCAAACACTTCATCTTTTGATTTAAGAAATATAGTCCAGGTGAAGCGTGAAAAATCATCAACAAGTACCAGAATGTACCTGTTTCCCCCAAAGCTTTGGGTACGCATGAGACCACATAAATCCATGTGAACCAGTTCCAGAGGAAGAGAGGAACTGATCACAGATTTAGATTTAAAGGAGCTTCTTACCTATTTCCCTCTAACACAGTCTGAGCAGACGTGGTCCTTGTCAACTTGAACAGAGGGAAGTCCTCGCACCAGTTCCCTTTTGTGGAGCTTGTGAATAAGCAGAGGGCTAGCATGGCCAAGTCTTTGGTGCCATATGGAAGTTCTATCAGCAATGGTAGACAAGCAAAGATTTTCTTCAGGGATGAAGCTTGTGTCAACAACATAGACATTGTTGTACAGTTTCCCTTTCAAAAGGGTTTTGTGAGTCTCAGGATTCAGCACAAAGCATTCCTTGGGAGTGAATAGGACATGGTTCTCCCCTTGATCACACAGCTGAGACACACTCATTAGATCAAAGCCTAAATTATCAACAAGGTGAACATCACTTACCTGGATCTTTTCAGTGAGATCCACACATCCAACGCCGCAGATGGCTCCTTTCCTTTTGTCACCGAAGGAAATCTTTCCTCCGTTGTATTGCTGAAGTGAGTGTAATTTCTTCTTGTTCCCAGTCATGTGACAAGACGCTCCACTGTCTATGTACCATTTTTCTTCTTTGCTCACTTCAACCTGCGACATTAAACATCATTTCTTACGAACCCAGGTCGGTTTACCGTTCCCAGGTTTGTTAGGAGAGGAGGTCCTAGGCAGATTAGTAGGATGAGTTCCCTGTGAAGAATAATAATAGGGGTCATTCAAATCAGAAATTTCAGTTCTCTTCCTATTGTCCTTTCTCTTGAAATTTCTTTTCTCAGAAGCTTGTTCCTCGTCCCTGTATTTCTTGTTGCATTCATCAATGTTGTGACCCTGGTTCCCACTGTACCAGCAAACACGGTTGTTGGGAATCCAGAGATACTTACCCTTCTTTTTGAAGGGAACTGAGTTGGCTTTCTTTCTTTCCCTTAGATCAATCTTCTTCTTGGGATGGTTAGGAGCTGAGCGACCAATTTCCTTATACATCTCATGTATCTTAGAATCATTAGGAGCACAAGGAAGATTTTTATTTGACACATTTTCAAGAACTTTAATTCTCTCTTCCAGGTATTCATTCTTGCATTTAGCAGTTTGTAGAGCTAGATCAAGTTTTTCATTTCTAGCCTGGACTTCATTTGCTACCAACTCAGAATCACAATGAGCATCACATAGAGTATCAGAAGGATCACGAGGAGAGTATCCTATACCAGCTCTAGCTTTCACAAACACAGTTTGATTAATAGTCTTTTCATGAATGCATTCAGTCAGAGAATCAAGTTTTCGTATGATAGACTGTAAGAGACCATTATCAGAAGAGGAACTAGCATGGGAATTTTCATCAAGATTCAATTTATCATGCAAGTCACAAGTAGGGCAAACAGCATGCGAAGATATACTGGATTTAGAGGCATCCTCAACTTTCTTACACCAAACGGCATTTTCTTCAGTTAAGCAAGAAATTTCTTCTTCATTTTCAGTAATCTTTTCTTGCAAGGTGTTGTTTTCTTCACTGAGTTTGATAATTAATTTAATCAAGTGCTTTTTATCAAACTTAGTAAGAGTTTCAGTGAGTTCTTGTACCTCAGGTTTGGAGGGGACAGAGTCAGTGCTTGAGTTGTCAGACGCCATGAGGCAAAGGTCAGGGGAACTGAAGAGGAGTTCCCTAGCAGAGGGAGCTTCATCAATTAAACACTGTCTAGAAGATAGATCGTCTGGTTCCCCATCAGATTCTTCATCAAAGTTGCCCCATGTGGATGTAGCAACCAACGCCTTTTTCTGTTGTGGTTCTACATCATCCTTCTTGTTTGAGCAGTTCTTAGCAAGATGACCAATCTGATTGCATTGGTAGCACCTGAATTCCTTGTGTTCCCTCTTGAACTCCTTCCTAGGGAACTTGCCTTTCTGAAAATTCCTAACAGTACGAGTTAGAAGAGCCGTGATCTCATCATCATTTTCTTCATCAGAATGTTCATCGGTCTTTAGTCTTTCCATGACTTTGGTCAGCATAAGGGCGATGCTTTGATCAGTTTTCACTTGTTCAGTTCCCTTAGCCTTGTCTTCCTGTCGTTGGAGTTGACCAATGATTTCCTGGACAGGGAGGACTCTGATTGAAGGAGTTTGTAGCATGATGCTCTGAGTCATTTCGAACTTTGAGTTAAGTCCGTTGATAATCACCATGGATTTGGACCACTCTTCTGGAGGAGCATCACAGGTTGTGAGTTCATTGCATAGAATCTTGAAACGAGAATGATAAGAGGATACATTTTCGGTTTCAAGCATCTTAAATCTGTGATATTCTCCTTGTAAGTCAAACTTCCTACTGTTTTGAAGATCTGTACTTCCCAATTTAAATTCCCTGAGAGCTTTCAGCATATCTTTAGCATTGTCAATGCCAATGACCTTATCTTGATCGGTCTTGGACAGAGCATTGAGAATGTATTGGCGAGCCTTTGCATTTTTCTCTTGTTGACCAAATTGCTCTTGAGTCCATTCAGCGAGAGGCAAGTCCTTGGTAGCATCCTTTGGATCTTTTGGCTTAGGATAATTACCATTTTCCAAGACTAGCCAGCACTGCATGTCATTGGTTTGCATGAAGCCAATGAGTTGTTGAGTCCACCAGTTGATTTGTCCATTCTTGAGAATGTATGGCTTGTTGATGGACACTCCGAGTTCAGGTTCGTTGTTACGAGTCATCTTTGGAAACCTGCTTATGTAAACACACAATCTAGAGTGCTAGCTCTGATACCAATTGTAGGATCTGTGCGTTAGAATCAAGGGAACTGAGACACAAAGGTGTTCGGTTCCTATGGGCAGCGGAATAACAAATAAGCAAGTTATCAAGACAAATTACTTAAGGTGGAAACCTTTGATAACCAACTAGTTATCTAGGATAAAAACCACCCCTCTTGCGAGGATTGAAAAGTCTACTTGTATATTAACTTTGATTACAACTTCCGAACTCAGCAGTTCAAACCTATCTTTCAGGCTAACCCCAGTTCCCTAGTAAATCACAAATTAACACACAAAGACTTACTTCGACTCAGCTTTTCTTCTTTCTTCTTATTTAGTTCTGATGCACTTTGAGAGCTCGTAAATGCATAACCTAATTGCACCAGCAACATCATGTATATATAAGACTTATTTGTCAAGGAAAGATCTCGGAAGAGAATCCCTTGAACAAACAAATCCCGTAAATACATGATGGAATATTTTATATCTTAACAAAATAAGACACAAAATATTCTCTCACCCAAATCCTAATTTACATAATCCTATAAGAATATTCTATATGTAAACCGGCCAAGATCTTCATTTGATAGCATCCGAATTTGGTGAGAAAATCTTCTTCAAAGATTCTGTTGATGATTCTGGGAAACCACCGACGCGGTTCCCATCCAGTTCCCTTGATCTGCGCTCACTTGGACTTGATTTCCCTTATCTTTTCACCTGTTCATAAGTCACTAGAGAAGCCAGTTAATCTCACGTGTTTGTCATCGTCAAAACAAGAGAAACAGAGGAAGGGAACTTCATGGGAACTGAGGTTCGAAAAGTTCCATTCCAACACTCCCTTATCTTTTCAGCTATAGATAAAACACTAGAATAACCAGTTAGGTTCAAGTGTTTGTCATCGTCAAAACAAGAGAAACAGAGGAAGAGAACTTCATGGGAACTGACGTTCCAAAAGTTCCATACCAACATCATGTGTTTCACATTTCGCAACTCAAGCGGCACATTGGACACCAGGTGACACCT
The DNA here is from genome assembly GCA_027886185.1 of Rheum nobile. Classification (NCBI taxonomy): domain Eukaryota; kingdom Viridiplantae; phylum Streptophyta; class Magnoliopsida; order Caryophyllales; family Polygonaceae; genus Rheum; species Rheum nobile. The sequence goes on along the minus strand of WOAB01000500.1, from coordinate 534,433 downwards.
TCTCTTTCTCCACCCGCGCTTACTGATACAGGGGAGATTGTGGTTTGTCCTGAGGATATTTTGGACACCCGCGTGCGTTACTTAGCTTCTGGAGATCCGGTCACGGAATGGCTCATCAAGTGGGTAAATTTGGACAAATCTGAAGCCACTTGGGAGGCAGCTGGCCATGTTATTAGGCAGTTTCCAGAGTTTGCTCCTAAGTCTTGAGGACAAGACTTCTTAGGGGGAAGTGATGTCATAAGCGGTAAGGGTGAGCTATAAATAGTAGAGGGTTGTAACTGAAAGGGGTATCGAAATAACAGAATGCTTTCCATAACAAACTTTGTATTTTCCCTCCTCTCTTCTATCTCTCTTAAATCCGGGTCACGACAGAAACGTGCATATGCTTTTAGCTATATTGATAAAATTAAATAATGCCACATTTTACCAAACGATAAGTGATATTAAGGCTTCGTTCGGCAAATACGAGCTTATTCTAGCTGAAGCTGAAACTGAAGATGATTTGGAAGCTGAAATGTATAACTGAAGATGAATATGATTTAATAACTGATATTTTTAAATAAGTTTGTATGTGTTTGGTATAATGAAGCTTATTTTTATAAAAGTGGATGGTAAAATTACCAAAAAGGGTATGGAATAAAATTAATAGATAAATAATTTATTTTATAAATTGTATTTTGTTGGCTGCGTAAATTCAAGTTATTGAATCTGGAACTTCTCGTGGTGCAACCGTTCTTTTCCATCTTTGACAAAGAAGTACTCAACCAAGCCATCATTCTCCACGGATCCTCCAACATTAATACCAACACGTAGATCGTCTCTCTCGGCAGAGCCTTGTATGTTGGTAGCACGTAGATTTCTTTTCCAAGAAGCCAAGTGGGAGAAATGTTTAGCTTGATGAGATTCAAGCTGAGCAACAAACCCAACAACACGAGGACATAGATGATGTCACTGAGGAACTTGACTTTGGAGGCGTACCTTCTCAAAGGGAAATCACCCAGATTCAAGATGCAATTCCTCAAGTTGATGAAGCACCTGAGGTCTTGTATACAGATGTGGTCAACCCAGTAGCTGAAGTCTCTCCTATTGTTGGACCACTGGAGATCAGACAGGCTAAGGCAGTAGCCTAGACGTTATGAGGATTACGTCTTGACTGCTAGCATTGATGTTCTACTTTTAGAGAACGGTGAGCCTGTGACCTATAAGAAAGTGATGGCGGACCCCGACTCCGAGAAGTGGCTGGTAGCCATGAGATCCGAAATGGAATCCATGTCTGAGAATCAAGTCTGGGACTCGATAGATTTGCCTGATGGGGTAAAACCTATTGGATGCAAATGGGTCTTTGAGATCAACACAGACAAGAATGGAAACGTTTTTGTCTATAAGGCAAGACTAGTTGCCAAAGGATTTAGACAAGTTCATGGTACTGACTATGATGAAACGTTTGCATCGGTCGTTATGATCAGGTCCATTAGGATATTCCTAGCGATTGCCGCTTATTATGATTATGAGATTTGGCAATCCTAGGAGAATATGCAAGCTTAAGAAGTCCATCTATGAACTTAAGCAAACATCCAGGAGTTGGAATCTTCGTTTTGATGAAGTGGTCAAAAAGTTTGATTTCGTCAAATGCGAAGAAGAGCCTTGTGTCTACAAGAAGTTTAGTGGGAGCAAAGTGGCCTTCCTAGTTCTATATGTGGATGACATATTACTCATTGGGAATGACATTCAGATGCTGGAGACAGTTAAGGAGTGGCTTAAGAAGTATTTCTCAATGAAGGACTTGGGAGAGGCTGAGAACATACTAGGCATTAAGATCTATAGAAATAGATCTAAGAGACATTGGTCTAAGTAAGGGAACTTATGTAGATAAGGTCCTTGATAGATTCAGTATGATGAACTCTAAGAAAGGGTTCCTACCTATGCAGCATGGCTTATATCTCAGCAAGAGCCAATGTTCTAAGACACCTGGTGAGACTGAAAGGATGAGCAGGATTCACTATGCCTCAGCCATAGGATCCATCATGTATGCAATGACTTGTACTCGCCCAGATGTTGCATATGTTTTGAGTATGTGTAGCAGGTACCAATCAAACCCGGGTGATGCACATTGGTGTGCAGCCAAGAACATCCTGAAGTACTTACGAAGGACTAGGGGTGATCTCTTGATATTTGGAGGTGATGACGAGCTGGTCGTCAAGGGCTATACTGAGTCAAGTTTCAGACAGACAGAGATGATTTTGAATCCCAGTCTGGATATGTTTTCATTCTGAATGGAGGAGCCGTCAGCTGGAAGAGTTCCAAATCCAGACATGTTCTACGGAAGTACCACATGATCAGACACTATGTTGATAGTGGAGATGTGAAGATGTGCAAAGTGCACACAGACGACAACATTGCAGATCCTTTTGACCAAGCCCATGTCTAGGCCCAAGCATGACAATCACACTCGGGCCAAAGGACTCAAGCACCTTAGAGAGTTCTTTTGAGACATTGTTTGTTTTATGATAAACCTTGTTTATTGTTATCACAGACATTTATGCTTGACTTATATATGAGTTTCATATTATTATTTAATCATTGCTTGGGATTAGATAAAGTATCCAAACAATTTAATAATTATCAAATGGGCTCATCAAAACTGTTTTGGTGAATGAAACGCCATTAAGTGAACTGAAATTATAAAATTGTTAGAAAGTCCATGGTCTAAGTTGTTAACTTGGATACAAATGACTTAATCAAAAGACCATATGTGAGATTGATTGATAACACCGGGTTTCATGTGTTATAGGGACATGGAGATGTCTAATCGATTACATAGATGTGTATACCGATACGCATCGGACATACCAATCTTAGGATTCCTCGGGACTTTACTGCGGAGTTCTAGGATTATTCATGATTAGTGAGTTCCTTAGACATGAGTATGATATAGTTATCATTTGACTGTTGGTATGTCTTTGACGCTATCAAACGCTGACCGTAACAGGCAGTTATAAAGGCAGTGATTGTGATTGCCAAAAGTTGAGTGAGAGCTGTAGTCTTACAAGATTGAATATGTCCTCCTATTCCATGTATACAACGATACATTTGGAAAGGATTGGTGTCTCGGCCACTTGAAGAGAGAGAACTGTGAAAACGCATGGCCATGCTCGGATGGATTATTAGTAATCATCTGTACTGACAGTTTGATCTCAAGAGTTCAAGAAACGTATTTGGCGGTAAAGATGAGTTTCATCATATAGTCAGATAAGACACTTTGTGACAAAGGAATTTTAACATTGCACACTTGTTTTAAGGACAAGTGGGAGATTGAAGGAATTGTGTCCTTTAATCAAAGGTGCAATTACTGATTATGAAGTGTGACCGTTTATGGAGATATTTAATCCGATGATTTTAGGTAGTCATAGTGCTTTCCTAGAAGCCAACTATGATTTATAGACTATATGTTATAAAGTATATCATAAAGTCTATTGCTATTATTACCGGATCCTACGAGGTCACACCCTTAGAGTTTGGACCGGATCAGTTTATTGGGAGATATTATATAAAGTATATAATATAAAGTTATATAAGATATAACTCGGGAGATAAGGCTTGTTAATAATAAAGTGTTTTCACAGGATCTGCACACTGATCGTCGATTGGATCAACTGGTTGAATCGGGAAGAAACATCGATCGAAGAATAGATCAACTCGCCGAGATGATGAGATCGTTGATTCCGAAGGACAATTCAAGATCGGATGGTCCTTTAGAGGTGCCGCAGAGGAGAGGGAGTCATCTTGGACCGGGAGGTGATAGCTCGTATTTGTTCCGTGGTATATCGTCTCACCCTCCTTACATCCTCTCGAATTCATCATGTGTTTCACATTTCGCAACTCAAGCGGCACATTGGACACCAGGTGACACCTTCTCTTTCTCCACCCGCGCTTACTGATACAGGGGAGATTGTGGTTTGTCCTGAGGATATTTTGGACACCCGCGTGCGTTACTTAGCTTCTGGAGATCCGGTCACGGAATGGCTCATCAAGTGGGTAAATTTGGACAAATCTGAAGCCACTTGGGAGGCAGTTGGCCATGTTATTAGGCAGTTTCCAGAGTTTGCTCCTAAGTCTTGAGGACAAGACTTCTTAGGGGGAAGTGATGTCATAAGCGGTAAGGGTGAGCTATAAATAGTAGAGGGTTGTAACTGAAAGGGGTATCGAAATAACAGAATGCTTTCCATAACAAACTTTGTATTTTCCCTCCTCTCTTCTATCTCTCTTGAATCCGGGTCACGACAGAAACGTGCATATTCTTTTAGCTATATTGATAAAATTAAATAATGCCACATTTTACCAAACGACAAGTGATATTAAGGCTTCGTTCGGCAAATACGAGCTTATTCTAGCTGAAGCTGAAACTGAAGATGATTTGGAAGCTGAAATGTATAACTGAAGATGAAGATGATTTAATAACTGATATTTTTAAATAAGTTTGTATGTGTTTGGTATAATGAAGCTTATTTTTATAAAAGTGGATGGTAAAATTACCAAAAAGGGTATGGAATAAAATTAATAGATAAATAATTTATTTTATAAATTGTATTTTGTTGGCTGCGTAAATTCAAATTATTGAATCTGAAACTTCTCGTGGTGCAACCGTTCTTTTCCATCTTTGACAAAGAAGTACTCAACCAAGCCATCATTCTCCACGGTGCAACCGTTCTTTTAAATCACATATTCACAATGCAACTGACTCAAATAGATTGGAGTCTTTCTCAAAAGAGTTTAAAATTTGATCAAGTCATTATAAATTCAAAGTGTGTGGAATTTTAGTAAATTTGATATACAAGTGAAGATTAGATAGATTTTAATATCGAAGCTTACTTGCTCAGATTCAAACCTCTTTGCAGATATTGCAAAATTGGACATAAAGATCTTACATGTGTTCAGAGGCGAGGCTGGATCGTGAATCAATTGTTGAAGGAAAAAATAGCAAGGGTAATTTCTGGATAAATTTCCTCGGCTAGATGATAAATTGAGTTTATGCTTTAATATTGTGCTTTTTTGATGATATATAGGCCCGGGAGTTTGCAATTGAGCTTCGTGCTAGCACTAAAGCATCAAGATGTCCAACAAGTGTGGCTTGAGGCCTCTGCTGCTTGTGGTCAAAACACAGGAAATGCAAACACATTAGCAGTTTCTGATGCTTATGCCAAAATGTTGATAATCTTTATACCACTCCTGGTGGATGAGGTAATTTATGTCTCACATGTTTGTTATTTTGTATAATGATGTTGTGTACAAATATGTTTCTTGTTTTGCAAGTCTAATGAGTGAATGCTAAAAGTGTAGAGTTCTTTGTTTGCACATTTTATGTGTTTTGAGGTTCCTACACTTAATCCATCATGATGCCTTTACAATGGTAAGAGTGCACCAAATGAAGATGAAGCGGATTTAAGAATCATGGACATTGATGATGATGACGACAGCAAAGCAAGTATGTTTTAACTCTGAATGCATCTTCCTCTCGTGAAAAATGATTCCGCTTTTTCTCCTCTAAAATTATGTATATGAAAGGTCATGATAATTTATTTTCCAATGCAACATTACAATTATTAGTGTATAGTTTTTCTCTGCAGGTAAAAATACTGTTGGGTTAGCTGCATGAAACGAATGTTTATGTAACCTCCTTGATGAAGTCCAGGTAAATTCTGGAATTGAATTTCATCTACTGTCAATTTCCTGTTACGAATGAATATTGATCATTTTAGCAAGTGCTTGGTTGCGCAAATCTCAATTGAGTTGTACGTAGGAGGTGCTACACTTGTTGTACAGGTTAGGGTTTCAACTTTCATCACCTTTTACTATAGATCTTACACAATCTAATCCAGGTCCAGTTGCTCAGTATGTAGTACTTTCAACCCACCACAAAGGAGAAAAGGCTGCTGGACCGATTAAGTGCTGAAGATGACTGCACATGAATTTGATACATATATAATGAGCACCACAAGGAAAAAATGCAGAATTGTATATTTGTGTACAGATGTCAACACCAGGAAAAAAACGAAGGACAAATAAAAATAAATGTGCTGATTAATCAAGTGGAAGAGTGCAGCCTGTTGAGACAGCATAAAAAACAAGACGTGTCAGTTTACAATTAAACCATTTGTATGCAAAATAAACTGGTGCTCAACTCAGCCTTTTATAATTTTATCATTATAATTTTGAAAATAAATTTTATTATCCCGAACACCCAACTAGCTTATCTAAATGAAGAAGTTTGTTAATTCAGCTAGTAACTTTATCCACAATACCAGTCTCAGCTATCAATCAACTTCAGCTTAAATAAATTAAATTTTACCGAACAGAGCCTATATACACACTCATAGCTCCCTAAATATACATATAATTTGTTAATAAGTGTGTTCATGTCCGTACATAAACGCCATATTCAACCTACATTTTTCTTATTGCATCTTTTCGAAGAATTGTGTCATTTAATCAAATGTGCAATTACTGATTATGAAGTGAGACCGTTTATGGAGATATTTAATTCAGTGATTTTAGATAGTCATAGTGTTTTGCTAGAAGACAACTATGATTTATAGACTATATGTTATAAAGTATATCATAAAGTCTATTGCTATTATTATCGGGTCCTACGAAGTCACACCCTTAGAGTTTGGACTAGATCAGTTTATTGGGAGACATATTATATAAAGTATATAATATAAAGTTATATAAGATATAACTTGAGAGATAAGGCTTGTTAATAATAAAGTGTTATTATTAATAATAAAGTGTTATTATTAATAATAAAAGATATACTTATTTAGGAAATAAGATATCTACACCTGGTATTATAAAATGAGGGCTTTCTAAGAGAAAACCCTAATCCAACATTTGCACAAGGCTGCCGCACCCCTCCTTGCTCTCCCTCCTCGTTCGCCTTCGATCCTCGCTCTAGCAACCGAGTCTCATGCGATCCAGATCCAAGCTCGGGTGAACCAAATAGAGGAGTCACACGTGAGGCTCTATTCTCTGCATTCCAGCAGATTGAAACACGCATCAAAAGGTATTTGATTCTTCATATCTATGATCTATTTGGTTTATGCATGAGATCCTTGGTTAGATGTTAGGAAATTATTTTATGAAATTCCGCTTTACGCATCTAAAATCCCTACAATGGTATCAGTTGCCTCTTGCATAAATTGATTAGATCAAATTTAAAGTTTTTAAATTTTGATGCATGTTCATGATTATCTTGATTCAATTAGATGGAAAATTGATATGTAGATTAAATTTGCATGATTAAAAATTTAGATTTTGATCGATTGGATTAACAAAGTTTAGAACTTTCAATTTGAATATGCATGTAAAATTGTTCTACATAAAAAGTTGTAAATTTACCCATGAATAAAGTTATGACTTTTGCCGCGTTCGATTCGGATCGAAAAACTGCTCCAGACAGAAATCCGCGTTCGCGGTTATTGAACCGCGGTCGCAGATCTGGGTTCTGAAGAAAAAAAATATATAAAAAAATTGCGCATTTTTCCGCGATCGCGGATCTGGGCTTGGAAGTTTCCGTGGGCGCGGTTACTGAACCGCGGTCACGGTTACGTGTTCTGGGCTCGGTTGGTTTTTCGACTTGGGTGACTCGACCGGATCGGCTTGGTATTTGACCGAACCGAACATGGCCGAACCAACCCACGCTTGAACCGGCATGAACCAGACACATAGGGTTCGATAAGACCGAACGAGTTCGAGCAATCCATGGTCTGTTTCGGTTTGACCGAACCGGCTTGGACTCGCATGGCTCGCAAACTGAACTGGGTTCGGTTCGGGTGAAGCCAGCCAAGGGCTCGACAGGCTGGGCAGGTGGCTCGCGTTGGACCGATTCACGGTCTGACATGGTCCACATGGCTCGCTTTGGGTAAATTTTACAATAAAGGATTGTCCTAAAAAGAACTAGATAAGATCTTGGTTGACAAATTAGATAATATATGATATTGTCTAAAATATATCTTCCTAAAAGTTGTTAGGAAATATTCCCACTTACTTAAATTAGGATATTTGATATTTTGCTTTAATTGATGCATATCTTATCCAATATTGCAATTTAATGATTAATTATGATTAATGCTACATATTAATTTCATTTAAATCAAGATAATGATATAATATTATTTTATCATGAGATGATTAATTTAACATTGGATGTTTTTAAATTGTCTATATAATATATGATATTATAATTGCATGTATATTTTATTTTGATATTATTGCATGCGGTGACTAGTATGGCCCACATTAGGATAGATAAATACGATCTGCGCATCATTATGTTTTTCTTGTACACGATCTGCGTATCATTATGTATTTTTATAATTTAAATTTCTGCAAGAGAGTTTATTTCACTTATATGTAAGACAAGAAAAAAAAGATTCTAAGAAGACCAAAGGATAGAGATCCATGGAGGATACTGATAAGCGGTATTTTACATAGCGCAACTAGTAGTTATTAGCATAGTTTTGTGGAGATTTTGGCTCGGTTTTGGAGCTAAGTCGATGCTTGAGGTGCGGAGCTACATTATGATTATTTGGAAGCACTTGCATGTTGAGGACGAGGCTCGAGGTTTCCTTGGCGAGAAGACGCTCGAGGAGCCGGGCTGACATGAAGAGACGACGTTGAAGCTAGGAGAAGCAGCTTGACGCGGGCCATGGCGACCCACCGCGGGCCGACGCGGGCTGGGCTGGAGCTGGCTGACGCGAGCAGGCGGCGGCGGGTGGACGCGATTGGCAGCGAGTGGCGGCGGGCGGCGGCGATCGCCGGTGGTCGCGTTTTTGCTCCAGGAAGTTCTGATCTTTGGCGAGGCGAAACGGCGAGCGGAAGCGATCGCGTCCGGTCGCGTCTCTGGCGTTTCTGAACTTTCCCGATTTCCTTTTTGGCTTGACGTTTTGTTTTCCCTTAATCAATTCAGACGTTTTGTTTGTCAGTTTAGGTTAGATTAGCACGTTTTTGGCAGACATTCATCTATCCATCACCATTCCCTCTCTCTCCTCTCATCATCTATCTTTTCCATCTCTTTTCTTTCTTTGTTTTTCTCAAGAACGTTTTTCTAGTTTTCTCCATGGTTTTGGATTTCGTGAAGAACATGAACCGGAACTAAGACCCTTGTTTTGCCTAGCGTGGAAGCACTCGATTAATTCAGTTGTAAGGTTTTATCTCTTGTTCGTCCCTTTGGGTTTTTGTATTGATTTCCTTGAGCATAATTCGGATTTCTATATTGTTGGCTAGATTGACATCCTAGTTCGATTTTATAGTTTTCTAATTGCTAGAATAGGGATAGACGGTGGAATCCCTAATCACTTGTAGCAACCACAATTGTATGAAATTGGTATATTGAATTCAATTGTGAAAAGGAAATTGATTTGCATGTCATACTTGCGGTGTTGAGTCTTTGCTTGCAATCCATTATTTCTTATGCCCTATGCTATTGATTGAATCAACTTAGGAGGTCTTCTAGGTTTTCAATTAGTAAGTATTAGCAAGACCGGTTGGATTGTTAATATACAAAAAATCAGAATTGGGACAAATCCATAGGATTATGATGAACATGAAATGAACCGAATTGCAACTTGGTTAATTGATGTGTGGAAACTTGCTAGGTGAAACTCTTTCTCCCATTGTTTAATCTGATTTTTGTGCTATTGCAATTGAGTAGTTTTAGTAGAAAACCAAATCCCCCCCCATTTGTTCTTTAAAGTTGATAAATTAGTAGTTACATTGAAATTGACATTTTAACTCCCTTGGGTACGATTCCCTACTTGCATGCTATACTCTAGTTGCATATTAGGATTACTTTGATAGTGTGAACGACTGAAAATAACGCTATCAAATTTGGCGTCGTTGCCGGGGATCGAACCCGGGTCACCCGCATGACAGGCGGGAATACTTACCACTATACTACAACGAGTAACAAGAGCCATGAAGATTACTTACCACTAGGATTACTTTGATAGTGTAAGACAAGAAAAAAAAGATTCTAAGAAGACCAAAGGATAGAGATCCATGGAGGATACTAAGGATGGAGATCCAAGAGTAACAAGAGCCATGAAGATTAGATCTTTAATTTTGGTTTTTTATGGGTCATACTAGGATCACATTTAATTATTACATTACTTGAATGCTTTATTATTTCCCACTTTGCATGCTTGCTTGTTTGTTTATGCTATTTTGTTCACTAGTAAATAAACAACCATTACATGCTTAAGTCCCTTAACAGAATATTGAGATAATGCCTTTCCATATCATAACCATGAGGCCCTTGGAATTCGTTGGATAGTTTTCGCCCTAGCGAGGTGTCCTTCCTTGACCTTGGGATAGTGCAGGTATGTCTAATAGGGGCATGTTGCCTTGGTATGGTTACACTCAACAAGAGACCAAAAGGCTCAGTTTTGGATCTTGAGGCATAAGGATGAGTCTTACATAAGATGTGGCCATCAACCAAGAATTATAATGTGTTATAATTAGTAACAGGTTTACTTACCTGGATTACATGAGACTTGAGGAAGTGCCTTAGTACGCTCGAGTTTCATCTACGATAGGATCTTGGAATCATTTTACTCACAAGGGAAAAGATAATTGAGTAGAATGTGCAATAACTTACTGTTTATAGCTGGTCTAAATTTTAAGTTCTTGCATGTCAAGCATAATTTATCTGCATGTTTTATTCCGTTTTGTAGTTACTAGCTATGTCTTCTGAACACCTCAAAGTCACTCTCCGCTCAATTGTTGAGAAAAACCGATTAAACGACACAAATTTTCTTGATTGGAAAAGGAATCTAAGAATCATTCTCAGGTCTGAGGGACAAGAGGATGTCCTTGAAACCCCCATCCCAGAGCTGACTGCCACTTCATCTGATGAGGACAAGGCACATCACAAGATAATATGTGAACGGGCAATGAACGTCACTTGTCTGATGCTGGCTGCTATGGAACCTTCTCTTCAACAAAGGTTTGAAGATAAGGATGCCCATACCATTATGAAGAATCTTAGAGATCTCTTCAAGGAGCAAGCCAGGATTGAGCGGTACTTGACCCTCAAGTCCATATTGTAGTGCAAGCTCGAGAAAGGGAAACCCGTTGGGCCACATGTTTACAACATGATAGGCTTGTTTGACAAGACGGCTCGACTGGGTAACCCTTACAATGTTGAGACGGCTACATATATGATCTTATACTCCCTACATGATGGATTTGCCCACTTTAGGCAGATGTATCACATGGGAGCCATGAGCAAGACTCTCAACGAGCTACACGTGATGCTCAAAACAGCTGAGCAAAACGTCATGGTTGACCCTTTGAAGGAAGTTCTAATGGTCAATGGGAAAGGGTTTAAGAAAGGGCCCCAGAAGAAAAAACAACACCAAGGGAAGGGCAGACAAGTTGTCCAACCCAAGGGGAACACCCCTAAGGTGAAAATGGTTGTTGAGCACGACTGCTTCTACTGCAAGGCTAAGGGGCACTGGAAGAGAAACTGCCCCAAGTAACTGAAAGACAAGAAGAGGGGAACAGTCTCCACTTCAGGTATTCATGTTACTGAAATCTTATCAACCAAGTCTCATTCTTGGGTATTAGATACCGAATGTGGTTCTCACATTATTTCGAATGTGCAGGGACCAACAAATAGGAGACGGTTGCAGAAGGATGAGATAGATCTGCGCGTTGGAAATGGAGCAAGGGTTGCTGCACTTGCCATTGAAAATTATAGTCTACCTCTACCTTCTGGCTTAGTTTTAGAACTTTATAATTGTTATTTTATTCCTTCTATTACTAAGTATTTGATTTCAATTTCAGTTTTGAACCTTGAGGGTTATGATTTTGTCATTAAGAATTGTTTTTTCCTTTATGTAGAATCGTGATTGTTAGATTAATAATCAGGGAACTGAGAACACAGTTTACAGTTCCCTTCGCAGCGGAAATAAACAATCAACTAAATGAACAAGTTCCTTATAGTGGAAACCTTAGATTGCCAACTAGCAATCTAGGATAAAAACCACTACCTTTCTTTGAAATGATTTCAAAGTCTACTTCTTGATTTCTTATCTCTTTTGGTTACAGCTTATCCTAGGAACGAACACACAGTTCCTTTGCCTTACACACAGTTAGACAATCCTAGATAACTTAACACAATCAATAATCAATCCAAGAAACAGACTTTTCGCACCTAGGAACTATCACTTACAGTCACAGGAACTTAGCACTCAGCTCTTCTTCCTTGACTGGTTCCTCTTGATCTCGGTTTGCTTTGATGATCTTGTTTGAAGCTTCACACTTTGATGTTTGCTATGAAGTGTGTTTCTATTGTGAATGCTTGAAGATAACCATTGGGTTAGTCTTCCTTTTATAGAGGATTCTTCACAGCTCGATCCTCTCTTGGTTCCCACGGATTGAGCTTGCCCTAGGATTGGTGGTTCTCCTTGATCCACGTTGTTCTTGGCATGTGCAAACAACCTAGGCAGCTCAGAGTCTCTATTGGTTGGTCAACTACCTCAGACGAGCCTTGTGGTGTCGTTGTCAAAACGCTTTCGTCCGAGGTTGAGTAAGCTGGCCGCTTGGGAACCGTCTGCTGGACATCGATGTCTTCATGTGCTGTCGCTTTCATCGTCTCTGTCCAAGGTAGAGGTTCTCTAGGAATCTTGTTCTTTAGCTCTTGGACCTTGGCAGACTTTTGGAAGCTTCGGACAAGTCGTTTTCGACACCTTTTGTCCGAGGTTGTGTGTTCCCAGATTTCTCGGGAATTGCAATGTCGCAAGCTCCATTTCTGGGCACACCTGGGTTCCTCTGGATTCCTTCAGCTGTCTTGTTCCTTTGGTTCCCTTGTTCTGTTTGGCTTTCCTGCCTTCGGTATATTCATGTGGTTCCTTAAAACACATCTTTGAGATAAAACATTAGTATCATAATATTTGTCATCTTCAAAAGTAGAGAAACTGAGGAAAGGAACTCTCAGGGAAACCGAAGTTCCAGAGTTCCGTTTCCTAACACTTTATAAGAATGACATTTTCTATGCTCGAGCCCATATGAGTAGTAGTGGACTATACATACTGGATATCAAATCTGAAATTTATAACGTTGATACATAGAGGCAAAAGTCGAATGATATAAGTGAAGCCAATCTATGACATTGTCGCTTGGGTCACATTAAAATCAAACGCATGAAGGAACTCCAAACAGTTGGTAGCCTAAATTCATTTGATTTAGAATCATTTGAAACATGTGAGAAGATAAAGGCACTCCGATCAGATCGAGGGGGCGAATACCTGATCCAAGAATTCGACCATCACTTGAGAAGTTGTGGCATTGTTAGACATGGTCCGCTCAATGATGAGTTTTGCTGATCTTCCTACATCCTTTTGGGGATATGCCCTCACCAATGCTGCGTTCACACTAAACAGGACTCCGTCACTATCAGTTGACAAGAAACCACATGAGATATGGTATGGAAAAGTTCCTAGCTTGTCACTCCTGAAGGTCTGAGAATGCGAGGTTTATGTAAAGCGTTTACTACCTGATAAGCTAGCACCCAAATCAGACAAATGCTTCTTTATAGGTTATCTCAAGGAAACAAGGGGATATTAATTCTACAATCCCGCTGAGAACAAAGTATTTGTTGCTCGGGATAGTGTCTTTTTGGAAAATGATTTATTTTCCAAGAAGCCAAGTGAGAGAAATGTTCAGCTTGATGAGATTAAGCTGAGCAACAAACCCAACAACACGAGGACATAGATGATGTCACTGAGGAACTTGACTTTGGAGGTGTACCTTCTCAAAGGGAAACCGCCCAGATTCAAGATGTAATTCCTCAAGTTGATGAAGCACCTGAGGTCCCGCATACAAATGTGTTCAACCCAGCAACTGAAGTCTCTCCTATTGTTGGACCACTGGAGATCAGACATGCTAAGGCAATAGCCTAGACGTTATGAGGATTACGTCTTGACTGCTAGCATTGATGTTCTACTTTTAGAGAACGGTGAGCCTGCGACCTATAAGAAAGTGATGGCAGACCCCGACTCTGAGAAATGGCTGGTAGCCATGAGATCCGAAATGGAATCCATGTCTGAGAATCAAGTCTGGGACTCGATAGATTTGCCTGATGGGGTAAAACCTATTGGATGCAAATGGGTCTTTGAGATCAACACAGACAATGATGAAAATGTTTCTGTCTATAAGGCAAGACTAGTTGCCAAAGGATTTAGACAGGTTCATGGTACTGACTATGATGAAACGTTCGCATCGGTCGTTATGATCAGGTCCATTAGGATATTCCTAGCGATTGCCGCTTATTATGATTATGAGATTTGGCAATCCTAGGAGAATATGCAAGCTTAAGAAGTCCATCTATGGACTTAAGCAAACATCCAGGAGTTGGAATCTTCGTTTTGATGAAGTGGTCAAAAAGTTTGATTTCGTCAGATGCGAAGAAGAGCCCTGTGTCTACAAGAAGTTTAGTGGGAGCAAAGTGGCCTTCCTAGTTCTATATGTGGATGACATATTACTCATTGGGAATGACATTCAGATGTTTGAGACAATTAATGAGTGGTTTAAGAAGTATTTCTCAATGAAGGACTTGGGAGAGGCTGAGTACATATTAGGCATTAAGATCTTTAGAAATATGTCTAAGAGACATTTGTCTAAGTAAGGGAACTTATGTAGATAAGGCCTTTGATAGATTCAGTATGATGAACTCTACGAAAGGGTTCCTACCTATGCAGTATGTCTTATATCTCAGCAAGAGCCAGTGTTCTAAGACACCTGGTGAGACTGAAAGGATGAGCAGGATTCACTATGTCTCAACCATAGGATTCATCATGTATGCAATGAATTGTACTCGCCCAGATGTTGCATATGCTTTGAGTATGTATAGCAGGTACCAATCAAACCCGGGTGATGCACATTGGTGTGCAGCCAAGAACATCCTGAAGTACTTACGAAGGACTAGGAATGATCTCTTGATATTTGGAGGTGATGACGAGCTGGTCGTCAAGGGCTATACTGAGGCAAGTTTCAGACAGACAGAGATGATTTTGAATCCCAGTCTGGATATGTCTTCATTCTGAATGGAGGAGCCGTCAGCTGGAAGAGTTCCAAATCCAGACATGTTCTACGGAAGTACCACATGATCGGACACTATGTTGATAGTGGAGATGTGAAGATGTGCAAAGTGCACATAGACGACAACATTGCAAATCCTTTTGACCAAGCCCATGTCTAGGCCCAAGCATGACAGTCACACTCGGGCCAAAGGACTCAAGCACCTTAGAGAGCTCTTTTGAGACATTGTTTGTTTTATGATAAACCTTGTTTATTGTTATCACAGACATTTATGCTTGACTTATGTATGAGTTTCATATTATTATTTAATCATTGTTTGGGATTAGATAAAATATCCAAACAATTTAATAGTTATCAAATGGGCTCATCAAAACTGTTTTGGTGAATGAAACGCCATTAAGTGAACTGAAATTATAAAATTGTTAGAAAGTCCATGGTCTAAGTTGTTAACTTGGATACAAATGACTTAATCAAAAGACCATATGTGAGATTGATTGATAACACCGGGTTTCATGTGTTATAGGGACATGGAGATGTCTAATCGATTACATAGATGTGTATACCGATACGCATCGGACAGACCGATCTTAGGATTCATCGGGACTTTACTGCGGAGTTCTAGGATTATTAATGATTAGTGAGTTCCTTAGACATGAGTATGATATAGTTATCATTTGACTGTTGGTACGTCTTTGACGCTGTCAAACGCTGGCCGTAATAGGTAGTTATAAAGGCAGTGATTAGGATTGCCAAAAGTTGAATGGGGGCTGTAGTCTTACAAGATTGAATATGTCCTCCTATTCCATGTATACAACGATACATTTGGAAAGGATTGGTGTCTCGACCACTTGAAGAGAGAGAACTGTGAAAACGCATGGCCATGCTCGGATGGATTATTAGTAATCATCTGTACTGACAGTTTGATCTCAAGAGTTCAAGAAACGTATTTGACAGTAAAGATGAGTTTCATCATATAGTCAGATAAGACACTTTGTGACAAATGAATTTTAACATTGCACACTTGTTTTAAGGACAAGTGGGAGACTGAAGGAATTGTGTCCTTTAATCAAATGTGCAATTACTGATTATGAAATGGGATCGTTTATGGATATATTTAATCCGGTGATTTTAGGTAGTCATAGTGTTTTGCTAAAAGCCAACTATGATTTATAGACTATATGTTATAAAGTATATCATAAAGTCTATTGCTATTATTATCGGGTCCTACGAGGTTCACACCCTTAGAGTTTGGACTGGATTGTAACACCCCCAAAACTTAACCCTTTTGGAAAGGTATTACCGCCAGTGACCCCAGTGTTCCTTACCGAGATCACCCAAGGCTTTACCAAATAAATACAATTTATGAAATGCGATTGATACACAATGATCAAGCATTAAATTCCAAAACATAACATTGTCAAGGAAACAAGAGTTACAGGATTACAACCCAATCCCGAATAGGTCAAAACATAGTTTAAACCAAACACAACGGAAGACTAAGAAAGTACATTACAATCGGAGTTATTGTCCAAAGGATCATAACCTGATTAAAGAAATAATTAAAACATTCAAAAACCACCGCTGACTCCATAGTCCTTCTAATCTTCTGAGCTACTTCTTAACTGATGTGCCGAATCGAACGGATGACACCAGCCAACCATGCAAGGGAAGATATTGGTTGGTTAGTCTAAATGAATAGACTAGCAAGGGTATAAAGCAGACTGATTCGAAGCAGTCATATTAGGTTAGACTCGTCGCTTCTCGGATAATAACCGATAACGGTAGTCAACCATCATATTCCTGCTGGAATAAACAAGAGGTATGCACAAGAGAAGATTCTGGAAGACTGAATCTTCACAGCAATCGACTCGAAAGAAGACTCCAACTGAAATGAGTCTTTAAGGAAGTATGACAAATCTGGAAAGTTACAGAATCATTCAACAATGATTTAAAATTGACTGAGATGCTTCGGTTCACAACCAACCTCATCGCCTATAGCGAATCTAGATTGGAAAGAGAACGTACTACATTCAAGTCAAGACGAGTTTTCCTAGCTGCACTACTCGCCCAAGGTGTATTAATTATGTGCGTCAAGGTAGCACTTATCTGATTTATGTTTCAAAACACACATCACATTATAGACTTTTACATGTGTACCCCACCAGTGGGACGACACATCTTAGTATACGTTTCGTCGAGAGTGACGTATACCGAAAGATTTGTGACACCAGCTAAGTGTCCTGTCTCTACACACATGTGTAAGAGACCGATCATGATCTTAGAATAGTACCAGATGGGGACGAGCCACCCCGATACCAAATTATAAAGAAACGACTGGACAGAGTCCGAGTAACGTTCCTATCTACAGTGTTAACTAAACAATTACATCACCACAACATTTACAGGATAAATCCACATAAAGGCCCGAAAGGCGATCACAGATAATAGCGTTGTTCTAACAGATATACAACCTATTATATGATTTTCAAAACAGTTTAACAAAACCGTTTCCAGACAAACAGAATATTCATTCCAAATTAATTACTCAGATAAACTACTGATAATTGATGTAAATATGGAACGAATGAGCAAGAGCGAACCGCCACTTGCCTTACTCCGCAGAATAGTCTAAAGACGTCACTGGATTCCGGGCTCGACACGGTATAGTTCCGACAGCACAACAACCTTTGAGTCGACCCATAAAAGGAACCCTAAGTTAGATCCGACATAAATAGTACGAATCTAAACACGGCGAAAGAACACGAAAGGAAAGACGCCACGACGACAACCAACCAAGCCAAAGCCACGAAGGCATTCTGGGCACTGGCGGCGGTCGCTGTTCTTGGCGGCGGTCGCCGTTCTTGGCGGCGGTCGCCGTCTTCATCACGGCGGTCGCCGCGAAGAACACGGCGGTCACCGTGACGAACTCAGACGACGCAGAACGAGAGAAATCTCACCCCAAAACACGAGCGGTTCAGCCTCCCTCGACTTGCTTTGGCTTCTAACCTCCAAGGCTAACCAAAAGCTTCACAAAGGCACTTAGGAACCACACCAAAGCAACACCGGCAAGACCTTCAAACTCCGGCGAAAACACAACTCCGGCGAGAGGCGAATTTGGCAGAGGTTTGGTGCTGGGATGGCTCAAAACCTCACCCCCAACACCTCCTTTTATAGCCAAAGTGTCTGAAGCGTTCAACCAAACCCTGAGATGCGGCCGAAAGCAAGATCGGCGCCCTCGATTACCGCCGGCGACCAACGGGCAATGCCCACTGGACAATCACGGCGGTCGCCGTGATTTTGCCTGCGGCGGGCACGCGGCAGTCGCCGTCGCCAGGTCTGTTGCGGCCAGCTAGAAGCTGACACGCTGACTCCTCGGGCCCAACCACGACGGTCGCCGTTTCTGAACGGCGGTCACCGTTTCTCCCTTTTCCCACCCGTTCAGCATTGAACGAACCAGACGTTAAACCGGGATAAAAATTATCGTACGCGAACGACAATTAAAATCTAAGGCACCTTGTCTGTATATTATTTCACTGAGAAAAATATTACAGATACAGAGCACATTACAGAATGTCTCAAGCTACCTGAATTAAATCCGACGTACACAACGGGTACCCGGGAAAATTCCATAATTCCCAATATAACCTTACAAAATTACAGGATATCACATCTCCTCCCCCTTACAAGAAGTTTCGACCCCGAAACTTAGGTCGAGAATAACTCGGGAAAATGCCTGAGCATATCTGACTCGGTTTCCCACGTCTCCCAAGTAACTTCTTCGGTCCCTGACTTGGACCACATCACTCGTACCAAAGGTACGATCTTGTTGCGCAAATGCTTCTCCCGACGCTCCAAAATGCGCACGGGCAACTCTTCATAAGTACCATTAGCTTGAATCTCGATGTCCTCGTATCTAAGTACATGAGACTCATCTGGTACATACCTTCTGAGTAAAGACACGTGGAACACGTTATGCACCGGGTGAGCCGATGGCGGCAATGCCAAGCGGTACGCTAGAGATCCCACTCTATCCAGAATCTCGAATGGTCCCACATAGCGAGGGTTAAGCTTCCCACGCTTACCAAATCTGAAAACTCCTTTGGAAGGCGATACCTTGACAAAAACCTTGTCACCGACCTTGAACTCGACAGTCCTGCGCTTCCGATCTCCGTAGGACTTCTGTCGACTCTGAGCGGTCAACATCCTTTGTCTGATCAAAGCAATGTCTGAAGCCGTCCTTTCGACCAACTCTGGTCCAAACAGAATTTTGTCGGCATTATCATCCCAACAAATCGGAGATCTGCATATGCGACCATACAAAGCTTCAAACGGAGCCATCTTGATTGTAGCATGCCAGCTATTGTTGTATGTGAACTCAATCAGACTCAAGTTGTCCTCCCAGCTAGTCGGACGATCGAGCACACAAGCTCTAAGCATATCCTTCAGAGTTTGGATGGTACTTTCAGACTGGCCATCTGTCTGAGGATGAAATGTTGTACTGAACCTCAACTCGGTCCCCATAGCCTTATGAAGTTCCTTCCAGAATCTTGACATGAAACGGCCATCTCGGTCCGATATAATGGTCTTAGGAATGCCATGTAAGCGGACAATCTCCTTCTGGTAAACTTCTGCTAACTTCTGGGTTTCCCATTTGGTCTTGATGGCTATGAAATGAGCACTCTTCGTAAGTCTATCCACAATTACCCAGATAGCATCTCTCTGGCTTCGAGTCTTTGGTAGCCTAGTGACGAAGTCCATGGAAATGTCCTCTCATTTCCATTCTGGTACGGGGAGAGGTAGCATTTCACCACCTGGTCTGCGGTGTTCGATCTTGACTTTTTGGCAAGTTAAGCACCTTGCCACAAAGTCTGCTACGTCTCACTTCATGTTTGGCCACCAAAACTTCTTCCTGAGATCCTTGTACATCTTGCTAGAGCCAGGATGCACAGAATAAGCAGATGAATGAGCTTCTCTCATCACCAACTGACGAAGACCTTCTGTGTCAGGCACACAGATCCGATCCTGAAACCAAAGTGATCCATCATCCTGAACCACAAAGCTGGGAGCCTTCCCATTCATCACTTCACTGCTTAGCTTCACCAAGATGATGTCATCGACTTGCTTTTCTTTGATCTGATCCAGCAATGTAGCCTGAATTTCCATCATACTCAGGTACCCTCTACGCTGGTCATATAAGACTTCAATGTCGCATGACTCTTGGTTTAGCTTGGTTTGAGCAGTAAGTAGAGCAACCACAGTCTCGTGCGTTGTCTTCCGGCTTAGTGCATCAGCTACTACATTAGCCTTGCCCGGATGATACAACAACTCCATGTCGTAGTCCTTGAGCAACTCTAGCCAGCGGCGTTGTCTCATATTTAACTCCTTCTGAGTAAATATATACTTGAGACTTTTGTGGTCGGTGAAGACTTGACATCTTATACCGTAGAGGTAATGCCTCCAAATCTTTAGCGTAAAGAGAACCGCTGCTAACTCAAGATCATGGGTCGGATAGTTTTCTTCGTAAGTCTTGAGTTGTCTAGATGCGTAAGCAATGACTTTGCCCATTTGCATCAAAACACAACCAAGACCACACTTGTAAGCATCACTATAGACCACATAATCGTCATTCCCCTCTGGGAGTGCTAACACGGGTGCCGAGGTCAACCGTCGCTTCAACTCCTGGAAACGGACCTCGCACTTGTCATTCCAGACAAACTTCTTGTGGACCTTACGGAGTAGATTGGTCATAGGTAGAGCGATCTTTGAAAATCCTTCTACGAACCTTCTATAATACCCGGCAAGTCCAAGAAAACTGCGTACCTCCTTCACGCTCTGGGGCTGTGTCCATTTGGCCACTGCTTCAATCTTTTGGGGATCAACCATAACCCCATTTTTATTGATCACGTGGCCTAAGAAAGCCACTTCCTTCATCCTGATTTCACATTTAGACAATTTAGCAAAAAGCTGATGTTGTCTAAGGATCGACAAGGAAATCCGTAGATGTTCCTCGTGGACTTCTTCATTCGGAGAATAAATCAGGATGTCGTCTATGAAGACCACCACGAACTTATCCAAGTACTGGTGAAAACATCGGTTCATCAAGTCCATAAAGACAGCTGGAGCATTTGTAAGCCCAAAAGGCATCACTACGAACTCGTAATGACCATATCTGGTCCTAAACGCAGTTCTAGGAATGTCCTGCTCACGAATCCTGAGTTGATGATATCCAGATCTCAGGTCGATCTTGGAGAAAACCTTTGCTCCCTGCAATTGGTCCAACAAGTCATCAATCCTAGGCAAAGGATACTTGTTCTTGATCGTCACCTTATTCAACTCTCGGTAGTCGATACAAAGTCGGAACGATCCGTCCTTCTTTTTGACGAATAATACCGGGGCACCCCACGGCGATGCACTCGGCCTGACATAACCTTTGTCAAGAAGATCTTCAAGTTGATTCTTCAATTCTTGCATCTCAGCCGGAGCCATCCGATACGGTGATTTGGAAATCGGCGCCGTACCAGGCTCGAGATCAATTGAAAACTCTACGTCACGGCTCGGGGGTAATCCAGGAATTTCTTCCGGAAAGACATCCGAAAATTCCCTAACTACAGGAATATCAAGAACCTCAGGTCCATCCTTCTCGGGCGAACCCAAGTAGCAAAGGTACCCGACACATCCTTGTCGTAGTAGCTTAAACGCAGCCATCGCATTGATCAGCTTGCCGTTATCAGCGTCCTTTCGACCTTTGAACTTGCACACGAATTGGCCCCCAGATGCCACCGTCACCGTTCTTGAACTGAAGTCGATCACCACCTTGTGACGAGTCAGCCAATCCATACCGAGGATAATGTCGTATGGAGCCATGGCTATACAGATTAAATCTGCCTCAAATTCCTTACCCTGAATGGTAATCGGAAAGTCTGATAGATGCTTGGTTCCCACCAAACGTTCTCCATTAGGAAGATTAACGACAAAAGGGTCGCACGAATCGTTGCATACTACATCTAACTTGCTAACACAGCTATCCGAAATAAAGGAATGCGTAGCACCATAATCAAACAGAATGCACACTGAAGTAGAGTGAAGGTATAGAGTACCTTGAGCAATCGGAGCGTTGGGTCCATCTGCCTCACGCATCTCGTACAAGCGTTGGCCCTGACTTCCAGAAACAGCTGGGGCCTTTCCCCTGTTCTGAGCAGTCGTCTGCACTGAAGGGCTAGGAGTCTCGGCAGGCTTAAACCTAGGTCGGTTGCTCTTATGAACTGACCCTTGCTGCGACTCTACTCCCTTCTGCTTCCCCTGCTTGCAGAACTTTTGCAGATGACCATCACATCCACACCCAAAGCATGGCCTCTTCTCCTTCCGACACTCAGTGTTCTTGTGCCCAGCAGTACCACAGTTATAACACTGAACTGTACTCCTGGTCTGCCCTGACTGCTGAGTCGATCCTCCTTGCGTCATCTCCGTCTTAGCTCGGCCGGACTTGGCGAAGTTAGACGGTGGCGCAGGGCGCTTAAAACCACCTCCCTGGTTCTGATTCTGCATCGACTTCTGTTGGTTGCGCCTCTTGGTCGACTCCTCGAGAGTTACCTCCAGCTTATAGGCACAATCCACATACTGCTCCAAGGTAGAGCATGTGTGGTGCACCATTAATGGCTTGATATCCGGGTTCATCCACTCGTGGAAGTACCAGATCTTTTGAGCCTCGCTAGTGATCTCGGCAGTGGCGTATTGTAGAAGATGGTTGAACTTAGATGCCAACTCGGTCACTCTCAGACCATCAGTCTGAGGGTACAAGAACTCTTTATGCTTCTCCTCTCTCATAGCACGAGAGAAAAAGCGATCAACCATCTTGGTCTTGAACATCGACCAAGTCAACACTGGGCTCTCAGCCAAACCAGTGCTCTCCCACCACTCGCTAGCCTCCTCCTTCAGCTAAAGAGAAGCGATATTGACCTTCTCGGCCTCAGTACACTCCACGTTCCTGAACAGCCTCTCTATATGGGAGAACCAATGAGTCACTGCCACTGGCTCCCCTTTCCCGTTATAGCAGTCGGGTCTCATGGAAGTAATGGTCTTAAGAGCGCGACCATAGCTGTCCCTCGCCCTGACGGCAGTCTCTTGTATCACGGGGTTTCTGGGTTCCACAACATCAGGAACCGCTGCGTGAATAGGCACTTCTTGTGCTTGAGGCGCACTTGGTCTCAACACATCTGTAATTGCATGCATCACGATCCCACGGATCGCCTCAACAGCTGCGGCGTCAAACAGCGTCGGCGCTTGGGTCTGATCCTGACCTTCACGCCTCTGCTGGATGCGAGACTCAGACTCGTGTTCATCCTGAACACCTCTTCCTGCTGGTCTGGGGTTTTGGCTAGTCCCATCACCGGCTCGAGTCGAATTCCTCGTGCTTCTTGGGTTCACCATCTATTTACCGATCAAATTCCAAGCATTCAATACATTAATATTATGCAATATACTTATGCAATATACCAACGTAAATAAATTACTCAGAATAGATCAACTTGGTATTTTATAGATGAACCTTTGAACTGTTACACAAGCTACACATAAGTCTACCATTCGAGCGCTAGGACAATGTTGCTCGAAGATATAAGTGTTTCTCAGAGTACTTGCCGCAATACTGAAATATTACACAAAGTACAACTTGGAATACTAAGAAATGAAACAACTGCGATAGGCAACGCCATTCCTCCTCAAGGCGTTCCAAAATGCCTCCCATACGACTGGCTACTCGTGCACGGTCTCTTCGGGATAGGCTCACCATCGAGCTCTGGCGATGGGTTTCGCACCCTGCTTGACCCTGAAGCACATAGTCCTAGCTCAGTCATGGTAAAGTATGGGTCGTCCATGACTGGTCCTCCTATTCCAGCCCTCCTCTGAGTACTGGCGGTCAACTCATCCCACTGACTCTGCTGTTCTGCAGAGATTACCTCGCTCTGGCGGAGGATCTCTTGCAGCTCGGATTCCGACCTCCATCTTCTTGGAGTAGGGATAGGCTGAGATTCCCTATCACTTCTCCTAATACCGTACTCGGTATACAGTGTCTCCCAATCAGCTTCTGACATGGGTGCGTACTCTGGCACTGGTGGCAATTCTGTACCGGGCTCCTGATTATGCCCTCCTAGGTCTAACTCTGGATCCTCTTCTGGATCATCCTCTATGGGATCCTCATCCTCGGGATCATCCTCGATGGGATCCTCATCATCGGGATCATCCTCAATGGGATCCTCATCTTCGGAATCATCCTCGATCATATCCTCATCCTCGACAGGACCCACCTCCAGCATCTCTTCTTCCTCCTCCTCGTACTCGATCTCCTCTGGAATTGGTCCCAGCAGAAAGTCGTCTTGGTAAACCTCTTGTTCATACCTTGATACTTCATCTTCATGCTCCCATTCCTGTACTTCCTCCACCCTTGGTGGCGGCACAGGTACAGCCTCAGGGACCATAGCATTCCTGGCTACAAGGACAACTGACTCGGGGAGAATGTGCTTGATGTCTTCGGGTGGGCTACTCGGGCCTCCAACCTCGAAACATCGCTGAGGTAACGGAAAATCTAGCCTCGGCTGATCCGACTTGGCGTCTTCCGACCCCCTTCCAATAGAAAAGCAGAAACCCATCCTATCGAACAATAAGGAAGGAATTAGCCTTTCTAGACATAGAAGCAAGCTTACTACATCAGACTATTAAGAAGACACGACTATGAACGGTGTTTTTAAATTCTTTTCAGAATGAAAATTCAGAGCCCTTTTTAAAGCATTTTGAAAACGGATAAATGGTTTATAAAAATTGCAAACCCGTTTAAAACCTTTGGCTCTAATACCACAACTGTAACACCCCCAAAACTTAACCCTTTTGGAAAGGTATTACCGCCAGTGACCCCAGTGTTCCTTACCGAGATCACCCAATGCTTTACCAAATAAATACAATTTATGAAATGCGATTGATACACAATGATCAAGCATTAAATTCCAAAACATAACATTGTCAAGGAAACAAGAGTTACGGGATTACAACCTAATCCCGAATAGGTCAAAACATAGTTTAAACCAAACACAGCGGAAGACTAAGAAAGTACATTACAATCAGATTTATTGTCCAAAGGATCATAACCTGATTAAAGAAATAATTAAAACCTTCAAAAACCACCGCCGACTCCATAGTCCTTCTAATCTTCTGAGCTACTTCTTAACTGATGTGCCGAATCGAACGGATGACACCAGCCAACCATACAAGGGAAGATATTGGTTGGTTAGTCTAAATGAATAGACTAGCAAGGGTATAAAGCAGACTGGTTCGAAGCAGTCATATTAGGTTAGACTCATCGCTTCTCGGATAATAACCGATAACGGTAGTCAACCATCATATTCCTGCTGGAATAAACAAGAGGTATGCACAAGAAAAGATTCTGGAAGACTGTATATTCACATCAATCGACTCGAAAGAAGACTCCAACTGAAATGAGTCTTTAAGGAAGTATGACAAATCTGGAAAGTTACAGAATCATTCAACAATGATTTAAAACTGACTGAGATGCTTCGGTTCACAACCAACCTCATCGCCTACAGCGAATCCAGATTGGAAAGAGAACGTACTACATTCAAGTCAAGACGAGTTTTCCTAGCTGCACTATAACTTAGCTGCACTACTCGCCCAAGGTGTATTAATTATGTGCGTCAAGGTAGCACTTATCTGATTTATATTTCAAAACCCACATCACATTATAGACTTTTACATGTGTACCCCACCAGTGGGACGACACATCTTAGTATACGTTTCGTCGAGAGTGACGTATACCGAAAGGTTTGTGACACCAGCTAAGTGTCATGTCTCTACACACATGTGTAAGAGACCGATCATGATCTTAGAATAGTACCAGATGGGGACGAGCCACCCCGATACCAGATTATAAAGAAACGACTGGACAGAGTCCGAGTAACGTTCCTATCTACAGTGTTAACTAAACAGTTACAGCACCACAACATTTACAGGATAAATCCACATAAAGGCCCGAAAGGCGATCACAGATAATAGCGTTGTTCTAACAGATATACAACCTATTATATGATTTTCAAAATAGTTTAACAAAACCGTTTCCAGACAAACAGAATATTCATTCCAAATTAATTACTCAGATAAACTACTGATAATTAATGTAAATATGGAACGAATGAGCAAGAGCGAACCGCCACTTGCCTTACTCCGCAGAATAGTCTAAAGACGTCACTGGATTCCGGGCTCGACACGGTATAGTTCCGACAGCACAACAACCTTCAAGTCGACCCATAAAAGGAACCCTAAGTTAGATCCGACATAAACAGTACGAATCTAAACACGGCGAAAGAACACGAAAGGAAAGACGCCACGACGACAACCGACCAAGCCAAAGCCACGAAGGCATTCTGGGCACTGGCGGCGGTCGCCGTATTCATCACGACGGTCGCCGCGAAGAACACGGCGGTCGCCGTGACGAACTCAGACGACGCAGAACGAGAGAAATCTCACCCCAAAACACGAGCGGTTCGGCCTCCCTCGACTTGCTTTGACTTCTAACCTCCAAGGCTAACCAAAAGCTTCACAAAGGCACTCAGGAACCACACCAAAGCAACACCGGCAAGACCTTCAAACTCCGGCGAAAACACAACTCCGGCGAGAGGCGAATTTGGCAGAGGTTTGGTGCTAGGATGGCTCAAAACCTCACCCCCAACACCTCCTTTTATAGCCAAAGTGTCTGAAGCGTTCAACCAAACCCTGAGACGCGGCCGAAAGCAAGATCGGCGCCCTCGATTACCGCCGGCGACCAACGGGCAATGCCCACTGGACAATCACGGCGGTCGCCGTGATTTTGCCTGCGGCGGGCACGTGGCGGTCGCCGTAAATGCGGCGGTCGTCGTCGCCAGGTGTGTCGCGGCCAGCTAGAAGCTGACACGCTGACTCCTCGGGCCCAACCATGGCGGTCGCCGTTTCTGAACGGCGGTCGCCGTTTCTGAACGGCGGTCGCCGTTTCTCCCTTTTCCCGCCCGTTCAGCTTTGAACGAACCAGACGTTAAACCGGGATAAAAATTATCGTACACGAACGACAATTAAAATCTAAGGCACCTTGTCTGTATATTATTTCACTGAGAAAAATATTACAGATACAGAGCACATTACAGAATATCTCAAGCTACCTGAATTAAATCCGACGTACACAACGAGTATCCGGGAAAATTCCATAATTCCCAATATAACCTTACAAAATTACGGGGTATCACATGGATCAGTTTATTGGGAGATATTATATAAAGTATATAATATAAAGTTATATAAGATATAACTTAAGAGATAAGGCTTGTTAATAATAAAGTGTTATTATTAATAATAAAAGATATACTTATTTAGGAAATAAGATATCTACACCTGATATTATAAAAGGAGGGCTTTCTAAGAGAAAACCTTAATCCAACATTTGCACAAAGCTGCCGGACCCCTCCTTGCTCTCCCTCCTCGTTCGCCTTCGATCCTCGCTCTAGCAATCGAGTCTCAGGCGATCCAGATCCAAGCTCGGGTGGACCAAATAGAGGAGTCACACGTAAGACTATACTCTCTCCATTTCGGCAGATTGAAACACGCATCAAAATATATTTAATTCTTCTTATCTATGATCTATTTGATTTATACATGAGATCCTTAATTAGATATTAGGAAATCGTTTTCTGAAATTTTACTTTACGCCTTACACTTTTATCAAATAACTCATTATTTGGAAAAAGAAGGTGCATGAAATATACTTTTAGCAATCCAGTCAGTGTGACTTTATTGTACTGCAGGTTTGCAGCACTTTGTACTATGTCTTGTCACTTCCAAAACGTACGTAAAAATACAAAGTGAAAGATACTAGCCAACACAAATGCAAGTCACTGTGTTCAAAATTGACTAATTATATTTCTATACGTTGGTACTAAATTAGTAAGAGAGCTCCATTATGTAAAACTCAAAATAGTCATTTTCAAAATCACCTACTACATTACTTTAAAGTTTGGATTAATTACCGGAAATCACCCATCCAATAGGACACATTATCTGAAATCACCCGGATAATCACTATTTATCGGAAATCACCCGTTAAACCATGTCCGTTACACTGTTACCACCCAACTCGTCATTCTGTTAAGTAATTACAAATTTAAGCCGAACTTTTTATTTTCATTCAATTTTTCCACAACTTTAAAACTTGGGTAAAAATTGTAATTAAGCTAAAATAATATTACAAAATTAATATTAATTTGGGCAACTTTTGTAATTTTTGCAAAGTAAAAAAGGGCATTTCTGCCACAAGCCCATAACGTTGGGCCATTTTGTAATATTATTTTAGCTTAATTATTTTAGCTTAAATATTATAATTCTTATAAATTATATGAGCTAAAATTGTAATTTATTAATTTTGGGGAGGGCAGATTTGCCACAAATTAGAAACTAGAGGGCCACGCTCGTAATTTCCGAAGAAGTCTTTCTTCTTCCTCCGCGCGGACAAGCAGAAAGCTCCGTTTTTTAGCTTTAATGGCGGATCTGGGCATGGATTTGAGCCCGAAAAATTTCTTTAACCCATGTCCATTTAAGAATAGAAGATTACGCATCTAATGGTGGGATTTGATCGAATTAAAAGACCGGAATATTCTTCAATTTGATTTGTAATCATCCGAACGTCATTTATGGCTAAATCGATTTAATTGAAAATTGGAATAGCACACATTGAATTCGGAGGAGATAATACCGGTATCTTGTCAAGGGAATTGAAGGATTATAAACCCCTATAAACACTCTCCCGAATTCAACCATAATTCATCCAATTTTTCGTTCAAAGATTAGAACCCTAAAATCCCGTACTGAAGTGTTTGAGAGCCAAATTCGAGCTCATCCGAGTTGATTATGAGTCGATAGCGGTGCCATTGGAAGCGTGCACGAGTCCTCTTCAAACGCCGTATCTTTTTGCCACCGGAAGGTTGCCGGAGCCGCCCTGATCCTTCCATTTTCCGACGAGACTGTTGTTCGAGGTGGTGGTTCTTTTCAAACCCGATTTCAACGTTATGGGCTTGTGGCAAAAATGCCCCTTTTGTAATATTATTTTAGCTTAATTACAATTTTTACCCAAGTTTTGAAGTTGTGGAGAAATTGAATGAAAATAAAAAGTTCGGCTTAAATCTGTAATTACTTAACAGAATTTTAAACGGAATGACGAGTTGGGTGGTAGCAGTGTAACGGACATGGTTTAACGGGTGATTTCCGGTAAATAGTGATTACCCGGGTGGTTTCAGGCAATGTGCCCTATTGGACGGGTGGTTTCCGGTAATTGACCCTTAAAGTTTTTATATTTCAAATAATTGTAAATTGTTACTTATCATTACACGTATTTCAGTACATCGGTGACTTCGCTAAAAAAATAAAATTAAGGTTGATTTTAGAAGGCAAAGAGGGAATTATTGTTCATATATCAAAAGAGATTTAAAGAAATTTTATATATAGATTTTAAAATTTTATATTAAATATATAAACTCATTAAAAAAAGTTATAAATAAATTTATGTTTTGGAATAATAAACCGAGCAAATAATATTAATATTAAATTTGAATTACATGTAAAGATAGAAATAAGAATACATCTCATTAACATAAGGTGGATCCTATTTGCACCGGCTGCAGAGTGCCAAATTGCACTTGCAGTCCGTGCGGCAGTGGCTGCCGGCGGTGGATGCCGGAGGTGGCTGGCGGTGGATCGATCGAGTCGTACAAATTTTTGGGTTGAGTTCGGGTCGGGTTTAGATCGAGTCTGGTTCTTCTTCGATATTTAAAAAATATTGAATTTTAAAATTATATTGAGTCTTAAAAAATATCGAGTCAGGTTCGGGTCGAGTCAGGTTCTTAAAATTTATCGAAAAATTGTGATTGAAATTCACCGAAAGTAATTCATTCACGGACGCAATAATAATTCTGATTGAAATCCACCGAATATTCTACCATAAACCATAAACTCTAAACCCATTACGGATGCAATCCTAAACCCATCACCGCGAGATCGTCGCCGGCTACCGGCACCCACCGTCGGTCGGCACTCACTGTCGCGCGACAGTGAGTGCCGTGCGCCACTAACACGGTGCAAATAGCACCGTGTCAGGGCGCAAGTAGCCATCCCGTTAACATAAAAATCACTGCAATGAGATGGAAGAGAATATATTATTTTATTTGTAATAAAAGTTTTAAATTCGGGTATCTGAGACCATATTTAATGGTAGCCTTTGGAGTATGATAAATCAAAATTTAAAAGATAATAAAAATAAATATAAAAAATTGGTATAAAAATCAAGACAAAAAATAGAAAAGAGTATCAACTCACATTTTTTAAATTTGACTTGAAAATTGAAATCGATCGAGAAAATAAAAAATGTGAGATATTACCTTGTGGCGAGGATATTTCAAATCCTGTTGCAGTGGGAATTATGGAAAGTGTAACCAACTTGCCAGATTCGGTCAATTTAATGCTCTATTTCATGAATAAAAAAGGCAAACTCTGATACTGAAAATAAAACAGCAGTGAAACAATTACCTTGTTCAGCTGCAGTTTCAAAAATAAATTTAATTCACTTTTTCTTCCCCCAGACTGGCAAAGACTAGAACCAAACCTCAAGTTTCTGCTCTGCTGATTCATTAAGCTGGACCACTTCCATTACAACGCCGAAAACGACGTCGTTGTGCTCTCCTCACGGACGACCCCAAGGACTCGCTCTTCGAATATTTTATCTTTTCGAGAAAATTAGGCATGAAGGGAAAAAATAGTAAGTTTAGACTCATTTTTTTTTAAATTATAAGTAGCTCAAAGGGGTAAAAGTGTTT
Organism: Rheum nobile; assembly: GCA_027886185.1. Taxonomy (NCBI): domain Eukaryota; kingdom Viridiplantae; phylum Streptophyta; class Magnoliopsida; order Caryophyllales; family Polygonaceae; genus Rheum; species Rheum nobile. The sequence continues at coordinate 503,444 of WOAB01000500.1, read as the reverse complement.
TTTTTTAGGATTTAGGGATTAAGATTTAGGGATTTTTAAAGACTTAAGAAATCAATGAGCTAATTTATTTAATTAGGAGTCCAAATTTGCTATTTGGGGTAAAAAATCATAAGGATAGTATATTTTCTCCCTATTTGCAACTACAGGCCGAGCAACATATTTGTAACCGGCCCAAGCGCATCGGCCCAAATTCGCGGGATGGAAGCCCATTCATTGTACGGCCCAATTGCATTACTACTGTAAAGTCTGTAAATCATCTTGAATTCTTCAGGATTTTTTTCTAACTCGGTTTGGATCAATTACTCTACGAAAACTCTACAATTACGCATCCATATCGAACGTAATCTTTAACCTCTGAATTTTCATTTAACATCAATATTTAATCAAGTCCAATAAATCACAAATTCTAATACATTATAAGTCTAAGATTTAGCAACTCCATATCTAGAATTAGATTACAAGTCGTCGAGTGTTCACGATTCGATAATAACAGAATTCCAAGCAAACACTACTAAAAAAGAACGATAATATAATATACAACCAATGAAAGCACTAATTCCATTAAAAAACTACAAGAATTCCAAGAGAAATAAACCTCATCCATCTAAACAGATTCATTCTTGCTCTACGACGTCGTTCTCCTCCTCATCTTCGGAAAATATATCGGTTTCTTGATCCGTACAGATCATTGCCAAAACAGAGGAGGATCCTTGCTGCAGTTCTTGATCGTTGAGGATTTCTTCAACGCACCGTAGAATCATGTTGGCGGCGCTAACATCGCTAATGTAGAGGGGAACATTAGCCGCACTGAGCAACTCCTCGACGTCGGCTGCAGAGACTCTGCCGCCGTGCCACGGCACGAATGCGCGGTGGAGCGTGTGTTCGGAGTCGACGCACTCGTCGTAGAGGACTCCAATCGAAGCGGAATTCGTGAAGTGAGATTGTGTCCGTTTCACGCTCACGCCGAAATTCCCACACGATGGGCTGTAGCTGTACTCTCGAAGAGCCATTATTTTGGTTTGATACCTAAAAGTTGAAGAATTTGGAGATTGAAGAAAAAACCCTAAACAAGATTCATCACAAAACGGAGCTATTATCCGATTCTCGTTTGACGAGGTTGTTGGGAGGAACCGAAAATATAAATCATATCTTTCTAATTTTGTAAAATTATCTTTAATTTTTTAATAAAATAATTAAATCCACTTTCAAGGATAAGTAGTTTAGAAACTGCATCCTCTCTTTCCGCATAAACAAGGTAAATATTTTAAATACTTGCCTAATATTTTAAGTGTCAAACTATATCTTTTAAGGAAAAAAGAAGAAGAGCAAGAGATATTTTGGATTAGGCGTTTATTGCATAACACGATCACCAGTAACGTAAATTTAATAACGAGTTGCAACAAGCCAAGTGCCACCTACGCATATATTACGCATTCAATTATTTTTTTAAACGTGAATTTTGCACATATTGTACAAAGTTTATAATATAAAACTATTGATTATTTACAGTAAGATTATTATCAATTTATAATATTTGTTCCGGTTCACTACGTTTGTCTTTTTAGGAATAATTTATAGTTCATAGTGTTACGCCTTCTACATATTTTTAATTAATAACACATAAAAAACTCATTATTTTTCCTTCTTAATTGACAAAACAAGTCCTTCTCATTCCGTGATAATGTATATTGTCATCGTTGAAAATATAAAATTTTACAATTATAAAATTCTTCTATTTTCTATTTTACCTTATTTTAATAAGTGTGAAAATTTCAAAATAGACAAATATTATAAAATGGACAGAGCTCAAACAAATCAAGTCGTACACCTAGTAATACATAGAGACATATACGGTTTTTTTAAGTGCATAGGTTAAGAATCTTCTTTTAAAAATATTTGAGTCAATGTTTTTCGTTTAAAGATTTTTAATTTTATGTCTAAGGATTTAAGCATTTCATATAGGATTTTAATTTATTAAAAAAGGTTTTTTAACCATATTAGAAAAGCCGTACCTCCATGCTAATAATATAACCACCCCGGACTAGGCCCGTCTTCTTGATCAAAGAAGAAAAACTTCGGTGCTTATTTACCACTTTACTTGCCACTGTAATGTTCGATTCATGCATGATTTTATTTATTTATTTACTTACGAATTAATCACTACTCACTAGTATATTTTTTTTTCTACCAAAAAATAATAGGTACTTGTAATTTGTTATTATCTAGTTAGTGATTAAAAATTTAAAATACATCTCAAAGCCCTTTCAACAAAAAACATTACATATATGGTCGAATAACTATATCGGACAGGTTGTTCAATAAAAGAGGTCATTGAATTAAAATACGGTTTGACATAGATTAAGAACCTAGCTTGTATTAAAAGAAGTTGTTGAATATTATTTATTTTAAGGTCTTAAATTAGTAAAAAGGATTAAATATTTAGTTTTTGAATAATTATTTTTTAAAAGAATTATTACTCTATACGTGAAATACCGTTAAAAATAATCATAATTTCAATGTATAATGAAAAATGGTTTAAGATCACCCACAATGGTGGTTTTTTAGCATTAAAATATAATAAGTTTTTTAACTATAATGTATTTTTGTTAAAAAATATTTTTTATGATTTCTTACTAAGAAACTGTTAAAAAATCTATTTAAGCTGAAATGTTGGATTTTATAGCTATTTTAGTCATTTTCAGCTCAAATTTAATTTTATTTGTTTTTAAAAAGTATATTCAATATTCATAATTGATTTTATCTATCCATAGACATTCATTTATATATGTTTTTCATAAAATTCATTTATATATGTTTTTCATAAAATTTATAAAGTAAAAAATCTAAATTGAAAAATTATAAGTATAAAAAAAAATTAGATGATGTGACAGAAAAAAAATTAAAAAATTATAAAAAAACTTTGTTAAAAAAATCAATCATTTTGCATGCTATAACGGCATAAATTTCTTATGAAGTATGAAGTGTAAGTACAACTTCATGAAAACTTACATCGACGTGTCACTTTCCTCTTTTAATTCCTCTCGCCGACCCAAAAGGGTAAAACCGTCTTATACGACAATAAAATAAACAGTCTTATACTATAAAGTAGTCATTCGCCCGCTTACATTTTGATATATAATTTCTTGAATTTGGTTTGGAAGTCAACAAAGTCTACGCTTAATTTTCTTTGCTTCTCTACCAATGACTCTCAAGAAATCCTCGAAGGGATCCAGATCCACCAGGTATTATGAGATTAATCTCAATTAATACTCGCCTTGAGTTGTTCTTACTCTTATCTATTTCTCACATCTGTTAAAAGTATTTGCGTTGAAAAGTTGGATAATTAATTGATTTGGATTTGTTGCAGAAATGGAACAGCTTGTGTCAAGTTGAAGAAGCTTCTCAGACGACGCTCTATGCTGTGGAAAGCTGCAATTCAGAGAATGGTAACTGTTTGTGTTTATACTTTTTACCCCTTGTTCTTCTTATCTCTTGATTTTCACTAAATCCCTAAATTTTGAATATAGTTTTAGTTGCTGTCATAAATGTAACAATTTCCTTGATTCCAACCCAGTACATGTCCACTTCTGTGATATTGTAACCAATTGATTATTATACTCTTCGGATTTAAATTAAAACTAGATTACTTCAATTTCTAATGTAAGAAAATAAACATTCAATTAGAGGGGTATTTTAATATAATTTTAAACTATCTTAATATATATGTCTAACTCTAAAAGTAAAATAATTCCGAATGGAGGGAGTAAGAGTAGTTTCCATATCAAGGTAGTTTTGTAATCTGACAATGGATTCACCTTTTCTTTTGGACTGTCAAGTAGCAACTAATTATAGATTGTTAAGGACATAATAATTCCACATGTTAACTTTAATTTCTAATATAATCAGGTACGTAAGGAGATGAAGAAACAGGTCCACAAAATCCTACATGCTGTGAACTCATTAGCAGGGTTGGAATCAACATCAGGGTATGTTTTAAACAAGTTTTAATTAGTGTATGCTTTAAACAAGTTTTAATTTGTGTTCGAATACTCATCTCACATCTAAAGTTTGGACATAACTTATCTACATTTGACATGTATGCTTTAAACAAGAGTCTCCCGTGACAACTTTTAAGGTAATTATCATTGCAGATCATTGCCAAATCAGGCTGAGCCATCCGAGCTAAGAAGACTGCGGTTGTACTTTGTGTCTAAATTGCCTACTAAACTGTTCACTGCAAACACACTATATGCAATTGCTGATGAAACAGATCTGGCAAAGTCAACATTGCCTGTGAGTGTTGTACTGCTTGATGAAAACAATGATGTTGTAACTGAAGGTCCCTTGTCTTCACTTAAGGTACAAATCTTTGTTGCTTGTGGTAGTTCTAAGGGTGACGAATCCGAAACTCGTCTTGTAAGTGCAAGGGAAGAAAATGGATCATTGTTAGTTGGAAGTTGCATGAAAACAATGGAAAATGGTGTTTGCTCTTTCAGTGATCTTAAGTTTGTGGATAACTCCAGTTGGGTGCCAAGTAAAATGTTCAGATTGGTGGCTAAGGTTGCAGAGAGTGCACGAGTGCCAAGTACGGTGGAGATACGAGAAGCCGTGACTGGGCCTTTTCGGGTCAAGGATCAACGTGGGAAGTGTAAGTTACCTTAGCCTTTGTGAAATAAATGTGATTTGGGATTTCCCCCCCTGCTTTGGTATGCTTCTAAAGGCTCAATAAAAAGAGTTTACAATATAATATCTCATAAGAGATATTTACCTATCTAATGTGCAATAAATATATTTATGTACAAGATATAGAAGGAACTAATATAAACTCTATCTTAATACTTTGTCTTGCAATGTCATGGGCTAATGCCACCGCGTTTTTGTGATGATCCAGCTCATGAAAAGCACTCGATACCGTCACTTGATGATGAAGTTCGGCGTTTAGAGAAGATAGGGATGAAGTATAATGGGAGGTTGGAGGCAGCAGGAATTCATAGTGTGAAGGATTTTCTCCGAAAGTATTACACAGATCAATTATCACTGAAAAGGGTAATTAGTATGAGAATTAACTAAGACTAGTATATAATATTGATGAGTTACTCCTCTTATTGCCAATTGGTTTTAGAATGAAACCATACTGAGCTTATGTACTGGGCTTGTATGCACGACCCCCAGTCTATTCATTGTTGTTGTTGTTTCAGGTTCTTGGGGTTAAGAAAGGAGTGTGGGAAACCATTGTTCAACACGCGACAAAATGTGTTCCAAACGGTGAGTACTTCATGTATGAAAGTGAGGAAGAAGGTGTTGAACTTCTCTTCAATTGCTTCTACAAGCTCGTAGGTGTATCGTTTGATCATCAAAATCATCAGTCTTTTGAAACTCTTAATGAATATGTGAAGGTGAGTGATACATTTGAAAACCCATTTCCCCATTTCATCTCCTCTTTTGGTGTATGACATTGGGTTCAATTTAACTATACTTGCCTACTATGTTGTAGGGGCATGTCGAACAAGTAAGACTCTGCGCATTTGAGCATGAAAACAACTTGGTTCAGATCAATTATCCAGTTGGTTGGCCTTCTGCTAATCTTGTAGCACATCATGGTATCATATACTCTATTCGTTAAGAAATAAGTGTCATTTTAGCATTCAATTTTTGTTAAGAAATATTTGTCATTTTAGAGTTTTAGATAATGACTTATTGGTGAGTTACGAGGTATGTTATTGGAAGTTGAATATATTGATATAATCAATCTATACAAATACTTTTTATTTGTCATTTTAACTTAATGATTGCATTTCTTAATAGTTGTGTCAAATGTTAAAATGACATATATATATCTTAATAGAGGGAGTATATGTTATATCATAACTCTTTTTTCTAGTTAACATATATACTTGTTAGAACAAATTCACAATCTTATGTTATTTGATAGATCCATCTTAATTGTTGCAGATCAAGCGGCGCAGGATAAAGAGGTTTTGTTATACAACTGTCCATCATATCCTCAGTCACCCTTATTGCAGGATCATGATCAGATTATGCAACAAGAAGAAGAAGAAGCAACTCAAACTATTGCAGGAATGAAAGATATTTGTTCGATCCTAAGAAGCGATACCCTGCTTCGGGACACATTCGTTATAGACAACGAAAACCATCCATTGTCGATTCCGGATTTCAGTATTACTGCGAGTTACATGTTTCATGGCCATGGACAAGGCTCAAACTGCAGGCCTGTGGTGAGCAAAGCGGGTCGGGTTTGGTACCGAGCTCGGGTTGCTGTGCTTTGGTTCCTAGTTGCCTCCTTGAGCAACAAGACAAGGATGGTAATTGCTGCATCTTGAGACTTGGATTCGTAGCTAGCTACATTTTGTAGATGATTGTTCTGTTGTGTTTACCCAATTCTGACAGAAATGTTGTTAGTTCATGTTTAAAATGCTTTTATTTTGTGTAGATATGTGCCAATTCAAATATGTTTCCAAGCTTACTTTCAAGTGAGTCTTGCCTTTTTCACTTTTGTAATATAAAGATAATGATGATTAATTGAGGTTCATATCTCCATATTCATGGCAAAAGCAAATTCAATCCACTCAAGCACAAACTGGTCGAGTATGAGCTGTCCTTTGTTGAATTAAAACGGAAAATCTCGTAGTTTTGATACAAATATACAACAAATTTTAAATAAGCTACCCTAAAATATTGGGTAAGTGACTTAGTGTACGTATCGATTGAGGTTTTATTAAAATATTGTCGGAAATGTTTACAGGGAAGTACGACTACTTGTAAGGGTTTGTTAGGCATGGTATTTTATAAAGTCTTTTTCATTTATAAAGACATTTATTTAAAATAAGTATATTTAAAGCTTTGAAATTTATGTAGTGATTTTTCATAATTTATTACTATAAAAATCTATTTATAACTAATTTTTATCAAACACTATTTACTAAAAAAGTCCTTATTTATATAAAAGCTTTTATAAATATTTTTACCAAACAATTAGTCAAAACTAAAACGAAAAGTAAAACTAGAAACTAGCCACTGAGTCACTGACACATGGCACGCAATCTGTAACTAACGACTAAACAGCCACTGAGTCACTGACACATGGCACGCAATCTGCAACTAACGACTAAACACTTCCAAGTTTCAAGTGAAGCAAGTATTTGCACGCGCCCATCTAATGCTATTGCATTGCAAATTTGCAATCCACCCACAAGGGAATTAAATTAAATAAAGTTTGAGAAGGACTATTGTTACTTGTTAGAACATGTTTAAAATCTTGATTTACTTTACTATATACACCCAAATATTTATAATTTTGTGAGAGATTCAAATATGTTAGTATCAATTTGCAAGTTGAAGTGTTCGTAAACTTACAGAGAACTAAAGAATTTGATCAAGGTTAAACATTTACAAGTGTCAAGCTGCCAAATGTACGTTTAAAATCAAAAGCATTTGGTAGACTGCACACTTTTTAAATTAAGCTAATAAGATTATCTTAGCTACAAATGAAGGAAGAGTGTAGACTCGGATATATGCAGAGGATCTATGTTGTAATGAATGAGCAAAGCATGCTGATTAATAGCTCATTGCATACGTTAATAAGATCGATGAAGTGACTATATGTTTTTACTCACAACCTATACTAAATTAATCAAACTAAAACAGTTAAGAAATTGTGATTAGAGGCAATATTATCATAATATGTATCAGGTTATTTGATATAAAAGAAAACGATTTAAAATTTTCTCCAAGAAGCAGTTATGAACGTTAAGTGTGACCTTTGGTAGTCTGTGCGGGCGTAAAAGTGATAACGCGGAAAGATAATAAACAATTATAAAAATTATACATTTATTTGTTTGATAAAAAATCAGAAAATAAATATGAATCAATCAAAATAAATGCATGAGACATCGAAATGAATTAGGTTATTTGAGGAAATTAATATCTTTTTTGGTTAATATAGGTATGTTTTTTCATATATAATTATTTGAGGAAACATTTAAATAATTTTCATCTTCTGACAAAAAAAGTCATTTTCATGTTTTAAGTTTATAATTATATATGTGATGATAAGGATATGACTAGATCCACCCCTGGTTGGTTTTTTCCTAGTCCTTTTTATTTTATAATACTCCCTCCATATGAAAAATATTGTCATTCTAGAGTTTGACACACTTATTAAAAAATATAATGATTACCGGGAAAAGATAAGGTGATGATGGGGGCTTAGGAGAGGAGTGAGGACGCTCTAAGATCGTCGGATCAAGAAAAAAAGCGTCCAGATCAGCCAAACAAAAAATTGGATACAATTCGGCACGGTCAAATTTTTCGCAAAAAAAACGCGTCTTGCGTGCACACGCATTTTAGTTCGTATGCACACATACGTTGTTTTGCATGCACACACGTTGTTTTCATGTGCACACACATGTCATTTCCGTATGCACACATAGGTTATTTTCGTTGGTTTTCATACGTATGCACACATGTTATTTCGTATGCGCTTTGAGTCATTTTCGCATGCATATACATATGTTATTTTCATGTGCAAACATGCACACCTACGTTGTTTCACATGCACACATAGCACGTAGTGCATTTCGTATGAACACACATGTCATTTTCACATGCACATAATAGTATATACTTCGCATACAAACGGTAGTATACTTCGCATGCACACAGTCGTGTTTTCATGTGCACTCATTTTGTTCATTCCATATGAACACACGTTTTATGCATGCACACAAAAATGAATTTCACGTGCACACCTTAGTGTGTTTGGCATGCACGTACACAACAGTATATATGGCATGCACACAAATCTGCACTTCGCGTGCACGCGAATTCGTCTTTTTCGCGAATAATTCGTCCGTGCCGATTTTTTGCCGAAATTTTGAAAAACGATCTGGACACTCCGTTTGCTTCTCATCCGACGACTCTCATGCATCCTCATTCATCTTCTCCCTTCCCATCCTCATCGGATCTCAACTCATGATTACCCTATATTCTCATAAATTTACAAGTATTTAATAACTCATCTCAATTGTAGCCAATAAACATAGATAATTTGTATAAAAAGAGCAAAAAAATACAATTTCCGATATCAAACCTCATAACTCACCAATAAATTATTACCTAAACACCTAAAATGACAATATTTTCTATACAAAAATTATGAGTTAAAATGACAACATTTTCAAAACGGATGGAGTAATAAATTTGTGAGAGATTTGTTTCATTATGAATTATGAAAAGTTAAGTACTTAAGTTTGGATCCTAGACAATTATGCGATTGTTATCTATGTTACACTAACGATTCTTATTCCATATATCATAACCAATGTTCTAAAAGTCGTTAGACGGTAGCTGGACGGTGAGGGGGGGCCTAACGTCTAGGCGGACTAAAAATTAATGCATGATCAATGTGATTATTTGATTATGTTATCCCAAATCAATGAATTTTTATAAAACTATGTTGGGATGAGATTAGATATTATATTATGGGCTTTATTCTACAAAGCCTAACCCAAAATTATGTTATATGCATCCGTCATCTTCTAAGATGTTGTTGATTCCACAATATTTGAGGATTCTTCTCGCCTAGGCGGATCTAGGTGGGTCCTAGGCGGAGGGTGACCGCCTAGCGCCTAGCCGGGGATTTTTAGAACATTGATCATAACAAGATACAGGAAAATCCAAACCCGTCTGAACAACTTTTAAATCTGAACCTGCTATGTTATTTTTTTAAATTAACCAGTGACAAACAAATATATATCATGAATACTCTTAAATCTTAATAATAGTACTCCATCCGTCCCATTATTTGAGTCATGTTTCTTTTTGCACACTTGTCGATGTGTGTGTTATATCGTTAATATCTCTAATTACATGTTAATAAAATTATACATTTTTCAATATTGTCAAAGTATTCATTGAGACGAATCAAACAAGACCCCACATAACTATGTTTTTTTCTTATATATTGGAAGAAATCTTAAAAATTCTATTCAACTGTAAATAGTGTCAAAAACAGAAACTGGACTCAAATAATGGGACGGAGGGAGTATTACATTTTTTATATGAAAAGTTGAAAAATATCTAATACCAAAGTCCTTAAACTAATGAAGATCCCATATTTGTTTATAAAATAAAACTAAGGAGATCATTGTCCGTCAAAAATCAATCGCTAATCTCTTTTTATATATAGTCGGTGAGAATGCATTGTCACTTGATTGCAGTCATAGGCTTGCAGCTTACGTATAAACAGGAAAAGATAATATTTATTTTTGAAGAGCAAACATTATAAATCATTACGTAAACTCTCTACCAAAACCAAAACATTACTTTTAGATCAAGTATTCAAAAACAAATATTTCAGATTAAACAGCAGTTTTTTATAAGCTTGTCAACGTGACACGAGATGCTTCAGTTTTCTACGCACAATTGTGCAGCTAGCACAACCTCATTTTCCATAGCTCTTATACTAGAATATATATATATTACTAATTAAAACGTACTTACGATTAAACCATTTTGACTTTGTGATTTTATTATATTTTTGGTAAACTTTTTGACCTCATTTTCCATAGCTCTTATACTAGAATATATATATATTACTAATTAAAACGTACTTACGATTAAACCATTTTGACTTTGTGATTTTATTATATTTTTGGTAAACTTTTTGACCTCATTTTCCATAGCTCTTATACTAGTATATATATATTACTAATTAAAACGTACTTACGATTAAACCATTTTGACTTTGTGATTTTATTATATTTTTGGTAAACTTTTTTACCTCATTTTCCATAGCTCTTATACTAGTATATATATATATATTACTAATTAAAACGTACTTACGATTAAACCATTTTGACTTTGTGATTTTATTATATTTTTGGTAAACTTTTTGACCTTGTGATTTGGAGTGCAGGTTTCATGAAACCTTCGACGCGATTTCGCCCCGTTATAGTCATCATGATATTGATATATAGTATACTGTAGAAACTACTTACAAGTGTCATACATCCCTTTTGTTGGGCCTAAAGCCCATTATTCTAGCCCATTCTTCCATTTGCTTCACATATATAAGCAAATGTGAAGAGGTGAGAGAGACATGAGCTGTGCATTTCTTTGGGAGCAAAGTTTGCCCTAGTGAGAGCCCCCATTTGAGAGATTTAAAGGAGCACAAAAGTGAAGAGGGAGATTGGAGAAGAGAGAAGAGAAATTGGTGGAAAAAGTGAAGGTTTTTCATTGTCTACACCTTGGATCGTTCATCTCTTATCCCGGAAAGCCGACAAATGGAGTTTGTTGGACCGAATAGTGATCGATCCCCAACAAGTGGTATCAGAGCCAGAGAGAGCTCAGTTTGAGTTTGGGTCGAGATATGGCGACTAAAACAGAGGAGTTTGCGGGTACGATGATTAAGCTGACGTCTTCGAATTACTCGATTTGGAAGTCGAAGATGGAAGATATTTTGTACTGCAAAGATCTGTATGATCCGATTCAGTTAGGGTCGGACATACCAGATGAGATTAAAGAAGGCGACTGGGTAAAGTTGCTCAGAAAGGCAATTGGAACCATGAGGCAGTGGGTAGAAAACAGTGTCTATCATCATATCAGCAGTGAGACAGATGCACAAGTTTTGTGGAAGAAGTTGGAATCCATGTATGAGAGAAAGTCAGCGCAGAGCAAAACCTTTGTAATCAGAAAGATCGTGAATCTGAAATACAAAGATGGAAAGTCTATTGCCGAGCACCTGAGTGAGTTTCAGGAGCTAGTGAATCAACTGAACAGAATGAAGTTGGTCCTAGATGATGAACTGCAAGCTTTGTTGCTTTTGAGTTCTTTGCCGGATACTTGGGAGACTCTGATTGTGTCCATCAACAACTCTGCACCGAGTGGCGTTGTGTCCTTGAGTACCGTGATTGATAGTCTCTACAATGAGGAGACCAGGAGGAAAGATATGGACGCTAACACTTCGCAGACTCTGGCGACGACTTCAGAGAATAAGTCCAAAGCGAGAAGCAGAGAAAGAAAGGGACGTGGGAAATCCAGAGGGAAGTCACAGAATAGAGGGACATCTCAGAGTAAAGGAAAGATGGCTTGCTTTCATTGTGGCAAAGAGGGGCATATGAAGAGGAATTGTTATGCCTTGAAGAAAAGCATGAATGAAGAGAAGAATCAGAAAGAACACGACAAGAACACCACTGTAGCTGTATACAGTGATGAAAAAGGTCTTGTTGTTCTTTCCTGTGTTGATGATCACAGTGATGAGTCAGATTCTCGTGTAGAATGGATAGTGGACTCAGCTGTATCCTATCATGCTACACCGAGAAAGGAGATATTCACCAGCTACAGAGCAAGAGACTTTGACAAGGTGAAGATGGGAAATACTAGCTACGCAGAGATTGTTGGTATGGGTGACATTTGTGTTCATACAAATGCGGGTTGCACGTTGACTCTGAAGAATGTGCGACATGTACCTGATCTGCGTATGAATTTGATTTATCTTCATGCTTTGGACCTAGAGGGTTATCACAGTTACATTGGTGATAAGAGATGGAAGCTGATTAAAGGCTCGATGGTGATTGCTAGGGGGAGTCTGAGCTACACGCTGTACAAGACTCAGATGAAGGTCTTGAGAGAAGACCTGAATGCAGTTGAAGATGATGCATCACCAAATTTATGGCACAGACGACTGGCTCACATGAGTGAGAAAGGACTGCAGATTTTGGCGAAGAAGTCTCTCATTCCTTCCGCCAAAGGTACTCCTCTGAGCCCTTGCGATTATTGTTTGTTTGGTAAACAAACTAGAGTGTCATTTAACAAATGTTCTGAAAGAAAAAAGAATTTGCTTGAACTGGTGTATTCTGATGTGTGTGGTCCCATTGATGTACCCACACTTTGTGGTCGTAGATATTTCCTGACCTTTATTGATGATGCTTCACGTAAGGTTTGGGTGTTTGTTTTGAAAACAAAAGACCAGGTCCTTGATTGTTTCAAGCATTTTCATGCCATGGTGGAGAGAGAGAAGGATCGTTCTCTGAAATGCCTTCGCAGGGATAATGGAGGCGAGTACACTTCCCATGAGTTTCAGAAATATTGCCAGGAGCATGGCATACGACATGAGAAGACAACTCCGGGCACTCCACAACACAATGGCGTTGCAGAGAGGACAAACAGGACCATCATGGAGAAGGTCAGATGTATGCTGAAGATGGCGAAGCTTCCTAAGCCATTTTGGGGTGAAGCTGTGATGACCGCTTGCTATCTGATGAATAGATCTCCATCAGCTGCTTTGGATTTTGATATTCCTGAGAGAGTTTGGTCTGGAAGAGATATTTCATACTTTCATTTGCGGGTATTTGGCTGTAAGGCATTTGTGCATGTGCCTAAAGAGCAGAGACATAAGCTGGACGACAGAGCAGTTCCATGCATTTTTCTAGGCTATGGAGATACTGATTTTGGATACAAGTTGTGGGATCCAGAAAGGAAGAAGGTGATAAGGTCCAGGGATGTGATCTTTCACGAAGACAAGTTGTTGTCAGATTCTGAGACACCAGAGAAAGTTGATGAGCTTCCAGTTTACTTGCCCTCTCATTCAGAAGGAAATGACACAAGTGATGAGTCTTCTTCAGAGAATGGCACAGATGAGATTCCTGCGTCAGATGATGTCTTGCCAGATGCTGAAACTAGTGAGGGTTCTGAGCAGGGGGAGCCAGAAGAGAGTGAAGAAGCTAATGAGCTCAGAAGGTCAGAAAGAGAACGTCGTCTGTCCACTAGATATCCCTCGTCTGAGTATGTTGCAGTCACTGAAGAGGGGGAGCCTAAAAGTTTTCAAGAAGTGCAACACCACAAAGAAAAAGCTCAATGGGTGAAAGCCATGGAAGAGGAGTTGAGTTCTTTGAATAAGAACAACATATATGAGCTTGTGAAACTTCCAAAAGGAAGAAAGGCGCTGAGAAACAAGTGGGTGTTCAGGCTAAAGATGGATGGAGACAAACTAGTCAGGTACAAAGCCCGACTAGTTGTGAAAGGCTTCAGTCAAATGAAGGGAGTTGATTTTGATGAAATCTTCTCGCCTGATGTCAAGATGAGTTCTATCAGAGTGATCCTTGGCTTAGCTGCAAGCATGGATCTTGAACTCGAGCAGTTGGATGTGAAAACTATATTTCTCCACGGTGATTTAGATGAGGAGATTTATATGGAACAACCAGAGGGATTTGAAGTAAAAGAGCACTTGGTTTGCAAGCTGAAGAAGAGCTTATATGGACTGAAGCAAGCTCCCAGACAGTGGTACAAGAAGTTTGATAGCTTCATGGTGAATCATGGCTACACCAGAACAAGTGCAGATCACTGTGTTTACTTCAAACGTTAGGCAAACGGTAAGTTTGTCATTCTTCTTTTTTATGTGGATGACATGCTCATTGTGGGACGAGATAAATCCCTAGTTGATGCTTTGAAGCATGATTTGAGCACTTCCTTTGACATGAAAGACTTGGGACAAGCACGCCAGATATTGGGCATGCAGATTACTTGTGACAGGAAAGCCAGGAAGATATGATTGTCACAGGAGAAGTATATTGAGAAGGTTCTGAGTAGGTTCAAAATGGAAGATGCTAAGCCGGTTAGTACTCCTCTTGCTAGCCATTTCAAATTGAGCAAGAAGTCATGCCCGTCTTCAGGTGAAGAGAAGAAGAAAATGACCACCATTCCTTATTCATCAGCAGTTGGTAGTTTGATGTATGCTATGGTGTGCACACGGCCAGATATAGCTCATGCAGTTGGTCTCGTTAGCAGGTTCCTTGCTAATCCTGGAAGAGATCAATGGGAAGCTGTGAAGTGGATCTTCAGGTACTTGAGAGGTACTTCCAAGATGAGATTATGCTTTGGAGGAGCTAAACCTATTCTTGAGGGTTTTACAGATTCAGACATGGCAGGAGATCTCGATGGTAGAAAGTCGACATCGGGGTACTTGTTTACTTTTGCAGGGGGAGTTGTCTCGTGGCAGTCTAAGTTGCAGAAGTGTGTTGCTTTGTCCACGACAGAGGCATAGTACATTGTCATGACAGAAGCAGGAAAAGATATGCTTTGGGTGAAGATATTCCTTTGAGAACTGGGTCTGAAGCAGGGAGAGTATGTGGTGAACTGTGATAGTCAGAGTGCTCTTGATTTGAGCAAGAATGTCACATACCATTGCCGGACAAAGCATATTGATGTGAGGTACCATTGGATTCGAGATGTTGTGAGTGATCGTCAGATGAGCTTGAAGAAGATTCACAGAGACAAGAATCCAGCTGATATGTTCACCAAGGTGGTGATCGTTGACAAGCATCAGTTCTGCGCCAAGATGGCGGGACTGGTGCGCAAGTGAAGATCCGAGATGACGTGGAGATTGTTGGGCCTAAAGCCCATTATTCCAGCCCACTCTTCCATTTGTTTCACATATATAAGCAAATGTGAAGAGGAGAGAGAGGCATGAGCTGTGTATTTCTTTGGGAACAAAGTTTGCCCTAGTGAGAGCCCCCATTTGAGAGATTCAAAGGAGCACAAAAGTGAGGAGGGAGATTGGAGAAGAGAGAAGAGAAATTGATGGAGAAAGTGAAAGTTTTTCCTTATCTACACCTTGGATCGTTCATCTCTTGTCTCAAAAAATCAACAATTGGAATTTGTTGGACCGAATAGTGATCGATCCCCAACACCTTTATCCTTCCTCCTGCATATATATCCCGAAGTCAACATATAATACGGAAGAAAATCAAACTACATGCATTTCGACCGTTAAAGAAAAGAAAAAGAAAAATTATGTGTGAGTATATTGCGCCACAATTTTATACTACTATTTTTTTAACAGTTGTTGTCAAGTCTTCGTTGATTATATTTTTAATTGTGTTTATAAGGAATCAAGGATGATTCGGAGTATCGTGTAACACTAACGACGCCACCTTTCTAGAAATATAATTGATATATTGCATGCCCCTGTCATTATTCACATACAGTTATTGCGTCACTATTCGATCACTATAAAATAACTAAAAAATGTCGCGTAGGTAAAATTTAGTGGTCTGTTATAACTTTTTTTAAACAAATATATTATATTTTATACTTTATATACTTTCTTTTGTTAAAAATAACTTACCAATATACATATTTTGTGTTTTGGAAGTTTATAATATACTTCATATATTTTTTAATTCGTTTTATTTATAATTAAACTTATACATATTCTATATATTACAACCTATAATTAACTATTGTATGACAATTGAGTGCTCTCACATCTCAGGCATGCTTCGTTTTCTAGCTGACTAATCTACTTCTATAGCTGCCATTAGTTTAATCTATCTACTAATTAATTTACTTTATTTTTAGATGATTAATAGTTAATTTATTTAAAATAGTATAACTTAGTTATCTATTTTACTTATTACAAAGAATTTATTGTTATATTTATTACATGATCAAATCAGGGGTGGAGCCAGGATTTTACCCCAGAGAGGCTAAAATCATGCGCGATAAAAATCTCATGTGGCTTAAATCCAACGTGGCTTAAATCTTATTTCACAAAAATCAATTTTTATTTTTATTTTTATGAAGCTTAAGGTAATTTTCACATGAGATTAGGGAAAACAAAATATTTTTGTGACTTAAATCTGTTAGGGTTAGCTGAAATTGCATTTTCAAATGAGATGAGGGGGAAAAACTTAATGTAATTTCATTTTCATGGTTTTAATCTATTAAGGTTGGTTGAAATTACATTTTCAGATTCAATAAGGGTAAAAAAAACTTTAAAAAAGTAAAAGTTTTTTTTTTCCAGCGGGGGCTGTAGCCCGTTCTCGGCCCCACCTAGCTCCGCCCCTGGATCAAATTAATCCTTCTTAAAAAAATATATTACATATAGGGAAAAGATAATGTGGGGATGGGGGCTTAGGAGAGGAGTGAGAACGCTCCAAGACCGTCAGATCAAGAAAAAGAGCGCCCAAATCAGTCAAGGAAAAAATTCGAATACAGCACGACCGAATTTTTCACGAAAAAAACGTGTCCTGCGTTCACACGCATTTTAGTCCGTATGCACACATACGTTGTTTTGCATGCACACACACGTTGTTTTCATGTGCACACATAGGTCATTTCTGTATGCACATGTAGGTTATTTTCATTGGTTTTCATACGTATGCACACATGTTATTTCGTATGCACTTTGAGTCATTTTCGCATGCACGCATATGTTATTTTCATGTGCACACTTACATTGTTTTACATGCACACATAACACGTAGTGCATTTCGTATGAACAAACATGTCATTTTCACATGCACACAGTAGTATATTTCGCATGCAAACGGTAGTATACTTCGCATGCACACAGTCGTGTTTTCATGTGCACACGTTTTGTTCATTCCATATGAACGCACGCATTTTATGCATGCACACAAAAATGAATTTCACGTGCACACCGTAGTGTATTTGGCATGCACACAACAATATATTTGGCATTCACACAAATCTGTACTTCGCGTACACGTGAATCCGTCTTTTTCGCGATAATTCGGCCGTGCCGAATTTTTAAAAAGCGATATGGGACACTCCGTTTCCTTCTCATCCGACGGCTCTCATGCGTCCTCATGCATTCATCTCATCCCTTTTCATTCTCATCGGATCTCAACCCTTATATATATAACTTGAGAAGACCGCGCGCAAGTAGCACAAGATTTCACCTTTTGAGTTTTTCTATGAGCTATTAATAAAAAAATATGATAGGTTAGAGATACTTTAAAGCTAGACTCACTATTTTTAGAAACTTAAGTATTAATTACAATGTAGAAGAACGAACCACAAATTGTAGCTACATATTTAAAGTTGGGACTAAGCATAATATATAACCTTAGGAAATTACTAGTGTATACCCGTGCCTTGCACGGGATTTGTTTATATTTTTTTTACATTTGTAAGAAAGATATTTATTAAATTATGGATGAGTCATTGGTTCAATATTTTTTGATTAGTTATTTGAATAAAACATGATTAACCGAACATTAAAACATATTCAAGATATACGAAAGACTAATTATATAAAGAGAGACGACACTCTCCATAACTTTATTAATAATAAAATTCGCTAATTAGTGTTTCAAATAGGTATAGCCACACCACTTACATCAATACTACTAAAAGCATCAAAAATACTAAAAATGATCATATAATACATGAAAATGAAACAAAAAAACATTAAATGTGGAACGATGTTCAAAATGACTACAAATTATTAAACTTCCTTGTATACTACATTGGTTGTAGTATTATACCTCTTCTTATCTTTGTCGTAAATCAATATCTTCAAACCTTTCTTGCTAGTTACCCTTGATGATGCAACATAAAACTGGTCATGACTGAAAACAGGGCGTGGAAGATACAAACTGACATTTGCAAGAGATTGGCCTTGGCTTTTGTTTATGGTCATAGCAAAATATACACTCAAGGGAAATTGTCTTCGTTGAAACTTGAAAGGGAATGAAGTGTCTGATGGTGACATTATCATGCGAGGAATCAACACCGTATGTCCGATATTGTTGCCTGAAATAATTCTCCCTTGTATAACATGACTGCCAAGTTGCGTGGTTATCAATCTCGTCCCATTGCATAAGCCTAAAGATTGATCAATATTTCAAAGCAGCATAATAGGCACCCCAACCTTTAGTTTGAGCACATGATTTGGCAGACCAGAACATCTAATACTGTTCAAATAATCAGACGTATAAATACTCGCATCACTGTCTTTAACAGAACCGGCCTTGCACAAACTATCCGAGCTGAGATATATCTTTTCATCACCATGCAACGAAGACAATATATACTCATTAACTTTATCTACCTCTTCGTGTGTAGGAGCAAGAATTGCTCGTTCTTCAAAGTATGCAGGAGACAACTGATCTTCCATTAGAGAGGGATAAACAGATTTAACAACTGCTGGAATTGGATCTAAGTCATAATCCTTGACCTATAGTTCATAGGGGATTTCTATTTGCACTTCTCCATCATTATCAACACCTGCAGTCCCATCTACGATGCTTAATATCCATTCAGAAAATTATTTTGCCTCTTGGATATGAGATTCAGATGTACCTTGTTGAATCCTCATGTTCCTTATCAGCGTAAGAACTTTGCAATTATCCCACAAATAAGAGGAATTAATGGTGGCAACAACAACATCTTGCATGCTCCCTTTAGAGATAACGGGTAGAATTTGCCTAAAGTCTCCACCAAATACTACGACTTTTCCTCCAAAAGGTTGCTCTAAACTAAGCGGATTTGTAGCCCATAAAATATCTCTTAACGTCCTGTCTAAAGCTTCAAAACAGAACCTATTCGTCATGACATCTTCATCCCAGATAATAAGTTTGGCGGCACATATCAACTCTGAAAGTTCAGTACCTGAACATATATGACACGTGGAATCCTCATTAACTTGCAAAGGTATTTTAAACCTCGAATGAGCAGTTCTGCCGCCAGGTATTAGGAGAGCTGCATTTCCACTTGAAGCAAAGGTAAGGACTATTTCACCTTTTGACCTTATAGCCGCCGAAAGTGCCCTCCATATATACGTTTTGCATGTACCACCATAACCATATAAAAAGAAGACACCCCCGTTATTTGATAAAACAACATTCATGATCTCATCGTACACTCCTTTTTGCTCCATTGTAAATCTAGAAAGTAATTGTGAATGTTCCTCGTCTAGACATGATTTATCATATTGAAGTTCATCTTGTATAAGCTTGTTGAAACCTTCATATATGAGGCTTGAATCTACAGAAGGCATGGTTTTATAGTGACTCAAACTACTACCATTTCGTCGTAATAACTTGTCAATTTCGGCAAGAGCGTAGTTTTGTAATTGGTCATCTATAACATGCAAATCTGCATATAAATAGAACTCACATGTCAGTACAACTAAATGAGTACAATATATTCCCCAAAAAATATATCAAATGCAGTTAGGATTATGATCAAGTCAACAACATTAATGAAATACATACCCTTAATTCGTAGAATTTTCCTCTGTTTATCGACAATGTCATCTGCTAGAAGTCTCCATGTTTGTTCCCAAACAAACTCTGGTTTTGCCATGCAATCAGACACCAAAAGAAATACAAATAGACTCCTAATATAGTTTGCTGATCCCCAATAACTTGCTTTAGTTATCCCGTCAATATATTCTCGGTCATCATCTAACAACCCCAATGCATAGCAAGCTTCTTTAAATGTACTATAAACTGAACCATCAACATTCCTTAAATCTTCGTAGCATGTTGGCCCTTTTATATGATTCAACAAAATTCTAAGATATGGTCGAATCCCACAAACCTAAACAAGTAGTAGAGGCAAGCCAGGGTCAAATCCCACAGGGAGGAAGTAATCAATCTATGTGTTTCTTAGCATGCAAGTAACAAAGGGGGGGTTTGGATTGGTTTCGTAACAAGCAATCAAGGCAAATAAACAAATCAAAGGATGTAATCAAATATGGGGAAAACACCTAGCCAAGCAAGATCCACTTTTTCTATTATTGATTGGTCTTAGGTCATCTCTATTCCTTTCCTTTAGTTATTCTTGTCCCTAATCTTATATAGTTACTAGCCCTACCAGTTCTAGCAACACTTGCTACTGAACAACCGAACAATAATAGCATAGAGCATAGGATCAACCAGGATACATGTCAATAATCACAACCCGCAATAATTAACATGCAATCAATTCTTCTTTCATAACAATCTAGTCCTACCAGTCCTAGATAATCATGGATGCTATTTCTGAATTATGGATGAATAATATTGATCTCAACAAGTTGATCAGAAAGTAATAATTAACACTATAGATAATATTAATCTCAACTAGATTGTCAGGCTAGGGAAACTAATATTAATAATGATAATTACCACAACTGATGAGTTAGATCCAACCAATACTATTCAAGAACCTAATCCTGCAGTATGAATAATATCAATAACACTAGGTAGCTAATCTAGAGAAATCAATATAACTCAATGGAATGAAGCTCAAGAAGAAAGATATAAATCCAAAGAAAAATAGGAAATAGAGAATTAACCTCACAATCAAACCATAGAAAAAGCTTCACATGTCGGGCTAAGCAATGGGTGCTTAGCTACTCATAGTACTGAAAGACATAATTGTTGAAAGGGAAAAACTCTTAATACTGAACATACGATAATCCGGGGTTCATCTATGTCTGGGATGAAGACTGTGGGAGTTAGGTTAAATAAGTTAACCTAAAGCCCAAGATCACAAACATCATCCCTAAAAAGGAAAAATACTAATATTCAGAATTAAATAAAACAACGAAAAAGGAAAAACAGAAAAAGAAAACAGAAGTTCGGAGCGCGTCGGGCTGACTCCCGCAGATGGCCGCGGTCGCGGTTTGCTCTCGAAGTGAACATTAAATTCCGATAATTCGGCCGCGGTCGCGACCTCCTCGCTATCGCCCATCTCCTTCGGAAATCTTGCCGCGACCTTCTGCTCCCCGCGGCTTGGTCGCGGTTTCTTCACTTCACCGCCTTCTCACGTGGTTTCTTCATGGATCTTGCTTGTCTCCTCAGGTGGTCAATTTCTATTCTTCTGGATGTCTCCAATAAGCTCCTCCAGACCACCAAAACCACACTTCTTTGCTCTAACTCTATAATCTTCAATTGTGCATAAAATCCCACCAAATGGCGCCTCAAACCTGGTAATAATCCCTAGAAATGTGCTACAAAATAGCACTGATCATACTTCTCGCCAGTACCAGGAGCTACGTGATAAATCCTTCCAACAGAACCACGCTTGTCACGTTTTTTCCAATGCCTAGTTGAAGCTACCCAAACAAATTTCTCTGGAAATTCAGAATAAGTCAATTCTTTAGCTTCTGGAAACTTTTTGTTAGACTCCATCCATTGCAGAAAAATTGATTTATCACTTTCATGATCATTTAAGACAGCATCAATAGGATCAACATCATTAAATAAAACGCTTTCCTCACCGGGAAGGTGCAAATTCAAACGTTGAACATTAGGAGTCCTGTAATGAATATCAAAGGCAAAAATCCTCCAAGCCGCTTCACACGCAGATACATACCGAGCGGTGTAGTAGTTTTTTATTCCGTCCATGCAATTATCACCGACATTGTTTGCATCAGAGTTTGTAATTGCAACAGTGACGCGATCATGCCCTTTGTTTATGTACTTGAACAGATACTTGATAGAGCCCGATCGGTTGCACCATTCAACATTTATATGTGCATTGTATTTTAGAAGAAGACATGCATTGTAAGGAATCACATACCGATTATCAAGGGGAACTTCATTTTTTTCTATCGTTCTACCATCGTCACGTCTTCTGTATACAGGGTACCCATCGTCATCAACAAAAGTATGCTCAACAATTTTTTTTGGAAAGTACTTTTTACACTTTCCATCAGCCTTACAAGGAGACGATGGTTTAGAAGCTCCGTATGGACCATGCATCATGAAATTTCTCACAACATGGAATAAATCAGCATCCTCAGTTGGGTGTGGAATTTCAGCAGAAATGACCGTATCGATATCTGTAGTAGTTGGCAACTTAGATTCCTTATCCAGAAATAATAAAATATGTGCATGAGACAGACCACGCTTTTGGAATTCGATTGTGTAAATAACTGCAAAAGATCCATAAGTCAAAGATATATGTTCAACTTAATTAATACATTTTAAAAAAGCAAAAAATAATACATGTAATAGACTATAAACATGTCAGAAAAATAATATATTTTATACACATGTAAACAATAACTAAAGTGAGGACAATAAAAGAGACATTACCAGAATTAACCTTGCCAAATATTTTGTTTACTTTGAAATCTTTGATCATGGACTCCAATTTCATGTGGAATACTCTACATATAATGTATGGGCGATCCTCTGGTTGTAGACCCCTTTCTTCGCAAAACTTGACAATTTCAGGCCATTTTGAATTGCATGTGAATGTTATGAATAGATCTGGATAACCATGGTGTTTGCATATTGCCATTGCATCTTGATAGTTCTGCTGCATATATCTAGGACCACCTGTAAATGAAGATGGCAACATTATTCGCTTTCCAGATGATGTCGGTGCTGTATGACCCTTGCTCTTTGCTGAAGCAAGATTTGTATATAAATCAGCACGTATGTTCTTCTGATGAGTTCGATGGTAGTTCAACCTTTCTGATTCAATCATTGTATAAACATCAACCAAAAATTGTTGAAACAACTTTCTAGATGACCTTAGAATTCCGGCTTCGTCTCGACGCTCGTGAATTCGAAACTGACAGAATTCTTTAAGCGTAACCCTTGACCTCTTCCTTGCAGAAGTGTTGCACCTTTCACTTAAATCAATGTCAGGCCGATACCCGTCCTCACCATAAGGGAATGCCAACGGATATTGAAGCGCAAGGTACGAAGGATGTAATTCGTGAATCCGTTGAACTGACCAGACCTTGTATGAAGTATAATGTCCCTGGGCTCCAAATTTATATCAATATCACCAAGAATAATAGCAGCAACCTCTGAACTCGTTGGGAGATTATATCTCCGACCATCAGTGTTTCTATTGCTAAGCAGTCGCAACTTCATATCTGTAACACCTTCATCCTTAAATCGATCTCTGGCCATTCTAAATGCTTTTGCATGGGGGTTGTGTTGATCTATCATCTTTCTCAACTCAATCACAAGCGATTCATCAACTTTTTTTACTCTAGAGCTGGCATAAATAAAGATCAAAGTAAAATCTTAATATTAAAGAATAATGTTATATAACTATAAGTGGTAAAAAAAATATGTAATTGACATACCTTATCGCATTGATTCTGTTTGAATCCTCATTTTCAGTATCATATATATAGAGTTGCGAAAACTTTGGAGTTGACCCCGACACTGGTAACAAACTCCCTATTCTGTGAAAATTATGTCCATGCATTCGGTAACAATAAGTTCCACGACCTTTTATGATGGGTGAGACCCTTCCTCCCAAAGAGGTGAAAGCAAACATCATATTGTAAGCTATAATGTTCTCACAAAATTGTTTGCTTTTTGGATGCTTATTTGTCAAAAGATTATTCAACAACGGCGGTGGCTCTTGTAGCAATGGGAGCTCAATTTTTCCTTTCATGCAACATAAGGAAGAAATATGACATATATCTTCGCTTGAAGGATCTTTTGTATTTAATCTTTCAGCATGCCATAACAATGCCCCACAATGCAGACATTCATACATTGGTTCACCGTGATCGAGGTATTGCACTATAACATATTAATAACGTTAAACAATAAACAAACAAATGTTAAAAATTTAGCTAATAATACAACAGACTTACCTGGTTTACCAGTATGATTTCTTGTTGTTCTATTCATCACTGTAACAGGATCTGTACAATAGACTATTGTTATAAAGAGATTAAAGGTTGAACAAATAAGTTGTAACATATATTAAATATGCTAAAAGGTGCTTATTTTAACGTATATTATGGACATTATAAACTATTTGTAACAATCCTAATGTAATGGAAAACGGGATCCTATTATGAATACAAAAAAAATGATATTAATTATAAAATTACCTAGATTTTCTAATGTAGATGAACACTTGCCAACGCAGATGAATTAGTAGTTCCTGAAATTAAAATATGTAACTGATCATATATTTTGAACAATGTCGAAATGTATATAATATATGCATATCAAATTAGATGAGAGTGTAAATTTCATTAAGGATTTACAATAAAATTAAGCGATTTTTGCTAACCTGATTCAATTAGTGGTGTTCCATGCCTCTTATGCCTAATCACATTCATTCTCAACATCCTCTTACGTCGAGCTAATTTGTCAATGGAAAACAATTACAAATATTGAAATGCAATAAATTATTTTATTAATATTTATTGATTACCAACGTACCTTGTTCAACATTTGTTATGTCAACTTCATTAGTAAGACTTGCGTTGTGTAAAGGAGTTGCAAATAAATACATATATCATACTACACATAGTCATGTAAGACAAAAGTAATATAGTACTTAGTAACACGGCTTGATAAAACAATAATTTTGGTACCATAGTTTTCCTTGTCATTTAGTCTTATAGGTAGAACTGAGTTAATAGCAATTTGATCCGCTATTGGTAAATGCAAATCCATTGGCGTAACATTAGCGGACACTACATAAAAACACATATATTAATTTATTTTATTATATAAATACATATAATCAAAGATTATCAAATAACAACTATGCTGTAAGCCTGAGCACTTTTTATAAAGGTTGAACAAATAAATTGTAACATAGATTAAATATGCTAAAAGGTGCTTATTTTAACTTATATTATGGACATTACAATCTATTTGTAACAGTCATAATGTAATGGAAAACAGGATCCTATTATGGATACAAACCAAAAACAAATGATTTTAATTATAAAATTACCTAAATTTGGTAATGTAGATGAACACTCTGCCAATGCAAATGAATTGGTAGTTCCTGAAATTAAAATATGTAAGTGATCATATATTTTGAACAATGTCGGAATGTATATAATATATGCATATCCAATTAGATGCGAGCGTAAATTTCATTGAGGACTTAAAATAAAATTAAACGATTTTTGCTAACCTGATTCAATTAATGGTGTTCCATGCCTCTTATGCCTAATCACATTCATTCTCAACGTCCTCTTACGTCGAGCTAATTTGTCAGTGGAAAACAATTACAAATATTGAAATGCAATAATTCACTCAATTAATATTTACTGATTACCAACGTACCTTGTTCAACCTTTGTTATGTCAACTTCATTAGTACGACTTGGCAATATAGATGAATTCCGTATACCTTCACATTTAAGTATTAAATGATTATTCGTTTTGAAAACCTCAAACTTAAGACAATGCATGCATGAAAGTATATAAAATATTATATTTCATTAATAACTAACCATTAACAGTAATAGCTAATGGTGTAGATTGGGTAAGTACAGAGTTGCCAATACTTCCAAGTACATTGCCTGCACAAAATTTGTTAAAACAAAATATACATGACTTCTTAATTTAAAATAATGGGATTTTTTATTCATAACCTGATTCGTTTAGTGATGTTCCATGTCGCTTATGTCGTATAACATTCATTCTCAACTTCCTCCTATGCCGAGCTACGTTGTGCATGAAAATAAATACCAATTAGTTAAAATACATAAATTATGCTATTTAATAGAACTTTTAAGAATAACATACCTTGTTCGACATTGTGCATATGATTTTGTTCTGTAGACATGACATTGTGCAATTGAACTACAAATAAATAGTTATATCATTATCTGCTTATTATAGATAATAAAACAAAATTATTATTGATACTTCATAAAAAAAGTAACAATTTAAAATATATACCGTAATTTTCTTGATCTCGAACACTTATAGATAAAAATGAATTATGAACGTTTTGATCACTTCGGGGTAAATGCAAAGCCGACGGTGTGATATTTTGGTGTACTGCATAAATACATGCATATGTGTTACAAAATTTAAAGCATAAGGAAAAAAACCAATACCACAATTATATCTTTTAATAGTTATGAAATAGTTACAAATTTGTATAATTTAATTTACAATCTATCTCAAGGTTAATAGGATCTCTGATCCTAACATATTCCTAAAGATCTTTGACTTCTCTTTTGAGTCTGTTAACCTCAGTTTGAAGTTCTTTAGTGGTAACCTGTGTGCCAAGGAGACTGGTGCAAGGTTTGTTCTCAAAGAGTTTAGAAATGCTAAAAGGTTTTTCCAGAGTAGGCTTTTGTTCTTTGAAAATGAGATCTTTGAGTTTCATGAAATAATCATGCTTGGTCTGAGGGTCAGGAATTTGGTTTATGAGGTCAAATAAGGCTTCTTCTCTGTCGGCCTTAGTGATGACATTGCAAAATTGCTGAGGTTGATCATTGTCAGAACTAGAGGATGTATTATAATCTAGTTCATGGAGACCTTCATTGCTAGAAGAATGATCAGTGTTATTGAGGAGAATTTCTTCTAATTCTCTTTTGAGACTGGGGTTGTCTTTAGCTAACTCGTTGATCCTTTGTTTAAGAGGACAAACGTCAGCTTTGTGTCCTGGTTTACGACACTTGTAACAAATGATCTTTTTGCTAGGGTTGGGCCTGAATCTTGGTTTATAAGATCTTTCAGGCTTAGCAGGGTTAGATCTGTGTTTTCTAAAGCGTTTGGAGAAGTCCTTTTTTCTACTGAAAGGCTTATCCTTTCTAGCTCTAGAAGGGGCTTGGATCTTTTCCATGCCAAAGGCTTCACAGAAGTTTCCCATTTCTCTTCTGGAGTTGCCCTTTTCTCCCCCGTATTTTGCCTGAATTTTAAGTTCAGTGCATAATGCTAATCCTTCTTTTTTGATAAACGCCCCAAGCTGACCATAAGTGATCTATTTCCATGGAATATCTTATGTTCCAATGTTTTCTTTGAGCTTGGTTATGATGCGTTTGGCAAATAAGGAAGGTAAGCCAGCAACGAATCTTTCTTTCCAGAAAGGCTCATTACAGTCTGGTCTTTTAAGGACATAGGTTAAAAATACATCTTTGTACCACCTATAGTCACTTAAGGTTGGGCAATTAAGGTTTGTAAGGGTGAACTTGTTAGCTTCAAGTTCCTCTTTAGGATTGCCAATGAAATACATGCTAATAGCATATATAAGTTGGGCACAAGAGTTTTGCTCTGTGGTGATTCTGCCATTATCATCTTCACTGGAAATAGTTGCATCTAAAATTTCCATTTTTTGCTGAAGACTGGTAGCATTATCCCACCAATGTTTTAACTGCCCTGTGAATCCTTGGATTATAAGGCATACAGCAGTTTTGTCTGTTTGATCATGGGTTCTATAGGCAACCTTGGCCATTCCCATTTCTTGGAGAGTATTTAAAATCTCTCCTTCAGACTTTCCATCTATGTTCCATTCGTAGATGGATGTACCACTGTAATTAGTGGTCCTGAACTTAGCTCTTTCTTCATACTGAAGATCTGGAGGAGTAGGTCTATTATAATAATTTCTAGTGTCAGAGTTTCCAAACATTTTGGTAAAATGTTGAGATCTGTTTCCTCTTCTTCTGAGTCTGTTGATCTCTGGTAATTCTGACTCTATTTGATTACTCTTTTTATCAGACTCATCTTCAGTACTAGATTCTGTAGTACTGGGACTATTCTGATCTGTGCAAGAGTTATCATTACAACTGCTTTTGCAAGACGCCTTTAAGCAGTTTAAGTTTGCCGGGTTGATAGGAGTATGGGGTTTTGCCCCAGAGTTCGATGCATGGATTGCATCAATTCTTTGAGAAGTAGAGGCTTGGAAAGCATCAATTTTTTGGGAGATTCTTTCAAGCAAGTTTGGAGGATTGAGATTTATGTTTCTCAAAAGATTGCTAGGGATACTTTCATATTGAAAGTGGGGTTTAGAAACATCTCTAGGAAACCTAGGAGATTTGCATCCTTTGTCGATTCCCAAGTGAACTTGGTCTATCTGTTCGGCAATGGTATGTAGGATCTGATTAGAGTAGTTGTTCTGATTGTAAATCTTTTTAATATCTCTAAGATTTACAAGGCTATTATCCGCATCAGTTCTACCCTTTTTGAAGGGTTCAGCCTTAATCTCTTCATTCTCATTACTGAGAATAATTCCTTTGAGAGGAGGATGAACAGAGGTACTAGAGCCCGTTGGAAGAAGTTTCCAGGTTCTAGTGATTCTATTTTGAACTTCTAGATAAGAAAGGTGAAAAGGGTCTTTAATTCCTTTTCTGGACAAGTATATGGAGAACCATTTGAAAAAGAGAATATTAGTCTGAAGTCTATTCATATCTTCATACCATTCTTCTCTAATATGGTTTCAACATTCTTTGTCTATGCTCATGAACCATCTTTTCTTTTTATCATTTTTGGGACTACCAAAGTCCTTTCTAAGGTAATCTTTGTCAATGACAAAATCAGTTTTGGATAAAACATTGATAGAGGAAAAACTGTGTCTATCAATGGAGGTTGGTGAGTGACCACCGGTTGACTCTGTATCGTTTTGAGGGATGATTCTTGGTAAAGGATCTTCATAATTGACACGATCATTTCTGAGATGGTCATTTCTCAAAGATCCCGAAAATTCACTTCTAATAGAATAGAAGGGATCATGGATAGAGTTTCTGCCAGGAATCAAAGGGGGTCTATTGGCAGAATTTTCTCTAGAAGAGTTGAATCTGATGAGAATTCTACCATCGATTTCTTCGATGATCTGAGAAATCTCTTGTTGTTCCATGTTCCTAGGAGGATTGTCGTTGTCGACCTCTAAGGTTTCAGGAATGGTTATGTCTTTCCATTTGATGGTTTTAGGTGTAAAGGTGCAAGACTTTTCCGCTTCTAGTTGAAGAAGAACGGTTTCTCCCTGAGCTAGAGGGGCTAAGCTACACTTAGGGTCTGTTAAGGCGCTCATGAGTTTAAAATGAAGTCTAAAAATAACGGCAAAATTCTTAGTGAATTGTTTACAATTATAGTTTAGCATTTTGATATCTAGGATAAGAGTTTGACAAATCCTAGGGTCTGTTAAATCAACCGAGAAGTTTGGAGAACAATTGAAAAACAAAGGACCATTACAAATATTGGACTGGACTAAGGCAAGGATGGAATCCTTGTAAGCGATGAATCTGTCATCTCTCAAGGCTAGGAAGACAGGAGAATCAATTCCTTTTCTATGCAAAGGTTTTAATGCTATTTGAATTAGTCCTATATGCAAGAATCTATAACCTTTTCTTAAGTAACTCTGAATGGTTATAGGATTGAGTAGTCTAAGAGATTGTTGCTCTTTGGTAAGACTAATGGTTTCTTCTTGATGCTTAATGCAATTTGCATGGAACATATCCATAATTCCTGATCTATAAACAGATTGAGGATTGTCTGGGATAGTCCAGTTCTGGATATTGTCTGGGTCTAAGGTATACATGTTCTCATTGCTATGAACGATTTGTCCAGAATTGCTACCTGAACCACGCCTAAATAGTCTTCTTGCCATTTCAGTCATGACTATCACTAAAAGGGTTAAAGGTTTACTATAGCTTAAAGGTTTTAATCTAGGGCTCATAACAGTGGGACCATCCACCGGGACCACCTATCATAAAGGCTGACCAATCGGATCTTACGGGACTAAACCAAACACTGTGCCCAGAGACTAGATTAATACTTTAAAATAGTAAAACAGAAACACGATAATGATAATGATGATGAAAAAGTAAGGAGGCTAAAAACACAAGGCTCTGATACCAAGTTGGCCAAAGGGATCAAAACTTTGAAAATATGAAAAACTTAGAACAAACAATAACACGAACTAGAAATATTGCATGAATAGTACTTTGCTACAGTGACCTTTAATGAATAGTAACCATCGATACTATTGAAAGTAAGGCGAAAAATATGAACTAGGACTATTATTGATAGAAAATTTGCAAACAAAGAGAAACTGTACAAAGTAGACTTACTAAGGAGCTGAAGAACACCAAGGCTAAAAACTTTAAAAAATATGATGGAGAAATATATGGAGAGAGAGGGAGAGAGTTTTTTTGCGTTTTTGCTGGTTCAGACGGGAACCACTGAAAGTCTTTTGAAAAGAGGCTTTTAATGAAGGGTTCGAACTCTTTTGGTTCATGGGTTACGAACTCTTTGGTTAGGCATATTTCTTCAAAGGGAGTTTGTTTGATGAAATATTTATGAAATACTTTTGCTTTAGTCTGAGACTCTTTTTTCAGAGGGGTCTTTGGACTTGAGGTCTTTGAGAGGGTTGGATATTGAGATAGACTCTGAAACTGGTTATGAACCGAGATCTGTACAATAGACTATTGTTATAAAGAGATTAAAGGTTGAACAAATAAGTTGTAACATATATTAAATATGCTAAAAGGTGCTTATTTTAACGTATATTATGGACATTATAAACTATTTGTAACAATCCTAATGTAATGGAAAACGGGATCCTATTATGAATACAAAAAAAATGATATTAATTATAAATTACCTAGATTTTCTAATGTAGATGAACACTCTGCCAACGCAGATGAATTAGTAGTTCCTGAAATTAAAATATGTAACTGATCATATATTTTGAACAATGTCGAAATGTATATAATATATGCATATCAAATTAGATGAGAGTGTAAATTTCATTAAGGATTTACAATAAAATTAAGCGATTTTTGCTAACCTGATTCAATTAGTGGTGTTCCATGCCTCTTATGCCTAATCACATTCATTCTCAACATCCTCTTACGTCGAGCTAATTTGTCAATGGAAAACAATTACAAATATTGAAATGCAATAAATTATTTTATTAATATTTATTGATTACCAACGTACCTTGTTCAACATTTGTTATGTCAACTTCATTAGTAAGACTTGCGTTGTATAAAGGAGTTGCAAATAAATACATATATCATACTACACATAGTCATGTAAGACAAAAGTAATATAGTACTTAGTAACACGGCTTGATAAAACAATAATTTTGGTACCATAGTTTTCCTTGTCATTTAGTCTTATAGGTAGAACTGAGTTAATAGCAATTTGATCCGCTATTGGTAAATGCAAATCCATTGGCGTAACATTAGCGGACACTACATAAAAACACATATATTAATTTATTTTATTATATAAATACATATAATCAAAGATTATCAAATAACAACTATGCTGTAAGCCTGAGCACTTTTTATAAAGGTTGAACAAATAAATTGTAACATAGATTAAATATGCTAAAAGGTGCTTATTTTAACTTATATTATGGACATTACAATCTATTTGTAACAGTCATAATGTAATGGAAAACATGATCCTATTATGGATACAAACCAAAAACAAATGATTTTAATTATAAAATTACCTAAATTTGGTAATGTAGATGAACACTCTGCCAATGCAAATGAATTGGTAGTTCCTGAAATTAAAATATGTAAGTGATCATATATTTTGAACAATGTCGGAATGTATATAATATATGCATATCCAATTAGATGCGAGCGTAAATTTCATTGAGGACTTAAAATAAAATTAAACGATTTTTGCTAACCTGATTCAATTAATGGTGTTCCATGCCTCTTATGCCTAATCACATTCATTCTCAACGTCCTCTTACGTCGAGCTAATTTGTCAGTGGAAAACAATTACAAATATTGAAATGCAATAATTCACTCAATTAATATTTACTGATTACCAACGTACCTTGTTCAACCTTTGTTATGTCAACTTCATTAGTACGACTTGGCAATATAGATGAATTCCGTGTACCTTCACATTTAAGTATTAAATGATTATTCGTTTTGAAAACCTCAAACTTAAGACAATGCATGCATGAAAGTATATAAAATATTATATTTCATTAATAACTAACCATTAACAGTAATAGCTAATGGTGTAGATTGGGTAAGTACAGAGTTGCCAATACTTCCAAGTACATTGCCTGCACAAAATTTGTTAAAACAAAATATACATGACTTCTTAATTTAAAATAATGGGATTTTTTATTCATAACCTGATTCGTTTAGTGATGTTCCATGTCGCTTATGTCGTATAACATTCATTCTCAACTTCCTCCTATGCCGAGCTACGTTGTGCATGAAAATAAATACCAATTAGTTAAAATACATAAATTATGCTATTTAATAGAACTTTTAAGAATAACATACCTTGTTCGACATTGTGCATATGATTTTGTTCTGTAGACATGACATTGTGCAATTGAACTACAAATAAATAGTTATATCATTATCTGCTTATTATAGATAATAAAACAAAATTATTATTGATACTTCATAAAAAAAGTAACAATTTAAAATATATACCGTAATTTTCTTGATCTCGAACACTTATAGATAAAAATGAATTATGAACGTTTTGATCACTTCGGGGTAAATGCAAAGCCGACGGTGTGATATTTTGGTGTACTGCATAAATACATGCATATGTGTTACAAAATTTAAAGCATAAGGAAAAAAACCAATACCACAATTATATCTTTTAATAGTTATGAAATAGTTACAAATTTGTATAATTTAATTTACAATCATGACATTAAAGATATATTGTATTATATAACATCAAACATTTATTACAATATACATGTTCAAATCGAATTAACTAAAGACTTTATCAAATAACATTACTAACCATTTGAAATGTCGGACATGGGGATACGATCACTAACGGATGAATTGGTACTAACTTCAGGAATACATCCTGCATAATGACTATTTATATTCAAGTTCATATTTAAATTGATCGAAAAAAATAGTGAAAGAATTGAATGCAATTTATTCACCTGATCGATTTGAAATTGTCCGTTGTCGTTTATCTCTAATAACAGACAATCTCAGCGCTCTGCTATGTCGAGTTAATTCGTCCATAACAAAATAAGCCTGCAAAATCAAATATTTATGCATATTAAAAATGTATCTACTTCTATATGTAAACAGTTAAGGAGATGTTTATATTTTTTTGTTACATGACTTATAGCAAAAACAAAACAGATATCGTTGCCATGGTTCGAAATATAGGCCTAATACATTAAAAAATTGATATTATGTACTTATTAAAAATATAATAAATAAACAATATATAATTGTTTCTATTATTAAATTATATTACAAAATTCTAAATAATAATGGACATATGGCCCAAAAATAAAAACAATGTAAATAACTTAATAATTTCAAATACAAATACTATCTTTTTTAAAACATAACACAATAATAAATATATTTCAATTCTAAATATATTAATGGGTTAATAATCCTTAATTAATAGAAAGTATACAAATAAAACCCGATCCACTACAATAATCTCGTGTTAAGATTTCGGAAACATTATCCGGGCCCAATGTAAACCAAAATCAAGCCCAAGTTCGATCTCGTTGGCCCAAGCCCAATATCGCGTTTTCAGATAACCTAATACAGAAACCCTAATCTCATTTCTCCTTTCCTTCTACGCCGCGTCTCTTCTCTTCTCTCTCCCTTTCTAATTCTAGGGTTCTGGGTTCAATCTTTCCATTTCGAACTTTGAATCTTGTATGGGACGCTTCTCTTCTCTCCTTCTACCACCTTCCATTTCTAGAGTTACCACTTTCAATCTTTCCAGATTTAATAACAACTTTTCTTTCTTATTTCATCTTCTAGTTTCGTCATCATCAAATTTCAGTCAAGCGCAGAATGAACATCTCCATTTTTAATCATCCTCTTCCTCTAAGTTACCTTAAACAATATCGATTTTCCCTTCCTATGTTCCCTAGAAACCTAAACATTCGTAATCTCGAAGAAAAAATGTCGCCAGAGATGGAGGTTCATTATCAGATACGGAAGAAGAGTCTGATTTTCATATCCAGATCTTTCAAAGGTAATCTTTTTTTCTCTCTGTCTCTTTGTCAGTCTCTGTATTCATCTCGATAGAAGTCACTTTATGGATCTTTTGATTTGAACCTATGATTTATCTTCTCTGGCACCAGATCTAATGTTAGTTTCATTTGATTTGGTTGAAACATGTTTCTGCGTTGGAGATTTGGAAGAACAAACAGGCGCGGATGATGAAGAAATTTTGAAGAATATTCTGGCAAATTCCAGAATAAGATCCAATGTTAGTTTTCTTTTCTCTCTTTCTCTTTCACTTTATCTGGAAATATTTGGATATTTAAAAAGCTTAAATTTCCAAAGTCATGTTTCTAATAAACTCAACTATCAATTTCTTTATCGTTTAATTTATTGATTTCATATATTTCATCAAGAATGTTCTTCATATAGTTCTTGGGGAGAAAAAAATTGGTTTTCGTTTATTTTGTAGGTAAAATCTGATATTATATGAAAACAATAATAAAATCTGATATTAGATAAAACCGATTCGACATTATAATAAATAATATATCAAAACCGGTCCACTAAAATGTATATATTTTATAATCTTTTATTCACATAATATGGGATGATACATTCTGGACATATTATATGAAAACCGTATTAAAATATGATAGTAGATAAAACCGGTCCTACATTGTAATAAATATATCAAACCCGGTCGACTTAGATATTTCTACATTTTCGGATTCTTATTAAACACTGTGGGCCTTTTGGCCCAATTAATATGTAAAACAACCGTTAGAATTAAGTTTAGCGGCCCACAATAATTAATGTTACTGTTGTAATGGGCTAATTGGGCTTAAATTGAGTCTAGCGGCCTATATGTCACAGATTTGAAGAAGTGTATAGAAATTACTGTAAAATATTTTTTCTTACAAATGATGGGCTTATTGGCCCAATTATATTTTAAACCAATTAAAGGACACTGCAACGATTCTAATGGGGCAATTGGACTTAAATTTTAAGGCTTAAATTACATTTATCGAAATTCACTTAACATATTTTCGAATCTCTCTCTCTCTCTCTCTCTCTCTCTCTCTCTCTCTCTCTCTCTCTCTCTCTCTCTCTCTCTCTCTCTCTCTCTCTCTCTCTCTCTCTCTCTCTCTCCCTGCCTATGTGTCTCTCTCTGTCTATGTCTATTTGTATCTCTATTTAATATTAACATATCACTGTATATATCTATACATTTCTAAAAATCTGTCTGTATCTCTATTAGTATGAGATATGCAGATATCTTAATTTTTTTAAATTCTTTCTCTGTGAGGCTTCAAACCAAACACACTTTAGACCAACGAAGGTATACATATAACAAATACACTGCCATGAAGGAAGAAGTTATGGAAGACTCTGTACCAAATGTAAGTGTTTAAATTATATCTATTAGTCTCACATTGAAATGCATAATTCATTCTGCATAGATAGTAAAAAGTTTATTTGTATGATTCTTGTTTCCTGTAAGAAAAATATCTGTTTTGTACATGATTTTTTTATAAGTGTTGAATTGAAAGGTAACACTTGTCATCTGGCTAAATCTTGAGTTTAAACATTTTTTAGAGATTATAAATCCTATTCTAATTACATAATAGCTGAATATGTTGCATGCATCCAATGAAACATAAAAGCTCTAGTTTAGATGCCTATCAAAGGAATCTAAAACTGATATCATGTGTAACCTAAGGATGAAACACATGTCTTACATATAACAAAGTAAAAAAACTGATGTGCACATGTTATATTGAAATAAGAATTATTCTAATATATACAGAACTATAATAATCATGTAGCAATAGTATATGTAATAACAAATGTATCTAACCTTTGCAAATATTTTCCTATCTATGATTCCAGGTTTGCACTCCAGCTGTAAATGATAAGAGCATTGAAAGTAAAATGAGGAATCTCAATATCAATAGTTTCATATTCTGAAACGTAAATATTTCATATTACCAACTCTACAGTTTACATAGTGTATTTATCATATTCTAACCCTTATTCTAATTACAAAATTTCTGACCTCTTACATGCATTCAGTACAACATATTAGCTCCAATGTAGATTCTTCTGATATGGGATTCATAAACCTGATATCATGATTATTCTAAGGATGACAAAGCTCTAAAGGCATGTGTAATTCTGATGTATAATTTAGTACTATCAAACTTTCTTTTTTGGTTTACAAAATAATTACTAACATGGCACAATTAATTTTTTCACTTATAGGTGTAATATATAAAAAATCCTGATATCAGGGTATCATCTCAAGAAGTCAGATTTACATGTTATGCACACACAGTCAGGTAATGTTTATCTGTTTGATAGTTTTGAATTGGATATTAAACAATTGCGTATATTTTTTTCAAACTATAACTAATGTATTCTTGTAACAGTAATGCATGATGCAAATTTGGATGACACAAACAACATTGTCATTTCCTAGGATCATTTATTTATACAGTATAAGTAAAGGTATGAGTACAATATTACAAGAATTTATGTATGTTCACTAAATTATAAGTGTTACTGATCATAAAATTGATTCCATTATAGGTTGAACCATATAATCTCTAATATACATCTCCTAAGCAGATTGGAGTTGTACTATCAGGTCATGGTTTAATACTGTTAATATTTATACTTAACTAATTTACTTTATGTCACTGTACTTATTATATAAATTGTTTATCATATAGGAATCAATTGGGAGCTTATGGTGATCTCAAAAGAAAAAGTGGATAATCATATATATAGAGAAAAAAGAAGAACTAAAGGTATATTTTATACACTAACTTTTAGTGTAGTACTATTTTGAAATTGTATATGAAATAGATTAGATGTAAATAGTTATTATGACTTGCTCATTTTTTTTTCAAAGCATGCAAACAACTTTAAGCAAAACCCATCCTGAACATCTAGGTTTAAAAGTATATAAAACTTATGAACTATGCTGGTTTGTTTCAGAAATTTACACAACTCATGTTCAAATATCAGAATAAACTAAACAGGCTACTGTAGGACGAAGTTCTTTACATCCAAACAAACACAACAAATATTCATAAATAATACAACTTAAACATATGGTATACCTGTAAGAAAACCCAGCAATACATCTAACATTCACGATGAACAACATCTTAGATTTTCTCATAAAACCACATCCCTCACTTGACATTCACGATGAACAGCATCTTAGGTTTTCTCATAAAACCACATCCCTCACTCTTTGTCAAATCTCACAGAATATATAGAAGTTTTAATTATTGAGATTATATATCTATATAATATATGTTAATAAATGATCTTCCATATATTTACATATACCCGACCTCTTATGATACATAGAAGTTTTATATACTATCCTTGTATATGTTTTCCAATGATTCTAAGTGAAATATATGTGCTCACATAAAAACTTACAAATTTATGAAAATTTATTATTTTTGTCTACTTACAATTTAGATCAATCTATAATTTCCTTACCCGAATTTAGACTAATAATAACTTAAGTAATTTTGTTTGATGAGTACAACTTAATTGCGTAACACTGTTTATAATGAATTCTGCTATACTTCAGATAATAATATGTTTTTTCATTATTGGGCCAATAAAACTCAGTTTAAATTGGATATGAAACGATCTTCATAATGTTTAATATACCCAGATTATAAATTTGCACTGCTGCAGATTACTGTAAATAAATTATAACTCTGTTTCTAAATATTGTAATGATTGGATTAATAACAAAACAAATTGGTTTAGTAAATGTATTTAAGAAATGCAATATAACAGACAATCACTTGTCCTGAAAAAGAAATGGCATAGAATAATTCTAAATATTCTAAATAACTTAAAAAAAAAAAAAAAAAACATGACAAATTCTTAGCAACTTATTCTTCATATTCTTCAAAAGGCTCATCTTCCTCATCTTCCTCTTCTTCATGAACCTCTTCTTCTCCTTCTCCTTCTATTCCTTCTTCTCCTTCTCCTTCTTCTTCTTCTCCTTCTTCTCCTTCTTCATCTGACAAATTAATAACAACCTGCCTCCCATTCAAGTGTTGCCAAGGTAGACGATTAATCTTTGCAAATTCATCCAATACAGCCCAAAGTTCAAGTCTGGATATTTCATACTCCATATCGTAAATACACGAAAGTTGTCATGCTAACACGCATTTACTATTGAATTTCAACATATACTCTCGTCCTTCACCTTCAATCCATATATTTACATCACTATTGCGCCATGTGATGTAATTATGTTCTTCGTTAGACAATGAATAAATAACGATCATGGCCATATTGTAGAAACATTTCTTCAAGCCCAGTTTCGTTCAATTCAGCCTGTGTAAGAACAATAATCATAGGATTATAGGAACCAAACGTTGAATGAAAATCTGCCTCCTCAGTTGGACCGAAATAGCCAGCGACATTCCTGACTGCACAATTGAGTTGTTTGTTGGGGAACAAAATAGGGTCTCTCTCATATATGAAGGGACAAAATCGCTTATTAACTTCGTCTAAAGCATGTTTAAACTTGTAACAAATACATTGAATACATTGATAGGGTATGAAAATAATATGGTTTAACTTCGTCTAAAGCATGTTTAAAACATTGTATTACAGTTACAATGGAATCGCAGTGACATGTACATATAGCATATTATATAAATAAAAATCAGTATATATATATATATTATGACCTAACGTATGAATACGAAAGAATTTTGATAGGAATAATGTATTAAAACTATATTAAATAAAACAGTACCTTTATGTTGCAATAGCAAGACCAATTGGCATAGAAATTGAACACTTGATGTACTTCACCTCATCAGATAGATCAATAGGTAACGAAATTCTCATCTGGAAGTTATTAGCCATACGTGGAAATCTGAAAAAGTGGCTTTTGGGTAACATGTCGGAAAGAAAAACAACATCAGTATGAACTGAGATGTCATGAGCAATAGGATGAACCATGACTGATTCTTAGAAAGCATATAAATGGTAAAATGAGATTCTGAACGTGATGTGTGTGAAACAAAGTAAAAGGCTATGTTTTATAGCGTACTCGTCTTAAATTTTTAGAAATAATTAAAAGATCTTATCCCATTTATAGATACATTATACTCGTGGTCGTAAATTTGAGAAAGAATTAAAAGATCTTATCACAATTATAGACACATGTAGCGAAAATGTATACTTTAACCTATAATTTTAAAAATCGTACATATATGCATATTGAAAAGATATACTATAAATTAAATATACAGTTTTTAAACTATACTATTTATTTCCATATGTATATAAAAATATACTATTTATTTCCATATTCTATAATATTTTATCAGATTAATTTAATACATTCCGTAAAGAATTTTACAAACAACCCTAAGGTCTTTCGTAAGAACATCAGACTGTTAAAACAACCAAAGCATATTATGCATAGTATGCTCGCTGCAGATTATGCTCTGAGAGGGTGTTAAGAGTAACCGCTCTTCTACTACCATCTCCAAGCATATTCTGCAGCGAGTTGTTTCAGCCTACTCATTTTTTATGAATACTTATGTAATGTTCAATAACTAAATGTTATTAATAAAATTGCATAACTGATTTATCATTTTATGTGAATACTCAGCGTAAAAAAGTGTTCATTTTCCAGATCCATATTCATTTATGAGTTTGAATAATCAAAATGTTTAAAAAATTAGAACTGAATGTTAATAATACATTTGCATAACTGATTCATAACTGATTGTTAATCAACAAATTTAATACCTTGGGTATTTATGATATTGAATTGAATTTCATTCAATGGTTTAGCAAAAAGCATTCACCACACAAAAGTATAACGTGATGAAAGGAAAAATCGACCATATAAATTTCATTCAGTGGTTTAGCAACATCATACCAATATAAAAACTGAAACAAAACACATGAATTCTCTTAAAAACTAAATAGTGTACTGGCTCAAATAATAGAAAAAACAATCTAATTTAGTCCAACTTTTCCTTTTTCACTTTCTTTAGAGTAACCCTCTTCTTTGTGGTTGATCCATTGCCATGATTCGTAATATGACTATCTTCAGATTTAGCACTCTCCTCCTCAGAATTGCTATTTTCCTCATCATCAATGTTTATATAGTCACGCTTACAGGGTGTCGCCATTTCATTTGATGACACTTTTGACACCTCATCATTCTCTACATCGAGTGATGCCTGATTTTCCTATAATAAGCAAAGTTCTTGATCAATTCAAGTACCCAAATCTGAAATTAAAACAAATAAAATGAAGAATGCATACCTCTGATTCTAAACTGCATTGTTCAAACTTTTCAATCAAAGTCAAATCATCGGTCATGTTTGTTACTGTGTATGTCGTTACAGATGGAAGTCTACTAATATTAAATTGGGAAATGAGAACCCTAAACAACATTTTTTTTATTTAACAACACATTTAGATCGTCTGGGATGATACTAATGTCCTTATCCTAAAAAAATGAATTAATGAAATAAGAATCATTATGCACGTATCACTTCACATTTTATATACTTAATTTAAGACCCAAAAATTTACCTTATCTATTGACACAATAATGCTTGTGACTGATTTCTTTAAAAACTGAGTAGCTTCTCTATCAAATATAGTCAATTGAGCAGTCCCAGGTCCATCTATAACATTAACTTGAACACAAAATCTGCACAGAAAAAAACATATATAAATAACTCAATAAACAGAAAATAGTAAAATTCATTTGTCATAAATTAATTACCTAGGAATTGCATAGTTCACTAATGCATCACATTTCTTGCACCAAAACTATTCTTCTTGTGCTTGCACCTTGCTTTTACACCTTTTGCATGAATTATAGTACCATCCATATGAATCTTCAATATGGTCAATGGTGGCAAGAACAATAGCTTGGAGAACCTTTAGGAATTATCAGTGTAATAAAAAATAAATAACCTAAAAACTTAATCTTTAAAAACTCAGAAATAATCTAAAAAACTAAATATTTACATATAAAATGTTTAGAAACTCAACTATTCTTAACTTACCGTTCCACGCTCATGAAGATGTTCATAAAGTTCATCCAAGGTTTTTCTTGCACTCACATCCAAGAAAATATCAGCAGAAGAATATGATCGCTCACTTGATAGTTGTACACAACTATTATCATCTTTTGAAGAAGATTGTTTTGATATACTAAAGTTTAAGAAACAATATAGTAAATTATTTACAATTAATATAACCAAATATCCAAAAGAAACAATTTGAGAAACAGTATGTTGAACAATATAATAGATTATTTACAATTAGTATAAACAGATATGTAAAAATAAAAAATCAGAATATACCTTTCCTTGAATTTTGAAATCTCGCTAATACTTTCATCGTCAAAATACACCCTTGTGCCATAATATCCATTTGACACATTAGGTGAATTATTCCATTTCCCAAGCTTCGCGAACTGAACTATAACAACGACCGTATTTTGATTTGATGCGCCAATAAATGGACGACATAAATCAGCAAAATCATCCCATAGAGTACAATTAATGATATTGTTCCTGTGATATAACCAAAATAAAAGTTAGAAATCATCATTTTTATAAACAAAAAATGTTTAATTTGTGTAATGACATTAAAAATTAATAAAAAATGATAAATACTTAATACCTTGCATCCATTAATTGCAAATTAATTCTTTTATCATCTTTGACATTGCTTTTAGTAAATGTCACTATCTGATCACCAATTCCCACCAATTCCAACCAATTCACCAATAACATCTACACATAAAATGTACAATATTAATGAAGCATATTATACACATAAAAACAACATAGTCAAAGGATTTTAATATGAAAATATTCAAAAACAACTTACCGTAAACATATCCTTTATCCAATGACTCGTCGAGGATTTTTTCAAATTCAGTAAATTTGAATCCATGAACAGGAACAGAAATGGTCGAACATAGTTTAACGGTAGTGTTGCGATAAAATATGACCTTATACTTGTGATAAGAAAACTTAAATGGTATATCATATAGGGCAACTCCGAAATTTGAAATCAAATAAGCACCTCCTTCTTTTAATAAAGATATGCTAACCATAAAAGCTTCTTTAATGACTGCATGGATTTTGTCACCCTGAAAAATAATATCGCAGAATTCTAATCAACATATTTGAATTTAATTGCAAGATTAGGCACATTTTTTTGTAAATACACAAAACAATCTGTTAACATATAAACTACTAATC
This sequence comes from Rheum nobile, assembly GCA_027886185.1. Lineage (NCBI taxonomy): Eukaryota > Viridiplantae > Streptophyta > Magnoliopsida > Caryophyllales > Polygonaceae > Rheum > Rheum nobile. The sequence continues at coordinate 460,710 of WOAB01000500.1, read as the reverse complement.
AGTACCTTCTCATCCATTAGAATTAGTTCAGTCGTTCCGTATTGAGTTGGATCGTCTTTCTTTGGAACTTTAAATAAACGGATTACACGAAGCTTAAGTTCATGATTACCTCGGGTACCTGTAATATCCTTCATGTGCTGTATAATTTTTGACATATCTACAATACGTAATAAACAATATTCAGTATTTATATTAAAATGAACATAAAATCTGAATTACAAAAAAAAAAACTGAATTTATGAAATAGAATCAGTTTTTAATACAACAAAATTTAAACCCCATCTGAAACTATTTGGTATACTTTTAGTTTTAACCTTGTATATGATTTCTGGATTTACTGGAAAATACTGAATTCTTTGAAAAAATGGTTTGTTGCAGACTATTTTGTTATGGTGTCAAGATCTAGAGTTTGGTGAGGATTGCACATTGAAGAAGGTTATGGAAATATACATACCCTCATCAAGGAAAGAAAAAACGTAAGCTCTCTGTCTATATATCTATTTGCTCTTGGCTCCCATGTATATATGAAAGACATCTTTTTCAAAGTATATTGAAATATGTAAATAGACAGAATAATTCAAGATAAATGACAGTGTTGTAAATTGAGAGGTTACTATTAGATTGTGTAGAATTTGCTCTGAGGCGTTATTAGTTTCATTGGCAAAAGGACTAATCTAATAGCCTCTCGGAGCAACTTCTACACAAACTTAAGTAAACATCCCTCCTCTTATAGGTTCGATATTGCATATAGGTTCTGAATTATTACCTTGTAACTGAGTCCTGGATTGCCTGAATAAAACTGAAACAAAGAATTCTGGATTTACTGGGAAAACAATGAAACAACAAAACTTATACGAAGTCACACCCTTGTCTTTTTAACACTGTTTTGCATAATTCATAGTCTAACCTTATGCTTATACTTGTTATGTTTCAAATTCGAACCACAACAACTCCGCTGATGAGGAGATCGATCCAAACTCAAACGAAACATGTAAAAGATGTAAGCTATTGTCTATCTCTCTGCCTCTATTTTGGTCTCTCTCAGTCTGTCAAACTCTCTCCAACCGCATGTATGAATCTATATCACTGTATACTTCTAGCTCTCTAAAATATGTAACTTATAATATTTTTTGTTCTATGCAGATCGACCATGGACTTTCAGATCCAAGGAGATTTTCTATGTAGATCCAAAGTTGTTACATGTAAGCTATCTTTCTGTATCTCTTTCTCTCTCTCAGTCAGTCACTCACACTCTCTCTCCCACACTCTCTATATCTCTTCATCTTTATCAATTTCTCTAAATTTATCTCTATTTGTATGAGTTGTTTAGATCTATTAATTTGAAATCTCTTGTTTGCGAGGGTTGAAATCTATAGATTTAGTATACAATCATAATGTAATGAACAAAAATGTAATGAACAAAATGTAATGAACAAAATGTAATGAAAGACATGTATAGTCAATATCAGTACATGTAATTTCTGGGTGAATGACAAAAATTACCTCGTAAATAGCTCTAAATGGTATGTTGGTTGTACTGCAATGTCTAGTTGATTGTACTGAAATTGAATGAGAGGCTGTAAATATATAGTTGCACAAACGAGTCATTGATTCTGTCATATTCTGCCATATATTATCAGTACCAGATCGGTTTTAATTTTTGGAAACATAGATTTTCAGTGCCATATATTTTGCCATATATATATTTTGTTATATTCTGCCGTTTATTTTGCACATATTTTTTATTCTGTAATATTTTGCCATGTTTTCATTTGGAAAATGTAGATTCTCAGTGTCATATATACTGCAATATATTTTATGTGATTTCCTTTGATATTATTCATTTATTGTGCAAATATTTTATATTCTAAAATATTATGTCATATGTCTGTTTATGGACAGGTTCATACCAGATTGATTTGCAGAATTTGGGCGTCGAGGCAACAATTGCATAATTTGTGTATTTTTGTATTTTTGTGGCATAATTTGTATTATTGTCAGTTTTATGGTGATTTGTTTCTGGTTCAGGTTTAGCCTTGCAAGTTTTAATATTGCACAGCTTCAGTTTTGTGCAATGTGTTGTTTTTAGAGTTTGCAAGTTTTCTGCAGGTGTATTCTAAGTTTTTGCAGGTGTTTTTGCATGTGTGTTGCAAGTTCTGGTTTATGGTTTGGTTTGTTGAACAATTTAATTTCTGGTTTTGTATTTGGTCATGGTTAATTTCAGTTTTATTTATAATTTGTATACCAGAGTAATTTCTTTCTGGGCAGGTTTTGTTCATTTTTTGTGTTTTCTGGGCATTTCAATTTATTGCTTGGTTTCTGGGCATTTAATTTATGTTTTAGGTTAATTTTGGTTGTTTGTCTTTCAAGTTTTTGATTGTGCGCAGATTCTATTTTTTTTCTTATGGTTTAAAATTTATAATGGTTTGTATAAATCATATACTGCACAATTCCGCTATTTTTATTGATTGCAAATTATTCATGCTTATATTTGGTATTATATGCAATATTCGGAAAATAGATCGGATTATAATCGTTTATTTTTAGAAAGATTTGCAATTAAAAAATTAGGTTAGAATATTAATTGCATAATTTTTAGAAAGATTTACAATCTACCAAAATCAAAATGGAACAAAGAAAATCATGTTAAGTAAGGCTAAAACGATGTATTTTAATAAACTATCAAATGAAACAAAAAACTGACACGTGTACAACGAAATTCCGTGATGACACGTAACACTGTAATTTTTGAATTCATTCTCGGGATGTGTGCCTGTACAGACGCAATTCTGCTTTAGTTATTATATAATAGATTCATTTTATTAAAAAATTTACTGAACTTAGGTGCTTAGCTTATATACATATAAGTACAGAGAATACGGGATACTTGCTAGAATGGAACGGGAAAAAATGGTAAGATATGCGCGTTTACATGTAACTTTAAAGTCAACTACATTAAAATAACAATTTAGTCGTGGCTGTACAGAAGGCCATTGGTTGTGCATCGAATTAACATTATAAATAAGGTAAAGTTGGAGACTAATTTCTCAACTCTTATCGAATCCTAATCCCACCATTCACCTGCTTCCAAATTCCACATCCAATGTTCACGAGTAATGTACCCCGTTACATTATATTATACTCCGTAGGCGTATTATATAGTTTCTTCTTTGTACGTAATTTCTTGAATAACGGATGCAATCTTGATCATTTGTTACAGAGAAGAGCGCCGCGTCATAAAAATGCTTCCTCAATTCAAGCATGAGTTGGAGGCTTTGATTCGGAATGCGGTCTTTTTTTTAATTTTTCTCTTCCTTACACTTTTTCTATTTGGCCCCCGCGATTTTCATATTCCCCTGTTTTACCCGCCCTTTTATGTATTTTCAATTTTCATTCATCCACTTTGCTTACCGAATTAGACCTTTAATTTATGCACTAAAAAAAATCCATTCGAATTACATTTCTTTTTAAGATTTATAGTTTTTTTCTGTGTTGCTACAGAGCTATATTACTTTTTCAAACTCATAACTGTTATGAACTAGGTCTAATAGTTAAGGACTTGTTCGGTAATACAAATTTTGAAGACTTTATCATTAATATAGGTAATTATAAAAAAAAAAACTTTTGATGTTTTGGAAAATGTTTGATTGATTTTCATAACTTTATTCATAAAAAATATTTATAACTACTTTTACCAAATACTATTTTATATTAAAAAAGTACTTATTTAATTAAAAGACTCTTTGTAAGGAACTATCCCAAACAAACCTAACTTGTTTTTTTTCTTCTTCTTTTTATCATTTTAATTATAAAGGTCCGGGAGGAGGTCAACCAAGTATTGTGTCCCCATGTTCCCTTGCAAAGGTTTGATAAGTAATATTTCTTTGTGTTTAAAATTTGTATTGGAATTTCATAAACATCATACTGAAGCAGGGGTTAACAATCACTTTCTAGAAATCTCAAAACACGAATCAATATGTTATAATGATCACATAAGTTCCATTAATTTAGACCTTGTTTTCCGCTACAGATCTGAGGTTGATCCATTTGTGACCAGAATCCACCATTTGTGTATGGTCTCCAAAATCCCCAATAGAATCTTCACCGGGAATCATATAGAATCTATTGGTGCTCAGCCTATTAAAGTAGTTTTGCAGGATGCAACTACTGGAACTCTAATTAGCGATGGCCCTTTATCCTCCATGAGACTTGAAATGGTTGTGCTCCATGGAGATTTCAAGGCAGAGGAAAGAACAACCTGGACACACGACGAATTCAACGACAATGTTCTGCTTCCTAGACAAGGCAAGAGGCCGTTGCTGATTGGAGACCGTTACGTAATTCTCAAAAATGGCGCCGCCTTCTTCAACCAACTGTCCATTTCCGACAACTCGTCTTGGGTTCGTAGCCGGAAATTCAGGTTGGGAGTCAGAGTCGCGCACGGCCCGGTTTCCTATGTCGAAGTACAGGAAGCAGTCAGCGGAGCTTTTGCAGTGAGGGACAAACGCGGTGAATGTAACCACTTCTTTTTCCTTGTCTTTCAATTTAAATTACGGTTTTTTCGTGTGATACACGAGTTATCGTTTAATTTACGCGATATATCAAAGCTTAGCATATTTCGCATAGCAACTCTGAGATTTTCATTTTTTCGCGAAATATCCAAATCGTTAAATACAAACGATTTTCGTTTTTTTTTTTTATTTGTTATTAAAAAAAAATTCATAAGCGCTAAACACTGTTTTATGGTTAAGGGTTTAAGATTTAGGCTTTGGGATTTATATATCCTATTTTAAAAATAAATAAACGGAAATCGTTTGTATTTAACGATTTGGGTATTTCGCGGAAAAAATAAAAACCTCAGGGTTATCACGCGAAATATGTCAAACTTTGGTGTACCGCGCGAGTTAAGCGATATCCGGAGTTTAGATTTTGGAATTAAAATTAGTGTCTTCTACACCACCCATTTTTTCAGACCCTCTTAAAAGCTTAATGTTACGAGGGGTATGGGAAATCGCGTATAAAATGGGTGTGATACCAAAAGCACTCAAATCAAACACTACATATCCAGTTTGGGAATCCCAACCCGTTGCCTGAACCTCTGACCCTGGTTACCAAACAGCCCCTAAGAATTGATTCATTCATTCAGCATATCAGAAGCATCCAACGCCGTCGCTTGAAGACGAGGTGTGGCGCCTGTACAAGATTGCGAAGAATGGGACTCATTCTAGGAAGTTAGCTGCCAATGGAGTTTACACGGTGAAGGATTTCCTAAGAAGATATTACACTGATGAGTCCTCTCTTCGCAGTGTGAGACAAGGCTAGCTAGCTATGATCTTTGTTTATGAATTTAAACAAACAAACTTCTTCTACTTGATTCAATATTGTCGGTTTCGATCGATCTTACAGATTCTTCGAGTTCCAAACAATGCCTGGAACAAGGTTATCGAACACGCCAAGTCATGTACGCTGGATGGTGATCATTATTCATACTTTGACTCTGGGGAAGGCGTTGGACTCGTGTTCGATTGCGTGTTGAACGTTGTAGGAGTCACCTATGATGGCCAAAACTACTGGCCCATGGAAACTCTTACCATCACTCAAAAGGTTGACTATTCTAAGTTATGCTTTGTTTGCTAAACGTACTACTTATGAAGTCTGATATTTATAAATACTTATTTACTCTCTTTTTTATGTTTTCATGTACCACATAATTTTCAAAACTATTTTTAAACAAAATATACATTGTAAGAGAAAAAAACCTTTATAAAGACCTTAATTACTATGTTTTCGAGCCGGACAAAGTGTGTCTTTGGGGGTCTAGTGACCCTCCTCCCCACCCCTAAATTGTTAATATTTGTTTTATAAATTTTAAAACTTGCATAGTTTTTATTAGAAATTAGACAAACTCATAAATAGGTATAATGTTCTATTAAAAAAGCGACACCACTCTAGTTTCTAATAATTTTAATTTATGTATTGTATTATATTAAATGATTGTGTTTGAAAAAATAAAGTTCACGCACATCTAAATCTTCCAATATAATGTTAAATCTTCATAAATCAGTGTCGTTTTAGTCTTATTTTTTCATCGCACCCTACATGTATAGTCTATAAATGCTTGTAAATTGGGTAGAATAATATCAATAACTTTTTTTCTTAAATAAAATTGAATACCCCAGACGAAGAAGATGAGAGACAAAAAACGTATTTCACACTGAATACCCCCCATTGGTAACCGCTTGTAGAATTTTGTTGACCCCGGCCCTATCAACAATTTCTATGTTTCCTTGACAGTCTCAAGTCCAAAGATTAAGGCTTTATGCATACGCAAATCGGGGTCAATTGGTTCCTGTCGATGTTCTTGCCTCTTCCAACATGATCACATCACCTTGTGAAACCAATGTTCCATCCAATAGATCAAGCCTCACAAATCTGCATCAACTTGATATCCAAGCTGCACAAATTCTTAATAGTAATGTACTTCCTTTTGTCTTCTTTAGTCCATGATGGTGACTGAAATTGAGGTCCTTGCAGATCAAGGCGAGAAGGACACGAATTTCAGCTATCCGGAGTGTCAATTGCCATACGTTGTCGGGGTTGAGCATAGCCATGGAACGACGCATGATCAAATGATTCGAGTATCATCTTCCATGAGCGACATGTCGGAGTTGGAGCACGTGAGGCTACCGAATGAGCCACCGTCTTCAAGTGGTGTGTTGTCAGGAGAGAATAACATGTTTGATGTTGAAGGAAGTGGCTCGTTGATGGCTTCGACAAATAACTTACATTGGTACATAGCATCATCGTCTTCGTTAAGTTAGAGTTTTCAGGTGCGAAATGTGAAGTAGAAGCTTGTGGTTTTAGACAATGCTATTAGTACTATCTCAATTGATGGGCAGTACGTGTGTTGTTTAGAAGGAGGGTAGTGTTGGAACTCATTTTAATATATGGCGCCGGTAACTTTTCCGGGCACAATTCCGGTGGGCTCCGACCAATGTCAACACCAGAAAATGGAAGCATTGGCTTCGTCTACACGAGTATATTCTCGTAATGTACATACGACAAAAATAATTTCCGTTTGAATGAGAAATGGATGCCCAAAGTTGGTTGCATGCAATGCATAAACTTGGGAAATGTTGGGGTAAATATTTGTCCCACATTGGAAGTTTGGAGGAATATTTCACTAGTATATATACTAGGAAATTGGATCCAAGGTTGTGTCCGGAAGGGTCACCACCAATGTGTAATGGAGAGAGGACCTAGCTCATCAAGATCACACACGCGCCGAGTCGGGGTTGGGTTGGCCAGCCAACGCCCTATCTTTTTGGGCCGATCCAGAAACCCATCGGTTGGGCTTGTGCTTTGACCCAGTCCGGAAGCGTCTCCTCCTTCACTGTTTTTCGATCGAGTCGCGCCGAGCCGGGTCGAGTCGGAGCGAGCGAGCCGAGTCGGGGTTGGGTCGGGGTTGGGTTGGCCAGCCAATGCCCTATCTTTTTGGGCCGATCCAGAAACCCATCGGTTGGGCTTGTGCTTTGACCCAGTCTGGAAGCGTCTCCTCCTTCACTGTTTTTCGATCGAGTCTGAGAGTTCTTGGTTGCGAGCCGGGTCGGATTGGGTTGGCCAGCCAATGCCATATCTTTTTGGGCCGATCCAGAAACCCATCGGTTGGGCTTGTGCTTTGACCCAGTCCGGAAGAGTCTCCTCCTTCACTGTTTTTCGATCGAGTCGCGCCGAGCCGGGTCGAGTCGGAGCGAGCGAGCCGAGTCGGGGTTGGGTCGGGGTTGGGTTGGCCAGCCAACGCCCTATCTTTTTGGGCCGATCCAGAAACCCATCGGTTGGGCTTGTGCTTTGACCCAGTCCGGAAGCGTCTCCTCCTTCACTGTTTTTCGATCGAGTCTGAGAGTTCTTGGTTGCGAGCCGGGTCGGATTGGGTTGGTCAGCCAACGCCCTATCTTTTTGGGCCGATCCAGAAACCCATCGGTTGGGCTTGTGCTTTGACCCAGTCCGGAAGCGTCTCCTCCTTCACTGTTTTTCGATCGAGTCGCGCCGAGCCGGGCTGGGTCGGGTCGGAGCGAGCGAGCGAGCCGAGTCGAGGTTGGGTCGGGGTTGGATTGGCAAGCCAACACCCTATCTTTTTGGGCCGATCCAGAAACCCATCGGTTGGGCTTGTGCTTTGACCCAGTCCAGAAGCGTCTCCTCCTTCACTGTTTTTCGATTGAGTCTGAGAGTTCTTGGTTGCGAGCCGGGTCAGATTGGGTTGGCCAGCCAACGCCCTATCTTTTTGGGCCGATCCAGAAACCCATCGGTTGGGCTTGTGCTTTGACCCAGTCCGGAAGCGTCTCCTCCTTCACTGTTTTTCGATCGAGTCGCGCCGAGCCGGGTCGGGTCGGAGCGAGCGAGTCGAGTCGGGGTTGGGTTGGCCAGCCAACGCCCTATCTTTTTGGGCCGATCCAGAAACCCATCGATTGGGCTTGTGCTTTGACCCAGTCCGGAAGCGTCTCCTCCTTCACTGTTTTTCGATCGAGTCTGAGAGTTCTTGGTTGCGAGCCGGGTCGGATTGGGTTGGCCAGCCAATGCCCTATCTTTTTGGGCCAATCCAGAAACCCATCGGTTGGGCTTGTGCTTTGACCTAGTCTAGAAGCGTCTCCTCCTTCACTATTTTCGATCGAGTCTGAGAGTTCAACACAGAACAAGTTCGTAGCCTTCTGTGCTTTGGTTGCGCAATTTAAAGCGTTTTGCAGTTGTATCCTGGGATTTGGATCGCTCAAGAACCGTCGCAATACGGGACGATTTCAGAATTAAGAATATAAATCATTCTCGCATCTACATCGAGATTCAATCTGAATTCTGTTCGGTATAATTTCGCTGTTTAATTTACAGTTTTGTGCGTTTTGATATTTGCAGTTTAAATTCTGTTGGGTTCTTAAATAGTGTTCCTACAGTCTTAATTCTGAAAAATTTCGCTTAAACGACATATCGCACTAACGAAATTCTGTTTCTGAGTTTATATACGCACAGGGAATTTTCCTTTCTATCTGCGGTTCTAACGTTCTTTCGCAGGAAATTTTCGGAAATTATTTCGAATTCGTATCTGCAGTTTCTAACATTCTTCCATGAAATTTATTTCCGAAAATTATTTCGAATTAATTCGTATCTGCATATGCGATTTCTAACTTGTTGTCGCAGGAATAATTGCGTCTGGAATTTACATCGAATTCATTTCGATTCGGCCATCTGTACTGGTGTACAGAAAAATCTGAAACATAAAAAATAAAATCCGATTCTGCAATTTAATTCGAAATTTAAATTGCATTCGTAAATTTCTGTACTGATTTATGGTTTGCGTTTCTGTAAACAAACTCTGATTTGATGGCTGATATGAATGAGAAATCTGTCACTGAGGTTGCTGGAGCCGGAAATGGAAATCTTGTTGAGTCGACACCCCAAATTCAGTTTGGGGGTGGTCTGCCTGCAGTGAATTTTCCAGTGGCAAATCTGCCTGCAATAAACCTGCCAGCGGCGAATCTGCAAGCCGCATGGGTCGGAACTGATGCTCATCAGATTGTCCACCTGACTGCTTATCAGGCTGTCCCGACAGTCCATATGCCCGGTGCTGTAAACGCAGGGCTGATGCCAGAAAAGTTTGATGGAATTGGCTTCAAGACATGACAGCAGAAGATGTTCTTCTTCCTGACCACATTGAAGCTTGAGAAGTATCTGAAAGAGGATAAGCTTGTGCTTTCACCTCAGAATACAGATCCATACGCCCTAGCCAGCGTTGAGGCCTGGACTCATGGGGATTTTCTGTGCAAAGGTTGGGTTCAAAGCCGCCTGATAGATCCACTGTACAATATGTACAGCAAGATCAAGACCTCCAAAGAACTCTGGATTGCCTTGGAGATGAAGTACAAGTCTGAGGATGCAGGCTCCAAAAAGTTCGCAGTGGCGAAGTTTCTGGACTTCAAAATGGTGGATTCTAAGCCCATCATGGAGCAAGTTGAAGAGCTGCAGCTTCTCACGCACGAGATCATTGCTGAAGGAATGTCTATCTGTGAGACGTTCCAGGTGGCTGCATTCATTGAGAAACTCCCTCCAGGCTGGAAGGATTTCAAGAGCTACCTGAAACACAAGCGAAAGGCAATGACTGTAGAAGACTTGATAGTCAGGCTGCGGATTGAGTCAACCAACCGCAAAGCAGATGGGGTTCAGCCTGTTGAACATAAGGCTAACTTGGCTGAACACAAGGACAAAGGAAAGAAACGGAAGTTCCAACCCCAGAGCTCCAACAACTTCAAGAAGCAACCAGCTAAGAAGTTCAGTGGGAAATGCCACAAGTGTGGTAAAATGGGTCACAAGGCTGACGAATGTCGTAGCAAGGTTGATCCACGCAAGGACAAGGGGAAATCCCAAGTCAACATGACTGAAGGCAGGCTCTCGGATGCAGATCTGTGTGTTGTAGTGTCTGAAGTCAACATGGTTGGAGACAACCCAAGGGAATGGTGGTACGATACAGGTGCTACCAAGCATATCTGCTCTGACAGGGGAATGTTCACCACTTATCAGCAGAGCAAGAGCAACGAGCATCTATTTATGGGGAACTCTTCCACATCCAAGGTTGAAGGTCACGGCAAAGTGGTGTTGAAGCTGACTTCAGAGAAGGAGCTGACTCTCACCAATGTCATGCACGTGCCAGATATACGGAATAATCTAATCTCCGACACTTTGCTGAGCAAGAACGGCTTCGCAGTAAAGTTCGTATCTGACAAGCTAGTTCTCTCTAAGAATGGGGTTTATTTGGGCAAGGGTTATGTAAAGGATGGACTGGTCAAATTAAATGTAATGACAGTCATCCCAAAATATGTTGTAACCGATGTTTCAATGAATAAGAATAATCCTATTGCTTATGTTGTTGACTCTTTTAATATTTGGCATGAACGATTAGGGCATGTGAATTACAAGTCTATACAAAGACTAATTAACATGAACTTGATTCCAAAATGCAAATCAGGTAAAGACAAATGTGAAGTATGCGTACAGGCCAAACTCACAAAAACGCCATCTCTACATGTAGAGAGAACAACCGAACCTCTAGGTTTAATACACACATATCTGTGTGATTTAAAATTTGTGCAAACTAGAGGCGGTAAAAAGTATTTTGTGACATTTATCGATGATTGCACAAAATACTGTTATGTATACTTGCTAAGAAGCAAGGATGAGGCCTTGGAAAAATTCAAGGAATACAAGTTGGAAGTTGAAAATCAACTTAGTAAAACCATAAAAATAATCTGAAGTGATAGAGGAGGCGAGTATGATGAACCTTTCAACGCGTTCTGTAGAGAACACGGGATTATTCATCAAACAATTTCTCCCTACTCACCAGAATCTAACGGAGTTGCGGAACGAAAGAACCGAACTCTGAAAGAGATGATGAATGCAATGTTGCAGGAATCTGAGTTACCCCAGAACATGTGGGGGGAAGCGTTGCTTACCACCAATTATATCCTCAACAAGATACCGCATAAGGTTACTGGCAAGACGCCATATAAACTTTGGAAAGGTAACGTACCATCGTACAAATACCTCAAAGTATGGGGGTGCCTAGCAAAAGTGGCAGTACCACCTCCTAAAAAGGTCACAATCGGACCTAAGGCCGTTGATTGTATTTTCATCGGATATGCACACAACAATAGTGCTTATCGGTTTCTAGTATATAAATCTGACATACCAGACATACATGCAAATACAATAATGGAATCAAGGAATGCGTCCTTCTTTGAACATGTGTTTCTGTGCAAGGATAAAGAACATCCGAAACGAACTCGTGAACAAAGAGAAGCAGGCACTTCTGTAAATGAAACAGAAGAGGAAAAAGATGAACCTAGACGAAGCAAAAGAGCTCGGAAGGAGAAATCTTTTGGGCATGAGTTCATAACGGCCTTCCTTTTAGAGAATGAGCCTAGAACTTTCAAAGAAGCCATGTCTACACCTGATGCACCTTCATGGAAGGAAGCGGTTAAAAACGAAATAGACTCCATTATGCAGAACCATACATGGGAGTTAGTCAATTTGCCACAAGGGTGTAAAGCACTTGGGTGCAAATGGATTTTCAAAACAAAATTGAAAACCGATGGCTCAATAGAGAAGCACAAGGCTAGGCTTGTGGTGCAAGGATTTCGGCAAAAAGAGGGCTTGAATTTCTTTGACACTTATTCTCCGGTTACGAGAATAACTTCAATCAGAATGCTAATAGTAATAGCAACATTACGAAACCTCGAAATCCATCAAATGGATGTGAAAACTGTCTTTCTAAATGGAGAATTAGAAGAGGAGATATATATGAAACAACCTGAGGGTTATGTTATTCCTGGACAGGAACACAAGGTGTGCAGACTTGTCAAGTCTCTATATGGACTCAAACAAGCTCCAAAACAATGGCATGAAAAATTTGACAATGTCATGATGTCAAATGGCTTCATCATCAATGAATGTGACAAATGCATCTACTTCAAAAACACTCCAAATGGATACATTTTGTTGTGTTTGTACGTAGATGACATGCTCATTATTGAAAGCAATAAAGACATGATCAACAGAACTAAGCGCATGCTTAGTGAGAAGTTTGACATGAAAGACTTGGGATTAGCAGATGTCATACTAGGGATAAAAATCACTAGACATTCTGAAGGAATTATCCTGTCTCAAGCTCACTATGCCGAAAAAGTACTTGAGAGATTCAAGAACTATTCAAGAGGGACTGCAAAGAGTCACGTGGACCCTCATCTCCACTTGACTAAAAACTCGGGGGATGCAGTGTCACAATTGGAGTATGCACGTGTGATTGGAAGTCTGATGTACTTGACCAATTGCACAAGACCTGACTTGGCGCACTCAGTAAATGTACTAAGTCGCTACACAAGTAATCCAGGACACAAACACTAGAAAGGAATAACTAGAGTATTGAACTACTTGCGATATACTCAAAGTTATGGGCTGCACTATGGCAAATACCCAGCAGTTCTGGAAGGATACAATGATGCAAACTGGATATCCGACTCTAGAAACTCAAAGTCCACAAGTGGATATGTATTTACACTGGTGGTGCAGCAGTATCATGGAAATCTTCCAAACAAACACTGTTGGTCAGATCCACGATGGAGTCTGAGTTCATTGCTTTAGACAAAGCAGCAGAGGAAGCTGAATGGCTTCGGAATTTTTTGGAAGATATCCCGATGTGGGATAAACCAGTGCCAGCATTAGGTGTACACTATGATAGTCAATCGGCTATAGCTCGGGCACTAAGTCGCTTGTACAATGGTAAATCACGTCATATAAGAAGACGGAATAAAACCATTAGACAACTACTCTCGAATGGTATAATCTCAATAGATTATATCAAATCGGCTGACAACCTAGCGGATCCATTTACTAAAGGTCTGTCACGAGATCAAGTTGTCAAATCATCAAGAGGAATGGGTTTAAAGCCTATGACCAAAGAGGATGCTTGATGGAAAACCCCACCTACGTGACTGGAGATCCCAAGATGTAGGTTCAAAGGGAAAACCAAATCAAGCTGAATCTAGATGAGCACTGGGAGACTCAGTTCTCCTCCCAGTTCCTAGGATGATGAACAGTGCTACATGTATGAATTAAGGTTAAGCTTGGTTTTTAATGATTCCATAGCTTTGAAATAAAAGTGGGGTATGACAGGATACTCTTTATGGTAAATCACCTTATGAGTGTGAAATAGGGCCGTTTCTAGGTGAATGAAGAGAGACTAACATTCTCCAAGTTCACTCATGAATAACCAGGGATATTCAAGGCCAAAATGAACACAACAAGAGAACCTAGTTTTGTGAGAAGATGAAACTGTGTGATAGCTATTGTTTCGGTTTACATCAAAGCCCGGGTGGTTCAAGACATCATGTTCACTACCTGGTCGAGTAAATCCGATAGCTACTTACTATGGGTGGTTCAAGGCTGAAACACGCTACCAGCCCAAATACAGTGATTTTTCGACTGTACTCTCAAAAGTCCTTTTGTCTTTTAAACATATGTTTATAATCATTTCTATTCATGTGGGGGATTGTTGGAACTCATTTTAATATGTGGCACCGGTAACTTTTTCGGGCACAATTTCGGTGGGCTCCGGCCATTGTCAACACCGGAAAATGGAAGCATTGGCTTCGTCTACACGAGTACATTCTCGTAAGGTACTCATACGACAAAAATGATTTCCGTTTGAATGAGAAATGGATGCCCAAAGTTGGTTGCATGCAATGCATAAACTTGGGAAATGTTGGGATAAATATTTGTCCCACATTGGAAGTTTGGAGGAACATTTCACTAGTATATATACTAGGAAATTGGATCCAAGGTTGTGGCCTTGGGTCACCACCAATGTGTAATGGAGAGAGGACCTAGCTCATCAAGACCATACGCGTGCCGAGTCGAGTCGCGTCGAGTCGGGTCAGACCGGGCGGGCGGGCGAGCGAGCGAGCGAGCCGAGTCGGGCTTGGGCCAGGTTGGGTCGGATTGGGCTTGGGCTGGCCAGCCAACGCCCTATCTTTTTGGGCCGATCCAGAAACCCATCGGTTAGGCTTGGTCTTTGACCCAGTCCAGGACAGTTGCAGCCTTGAGCTATTCTCAAGGGCAACACTTGGTCCTCCTGATTTCTCTCCTCCACTCTGTTAAAACTGAAGCATTCAACGGTCTCCTCCACCTTCGTCTCCACTCAGTTAGTGGGTCGAAGCACTTCCAGCAGAGGCTATAAGAAGAGCCATCTGCACCTCATTCGAACACACCATCATCAACATCCTCTCCCACTGAAAGCGTCTCCTCCTTCACTGTTTTTCGATTGAGTCTGAGAGTTCAACACAGAACAAGTTCGTAGCCTTCTGTGCTTTGGTTGCGCAATTCAGAAGTGTTTTGCAGTTGTATCCCGGGATTCGGATCGCTCAAGAACCGTCGCAATACGGGACGATTTTAGAATTAAGGATAGAGATCATTCTCGCCTCTACATCCAGATTCAATCTGAATTCTGTTCGATATAATTTCACTGTTTAATTTACAGTTTTGTGCATTTTGATATTTGCAGTTTAAATTCTGTTCGGTTCTTAAATAGTGTTCCTACAGGTAGCAACTAGCAATTGTATGTGTTCAAATAGGGTTTGTTTGGTAGAGTTTATAAAATGTTTTTTTGTTTATAAAGAGTTTTTTTTAAGTAGTTTTTGAAATTTGAATTTTGAGTTATATAAGAAAAGTGTGAAGGAAAGGGAATTTTGTTTAAATAAACACTTTATAAATATTTGGCCAAACAAGGCCTTATTGATATGACGTTGATCCTTGTGAAGGTTTTTCGGTCTTATGATGAGGATCGTTTGTACGGTTACATAGAAAAGATTACAAAATAAGAGATGATAAATCTTACGAGGTTAGTCTAGTAGAGAATGACAGAGTCGGTAATCTCGATAGTGACACTTGTATAGTGTAGTTATACGTTTATTAGGGTTCGTTTGGATTATTATTAGAATGTATTAAAATACATTATCTGCATTAAATTGATGATTTAGGGTGAGTTTGGATTCTAAAAATAATACATTAAATTGCATTAAACTGTTAGTTTAATACAATTTAATGCATTGTCTTTGAAAATCCAAACGAACCCTTAATGTAATTTAATGTAAGATAATGCATTCTACGAGCGAATCCAAACATACCCTTAGAGGTGTGAAATTGATGTAACAAGACATTATATGCAACTAATCTTTAGGGTATGTTTGAATTCTATACTAGAATGTATTAAGATGAATTATCTTACATTAAATTGTATTAAATTATCAATTTAATGTAAGATAATGCATTAAAATACATTATATTTGGAATCCAAACGCAACCTTAGTTGCCAACTCAAAAAGTTATGGGCTAGGCCCACATTCAACCTTATTAGAGCTACATCGTTTCACGGGTCCAACAATTATGTCAATCAAGATCCGCAATGATAAAAAGTTGTTAAACACATCCATAACTTTTTACTATTTACACTCACTATATGTATGTGGAACGCGGAAGCATATATATTGATCTACGCATGCGGAACGCGTATACTTATGTATATGCATTAGAAGTACACATTCATATGTATGCGCATTGCGCATGCACAAATTATTCTTGCTGTTAATTAACGTTAACGATCCTGATTATGAATGTTTTAGATTTTTTTAATTCGAACGAGTTAAGTTTACTATGTTTATTATTATATAATTTTATGGTAAATTAGTTACTTCTATATATAATATGGTTAACTTGATAGTTTGTATATATTCTACGGTTTTTCTAGTGTGTGCTCATGGGTACATGCTAACTTGTTATTTCAAAGTTATTTATATCTTATTTTACCTATTTAGTTATATTATTTTTTATTTGTAATTTAAATTATTTATAATATATGTGCGTAAAACTATAAATTAAAAATTACGTTAAAATTATTTATAAATTAAAATATAGGGCCAAATACTAAAATTTCCCGTTCAAGGCGTCATATCCAAAAAATTTCGTTCAAACAGAATCTTGCCGTTAACGTTTAATTTTGAACGTGTGCGCATGCGGAATGCGCATACATACACATATGTATGCGCAGTGTGGATACATACGCATATGTATGCGCAGTGCGGATACATACGCATATGTATCCGCAGTGCACATACATATGTGATAACAAGTTTTTTGTCGTTCTAAAAACTGCTATGCAAAATATCCAAACAAACCTTAAACCGTAGTCCTAGGTAAGTACGGGTCAAATAAACAGGGAGACGGATCTATCTTAATATGCAATTCGTATGTCAAACTAAAGTAACCAAAGGGGGGTTTTGTTTGTTTTGTAAGTTCTAAACATGCAAAGGTAAACAAGCGAAAGAGTTGTGAAATCAGTGATTGGAAAAGCACTTAGTCAAACAACATCCACTATTCGTATGACAAGTTGATCATAGATACTCATTCAAAATCTCATGCAATGGAAATTCCAATTCCTTTTCAGATATAACTAATAGCATAACCAGATACTATTAGCACTAACTAATTAAACAACCCTGAAACTATCAAGATTCAGTTTAACAGCAGCTTTACGGATAGGAATATAGTTGGATACAATTCTAGCATAAAACAACCAGCTTTTATCCTAGAATGCAAATCAGTTCTCTTCTGCATAAGACTAGCACAACCAGTTACTAGTACGATGCAGTTGCTACTCTGAAAAAGATATGCTCAACCAGTAACAATCTAGATCTAGCAATAGACCAATAACAGCAAACCCTAGATGATCAGACTAGAGATTATCAATATCAATCATAAGCAACTTAAGCAAGAGAAGAGATAAAAACCATGCAATAGATTAAGAACGAGAATCTCACAACTAAATCCAAACGAAAGCTTCAGCGTCTGACTAAGCCAATGAGGCTTAGTTCTTCATAGCAAAAACGTAGAGAGAAAATTAGGGTTCGAGAGAGATTAGAAGATTATGATGATAGGTCAACAAGCCTTTTCTCAACCCTTAAATACTAAAGGAAATAAAGCTAAGTTAACCTAAAACGAAATAAATAAAAAGTAATAAAATAATCCAAAATAACATATAAGGCAAATTCGGTTCGGCGGTCTTCTGACACGGGCGGCGGTCGCTGCATCCTTCACGGCGGGCGCCGTAATTGCGGCGGGCGCCGTCTTTCCACGGCGGGCGCCGTAATTACATCGTAGCCAATGTTGTTGGATGAGAATTGACGGCGGTCGCCGTAAGTTGCACGGCGGGCGCCGTGAACTCGTTTCTTCCTCATTTGTCTCTTCAGCTCCCGAAAGCGTGTCTTCAGCACCTCCTCGCCAATACTTCATAACTCATTGGCGTCTACTACTGGTGGCTTCCTCCTCAGTGTCTCATATGATCTCCAAAATAGCTCAAACACCTCCAAATACACCAACTTCGCCCCCAAACACCATACACATGAATGTGTCTAAATCTACCCGAATGGCACCAATAAAACCTCTAATGACTCTTACTTAAGCCCTACAAAGTAGCGCTTATCAATATGCGTATGGTTTTCGAATGCATAAACAAAAGTATACGCATTCTGCATGTGTGAGTGTAAATAATAAAAAGTTATGAGTGTGTTTAATACCCCGTAAATCAAAGCTATACTCCCTTCGTTCACAAAAGATTTTATTTTAGAAATTGACATAACTATTAAAGATAATAATTAATTTACAGTCTTATAAATTTTATCTATATTTTATAATTTATTGATAACTTACATCATTTGTAATTAATAATAATAAAAGTTTGCATAAAATAAATTTATATGTGCAATTTTTAATAACAAACTTCTTAGCTCATTAATGATACCCTAAAACTCTAAAACAATAAATATTTTTTAATAAAATTTATGGATTAATATAACAATTATCCGAATGGAGGAGTAATAGGGAGTAATATATTTAGTCACATTGCCCACAAATTAAAAAAAAAAAGACAAAATGAAGTTATCACCAAACACATTCTTGAAATATGGGTAAAAAATACTTCTTTAATAAAACTTGTCATTTTAGTATTTAACACAATTATTAAGAAATACAATCATTAAGCTAAAATACTATAAATGTTTTCTAAAATTTATAAAGTAATAATAAATCACCTTATTTTAATGAATAAATAAAAAGTATTTACATTAAAATAATAATAATATATAATTTACAATTATATACCTTATAACGTACCAATAAATTATTATCCAAGATACTAAAATGAAAAATACTTCATATTATTTAACAAAAATAAATAGTTAAAACCACGCTTGTTATCGAAAGGATGGAGTAGGGAGAACAACCCTAATTAAAGCAAATCTTGCATCAAGACCGAATTACCTGATGCAAAGCTTTATGCTCTCCACACATACTCATAATGAATTGGATAAGCTAAATAGAGGGGGGTTTTGGAACAAAGAACCTTCTTACAAACCACTTATAGGATGGGAAAAGATATGCAAACCAAATAATCAATGAGGTCTTGGATTGAGAAAATCTAAGGACGTGAATAAAGCATTACAATTTAAATTATTATGGAAAATCTTGGATGAACCAAATAATTACTAGGTTAAAATAATAACTGGAAAATATCTAAAAACCGACAACATTTTACATTATAAGAAAAAAGGGCAGTGCTCATGACAATGGTCCAAATTATGCGAAATAGTTGACGAATTCAAATCAGGACTTATTTGGCAAGTGGGGAATGGTAGAACCATCAGATTTTGGACTGATAAATGGCTATCTACTACTCCGCTCTGCGATATTATTGACATGCAAGATATTCCCAAAAGAGACTCATTAATAGCAAATTTTCTGCTTCCAAATCGAACTTGGAATAAAGAGATGATTGAACAATATCTATCAGTGAACTTAATTAACAAAGTAATTTCAACACCAATTTCTTTAAACAATATACATGATAGAATGTATTGGGAGTCAAGTAAAAATGGATGGTTCTCAACAAAATTTGCTATGGATATGCTTAATCAAAAGAACAGATATACATCACATGACACTTCTTGGATTTGGAGATTGGATACTTACCCAAAAGTGAAAATTTTTCTTTGGAATATTATGAAAAAGGCCTACCCACCAAAGCAAGGTTAGCAGAGAAAGGAGTTGCAATCCCGCCAGGTTGCATTAGATGCAACTCACAAATTGAAGATTCCAACCACATTTTATTCCAATGTAAACATACGATGGAAACCCTCGAAAAAACTAACAAACAAACGCACAGAGTAATAAGATCCTTAAACATTGGAACAAAGAAAACTTGTGACATCATTGAGGAAATAAGACTTAAAACGGATAGATCAGAGTTTGTAGAACTGGCAATGTCATGGTGGGGAATTTGGTTCTATAGAAACCAACAAAGCTTTAGTAGAATTAACAATGACAATGACACGATAAAGGATGTGCCAATTTATATTAAGCATCAAACAAACAACTGGAATCATTCTAAAACTTGGGACCCAGATTGGCTGGTAGATTCTAATCCTAAGAATAAACAACACACCAATAGACGTAGAAGAAATAAAAAATGGACAAGACCACCAGAAAACATAATTAAAATAAACACTGACAGATCAACAAAGACGAATGCAGAGTCTAGCTATGGTTTCATCTTTCGCAACAACAATGGGGAACCATCTCTTATCTTTGGAGAAAAATGTGGAATCTCAACACCTCTTAAAACTGAAACTTTAGCAGTTAGAAATGTTTTAATCAAAGCATATGAACTTGGTATTGCTAATATTTATTTGGAATGTGACAATCTTACTATCGTAAATGTCATTAATAAGATCTGACACTGTCCTTGGGATATCAAAATCCTTATTTCTGATATCATTTGTATTTTACAACTGTTTTCTTTAGTATAGGTCTGTCATGTCTTTCGAGAATCAAATTGTGCGGCTGATTGCTAAGCTAGGCCATCGAAATTCTCTGAAAGACATTCAAGTAAATATAAAAAAATTAGTTCTAGACTGAGAAACCGTTCTTTATATAGTTTCTAGTCTAATTTTTACTGTATTAAAAAAAAAAAAAGAGAATTCGAGGAAAGTCACCAACACAAAAGAAGGGGCTAACATGATGGCATAACCGTAAATAAATCCATCTTCAATGTCAGATTATGAAGCCACTCAATTAAAATATCTGTCCTCTCTCGTCATCCCATTAATATTTCTCGAAGGTTCCTTCGCCGTCTGCTCAGCCTTTCACACGCCGGAGGGAGAAGATATTTTCTTCTCTCTCCTCTTTCCCCCCTTTGTTTTTACACCTCTCCTTCTCCTTCTTCCTCCACGCAATTTCCCAATCTGACTCCTTCTCTCAGGGAAACGGAAAAAAATCTCCAGGCTCCAATGAATTAGCCAAGAGAGAAAAATCATTACTTCAGTTTTGTGCTAGGTTTTTCGCTTTCATCAAGCCGGGAGAAGAGTTCGAAAATTCCAAGCGAAGATGGACAGAGGAGGATCCAAAGGATCTTGCTACTACTCCGTCCTTGGAGTTCGAAGGGACGCCTCCGTCTCTGACATTCGCACTGCTTACCGCAAGCTTGCTCTTGTATAACTCCAGATCTCTTCTTCCATTTTTTATTTCCATGTTTACAGTTCTGATTTCGTTACTTTGTTTGATTTTTTTGTCGAATTAGAGGTGGCATCCCGATCGATGGGCTAACAATCCATCGGCAGTGGCCGGAGATGCCAATCGCAAATTCCAGCAAATCCAGGAGGCTTATTCAGGTTCTCCTATTCTTACCCCCTCTTTGTGTCTCCAATTTTCGTGATTAGCGGATAAAAGACGTTAATTTCGCCGTTTGATTTTATTATTCTGTTGGAAAAAACAAACAACTCGTTTTCAGTTCTATCTGATAAAGGGAAGCGAACAATGTATGATGCTGGATTCTATGATCCGACGGAGGAGGAAGATCAGGTTCGTACTCCTGATCTCACATTGTTGCTTCTTTTCAATAGTTCAGGAAGGATGAAAAGTCTGAGCGCTTGGGCAGGCTATGATCTTGTGATTTTGCGTACAAAAGGTTTTGTTTGTTGACTCGTGTGGTTCTAAAACGACGTCGCTTTACAATTTCCCATTTACTGCCCCCCTAAATTTGCGGAATTGTGAAACAGGGCTTCTGCGATTTCATGCAAGAGATGCTAAACATGATGGACACTGTAAGGGGCGAGGTAATTCGGTTGTTATGCTCTCAAAATTGTGGAAAACGGCATAATTTTTTGCTTAAGTTTAGTTTTTTCTTGAAAAGATGATTATTAATCCGTATCAATTATGATTCGTCCATATATATTTTGCGTGAACGGCGTGTTAAGATTGGAATGGTGATTGGCATTTGGCAGCCGGATAGTCTGGAGGATCTGCAGAAGATGTTTGTGGAGATGGTAAGCGATGAAGGGATGAGCTTTGACTATGACCATGATCAAACGGCGCGAAAGCGGCCGCGTGGGTCGTCTGCCAGGGGGTCTTCCGCGGCCAAACGCCACACTTCCTCCCGGTGAAACGGTGTCGTTTCACTGTATGCAACAACTTGTCGACTCCTTCCCTTTCTTTGAGAAAAGAGGGGATAAATTTCCGTGAACTTAAGATGAAATGTGATCTCCTTTCTAAATTAACCATTGTTCAGTTTTAGAGCAGGATGATTAAAGTGATTATGCAGTTCCTGTATAGCCGCATTTCACTCTTAAAAGGAGTTTAGAGTTGTGGGCAACTTTCGGAACTTTAATGCCAAATTGCAATTACATTCCCTTTAGTATTGCCTATTTTGTTTGTTATTTACTAGTGATTTTACCGTAGATTTTCTTGAGCGTTCTTTGAGAGGTTAATGGTCTTATGGTCTAGACGTAGGGTGATTTTGTCCAATCGAAAAGACAAAAATAATATAATACTATATGCACTATTGTGTTGTTTTTCGGGTGAAGAATAGTAATCCTCGCAGTAATGATCACAAATTCCATATGCCTATTATTGGTTAACAAAGGCCAATTTCCCCAATTGAGTATAGATTTGTGCTACGTAGTGAATATGTAAGGCAATGATACAATTTCGCTAATGTATGGCTATTGGCTAACAATCAGTATCAGTTAGTGGTTTACTTGTTAATCAACCGGTGCTTATCATCGGAGTAATATATAATTTGTTAGAAAGTAAGTGTTATACTCCCTCCGTTCCTTAATTTTGTTCTCATTTTGACTGGACACATTTGTCGAGACGAGTTTTATATCGTTAATATCTCTAATTACATATTAATAAAAATTATAATTTTTTGATATTATCAAAGTACTTGTTAAGACGAACCAAACAAGATCTCACATGACTATGTTTTTTCTTATATATTGGAAGAAATCTTAAAGATTCTCTTCAAGTATGAATAATGTACAAAAAAGAAACGGGAACAAAATTAAGGGACGGAGGGAGTATTAGTTTTTGAAATTAAATTATTATGTTAAAATACTATAATTTTTTTTATTTACTATTTAATAACTATTCACATTATTTTAAAATAATGAATAAATAAAGACAAATTACATAGATTATATCTATAATTTTCAATAACATATATTATAATTTAAATAACACTTATTTATTTATTAACGGAAGAATGAGAATGTGATTTATGTGTCAATTGATAGGCAATCTATAAGCCCTTTTAGTATGACAAGAATTAAGGCCCCAGCTAAAAAAAAGAAAGAAAGAATGCAACTTTCCCAGCTGTTGATGAATGAATTGTGTCTACGCTGTTTCCTTGAATTTTCGTTTCTGTCTCCTAAGTCCTAACTCCCACTAGGATTGAGTACCCACATAATCTAATCTGAAAGTAATTTTGGGTTATATTGTGGAACCTACATGGCCTACAAACTAATCTGACACAAATCCTATAGATTCTGTAGTCTGAAAAGTGAAAAGCTCTGACGGTAGGACACTTGCCAGGATTCATTCGAAGAGAATCTGTATACCAAATGCTACGTGTCGTGCTCTACCTTTTCCATCTGGCACCCTCTTCAGACAAGGGGATAGGTTTCACGATAAAATTAAATTATAAATTTACATAGGGTTCGAATGTATGGATGAGAACAGAACATTTGCAAACTGCATTGAAGTGAGTGACGCGGGGACTTGAGCATTGGAAAAAATATATTCTGTAGGTGAAATATACAGTTTGAAAATACAAACGTTATCATAGTATATACGTTCCATAATCTTTTAAACTCAATTAAACCCAGTTGCAAAATGTTCGGCACACTAAACAGCACACTGGGGAACGGGGAAACTATCACAAAAAAGGCTTCTGAGTTCTGTCAAAGGGCATTCTAGAGTTTGCAATTTTGTGGCCTGAAGAAATAATCGAATGAAAAGGTAATTTACCTTTTTTCCATAGATATGTGATTAGGTAAAAATTGCTACTACAAACTATAAACGAGAAGAACCGGTTCTATCCACAGCTGGATAATCAGCAAAAATGTCCCCCTAATTTCTAAAACAAATCAAGAATCTGTAGAGTCAATAGTTTCTGAAACTTAACTGATCTGGCGCTTTCGCTTTAAAACCCATAGTTACTGTCATCACCACATCCCTTACGAAGGAATCAAAACAAGCTTGGCAGCAGTTTTTTATTAGACTTGTCTGTGGACCAACCAACGCCTCACAATGGCCACAATTTGGAGGCTGAATTTCATGGACCTCCGTCCTGGAATGCGCAAGCCCAGATGCTGCCAAGATGGTGTGTGTAGAACTAACTGTGATTTGCTTGAATGTGTCTTGTCCTGCACAAGTTATATATTATCAGAATGGGTTTAGTTAGGTGATACAAATGAAAGCCCCCTTGCAATTGTGGCCTCTCCAGTTAGAGCTGTGTATTGGGTTATGAAATCAAAAGGAAGTAAAAGTGGACTTACCCAAGTCCATATTGATATCTCTGCATAAGTTTTTCAAGTGGCTTTTCACCAATGATTGTAGTTGCTGTTCCACTACATTCTGGTTCAAGAAAGGAGATGTGCTAGTCTCTGACCCCGAGTTCAATCTGCTTGTGCAGGGTTGCAACGACACACGCCCTGGTACGCAGTTGAGCTCTAAGTTAATCCCGTAGGCTGAGCTATCAGCAACAGAAAGAGCCTGAAGTGACTGTGGCTGCCCCCTCATGAGGCTTAGTCTTCCAGGGAAACTTTCCCTGTTTTGACCAGGGCTGAACGGGTTCTCCTGCAACCTATCGATATATTCAGCATTGTAGGATGATCCGACCTCTGCTGTAGGCGTGTCAAGGGATGATGATTGAGCAGCTCGATCCTCCCAAGAGCCAGAGAAATTAGTCCTATCAAATGAGAAAGATCTGTCCACTCTCATAGCCATGTGGCTTAACCTATTGCTGGACAAAAGGTACTGTAGACGGTGCACCCTTCGCCTTCCAAACAGAGTTGAGACACCCACACTAGACACTGGAGAAGGTGCTTGAAGGGTTACACCTGAGGGTTGTCTTGGTGATACGAGGAACTCATTCACTGGAGTCACTGGTGTCTCGGGTATCGTGATATTGAGGTCTATTTCTGACATATTCTCAAATGTGGGTTCACTTAAGGAAATATTGTTTGTTCTTTGAGCGGGTGTGAGATCCTGAGCCTGTGAAGTTGTTAATCCAACAGCAGAAGGCCTGCAACCTTCACAATACCAGTTTCCATCCGGCACCTCTCGTCCAAGGCCAACACAATATGTATGTGAAGGTGAATTACAAAGATCACATAGTAACATCAGAGCATCATCTCCACCTTCATGGCATTCAGTACAGAAAACATTTTCATATGAATCAAGATAATCTCTAAGCTCCTCTTCAGAAGGCTGATAGACCTGCATGGATGATATAATAGAGATCCAAGTCAAAACCCAAGAAAATAGGAGACATCGTGTAATGGATCAAATTCATAGTTTTATGCTCCATGTGGTGAACAATATGAAAACTGACAAAGTTTACCTGATCACGTTCAGGAACATGTATCACTACATTCCTCAGATCAATCCTGGTTGAGCTTCTTGCAGATTTGCTGATGGTGTAAAATCTTTGTTTGCAAAGAGGACAACGAGATTCTACTTTTGACCACTCCATAATGCAAGGGAAACAAAAGAAATGGCTGCAACAATCTAATGTCCCACGGATAGTGTTTTTACCTTCTTCTGTTAGGCATATACCACAGACCTGCTTTCCCACATCACTCTTTATCTCCTCCACCTTCTCTTTTCCCTTTCTTCTAGGAAGTTTCTTCAGCTGATTACCAGCTGTGTCTTGTTGGTCTTGCTTTGAGCTTCTCGAGTTGGAACTTCTTCTGCAAAACTCATTGGCTTCTCTCACCTGTTCGCGCTCTTCTTCGGAGATGGTAAACTCATAGTCGGATGGTTCAGAGATAGCAAAATCTGAATCAGAACACGGCTTTGTTTTTTTCCTTCTATGGATGGACCTTCTCTTGCATTTACCTCTCGATGATCGAACCTTTTTCACCGATTTTCTACTTCTACTAGAGGTAGGCTTACTTGATCTACTACTCCCTTGTCTTTTATTCTTTTGAGGCTTTTTAAGAAGCTTTACACCATTTTTTCTATTTCGGCTTCTCACTGAGCCCTTTTTCCCCTTTGGAGATCGATGTTCTTCTTCCTCATCCAAAAAATCTAGCTCTTCTGGGGTGAACTCATCATCATCATCTTCTTCTTCTTCATAGTCTTCTTCTTCTTCCTTGTAATCATCATGATCACTAACACGATCACCAGAATCAGCAGCATGAAGAACACCACCGCCACCATCAATACTTTCAGCATCAACATCATTATCCTCCTCCACATAATAGTCTTCATCATCTACTATCCGTTTTCTCTTTCTTGAACTTCTAGTCCCATTTTCCCTCTGCCCAGTGGATCTGTTACAAGGTTCTGGCCTGACAACCTTTCTTACATTCTCCTCTTGCTCCTCCTCATCTACAAAACTGTCTAAATCAGCACAACCACCACCAATATTATCAGCATCAACATCATTATCCTCCTCCACATAATAGTCTTCATCATCTACTATCTTTTTTCTCTTTCTTGAACTTCTAGTCCCATTTTCCCTCTGCCCAGTGGATCTGTTACAAAGTTCTGGCCTGACAACCTTTCTTACATTCTCCTCTTGCTCCTCCTCATCTACAAAACTGTCTAAATCAGCACAACCACCACCAATATTATCAGCATCAACATCATTATCCTCCTCCACATAATAGTCTTCATCATCTACTATCTTTTTTCTCTTTCTTGAACTTCTAGTCCCATTTTCCCTCTGCCCAGTGGATCTGTTACAAAGTTCTGGCCTGACAACCTTTCTTACATTCTCCTCTTCCTCCTCATCTACAAAGCTGTCTAAATCAGCACAACCACCACCAATATTATCAGCATCAACATCACTATCCTCCTCCTCATAGTCTTCGTCATCTTCTTCATCACTTGCTATCATTTTTCTCTTTCTTGAACTTCCAATCCCATTTTTCCTTCGACCAGTGGTTCTTTTATGAGATTTTGGCCTGACCACCTTTTTTTCATTTCCCTCTTCCACCTCATTTACAAATCTACTTAAACTAGTACCTCCACCACAGCCATAACTGTAATCAGCATCAACATCATCATCATCCTCCTCCTCATAGTCCTCATCATCTTCGTCATCATCTGTCCTTTTTCTCTTTCTTGAACTTTTAATCCCATTTTTCCTTTGCGCAATGGATCTTTTACAAGAGTTTGGCTTGACACCATTTCCTACCTTCTCCTCTTCCTCCTCATCCACAAAACTACCTAAAATTTCTTCATCCGACGCATCTCCAACCAACGAATCCAGCTCATCAGACTGATTATCGGTTTCATCTTCTTCTAGCATATAGTCTTCATCAGAATCATCAGATTTCACATTTCTTTTCCAAACGCGTCCCTCACTGTTGTTCTTTGAACCTACTCTCTCTCCCCTCCCCATCTGTTATCATCACAAGCAACAATAGACTATGAAGCTATAAGACAATGCTGAATATGCACACAACTTTAGCAATAATATAGCAGAAAGAGAACAAAATTACATATAAGAGAAATTCCAAATATACAACCTGGACGAATCAAATAATTTTGTACCTACGATACATAGTACTTATATTCTCCTTTGAATTATTTCCTAAGAGGCATGATTTTTACACGAACAATATTTCGACTTTGATCAAACAATATTCTGCATCCTATTAATAAATGAACCAAATGAAGTAAGATTTTAATTCAGCCTTGGTACGGAATACCGCTAGTAGACTGACAAGGAAAATTCAGATTCATGACAATAAATCAAGGAGCTATGTGAAGAAAAACGTGTATTAGACTCATAAGGTAAGTCTATTTATATACCATAACAAACTCTGCTTTACAAGTTTGCCATGCCAAGGAAGAAAAGGAAAAGGGATCTGATGAAGAAGAATAAAATCACAAGCAACAATTTAAATCTCATATTCAGGCCAGAGTATGGAAACCCTCTAAATCATCTAGCTTCAATTTGTTTGCTTGATTTCAAAGTCTAGCTCATTCATAAAAGCAAATTATACAAAAAAAACTCAGAATTCTCGAATTATCCACCATTGCAAGTAAAACCCCCTCAAATTGGAACTCAAATCTAACGCTCCAAGCAGAACATAGACCAAATCGATTCAAATCGAAGCTATTGAGAGAAGGATGACACAACAGAGAAAGAATGGGGTCTAATGCCGTAAGAGTCCATTAAATTATAGAGGAGGAAGCTCACACCATCGCCACCACGAACCAAGCACAAAAAAAAACATTCACCATGACAGAAAAATCAGAATCATGCACCTACTCCAGACAACTCAAGTTCGATTTGTCATGCTCAACAGGCAACAATACACCGATCAAACAAGAATCAATTAGTCAAACCAATCTATACCCAACAAATTCGAATCTGGAGAGGTTAGTGAAATTTAAACCCTCAGAGACATGGCGAATTCAACCAGCAAATTAATTACAGGAAAAATCCAACAACAAAAGACAAGGAAAATAGATGAGCGAATTCACATTGCTTTTCCACGCAAACGATAATTGATGGAAGGAGACTGATAATTTCGAGCTTTAAACGGAGATTTGGGGGAGAGAGAGAGGAATTGAGGGTTTGGTACCTGAGAGCAGATAGAAAGAAAGCACCGGAAAATTTTGTTTCGAAGGAGAATTCTGGGGGCCGAAAGCTTCTTATAATGTTTCTAAAAAAAAATAAAAATCGGGGCAGTAATTTAACTTTTTTGTATTTTATATTGGTGCGTTCTTGACCGTGTGATATTTTGAAGAGCCATGCATCTCCGTTGGATCAAGCACACTTGGGTTATATTTACATATTTGCCCTTACCGTATTATCTTTGCGGACAAGACTCTGGTGATTTCATGAATCGTACTCTCTTAAGGTTATGGATATTTCTTACACATAAACAGTAGTACACTGGTCGGGTATCAAATAGTGTTTTGTTTTAATTAAATCATCCGAAGGTGCATAGTTAATATTATATAGACTTAGACATGTTAATTGGGTCATATGAGCACAATCGGGTTTAGATCGGTCGAATTCGGATTGAAAACGAATTTGAGTAGCCGGTCGTATATATTTACGGGTTAATCGGGTTGGTTCAATCGACTCATTAAGTTAAGGGCTACATGTCAACGTTTTTAAAGATGATTATTTGAATAGTATTTTAATTAGATTAAAATTAATTCGGATAAATAGAACTATTATATAATATTTTAAGAAAAAGTGTCAGGTGAGAATATATATCGACGTGAGAAATAAGAATATTATATAACACGGTCTTTTTTAGAAAAAAAAATGTATATTTGTGAAAGAAAGACTCTAAAATAACGCGTGTGCTTAAGATATAGCATGTGCACAAGTTTTGACTTGTGTGCGCATAAGTTTTGACATGTATGTGTATCTAAATTGTACTCGTGTGCATTGTTTTTCTGATATTTGCACGAGTTGTGAACTGTATATGCATAACTTTCAAAGTACATACCTTTTTGTGTATATGTCCATGTAAATCCGTACTAGGTGTGTATGAGTTTATACTCTTATGCAAATAAAAAAAATGTGTGACTTTGTGTAAGTTGAAACTCATGCAAAAACTTGCGCACTTTCTAGAGCGTGCACTGATGGAGCGTTCCATATATGATAATTGGTCGAGTCGTCTAAAATCACCGCGCAAATTGTCAACCTCTTAGAGAAGACGGCTCCACGTAAACAACGTATCGATTAGACAAACACGACGATTAGACACAAGACAATGGCCAACCAAAATCAGATGATCCGAGAACGACGCAATGATTAGACAAACGCGTAACTTAGACACGTCGTCAAACAAGGATGGCATGAAGCTTCAATAGAAATGTGTCATCACTACGCCGCCTTCCCAGCCCATGTGACATGCTCCTGAACGGTCCAATCACAATACGACGCGCGCTCGCCGACTCACAAAGTACCATCAATCACCAGCAACCACGTTTTAGCGCCTCGCTACCAAGCAAAAGCATGACTCGTTGGCTATAAATAGGCCTCTGATGCATCGAATTAAGAAGGACCTTGAAAAACTATATCCAATTTTCAGACGTTTTAGAATGAGATATATGTTTGGTTCTCGTGAAATCGTTTTGACGATTTGTAATCCACTTTAGAGTCCTAACGACTTAATCAGAAGATAACTTCATACTGTAATTCTTATTCACCATTATCAATAAAAGAACTTGTTGATTTGATAGCTCGAATCTTATTAGTGTTTCATTTCGCCAACTAAATAAACGCGGGAACCTTCATGCACAAGTTTGTGCCAAACTACTTGTATGTGTATAGTTTTTTGTGTGTAAGCATGACTTTATGCACTTAATTCATGCACATACAAACAAAAATTTATGCATTTTTTTTGGATGTCTACAAGTTTGTGCCTTTATGTGCATAAATATTTGTTTGTATGTGCTAATTCGTACATTCGCACATATGCATCCATTTTGCCTTTATGTGGATGAGTTTAAGGGTCCGTTCGGCAACATCTGAGTGGAAGTGAGTTGAAGCTTCGAATTTGCTTCAACCCTCACTTAAACTCACATTTTTGCTTAAGCTTGGGGGGTGACATTAAGCAAAATTGCTTTAACTCCCTAACTTAAGCTCACTTTCAACCCCAAAAACCACTTGCCGAACACACCCTAACTATGCAAAATTTCTTGCATGTATGTGCATGCAAAATAGTTTATATGTGCATAACGTTTATGTTATATGTACAAACGAATTCAACAAAATACATGCACACACGCCTTTCCGTATTTCTCCAAAAAAATAAGCGTTTTTCAAATAAAATTCGGGCGTGCTGAATTATTCAATTTTTTTGGCTATTTTAGTATGGGTCTTTGATTTCTTGGATCAAATGCTCATATACATTCATATTTCTCTTCCTAAAACCTTTTATTTTCCATTCCGACCTCATATTTTATTCATAAAATATATATTATAATATTTAATATGAATGATATGACACATTTAAAATAACTCAACGGGTCAATGACCCAAGCATACAAAAAATCAAATCGTGTAGGCCATATCACTTTTAACTAAATAATTTTTGGGTCGAATACCAATCCAAAAAAGATGCGCATGTTCTCGTGTCAGCTTACGTTTTGGCAGACCTATGTAGGATAGATTTCACATATTACATAACTTAAAATATAAAAAATCTCAAAAAGTTAGTCTAGTAGATCATGATGGAGACTCTGGTCTAACAAATCTCATATTCAAGCCCTAGTTACTATAAAGTGAGGCATATAACCCTATTTAACGACTCTTAGAATTTAGGACTCTTTTCTATCCTTTTTTTTTATGAGGAAAGAAATTAGACTACCCTAACGTCTTAACGTAGACCAGCCTAAAACATCCTGTCAGATGAGAACACGAAGTTCTGAATCAAGAGTGAGATCAGACAAATGAGATGAAAAGCTGAGTTTAGCAATATGATCAGCGGACCGATTCACCTCGCGAAAAATATGTCTAATACAGACATCTTGGAAAGAATGGAGGTCAAAGAGGATATAAGCGACAACCATTTCGATTTTCCAAGGACAAGCCCAAATGCCTTTAAGAGAGTTAATAAGACAAAGGTTATCCCCTTCAATTTCAATTAAGGAAATGTTAAGTTGTTTAGCCTTAGTAATACTTTGCCTGAGGGCTAGTGTTTCAGTCATTAAAGTGGTGTTAAAGCCACATCAACTATTTTTCATGTGTATTATATCCGCTTTATCATTTCGAATAATGAATCCCAGTCTGGTTTCTCCATTGCTAAGTTTAGATCCATCAAAATTTATTTTGTAGTAATTTGCTTGGGGATTGGTCCATTTTAAGTTTCTTTTTTTCCTGATTATTCCATTATTTTTCCTTGGTTTAATAAAATGTTCCTCCTCAACGATTTTTGTTTTATTCCAGTTTAAACTGAGGTTATGAATGTAGTTCTTGAGATTTTTGATTTTGTCCGTTGCAGAGTAGTTAAAAATAGTTTGGTTTCTATTAATCCAAAGTCCCCACCAGGTAGTGGCAAGACAGATAATTTCCTCTCTAGAGAGTAAATTATTGATTTCATTCATTAAAACTTTGGGTGTTTTATTCCATATGTTGATCTTGGTGATGACTGATTCAATATGATTGTTTTGAAGTTTGATGTGTTTTAGGGTGAAAGGACATTGGAATAGAAAATGAATAATATCTTCGACGGGATTGTTGCAGTCGTCACAAGCTAATGGGACTGCTACATGTTTTTGTGTTAGTCTAAGTTTAGTTGGTAAGCCATCATGACATATTTTCCAGAGAAAGTTCTCGACTTTTGGATATATGTCGAGTTTCCATAACCAGGAATATTCATTAGTAGGATGGTTTTGTTGTTTGGTTATCATTTCAAATGCCGTTTTTTGTGGAAAACCAACCATTAGAACTAGGTTTTCAATAAAGCCTATCAGTGATATCATTATCTGGTAAGGGGATGTCAATGATTTTATTAGCAGTTGTGGTATTAAGCATATTGGTTAATTTACTATGGTCCCATTTTTTATTTAAGATGAAATCATTAGTAGTTGAGTTTAGGTTTGGTAATCGTTCATTTAGAAGATGAATATTATTAAGTCAATTATCTTTCCAGAAGTTAATAGCTTTCCCATCACCTACTAGCCATTGAAGGCCTTCTTTGAATTCAATTCTCAATTTTAATAACTGTGACCATTGCCAAGAAAGATTGCCTTTTTATTCATAAAGTAATATGTTTATATTTTTAAGATATTTTTCATTAATAACTTTAACTCAGATATTTTCAGGTTCGGCAAAAATTTTCCATATTAGGTTTTCCTGATACCACCATTGGCCTTGTTTTTACATATTTTGTCTCATCCAATGATGGGTTTATAATTTGGGTCTTTTTTCGAGAGGAAGTTTCTATTTATTTTATCTAGTTCCTTATGAATGTGAGTTGGTAGCATAAAGCATTGTATAATATAGTTTGGTTTAGCGGCTAGATTTGATTTAATAAGGGTGACTCTACCTTCAAGAGATAAGGAATTTGCTTTCCATTTGAAAAGTTGGTTGGTAGTATTAGTTATTGTATTTTGAAATGTTTCTCGATTAACTTTACCATTTATAATTGGGCAGCCCAAATATTTTTCTAGTGAAGTGGTGCTAGATATGTTAAGTACAGAATGGATACTATTTTTGAGATTGCTCGGAGTGTTATTAGTGACTTGAAAGGCTGATTTATGATAATTAACACATTGTCCTGAAATGTCACAATAGTTTTCAATAATTTGTTTAACTTTGGTACAAGCAGTTTGGTTTGCTTTAGCGAAGATTAGGATGTCATCAGCAAAGGCTAGGAATGGTATATTAGTCCCACTTTTAGAAATTTGGAATCCAATTTGGTTACGATTAAGGTTACCTTCTTGTTGTAATTTTCTTGCCAAAACTTCAACATCAAGGATGAATAAAAAGGGGGATAATGGATCGCCTTGTCGTAGTCCTCTTTGGGGAAAGAACATATCGGTTGGTCCATTATTGACTAGGACCAAGAAAGATACGATTTCAATGCATTTTTTAATCCAACCTACAAACCGGTCAGAGAATCCAAATGTTTTGAGTACTTCTATGATGAAGTGTCATTCTATTTTATCATATGCTTTTTCCATATCGAGTTTGATTGTTATCCATCTTTCCTTTCCTTTCTTGGCCCGGAAGGAATGGAAAATCTCATGAGCTATTAGAATATTGTCTTAAATGGCTCGGTTGGCGACAAAAGCTCCTTGTAATGGGTGGATTAGTTTATTTAGAATTGGTTTCGTTCTTTCTGTTAGTATTTTGGATATAGCTTTGTAGATAGTTGAGCATAAGCTGACGGGTCTGTAATGATTTGTGGAGTTCGGGTTATCACGTTTGGGGATTAGAGTGATAAAGGTATGATTAATTTGTTTTAGAATTTTCTTAGAGTGAAAAAAGCTTTTGATGGCTTTGATAACCGTTGGTTCAACAATATGACAATATTTTTGGTAGAATAGAGCAGACATTCCATCAGGTCCTGGAGATTTGTTACTCCTAATGTTGAAGATTGCATTTTTAATTTCCTCATTAGTAATACTTTTGGTGAGTTCTGCATTTTCTTGATTTGAAATTTCATTCTGAATATTACCCAAATTATCATTTAAAATATTATGGTTGATTGATCCTTTTTTGAATCTTTTTACAAAATCGTTTTTAATTTCATTTCTGATATTTTC
The DNA here is from genome assembly GCA_027886185.1 of Rheum nobile. Taxonomy (NCBI): domain Eukaryota; kingdom Viridiplantae; phylum Streptophyta; class Magnoliopsida; order Caryophyllales; family Polygonaceae; genus Rheum; species Rheum nobile. The sequence continues at coordinate 426,312 of WOAB01000500.1, read as the reverse complement.
CAGACCGATGATAATCGTACCATCTTGAGTTCGTATTTCTCGGATGATTTTCCTGTTGCGTCTACCGTTTGCTATTCTATGAAAGTAGTTAGTATTGGAATCAATTAGTTTGATATGTTTAGTCTTGGCTCATTGACTCCAGTATTTTTTCTGGAAGGAGAGTAAGTTATCTTTTTTTCCAAATAAGTCTATTTTGTTTGGTTGTAAGGTAGGAAATAGGGTTAGTAAGGATATCCCTTTGTATTTTAGATAGATCCTCTTAAATTTCTTTAAGTTGTTTAAAGATATTACCGAAAGTTGTTTTATTCCATTTTTTAGCATTGACTTTGAAGGCCATGGTTGTTGGTTGTACATATGTGTTCCTTGTGTATCTAGTCTCCATGCTTGTCTCACCACATTTTCGAAGTCTTTTCTTGAGGTCCACATTTTCTCAAATTTAAAGGGTTGGGCTTTGAAAGGGTTAGGGTTTTCAAATTCTAGTGAAATGGGACAGTGATCAGAGGAAGTAAAGGTGTGATTTTTAGTAAATATACATGGAAACCATTGAAGGATTTGATCGTGAATAAGAACACGATCTAATTTTTCATAAATATTGTTAATTTCTGTAAAAAAAATCTTCCAAGTGAATTCACTTCCTTGTGAAGGAATTTCTAGTAGATCACATTTATTCTTGAATTGTTGTAATCTTACAAATTTAGAGGGTAGAGGATGGTTCCCTCCTTTTTTCTCGGTGATATTATTATTTTCATTTAGGTCCCCAATAATAACACAAGGAAGGTGTGTTTGGTTAATAAAACTTGTTAGAATAGTCCAAAATTCATCTTTTTCATTTTCCTTTGGTGGGGCATATGCAAAAATAAGCATCATACAGTAGTTTTTGTCTATAATTTTGTATTTGATTGCCATAAATCTTTTGTCCACATGGGAGAGTTCGCATATTTCGTTTTGCAACTGATAGGATTTCCACATGATACAGATACCACCAGAGAAACCATAAGATCGAGGTGCCAAACCTTCATGTCGATGTGATCTCTTGGGGAAGGTGAGAAGTGAAAATTATCAAATCTCGCTTTTTGCCATAGAAATTGTTTAGGTTCTTTCTCGGCTTTTGTCTCAACCAAAGCCATGATTTAGATTTTTTCAATTTTACAAAAGGATTCAATATCAGTCCATAGGTTCTTACGACTGATACCTCTACAGTTCCAAAGACTTATCTTCATTAATAACTATATATATTTTGTGCAAGTATTGTTAGTCTTGCTTTTATTAGGATAGGGATTTGGCTTCGCGTAGATTTGGACTGGTTAATAACATGATTTGTATTATAATATTTTTCCAGTATTTTGTTGGTCATATTGTGTTTGCTAACAATTTTAGTGATATCATACTGGTTTTTCTTGTCGTTATGCATTGCGCTTTCATCTAAAGGGAATTTGTTTTTTTTTGTAGGATAGGATATTAGTGGGAATTTGACACAAAGGGGGGTTATAGTTTTACAAGGGATCTTAATACAATTTGAATTCCAGAGAGGTATAGTGACTGATTGCTTAATGTTATTGGAATGTGACTTGTTAAAATAATGTTGATAGGGAGTGTGGCACTCCTTGATACTGAATGGGGGTACACAGAAGCATATACCCCAACACATATACACTGTGTTCTGGTAAGAATGTGGATTAGTCATAATCCAAAGATATAGGTTAGTATCAAAGGCATAGCAACTGGATAACAAAGACCAACTAAAAATAATCCAGATACAGTTATTTTCATGAAACATAAATAGAGTGGAGTGACAGCTTGTTTTGTAGAGATTCCAAGATTCATTGCAGCGGAGGGGGTGAACCTTTAGAGCTTTGTTGCTAAAGATGTTGTTAAGCATCTGATGAGGCCATTGTTTGGGGGCACTTGATTGGTATACTAATACTCATAAGTAGTAGTAGTAGTTGGGGTTGTCCTGCCAAAAAATTTGTGATTAAAGTAATTAATGTTAAGAACAATAATCATCTGAATAAGAAAAAGAATATAAGAGGGCATAGATAAATTGATAAGCTGACTGTTAACACAATATACTCCCACTATGTAATGTAGGATTAGAGGTTGGCTTTTGTTCTGGCCTGGATTGAATCCAGCTCCAGTGATGACAGAAGTTCTCATGTTTGTAGGTTTAAATTCACAACCTAGGAGCTTAAGAGAGTTATGAATCCAAAGGGTACAAACAAGGATAGATTGTTACTTCTCATACTAGATGATACATTCAAGTGAAAAAGCAATTGCAGATTCTCACAAGAGAGCTTACATGAAGTAGATATAGATAAAGAACAGAAATTACATGATAGAGGATTAAGATAAGAACTCATCCTAAAGATGTGAGTCAGGTTTTGAGGGTTGTTGGGCCTACTAATATCACACCAAATGCAGTAGAGGTAGGCACTGCACTTGATCAAAAGTAGATGACTTCTTATATTAATCATAAAAACAGTAGAGATTACACCATTGGTTTCTTGTTCCCCATCAGGGATGAAGAGGCAGTGTCATCCTCTCCCTCTGTGGTTTTCCTCTTGCTGGAGCTTGTAGTAGAAGGAGCATTTTTTGTATGGACAGTGAGGACCCCCAACTTGTCAGCCATAGAGGAGCCAAAGTTTTTGGATTGAGCAGAGTTAAAGGTATGAAATGAGCCCTCAGAAGGAGCCAATTCTTCTCCATTTTCATCAGCATCTGAGCTAAGAAGAGCATTGATCTCTTCTTCAGTAAAGGGTTGGTCATCATCAACAATCACAAAGGGGTCTTCCTCCTCAAGGAGGTCATCCTCTTCCATATCAAAGTTCTCCTCCTGTCTACATAGCTCATTGTAAGACATAATCTTCAGTTGAGAGGCAGTCGGTGGAGGGAGAGATTGAGGGATCTCTCCATCTTTATCATCATTTGGGGTAGGGTTGGGAAGGGGCTCAAGGTATATTATTTTAACTTCTGAGGAGCTAGTGATATCAATGATGGGATAGGCAGCTTTTTCCCCTTCATCAGGGATTTGGTTAAGGGCGGCAGGGATTGGAATCTGAGATGGAGGATTAGGGATCATTATAGATGCAGTTTCGTGAGTAGCAACAGAGATATGCACCCCATGGCTAGGATCAAGAAGAGGGATGTTAGGAGTGGGCACTTCAGTTGCAATAGGGATAGCACTAGTGATTGTAGGATCATTCTGAGTTGGTCTATTCACAGAAGGTTTCCCAGAACCATGTTTAGGAACCTCATCTTCAGAGGAAGGTTCAGAGACATAGATAAAGGAGATGCCACCATTAGAGGCAAGGTAAGGTTTGTGTCCATGATCAGTGTGTGCTACAGCCTTTCCTTTTTTGGTAGAGACCTTGGCCCACTCTCCATCTACATCAGTGACAGTTTCCTCTTCAGGTAGGTCATAGCCAGTTTGATTAGAATGAGCTCTCTTAATAGAGATTTGGAGTTTTGGTGGAGTGAATTTCCTCAAGGGTCAGGTTGTGAACACATGGTTTGGTTCCCCACAGTTGCCACACCCCTCTGGCCAATCTTCAAACCAAATATTAAATTTTTCATAGACACCATTTTCATCTGGTATGAGGACATGGTTTTTAATGGTTTGGGAGAAGTCCATCTGGACACAGATTCTGGTAAACTTAGCCCACTTTCTTTTGCTAGCAAAGGGGTCAAGCTTAATAAGGGTTCCAGTTTTATTTTCCTCAAGGATGGCTGCTATGGCTTCAGGGTCACACAGTTCAGCAGGAATTTTAGGAATTCTAATCCATAAGTCAAGCTTAGATGTTGGTTCAGTTTGGGTATCAAACCCTTGAGCCCATTGTTTAAGAAGAAGAATTTGGCCATACAAATGGTAAGGGCGACCCTCCCAGATTTTTTTAAGGTCCAAAGGGTTGGCAAAGGAGATTTCAAACCACCCAAATTGTCGATCAAAGAAGCTAATATCCCCTTTAAGGAATCTTCATTCAGATTTTAGTTTAGCAAAGACTTTAGGTAATTCCATAGGATTTCCTATAATGTACCCCATCAAGGCTGATTCTTTTCTCTTTTTAGCATTTTCTCTGATTTTAGCAAGTTTAGAGAGATAAGATTCAGAGCAAATTTTAGATTTGCCTTTGTTGATTTGATTTTCTTTGTTTCCAGCTTTGGGTTGTTCTCCCTTAGGGTTGTTGTTAGTGTTGTTGACACTAGGGGGCCTGTTAAGGCCAGCTTGTGAAGCTGCGTTTTTGTTGTTTTCAAAACATAGAGCAGCAGAGTAAGATGCGGTACCTTTACTCATAATGAATGAAGGTAAGCACCAGCTAGTAAGGATGCAAGGACAGCAAGCAGTAGAAGCAGAAATAGAGCACACACACTCAAGCAGATAAGTAGATAAATTTAAGAGGGCATTAATGGCGAAGTTATAGTGGATAACATAGAACATGTAAGGCAAGCATTATTTATAGGCAGATAAGCAGAGATAAACGGTGAGACACGAAAGGAGTAAAGAGATGGAGCAAGTACACCTTAAATTAGGGTTAGTAGTAGCCTTCTGACGCCGGCAGTACACCAGAGAGAGGCTTCTCCTCCCAGCAAGGCAAGAGAGGTTGCCCATCTGAATTTATCCCAGAGGACCGGTCACACCTCAGACGGAGAGGAGAGGATTTGCCAGGAAAGTCATCGCATACCCTATCGAACCCTATCTCCCACAGAGACCTTGATAGGAATATGAGCCTTCTCCCAAACCATGAATCAAATTCACAGCAACACTTCAGACGAGTGGAAGTATGATGATTGCTTTTAGAGATGAGAAGCCCCCTTTCCCTTTTCAGAAGCTTGCTTTTTCCTTTGTTGTCTTTTCGATTAGCCTCTAAAAGCTAGGAGGAAAAGCACCAGCAGAAAAGGTGAGTAGTAAACGGGTAGTAGATTATGCTTAGGAGCAGCTTTGATTGAGATAGAGCACGATCTGTAAGGGAGAGACGCCATTGAAGCTGGTTTCGAAGGTTAGGGTTTTGTTTTAGGGAAGATGGTGAAAGAGAGAAATAGAGGAGATAATTTTCCATTACGGTCCTGAAAAAGAAACATAAAATATGACTTATCTTCTCACCCTATTTTTTACTTTTTCATTTTAAAAAGAAACATAAAATATATGAAGTTAGTTTTTTTCTTCTTCATTTTTTGCCTTGACCATTGGATATCCGGTTCACGTCTAATTTGGATTTTGATAATGCATATGATTATTTTATCGAATAGTACGTGGTTAGGTCAATCTTTAACATTTAAATAAAGGTAAATGAGGGTTGACTTCAATTTGGTCCAATAATTAATTTATAGATGGTTCATTTGACCAATTTTTTTATATAGATGGTTCGTAATAATTAATCTTAATGATACGAGCTTGGCATTAAAAACTGGTATGTCAATTATACTGGATATCAATTTTATTTTATTTTTCAAATATGTTTTTTACAAATAATATTATATAGTTGAGAGTGATTTCATTTAGGATGGAAATCGTCTATGGATACTTGATTCATCCGAACACCCTATCGAATAATCGGTTAAAAATCTGATCTAAAACGGGTGATAACTGGATGACGGATGAATTAGGAGATAGATGGGTTTGATGCGGGTGAAGGTTCATCCAATCTATCACCGACCCATTACCCGTCTCACCCATCCACCCGTTTCACCCGTCTATTATTTATGCACTTATTTGACTTTTAATAATTAATTTGTCTTATATTATTATATTTATGTGAAATGTTTCATCACTTATAATTCTTTGAATGCCTTTATATATTGGATTTTGGATAATTTTCTAGTTTTATGCTTATTTTTTTAGTAATTTTTTTGTATTATATGTTTTTGTATATAAAATATAACTTTTATATGATTAAGTTTGGACCGAAAAATTACAAAAAATAACACATCCATTTATTTAACCCGATCCACCCGAAAATCCGACAAATGATGGTGGATTGGATGCAAGTGATGAGTTTTGGGGATGACGAATGGACTAAATGGAATAATTATTTTGCGGATCAGGTGATGGAAGTAATTTATCCATCCATAATCTAATCCATTTTTATTTCTAATGTTATATTAATAATAAAATACTTCTTGAGACTTTGATACGAGATATTGTTTTGCATATGTGAGATTGAGTACATCAAACAAGATTTAGGCATTTCTAATAAAAATCGAATAAACATACATCTAATCATTAACACATAGTATTAACAATAATAATATAATTTAACTTTTTTTTATTATTAATCAATAAGAATCTTCTTTTAAGAAATTATTTAGAATATAAGTTATTTTTTATGAAACTTTTATCCTAACAAATTCTAAACAATTAAAAACTTAAAGTCTCTAAATAAATAATACTTAATAAAATATTTGTAAAACAAGTAAGAGAAACCAACTAATGCACCAACTACATAAATCAGAAAAATTCAATCTACTATATAATATACTAAAGCATAATACCAACTGCGTTACATGACACTCCGAAAATGAACCAAACCCTTCTGCTGCCACGTGGCATCACGACATTAAATTTGTCACGTGTCAAGCTTTCATTTTTTCGGTTGTTTTTCGAAAATCTAATAAAATCGAAGAAAATAAAATCACTATCCATATTAGCTGGATATGCATATAATATGAATATTTTTTATACTCTAATCTTTCCAAAGATGTAGCAAATAATATTCTCAGTCATATATTTTTTATACGTAATCTATGTCTATATACTATTACTAAAGATCTCATTTACTTAATAGATCTCATTTTATATTATAAATGAAAATTTTGAAAATGATATCCATCTAGCAGATATCCTCCTTCCAAATTAGAATAATATCTTTTCATTAGAAGTGTCTTACTTCATATATATAAAAATAGAGTTACCTTTTTTACAAGGGAGAATAACTTTTTTGACCCAAAAAAAAGTAGAATAACTTTTTCTATTTGATAATAACCATATATTTCTCTAGTTATTAGTTTAAGATTTTTTCTATAAACGTTTGTAGGATCTTTTTTTTCGGTATTAAAAAAATTGTTCATAAATACGAGTTTGGTTAGAAAAAAAATGCATATATTATAGATTTAAAATTTACCTTCTTGACAAATAAGATATAAATTAATTATGTCTAAAATATTTTACTTTTTACCTCCTTTTTATTTAAAGAAGAAAAATTATACATCATTATTTCATAAGTCAAACAACAATTGTAGAATTTTTATTGAAAAATTATAATCTAAAATTATACACTTGATGTATACTAACATAAAATCATGAATAAATGTCCTAATTATTGTAGAATTTCTATGGTGAGTTGCAACAAAATCAGATATCTATACTATATATAAAAGCGAGATGCCCCTGAATGAACAATGCTCCAATTTATATATTACATCTTTGTCTCCACGTGTCAATCTCACAACGTTGCTTTCTCGACAGATCGACTGGATTATTTTCTTTCTTGCTCACTGCCTCGAATGCTCGCCATCGCCTACCTTCTGAGATCTTTCTTTAGGTGTGCTCAAAGTCTTTCTTTCTCGACAGATCGGCTACCTCTCGAGATTCTGAACTCAATCGAGTGCCTCCTTACTTCTTCGCTCTCTCCTGACGGTGACGTTTCTCCATAGAAGGCGGAGCTTCATATCCGCCCCTTTCGTCTCCACACTTCTTCCCGATATGCAATCTCTTCTTCTACTTCCTCTTTTCTCTGCTGCATCCTTGCTATTCGTGTCTTATCACTCTGTTGCTTTTTATTTCAAGTTCAGATTTGGGATTGTTTTTTAATTTGATTTGGAATATCTGTTTGATTTAAGCTCGATCAGTAACAACTTGATCTATGGAAGTTATATTCTATCCCTTTTTTTTACGGTTGAAAATTCTCATATTTTTGGATTTGAATTTGTCTAATCCGATCTTTAAGAGCTTCGTTGGCTATTTTCAAATAATAAAGTCCTCGAATCTACTGATATGCACCAAACAGATCTGTTTAGTTTAAGTTAAATTAAAAGTGTATGCTAAAGAAAAAGACCCATTTTCAACAACTCCTATAGGCTAATGCTTCCATTGTCTTTTACCCCTTTATCTTTGTGGGTTGAAACTTGATCTTCCAAAACTAAGAGCGGCATGGAGACAGTGTGCATGTGTAAATTCAGAGAGGTCAATTGTTATGTGGGTCTGATTTGATTTCAGTTTGATTAATCCGTTTGCATGAAAAGGGACAATGGAATTCAAAAAAGTATAATGAGCAATGACTCTTTGGGGCATTTCGTCGAACATTTGACCCGCGGTGCTGCTGAATCGATTAATTGGTACCCCCATCGAATCGTCGGATTTGGAATTGTTTAGGTGGGGTTTTGTCTGTCGTGACGGGGTGCACTGTTTTTTTGGGGGTGAATTGTGAAATGATGGGGTGCACTATTTTTTTGATGAAGGACGATCACTATTTATGTCAAACTCATTGATGTTTACCTCTTTTAGGCATAATGTAGTATTTCTTGACAATGCATTTGAATAGATGATAAGGAGGTGCAGCTGTGACAATGATCTTGTCACTTTGCTGTTGTTCAACATTTGTCATTTATTCTGTTATATATGATATTTATGTTCTTCTGAAGTCAATTAATTCTATATATTAGTTGATGGATGGCTTTGACAAAAACAAGTATGGGCAACCAAGTAGCTAAATGTTACTTGCCATTGGATCGATTAACGTTTGAACATCCTAAAGTGTTTGTGGTAGTGATTTTTGTGAGTTTATCCCCCCTGCCTTTTGAACTTGTATAAGTCCTTTTTTTTTGGGTGATTTGGTCAATGTCCTTAATCTTTTGTTGCTGACTGTTTTTCATCTTTACATTTTGACAGCTTAGGAAGTTGATAAAGAATTGAAATGTTATATGGATAGTTAATTAGAATTGGGGTTTCAGATGGTCTCCTTTGCTTCCTCTCAACATGGCCCTAATCGCCATTGCTTGATCCCTTCATTGAGCTCTCATCCTGCAATGGTGCTTCCTGCAACTGGGTTTGCCTAATACTGGTAATTTCACATCTCCTTTTTTTTTCTAGGTTTTTTTTATCTATCAATCTTGTTATTGGGGAGAAAAGGCTTGTTCTTTTGCTAGATCTCAGTTGTTAGATGAAATTGCACTTTGGGTTTGCATCTGCTGCTTGTATGGATTTATGAACTAAAGCTTTAAAGGGCATTGTTTGACAACTCTAGCTTAGTGATGAAAGATGGGATCTTCTGTACGTCAGAATTTAGGGTTTTAGTTTATGCACTTGTGCAATTTTCTTTGAATATTGACATGCAAATTATAGATATGCTGTGAAAATGCTAAGCATTCTTCATATTAGTGAGTGATAGAACAAAATCCATGAAGATGATATGCATAACTTTCAAATTAAAAACACCTAAATTTTCTGTAAAATGTTTCTTTGTCTTCATTTTTTTTTTTTTAAATTTCTGTCTTCATCTTTTCTTGTTCACAATAACCTTATATGCTATTAAGAGTGCAACTTGAAAAGAAAGATTTTGCTTGTTTTTGCTGCAGCCAAATGCTTTGTCTTCGTTTTTCCACATTTAAACTTGCCTAAAAGGAGCGGAAACTTGACTAGGAAATAATACGTTGGAAAAATGTATAAATATACATTTAATCAAGCCTAAGATTTCTAATATCGGTCCATTACTTCACCTAAAAAGGTTAAGCTTAATTACGTAGTATAGAAGAGCATATATTCCATTATTATTAATATTATTTAAAAATCATAGCATTGCTATAGGAGTTATGATATTCATATACTGAGACTATGTAGAGTTCGTGCAAAATTGTATTCAATTTTAGCTGAAATTAGATTTCCAACTCCATATATAACGGCTCATGGGCTATGAGTTCGTTTATTTCATTCAGGATCTTATTAGACTTGCTAAAATGAGAAAAAAAAATCATGTTTGTGTGGACTTTGATATTGTTTGCACAATCGAGCAATTGATTAGATAAGAATGTCCCCGTGTGTATATATCTAAGCTGCATTTAAAATCTGGTGTACACTGTAGAAAAAGGTGCGACATAGGATGGACATTGTGCCCGACACTTCAGGAGAGAAGCAATCTTATAGTCGGATTCTCGTTCCTCCGTTTTACAAGGCTTTGGGTATGGATCATATATCGACATTGTCTCTTACTTTGCCTCCATCAACAACTTGCACGCACTGTGGAGCATCCAAATTTGCTTTTGGATATCCAACAATGTGTTGCCAAAACGGTGTAGTAAAATTAGCGCCACTTGAACCTTCGACTACTGTCATTGACCTTTTTTTTATAGCCTGATGAATGTGGAACATTTCAGGTATATGATAACATTGTATATACAACATAAAGCAATAATTAGGCTTTTTTGTTTTTCATGCACTTGCTTTCTTCTACTGCTTTATTCCTGTGTTTATTGATATTCACATATAAAATACAGCAAGTAATCCATTCCATGATGCGGAGGAAGAGCAATTCTACAATATGCGCGAGGCTGTCCGACATTGCATTCAAGACTTTAGACCCTTTGCACACCACAATGATAAGGAGGACGACGAAGAGGAAGATGCATATGTTGCCTCAATTAGTTTGGACGTCCTTGCTTGTTTGATGTTTTCATTTGTAACCCGGATGTGATAATTGTGGATGCTTTTAAGTTTGTTGAGAGTTTGAATGAAATATTTGTATTCAGAAACTTGTTTGATATTTTCATGTCTTTATAAATCTCTAATGGAACTCCAAAAACACGTAGTGGTCGAAATGAAATTTATACCGTCTTAAAATAAAAGCTAGAGAGAGTGGCAAAAAGAGGCAAAAGAGAATTACAGAAGCTAAATCCTATACCGTCCTAAAATAAATCATCTAAAGCTATAGAGAGTGGCAAAAAGAGGCTTCTGTAATTCTGCACGGTTTGTGACGTTGTCACAAACCGTGCAGAATTACAGAAGCTATATAATGACAAACCTTTCCAAAGGCTTGGTCCGTGACGTACCAAAGTGCTCTGTCCGTGACGGACGGAAATGTTTGGTCTGTGACGTATGGAAAGCTTTGGTCCGTGACGGATGAGTCACTTTCGTCTGTCACGGATAAGTCATTGGTTTTTACACTTGAGCGGTTAGCTTCTGTAAAGTAGCACGGTTGGTGGCACGGTTTGTGACAAACTGTGCCACTTTACATAAGCTAAATCCTTGTCCAAACGCACTGAAATTTGGAGGGGTTATAGTTGACATCTTTTACTTTAATCTGGCGTTGGAATCACTCAATTCGGCGTTACATAGAAAAAGTTATACTCCTCCAAAGACGAGACATAAAACTTAGATCTATTGGCGAGTACAGTAGCATCCAAAGACGGGACATAAAACATGGATCATAATAGGATTACAATGTGCGAGTACAATAGCATTTAAGTCGGCTTGCGACCTCGTCTCTTTCTTGTGGAAAAAGGTATGTACACCATCAGCTGAGGACCAGATGGATCATACAGACAAGCAGTAGAGGCATCATATGCATCCTGTACATCCTTCTTCAGGGCCTGCCCCATGTATAGCTTCTCTTCTCTGCGCTGGAAGGGCGTGATGGCCACTTTCTCTTCCTCTGATACTGTAGCTTCCATCCGACTTCTGACCTCCAATTCTGCTTCTTCCTCCGCGTGGGTGGACGGTGCTTTCGTTTTCCGTAGTTAGAACTGGCAAGCATTTCTCGCTCAACGCTGCTAAATAACAGGTACGACTCTCCGCGTGCTGTCCTCTTGCAATCCCGACTCCTACATGCGTAGGAAACTTAAGAGCAAAGTGATATATGGAGACTACTGCTTGTAACTTACATAGGGAGATTCTTTCCAAAATTGCGTTGTACGCGGATGGTGACTGAAGCACTAGAAATTCCACTTTTTCACACCTTCGTGGCCTTCCTTCATCACCCATGATTAGGTCCAACGTTATCACTCCAATGGGTTTGACCCTCTCACCTGCAAAGCCTACTAGTGTGCAGTCGGTTGGTATTAAGTTCGCGGGGTCCAAACCCATCTTTTGGAAGGCTTCCCAGTGCAAGATATCTGCAGAGCTTCCCGTGTCAACCATTACTCTCTTCATTATCTTAGTCCCTATCTGTATGTGAAGTACCAAGGGGTCGGTACTAGGGATGGAGGACTCGACTAGGTCCTCCGCACCGAATGTTAGCTTGCACTCCTGTCGCGGAGGGTTGGATATACTCATAACTGGTCTTTCGAAGGGCGGGGGTGCATTGGCAATTCTTCTGCCTTCTCGCCTGCTAGGACCCTTTGGTTCGTGTTTCCCTGAAATAGTCCCCACTTGTCCGTCTGGCCGCGGGAAGTTCTGTTCAGCGCGTTGGTAAGGTGTAGGACGATTGGGTGTTGCCGTGTTGGTCTTTGCTGTATGGGGCTTGATCCCGGCGTAGCTCTTCCTCGCGGGGCCCCATATCTTCGACATTCCTGTCCATCGTGGAGAGTTGACTGATGGTAAACGCATAACTTTCTTTCTGGTCTTGCAGGGGGAGGTGGGGGTGGCATGCTTGTTCGCGTAGGAGGGGGCTTGGATTGCTGCCTTTGTGGATACACGACAGCTCGCTCTCGATTGTTCATTTCTACTGCAATCAGAGGCTTCTCTGCAGCTTTCTCTCGTTCGTTCGCTTGGTGACCCGAGGCTCCCACGCGGAGGTTTCGCTCTTTGGTCCTTCGTGCCTTCTTCCGCTGTTTGTGGGTGGTGTCGTCACAGCCGAACTTCCCCGGGCTAGCTCTTCTGCCACAATGTGTTCATTCGCCTTTTCGAGCAGTTTGGTATATGAGGCCGGAGTCTTTTTACACACGTTGAGCTTGAATGGCCCGTTCTGAAGCCCCTTGATGAATGCCATTCGTGCCACTTTCTCGTCGAAGTCATGTGCTTGGACCGCCTCTGTGGTGAACCTCTTTACGAAGGAAGTCAGGGATTCTCCTTCGCATTGCCTCACATTCAAGACTTCCTGCATACTAAGCTTCTTTTTTTGCGAACATTCGAAATGAGCCATGAACGAATCCGCGAGCTGTTGAAAGCCATCAATACTTTTTACAGGAAGGCTTATCATCCATGTCAGAGTTGACCCTGCTAAAGTGTTAGGGAAGCACTTGCACATGGTGGGCTCATCATTTTTGCTCGCGAGCATCAAATATTGGTACCTAGACAGATGGTCTCTGGGGTCATCCTCTCCTGTGTACTCTTTGAACGCAAGTATCTTGAAGTCAGGTGGTGGGGGAGCCAGGAGTATGTGGTCTGCGAAAGTCGTGGATCCGAATAGCGCTAGCGGCACTTCTGGAATTGCGTACGTTGGGCCATACGTGTGCATGTGTAGTGTCTTGTGTAAGGTTCCTTCCACGGCGAGTATCGAGGGGGTTCGTAGGTAACTGAAGCTCGGTCCGCGTTTGAAAACGCCCATCATACTCTTCGCGTGGGAATTCTTCCATGAAAGGCTCTCGGTAGGCGTGTCCCGCTGGGCGCGGTAGCAGGATAGGCTCTTGCATGGGGACTCTTGGCGGACCTTCTGCCATTTTCGGAACTGGCAGTACTGCTCCCACTCTTCATCACTTAGGAGCACTTCACGGGTATTTCCGCTGAGTGTTTCTGCTGAAGACGACATCACTGCTCTCGGGGATTGTATGGCGGCTCTTGGAGACTGTACCTCTTCTTCAAACCTTACTGGCGGGATTTCGTTCTCCAATGGCGATTTCAACTAGCTTTGTCGGACTTATCTGCGCGAGGACGTCCCCACGGTCGGCGCCAATGTTGAATTCCAAACCAACACGCGTGGTTACGTCGAGGATCAACACACCCACGACCCGGATGTCTGCTGAGATTTGTTTGTTAGAGAATGTCCTCCGCTGCTTCTTCTCAACAAGCTTCACGCGAGCTGAGGTCCACGCTTCTGGGCTTCGCTCTCGGCTCCCTGATATCGAAATTGTAATTTCTGATATCCTTTGTCTTCTACAACTTTTTTTCACAATGCAGATTTGTCATGTCTTTTGGGAGTCAAACGTTATTGCTGATCACATTGTGAATATGAGCTAACGGAGTTCCTTGAAAAACATTCAAGTCAATCAAGATTTAAGAGCTTTTAGTTCTCATCCGAAAGGATGCTATAGACTGAGAAACCGACCCTTCTGTGATTTTCGATCTAATTTTTTTCTTATAAAAAAAATACTACACTAAAAGTTAGCTTTTTTTTGCTTTAATAAATGTTATCAATTTTACAAAATTTCATCTCTTTCCACCATAATCAACACAATTAATGTATTTTCATTATTTTTGTTATAGCAATTAATTTGTATATATCTATCATAAATGTAAAGTAATATTCTTTATTAATAAATATTTACATTAAACAAAAAAATATTATTTTCATATAACTATAAAAATGACAAATATATAATCAACTTTGTTTTATATAAGTTTTTGTCATAAAAATAAACTATGGTCAAATTTATAAATTTTAGTATTCTAATAGGATATTATAAAAATTTAAACTTTTAATATTTTCTATTGTACATCAAAATTAAATTTACTTTTTATTTGAATAACATAAATACTTTTGCAAAATTATTAGAAAACCATCCATATAAAGTTAAACCAATTTTCAACAAACAAATTTAAATACTCTATTTATTATTAGTCACAATTATAAACTAAATTACCCAATCACAAACTATTAATAGAATATACCCTAAATCTTAGAAAAATAAACATACAAACAAAAACAAATACACTAATGTAAACTTATTATTTAGGGATAAATGCATAAAATCATCCCTTATTTGTACTTGTTTGCAACAAACCACCTAGTATTATAGAATTCACCTAATAACTCGTAGAAAATAACCCGGGCGTTTAATTGTCGTGTTATAAAAGTGGAAAAAAATGGGGTTTTATATTATAACCCGGACTTCTCATAATCCGGGTTATATAGACAATTTAGACAACTAAATACACCGTAAATTTAAACGCCCGGGTTATATTTAACTTCATATATACCGTAAATTTAACATCCGGGTTATTTGTGAGTTCTTAAAATACAAGTGAAACGCCCGGATTATATACTCTATCCTCCTCCTTCCTTCTCCCTCAGTGGAACTTGCCCTAACCCAAATTCACCACCATTTCCTTCTTCCTTCTCGTTCAATTGGCTAGCTACGACCTAAGGACAAAGATTATGAGGGAAGAATTCGTATTGCGCAAGCTGCAGCTGCTCAAACTACATATCCCACCTGCAACCAAACAACTAACTAACCGTCAACTCAAAACGCCAAACTCCCTGAATGTCGTCGTCGGAAAGATCTCCTCGCCTCCAAACACTCGCTGCACTCTGGCGATCTAAGCGCCGCACTTCCCACTCTCCTTCTCCATGCCGGGGATGCCCCGCCGCCACGTCTCGCAAGGTGCGTCTTCTATCCGAACCGATCGATATTCTCCCCAAATGCTCCTCCGAGCCTCTGCTTCCTGGTACTTCTGGCAGCAGTGATGGATCGTCGAGATCCGTCTCCGGTGGCTGGCTCTACCGCCCGATGACTTGCGCCAACTTGTTCTCTCTGGATCGTCTCCTCAGCCGCCACGAGATTAGGGAATTTCAAACTTAGGGTTTCCGCTGCTGTTTTTGCACGCGATTTTGATTTGAACGATTATTTAGCGCATTGATGTGAGAAGTAATCATAATCTACCGACTAATTGAACTGAAGTTGATGTGTAGTGGAAACTGATTAATTGCACGCGATTTTCAAACTTAGGGTTCTTGATGTCTGATTTCAATCAATTTGTGTTTATGGAAACTGAATAATTGCGTCTTAAATTGCGGTGGTTATGAAAAATTAGGGTTATCAGAAGGACACAAAAGTGGTGGTTACAGTGACGGTGGAAGGAACCCCGGGCTGGTAAGAACCATGACGAAATTGGGGTCAAGTGTGGAGGAAATAGTAAAGCTGGTGATCGAAAAGTATTGACGATGGAAGGAAGCCCCTAACCCAAAAATTCACAAAGTGTTAATTTTTGGATGATTGATGAATAATTTGGGTTCCAATATGTACTCTTGGTGAATGTAAGAAGTTATGGAAAATAATACTATATCCTAGCGGCTAGCGTTATTGTAAATGTAATTTCACTTTCCAGTTGAGCTATTGGTTTTTGCGGAATTTGCAGGAACCCCAAGAACTCTAATGTTGTAGAGAATATGGTGAAAGCTCTTGCTAGATTTGTCTCAAATGTACAGGTAAAACATACAATGTTTAACAATTTATTGGACTCTTTATTTTCAAGTATCACTCTTCTCTCACCTGTATGGAGATGTTTTCTGAACCATTAAGCTCAAGTAATTCTGTATGTTTCTCCAGTTCTCCTATTCTTGCTATTATTTCCTTCATTTGCTTAGCTAATTGCCCAAGTCTTTGTTTTCTACTTTGCCCTTGTTTAGCGTCTCTTTCCATTTATAATGCCTTCACTCTTATGTGGTGTTAAATAATGTTGTCTTTGAGCTATTTTCAACCTTAGAAACAAAGAGAAGGTCTGATCACCTTGTTGCTGCGCTAAAAATGGCATGTCTCATCTCGTGGACTGCATGCACGTCTGGAGCTAAAGGGGAAAACTATAAGACTCCAGAGAAGCTTGCTTTGTCTAATTTGACAGAGTCAAAATGGCTGGAATCCTACATTAAACTTAAGGTCTGTTTTTGGTGCTAAAAACACTTCAATTAGAGTTCAAAGATGTTAGTGTTGCTGTTCTTATAAGCACCTACCTCTGCCTATATCTGCAGGATAGCATATCCTCTAACCAAACTCAAGAGATTGAAGTTGAATCTGGAAGTAAACTCATCTCATCAAAAGATTTGCAAAGTGCCAAGAGGCCACTTCAGGAACAGAATTTAAACATACAAGGTTAGTAGGCTTCTTTTAGTCTCCATTTCCAATTTAAGTTCTTTACTTGTAAATTTGTACAAAGAAGCCAATTATAGTGGATTGACTACATAGATTTAGTTATCCTCTCCTCAGGTAAGGAAACAAATGAAGGCCACAAAAGAGGACTCAACAAGTCTGGTCTAGGAAGCAAAGAACCTATGCACAAATATGGCGCCTTCTTCACTGAATGTTTCCCTCTTAAGCTTATTTTTCTGCTGACTTTAGATAATTGTCTATGTTAGACATTCTAGTATTTGATTCCATTGTTATAAGAACTGCTATATTGAAGTATCCTTAATTTAAGTAACGTAAATTTAGACAATCTTAGATGTTAGAACTTAGAAGTTTATGAGGTTTGAATGTGATCCTGTTTTAGTCCAATAGGCAATATCTAACTTCGTATATGCTATTGTCTCAAATTAATATCTTTGTCATATCTCTGCAGATTTCAAGCATTGCTCAAATGGTGCAAAGGGTAGAATGTTATATATCGTTCTAGGAGTTGTTGGGCTCTCTCTTGTTAATTCGGCGTCCTTTATACTATGGTGGAAATGCTATTGATTGGAGCAATGCAGAAGGTGAAAGAGGTAACAACTCTAGAGTCTATTGTCTATATTCTTTTCTTAGAATCTGTGGGAGGTGGGGGCTGAATTAGTTAGAAAAAATGACTAAACACAAAGTGAACGACAGTCATAAAAAAGGCCTGCCAAATATGACTTGCTGAACCATCTTTAAAACATACAGCTGGCCAACATTCTGGGCAGGAAAAGCATTAGTTTCAGGATTCGTTTTTGATAAGGTATGTTATTTCTGAGTTAGTCTTAGGGTCCGTTTGGATAGACAAAATAATGCATTAAATTGCATTATCTTGTATTAAATTGTCAATTTAATGCAAGATCCGGGTTATATACCTTAAACGCCCGAATTATTTGCCCTGTTTTGTAGTAGTGACCTTTTACAAAAAAAGTTTGCATTAAACCACCCCTTATTCATAATTTGTTGCAAACAACCACCCAACCCTTATTTTATCAAATAATTCAATTTAGCTATAGTGTTAGTTTATAGTTTATACACTTAAACAATTAAGCAAATACAATGTAAAATATAGACACATTTAGGCAAAAAATTATATACTTTAAAATATATATATTTTTGCATATATGTGCATAAATTTCTCTAATTTATAACTTTTATCCTCAATTTTCATTTATTTTACGTCGTATGTGAATCGTTCGCACTGGAGCGCCCGTTATCACATGATATGTTCCACAATTTTAATTATATTTATATTTTCTACTTAAAAAGTAAATATGACTTAATTATAAATTGGTAATATTACTATTATATCATCAAAATCTTTAAGAAAACAAATAAACAAAAAATTAATCACACGGTCCATAATCAAAACCAAAGTGGTGTGGGCCAAATTGAAATAGGAACGAAGTGAATTATTTTGGTCAGGTCTATGTTTTGAAAGAATTTTTGGTCCATTACGGTTTGCACCGATGACATCTCTTGACTTAGGGTGTTTATCTTGTTCGGATGAGAGTCCATACAAAACAATAAAAAACAATTAAAAATAGTAAGTTTATTTTGGTCTTTTATTTTATGTAATATGATGATGGATAAGATTTATGATATGAATAAGGAGTGGTTTTATATAAATTTTTTTTATAAAGGATGATTTGTTGCAAACAAATACAAATAAATAATGGTTTAATGCATTTACCCTATTATTTATATATCATAAATAATAGGTTCAACCATCTAGTCATAATAATGGTTGCATTGATTAGTATTGAAAGTGATTAAATTATATAGGTGAAATTTTTGTTTTGATTAAAGGCGTCCTTAATGCATTATGAAATTTGATCCAAATGCGTCCCAAATAGGATGCTAATATTAATGAGGATATATGGAGAGGCTTAAATCTAAAAACTTACGAGTTAAACAACTAATCAACCAAGAATTAAAAACACACATGAAAGACAGAATGGGCGTGTCTTCATTTTTACAGATTCCAATTTGTTGAACCTGCAAGAATCTAATCTATTACTCCCTCTATTCATTATTGATCTTTTCATTTGTTTTTTATATACTATTCATAGTAAAAGAACATCTTCAAGATTTTTTCCAATATATAAAAAAAAATATAGTCATGTAGAGTGTTGTTTGATTCGTCTCAACGAATACTTTAATAATATCAAAAAATTAATTTTTTTTATTAATATATAATTAGAGATATTAACTATACAAAATACGCATCGACAAATGTACCGAGGTCAAATGGGAAGATCAATAAGGGACGGAGGGAGTATATAACTATTAAACGCAAATACCGACTGAACCACGTGACGCTTCCAGAATGAGCCCGAATTTTAAGTTGACACGTAGCGTCACGATATTAAATTGGACATGTGACAGCTGAACGCTCCGGTAAAACGAGAGTTATGGTAAAACGAAAATATTAATCTGGAGTGTTGGATTGATGATGATGGATGGTTGGATGATTGAGCCTTACAATAGATATGGTAGGCGTATAACCATCAAATCTACGTTGCAACCCGATTGATAGTAAAAATAGTAGTCGATATTAATTCAAAATATTATGATATTCACGTACTTTTTAAATCGATATTTATAAAAACAGTAGTCGATATTCATTAAAGATATTCAGAGTTTAATTCGTATACGATGATATTCATTCAAAGTGTATTAATATTCGTGTATTAATTTTAATCTTTTTGAATGGATTTATGATCTTCGGAACTTTTTC
This sequence comes from Rheum nobile, assembly GCA_027886185.1. Classification (NCBI taxonomy): domain Eukaryota; kingdom Viridiplantae; phylum Streptophyta; class Magnoliopsida; order Caryophyllales; family Polygonaceae; genus Rheum; species Rheum nobile. The sequence goes on along the minus strand of WOAB01000500.1, from coordinate 406,571 downwards.
TTTATATTTGATTGAATATGGCATATTTTTGAATAACATGATTGATTGTAAACGGAATGTGATAACTCAACCATACAAACCAACCAAAATAAAATTCAGCAGTAATATATCGGTTCACCCACATCAAAGCAAATGCAGTACACACCAAACAAAAGCACCATTAAGCAATCATACCTGTAAAATTACCTACTATGCACAGGAAAAAGCAAGGGAGCGGACAACAGTGGACAAGGCGGTTGGAGGCGCACGACAGAGGTGGTGGGAGACGGGCTGGAGGTGTTCGGCTCGGATCTGGTGTGGGCTCGGTTGGGTGAGGTCGCGAGGGGTGCGGTGGTGGCGCAGAGGTCGCGCGCCGGTGGGTCAGGGGGCAATTGTAAGCGGTGGGCGCGGAGGTCCGACGAGGTTGTGGTGTGGGTCGCCGGCGGGTTCGGCTAGGCGCTCGCCGGTAGTTGAGACTGGGCGAGTGAAGGTCGCCGACGAGGAGTAATGGTGAGACGGCGAAGGTGAGGCATGAGGAGGGAATCGGGGTGGGTTGGTGCTGGGCGTCGGTTCGAGTAAACAATGGCTTGTAGAAATTGAGAGGAGAATATGGAGAAGATGGTAGGAAAGAAGAAGATAGAATATCAGGAAGGTGGAGATAATTGGGGATTTAAATATACTTTTCTTTTTTCTATCAATCAAATATGTGGAGAGAAAATCCAATCTCAAATCCTACCTAAAATTTGTTATGCTGAAATAATTCAGTAATCCACACACATTTAAATCACCTACATCCTAATTTCTTTAAATCTTATCCCTCAATTATTCATTATCCAATGGTTTAAAATTGTACCTCAGGTTTACCTTAATATCTTATTTTACTAGAACTTAAATATGTGGCAGCTTATGAGTTTTTTAGATTTATTTTTAAAAAAAAATATATACGGTAATAGAATCCTATACTTGTCATACGAATATTATTTGTAATAAAATCTTTTCAAAATATACAAAAAAATATTCTGTAATATTTGATTATCTTTTTTCAATATTGACCATAAAATATTCTGTAATATTTATTTATGCACTATGCGAAAATAAATCTGCAATATTTTTAACATTAATCCTTTCCAAAATGGACCACAAAAAAAATAAGACTAGGATCTGAAAGTTAAAGTCGCTAAAAGTAAACTTTATACAAAACAAATGTGAAAACGTGCTATAAGTATAATGGTTTTTGTTCATGTCAATTATTTTATATAACATATTATTGGTATGCATAATTTTTTTTTTTAAAGTCGTTCAAAGCCCACTACATCATCCAACTATTAGGAAAAAATAATAATAAAGGATTATCAACTAAAAGAGTTGCAAAATATTCCAAAAAGATACGAAAAAACTAAAAATTATTTCTCATGTATAGAATAAGATAAGTTTTGATTATAGTAAGTAATCACAACCAATAAGATAGGTTTTTATTAGAGAATCTCAATTTATATGCGTAGGGAATTTTTAATCCTTTATTTTCCTAAGTAATCTTGAATAAATAGAAAAGTCTATTTTTCATATATCTTATTTGATGGTGTAAGTAATTATATATCAACTAATCTTGCTATATCATCTTAAAACACTAATGGTTTTTACAAATCTTCTCTATAATTTTTCTACATATTGAAGCTCTACAATATTTTTACGATCAAGTTCACAAATTGCTTAAAACCGTAGATTTCTATCAAGAATATATAAAATATTATTGAAAAGTTTCTCTCGAAGTCGATTAAGATAAATTCAGTGTTTATGTTGTAGTAGTTTACTTACCAATTTTCATAACTAATGTATTTCGTAGAGTCTATTGAAAGTCATTTAAATCCAATTTATACGAACTAAAGAGCATATAGTATGTTGTATTTATCAAGTGCATTGTTTATTTATGTATTATATTATATTATGATATATATATGCTCTTTCCTAATGTATTTTTATATTCAAACGACAACTCTATAAAATAAATAACCCACTTTAACATAATTGTAAACCAAATTTCATATGGGCATAATCTTCACAACGTATTTGTTAAATATAATTTATCATTATTATTATTTTTTAAAGTATTTATTGGTCGTAGTTAATATAGTTTGATCATCTTCACAAGTTATGGTTTTGTTAACTTTACAACTTAAGTTCATGTACAAAACTATCTGAATTGATTTGTGATGCCAACTTATTATCTGGGATGAGCACCGATGACGAATAGATTCTATTTTGAAGCATTAGACATGACTTTAAAAGATATTCTATGGGCTACAAATCCCCTTAGTTCGATCAGTACAACCTTTTAGAGGGAAAGTCGTAGTATTTGGTGTAGACTTTAGGCAAATCCTACCCATTATCACAAAAGGAAGCAAGTAAGATATTATTTTTGCCACCATTAATTCCTCTCATTTGTGGGAATATTGCAATTCTTGATTTGACAGGAAACATGAGGATTCAACAAGGTATATCTGATTATGATATCCAAGACGCAAATGAATTTTCTGAAAGGGTATTAAGCATCAGAGATGGTACTGTAGGCGATGACAAGATGGAGAATCACAAATACAAATTCTTGATGAACTATTGGTGAAGGATTATGACTTAGATCTGATTCCAGCAATTATTAAGTTTGTTTATCCCTCTCTTTGGTCAATCAATTGTCTCCAAAATACTTTGAAGAACGAGCAATTCTTGCACCACCACATAAAGAGGTAGATAGAGTTAATAACTATATATTGTCTTTGTTACCAGGTAAAGAAAAAGTCTATCTAAGTTCGGATAGCCTTTGCAAAACAGGTTTTATTATAGGCAATAATGCAAGTGTTTATACTTTTGACTACTTGAAAAGTATTAGATGTTTTGGTATCCCAAATCATGTTGAAAACTAAGGTTAAGATCCCTACTATGCTGCTTTGAAATATTGACCATTCTTCAAGTTTATGCAATGGGACAAGATTGATAACACGCAGCTCGGCAGTCATGTCATACAAGGAAGAACTATTTTAAGTACAATATTAGACATATAGTTTTGAATCCTCGCATGCTCATGTCACTGTCAAACACTTCATATCCGTTCAAGTTTCAACGAAGACAATTTCTCTTGAGTGTCTGTTTTGCTATGACGATAAACAATAGCCAGTGCCAATCTCTTATAAATGTCGGTTTGTATCTTTCATGCCCTGTTTTTGCTCAGGTCAGTTTTATGTTGCATCACTCATGGTCAGTTTTGTGTTGCATCATCAAGAGTTACTAGCAAGAAATGTTTGAAGATTTTGATATGAGACAAAAACAAAAAAAAGATATACTACTACTACCAATGTAGTATACAACGAAGTTTTTCATAATTTATAGCAATTTTGAATATCTTACGAGATTTTATGTTTAGAGTTTCATTTTCATGTATTAGATAAATATTTTGATTATGCTTTATCGTTTTAGTAGTATAGATGTTAGAGATATGACTATCCACGTTTCAAAACTACTTAACCAATTTTACTATTAATAAAGTTATGGAGAGTTTCGCTTCTCTTTTGATAATGTATTTTGTTAATCTTTTCAATATTTTGTATTCAATTAGTCCTTTTTTTATATTAGCATTCATCTATTTTTATAATAGTCATTACCTATATATTTCTATATCAATTAAATATATAATTTTTATATACTATTTTTTTAAATATAAGAAAGAATAAACAGATTTCGTACACGACACGGGTATTAGTGTTTTCTCAACACATAATCTACAACAAGCCTAGTGTTTTACGAGTAAATAACATTGAGAAGCAATCCTGTGAAAGTGAGTAGTTTAGTGAATGGCATCAGAATTGAAAATGAGTTGCCTTGATGCTTTAGACTTGGCTATTGTGTGATACCTAACCTTTCCACCAATCAATCCTCCTCCCATTTTCCACATAAACAAAAAGCCAAATCCTTGTCTTTCCCTTTACTCCATCCATGATCCAATACACTAGTTAATATTGTCTTCGTTGGTTACTCTGCTCCATCCTCGGCCTCCATATCCTAACTATTTCAATCCGAAACCAATTAATGTCGTGGTTGGGGGAAACCAACCCTCACTTTTGGTCAAGCAACCAGCCACATACTGGACCACCCATTGGCCCGTCGAGGCCCGCCCAACAGCCCCCGGAAACCGTTGAGCATGCGAGGAGAATAAGGCCGAGGGGGCGTCCAGATCATGTTCCTACACCTGAACCCAACCCTCACTTTTGGCCAAGGGACCGGCGTCAGGCTCCACTGCCTCCCGCTGACCCGGATCAACAGACCTCGGGTGGCATTCAACCGCCTCCTACACGGGAGGCGAACCCTCACCTTTGGCCAAGGGACCAAACACAAGGGCCCGGAGCTCATGAGCCCGAGCTTGAGCTCATACCCACATGGCCAACCCGCCCAGAAGGGAGTGGCCAGCAACAACCTCGTATTGGGCCCACAAAGACCCATCCTCCACGTAAGCATGACCCGTCTGTGGAGCACAAGCTTATGTACCCTCCTCCTAGCCGGACCAAGCCTTGCACTTGGTTCATTGCAATCTTCTGTGTCATCTTATGGGTGGTTGTAATCTTAGGCGGCATTCTGATCCTCACAATCTACCTCTTCTACCGCCCTCGGAACCCACGCTTCGAGATCGCCAACGCCACCCTCAATGCGGCGTACGTGGACGTGGGCTACCTCCTCAATGCCGACCTCGTCGTGCTCGTAAACTTCACCAACCCGAACGAGAAGATGGATGTAGACTTCAACTTGGCTGTCCTAAAACTGGAGTACGAAAACCAGCCTATTGCGAACCAATATATCGGGCCGTTCTCTGCACCCAAGTCGGAGTCCAAGTTCACAACGTTGGAGATGGTGAGCAGCCAGATTCGTCTCCCGGTATTGGTTGCACAGCAGCTGGTAAAGCAGGTACGAAACAACAGGATTACCTTCCAAGTTGAAGGCTACTTTCACGCACGCTCGACTCTGGGGGGCGTTTTTCGGTATTCTTATTGGCTGTACAGCCATTGCACAATCGTAACCACAGGGCCACCAACCGGAATCATGGTAGCCAGCAAATGCATAACAAAACGTTGATCTTTGTCATTGCAGCATGTTTTTTGATACTACGGATCGATAACCTAGCTTAATGGCAACATATATATTCTCTTGTGTCCCTGTCAAAGCCCTTTAGGACCTGCCCAAAGGTTCCTGCAAATTCACACATGTGACAATAAAACTATAGCATTATGGATAAGAGAATATTTCTTGAAGCTATGTAAATCAAAAGATTCAAAACCCACCCCGATATTACTTTAGTAAACATGCCAGTTGCCACCCATTACCCTATAAAACTCGATCATAATGAACACTACAATTTTAGCAACAGATTTTTTTTGGTCCAAAACAGACACTTCTTATTATCACTAGGTGTTGCAGCCCGTGCGAAGTTGAAGTTGATGTGCGGGAGTTAAAATTTAGTGGGATATTAGTGTTATATGTTGGAATTGTTGTGTGTTATTGTCGGTGAATATAATTAGCTTTGCATTTATTTACTTGAGATTAATAGTTCAACGATACATTATAGAAACAGTGATTCGAGAGGATATATATGAAGTTTGAAGAGAAACATATGATTAATATAACAGTGCAGTCCCAGTGACGGGTCCAATAAGGGAGTTGACGATCAATGGAACTCCTAGGACTTGTTGATGTGCCGTAGCATTGGCAACATTGTGGACAGAGCTGAAAAATTCAGGTTGCACAAGGGGATTTGCGCATGAAGTGAAGAATTCTAGACACATCTTTACATTAGAGACTAAAAATGATGTTGCACACCACAAGCTGACATGTAGAGAATCAGTTTGGCATTGCCCGTGGTAATACTTGAGAAAACAAGGAAAAAAAGTCGCGATGATCCTTAAGATATGAAAATCAGTAATACAAAAGATCAGTTTGAAGTGTTTAAGTTGAATCCAACTTTCCACATGGGATTCAAAGGAAAGGGCAAACCTATTTAAATGGAATCAACAAAGTTGAAATGAGTAATTTCAGTAATGGACATAGGCATGGAAGCAAAAGTGTGCAATGTGTTCACTTATCATTTTATTCATCCTGACCAACTCCATCTCTTAGTCAAATGAATTGAGAAAAGGAATAAGCCTTTTTCATAAATGGACATTTGTTATTATGCAAACAAAAGCCAACCAAATGTGACAGACACAACAAGATGAACTGTGTGTTTTGCTTGTAATCTCACTTTTCTACGCAATAAGCACACACCCAATATGAAAATAACTCTCATAAGTCATAACACATATAACATCCAATTTACTAATTTAGCAAGCCCCAAAACTACATTGTAGTGAATTCCTTGAAAAACGACGCATGAAAGCAGGGCAAGGCGAAGTAGGTAAAATAAATAAATCTTGTTGATCTATACCTTCTGATAGCTTTGGAAAAACATCCAGTCCATATGAGAAAACGGCAAGTGTTATAAAAATCACCAGAAAATAACAGCAAAATGCATGTGAGATGGAAATATTTAAACGCATATTTTGACTGTTCAACAAAAAAGGGCAGTTGAGGATGATTCAAGTCGTTTAATCCTCTTGTTCTGAATCTGCTAACTACTAGTAAACCTTAAAAAGTGAAGATAATTAACAGAGGAATCTCCGCAAAGATTCAGAATCTCATTACTTTGTCCAGATAGTTTTCCAAACTTGGTTACTTAAGAGTAAATGCACAAAACAAGGGGTAAATTTCACATTCAAGAAACAAAAAAATGATCTGAAATCCCATCTACATGGACCAAAACTGAAGCAACAGAACACAAGTTTTCACAAAGCTGGAAAAATATGTATAGGGACTGACGTCCGTTCATTGACTTCGAGCTCATGAATCGCTAGATTGCAACTACATAAACATGACGTGGAGCATGACAAATACATAGATTATAATGGTGATCGCAAGTTCCTATCCTGAGTTTTACACATATTCAGAGTGCAATTGCAAAGACATATTGTGGGGCATCACAAATACATGGATTATATTGGTGATCACAAGACTCGATGAAGTTTGATATGTTGACGCACAACCTCTGCCCACTGGATCACTTCTCAATCTCGTTTATGCTTCCAAGTGCAGTTGATTCGTAACAATTAGGCGCTATCGACGGAGCTGATGAAGTATATGAAGGTATTTCCAAGAAACACAATTCTATGAATTGATCTCAACATTAAGCAATTAATGGCTCCAAGTCTACAAAATGACTCGCACGGGGAAATCTTATAGAAAATACCATGTAAATGACACATTCTATGAACAATATGCAGATTCAAAAGCAACCTATCAAAGATACATTTGTTGCTCGGTTTGCTAGACGAGGTACAACGAGGAGGAGCGAGCGCTGCTTCTCCTACACTGCGGCCATGGATTCTGCCGTGATTGCCTCTCGAAGATGTTCGCCGCCGCGACGGACAACACTCTATCCTGCCCGCGCTGCTGCCATGTCTTTGTCGTGGGGAACTCCGTCCAGGCACTGCGGAAGAACTTCGCCATCCTCGCGCTAATCCGCTCGGCCTCTGCGTCCGCTTTTGACGACTCCGATGCCTCGTCTACCTCCGATGTCGACGGCGGTAGCGACGAAGAATTCGACGCCGCCGAGCGGAGGCAACGATGTAGCCGATCTTCCAGCGCCTCCAGCTCATTTGGAGCCGGCGGTGGGTGCGGCGTGGCAACGGTGGAGCTTGCGGCACATGAGGACTTGAAGCTGGTGAAGCGGATTGGGGAAGGTAGGAGGGTAGGAGTGGAGATTTGGGCGGCGACACTAATAGAAGGCAGAAGATCCGAAGGATCGGTTGAAGAATAGGGACAGAGAAGATAATGGCAATCTAGTAAATGCTACGAAACCCATGTGTATTCACAATGAACAAAACTTAAATATTGAAAAAAGAAAAAATAAGAAATTACTTAGCCCAATAGATAAATGCCACATACAAATATAGCCTATGATGGCAGTTCAATGAAGCAACACATCAACATGGTAGTATTCCTGCATGGAGCTCATTTCATCTTCCATTTCATCTCTCATCACATGGCCATTCGTACACTCAAGTAATTTATTTCTCATACTCAATTTGTTTTTCCTTGAATGTTTGACAACTTGTGTTTTGTTGTTCCCCAAGAGTTAACTTCAGCCATCAATTTCCTTGTGATTTTTGCAGCTTCTTGGGTTCTGTTGGATGGTAGACGTGGAGAAGGCTCAGCTGGTTAAAATGAGGGGTTTGATCATATATGTATTACTCCGTATGTAAATATTTGGCTCTGTATTAGCAGAAAGTGTAGAACGGAACTTCTATCCATTTGAGTACATATATGGTGTACCGATTTATACTTATAAAGTTTGAGACAAAGGGATAATAGATTGGAAAAGTATTCTGATGTATTAGATGGTAGAGATTACAATATATACTTAGAAGGGAGAAACTTATTCCCCAAGCTATACAAGATACTATCCAATAATAAAGATATCACTAAGATAACAAGATAGAATATAGAAGATATTCCAATACTCCCCCTCAAGTTAGAGCATGAGGATCAAGAATGCCCAACTTGCCAATGAGAAGTTGAAATTGGTGATTGCTCAGTGCTTTGGTGAAGATATCAGCAGGTTGACAAGAGGTCTGTATGTGTGCAGGGAGAATGACGCCAGACTGAATGAGATCGCGCACAAAGTGACAGTCAATCTCGATATGCTTAGTGCATTAATGAAACACCGGATTAGAGGCAATGTGTAAGGCAGCCTGGCTGTCACATAATAGTCTCATAGGGCGAGAATGAGATACTCCAAGAGACCGAAGAAGCGACTTGAGCTAGACGAGCTCACTGCAGACTGCGGCCATAGCTCGATATTCTGCATCAACAGAGGAACGCGAAACAGTAGGTTGCTTCTTTGTCTTCCAAGATATAGGAGAATTCCCAAGTAAGACAAAGTAGCCAGTCACGGAGCGACGTGTCAACGGACAAGCCGCCCAGTCAGAGTCGCAGAACACACGTACCTGAAGGGAACTGGAAGCAGAAAGAAGAAGTCTTTGGCCTGGATGGCCTTTGAGGTAACGAAGGACGCGTAGAGCGGCGTCACAGTGATCTGACTTTGGTGCTTGCATAAACTGAGCTAACGTGTGAACAGCAAATGTAATTTCTGGACGCGTGATGGTCAGATAAATGAGGCGACCAATGAGACGCATGTAGCGATCTGGAAATGCGAAGAGCGAGCCGGTAGAGTTGGCGTGATGATGTTGCTGCTCCATCGGAAAAGGGCTGGGCTTGGAACCCAATAGACCGGCCTCGGAAAGGATATCAACAGTGTATTTTCGTTGAGATAGAAAAAGGCCACTGGGACTGCGTGCAATCTCGATGCCAAGAAAGTACTTGAGGGGCCCTAAATCTTTCATGTAGAAGTAGTTATTGAGATATTGCTTGAAGCGAGCAATAGCAGTCGGATCGTTGCCTCCAATGATGAGGTCATCAACGTACACCAGAACCTGCAGAGTGACATTCGGACGTTGATAGGAGAATAGAGAGTAATCTATTTTACTCTGTAGAAAACCGTAGTGACGTAGGGCAGCAGCAAGCTTGGCAAACCAATTCTTGGGTGCTTGACGAAGACCGTATAGGGACTTTTGTAGGCGACAGACCTGCCCTAGGGCAACGCCAGAGAAACCAGGAGGCGGAGTCATGAAAACCTCCTCATCTAGATCCCCATGTAGAAAGGCGTTATGGACATCCATCTGATGGAGCTCCCATCTCATAATGGCGGCCACTGAAAGAAAGACGCGGACAAAGACCATCTTAGCTACAGGAGCAAAGGTTTCGGTGAAGTCGATACCTTCAACCTGGCGGTTTCCAAGAACAACTAGCCGAGCCTTGTGACGCTCGATGGTGTCATCCGACTTGTACTTGATCCGATATACCCATTTACAGCCAATGGGTTTCTTCCCAGGAGGAAGAGAGGTAAGCCGCCACGTGTGATTGCGTTCAAGGGCTTCAATCTCAAGACGCATTGCCTCGCGCCAGGGTGCAAGAAGGTTTGCAACGGAAAAAGAAGAGGGCTTCACGCCCGCGGCAACGACGGCTAAGAAGCTTGCATGTGGGGCTGAAAACTTAGTACAAGAAACAAATACAACGATAGGATATCGCATACCTAACCGAGATAAGGGCTGTTGGGCGGGTGAGAGGAGCCGAGGTGGTGGGTCTATTTGGTGAGTCGTGCTGCAGATGAAGTCACGGAGCAAAGTTGATGGTTTACGAGTACGATCACTTCGGCGAGCGACAGAGGGAGGAGCTGTTGGCGCGACCTCCGAAGTACGTGGTGGTGTGGCGGTAGAAGACGGGCCGAAGTCCAAGGGAGGACTCCCCCTGTCGTCGACAGCCGTAGGTGAGGGTAGAGTGGGCGCATCCTCATAAGTAGAGGGAAGAGGCGCCGAGGGCTACGCAATGTTGTCGGAAGTGGAGGGCGACACATAAGGAAAGATATCCTTAAAGAACTTGACGTCCCGGCTGATGAAGACGGTGCGAGCCTCCATATCATACAGACGCCACCCACGTTTATCGTGTGGATAGCCCAAGAAGAGACACTTTCGGCTGTGGGGTGCGAACTTATCTGCGGGACGCGGTAATTGGGATGCATAACAGAGACACCCAAAGACGCGCAGATGGACGAAGGAAGGCGCCTTGCCATGGAGAAGCTCGTAAGGCGTGCGACCTTGTAGAAGAGGTGAAGGCGTGCAGTTGATGAGGTAAGTGGCCGTGAGAACACACTCGCCTCAGAAGGAAACATGCAAAGACGCCTGAAATCGAAAAGCACACCAACATTAAAGATGTGACGATGCTTACGCTCAACGCGGCCATTCTACTGAGGTGTATAGGCGCAACTTGTCTCAAACGAGATGCCCTTGGCTGCAAAGAAGGACCGAAGCTTCAAAAATTTGGTGCCGTTGTCTGCCCTGACTCGTTGGACGGTGGTGGAGAACCGATTTGAGACCAGAGAACAGAAACTCTCAAGAAGAGGAACAACCTCAGTTTTGCTGACCATTAAATAAACCTAAACAGCTCTTGAGTAATCATCAACTATGGTTAAAAAATAATGAGCTCCTACAGAGGACGGGGTGCTATAGGGTCCCCAAACATCACAGTGGATAAGTTGAAACAATCTTTCTGCTTTATTTGAATTAACATGAAAAGAAGAACGAGGTTGCTTGGCCTTAAAGCATGTGTCACAGACGACATCATGCGGTAATCTAAAACTAGATGAAGTAGTAATGCTAGAAATAGAGGACACCATAGAGTTCGACGGATGCCCTAATATGCGATGCCATAGAAGAGGTGAGGACGCAGCCGACGCACGATCGGAAGGAGAAGATGACACAAGCCCGCGAAGCCAATAGACCCCACCAGATTGCTCACCCGCTCCAATCAGCATCCTCGAATGTCGGTCATGTAAGACACACAACTTATCGGTTAAAGTAGCAACACAGTCAAGACCCAAAGTCAACTTAGCAAGCGAAATCAGATTGCAACGCATATTCGTGACATAAAGAACATCAGGAAGAGGTAGGGTAGCAAAGTGCATAGTTCCAGCATGCACGGCAGTGAAGAGTGTGCCGTCAGGAAGCTAAATAGAGACGAATGAGATAGGGTGAAGACCCGTAAGAAACGTCTTATCACCAGTCATGCGATATGACGCGCCTGTATCAAGTATCCAAGGAGAAGAATACGTACCAGAGAGCTTGTCAGTAGAAGACGAGCCAAACATATTTAGCATGGATAACACCTAATTCCATTGTTCATGTGTGATCGTTGGACCGAGAGCTTGACGATCCTGGTCGGTGTAGGTGCGAGTTCCCGATGGAGTGGATTGCGGCTGCACGGCGTTGGCACTTGGCAGTTCCAACACCACCACGGCTGCGACCGTGGCCCCGCCCGTGGCCAACAGAAGCCGAGGTGGAGGGAGGAGTCGTTGAGGATGACTGCGTCGGAGTCTGAGAAAGATCTTTGTTCTTGACCCAATCCGGGAACCCGTGAAGACGATAGCAAGTAGGCTGATCATGGCCCGTGCGTCCACTATGATCGCAAACTAGAGACTTGCGATCAACAGTGGAAGAAGACGACGAAGTAGGTCGCCGCGCAGCGAGAGCCATAGAGTCGGTTGAGGTGTCCCGAGAACGAACAATGGTGTTGTGACGCTCTTCCTGCACCACTAAAGCGTAGACCCGGTTCAGTGAAGGAAGAGGGTCCTGCGCCATGATGTTAGAACAAGTAGTCCCGAAAGCATTGGTATCTAAACCAAGGAGAAACTGATGGATGCGTTCCGCCTCCCGTTGCTGAGTGAGGAGAGAGATAAGTCTGCAAGAGCACTTGCCACACGTGCAGGCCTGGGGTGGAACGTAGGTGGTAAGCTCGTCCTATAACTTCTTCAGCGTGCCGAAGTAGGCGGCGACGGATTGACCATTCTGGCGGCAGTTTGCTAGATCCGAGCGGAGTTGAAGAATACAGGGACCGTTCCCAACAGAGAAGCGCTGAGAGAGATCATCCCACATATCCTTCACGTTTTCACAATAGGAGATGGACGAGCGAAGCAGGGGATCAATCGTTTGGACGAGCCAGCCGACAAGCATCGAGTTGACGCTTATCCAATCAGAAAGGACGGTGGAGTCGGCGGCTGGTTTGGTAATAGAATCGTCGATGAAGCCGAGTTTGCGCGTAGAGAGTTGCGCATAGCAGTGCTCCATTCTTGATAGTTATCCCCTCGAAGGACCACTGGGAAAATAGTGATACTCGTATGATCGGAGGGGTGCAGGTAATAGGGAGAGGTGATGTTGAGCGCGCCTCTCTTCTCCGTGTTTGCCATCGCAGAGGATGATGCAAGGTGAAAGGCGGAAGCTTGGTGGAGGAGACGACAGTTCGGCGGCGCAACAAGGGTTGATCGGCGGCCGTGAGGGTAGAAAAAAATTAGGGTTGTGGTTATGGCTCTGATACCATGTAAAGTTTGAGACAAAGGGATAATAGATTGGAAAAGTATTCTGATGTATTAGATGGTAGAGATTACAATATATACTTGAAGGGAAAAACTTATTCCCTAAGCTATACAAGATACTATCCAATAATAAAGATATCACTAAGATAACAAGATAGAATATAGAAGATATTCCAATAATACTGCTAGAATGAAATCAATAACAAATCTCCTCTTTCTTCATTTGTGCTTTGAGCTTCTTGAATCAACTTTCAAACCAAACAAATGATCAGTTTCCGATTAGATTCAGACTCTTGGGGTTAGCTGTTTTGGTGCATCTTTAACATTAGGTTAGAGGGAAATGTGAAGGAGGGTATTGACACATCAATGTTCTTGATACACACTATACAACATGTGTGACGCTAATTTACCATTTCTACAAACACATCTTGGATTTTTACAGAGATTTGCATCTTTGGACAAAATATGAATGATCCTATATGAAGTTCATGAGAAAAGAATAAAATGTTAAGGATATTCTTCATACTTGCTCATCATCTACAAGCATAGAATCCTCAGACAAAACGGTAAGCAACGAGTACTTGACTCTGATAGATACTTTGCCATTCTCTACACACAGCTTGGCTCATGTGACCACCCAATATCCAGGATGGTCTTCTGGGCCTCTGACCATCTCCTTCATATCCCCAATAGCGGCGAGCTTAGGTGCTTTAGCAGGCACATGTGGGCCCCCAGGGAAAAGGGCATAGTTTATATCTGGCTTCTGAGCCTCATCGGGCTCACTATTACAATTCCGTGTTTAAGTGGCGGTTAAATGTAGCGGTTGTTGTTTATGTGGCGGTTGCTTGTAGCGGTTTTGGTATTGTGGCGCATTATGTGGCGGTTTTAGTGTTTTGTAGCGGTTTATGTGGTGGTTTGTCGTGGCAAATATATTATAGATTTTATGTGGCGGTTTTAGATTTTTTTTGTAGCGGTATTTGAATCTAAAGTGGCGGTTTTAATTAAATTATCTAATGTAGCGGTTTAGTATACTCGCGCGCTGAAATTCCCCGCGAAATCAAAAGCCCAAATTCGACCCAAAGTTAAAAAAAAGCCTGATTGAATTTAGGGTTCCAGATCGATCTCCCACTATTCGATCACCTCTCCCTGCGCACGGCGCACCTGCTGCTCACCTCTCCCTCCGACTGGCCAGCGACGCTCACCTCTCCCTCCGACTGGTGTGCGCCCTTTGTCCTCTACCGCCAGCGACACCAATTGTTGCCCTGGACTGTCCTCTCTGGCGAATTCATCTGAGGCCGCCTATCCCTCTTCCTCTCTCTGCACCAACAAACCTCTCTTCCTTCCGTTCGTCTCCAGCCACCGGCGACCTGAACCGACTGGTGTGCGCCGACTGCTCTGCGCGCCGACTGGTGTGCTCCGACTGGGAATTTCAAGAGATCAGCCTTCTGGGATGGATGAAGGTCAGCATGAGTTTCTTCCTTTATTTCCTGAATCCCCCCTTGAGTTTCTATTTGAAGTAGGTAGTTGTCATTTTGTTGATCTGTGACTTCGGAAAATCTATGATCTTTTTGTTTCTTTTTCTCTTGATGCAGAAGATGATTCACTGAAGCAGACTTTTCAAGTTAGTTTCAATGTTTGCCAAAATTGGGTTTCTATGTATATATTTTATGTATAAGCTAGTCAATTATTCCCCTTTTAAGCTAATTAAATCTGATAATACACTTGAAATCTCAAATGTTCTATTGCTGTGTATAAACCCCTACTTGTGTTTCTATATATGGGTTTGATAAAAGCTGTCAGATTTTCATCTTGTATAGCCTTTTCACCTGTGAATTGCTAAAATTACAGAATGTGTCTATACTAATTGAAATTTCCCCAAAATTCCATACCTTTCACTTGCAATTTGATTGGTTACAATGATGAAAATGGTGTCCCTTGAGTTTGGAATTTGCATCTCATGCTTGTGATTCAACTGCTCTTTCAATTTGATAGATATGTTAATTTCGACCTTACCTACAAGTGAATGAAAGGATTTTTGCTTTTGAATTTGCATCTCATGCTTGTTCTGGTTTTCTAAACTCTTTTTTTCGTTGCTTCTCTTCTTCATAATCTGACTTTAGGCCTTTTTCTGTTGTAATTTTCCATGGCATGTTGTACGTGGTTGCCTTGCTGCTCTGCTCAGCTTCTAATTTAGGTGGTTGGTTTACAATGGACTCTACTGTTTAGTCTATGATATTTGCTCGAGCCCTAAAACCAGTGTCTGCTTTATTGGCCCCTAACAAGCATTAAAAACTAATTAATTTTTCTTACCCTAAGCAAAGAGGCTCAAATGAATTTTCTAGTAAACCACAAGTCCTTCGCTTCTGGATGTTATGACCTTTCCAATCAGTGATAAGTGTAATTTTAGAGTCTTAATTAATAATTTATTAATGACTTACGTAAAATCAGTAATAAAATTTATTTTGTAAATTTAAGTAATGATTAACTAATGAGTTACGGGATTATTTAATTAAATCCTAAATTTTAGGAAAAGTTTAGTGTTCTAGTGTTAAAGGAGGGAGTACAAGATAGCAACAAAGAATAGAATTTTATCTAGTGGTTGGACAATTGCTTACAAAACGACATTTATGAAGCGAAGTATAGCAGCAAAGCTCATAATGGAATAGGTATTTTGCTACCCCATGCAAAGCAAAAAGTATGACAAGTCACAACGCTCCCTTTGTTCTCATTTCTCCTTTTCCTCCTTAGCTTTTGTAGCTGTTAAAGAATGATGTTCTGCTATGATAAAAATACTTATTCCAAAGCCATAAAAATACTTATTCCAAATAAATGCATTTATAAATGAAAAAGCCTTTATAAAGTGTCATACTAAACAAACCCTTGGTTGTATTCTGGACAAGCCATTGATTTTCTCTTGTTATTTATTGCAACTAATCTATGTCAAGATGCTGTTGTGAATTTTGTTTCTTGGTATGTAGTTCTCACTTCTATTGAAATTGCTTTTCTCTTTTTATAATGTGCTCTTTTCTTAATAGCTATGGGTATGACTCTAAACAATATTCACTACCAATAAATATGTTAGTCATATAAGCTCGTAATTTATAAAAAAAAATGTTAGATATATCAATACTTATTTTAATAGTATATTTAAATATTGAGGTATATACTGATTTTGGAATTTGCATGTATCTACCATTATAAATAAATTTAAGGGATGGATGATAGTAACATCAGCTGGTATATGTTTCCTCGTTGGACCAAGGAATTTCAAAGAGGGGTAGATGAGTATATACATAAAGCATTTTCAATTGAAGGACAAGGAGAAGAAATTCGATGTCCTTGTAAGGATTGTTGTTTGCGGAAGTGGTTGCATGGAGACATTGTAAAAAATCACATGATTGCGAAGGGTTTTAAAAAACTGCCTTATGAAGTTACAAGGGAAATGAGTTCTGAAAGGGTAGATGGTGATGGAGTGATCTATAATTTTGATGATAAAATCCATGATTTGCTGAATGACACATTTCAATATGGTCCGGATGAAGACACTAAAAAGTTTTTCAAGATAGTTGAAGAGGGCCAAGAAGAATTGTATCCAGGTTGTAAGAATTTCTCAAGACTTTCCTTTATAATCCGGTTATTTGTGTACAAGCGTGACCACAAGTTGACCAATGGTGCATTCAGTGATTTGTTGAAAATCGTAAAAGATGTGCAACTTGAAGCGAAACTGCCTAGCTCTTTTAATGAAGCCAAAAATGTCCTTAAGGTCTTAGGTCTTGATTACATCAAGATCGATGCATGTCCTAATGATTGTATGTTGTTTTGGGAGGAAAGTGCTGATGTAGAATTTTGTCATAAGTGTAAGGCTTCTCGTTGGATAAAAAATGAGAAAGATGAGATCACCGGTAAGGTTCGTCGGATTTCAGCAAAGGTTCTTAGGTACTTTCCTGTCAAGAAAAGGTTACAAAGATTGTTCACGTGCAAGGAGACTGCAAAACACATGACATGGCATGCAAATGGGCGCCTAAGGGATGGACTTCTAAGACATCCAGCAGATGGTGAATCTTGGAAGAACTTTGATCTAGTATTTCCATCGTTTGCAGAAGATCCAAGAAATTTAAGGTTGGGGTTAGCTAGTGATGGATTTAATCCATTCAGCACAATGAGTGTATCGTATAGTACATGGCCAGTTATACTCAGCAATTACAACCTACCACCATGGATGTTAATGAAGTCTGAATTTTTGATGTTAGCATTGCTCATTCCAGGTCCTTCATCCCCAGGAAAAGATATCGATGTATACATGCAACCTTTGGTTAAGGATCTAAAGGAATTATGGGAGTTTGGTATAGATACATATGATGCTTCAACAAATGAAATGTTTAAGCTGCATGTAGCCTTGATGTTTACCACAAATGATTTTCCAGCTTATGCAATGTTATCAGGATGGAGCACTAAAGGGAGATGGGCATGCCCTAACTGTCATTATGAGACTCGTTCCTTGTGGTTACCATGCAGTGGCAAGTTTTGTTACATGGAAAGTCATAGGTTTTTGGATAAAGACCACCCATATCGGCGTAAAAAGAGACACTTTAATGGGAATGATCAGCTTGAAGATGCACCAGTCCGTTTGACAGGAGCTGGAACTTTGGAGTTGTTGGCTGATTTTGTAAATGACTTCGGAAAATTTCCCAAGGATAAAAACAAGAGCAACAACAAAGATGAATTCTGCCCTTGGAAAAAAAAGTCCATCTTTTTTGATTTGCCTTATTGGATGCATATTGATTGTCGACATTGTCTTGATGTGATGCATATAGAGAAGAATATATTTGATAGTGTGATTGCGACTTTGTTGGGCATTCCTGGGAGGACGAAGGATCATATGAAAGCACGAAATGATCTTGTACAACTGGGTATAATGGAGGAGTTGCAACCTAAATTGTGTGATGATGGTCAGCGGTATACAGTTGCAAAGTCGCGGTTTTGGATGACAGCGGATGAGAAACGCAGATTTTTGAGTGTGTTAAAAAATGCTAGGCTTCCACAAATTTGTGATTCCAACATTGCACGGTGTGTTAATGTCCAGGAGAGGAAAATTTCAGGCTATAAAAGCCATGATGCTCATTTTGCAATGCAGTATTTACTTTCAATTGCTGTCAAGGCAACTCTTGATAAGGATGTTGCGGCACCTTTGATCAGGTTGAGTGCATTCTTCAAGGGCATATGCAGTAAGGTTATTGATCCTCAAGATCTTAATCGTCTACAATCTGAAATTATAGAGGTCATTTGTCAATTCGAAATGATACTTCCTCCAGCATTTTTTGACATTATGATTCATCTTTCTCTCCACTTAGTTGAGGAAATTAGACTATGGGGACCTCCTCATACTAGATGGATGTATCCTATTGAAACAGACCTTCAAAAGTTGAAGGGCTTTGTCCGAAATAAAGGTCGTCCAGAGGGATCGATTGCAGAAGCATATTTGGTTGATGAATGTATTACATTTTGTGAGCGATATCTGCATCGTGGATCCTTCGTCACAGATGATCATACTGAGGGGAATGATTCACAATCTATTTTTCAAAAGACAGGCCATCCCATTCCGGCAAGAGGAAGGAGAAGCAAGAAAACACAAAAGCATGTCAGAATTAGTCATAAAAAGTGGGCTCAAGCACATCGATACATAGTATTTAATTGCAACAATGAAGAAGTTGAGAGATATATAAGGTAGTATATTAATTTATTTATTATATTTTGGTATATGTTTCAGCCTATATTTTACTGTAATTTATTTGTACTTTTACCATAATGCAGTGATCATGAAACACTTGTTAGTAGCAAAAAGAAAAGAAAGTGGGACACTGCTCAAAGCCATAGTAAGGAATTCATTACATGGTTTAGAGAAAGGGTTGAGTATGAGATTGGTGAAGGTAAACCGGTGTCGGATTGTGTGAAATTTTTATCTGTCGGGCCTTCTTTTTTTATCAAAAGATACAGTGGATATGCTGTCAATGGCTATAAGTTTCACACCCAAAAGCGTGATAGAAACTGTGTCACTGAAAATAGTAGAGTGACTTTAAAAGCCTTAACTCCTAGCTTTGCTAGTTCAAAGGATCAATATCCTATCATGGGATATGTTACTTACTATGGCTCAATTGAAAAAATTATCGAAATTTCCTATGAAGACCATTCTAGTGTTGTCTTGTTTGGATGTGTCTGGTTTTACTCTGAAGGGAATGATTTTGGACTTCGTCGAGTTAATCGCAAGAAGTTGATTTATGAAGGAGAACCATTCATCTTAGCATCTCAAGCACATCAAGTTTTCTATGTTGAGGATCCTTCATCAAAGGATTGGTCCTATGTTGTCGAGCAACTACCTAGAGATCATTTTGTTCCTAAGGATGAAAGATGTGATAATTTTGCTGATGTATATTGGAAGGAAACTCACAGTTCTTATCAAAATATGTCTGGGAACACTAATGCTAATCTTGAAATAAACCGCACAAGAGGGGATTTGCCTGCAACTATTGTTGACATAGAAGGAAATCTTGTTGCAGATACTATAGATACTCTTTAACAGCAAGGCAAAAAATTAATCTTCTCTAACCATACTTATTAAATTTCGTTCATCTAGTTACTATCCAGCAACTGAGTTATTTTTGGTAATATTCCCTATGCAGGCAAGCAAAGGAAGCACAAGCGCATGCAGCTGCAGTGGGTCGGTCTCTAGAGCTCTGTGAACTCTGTTGAAATCAGATTCAATTCCGGTTTGTGTATTTCTAACCTGACATTGGAGTTTTGTACCTATTTTCATGATGTCATATTTATACTTATTTTCTTACAATTAATAGCTAGGTTGAGATTATTAGAGAGTAGAAACAAATGCAGGTTCCACAACTCATTATACAATTCCACAAGTATGAAACTGAATAACCACTTGATTGTTAAAGAGTATCTGTCCAAGTTAAACTCTTGACACATTATATTGGCTGTCATTGATTCCAGGCATTACTAGCCTTAGAAAATGGAGAAGGACAAGCAAGCTACTGGAAAAAATAAGCTAAATCAATATGAAATCGAGCGGATGAAAACAATAGCAACTAATAATTATAAGATGAAAGCTAAAGGTTTTGGCAGTTTGGTGGGCAAAGAATTGCAAAAGAAGTGTGATCGGGTTGCTAATGGTGTCACAAATGAAATATGCCATCCTCAAACAGATACCAGTAATCTTCAACCAGCTTTGAGTGAAACTAACGCAGTATGTATTTTATCTCTATATTTTCTTATATTTAATTATTGTCTTTTGTAATTTAAACTACCCTTATTATTCTTGACATTCTGTGCAGGCTTCAATAGATGTCAATCATGGGAGAGGTAAGAAAGAAAAATAACCCCTTATCCAAACGTTACCTATGGCTGATTTTGCAAAACTGAAAGCTAAAGAGCGACAACAAAGAAGCAAGCGGGCCGAAGGATCTCAGCCACACGAATTGATCTATGAACAACGTCCAAAGCAAACTCAGCAACAAAGCATCACCCATCACCCAGAAATTCAGCAAAAGAAGCAACATAAAAATCCCCAAAAGAAACATCAGATTTCCAAGAGCTCAACTCACGCGCAAAATCAGAAGAATTTTTGTGCTCCTGGGTCTTATTCATTATATGTGCAGTTGCAGAAAAGAAAAGCCTTAGAAGAACAACAAGGTGCTCTCGAAAAAGAGTTTGGAAATTTGGAGGAGGAATTAGGATTGTCTGCTGGAGGTTTGAGAATGCATCAAGGAAATGTTAGAAGTCTACATGAAGGTGACTTGGATGCACTTGATGATAACAATGTTAGAGAAGTCCATGATTGTGACTTTGTAGAAGATGCATCAAATGGCAACAATGTTAGAGATGTCCATGAAGGTGACTTTATGGAAGATGCATCAAATGGCAATAATGATATAGCAAGTGAAACTGATATGCTGGCTGAAAAAGCACATCCAGGTATTTTACATGTTTGATTGTCTAGATTTGCATTTTTCATTTGTTTAGTGATAAAGTTTGACATTTACTCTAATCCAAATTAGATACTCAAAAGAAGAAGTGTAGAGGAAGAACCATTTTGGCACATGTTCATAACTGGGAAAAGCGTGAATACATTCTTTTGAATGATATGGGCCAACCAGCAGGTCCTACCAAAGAAGTAGTTGAAACTTTTACGCGTTTCCTAGGAACCATAGCTAAAGATGCAGCCCTTGTACCATTGAATTTCATAAGTTGGAAATATGTTCCTACTCCTACGAAGGATAAAATCTGGGAATATGTGCTGGTAATATTTTTTTTATTATGTTTTTTCTCCCTATTTTAAACATATATGTATGTAGTTACTAATTTAACATTATTTGTTTTTCCTTAGAAAAGGTTTGATATTTCAGTGTCAGGAAAGAAACATGTGCTTGAGACTATAAATGCAGATTGGCGCACTTACAAATCAAGAATAAAAAAAGAACACTACTCCAAGTATACAACCATGGAAGAGAGGTTGGCCAATCGGCCTGAGCATGTACCTGATAATCAATTCAGAGACCTTCTGAAGTATTGGGATTCAAAAGAAGCACAAGTATTTATTACAACTAGGGATGCACAAAAATGGACCGGACCGGAAACCCGGACCGGACCGGACCAGAATTTTCCGGGTCGGTCTAGGACCGGTTTATTATCGGTCCGGTCCACGGGTCATGATTTTTCATAAAACCGGGTTCCGGGTCGGGTCCGGGTCGGACCGGAAAATTCCGGTCCGGACCGGATTAGACCGGATCTTTAAAAATATATATATATACCCAGTTTAACTGTTTAAGACTACTAAACACTTATTGTACTTTTGATTATCTTTGTGTTTTCGTTTAATACACTATTTTGTTGAAGGATTTTAAAAGTTTTTCCCACTAATACATTATCTATTTAGACTATTTATATTACATTATTAATTGTAATGAGATTATGATGAACGTTTAGCTTAATATGCAATACAAATAATCAATTATTTAATTCAAAGTTTCAAACAAGTATATCATAGACTCGTTGTAATAGAACCGAACACGGTCGGACCGTCAACACGATGGACCATTATACCCTAAAAATGACAATCCGGGTTTCCGGTCCGGGCCATGGACCGGACCGGAAAAGGACCGGACCGGATAGATCGGGTCCGATCCGGTCCACGGGTCACTTTTTTATAAAAAACCGGTCCACCGGTCCGACCCGGACCGAAGAACTCCGGTCCGGATCGGTCCGGGTCGACCCGGTTGTGCATCCCTAATTACAACTACCAATTCTTTCCTTGAAATAGTATGTTCGTAATGTAAACTACCATATTTATCGTGTTTTATTATATAGGAAATCAGCAAGATCAACAAGGAAAACCGACAAAAGCAAGGTGATATGTATACTATGGGACCATGTTCGTTTTCAATGTTGCGTGCTAACCTGGTAATTGTATTATTGTATAATTATATTAGTTTTAAAGCTCAACAATGTTGCGTGCTAACCTAGTAATTGTGTAATTATATTAGTTTCTGGTTTGATGTTTTTGTTCAGAAAGAAAAAAACCCAGACAATCAAGAGCCATCACAAGCAGAAGTTTACATTGAGTCTAGAAAGCGCAAAGATGGACGGGAATACTTAACACCAAACGAAGAGACCCTAAAAAACATTGTGAGATAAATTTGCTTGTGCATTTCTGGGTTGTTGTTTTGGATGAGAATACTTATGTTTTGCATATCTTTGTTTTTATGGAATGTTTCTTTGTTTTTGGTTAAATAGGAGAAATTGAAAGCACTTAAGACACAAGATGGTGGAGGTGCAAAGATTGATCCATATTTTGATGTTATCACTAAGAAAGAACATGGTGGGCGTGTGCGTTTGTATGGACGAGGTGTCACAAAGTCTACATTAGAAAAGAGGGATCCCGACACTCCATATATATTGCCCCCAATGCTCTTAGAAAACATCACAAAAAAGTTTGAGAAAGATATGGAGGAATTATTGGAGAAGAAATTTTCTGATTTTGTATCAAGGATAAGAGAAGCTAATGGAGATGATGTTATTATTCCAGACTTCCAGTCAAATGAAGTTGCTGGTGGAGATGATGCATCCAGTCAAGGTGATGATGAAGCTGCTGAATCAACGGTCCCGTCATGTTCACAATAAATGTATTTTTCTTCCTATAAAATAATGAATTAATTGTGTCTTTAATTTACTGTTAGTTGCTTTATTTTCTTCTTCTGATATGCTTTTACCCACTCTTTCTCTGTGTATGTTGTACTACTTTCCTTCATTTGTGGCAGATGAATATTACTTATATATATATATGTGCCCGTAACTCTAGCTTTCTACCTCTTTGCATGGGTTTATTCTGAGGCTGATAAGTTGAAATACATGGTCTAGATGAAATTACATAAGCTATTTGTTCTTGGCACAATGGATGGGCTTACTTGAGTTTCAATCAATAAAAGCATAACATTATATATTTATAGGGTGGGATTATAGGAACATTTTTAGATTTTGACCAGTAAATGCTTAGCAAGATAAAACTTCAATCTGATATTTGTTCCTTGCTTTGTGTGGAACTTGAGTGGTACGGTTATGGTGATTGCACTTTCTTCAATTTTGTGTAGCTTTGACTTGAGATATCAAAAGCTTAATTAAATGTTGTAGGGAATTGTAGGGGAAATAAATTTTTAACATGTATATAAACGAATCTTAATTTGCCTTACCATTCTAATCGAAAACTCTACTTATATACCTAATTCTATTTCGTTAACATTTTTATTTTTATTTATATAGCTAATTCTATTTTGTTAACATTTTTCTTTGTATATATGTGTAGGTGGAGCTAGTGTGACTACTACAAACGTTGAAGACAAGGCATTTGGTGGAACTATTAGCCGGATTAGGTTATAGATTGATTAGGGTTAAGAAGTCATTTTGAAAATAGGCTAACATATGAAGTGATTATTACTTTTGGGTTTAAATATTATTAGCTAAATGCATGTCATTTTTTGAACATATATTACTCATTTGTATGGTATTTCTTATGTTATTAATATGAAAATATTTCTACTTAATTTGAGCCTTTAATGATGCAGAATTTATATTTTATAATTTATATCATGTTGGTATATATATAATTAAATTGTGTACAAGCCGTTTGATCATAATTATAATAATTCTAGTAAAACCGCCACAATAGGTTATAATGGTAAACTATTGAAACGCAACCGCTACATTAGGTTCTAAAAAAATGCAAACAAAAACTGCTACAAAAGGGTGTATATAGTGACAGTTGTGTAAATCTTATGTGGCGGTTGTCTATGTAACTCACAACCGCTACAATAAGCTAAAAACCGCTATAATAGAGCTAATGCAGCGCCAGCAGATATAGCGGGCAAAAACCGCCACAATAGGTCTAATGTGGCGGCTTTCAAACCTTATGTGGCGGATTTCAACCGCTACAATAGCAACGATATGTAGTAGTGGCTGTGGCATCAGACATGTACTAAACCTTCAACTGATCAGGTTCAAAAACATACCTGATTTCTTGAATGTTGTTGAAGACTCGTCCCACTCTGCCCTCCAACTCCTGGCAGATGCCACCGTTGAGAACCCGAGCCTCATAAATAGAACCTTCTTCGTCCCGACATGCTTAACCTTAAACCGGGCCTTGGTCACTATAGACGCGATTTCTTCCATTGTTGTGCTGTGGTGCTCAACAAGTGTCGTACAAACGTGGGAAAATATGCTCAATTTGAGGGCTCGTAATATTTTTTATCACTAGCGACATCATGATTTCTCTTGTAGCTGTGAATGTGATGATACTCAACATCATTAGAGAGATTGAGGAGGATCTTAGGAGTTGTTGGGAGGTGCTGGAGATGGATTGCTAGGTGATTGCTCTTCCTTCCTTCTAAGAATAGCCGCATTCCAGTTACTGGAAGGTTTTTGGTGTCCACCTATAATGTCCAAAATGGGCAAAATGAAACAGAGTAGTTTCATTAATGAGGTTATACTATATTGCTATGATATCTGAGATGGCAAATGAGATATTAATGCAATTTACCTGCTCAGTGTTAACAGAAAGTTTGGATCCCATAAAAGAGAATCGAAGCTTCTGTGACATGCCTCTCTTGCGATGGAGTCCTAGAGGAAGATCGTTGAATTGTGGAGCCCATTGTCGAGGCATTTGGAACTCAAGAAACTCAGCGAGTTCCTCAATTGGTGGTTTATCTGCATCCAGAAATTGATAGACTTGAGTGATAATTTCTTCTTGCATAACGGATTTCATAAGGCAAACTAAAGATGTAAATGAGCAATACTCACATCTCAGATACAAATTGACAGCATGGCTAAGAAATCCACATCCCTGCACCCCGTACAAAAGCGAAGTGATGGGCACAAAAGACATGGTTATGACAGTTGGAGACTCTGATATGGTTGAAAGCCATTGCTTGTGGTGACCCAAATCAACTCCTCCCCTTCTGACCCTAATGCTCAGTACATCCTGCAAACACATGGAAGAATTGAAATGAACGCCCAAGGGTCATAATATGGTATATTCATATCATATTATGCCATATTATAAGAAAAATCTTTGCTTCCCTACTTAGAAGAGGGTACATAAGAAACCTTACATTATTCTTTGACCGAGGAGATACATTTGGTCGAAATTGTCACTAAATAAGTAGGAACAATCAATCACATTATAATGCATAAGAAACTCTTTCTAAGTAAGGGACAATACTTTCATCTCTTACAACACATGGCAAGCCTACACTTAAGATGTATGAAGTGTCATCTTCACCAATATCCAGCTTGTTGATATTCCAACCTATTAATCACATTGCTACACTTCTACTCAACATCACCCCATTGTTTGTCACATATGAGAGGTTATACAGGTTCTCTAAGTAGGTTGATAAGGTAAGTAAAAAATAAGGGTGAACATGATATGCAAGCCTAATAATTGGACCTTGATGTCTTGAATTGGAATTATACCTTGTTCTGACTGGATCAGTGTATGAAATGCTATTTAGGGAAGTAATATTCAAAACACGTGAAGACTTATTTATAGCATGAAGAATAACATATGAGAACAAGAAGCATCGAATGATTAAGTGAGCATTTATTTACAAAAAAAAAATAGTCGAGGCAATACAGGTATATAGCATGCATACATTTGAGGAAGGAAGACATTATTAGAAAAGAAGCAAAAGCACTACGTCCTGAAAGCTTTGATATGTGTCCTGGTGTGGAAGAAATGTAACTTGAAAATCATAAGATAATAAAAAAAAAATAAGAAACAAGAATATTTTTATATAAAAATTATATATTTTTAACTTTTAAACTTCTTCTTAACAAATTTGTCTATAGTTTGAAAGTAAAATTATTCTAAAACTAAAAACAGATCCAAAACCAAATCACTTGTGATTTTTTTTACAAAGTTTAGATTTATATATCCCTTTTTTATTCAAACCATGCCAACCCACTATTTAAACCAAGTAAAGATAATTGCATTATAATTATATATCGGGTTGAAAATTGTTTGGCTTGATATTTACAATCAAGAAAAATGTCAGGACCATTATATTTTTTTTTTATTATTTGGTTTCTATAATGACAATATTATAATAAAGATTTGTGTATTTGAAATGTGATGTTATGAATTATATATGGTGGATTATATTAAAATTATTTAATTATCTAGGTTATATAAATTTTAGGAATATATAAATCAACCATCATAGATTAACATAGATAAGGAAAGATTTTTTAATAATATTTTTTAACTATATTAACATTTAAAAATGATTAATAATGATATTTGAAATATTTTATGAGAAAATATAACTTGGGGTTTATAATCAATAACTATCTTTACAATTGTTATCAAGAAAATAAGTATAATTTATTTGAAATTTTAATCATATTATTATTATTTTTGTTGCAATAATAATAATAATTTTTATAGATGTTAGAGCATTTCAAAAATAATATTTTTATCTAAAATATTTCTTAGTATTGTAGATAGGGCTGAGCACGGGCTGAGAAAACCGAACTCGTGTAACACCCCCAAATAACCTCTTGAAAGTATTACCGCCAGTGACCTCAGACGTACTGTCCGATGTCACCCAAGGCTTTTCTAGTTGATATAAATCATTAAACCACAGTTATAATACAACATATCATAACTTCCATTAAAACCAAGTCTCGGAATTACAGCATAATTCCAAATACATCAAAATACATTATCAGAATTATTACAACGAAAGTCTTAAATACAAAACATAGTTAACACAGCGGAAGTCTTAAAATAACAACAAAAACATCATTCGCCTTTATAGTCGTTCTAGCCTTCTCGGATCCGCAATTTATCTGATGTGCCGAATCGAACGGATGACACTAGCCAACCATGCAGAGAACAATTGCGGTTGGTTAGTCTAATGAAAGACCAATCAAGGGGTACAAAGCAGAGTGGTTCGAGTGATCGTAACCGTTTACTATCATTGTCCCTCGAATAATAACCGACGGAACGATACATAACCCGGTACTTTCACTGAATGAATATTAAATAAGATATGCACTGAAGAGAAGACTCCCAAGGAATTGAGTCTTAACGGAAATATGACAAATGTTGGGAAACTTAGTTAATCACAGAATCACAGTATCGCATACGAGCGATTTAAAAGTTAAGACGAGTTTTCCTAGCTGCACTATCGCCTAGCTGCACTACTCGCCGAAGGTATATTAATTATGTGCGACTAACGGCACTTATCTTATTTAATTCCAAAGCCCACATCACGTTATAAGCTTTTATATCCACATCGCAGAGTCCAAGCCTCTATATCCACATCACGGTTGGTCATGACCAGAAAGTTTGGCATAGGGTCTTGATCGCCCTGTTATTTGCCAAGTTATACATAAACAAATGGACCTCGCAAAGTCCAAGCGTTCATACGAATACTCGTGCTAACTAACAGTTCAACACAGTAATAGTCCACATCAAAGCCAACATGGCCAACATCATAAACATATATTTATACTAGCGTTGTTCTAGCAGATATACAACCTAGTATAATATCATCTTTTAATCAATTATTAACAAAGTTGTTCCCAACGAACAATAAATCAGTAAATCATCCCAAATTAATTAACAACTAAACAATTGATAATTAATTGAAATATGGAATGATGAGCAAGAGCGAACCGCCACTTGCCTTAGATTAGTCGAGCTCGAACAAAGCTTAGAGACATCGGGTTCCTGGATCTGGAACTGGGATAGATCTCGGATTAAAAATCCCTAAGAAACGACCCATAACGAGATCCTAAGTTAGATTCAATATCCACAAATATGAATCTAAAAGAATACAAAAAGAATCGAAGAAACCGAGCCTCGCTCAAGACCACAACTCCCAAGAACACACACACACACAGACAGCTCGCCGCGGGTGCGGTGGAGCTCTTACCGCGGGTGCGGTGGGGTCACAGTGGCGAAGGCTTCGACAGCACAGTTCAGAAAACTCACCCAACTCGATTCGTTCGGCCTTGATTCGTTTGGGGTTGATCTTAATACTCCTTACACCTTCAAATACTACTTGTGAGTACCTTTGTAAACATTCAAAGGGGGGTTCGATCACCTTCTCAAACAAAGCTCAAAAGCTTGGTTTCAATGGAGATTTTCAGAGGAGAAAACAGAGGAGGAAGATGATGCTCTCTCCCTCTCTGATGTCGACCCCTTTTATAGCCAACCAAGAGCTCCCTCAGTAGGGAACAAGCAGGAGACCAGCAAGGAAGGCTAGGCCTGACAACCGGCGCCACTTGCAGGGGAAGAGGATAACGCTGCCGAAGAAAAATATCCCACCGCAGGGTGCGGTGGCGCCCAGTGACCGCCTCACTTGTTTGCTTCAGAACTGGTCCTCGCCGCGGGTGCGGCCACTTGACCGCGGGGTGCGGTCAAGGCCATTTTTCACCCTTTTGTCCGTTTTAATCTTGGGTTAATTATCTTAACTCCGGGTTAAATATATTCGTACACAAACGACTATTTAACCTTGAACATATGTCAACTGTATTTTATATTACTCATAAAAATATTACAGAGGTCAAACAATTTACAGAATGTCCGAACCTCTCTAAAATTAATCCGACTTGTAATACAGGAGTTGGAAAAATTCCAAAATATCCTTATAAAATGAGGGATATTACATTACCTCCCCCTTAAAAGAAGTTTCGACCCCGAAACTTGGCTATTCTAGGCCGAAAACAACTCGGGAAAGCGTCTAAGCATATCCTCTTCAGTTTCCCAAGTCTCCCAAGTAACCTCTTCGGTTCCTGACTTGGACCACAAAATTCATACCAACGGTACCACCTTGCTGCGTAGCTGCTTCTCACAACGCTCGAGAATACGCACAGGTATCTCCTCGTAGGTACCATTTGCCTGAATCTCGATGTCTTCATAACTCAGCACATGAGATTCATCTGGCACATACTTCCTTAACAAGGATACGTGGAACATGTTGTGCACTGGATGTGCCGATAGCAGCAATGCCAAACGGTACGCTAGAGATCCCACCCTATCAAGGATCTCGAATGGTCCCACGTAGCGAGGGTTAAGCTTTCCACGCTTACCAAATCTGAATACACCTTTGGACGGCGATACTTTGACAAACACCTTGTCACCAACCTCAAACTCAACATTCTTACACTTCGGATCAGCGTAAGACTTTTGTCGACTCTGAGCTGTCAACATTCTTTGTCTTATCAAAGCAATGTCCGAGGCAGTCCTTTCGACTAGCTCTGGTCTGAGCAGAATCTTGTCGGCGTTCTCATCCCAACAAATCGGAGATCTGTACTTTTGACCGTACAAAGCCTCGAATGGAGCCATCTTGATAGTAGCATGCCAGCTATTGTTGTATGTGAACTCAATCAGACTCAGGTTGTCCTCCTAGCTAGTCGGACGATCGAGTGCACAAGCTCTTAGCAAATCTTCCAAGGTCTGAATGGTCCTTTCAGACTATCCATCCATTTGAGGATGAAACGCAGTACTGAGCCTTAACTCGGTTCCCATGGCCTTGTGCAATTCCTTCCGGAATCTTGACATGAATCGGCCATTGCAATCCGATACAATGGTCTTTGGAGTACCATGCAAACGGATAACCTCGTGTAAAAATACTTCTGACAGCTTCTGGGTTTCCCACGTTGTCTTGATAGCCACGAAGTGAGCACTCTTCGTGAGCCTGTCAACGATAACCCATATAGCATCCTTCTGACTTCGAGCTTTAGGCAGCCCTGTGACGAAATCCATTGCAATGTCCTCCCACTTCCATTTTGGAATTGGAAGAGGTAGCAATTCTCCACCGGGTCTTCGGTGTTCTTGTAACACCCCCAAATTTAACCCTATTTGAAAGCGTTACTGCCGATGACCCCGGACGTAAACCCCGAAGTCACCCCAGGCTTTTCCGACGTCATAACTGACTTAAAACACAGTTACAATACTAAAATCATAACTTTTATTAAACCACATGGTCACAGAATTACACGATTCCTAAAACGACCTAATTAATCAGAAATACAACAGCGAAATACTTTTAAACAAAACGACAAAATAGCACAACGGAAATCTTTAAAATACAACGACAAAACAACTTGTCAAAACACCGTTCATCTTCATAGTCGTTCTAGCCTCCTCGGATCTGCATGTGCCGAAACGGACGGACGACACCCCCATGACGTTACAGAAATATAAAAATACAAGAGTTAGTCTAATGAATAGACTAAGCAAGGGCTTCACCAATAATTCACACAAACACATCACAAGCAATTCCACATATCACAAATCACATCACAATCTCAAGTCACATGTTTACAGCATATCTCTTATATTAGCGTTGATTCTAGCAGAATATACAACCTAATATAATATCATATTTTAATTATTTCAAATTAATTCATAACCACTTGCCTGGAAAGACGAGCTCAAACAAAGCTTAAGAACGGGTTCCTGAATCCAAAACGGGGACAGATCTGGAATAAAAATCCCTCAAAGTCAAACCACAAGACACACAACTCGGATGCCAATACCGCGATCGCGGTGAGTCACGGCCAGTCGCGGTTCATCAACAGTGGCAAAGCTTCGACAGCTTCCATGGCGGGAGAAAAATACCCACCTCGATTCAAGCTTCGTCTTGCATTCGAATTGATCACAAAGCACCTCTAAGCTTCACCTAACACCTTGGCAACCTTCTCCAACTCGTGAGCCTTCTCGAATCGAGCTTAAACAGCCCCGAAAATGGCGATTTCAGAGGGGAGAAAAACAGAGAAAATGAAGAGAAAAGAAGGAAGAAGAAGAGAGAAAGAAGGCATCGGTTCGAGCCCTTTTATAGCACAAATCTGAGCCACCAAAGGGGGAACAAACCAGGGACAAGGGGACAAGCCAAAGCCAAGTGGATCGAGCCACTTGCCTGCCCCAAAAACAGAGAAACAGAGCTACAGTAACCGCCTTCGAGGAAGACGACACTGCTCAGCAAAAGGTGTTACCGCGAGCGCGGCCGGTCGCGGTGAATCGCGGTCAATCGCGGTGAGTCGCGGTTTTAAGGCCGACTTCGTTAATTCTTATCCGAACTCAACTTGGGTTAATTTCCTTAATCTCGGGTTAAATATATTCGTGCCACCATCTAGCACAAACATCTCAAGCAATTACCTCGCACAATTACCGTGCACAAATATCTTATATAAATATCGTGCACAAATATCTTATATAAATATCTTGCACAAATACTTTACATAATTATCCTGCATATATTTGTGATACTCCAGGCCAAGCTAACACAGCTACCAAGCCACCCACCCATCTTACATGATGCCGGTGTCGGTACTGGTGCCCGCATGAGTCCACAATTATCCTACACGAATATCTTATATAAATATTTTACAACAATATCTTATATAATTATTTTGCAACGATATCTCATACAATTATTTTGCAACAATAACTCATACGAGTAAAGCTCAAAAATACCAAAAATTTCCTTACCCAAAAATGAGGGGTGTTACATTACCACCCCCTTAATTTAAGTTTCGACCCCGAAACTTGCATTAAGCCAAAGAGGATTCCGCCTCACTAACAAACTTATTATCCGAACTTAATATCTTTAATCATAACCGGCCTTATGGCATCTCTAACTTAAATCCTTTAAGATTCCTTAATTTTCTCCAAACATAATCACAACATCTCATTCCTACGTTCCTCGAAACGAATCACACAAGATACTACTCCTATTTCCTCAAAAAGAGTGATACCACAAGTCTTATAACCTCAAAGCATAACAAGGAAACTAGGAACTCAAGTCTAACTAGAGATTCACCTTAACAGACTCAAGAGAAGAGGCACGACTATGAACGGTGTAACTTTTTCACTTTTGAAAATTTAGAGCCTTCGCAAATATTTCAAATAAGTGAAAATATTTCAATGAATGAAAATATTTCAAACCGGATCTGTAACATCCACAGGCCAAGCTACCCCAGCCACATCACACACCCAGCCACCCAACGGTGCCGGTGCCGGTACTGGTGCCGCCCGTGAGTTCACAAGAGCCGTTTGAAAACATTTTCAAACAAAACGAGTAAATGGTCCATTAAATCCCAAAACCCGTTTTAAAAACTTTCGGCTCTGATACCATTTCTGTAACACCCCCAAATTTAACCCCATTTGAAAGTGTTACTGCCGATGACCCCGGACGTAAACCCCGAAGTCACCCCAGGCTTTTCCGACGTCATAACTGACTTAAAACACAGTTACAATACTAAAATCATAACTTTTATTAAACCACATGGTCGCGGAATTACACGATTCCTAAAACGACCCAATTAATCAGAAATACAACAGCGAAATACTTTTAAACAAAACGACAAAATAGCACAGCGGAAATCTTTAAAATACAACGACAAAACAACTTGTCAAAACACCGTTCATCTTCATAGTCGTTCTAGCCTCCTCGGATCTGCATGTGCCGAAACGGACGGACGACACCCCCATGACGTTACAGAAATATAAAAATACAAGAGTTAGTCTAATGAATAGACTAAGCAAGGGCTTCACCAATAATTCACACAAACACATCACAAGCAATTCCACATATCATAAATCACATCACAATCTCAAGTCACATGTTTACAGCATATCTCTTATATTAGCGTTGATTCTAGCAGAATATACAACCTAATATAATATCATATTTTAATTATTTCAAATTAATTCATAACCACTTGCCTGGAAAGACGAGCTCAAACAAAGCTTAAGAACGGGTTCCTGAATCCAAAACGGGGACAGATCTGGAATAAAAATCCCTCAAAGTCAAACCATAAGACACACAACTCGGATGCCAATACCGCGATCGCGATGAGTCACGGCCAGTCGCGGTTCATCAACAGTGGCAAAGCTTTGACAGCTTCCATGGCGGGAGAAAAATATCCACCTCGATTCAAGCTTCGTCTTGCATTCGAATTGGTCACAAAGCACCTCTAAGCTTCACCTAACACCTTGGCAACCTTCTCCAACTCGTGAGCCTTCTCGAATCGAGCTTAAACAGCCCCGAAAATGGCGATTTCAGAGGGGAGAAAATGAAGAGAAAATGAAGAGAAAAGAAGGAAGAAGAAGAGAGAAAGAAGGCATCGGTTCGAGCCCTTTTATAGCACAAATCTGAGCCACCAAAGGGGGAACAAACCGGGGACAAGGGGACAAGCCAAAGCCAAGTGGATCGAGCCACTTGCCTGCCCCAAAAACAGAGAAACAGAGCTACAGTAACCGCCTTCGAGGAAGACGACACTGCTCAGCAAAAGGTGTTACCGCGAGTGCGGCCGGTTGCGGTGAATCGCGGTTGATCGCGGTTGATCGCGGTCAATCGCGGTGAGTCGCGGTTTTAAGGCCGACTTCGTTAATTCTTATCCGAACTCAACTTGGGTTAATTTCCTTAATCCCGGGTTAAATATATTCGTGCCACCATCTAGCACAAACATCTCAAGCAATTACCTCGCACAATTACCGTGCACAAATATCTTATATAAATACCGTGCACAAATATCTTATATAAATATCTTGCACAAATACTTTACATAATTATCCTGCATATATTTGTGACACTCCAGGCCAAGCTAACACAGCTACCAAGCCACCCACCCATCTTACATGATGCCGGTGCCGGTACTGGTGCCCGCCTGAGTCCACAATTATCCTACACGAATATCTTATATAAATATTTTACAACAATATCTTATATAATTATTTTGCAACGATATCTCATACAATTATTTTGCAACAATAACTCATACGAGTAAAGCTCAAAAATACCAAAAATTTCCTTACCCAAAAATGAGGGGTGTTACAGTTCTATCTTGACCTTCTGACAAGTCAAGCATTTTGCCACAAACTCTGCCACATCCCACTTCATATTGGGCCACCAGAACTTCATTCTGAGGTCCTTGTACATCTTGCTAGAGCCTGGATGTACAGAATAGGCTGACGAATGGGCTTTCCTCATCACCAATTGGCGAAGACCCTCAACATCAGGCACACAAATCCGGTCCTGAAACCAGAGTGATCCATCTTCCTGAATCACGAAACCGGGAGCTTTCCCGTCCATTACTTTGCTACATAGCTTCACCAAAATTACATCATCGACCTGCTTCTCCTTGATCTGGTCAAGAAGCGTAGCTTGAATCTCAAGCATACTCAGGTATCCACGACGTTGATCGTACAAGACTTCTATCTCGCACAATTCTTGGTTCAGCTTGGTCTGAGCAACAAGCAAAGCCACTACAGTCTCGTGCGGCGTCTTCCGGCTTAATGCATCAGCTACTACATTAGCCTTGCCCGGATGATACAGCAATTCGATGTCGTAGTCTTTGAGTAGCTCCAACCAGCGACGTTGTCTCATATTCAGCTCCTTCTGAGTAAATATATACTTGAGACTCTTATGATCAGTGAAGACTTGGCACCTCACACCATAGAGATAGTGTCTCCAAATCTTCAGCGCAAACACTATTGCTGCTAACTCCAGATCATGCGTCGGATAGTTTTCTTCATAGGTTTTTAGCTGTCTTGATGCGTAAGCAATAACCTTGCCTCTTTGCATCAACACACATCCCAACACATTTTCGAATCATCACTATAGACCGCATAATCATCAGTTCCTTCTGGCAGCATCAATATTGGTGCGGAGGTCAGACATTGCTTCAGCTTTTGAAAACTGGCCTCACACTTGTCATTCCAGACAAACGTCTTGTGGACCTTATGGAGCAGACCGGTCATAGGTAGAGTGATCTTAGAAAATCCATCTACGAACTGTCTGTAGTAACCCGCAAGTCCTAGAAAACTACGCACCTCTTTCACGTTCTGAGGCCGCTTCCAATTGGCTACTGCTTCAATCTTCTGGGGATCAACCATCACCCCTTTTTCATTGATCACAAGAAAGCCACTTCTTTGATCCAAAAGTCACACTTAGACAATTTCGCATATAGTTGATTTTGTCTAAGGACTGATAAAATAATCCGAAGATGTTCCTCATGAGCTTTCACGCTCGGGGAGTAGATCAAAATGTCGTCGATGAAGACCACCACGAACTTATCCAAGTACTGGTGAAAACATTGGTTCATCAGATCCATGAAGACTGTTGGAGCATTGGTAAGTCCAAATGGCATGACTACGAACTCGTAGTGACCATATCTCGTCCGGAATGCAGTCCTCGGAATATCTTCCTCACGAATCCTGAGCTGGTGATAACCAGATCTCATATCGATCTTGGAAAAGACTTTTGCTCCTTGTAGTTGATCTAACAGATCATCAATCCTTGGCAAAGGATATTTGTTCTTGATCGTGACTTTATTCAACTCACGATAGTCGATGCAAAGTCGAAACGATCCATCCTTCTTCTTGACAAATAACACTGGAGCGCCCCAAGGTGATGCGCTCGGCCTTACATAACCTTTGTCGAGAAGATCCTCAAGTTGCTTCTTCAACTCTTTCATCTCTGCAGGAGCCATCCGGTACGGTGCTTTAGAAATCAGCGCGGTACCAGGCTCGAGATCGATAGAAAATTCCACGTCACACTTCGGGGGTAATCCAGGAATCTCTTCCGGAAAAACATCAGGAAATTCATTAATCACGGGAATATCAAGAATTGTTGGTTCATCTTTCATGGGTGTTTCCAGGTAGCAAAGGTACCCGACACAACCTTGTCGAAGTAGCTTAAATGCAGCCATCGCATTGATAAGCCTGCCATTATCTGCAGCATTCCGACCCTTGAATTTGCACACACACTGGCCCCCAGATGACACCGTTACAGTTCTTGAACTAAAGTCGATCACCGCCCCATGACGCGTCAGCCAATCCATACCGAGAATAATGTCGTATGGAGCCATATCAATACAGATCAAATCTGCCTCAAACTTCTTACCTTGAATGGTAACCGAAAATTCTGACAAACGCTTGGTGCCCACTAAATGGTCACCATTAGGAAGATTCACAACGAAAGGTTCACAAACCTCGTTGCAGACTAAACCTAACTTACTAACACAATTCTCTGAAATAAAGGAATGGGTAGCACCCGAATCAAACAGTATGCACACTAAAGTAGAATGAAGGTATAGAGTACCTTGAGCAACTGGAGCGTTAGGTCCATCAGCCTCACGCATCTCGTACAGGCGTTGACCCTGACCTTCTGAAGTAGCTGGGGCTTTGCCTTTGTTCTGTGCAGTCATCTACATCGAAGGACTAGGAGTCTCCGTCGGTTTGAACCTAGGTCGGTTGTTCTGGTTAACAGACCCTTGCTGTGACTCCGTTCCCTTCTGCTTTCCCTATCGACAGAACCTCTGCATATGCCCTTCCTTCCCACAACCAAAACATATCTTCTTTTCCTTCGGACACACAAAGTTTTTATGCCCTGCTGTACCACAATTGTGACATTGGATCGGACTCTTGCCCTGACCCGATTGTTGTGTTGACCCTCCTTGAGTCATTTCTGTCCTCGTTTTGCCAGACTTGTCGAAGTTGGACGGTGGCGCAGGACGTTTAAATCCACTTGCCTGAGATTGATTTTGCATCGACCTCTGGTGATTCCGTCTCTTGGTTGACTCTTCCAGAGTCACCTCTAACTTATACGCTGCATCCACGTATTGCTCCAAGGTAGAGCATTTGTGACGCAACATCATCGGTTTAATGTCTGGGCTCATCCACTCATGAAAATGCCAAATCTTCTGTTCCTCGCTGGACACAACAGACCCAACGTATTGCAATAAATGATTGAACTTGGCCGCTAGCTCGGTCACTTTCAATCCGTCATTCCTGGGATAGAGGAATTTGATAACAGGAATTTGTCGTTCTAATTCCTACTATGCAAAATATGCAAACAAACCCTAAACCATAGTCCTAGGTAAGTAAAGGTCGAATCCACAGGGAGACGAATTCTATCTTAATATGCAATTTGTATGTCAAACCAAAGTAACCAAAGGGGGGTTTTGTGAGTTTTAGTAACCTAAGCATGCAAAAGTAAACAAAGTAAAATATGATGAAATCAGTGATGGGGAAAAGCACTTAGTCAAACAACCTCCACTATTCGTATGACAAGTTGATCATAGATACTCATTCAAAATCTCATGCAATGGTGATTCCAATTCCTTTTCAGGTATAACTAATAGCACAACCAGATACTATTAGCACTAACTAATTAAACAACCCTGAAACTATCAAGATTCAGTTTAACAGCAGCCTTATGGATATGAATATAATTGGATACAATTCTAGCATAAAACAACCAGCTTTTATCCTAGAATGTAAATCAGTTTTCTTCTGCATAAGACCAGCACAACCAGATACTAGTATGATGCAGTTGTTACTCTGAAATAGATATGCTCAACCAGTAACAATCTAAATCTAGCAATAGATCAATAATGACAAACCCTAGTTGCGTCCAAATAGAGATTATCAATATCAATCATAAGCAACTTAAGCAAGAGAAAGATAAAAGCCATGCAATAGATTAAGAACAAGAATCTCACAACTGAATCGAAACGAATGCTTCAGCGTCTGACTAAGACAAGGAGGCTTAGTTCTTCATAGCAAATACGTAGAATGGGAATTAGGGTTCGAGAGAGAAACCAAGATAGGCAAACAAGCATTTTCTCAACCCTTAAATACTAAAGGAAATAAAGCTAAGTTAACCTAAAATGAAATAATAAAACGTAATAAAATAATGCGAAATAACATATAAGGAAAATCGGCTCGGCGGTACTTCTGACAGTGGCGGCGGTCGATGCATCTCCCACGGCAGGCGCCGTAATCGCGGCGGGCGCCGCAATTCCACGACGGGCGCCGTGCACAAGTCGTAGCTAGCTCATCTGGGCAGGAATTGGCGGCGGTCGCCGTAAGTTGCACGGCGGTCGCCGTGAACTCGTTTCTTCCTCCTTTGTCTCTTCAGCTCCCGAAAGCGTGTCTTCAACACCTTCTCGCCAATACTTCATAACTCTTTGGCGTCTACTACTAGTGGCTTCCTCCTCAGTGTCTCATATGATCTCCAAAATAGCTCAAACACCTCCAAATACACCAACTTCGCCCCCAACCACCATGCACATGAATGTGTCTAAATCTATCCGAATGACACCAATAAAACTTCTAATGACTCTTACTTAAGCCCTACAAAGTAGTGCTTATCAGAATTCCTTGTGTTTCTCATCCCGCATGGCTTGGGAAAAGAAACGATCATCTTTGTTTTGAATATCCCCCAGTTCAAATCAGCCCGATCAGCTAGTCTAGTGTTCTCCCACCATTCGCTAGCATCTCCCTTCAACTGAAGAGAAGCTATATGCACCTTCTCAGCCTCGGTGCATTCGATATTGTGGAACAACCGCTCCATATGGGAAAACCAATGAGCCACCCTGACCGGCTCTCCTTTTCCATCATAATTGTCCGGCCTCATAGAGTTAATGGTCTTCAATGCTCGACCATAATTATCCCTATTCCTGGCCGTCTCATCACGGTGTATATGAACATTAGGTTCCACGAACCTAGGAATTTTTGGCGGAATTGGCACACCTTGTGCCTGAGGTGCAACAGGTTGCATAACATCGGCGAATGCTTGCATAAATATTCCCCGAATAGCTGCAACTGTCGCTGCATCAAACATCATCGGAGTGTTGGCCTGAGCTTGGCCATTGCCTCCAGGGTTATTATGGGAATTTGATTCGTGTTCCTCCACAGGGTCTGGAACATTCCTTATAATTGGTCTGGGGTCATTGCTTAGCCCAGCACCAGTACGGATAGTGTTCTTTGTATTCACCATCTGTTTACCGATCAATTTCCAAGTAATTTATACATTAATATCATTCCATCATACTTAATGTAATAAAATTGACTCAGAGTAGATCAACTGGTTAATTATATAGATGAACTTTCAACTGAGCTACTGATTTTACAAAAGGAATCTCCCGAGCTTTCGAACAAAATTGCTCGGAGATTTTTTTTTGTATTTCACCGTATATACATCAAAATATACGCAAAAGAAACTACTATAGTCAACGTTGGCCCATATCAAGGCGCCCTAAACACATTTCCTGTATGGCAAACTCCTCACACAAGGCTTCTTTGAGCGGGGTTTATCATCTGAATCCGGTGACGGACTCCTGACCCTACTCGGCCTTGGAACACATGGTTCATCCCTTGGTTGTGGTGTTCTTGGCCTTGCCCTCCTTTGAGCATGATCAGCCATTTCGTCCATCATCCGCTGCTCTTCAAAAGAGATCTCTTGGCTTTAACGAAGTATCCTGCGCAATTCAGGACTCGACCTTCGCCTTCTCCGAATAAGATTAGGCTCAGAGTTCTCAGATAATTCTCGTGGTCCGCTTTCTCTAATGCCATACTCGACATAGAGTGCTTCCCAGTCAGCGTCAGTCATTGGCGCGCATACTGGTTCGGGTGGCGGACTTGGGTAGAGGAATTGCATCCCCGTGTCCTCATGGTCCACCAATGAGTGTCTCAAACCATCGGGCTCTTGCCCCTGTTCTTCTTGGTTCTCTTCAGGATCTTCCTTTGGATCCTCTTCCGGATCTTCCTCTTTCGGGTCCTCTTCAGGATCCTCTTCGGGTACCGACTCAATCTCGAGGTCGTCGTTGTAATATCCTTGAGCGTACCTTGACATCTCAACAGGCTCCACTACTGGAGTCACAACATCGTTGGATCTAAGTACCACTGACTCAGGAAGTACATGCTTTACTTCCTCGGGTGGGTTGCTAGGTCCTCCGATCTCAAAGCATCTCGGGGGAGTAGGGAAATTTAGCCTTACCGGAGATGGCGGAGCCATCTCGGCATCTTCCAAATCTCTCATAAGGGAAATGCATGCACCCATAACCTACGGGGTAACAAGACGAGAATTAGTCTTTCTAGACATGACAGTGAACTTCCATATCAGACTTCAAGAAAAGGCACGACTATGAACGGTTAAAAATTTTATTCAAAAATTCAGAGCCTTCTAAAACTTTTCTCAGTTTCAAACGAGTGATCGGTTTATAAAAGTTTTGTTCCTGTAAAACATTTTAAACCCGACCCGTAAGGGGAAAAAAATCGGCTCTGATACCAAGTCTGTAACACCCCCAAATAACTTCTTGAAAGTATTACCGCCAGTGACCTCAGACGTACTGTCCGATGTCACCCAAAGCTTTTCCAGTTGATATAAATCATTAAACCACATTTATAATACAACATATCATAACTTCCATTAAAACCAAGTCTCGGAATTACATCATAATTCCAAATACATCAAAATACATTATCAGAATTATTACAGCGGAAGTCTTAAATACAAAACATAGTTAACACAGCGGAAGTCTTAAAATAACAACAAAAACACTGTCCGCCTTTATAGTCGTTCTAGCCTTCTCGGATCCGCAATTTATCTGATGTGCCGAATCGAACGGATAACACCAGCCAACCATGTAGAGAACAATTGCGGTTGGTTAGTCTAATGAAAGACCAAGCAAGGGGTACAAAGCAGAGTGGTTCGAGTGATCGTAACCGTTTACTATCATTGTCCCTCGAATAATAACCGACGGAACGATACATAACCCGGTACTTTCACTGAATGAATATTAAATAAGATATGCACTGAAGAGAAGACTCCCAAGGAATTGAGTCTTAACGGAAATATGACAAATGTTGGGAAACTTAATTAATCACAGAATCACAGTATCGCATACGAGCGATTTAAAAGTTAAGATGAGTTTTCCTAGCTGCACTACTCGCCGAAGGTATATTAATTATGTGCGACTAACGGCACTTATCTTATTTAATTCCAAAACCCACATCACGTTATAAGCTTTTATATCCATATCGCAGAGTCCAAGTCTCTATATCCACATCACGGTTGGTCATGACCAGAAAGTTTGTCATAGGGTCTTGATCGCCCTGTTATTTGCCAAGTTATAAAGAAACAAATGGACCTCGTAAAGTCCAAGCGTTCCTACGAATACTCGTGCTAACTAACAGTTCAACACAGTAATAGTCCACATCAAAGCCAACATGGCCAACATCATAAACATATATTTATACTAGCGTTGTTCTATCAAATATACAACCTAGTATAATATCATCTTTTAATCAATTATTAACAAAGTTGTTCCCAACGAACAATAAATCAGTAAATCATCCCAAATTAATTAACAACTAAACAATTGATAATTAATTGAAATATGGAATGATGAGCAAGAGCGAACCGCCACTTGCCTTAGATTAGTCGAGCTCGAACAAAGCTTAGAAACGTCGGGTTCCTGGATCTGGAACTGTGATAGATCTCGGATTAAAAATCCCTAAGAAATGACCCATAACGAGATTCTAAGTTAGATTCAATATCCACAAATATGAATCTAAAAGAATACGAAAAGAATCGAAAGAACCGAGCTTCGCTCAAGACCACAACTCCCAAGAACACACACACACGGACAGCTCGTCGCGGGTGCGGTGGAGCTCTTACCGCGGGTGCGGTGGGGTCACAGTGGCGAAGGCTTTGACAGCACAGTTCAGAAAACTCACCCAACTCGATTCGTTCGGCCTTGATTCGTTTGGGGTTGATCTTAATACTCCTTACACCTTCAAATATTACTTGTGAGTACCTTTGTAAACATTCAAAGGGGGGTTCGATCACCTTCTCAAACAAAGCTCAAAAGCTTGGTTTCAATGGAGATTTTCAGAGGAGAAAACAGAGGAGGAAGATGATGCTCTCTCCCTCTCTGATGTCGACCCCTTTTATAGCCAACCAAGAGCTCCCCTAGTAGGGAACAAGCAGGAGACCAGCAAGGAAGGCTAGGCGAGGCTAGGCCTGACAACCGGCGCCACGTGCAGGGGAAGAGGATAACGCTGCCGAAGAAAAATATCCCACCGTGGGGTACGGCAGGGGTGCGGCAGGGTGCGGTGGCGCCCAGTGACCGCCTTACTTGTTTGCTTCAGAACTGGTCCTCGCCGCGGGTGCGGCCACTTGACCGCGGGGTGCGGTCAAGGCCATTTTTCACTCTTTTGTCCGTTTTAATCTTGGGTTAATTATCTTAACTCTGGATTAAATATATTCGTACACGAACGACTATTTAACCTTGAACATACGTCAACTGTATTTTATATTACTCAGAAAAATATTACAGAGGTCAAACAATTTACAGAATGTCCGAACCTCTCTAAAATTAATCCGACTTGTAATACAAGAGTTGGAAAAATTCCAAAATATCCTTATAAAATGAGGGATATTACAACCCGACCCGAAAAACCCGAACCCACATGACTTCGGTTCGGTTTCGGTCTGAATTTATTAGGATTTCTGGTTCGGTTCGGGTTCGGTTTTTAGTCTGTTTTTAGTCTGTTTTTATGTACGAATGCTGTTTTGGCCCGAACCTGAACCGAACCCGAACATTTGGTTCGGTCTTCGGTCCCATTTTTTTGGGGTTTCGGGCTTTTCGGGTTCAGGTCGGTTCGGGTCGGGTTTAGGCCCATGCTCATCCCTAATTGTAGATAGAAGTTTTAAAAAATGATCTAGCGCATGAGAGAATTTTATATTTGTTTTTAAAATTGATTATTTGAAATAGGTATAAAAATTTACAAACCTTGATTTCTAGAATTTATTAAAGTTAATAAAACTAAATAATATATTTTAATATATATTTTTTAATATAAATTTTGGGTAATATATTCATAAACAATATGAATTTATGTTAATAGAAAAGAATGTAAATTATGAATAAGTTAATTTGGATTAATGATATGAATTAATTAAAATTATTCAACTATATTTGTTATATCAATTGTGAGAATATCTAAATCAATCATAATAGATTAAGATAGATAAGGCAAGATATTTGATAAGATTTTATAACTATATTAAAAGTAGAGACAATTGCATTATAATTATTTTTTATTAAAATAATAATAATTATTATTATTAAAAGGTTAAATCATTTTAAAAATAACATTTATGTCTTATATTTTCCTTAATAATATTTGTGTATATCGTATGATTATGTTAATAATATGATTATAGCTCATACACTTAATTACTATTCATCATTTTTCTCTTCTTTTTTTTCCTTCTTTTTATTTTGCGAAAGTACGACTTTGATTTAAAAAACATAAATTCAACTTGATTTCAAGTAAGTTGGAATATGTGTAAGAAAAAGTAACATATATATTATCATGTATAATGGAAAATATTTTGGTTGTAAAGTATTCGTAGACACTAATTAAGGAAATTAACATATTTTAAAGTTGGAATATGTTGGTTGTAAAGTATTTGTGGACACGTATATATCTTATGGCTTGCATTTTTCTATGATTATCGATATTATCTATATACATATACTAAAGTTGGAATATGTGTAAAAAAAAGTAACATATTATCATGTATAATGAGAAATATTTTGGTTGTAAAGTATTCATGGATACTAATTAAGGCAATTAACATACTTTAAAGTTGAAATATATGTAAGAAAAAGTAACATATTATCATGTATAATGGAAAATATTTTGGTTGGTAATTTAGAAAATTTATATAAATAAAAAATATAATAAATTATAAATAGAATAAAGGTGAATAGATAAATGTACATAATTATTTAATGACGTGACATACGTGAATGAGTGACACATATGAGAAATAATTACAATTTTAGTATATGTATATTGATGATTGATATTGATGATATTGATTGATTGATAAGTTAACTTGGAATTAGTATATAGATGCTTTGGGATACCAAATCCAAGTTAGTATATGGATACTAAAATTTTGGTCTATGTATAGATACTTTAATCCGATATTATTATATGTTCGAATTTGGTATGTTTCAACATATTCAAAAGTTAATTTTGGTTTAAAATAACTTTCGTTCATCAACGTATAATAATATTAAATAAAGAAATGTCATTATATAATATTATATAAATTTATTATTTTCAACATAATAAACATAGTTAAAATTTAAATATGTTATAAGGAAGGTAAGTAATCTATTACTATATGTAACGGGGGATATTTAGTTGGTAATTAAGGAAATGAGCATAATTAAAAGTTGGATATGTTTAAAAGTAA
This sequence comes from Rheum nobile, assembly GCA_027886185.1. Lineage (NCBI taxonomy): Eukaryota > Viridiplantae > Streptophyta > Magnoliopsida > Caryophyllales > Polygonaceae > Rheum > Rheum nobile. The sequence continues at coordinate 361,898 of WOAB01000500.1, read as the reverse complement.
TATATCATTATATTATATGTAATGAGATATTTGGGTTGTAATTATAGAAATTTGTATAGATAGTAAATTATAAAATAAGATAAGGGTGAATAGATAAGTGTACATATTTTTTTAATGATGTGGCATACTTGAGAGAGTGAAACGTAGGAGAGATAATTGTGGTTTTAGTCTATGTATATAGATATAGATATAGATAGATAGATTGTACGTTTATTAGAGATACTCAAAGATATGATTGTCAATTTTTGTTTAATTTTATTTGAAATTTTGTAAGAACTAAATGGTAATTACAAATATTCAAATAATATAGTTAGGAACATTCTTCATAAAAGATTTAGGCAAAATATATATTCCTATTTATCGTCACCATATATAGAATTATATATATTTTTACATATATTAATTTATGTTTTTTTCCCTATTTAATAAATAGTTTCTAAATACGATTTAGATTAATATAAATTAATTATGTATACAATATTTACTGTTTAACTCTTATTTTATTTATAGAAGGTAAAATCTACTATATATCTACTAAAACAGAATACCTACTACTTCATGTGGCGCCACCAAAATGAACCAAACCTTTCTACTATCACGTGGCATCACGTCATTGATTTTGTCATGTGACAAACTCTCTCATTTTTTCGTTGTTTTTTCAAAATTAAAATAAAATAAAATCTTTGTTCATATTAACAGGATATGCATACAATATGAATATTTTTGTAATCTATTATTTCCAAAATGTAGCAAATAATATTGTCAGCCATATATTTATGTTGTACGTAAATATATATGTAATCATAAATTATCAGCCATATTTATTTTGTAATATATTCTTTTCAAAACGCACTCAAGAATCTATTAAAGTAGAATACCTACTACGCCACGTGGCACTTCCAAAATGAACCAAACATTTCTACTGCCACGTGGGATCATGCCATTGATTTTGCCATGTGGCAAGCTCTCATTTTTTCGTTGTTTTTTTCAAAAATAAAATAATATCTCTGTCCATATTAACAGGATATGCATACAATATGAATATTTTTGTGATCTATTCTTTCCAAAACGTAGCAAACAATATTATCATCCATATATTTATTTTATACGTAAACATATATGTAATCATAAATTATCAGCCATATATTTAGGGCTCAACTATTCGGCGCATAGGCATTTTTGCCTTTTGGCGCATAGGGCTGCGCGTAACGTGAGAATAGACTTCCCACGTTACGCGTCGATACTGACCCATTCAAGACCCACACGTAACGCGTGAATTGGCTCCACACGTTACGTGTGGGATCGGTTCACACGTTACGTGTGACATTGTATCACACGTAACGTGTGGGAATCTGGCTATAAAAGCCAGATTCGGCTCCTCCTCTTCATTCAGCATCAGCACTCAGCCTCCTTGCCCCTCCCGCTGCGCCTCCTTGCCCCTCCCGCGTAACGTCTCCTTGCCCCTCCCGCGTAACGCCTCCTCGCCCCTCCCGCGTAAGGTTAGTTCCTAGAAATAATTATTTGATTTTGTTTTTAATAAATTTAAATCCACACATAGTATTTGGTTAGGTAGATTTAGGTTTGGATGATAGATCTACGATTTGGAGATGATTTGGATGGTAGATCTAGGTTTTGTAGAAGTTTTTGTGATGTTTAGGGTTTTGGTTAGGTAGATCTAGGTTTGTAGACATTTTGTGTGGAAAAATGAAAGTGGAAGTGATGATATTGTTAGATTGGTAAAAATTGTGGATTTGTTGTTGAATTTTGGGTATATTTGAAAAAAAAAAAAAAATCGGACTGTCTCGCCGGAGAAGACGACCGGAATATCGCCGGAAAGTCGCCGGCGGCTTCCCGGTGAAATTGGAATGTGCACATTCACACGTAACGTGTGAATGTGCACCACGCGTTACGTGTGAGAGCAAGTCACACGTAACGTGTGAATTTCCATTTTTTTAGATTTGTGGAACGTTGATTTTCTGTTTTTTTATTTTTGTTGATTTTTGTTGATTAAAATTCGGACTGTCTCGCCGGAGAAGACGACCGGAATATCGCCGGCAAGTCGCCGATGACTTGCCGGTGAAATTGGAATAAGCACATTCACACGTAACGTGTGAATGTGCACCACGCGTTACGTGTGAGAGCAAGTCACACGTAACGCGTGAATTTCCTTTTTTTTTGATATCTGTAACGCTGATTTTCTGTTTTTTGATTTTTGTTGATTAAAATGTGTTGATATGTAAACGCAGATGGAACCTGGGGAAAGAACTGAACGCAGGATACGTCGCAACCTTTTACGCCAACAGTCGTATGTGACTGGCGAAGAGGTCAAAAGGTCGGAAAGGAGGCAACGGAGGGATGTGTGCTACCGGGATGATGAGACCGGCGCATACCAGATTGGAGCAGGTAGCAGTACTAGGGCTGGTTTAGGGTTTCAAACTGGAGTCGGTAGCAGTAGTGGGGCTGCTGGCGATACTGGCATGATAGGAGTGCATAGCCTAATGGCAGTGCCGTCGTTTATTGGGGGTAGAGCAGGCTCTGAGCCTCCGAGGGACCCAGACTATGAAGGAAGTCCGCTGCATTGTTATTCTGATACAATAGATCAGAATAACTATTACGGGCGGAATTTTAGTCTGCCGGTACTACCGTCGCATGTGAGCCCTCATCATAGCCCGAGAGATTATTATCAGGGAGATGAGGAGCAGGACAACCCGTGGGAGAACCCGGCGGTGTACCCGAACGCTGCCTATCATCAGCCTATGGTAAGTACATTTAGTATAACATGCATTTGTTTACAATTCATTATTGCATCTGATCTATTTAATAAATGTAGGATCATGCATGTACATGGGGGACTCAGGACCAGGGGACTCAGGCCCAGTCCAGCAATGCCTGGATTCCAAGAGAAGACGCCCCAAACACGGCGGGCGAGGAGCCGGGCGAGGAGCCTCAGGAAGCCTCTTCTTCGCGGGGAAAGCCTCTTCTTGAATGTTATGACTTGAGTTTGAATGTGTTTGTTGAAGTTTGAATGTTATGACTTGAGTTTGAATGTTTTGTTGAAGTTTGAATGTTATGACTTCAGTTTGAATGTTTTGGGGAAGTTGTTTGGATTATGACAACAATAGGAATGTCGTACTCATTGCAGCATACTATACGAATGTCGTACTCATATCATTCATTACATAAATCGACTGTTTCGACCTTCTTCTTTCGTTTTGGCTTCTTTTCGTCCTTGTCTGGTTCATACTCCAACGAACGATCTAATAGCCATTGATCTACGTAATCACCCGAAGACGGGTCATGATGATACAGCCACCCCGAGTAAATAGGAGGCAAGGGCGAAGTTTTGGCCAGCCCAATCTACATGAAAATCAATGCATCATACATATGTTTTAACACAAGATAGTATAAACAGATGTTTTAACACAAGATAGTATAAACAGATGTTTTAACACAAGATTGTATAAACGTACCGCAATAAAATGTTGCTCGTTCTCGACATGGCAAATGCATACCGTCTTCAAATTCTCCCCAATCGATGCTTCGTTTGTCTTCCCCCTCATAGGCAGGTATGTCATCCCCACGCCACGACCGACGGTAACGAACACACATGTGAATGCCGTTGCCACCAAACATCCCATATCCGGGAGCTCCAACCACGTCTCCAGTGGGGCCGGCCTGTTCGGCGAAGGAAACCAATCAAGCTTCGCCTCCATTGCCTCAAGTGTCATCGTAGACACCCAAAGTGGCGCGAGTAGTTCATACTCTTTTCTCAACGTAGCGATCATGGTACGTCGAACAAATTCCCACTTATCTTGCCCTAAGCCCAGACCATGCGCAATGGCTCTGTACCCGCAGTTTCCATCACCCACTATCTCATACCATCCTCCAAAGTGTGGTCTCATACACTTGGGGAACTGTGAAAGATATCGCCACGGGTTCTTGATCAATGACGTGGCACCACACGGTAAGGGTATGCCCATCTTCGGTGGTCTTCCTTTTTGCTTTTTCGGAGGTGTTCCGTCCATCTGTTGGTCAGTGTGCTCCCATGATGAGGGTTGTCTTTTGGTGGCAAAGTTCAGAGCTCCTTGAGGCCGACCCTTATGCCTAACTTTGGCTGGCTCTTCCAGAGTAGTCTGCTCTGGATGTGCTATACTTCTAAGTGTACAGACTGTTCTTTGTTGAATCTCCACTGGCAATGTGGGGAAGACGCTTCGGGCAAATTCGTCAAGCAAAGATCTATTCACGTTGCGTGTGCATAATTCTTCCTCTTCTGATGTCTTCACTTCTGACAAGGTCAGTTGCCTCCAGAACGGATGCAACGAGCTAGGTTCAATTGGGGTCTCGCTCCGAACATTTTGCGCCATGTCATGAACGCAAGGCAAGCCATCTCTGACCCTCATCTGGCATCTGCATATAGTGCTCCACACTGGAGCTTCTCCTTTCCTGTATTCCTCAATCAAACGAGCTAGTGCAACCGCAGACACCTTGAAGTGCAGCTTACGAAAAAGATGTGCGTCTGTTAGCAGCGTATATCTCTTCCCAATGCTCTCATTCAATGCCCCCCGAATCTCAGTAATATGATTGCGCAACCGTGTATCATATTGATCAAACACAGTGTAAAGGTTGCCATCGTTGCTTGTGAATAAGCTTTTCAGACTGGAATGGGCCCCTTCAACCCTGTATTAGAATCAAGAATTCGAAAATTTGTTTGATTGTTGTAAAGGTCTAACTAAGTTCAAATAACTAGCTAAATTTAGATAAACCATTGATGCACATACCTGTTAGTGGTGGTAGTATCGAGCGTGAACACTGTATCTGTCCATACAGAGACGATTCTTTCCTTGTAGGGGTCAAGCCAGTTTTTTTGTAGGTACTGAACACATTTTGGAGCTTTCTTCCAATCACACTTCAGCTTCCAGAGTGATCTTTCATACCCTTGTATGGTCGTTTCCTTAAAGAGCTTCATGCAGTCGTTGGAAAACGTTCTGCCCCTAAACTTGCCCATGGCCTTCTTCCCGAAGTCTTCAATATTCTTTCTCACATGCCGCCTACATAGGAGGAATTTTGCTTCTGGAAACTGCTTCTCTAATGCGTTCATCAACGCCTTCTCCCGATCAGTGACCGCACATGTGGGTGCTCGTTGCACCTTGGCAAACATCTTAGCAAGTTGCTCTATGGCCCATTTGTAACTGTCTTCGTCCTCCTTCTCCAGAAACGCCCCGGCAATATTGTAGTTTTTCCAAACTGATGTGATGCCGACAATTTCAAGGAAGGGCAAATTGTAGCTGCACACATAATCATATATAAAATACAATGACGTCCTAACCTTGACATGAACAAATGAAGAGTATAATTCATATGTTTGTTACTAACCAGTTAGTTGCATATGTAGAGTCCAGCAGCACAATGTACGGAAATGCCTTCAGCAACCGCAACTGATCCTGGCTTGCAAAGAAGATATCCGTTATCTTGTTGGTCTCCTTGTTGAATCTATACTCCATGAAGTACCCCTTCTCATTGCACTCATACAAGAACTGTTGTACAACTGTTCTTCCTTCCATGCCCTTCTTTCTTATCTCGTGCATGATGTTGTATACTTGTTTCATCTTGGTCAAATTTCCAGGGGACGACTGGATTGTAGTATGAATCTTCTGAGGCTTGCAATGATTGACCGTCATCACCCTTATAATCTCCTTCTCTTCAGCAGTTGGTCGCCTAGCTAATGCACTACCATACAAATTGTCTCCTATGACATGGTTGTGAGTTCCATGTTGTACAGTGATCCTCCACAATCCCTTCGGCCTTTCTTTCAGCCTCAACATGAAGGGACACCCACATTTCTTCGACCTTGTGATGTCTCTCACTTGGTCAGCTCCTTTAGGGACGTTTTGTCCATGCCTATCACACGGTAACCAAGTCCCCCCGAGGGTCGAAGGGGTGGAAGCTTTATTCCTCCACTTTTTGATGCAGAATTGCTGATTCATAGCAATCTCCCGCGCCCACAAAAAGGCTTCTTCTCTAGACTGCCAGATTTGATCAGATGTGAAGAACCTTGAATAATCGGCCGAGACGTACACATCCTCCTCCGGTAGTACACTGAACTGAGGCTGTGTGTGTAGGGATGGAAAGCACAGTTGTGGGGTAGCATGAGATGAAGATGCTTCTGGAGGAAACGGTATCCCAACATCAAATGATGGTATATCAATAACTGGTTGAGGCGTGTTCCAATCCTGCAGTTTTTCCGGCGTTTCCCAAACCGGAAATGTCTTCTGAGGCGTGCTCCAATCCTGCAGTTTTTCAGGCATTTCCCAAACCGGAAATATCTTCTGTGGAGTGCTCCAGTCATTGAGGGAGATATTGTTTAACCCCTCGTATAAATGATAGTTCGTCTGCATACACGAAATCATGTCATCAATTAGTGCACTGATTATAAAAAAGCACGTTTACTGTCAAACCGTGCCATATTACAGAATGAAACCTGGTTTCGGGTGGTGATTACACACGTAACGTGTGAAGAGTGTCCACACGTTACGTGTGAAACACACCCACACGTAACGTGTTGAACATCTTCACACGTTATGTGTGAACATTCTTCACACGTAACGTGTGAAACTGTTCTTCAATATAACAGCAAATTCGTAGCCCTAAACCCTAAACAACGCTCAATCTTTGTTTCTAATACCCTAAACAATAAAATGAGATCTTTAATATTAAACAATAAGTATCAAAAATAGCTTTCCTAAATCCTAAACAACAAATATAATGGGCCATCAAAAATAACTTCTCTAAACCCTAACCATGAAGCTAAGAACTTTAAACATTTTCAAATCAAGAAATAAAAAAGACAACTTTAGGGTTACTTATAGAAATTATCTCGTTCCAAAGTGGAATATCTTCCCCATTGTTGCTCCAATACTCGTTATTGTTCGGATTGTTCATTTTTTGTACAAAAAATGTGAGTGAAAATCAAGATTTTGGGAGTGTTTAGGATGAGGGTTTAGGTTCGAAATGGATTCGAAATGGGTTGTTAGCGGACAAAGAAGATGGATCATTATTACAGTTAGGTGGGGACAAGACGGTTAATTCAATGCGTTTTGCAACAGACTGAACCACACGTTACGTGTCAAACCGTTCCACACGTTACGCGCGAAGTATATTAGAACGTTACGTCTGAAACACATTAACACGTAACGTGTGATTACTAGGGTTTAGGGTTTAGGCGTATGTCGGGTAGGGTAGGATAGGATGGATAGGGGTAGGGTTTAGGTTTTTTGTGGTATAGGGTTATGGCATTTCGGTAGAGTTTAAAATAATGAGTTTTAAGTTTAGGGTTTAGGGTTAGGGTTAGGGTTAGGGTTTAGGTCTTAGGGTTAGTGTTATGATTAAGGTTTGAGTTTAGAGTTTATCTTTAATTATTAAGGGTGAATTTGGGTATGCGAGTTACATTGTTTATGAGAGTGGTTGACGTTTAGGGTTTAGGGTTATTAGGGTAAGAGTGGTTGAGGTCCTTAATGCTAGTGGTTGAGGTTTTTAATGCTAGTGGTTGAAGTCTTTAATTCTTGTGGTTGTGGTCTTTAATTACTACAGCTGTATATATCATTTCACTATATAAGAGGCATTAGGGTTGTTTGTTCACTACAACACTTCCAACACAAGCGAGATTGAAGATTCATTTGTGGGTAAGCTTCTTCTTCCAGTTTCTTTCGATTTAGTAACCCTAATTGGCCTTTTCATATTAATGGATTTGTAGGAAACCAAGCACTACATCAAATAATGACATCTTCATCCGAATCATCATCAAACCTAAATAGGCACCATCAACAAATAAGTGCTCCACAATGCGAGTGTAATTTGAAAACCATTGTCCGTACTTGGGATTTGCAGTGGAACTACGGAAGGAGGTATTGGGGATGCCCAAGACTAGGGTGTTTATACAGGAATTGGATTGATCCTGTGTACGAGGAGAGGGCACACGCGGTTATTCGACAACAATGGCGGGAAAAACAAGATCTTATTAAGGTGAATCAAGATGTTGTTAAGCAAGAACTTTTACAAGATATGGATAAGATGCGTAGGTATAACCTCAATCTATATAATGATGTACATCATATAATGCCTTGATGTCATATCTTTTGTGTAATGTTGTTTACGTACTATCAACCTTTGTAGGGAGCAAGTAATTTTATCAAAGCAGAGACATGATATGTCGCAAAGTTTTACAAGAGACTATCCTAATTTTTTCAAACGCAATTAGACGATGTCATTTATTTTGTGCTAGGTTTTCTAAGTTTATGAAGAACTTGTATTATTTCTTGTATGTGATTGTATTCATCCAACGTAATGAACAATTCTATTCTATCTTCTATGTTGATTATTTTGGGGTGTTTTTTGTAGGGTTTTAGATAAACAAATAAATACTACAAATAAACATTCTAAACCATATTGACTAACCCACACGTAGCGTGAGGGTACAAACCACACATAACGTGTGAAATTGTCCCACACGTTACGTGTGGAGCACTGTCACATGTAACGTGTGGGTTGTACTCTCACGTTACGTGCGAGCCTATGCGCCAAACGGCAAAATGCCTATGCGCCGAAAAGTAATCGTGTATATTTATTTTGTAATCCATTCTTTCCAAAACGCACCCAAGAATCTACTATATAGCTATTAAAGCAGAATACCTATTACGCCATGTGGCGCTCCCAAATTGAGCCAAACCTTTCTACTGCCATGTGGGATCACGTCATTGATTTTACCACGTGACAAGCTCTCCTTTTTTGTTGTTTTTTTCAAAAATAAAATAAAATAAAATCTCTGCCTATATTAACAAGATATGCATACAATATGAATATCATTGTAATTTATTCTTTCCAAAACATAACAAACAATATTATCAGCCATGTATTTATTTTGTAATCTATTCTTTCCAAAACGCACCCAAGAATCTATTATATATATATATTAAAGCAGAATACATACTACGCCACGTGGCGCCTAGGGATGACAACGGGGCGGGGATTCGCCATTCCCCGTGGGGAATCCCCGCTACGGGGACGGGGCGTTTAAACGGGGATGGGGGGAAATTTAAACCCCGAGCGGGGATGGGGAGCGGGGCGGGGATAGAGGTCCCTATCCCGTTCCCCGCCCCGTCCCCGGCGGGGATCCCCGCCAGATACATTATTTTTGTGATTTTCTTAACCTTAAATCCTAAATTTTATATTATTTAGTCTCTAAACCTTGTACCCTTTAGACGTTAAATCATAAATCTCAAATCACTTATACCTTAAATCTTAATAATATATAAATTGAAAGAAAATTTAGAAAATTTATTTATAGTAAAACGGGGATCCCCGACGGGGAACGGGGACAGGGGAAGTTTTTTTTTCCCGTTTGGGGACATGGGCGGGGACTATGGCATAAAACGGGGACATGGAGAGTACTCCCCGCCCAAACCCGCCACGTTGCCATCCCTAGTGGCGCCCTCAAAATGAACCAAACCTTTCTACTACCACGTGACATCACACCATTGATTTTGCCACGTGGCAAGCTCTCCTCTTTTTTCTTTGTTTTTTCAAAAATAAAATAAAACCTTTGTCCATATTAAGAGGATATGTATACAATATGAATATTTTTGTAATATATTCTTTCCAAAACATAGCAAAAATATTATCAGCCATATATTTATTTTGTATGTAAATATATATGTAATCGTAAATTATCAAGCATATATTTATTTTGTAATATATTTTTCCAAAACGCAACCAAGAATATTAAATAAATCTGCATTGGACGTTGGAAACAAAAGATTTGTTTCCAAAAATTGAACATAGAAATTAATTACAAAGACTCGATTGTAATAAAACAAAACCAGTTGTGCACCTAATAATATTCAATGACATGATGCAAATGCATATTTCGGTACAAAACCTATAATAAATACTAGCAACATACTAATAAAACTAATGGCATGATGCAAATGCACCTTTACTTACAAAACCTGCAGGAAATACCAGCAAAATAGTAATCGAAGAAACACTTAACCTGCTGCAAAATTGAAATGCACAACTCAAAAACTTAACATGTTGAACTTTACAAACGAAAAAACTGGATTGCACAACTCATAAACTGGATTAATCAAAATAGCACGAAATACATCCAAAAACTGCCATAAATCTGCAAGATCTGTGATAACAAATATTCCAATTGAACAACCGTGCAGATTTGTGATAACAATATTCCAATTGCACGATTTACACATATAACCAAAAATATTAAGACATCATTCATAAAGGATATTTCAAAAACTGAATATCCATGTTTTCCAAAATTAACAAAAAAATAATATTTTATTCTTTTTTGTTCAATCTTGCAAAATAACTTCAACGTTTTTGTGAGGTTATAAAACTACACCCCTCCGTTAATTAAATTACAAAAAACTAGAATCATAGCAAAACTGAAGTGATCGGGTTCAATAATTTTGCAGGTAAATGGTTTGTATTTGCGTAGAACTAAATTGATTCATAGTTTTGCAAGTAAATACATTTGTAAATAGTTTTTTTTTTCTCTTTGATTGTACGTGCAAAGAACTAAAGTGTATATGGTTTGTTTTTGCACAGGATCATAGCAAAACTGAAGTGATCGGGTTCAATAATTTTGCAGGTAAATATATTTTTAAATAGTTTTTTGCTTTCTAGGACAGTTGGTTTATGTGTGATTCTAGGGCAATTTGTACATATTGATCGTATTTCTGCAAAGGAGTGCACTCATTTAATCTTCAATATTAATCATATTTCTCCAAAGAAGTACACTCATTTAATCTTTAATTGTGTGTATGTATGATTCTAGGACAATTTGTACTTTTGTATTTTTTGCAGTTATTTACACAATCGAATTCCAAAAGTATGGTTTACCTCATGCCCATATTTTGGAATCTAAGTTGCCAACTACTTCAGATATCGATAGGGTCATCTCGGTTGAAATTCCACACCCAACATATGATGTTGATTTATACAAGGTGGTGACAAATTTCATGGTTCATGGTCCATGTGGAGCTTCTAATTGATTCTCTTCGTGTATGGCAGATGAAAATTGTATAAAGTACTTTCCAAAACAGTTTGTTCAACAGACTTTTGTTGATGAAGATGGCTACCCTATTTACAGAAGACGTGATGATGGTAGAACAATTGAAAAGAATGAAGTTCTCCTAGATAATCGGTATGTGGTTCCTTACAATGCATTTCTTCTCCTAAAATACAATGCACATATAAACGTTGAATGGTGCAATCGACTGGGCTCTATCAAGTATCTGTTCAAGTACATAAATAAAGGGCATGATCGTGTCACTCTTGCAATTTCAAGCTCTGATGCAAACAATCCTGGTGATGATGGCATGAATGAAATAAAAAATTACTACAATTGTCGCTATATATCGGCGTGTGAAGCGGCTTGGATTGAGGATTTTCGGCTTTGATATTCATTACAAGACTCATGCTGTTCAACGATTGAATTTCCACCTCCCTGGTAAGGAAAACGTTTTATTTGATGATGATGATCCTATTGACGTCGTCTTAAATAATCATGAAAGTGAGAATCAATATTTCTGCAATGGATGGAGTGTAACAAAAAGTTTGCAGAAGGTAAAGATTTGACATACTCAGAATATCCTGAGCAATTTGTTTGGGTAGCTTCATCTAGACATTGGAAAAACGTGAAAAACGTGGTTTAGTTTGAATGATTTATCACGTACCTCTAGGTAGTGGCGAGAAGTACTATCTTAGAATTTTGTTGAATCATATGTAAGAGCCAACATGCTACGAAGATTTAAGGATTATTGAAGGTAGAGTTAATCATACCTTTAAAGAAGCTTGCTATGCATTGGGGTTATTAGATGATGACAGAGAATATATTGACGGATGAAACAAGTTTTTGGGAATCGACACACTACATTAGGAGTCTATTTGTATTTCTTTTCTTGTCTGATAGCATGTCAAGGCCAAAGTTTGTTTGAGAACGAACATGGAGGCTTCTAGCAGATGATATTATAAACAAATAGAGGAGAATTCTCCGAATTGAGGGTATGTATTTCATTATCGATGTTTACATGATTATAATCTTAACTCTATTTGATTTACTTTTTCATGCAGATATTTTACTCATGTAATTGTACTGACATGTGCATGCTATATATATATATATGTAGATTTGCATCTAACAGATGATCAATTACAAAACTATGCTCTTGATGAAATTGACAAGTTATTACAACAAAATGATAGTAGTTTGAGACACTACAACACCATGCCTCATGTAGATTCAAGTCTCATATCTAAAGGTGTCAACAAACTTATACAAGATGAACTTCGATATGACACAACATGTCTAGCTGATGAGCATACACAATTAATTTATAAATTTACAATGGAGCAGAAGCCAAAAAGGGGTGTATAATGAGATCATGAATGATGTTTTATCAAATAACAAAGGTATCTTCTTCTTATATGGTTATGGATATGGCTATTCCCGTTTCAAAAACTACTTAGCCAATTTTTACTATTAATAAAGTTACGGAGAGTTCGGTCTCTCTTTATATATGGTAATTTTTTAATATCTTGAATATTTTTATTCAATTATTCATTTTCTATATAATAATTTATCTACTTCTATAACAATCATTAACTACATATTTGTATATCAATTAATATATAATCTACTATATAATTACTAAAGCAGAATACCAATTGTGTCACATGGCGCTCCGAAAATGAACCAAACCTCTTTGCTACCACGTGGCATCACGACATTGAATTTGCCACGTGTCAAGCTATCATTTTTTCGGTTTTTTTTTCTTCCGAAAATCTAATAAAATCAAAGAAAATAAAATCAATACTCATATTAGTCGTATATGCATACAATATTAATATATTTTATGCTCTAATCTTTCCAAAAATATATCAAATAATATTTTCAACTATATTTTTTTTTGTACGTAATCTATATCTATATACTATAACTAAGGATCTCATTTACTTAATAGATTTCATTTTATATTATAAATGGAAATTTTGAAAATGATATCCATCTAGCAAATATTCTCCTTCCAAATTAGCATAATATATTTTCATCATAAACTTTCATTTATAACTCTTTATTTCAACTAATATATCAATACAATAAACATATATTCAAACTATATTACTAGAAATCCACCAAATCACTTTTTTAGTTATTAACCTAATAAATTTGCACCAATATGGAAATATCATGATAAATGGATCAAAATGTTTTGATTAGAATAAATACTCCGTATTACCTAATACTATGGATAAACATGTAATAAGTTCGTGTAAGCTTTGATGTAATGATATGAGTTGTTAAATCCTCTCATCTTTCATTTTGAAATCCCTAGCCACAATCTACTATATATCTACTAAAGCAGAATACATATTACGACACATGACGCCCCAAAATGAACCATACCTTTCTACTACCACGTGGCATTACGCCATTGATTTTGCTACGTGGTAAGTTCTCCTTTTCTTCATTGTTTTTTCAAAAATAAAATAAAATCTTTGTCCATATTAACAAGATATGCATACAATATGAATATTTTTGTAATCTATTCTTTTCAAAACGTAGCATACAACATTATCAACCATATATTTATTTTGTAATCTATTTTTTTCCAAAACGTTCTCAAGAATCTACTATATATCTACTAAACTATAACCTAATTACGCCATATGGCACTCCCTCATTAAAACCGCCACATGACACTCTCTCTTTAAAATCGACACATGTCATTTTTTGTTTTTATTTTATTTAAAAAATAAATCTAATTATAAATCAAAGATTATTATCCTAAACCTATCACTCATTTTGTCCTAATTTAAAGACAAATCAAGCACAAAGATTACAAATCCAAAATTTTCTAATATACTAGTTATCTACTAAACTAGAACCTAATTACGACACATGACACTCCCTCATTAAAATCGTCACATGACACTCCCTCATTAAAACCGTCACATGTCATTTTTTTTTTAATTTTAAAATAAATCTAAATTTAAATAAAATATTATTATCCTAAACCTATTACTCATTTTTTCCTAATTTAAATACAAATCAAGCACAAAGATTACAAGTTAATCACAAAGATTACAAATCCAAAATTTCTTAATTATATACAAATCCAAAATTTTATAATCATATACAAATCCAAAATTTCCTAATCTACTATAGTCTATATATCTACCAAACTAGAACCTAATTATGTCACATGGCACTCCCTCTTTAAAACCGCCACATGTCATTTTCTGCTTTTTTTATTTTAAATAAATCTAATTATAAATCAAAGATTATTATCCTAAATTTATCACTCATTTTTTTAATAATTTAAATACAAATCAAGCACAAAGATTACAAGTTAATCACAAAGATTACAAATCCAAAATTTCCTAATTATGTACAAAATCCAATTTTTTTTAATTATATACAAATCCAATATTTCTCAATTATATACGAATCCAAACTTTCCTAATTATGTGGATGATTGAGATGTGAAAGTATTGATCCGGAATTGATTTTAGTATTAATATTATCTAAATCTATTTTTTAATATATAGATTGATTTAATAATTATTAATATTTTTAATTTAAGATATATGACGTAAAAATCCGTGTTTGGCACGAGAATTACACTAATTTTAATATATTATTTATAAAAATATATAAAAAAATAAATAAATTTTGTACAAAACACGGATACTACACTAGTTTAATTTTCTTTATCATATGATCCATGACATTTCAAATTTTAAAACAATGAGGGAAGGAAAACCAACCTCTGTCTGTAAAAAAAATAAAAGCAAAATTGTATAGTTGGAAAGAAAAATGCCATACTTTCCTTTTACGGTAACGAAACTTTCCATATATGAAAATGGCCATGGAAGGAAAATAATTTGGAATTGCCCGCCTGCGTTAAAACGACGCGGTTAAAAAGGGTTTCAAAACACATATTCGAAACTCGAGAATCGATATGCATCGCCTATGCTCAATTGAAAAATACTTTTTTATACAGCTACGCTCGTTCAAAATAAAATACAGTAAAAAAGAAAAAGAAGCAACTACAGCCCAGCCCCACGCTCCAGCACTATCTCCTTTTCAATTCCCGTTAGAATTTCACCACCGCCATAGCCGAATCTACCACTCACCCTTCTCCTTCGCACCCAGAAAAAGCTAGAAAGCTTGTAGAAACGACGAATTGGTCTTCGAGGAAGCGAGAATGGCTAGGTCACAGTCGGACCGAGTGGCTGTGTCCCCTTTTCCAGTTCGGACCCCATCAATTACTCCTGGCGCTAGGGTTCTTGACATCACCTCGCCGTTGACCGCCGCTCGAACCCCGCTCTCCGATGAATCGATCTGGAGGCGGCTTCGAGATTCGGGCCTTGATGAGGAGTCGATCAAGAGGAGAGATAAGGCCGCCCTCATCGCCTACATCGCCAAACTTGAAGCTGAGGTATGTCAATTTGATAATTTGCTGTTTTTCCCTCTGTTATTGCAGTTTTTGTTTTTCAATTGGCTATGTTTTGACTCTTCTTCTGATTTCTTGGCCATTTATAATTCGAATTAAAGTTCAAAATTTGCTGAGTTTGAACGATAGATAACAAGGCAACATCTTGACAAGTTGAGGGGTTGATGCGAAGGCGGGCGTTACGTTGCCACTTGGTGAGGTCTTTATAGACTTGGGGCAATTAGTGTTTGTTCATACTTAGTAGTATTTGAAAAATAAGTAGTCTAATGTCACAGTTAATCAACCCTAAAATCAATTGATCAGCGATTGCACTTTGTGAGAGGCGTGCCCATTTAACTTTTTGGCTAGGTGATAGACCTAATCTCTATAAGATTTGAGCTTCTTCAACTAGCTTATTGTAATTTGCAATCAATCTGTCTAGTAGGCGAAATATAACTATCAGCATTATTGATAAATGATAAGTAAGAAACAGGGACGCCCGGACGGGGACCTATTTTCAGGGTAATTTAAGAGGAGAAGTATGATGTTGAGGTTATATGTTATATAGGTGCTAAAGTTTTCCAAGATTAGTGCTGAGCCACAAACTTATGCTCTTTAGCAGCCTAATTTTTTGTCTGTAAGAAGCACAATTTACTTCTTTGCATTTAGTTTTTCACTGCTTCATTAACTTGCATATATTGCTTCCCTGGAAGGAGATTGAATAATTCTACTACATTTCATTTAATTCCTTATACACATCCCATGTCTGTTACCTTTCCTCACTCTTTATATAGAATATATGTGGTATATGTGTGGCTATTTCACACTATGAGTAATAGATGAGAAAAAAGTAGATCACTGTCCTTTGACAAGGATGAGCGGAGGAGTGAGATGGAAATAATAAAAGTGTCATCATCCTTGCAAATCAATTTCATGGTCCGTCTGCCGGATTCCTGGGACTTCGGGTCATCTTGTAGACTAAGGCTTCGTTTGGTACAGGTTCCTTATTCATTATAAAGGCCTTACATATAATTACTTTAAATGAAGGAATCTGCGCGGACCTTAAATATATATTAGTATATTATCTTTTCTATTTGAAGTAAGGCTGTATAAAGTCAACTTGAAGATAAACATCAGTCCTAAATATTTCATGTCTTCTAAAACAAAATAAAATCCCGATTAAACTCTCTTTTGATGTTTCTTAGAAGTTTTATATCTATCTCTAATTGTTTTCTAAAATATGTCTCCACCTTTCTCCGTTCACTAAAAAAAGTTATCAGCTGGACAGTTTGGACTCCTATGTTCAACAATGGAGATCTTGCGTAACTAAGTTTCACATCTATAACAAGAGATAATTTAGTCGAGTTTTTAAGTTTATGTAAGGATTGTTTCTGTTACCATATATTCATGCAAATTGTGATTACGGTCTGAAGATGGGAATTGAGCAAAGTAACATCATGTTTTGAAATATATTCTCAACTTGAGAAGCTGACATGGCAGATTTGGTACTTCTAGATTGCAGTTTTAGAATGCTGAGGGCTAAAGGAATTACTATCAAATTTTCTCCCAAGGGAAAATATATTATTAAACAATCTCCAATACTTGAGTAAAGCTACTTTCACAAGACTGGTAGAAATAACTTTTGGGTTCTGATATATCTATTGAGGTCCTTTTTTATCACTTTAAGTGTGCTCAAAATCCAGTCTATCTAATTATACAATTCTTGTGATTCTTTATTTTAATCTAATGCCTATATTGGATTAACTTTTATTATACCATTTGGTGATTTCCGAAACTAGTTATGACATGCAAAAGTTGATGGATGTTCAATCTTGAAAAAATATGACAAGCACTCCCTTTTTGTTTGTAGATCTATGACCTGCAACATAACATGGGTCTTCTAATACTGGAAAGAAAAGAGTGGGAATCCAAATATGATGAAGTTAAACTATCCCTTGAGTCATCTAGTGTATATCAGAAACGCGATCAAGCTGCAGTATCATCTGCTATTGCCGAAGCAAAGAAACGGGAGGATAATTTGAAGAAGGCTCTGGGAATAGAGAAGGAATGTGTTGCTAATGTAAGCTTATCATGCCTGGGTTATAATTTTGTTAGTAATACAAGTCTGCTCAGTTCAAATTGGCATTTTATATTTTGTAGCTTGAGAAGGCGTTGCATGAAATGCGAGTTGAGTCTGCTGAAGTGAAGGTAGCAGCTGAGAGTAAAATGGCTGAAGCAAATAAAATGATTGAAGATGCTCAGAGGAAACTTTCAGAGGCTGAGGTCAAATTGCGTGCTGGAGAATCTTTGCAAGATGAAGCTGGCCGATACAACCGAGCTGCAGAAAGGAAGCTGCATGAAGTAGAAGCCCGGGAAGATGATCTGCGCCGTCGGATCATGTCTTTTACATCCGAGTTAGTATATATGCTTCCTGTTTTAGCATCAACTGATTTGTTTAGTGGTTTTGTAGGACAGAGTTTGTGCAAGTTTATTGTTTCCTGTTGTTTCATCTTGATTACCAGGAATACCAGCAGCCTAGTTCAAAACAAGTCATGTCTTGGTGTATACGCACTATAGCTAGTCTCTTGAGGAGGTTATATGTGGTTACTAGTGGAGGTTTTTAATTGGGTAAAGTGTCTTGGAGTATATACAAGACATGTTTCTCCTTTCTTTTACGTCATATGTGGTACCTTGTGTTTTCTGGATATGAATATCTGGTTATCTAGTCAGATGTGTATAAAATTTCATAAAATCTCAACTTCCGTGCGATTTCTCTATATTCTTGTGGTTGAAGCTTGGGGCATCGTTAGCTTTCAGTGGCACTTTTCTAACAGTTTTTTTTCCCTATTGTCTGATAGTTGCGAAGCAAGGGAGAAAGAAATGATGCTTGAAAGGGAGTTATTGTCTGAAAGGCAGAAAAGTTTGAGTCAAGCTCAGGAGAAGTTGCTTGACAGCCAAGCTTTACTTAATAGAAGGGAAGCTGACATGCTTAGTAGATCTCAGGAAATGGACAAGCTTCAAAAAGAGTTGGAGGCTATGAGAGAGAACATTTCTGTCAAGTGGAAGGATTTGATGGAAAAAGAATCTGATCTGGAGCTGAAATTAGCATCTCTTTCTGAGAGGGAGAAGGTCATATTATCTGTTGCTATTGCTGTTCATACTCATTGTATTGTATCTTTTGTTGATTATGCTACATTTATTTGTATGTATTAACATAATTGGCTTTCTTTTGTAGGTTGTAAATGAAAAAGAGGCTACATTAAACAAGAAAGAAGAAGAGTTGCTTGCTTCACAGGGAAAAATTGCAGCTAAGGAACATGTATGTGAAATCTTTGTAATCCTCTGAGTGACTTTATGTCTTACACAACCTCAAACTTGCTTGTCATTTCAAATTACCTCCATGGAAGGAGAAGTTGTATATTGCTGAACATTGTTGCTTCATGTTTTCATTGGACAAACTTGCAGGATGATCTAAAGAGGTTGTTGGCTCATCATGAAAATACCCTCAAAATGAGGATGGCTGAATTGGAGCTGGAGCTGGTGGAGAAGCGTAGGTTAGTGGAGGAAGAACTTGAGGGTAAAAGAAGAGCTTGGGAGCTTAATGAGTTGAATCTTAAACTGTGTGAGGAGTTGATTAACGAGAAGGTGCAAGACGCAGAGGTTCAGTCTAAGGAGCTTGCAGAAAAGGACAAGTATTTGGAAGAAAAGATGAGATCATTGGACGAGAAAGAAAATAGATTGAACAAGGCAGTGGAAGAGATGGAATCACAGAGACTTGCCTTACAGAGAGAGCAAGAGGAATTTAACAGTATGAAGCACGAGAGTTTGCAATCTCTTGAAGAGAGAAGGAGACAGATTAACTGTGCTGAAACCACTCTCGAGGTGCAGAAGGTTGAAACAACTGAACTGCTGCTTCTTGAAACGAAACTGAAGGAGGAAATTGATTTAGTTAGGGCCCACAAACTGGAACTTGAGGCTGAGGCAGACAAGTTAAAGGTTGAGAAGGCAAAGTTCGAGTCTGAATGGGAGTTAATTGATGAGAAGAGAGAAGAACTAAGAAGAGAAAAAAAATACATTGATGGAGAGAGATCAGCTATTTTGAAGTACCTCAAGGATGAGCGTGATAGCTTGAACTTGGAGAAAGCTGCACTACGCGACCAATACAAGCATGACCTTGAATCACTTTCACATGATCGGGAGAACTTCTTGAGGGAGATTCAGCATGAACGGTCTGAGTGGTTTACGAAGATTCAGAAAGAGCATGACGATTTCTTGTTGGACATTGAGTTAAGAAAGAAAGAGCTGGAGGATTGTGCTGTGAAAAGGCGGGAAGAAATTGAAAGCTACTTGCAAGAAAAAGAGAAAGAACTCGAGGAAGAGAAAAAGAAAGAGCTCGATGATATCAGATCCTTGAAAGAAGTTGTAGCTAAAGAACAAGAACAAGTAAATGCAGAAAGGAGAAGGCTAGAAACTGAAAGATTACAGGTCAGTTTGGATCATGAGAGGAGAGTCAGGGAATGGGCAGAGCTGACCAGTTTGATTGAAGAACTTGAGATGCAAAGGCAGAAGTTGAAAAAACAGAGGGAGATGCTGCAAGCTGATCGAAACTTCATATATTCTCAGATTGAACACCTTGAAAAATTGGAGGACCTGAAAATCCCCGCTGATAGTTTCATTGTCTCTGAAATGACTGCAGAACCTCCTAATCGGCTTGTTGGTTTGGATAAGAAAGGTAAAAATGCTGTAGAAGGGAATGCTCTAGGTTTTAGTGATAAGCCCAATGCTGAAAGTACTTCACCACCTGGTTCTTCATTTTCATGGATCAAACATTATGCTTCAAAGATACTTAAGAACTCCCCTAATGGGCATCCTTTAAGACATGAGGAGATATCTCCCGCATCCGCACATGAAGATGATAGGCTAAGGTTAGTCAAAGAAAAGCAGGCTCAATCGGATGCTGGGAAGTCTTCAGGTAATGCCAATGTAGGGCAGTTTAGGACCTTGATTCCTGAAGAGCCAAAAGTGATCCATGAGGTGCCTTCCATCTGTGACATTGTGGAAGAAGTGCAAGATCTGGATTCTAAGTTTCAGAGAGAACTGACTGACATTTTAGAACAAACATCTAGTGCTGCTCACCGTAAACGAAAAGATTTTACACAATCTGAGGTTGCTGCTGATAATGATGCTCTGCTAGATGGAGAACTAGGAAGCGTCAAAAAGAGAAAGCAAAACCAACCTGGAACTGAGAATACTCCTGGTGGACAACTTGGTTCCTATTCCAATCGGTACTTTATTTCCTTCATCTAGTTTGGTGCTTTTGACATATAACAAAATAGGATATTTGTGGTGATCACCCACCCTAGTTTATGCTAACCTGCTAATGCATATATAAATTTATATGTTTTTATGTTAATCGGATTTATCTATGCAGTCAAGTTTTAAAAACACATGCAACTTATCATATATTTGTTTTTGTAGGGTGGATACGGAGACGTATACCGTGGAAGAAGAGACTGTTATTTCATATACACAGGGTAACGTAAGTAAACTGCAACTGGAGTCCTAAATGTTTAGTATGCACTAGCTTTAGTGACCAAGCTTAGCTGAATTTTCTACAGAAATTTGAGGTCGAGTTAAACGTGAGTACAGCCACATGCGTTGTAGAACAGACGGTAGTTGCTGATGTAGCTGTGGATGATGAGAAATAAGATGGGGGAAGAGTAAGTTTTAGTTTATTATATTATGCTTTCTTCTAGTCGGTGCTGTGAAGTATGTTTCATTATGTAGCATATTTTTTGAGCATATTCCCAGAACATACTTGTGAATGATGCTAATGGAATATGTTCCCCCTTTATCAGGTACCATCTGAATCAGGTAAGTAGGAGGGAGTTACTGCGACAATGAGGGCATGGAATCTCGAATTTGGGAGCATTTTGAACCCTTTTGGTGGTCTGGTAACATTTCTATTTTGCCTTTCTTTTAGCTGATTGCGCCAATGCTGGTGGAATATATTGGAGTTTAGTTGCTTGGGTTTGGAATCTCGGATTTGGTAGCTTGTTAACAGTAGGAGTTGGATTGGGGCGTAGACTGCATAACTGTTTGTAAATGGTGTGTAGAGGTGTGACTAGGTTCTTTTGGTTTGCCTGGTGAGTGGCTGTGACAAATGCTGATTGCTGTGCTTCTTTTGGTAAACTAAACTCTGGGTGTCGTCACTGTTGTGTATTACACTAGAGTAGTATTGAGAATTTGATGAGAGTTCAGAGTTGTGAGTGGTATTCTGAGTTTGAAATGCATGCCTGATCTGTGTATTGATTATTGTAATTTGTGTTATGACACTGTTTTACTGTGGGGTTAATTTTACAAGTATACCTTGCCTCCTTACTCTCAAACTTGTGTTGTGTAACAAAAACAAGGGGCGAGTAAGGCTTTATTCGGTAAATCCAGCTGAAATGGGAGCTGAAGCTGAATAAGTAGTTGAAGCTGGATGATTAGCTCGAGCTGAATTTATTAGCTTAATTATTTAAAAATTATAGTTGGTGTTCGGTATTATAAGCTGAAATAAAATAAATGTAAAATTCAGCTTGTTAATCTTCAACAATCTAGAGGGTTATATTAAAAAAATGAAAAAATTAAGTTATATTAATCTATTATAAACTCCCTAAGGCTAGATTGATATTTTTTTACTGAACATTCATTAATTAGATTAAAAAAAAAATATCCATTAATCTTAAAAAAAAATTGTCGAACGGAGGCTAAGTATATAATGGAGCTTTGAGTTTACCTCAGCTGGGCCGAGTTAGTTAAACAGATAATTTGGGCCGGCCCAACTGCCAAACGAATCCGATTGTTCAATTTACTGCTGGTCTCCGACTCTTCTATTATTTCTATCGGAATAACGTGTTTGATAATGTGAACGTTGGATTTATTCAAAGCTGATATTAACTCATATTGTATCATTAGTTTGTTGAGCTTAGTGAAATTCTAAACGTTGATGTCATCTCCCAGCAGCTCCTGGTATTGCGTCTTTAGCCATAGTGGATATAATAAGGATATTGAATGTTAAGTTGCACCTTTTTCCCTATAAAAAACATTGTAGAATTTTGTTCACTTAAGACAATTTGTGTGGGCCTGAGAGGCTTATTATAAGGCCCATTGCCACGTGGTGCTTGATTTCTGGGCTGCCCAGTGTGCGACACATGGCGTCGATCGGACAGTCAGAAAAAATTCCTGGCCATCCGTTATTTAAAAAAATATTTTATTTTTATTTTCTTATATTAAAAATAAAAATAAAATTACTATAATTCTAATTATATTTTTTTCTATTCATAGACATTCATTATAATTTATGATTATGTTTCAAATATTTTTAAAATTTTTTATTATATTTTATATATTATTAATTAAAAATAAATCATTTTAATATTATTTATAGTGGTTTAAAATATAAATATATACTAATTTACTATAAATATATACTAAATATACAAAATACTTGAAATAAAATATATTTAATAAATTTTTTATTTTTAATAATTTAATATAAAGGTATATTGATAATTTGATATAAATAAAATAAAATAATTATAATTTAATATATTTCAATAAGCCCCTCTAATAAGTCTCCACTAAAGTTAAAAAAATAAGTAAAACTTATTGAAGAGACTTATTGACAAAAAACCTCCAATAAGCCTCCCAATAAGCCCCTCCACTAATGCTCTTAGAGAATGTTGTGATATTGGTTTTGTTCAACTCTATCGAAACCAAAACCTCCTACATTCACCAATTATTATTTGGAATTGGTAGCCCGAGTTTTTTTCCTTCTATAGGAACCGACTTGAAATAAAATAGTCCAACTCATAGCACAAAATATACAAATTATGTAGATCCAAAAACTAATTAGGCATTATCACACGAGGAAAAGTTTTGGCCACCTAATATGTTCCTAATCGGTTTAAAACTCGCGGTTCCAAACTGATTCGAACCGCCCGTTCTACGATTCTATAAAATCATGAACCGAAACTGTCCTCGATCGATTCCAATATTAGCAATTTTGGGCGATTTTAAAACTCTCGATTCGTTCAGAACTGTCGGCTCAACGGTTTAAACGAAGAATACCTCTAGGTAAACGTTGCTCAAGTTTATTAAATGGGTTATTAAAAATACATTATTTCAGTATGGATCCACTTTCTTTCTCTTTTATTGTTTTTTGGGGTGCTGAATTTTTTCATCTTTAGACATTGGAGAATAAGATTATAATAATTAATGAATGATTATATGTGTAAATCTAGAGTATGGGAAAGAATCAAAGAAATATATAACATAAGGTATGCATGCATAGGCGGAACTGAGGGGGGGGGGGGGGGGGGGCAGGGGGGCTCGTGCCCCTTCTTTACCTTTAGTGTTGAGTATATGTTTTTATTGTAGTATTCATATTCTGTAAAAGGGAGTTAGCTCAGTGGTCTTGTTTCTGTTGTTTGGTCTATGGGTTTCGTGTTCGAACCTCAAGCCCAACATCTTTAATTTTTTTTTCCTACTTCCTAGCTTCACTTTTATCCCTTACGTTTTTTGCTATCAATCTATCATCATTACTTCTCTTATGAAATATTAAGCTGGTGTGTAGATATATAATGTGTTATTAAATATACAATAATTAAGTATATCATTAATTAGTACATTATAATAATATATATTAATTGTAATGTTTTATTATTATTGGTTGACATTAAAATAGTTTGTTTCTTAACAAAGATGTACTGGTCTCTATCAAAATCTCTATTTATAAATAACTATCAATTTATAAAAATCAATGTGAAATATATATATTATGGATAATGCCTCATCTACATGTAACAATACCCTCTAAATTATTAGCATGATTAGTTTTAGTATGCTTTTGAAAAATTAAATATCGGACTATATCTATATCTAAAAAATATAATAAATCTTGTAAATATATATAAGATAACTTTAATGTGTTATGTTAAAGACTATATATGAAAATAATTACATAGTTCATATTCTTTTATTACTGATGATTATATTCAATCGAACATCCTAAACTCTCCCGATCCGTCTCACGCAATGTGCCTCGGCCCCCCTTTTAAATTTTCCTGGTTCCGCCACTGTTAATGCATGTGAAACTGTGCAGACTGCACCCATACAATGTTATGATATAATCGGTACCAAACATGAGTATGGGCACAAATGTTACCGTTCAATCATATAAAATCCCCCTTAGGTACATAAATTTATGAGGGATAATTTTATAATTTGAACATATTTATACGTGCTAAATTAAGACCAAGTTAGCATTTGACGTCTGACGATGTATTACAAAATTAGCAACATTTTAGATAGGGCAGGAATGGCAACATGCAATGTATCTTAAATAGAGGAGAGTATAGTTTACACACATAATTAGGTTAAATTACCCAGTTAATAAAATACGAGAAAGACTCTCTTCCTTCTTCTTTTTTATGTTTTATGACTTTCATAATTTAATTAGTCAGTATTATTCTACATCCAAACCGATTACGTTAAAACTTTATTTCAGAAGATCCACCTAATATCAACTTTTCATACATATCACTGCACGAATTTAACTCAAATCTCTAAATAATAATCAGTAAATCTAGCATCATTTACCATTAGACTAATTAAATATTTTTTTAATTTTTAACTTTTTTTGTTAGGAAGAAAATTGTACTGTGGAGATGAGTTTGCCGCCCAAAACCCCGTAGACACAAACTAAAAGGGATTAGGTAAATGCCGTTTGGCTGACTTTTGATTGCCGGCCCATACATGTTACTACGTATGATGTGTTGAATGCCGACTTTTTCACTAAATTATTCAAATAGTACTTCACTTTATTATTATTTTAATAAGTGGAATTTTACCTTCTAATATAACTATTAAAAAATATTTATTAAGTTAAAGTACTTTTAATTTTTTTAATATTTAAAATTAATAATTATTTACCTTATTTTTAATTAATAATAATAATTTTTTTTACATAGATTATATCAATATGTATAACTCCTAATACATATCTTTGTATTTTTAACTCACTAATAAATCATTACCTAAAACTCTAGAATGATAAATATTTTTTTTTAAATTAAAAACTTAAATAACACTTATTTCTTAATAAAAGAAATATTTTTTTAATAATAATATATATCAAAGCAAGTACCTTTTTGTTATATATATCAGTAAGTGCTTATTTGTTAATCTGTGAAAAATATAACAAAATGTATACTATAACCCTATTTATCCGTATTTATGTCTTCATACATGAATAACAATAAAGCTTTTTATATATTTTATTTAAAATATAAAGCAATAAATATTTAAAAACATGATTTTTCAAAACCCACATTTTATTTGAAACTCTTAATCTGATTCAAATGAAATTACTTTTACATTAGTGTTGAAATATAAAGTTTATTTCATAACTTATAAACTTAATGAATTACCCTTCTTATTCTCAATTGATTTTAGTATGAAAGTGTATCGAACTTATGTATTGATTTATCTGTACCTATACACTCTTACATTCTCGTCCTCAGTCTATATATAGCCTTACGAACTTTTACATTGTATCAGAATTAGTTCAATCATAAATCTATTTTAATTTTAAAATGAAATTCAATCGTACTAATATATTAAATTTATCTATACTTATACGCTATGGGTCCGGTTCCGATGAGGACGGTACTTCATGATAGGATTGAGGATGTATGAGAGAAGAGGGAAAAATTAGAGGAAAAAAAAAAAACGGAGTGAACAGTAGCGGAGGCGCGTACCCTTATAGGAAAAAGCTTCAATTCGGCCTTGCAGTACAATTGCCGAATTTTTCGCGAATAATTCGGCAAAAAAAATTTCCAAGTCAAAAAATTTCCTAGAAAAATCGATTTTGTGTGCATATCATATAACGTGTGTGTGCATATCAGATGCACTGTTGTGTGCATATGTAACTATGTGTGTGTGCATATGGTTTCTGAAATTGTGAATGCCTTTAACATAGTGTTTATGCTTAGAGGACTTGTGTGCACATCAAATAACTTGTGTGTGCACATCAATTATACTGCTGTGTGCATACTCCGTGTGTTCATATGGTCTCGGGTCATGTGCATACCCGAAAACAAGTGTTGGTATGCACACATGTGTGTGCATACCAAATAACTTATCGTGTGCACATCCATTATACTATCGTGTGCAGACCCCGTGTGTGCATATGGTCTCAAGTCATGTGCATACATGGAAACAAGTGTTGATGCACACAAACCATGTGTGCATACCAAATAACCTGTCGTGTGCACATCCATTACACTATCGTGTGCATACCTCGTGTGTGCATATGGTCTCAAGTGTTGATGCACACAAACCATGTGTGCATACCTCGTGTGTGCATATGGTCTCAAGTGTTGATGCACACAAACCATGTGTGCATATCAAATACTCGTTATGTGCATGTCAAATAGACTATTGTGTGCATATCATCCACCTTGTTGTGTGCATATCCACTACGTGCGTGTGCGTATCAAATATAAGCCCAGAAATCATGTGTTCATACCGCATAAATCATGTGTTCATACCCAGGAAAACATCCACCTTGTTGGTTATATGTGCACACACACTTTTTCGCGTATGCACACAGATGTGTATTTGATATGCATACATGTCTCTAGCATTAACAACCGTTCCCAGACATGCACACATTCTGAAAACCACATGCACACACCGAGCCTAACATATGCACACATACGTTCTGACATATGCACACATACGTTCTGACATATGCACACAACAGTGTATTTTATATGCACACAAAATCGATTTTTTTTGCAAAAATTCGAGTTTTTGAAAAATATTTTCCGAAAAATTCGACAAAAATTCGCGAATAATTCGGCCGGGCCGAATTTTTGGACGCGCTTGGTGCATCCTGAGTCCTGACACAGAGAGCTGTCCTCATTTGAACTTTTCCCATACTTATACGCTCGTATACTCACGACCTCAATATATCTATCAGCCACGTACTTTCACAATGAATTTATTATCACTAGTCAATTAAGCACAAATTAAATAAGATGTGGTCTGTGATACCACTAATTCGTAGCTCATCTTAGATACGTTTTTTTGCTAAATTATAATATAGGTACGTATGGTTATTGTGAAACGCACAATCGCTAAAAACTGAAAAATGAAGACTCTTTAACAAATTTATTTAAATAACTTTGGATTAAAACAACTTGCTTTTTCGGTTAATAACTTAACATAAACCTCTTTTTTTTTTTTTTATTACGGGTGCTTTAAAACAACTTGCTTTTTCGGTTAACAACTTAAGTGGTCTACCTGTAGTCAGCCATTTGTGGTTGATATTTATTCATAATAAAACTAATAAAAATTATTATCATCATTATCATTGTTGTTATTATATGCAATTTTTTTATGACAGGTTAGCGTGTGAGTTAATTGATACCTCCTGTTGATGTTGTGTCGTTAATTCTTATTTTATTACCGATTTTGAACCATTCAATCATGTTTGGGCAGCAAAATCATCCAAACGAGTGATATTACCAGTGCATGTATGATAAGAAATACAATTACAAAATTTAAGATATCTTACAAGATGTGTATTTTATATTTAATTAATCTAAATTTATATTGTAAGATTATTAAATTTATTTTGTCAAAAGTTATTGTATCTTTGTATGTAAAAGAAAAAAACACTAATCCTAAATAATATTGCAACCCAATAAGTTTAGTTTATATAATGGTGAAGACGTGTGTATAATAAAAAGCAAGTTAGGTGCTTGTTGAGAATATATTAAACTTGAAAATATGTCTAATAATTATTTATAAAATTGACAACATTATTATATATGATAAGCAGAATAGATATATGATAAAGATGAGTCAAATAAAATAAATTAATAATTAGAAGTGTAGATAAAAGAACCATATGAAAACAATATTTAAAATATAAATTTAAGCTAAATAGTTTTAAGTGATTGATTATACATATTAGGCGCCTTTTTATCCATATATTAAATGAATGCCCAAATCTAAATATAAATGGAATGATGATGATGATGATGCATGTATTTTCTAATGTTTTATGATTGTAGGATCATAGATTCAACAATATTTGCAAATATTTGATGTACTTCATAATGCTCTCTGATTATCAGGCGGGGTTTAAAAATATTCATGATTATCACGTGGAATTTTCGAAGATGTTGTATATCACACAAAATTCATAAAACCTCGTGATTACTATGCAGAATTTTCAAAAAACAAATTTATAGGTTTTTGTTTTAATAAATGACTTTTAGATACATAGTTGTAGAAATGTAGGTTCAACAATAGTTTGTATATTAAAAGTAAATATGCTTGAAAACACATTATATTAAAATTAATTAGAAAAATACGTACGTATCTAGATTGGTCGCAAAATTTCTAGTTTGAGTTTTTGCACTATGCACCATTTTCGATAAGTTTAAGAATTGAAAGATTAATAGCATATAATTTTCAAAATATGAGAATATTATCTTTATTTAGTTCGTGAAATTTTATGTATACTTATCATTGATTATTACTGAATAAAGTCAACATTTTTATTATTTATTTCATTTAGATTGGCCTTAATACATATATTTTCATATTACGTACTTTGGTATATCCAGTTTGTTAACCAAATATAAATAATTTTCTTTTTTAAATTTGAAAATCTAGGTGAAGTAAATGTAAGTATTACAAAAACAATGTAAATGTTTTTTAAAATATACTTTCAATTAGGAGCAATGAATAAATATAAAATATATTATCAATTATTAAAATTTGGACCGGAATGTTTAACACGTATCTCAGTTAAGAGATTTGAGTTGTTTCCTCTAATATTCTCAAGTTGGATAAATAATTTATTTAAATTTCTCAACTTAATGTAAATCAATTTTAAACATAAATTGAAGTCAAAATAAAACTAAAAAAGCATAATTATTAATCTATATAAAGTATGAAGGATGTAAAATGTGGCTTTTCTATGAGATCGAGTATACATTACCTTTTAACCCAATTAAAATTGGTATTTTCTTGTTAAAATACATAATTATAACCCAAGATAAAAATATATAAATCCTTATTGCTCTTTTGTTATTTGTTAAAGTTGTGGTATTGATCTTTATTATGAAGTATGAAAGCAACTATAAGATTTTTTTAATATAGGCTTCTTCTATATGTTTCTTCTTAAACACAACTTATTGTTTGCTTTCTCATTGTTAGTGTAGTAATCTTCATCATAGTAAGTTACAATAGTGAAAGAAATAAAAATAAACTTATAAATCATAGTGATAAAAATGAATTTAGGATAAGGATACAACTTATTAATAAAAATGACAAATACATATAACTTATAACTTTTATGTCATAACATAACATTAATAGAGACAAAGAAAAAGCAAAAGGTTCTATTCACTCTGAAGAAATATAGATTAAAAGTATATCAAGTTTTAGTCTTTTTTTCAAGCACATCTCCATTAGAGACCTCTAAAAAGGGACATGAAAAATATTATACAGAATATTAAAATAAAAATAAAAAGCATCCACATATACAATATGGAATATCATCATGAAAGACATGCATGTAAACAAATATATGTAGTATAGTAGAAATAATAGTTTCAATGTTTCATATTATAAGGATCTTACTTTGTATTCAACATATTATTTCATGAAATTTCCTGTCTTTTAATCAAGGTCTCGTAAATTAAATAGTATTGTAATTATAAATAATGTTTACTAATTTAAAATACTATCAAAAAATTAGAGAAAATAACACTAAAAGCCTCATTAAACATAGTTTCATGGTACTATCCGCAACATACCCAAAACATTGAGATATTTGATGAAATTTGAAAACTTGAGGTAAAGTCTGCAACTACCATAAAGGTCAAGGCATTTAACGCAATTAGCCCTAACGAAAAATAACATAAAGCTAGATTCAAAATTCTTGATTTTATCAATTATCAAAAAAAAATATTATTTTTGGTGTTAACAATTTTTGTTTGATTTAACATATATTTCAAGATTATGATTTTTTTGCCATGATTGTAAATATATTTCTATCAAACCCATTCTTAAATGGGCGCGAAATTTTAGAATGAAATTCAATTTCTTCAAAAAATCTTTGATTTTACTAAATTTTTTGGACATTGTGTAAGGAAGGTTTGTTAACATGATAAAAAAAATATGAATTACATTTTTGAAGTAATTAAAATCACAATCCAAAACGATGTCAAGCTAATAGACTAATAAAAATATAAAACTAAAGTAGCTTGAATGATTAACATCTAAATCATTATAAAATTTATAATATTTAAAATGTTGGACCTATGATAAAATTGCATCTTTATTTCTATTATTTATATTTATGATCTATCTTATAAAGATAAATATTATTATATACTACAAACTAAACATAGTTCGTAGGTTTATAGATTTATAAATTTTAATTATAATTAATATAAATGCTATGTAAAAGAATGAAAAGGAAACTGATGAAGATATATGGTGAATATCGTTGATATTAGGTGTGTATTTTACATATATATGTAGAGGTATTAATTGAAAATGAGATGGATTTCTAAAATAAATAAGTACTTAAATATATTTTTTATTGTTAAAATTTAAAGGTTGGTTATTGAGATTTAAAGGATAAAAAGAAATTCACGAAATTATAAATATTTTTATTAGATTTTTGTTTTAAATTTTTTAAATGATTGATGTATTAACAATAATAAGAAAAGAAAAACAATAATACATAATCGTTCTCACTTAGTAGGTCCATAAACATTTTGATAGCTAGAAAGAGGATATGCTTAATATATACTCTCCCTGTTCCAGTAAGTTTGTCCCATGGGGGGAGGGGTACAAATGCCGAGGTGAGTTTTGTATCGTTAATATCTATAATTACATAACCCTAAAAATTATAATTTTTTGATATTATCAAAGTACTCATTGAGACGAATCAAACAAGACCCCACATGACTATGTGGGGTCTTGTTTTCTAGTGTGTGCCCATGGACACACTCTAAGAACTCTTTTTTTGACAATTATTTAGTTAGCCACTAGTTTAATCTTGTTTGCTAAGGGTTTATCAATTCTCTATTAGAGAATATTTTAAAGATAAATTTCCTATTTAAGCTTGTTAGCATGTGCCCATGAACACACACTAGAAAAACCGTTTTTCTTATATAGTGGAAGAAATATTAAAGATTCTCTTCAACTGTGAACAATGTCAATATTTGGGATGATAAGAACTTTTAGGGACGGAGGGAGTATATGATATAGATTGATTATAATAAATTCATATTATTTTATGATTAGATTAAAAAGAAACAACTTTATAAATAAAAGAAATTCTACAAACATAATGTATTTAATCAAATTATTCAAAATGAGAAATTAAGTTTTATGCTAATTAATAGCAGTTTTGTTGAACAAATCTTCAAATAGTTTTATTTATAAAACAATATCAAAATTTATAATAAAAAATTCAAAAAAAAAATGACACGTAAAATTTATGGGACCGAAATCAATATAGTGGTTCTAAATTCCTTTGCTTTAATATATATATAGATATTCGGGACCGAAATTAATATAGTGGTTTTAAATTCCTTTGCTTTAATATATATATAGATATTCGTTAAATATTTACAATATCAACAATATGAATCATATCTATTTTATATTTATCGATCAGGACCAAACACTATAATTTTGTTTACAAATAACGGCCGTAAAACAAGGAGATGAAAAGGATTTGTACATGTGGTAACCGGAAACGTACATATATACATCAAATATCGATCATTGCAAGTCCCAATTATAAGTAGATCCATGGACCACATAATTTTGAATTAATTATAAATTAATTAATAATGATTTGACGATGATTATTGCATCCTGGAATTTATGCATGAGAGCGACATAATAAATCTGTGTTGGAAATTGCGTGATTTACTGACTGTCGAAACTACAAGTTCACCAGTTCAATAATAAAGTTAATTTAAATTTTTTACCGTGTAAAAAATCTAACTTCTTTTTTTTGATGGAAAAAATCTAACTTCTTACTACATCCGTTTCGTAACATATCCGTTTCGTAACATATAGACTTTTTAGTAAAAATTTGAGTTTTTATTATTTGACATTTTAATATAATTTCAAAACACTTATTTTATACTTCAACTATTCACATTATTTATTAATTACTCATTAATAAATTTATTTTCTTTCTATTTTTAATTTGTATAAATGATAAAAACTCAAATATAGTGAAATTGAGGGAGTAAAAGTTTAAGAATTTTCTCTTAGGTATGAACATCTCATTGTTAAAATTGTACTCCGTATCAAATATTGATATTGAGCACAAATTATCCAAAATTTACCCTAAAAACTCTGGTCAAAGTGAGGGATGTTGCTGACATCTTATTTAATACTACTATGGAGCATATATTTTAAAAAAATCGCAAGAGGCGAAAATGGATTTGTTATAAAGAACGACAAAATGAAAAATGAAATCAACGGGAAAAAAAGACCCACAACAAGAAAAGCCAGGAATTTGTCAACAAATTGAAGGAAGCAGAGGAAAAAATCTGAAAATGGAATTTGATCTATCTCCTCATTTTTCACCCATTCTTCTATCTTCCGTTCTCGTTTTCCGGGGAAAGGTACACACTTTCCGGCGATGACGTCACATTCCGGCTCTCTATTTTCAGTCTTCTCTCCCCATCCCTTTCGTTGCACACACGAATATTAAGAACAAAGGTATTAAAAAAGGCTTCTTCTTTTTCTCAATCTTATATTTTTGTGCATAATTTTTCTTGTTTTTATGGCCTCTGTTTGTGAGGAATTACATTGTAGGGATATTCATATCATGTGTTAGATTAGTTTGATGGAGTTGAATATCTCATAAGCTCTTGATTAACGAAATTTGGTTGCAATCAAGGAATGAATTTTCACAACAAGAACTCCTAGTTGGGATTTGACTCATACATGATTTTTCTTCTTTTTAAAACTTTATTCCTAAGTAATTGAGCACCCTAATTAGTCATCAAGTTTCAAGCTGATAACTTCAAAACCTGATTCCTTATTTCAAAAATAATCAAACCCGGATTTTAACTAAAAGCAACCTTAAAAAAGTCTTAAACTTTTGCTTCTAGATGTACCTATAGCCTTAATTTTGAAAAAAAGAACAACTAAAGTTCAGTTTTCAGATAGCAGTTTTATAGATGATGGGCTTCAAGAATCAAAGATCAATTCCCACCGTCTCTTGTCCTTTTTTTTTTTGTAATTTCATGGCTAAACTTTTATAAAATAGGAAATCTCTGACATGTTCTTTTCAAGGGTCCCAGAAAGAGTAGAAATGTTGTGTTGGAATTCCATTTGAAGATGTATATTCTCTGCTGCCTTTTGCTTGGATAAGAGTGATGCCTTTTGAATCTCTTCAGGGTTCATCCACTTTTGTTATATCCCATTACTTGTTGCTCATAAACACTCAAAACAATGTGCTTTCTTCCTAAAACAAGCCTGCTCAATTCTGATCCTAATAGGAAGCCACTATAAGAACGTGAAACCACTTAACATGTTTTGTGAGTCTCTTTTTCCTTTATAGGGGCAATGGATCATATTTCATCCTTCTTTAATGGTCTCGCGTGCTCGTTTTCGATCAAAAAGAGGAAGCATTCTAGTAGTTCTACCCATGGAGGAGAAGCTGTTGAGGACATGTTGAAAGAGGCCAAGAAGAATGACTTGATCCTCACATCTTCCGGCTTTGTTAATGTCGAAACATCCAACAATTTCGCATCTGTCTACACTAAAAGGGGCGAAAAGGGTACTAACCAAGATTGTTGTATTGTTTGGGAGGTAAAATCTCAATATCCTCTTGCTTGAATGATCCTAGAAGAACTAACTAAGGGCTCGTTTGGTACCATTCCTCGAATCAGGTTGGGATAGGAATGAGTGTGTGAAAAATGTTGGAATGGGTGATTCTAGGGAAAAAAATCTATCCAAACATAGGAATGGGTTTGGGTGATTCCTTATACCGATTCCTGATATCCAAGGTATAGTACCAAACGGGGCCTAACTAATATATGATGCCGGGCTTTGATTTTCCTTTATTTGTGTGTAGGAATTCGGATGCCAACCGGATATGATGTTTTGTGGTGTCTTTGATGGGCATGGGCCATGGGGTCACTTTGTGTCTAAGAAGGTGAGGGATTCAATGCCTTATTGCTTGCTACGCAATTGGCAAGAGACGGTTGCTGAGGTGGCGTTTAATGTGGATTTGGAGAAGGATTATAAGAAGTTGCAGTGGTTCAACATATGGAAGAAGGCCTACTATAAGACATGTGTTGTTGTGGATCAAGAACTTGAGAACCACCGCAAGATTGATGCCTTCTATAGTGGCTCAACCGCGCTATCTGTTGTTAGACAGGTAAAACTTCATATTCATGTTGTTGTTGTTGTTTTGTTGCTGATGAAATAGTATCTTAGTATTATTAAGGTGCACGTTGCTTAATTTTTTTGATTTGAACCATCTAATTATTGGTTTTATTTTTTAGCTAAGATGGGTTTTTTTGGTGATGGAAGATTAAGATCTAATTATTGATCCAAATCTTAATTTGATTTGCCATAATATGATGGGCCCTTGAACGTGTAAGCATGTAATCCCGTGATTAGTAAGTAGGATGTTAATTGGACAAATTAACTGTATAATATTAATAGAAATCTGCCTAGAAGAATTAAGGGTTGTCTGGTGTTAAAGCTGAGTGCATATTCCTACCCTTTTCATTATTAATAGTACATAGCCATGCTTATAGGTTTACCAAAATCTGGTGTCTTTGCAAGTTGCAAGAGTTTAAAATGACACCCCACAAACTCTCCACTATGATTAATCAATTTGGCTAACAACTCTTTCTTTTCCCCCTGTTTGTCTTCTTCCTCCTACTCATTTGATTAGCACTCAGAAGAAAATCTAGTACACTTGAAGGCATACAATCCTGTTTGCCAACAAGTTATATTCTGTTTTTAATTTACAAGACCAACTATCTCAACTAATGAGTTTCGAATTTGATGATAGGGTGAAAGAATCATTGTAGCGAACGTTGGAGACTCACGCGCTGTTCTAGCTATCACATCAGAAGATGGCAACTTGATTGCTGTTCAACTCACAGTTGATTTCAAGCCCAACTTACCTGGTAATAAAAAGTTAAACTGCTTCAATCTTCCAATTCTTTTTACTGTTCTCAATGATCGAGTTTGACAAGTCATGACTTTTCGGGTGTGTCTTGTTTGAGTGCAGAGGAGGAAGCGCGGATAGTTGAGTCTAATGGGAGAGTGTTTAGTCTACGTGACGAGCCAGGAGTACACAGAGTGTGGCTCCCACAAGAGGACTCGCCAGGGCTGGCAATGTCAAGGGCTTTTGGGGATTATTGTATTAAAGACTTTGGCTTGATATCAGAGCCTGGTGTTACACAAAGATGCATAAGCAACAATGATCAGTTCCTTGTGGTTGCTACTGATGGGGTATTATGTGATTCTGCCAATGTTCTTTGATTGAGTTTTATGTGTTAGAAAGACTAACTTGTAAGAACAAATGAAGCAAACTTGACACTTAGAAGAATGATACTGAATTATTGACAGTTCTGATGACAAAATTAATTTGAAACATTTTGATCAACTAACTTGGCAGTTTTCTTGTCCTGTGGTGCAGGTATGGGATGTATTATCCAACGAAGAAGCAGTGAGGATCGTATCATGCGCACCCGACAAGGCTAAATCTGCAAAGTGGCTTGTGAAACACGCGAAGCAGGCATGGGAGAGGAAGAGGCGCGGGATTGCCATGGATGACATCTCTGCAATTTGCTTGTTCTTCCATTCAGCTTCAGCTTCCTTTCTTCCACAAGTGCATCCTGATAGCCACTCTAATTAGTATAGTTGGTCACTTGGTCCAGTTTCAGTTCCAGAAAATCTGAATCTGAAACAGAGAGCACAAAGAAAGAATGTGGTTAGTATTGTTAAGCAATGAATAAAGTAATATAATTTGTCATGTACTTGTAGGTCCACAACTGCAATGTAAGTGAGGCTTTTATGATGAGCTGTATCAGTAATGCAATTTGGATTCATCAGCGGATCAAATGTAAAGATGAAAATTCTTCTTTCAAGTTGCCGATTTGACAATGATCTGATTCCAACAAATCATCGAACACATAATGACTATAGAGTCAAAGTAGACTATGTGTTGTATTTTTCAGGCTCATGAAGATACAATAACTCACAAAACTCTTCTTCCAGTTCCCTGTGTTGAAAGGCGATTTTGCGAGGCCAAATTACTGATGTAATAACTATGCATTCTACAAACTTGATTCATTTTTCACAATTAGGATAAAAAAAACATGTACCTTTGAATGAAAACCTTGACACAAGATATGGGTATTAATGTGATTAACATTTCATTCACAGAACACAACACAAATACAGTACAAAAAAACATGCCCTCTCATGGTTATCTTTTCTCTGCTTACCTCTTCATAGGTAGAGAGATTTTCATCAAAATTTTGTGAAAAAAATAAAATAAATGAACACTCGTTTCATATGGACAGAAATAGGCAATCAGCTTGGTTTGGTGGGACTCCTCCTCCTCCTAGTAGTTCAACATCACCACTAGAGGAATACAAGGCAGCTGAGAATGCAAGTTGCCTCCTCTTCACAAAGGAAAAGGTAGCCACTCCTCCTTACTTCCTTTGTCTCCTTTTGACTGTTGAAAGGAAGCAGAGTGCAAATATCTACCTT
This sequence comes from Rheum nobile, assembly GCA_027886185.1. Taxonomy (NCBI): domain Eukaryota; kingdom Viridiplantae; phylum Streptophyta; class Magnoliopsida; order Caryophyllales; family Polygonaceae; genus Rheum; species Rheum nobile. The sequence goes on along the minus strand of WOAB01000500.1, from coordinate 324,534 downwards.
ATGGTATAATGGATCATCCAGATGCACAAATTAATCACTTTGAAATTGCATTTTTCCGCTTCAGGTAAAGGCTTTGCCTTTCGTTCTTTTCTGTTGAAGAAAGAGAACCTGATCCTATGGACAGTCTCCGGGTTGGAGGCGCTGGGATCATACTCCTGTATCACAAAGCAAAATCCACAAATGAAGATTATTTCAGAACATTCATGACGAAAAAAACATTTTTCAATCATTTTTTTAACAGCTTCAAAGAACCACCTCTACTTTCAGTTTTTATCAATGCTTAATCAAAATGATTGCTAATAAAAACTGCCAAAAAGACATATTTTCTTCAAAACAACTGTTGATAAAACTCATATAGAACAATCTTGACCTTGTTTTGCTGTTAATAGAGATGTACAGAAAGTTTCCATTTTCTTTTAGCAGGAAAGGAGAAACAAGGATGGAAATTTGGTTTTGAGAAAGTTACCTAGTATCCTGGTTTCTTGTTCTTGATTGAGGTTTTCTGATCTTTGATCCCAGCCCATCAGATAAGCTGGAAACTCTTTTGAAAGATGGTTGGAAGTCTCTCTCTGAAGAATCACTAGTTGCAACCTCAGACTCGTCTATCTCATCAGCAGAAGGCGGTTGGCTGCTGTGCTTCAGTACATCTGAATAGGGGGCAGCTAATTGATTCCGGCTTTTGTCTTCCAGAGTTTCTAGTGACCTGCTTCTATCTACATTGTCATGCTTGATCGGAAACTTCTCAACCCAGTCACTTGTTCCCTTCCGGGAACTAAGGGGAGGCCAATCTGATATATCTCTTGGGTCCAATGTTCGCCTTCTTGCATGTGAGGCAAGACTGCTACTTGTCTGTAACACAAAGTAATTCTTACTAACATAGATCAAATGCACAATTGATCACAATTCAAGAAAGCTAGTACTCTCAAGGGATAGATTCCCATTCTATTGGCACTGGCTATGTGAAAAATGTTTATAGCTCATAATGCATATGATGTATTAGAGCAATGAATGAACAAACCTTGTCCTCTTTCTTTGGGCTTCTGCGACCATTGGACAAGTCTTTACTAGGCTGCGACAGAGGATGTGAAGGTGAGGATAAGGTGGATTTTGTTCTCTGACTCTCTGGGCTGCTGGATAGCACTGAATTAGAAAGGATTTCCTGTTCTTCCTCTTTCTTTGCCAGGGCAGCCTTCAGATTTGCAATCTAGCAAACAGGGAGAAAAATCTTGTACATCAGAGGATAGCATATTCGGCACAAAGGAAAGTAATAACTACAAGTGCAGTCAAGTCAAGTATCTTATGTTCAAAACACAGGAGAAAAGAGAAAAGAGAAGAAGAAGATAAGAACCTGCTCTTTCAGCTCTTTGACATCCCCGCTCTCTTTGTTAACCTGGGCAGCTCCAAGCTCCACAGAAGACACACGCTCAGCAAATTTAAGTGTACTTAGTGTTTCTGCTACAGCTTCTGGATCCGGGGCTATGTGAACAAACATAAGTGTCTTTGCTTGGCCTCCTTGAGAAAACATTTGAGTTACACATAACATCGTGAGCTCGCAGAAGGATTATGGAAAATGAATGTAGTCTAGCTAAGCAAATATTCTGTCATAAACTAACCAAGAGAGTCTTGGAGCAATTGTGTAAGTTTACTGTTTCTATATGGAACATGTGCACCCTTTTGAGCAAGAGCAGCTATTACATCTCCTAGAGCAGAAAGAGACTTGTTTATATGAACAGCTTCCTTCAGTCTATCTCCGGTCACCTCAGATTTTTCAACCCTTTCACTTCCAGCCAGGTCAACCAGATGCATACAACCACGAAGGGTGGCTCCTGAAGTCAGATCTTTTCCTTGAACATGAACAGTCAGGCAGCTGAAAACAATACATTAAGGGAATTAAAATAATTATCTGCTGAGTAGGAGATCTTGTATTCTATTATGAACCTTTAAGAATTAGAAACAAAGTCGTGCATGGTTGGAGTTTGTGCAACCAACAGATTCCAACTAACATGCTGGCTTTGCTAGCAAAATGATGAAATGAGAAAAATGAAAGCAGACCCGTGAGAACGACTACTCCGATCATTCATGGCAGTAGAGCTCACTGCACGGTTCTTCTGACCAAGGTTCATCAAGCTGATAACGTCATCTGTTGATGACACGGGTATCCGATTTGCGTCTGGCACGTTTATTCCATTTTGAGAACTGTTGCGAATTTCTAGCGTATCCAAGTGTTAAGGAAAATAAACATGCGGCTAAATTGCTGTCAGTACTGAATAGTTGATAAAACTACCCTAAAAATAAACTACAGTAAGTATTTAATTGCTATGAACATCATGAAGGATATTTCTTGATTGAACTGTCTGTGGTTAGAAGATCTCTGACTTGCTCGTTGTAAATTTCCATCATCTGTACGGAAATCTCATAGCTGACTGTGTCTTTTCTCTGATCTGAGAGGAAAAATAAATCATTCAATGCCCTGTAGTTTACTCCGAAAGTTTCCTCTGTGAGATCGTCTGGTCCACTCTGCATAAAATGAGTCAAGAGGATTCTCATTAGTGAAACTGATCACTCTGACAACAAAAACTATCAAAGGAAATTAGATTATTATTGCATACAATGTAATATTACAAACAAGAATTTCTCTTTTTTTTGTCAATAGTGAATTATGTAACAAGTTGGTCTGGCATTACCATTGTAAAAGTTTTCCCAGATCCCGTCTGGCCATAAGCAAAGATGCAAACATTGTAACCGTCAAGAACAGATCGTACAAGTGGCTCTGTATCTGCAAATACCTCCACTGCAGGAGCAGGAAAACAGTTTGCTCTTCAGCACAAGGCCGAAGACAAGCAAGAACCTAACAGAAATACATATAGCAGCAGTTGTAGGGAAACCTTGGGAAGCAGTTGACCCAAATACTTTATTAAAAGTAAATGATTTCCTCCCTTCTTTGCAATACTTTGCAGGCGTCTTTATTGTAATGGTCCCTTCTTCAATGTGGTCAACAACAGTAGAAGAGCTAGTTTGTCCACGCAAGAAAGGCCGTACTCGACAGTACACCCTAATATTTCCTATATAGATGAGAAAATGAAGAAGCAGAGCTTCAGTTGTGATTATAAGTGCAACTTTACAAACATGATTATGCAAAGACAGTAATAATACCTTTGAGGTCTTGAACTAGATTGTACAGCTTCCGGTTTTCTGCAAGAACCTTTTGGTATCCAGAGGCAGCATGGGTTAGTTTGTAGAGGTGGTTACCTGTAAGAACAGAAAGCAAGGTCAGCTCAATCCTTAGGATTTTAAGACAAAAATGCAACCTGAGATTCGATTTACCTAGGTTTTTCATATCCTCCTGATACTTCATCTGCAGCTCATGAATGCTTTCTTTTGTAGAATACATGGTACATTTCAGTTCCTAACAAGTAACCACCATGTTCTTGTTAACAGAAAATAAAAAGCATTCTTGAATTTATATCAATATGTCAGTTGTTGAGATGCAGTTCAGTTTAGATTGCTTTGAATTTCAATTACCTGAACATCTTTGTGCTGTTTTTCTAAATTGAATTTCGATAGATCTTTCTCATAGATATTTTGCACATTGCTGTCTCCTTTTATGGACATTTGTCTGTTGCTCAGGCCGGCTGTTTCAATCTTTTTGTCAAACAATGCAGGAAATCAGAAAAAGTGAAGTTAATATGGAAAGAGCACTTGGAATTATAACATACTTGGATGAAAAACTGATCATTACCATATTTAGTTATTAACTAAAGTCTAAAGAACTGGAAGGTGATACAGAAAACTCACCATGGCATCATTCTTGTAATATGTTTCAGCCATCTCATCACATGAAGGCTATTAAATGAGCAAAGGTCAGCATGGGGACAATAGTCAGATTTATCAGCTAACTGCACCGATAAACTTATCATTCACCACAAAATACTAAAAGGTGACATGAAAACTCACCCTTGCATCATTCTTTTCATCCATTTCGGTCATTTCATCACATGATGAATGCTATAAAAAAAAGGGAGGGTCAGTATAGGGGATTATAGATATTCTATCATCTAGCACCAAAAACTGATAAGTCGCGACATTAATAAAATGCCAGAGAAGTGGCTAATTAACTTCAGTCATTTCATCACAATTTGAAGGCTATGGTAAGAATTTGATGTTAATGCCAAATTCAACCTAGAATCATCATCTTCCTGTAGCAAATCTGATAATGTACAAAATGAAAGCTCACTTGCACTTCTTGCAAATATGGTCCCATGGGAGACTGGTTAAGCTCTGAAAGTGCAGAGTGAGTTGAAGTTGTACTCAGCTGTCAAATAACAAATTGAAAGTGATACAACACATGTTATTCTTTTTCCTTTGAAAGAACAGTTCTTGTACAAGCATGGAAAAAGGAAAGAAAACTTTGAAATTTTCCAAAAAGCATATAATCGGAAGGAGTATGATAACAACTCATTTCCATCATAATCGCATACCAATTCTCCTCGGCTATCTAAGCGGTGTTCGAGCTCCTCCGTTACTTTGTTGAGCATTGATTCAATGATCTGATACAGAAAAACAGACTTGTTTATAAACAAGCTATTACTACTTTTTAGGTACCATCACCTAGAGGAAATGAATTCAAACAATAAGGAAAACTGTTACCAGGCATAGACTCAATTCTTACCGTCACACTAAACAAGTCTCAAACAATTAGATTATATATTACGAGTCATACTATAATATTTCCAAAAAATTTACATTCTATATGAACACTGAGTTAAATTTACATAAAAGTACTCCTGCAAATTTTCAAAAAGTGATGAATCTTAGAATTGAGGTGGACACTGCCTCAATTTTTTGCATGTGCCATAGGTCTGTCCTATAGGATCATATATTGGTACTTGAGGATCTTCCCCTCCTATGAACCAAAAATCTTTGTTGGGATCATAAAAGTCAACAATAGAGTAAGAGAGCTTACTGATGGAATCTCATCAGGCCTCTTGCCTGAAAGAACTGTACGAACAAGCATACTTAAGGAATGAGTTTTGCTCTGTAGAAAAAAGTACAATGACGAGTTTTAGTCGGCAATTCTACTGAACAAGCCAAAAAGAAGGTGGCATGAGCTTACGGTGTCATTAAAGCCAAGAGCAGGTTCAACGTCAACAAATAGATTATCCAATGATTTCTCGCTAAAAGAAGAGCTTCTTGATATTGAGTTAATGAATGATTCAGAGTTCATCCTCGCCATAGGATTTCCTGTGTTTGATGCTTTCCCGTTTGCACTATATTTCCAGGATCCGAAACCCCCTCCTTGTTTCCACTCAGCATATGATTTCAATGCCAGAACACAACTCACTATCCTTGAGGTGTTCCCACCCTGATAATTCGTCATCCACAACAACAGAAGAGTTGTCAGATAAAAAAAATGTTGATTATATCATGATGCTAAGCATTTTTCTTGTTGAAATCCGATTAAACCCACATCTAGTCATATCAAAGTCAACCAAAACAACATTGAAAAGATCTCTATTCAATGACACAAAAGAAGTAGACCACTAACCTTTTCAAAATCAGAGGCATCAAAAGTTGGAATCCCCATTTCCTCCACAACTACAAGGAAGTTCCTCACATTTTCAAAATATTGGTAAGCTATTGAAGCTGCTCCATCAGGAACTATAACAGAGTCATTTGAAACTTCCACAACCTATATAAAAGCAGAAGCATTATGTATCCATATAGCCATTTCCTGCATCAAAAATATGCAAAAGAAAAATCGATTAAGTTATACCTTTAGTATTGCTCCGGGTTGAATCTTGTTGAGAACAGTGCAGAGTATAACACCACTCCTCAGCCCAATCCTAAAATCGTCATCCGAAGGCTCAGCAGGCAAATCCTTGGCCAAAACAACTCCAACCATCTTCCTCAACCACCTTGCTGCTTCATACATTCTTACGGCTGCAAATCACCATCAAATTCCCTAAATCAGTTCTCACTTAAACTCATAATTCAATTTATTCCACGGTATTTTCAGAGAGCTTTATGATAAAAAATCTCCATCCTATGTCAAATTGTCAATCGCAAGACCTACTTGCGAACAGCATTTAAAGAATATGAAAATTGGATTAAATGCAACTCAAATTGAGAAATGCAGTCAATTAATGCGGAAAACAAGGAAAAGCAATTCGTAACATACAAGTCTCTTCTGCTTTCCGTGAAGCCAAATCGTTGTCGCTCAAAGAAGCCCCTTGTCGGAGAACGTCTTCGATCACAGAAGCTATGGAAAAAGACGGCATTCCTTGGACCGCCATTGACAAAATTAATCAGCTAAACACCAAATTCTATTCGTCTCGCACTCGATCGAAGAAGCTGATATTATTACAAACAAAGCAGCAGCAGCAGCAGCAGCAGCAATTCTCAAATCAAGAACCAAAACAAGAATTTTGAACCGGCCAAATCAATAATAAAAAAAACTCCGACTATTCTCTAGAGAGAGAGGAGAAGAAGATGCAGAGAAATTGGAAGAAATGTCAACAATCGAAACGACATTTGAGGCTTGGAGAGAAAGCAAGTGGAGTTGCGAGGGAAATTATAGAGCAACGGAGAGACATTGTGGAGGAAAGGCGAATCTTTCTTTTCCGAATATTGTTTTTAATTTTACAAATCTTTTTTATTGGAATTTAGAATTCGCCATTGATGTCCCTCTTTCTCTTTCTCTTCCTCTCCCTCTCCCTCTCCCTCTCCAGCTTTCTTTCTTTCTTTCTTCCGCTTTCTTTTTCTTTCTGATTTGATTGAGTTTGTAAGAATGAATCCCCAAGGCTGATCCCGAAGCTCCAGGCTCCGGGTCTCCTTTTCTTAAAAAAATAAATAAATAAACTAAAATTGATTATTGCTTGCTAGTTGCTCCCCACCTCCCAGGATTAGCAATTTAGCACGTCTTTTGTCTATTCTTTAGTCTAAATAATAAATTTGGGTATATTTTGATAAGGTAGAATGCATTGTAGGCGATCGCATGAGATGTATCATAAGCTTTTGGGGATAGTCATTAATTTGGTTCTCAAATGTTGGAGATTATAATTAAATACAATGTTTAACTTTCATTTTGTTCTAAGCAATCCTAAATCAAAGAATTTTGTAGAAGTAATTGGTATTTTTTTTTCAAATTTCTATTAACACTTTGTTAAATATGTTGATATATAGTGAAGGATAATAGTCACTATAAAGTGGGTCACAATTTTTCAAAGATTAAGAACCATATACGTAAGATATTTAGTCGTGTTAATATGGCTTGGTGAAAACTCGTTATCTTACTTTATGTAGATTTAGAATATTCTTATAACAAAATATAGTTAATATCGACAATCATAATAAATAATAACAAAAGTTTAAGAATTAAATGAACTCATTTCATTTGTTAAATTCATCCAATTTTTAATAGTAATTAATTTTTTCAATCATAGTTAATTAAAAAAAATCTAATGATAATGGAGATTAGGATTAAGAATCTCAAAATTAATGTTTGTTGTAGTAGTTGTACTCACGAGAGAGCTATGTGCAACATTAAGTGACTTGATATGTAAGTCTTTTTACATGCAAATTTTGTTGAAGAAGTTTTAGTCGAAGTACGATTAATATTTTGTTGAATCCTTTTATATTTTGTTATATTTAGATCCAAATTTATTAATGTGGTAAGTTATATAGCTTTAATACTATTCTCGTCTAATTGCATATATATGAGTTCAAATATTCCTTTTTTTCATAAACACACATATTTGTGGAATTAATTTTGGAATTATAATGAGAAAGATGGGCGGGAGAAAAATTATGAGCAGTTTATTTAATTAATAATGACAGTTAAGCATGCAGTAATTATTTTGGAATATTTTCTTCCTAATTTATGTTATGTGATTTTATTTTTTTCCAAAAGAGAAAATCTGAAGGGGAGAAAATCTAAGTAACGTTCGGCTTATTCAAATGGTAGGTTCGGGTAAGAAAATAAGAGCAAGGTTCGGTATTGTGTTTCCCGCCAAATCCGAACCACCTTCAATCCCAGAGGGAGAAACCGGGCCCACAGAAGCCATGCCGGGATGTATTTGGAAAATGGAACGGGCTGGGCCCACATTGTTAAATCTTTGGAGAAAATTATACATAATATTGAGAGAATCATTGTCAAGAATGGGACATGATGAATATTTTATTCAGTAATAATGATGTATAATGACATTTGTAAAAGACCCATTGTGCAATAATATTTGGCATGAAACATTGGAAGCATGACTCTTTATTGTCCAAATCAATCCTTACTAATACTATTTATTTGGCTCGACTATTTTCATAAGAATTAGAAACAGTGAAATTGATGATTCACTAAAACAAATTCTTAACCATCTGTGATGGGAGAATCGTGATTGGTCAATTAACATGCAAAATCTAGTTTTAGAAAAATTGTATTGGATATTATTTAGAGTAATAATTAATTTTTTTAATAAATTCTTAACTTAAGATATAAGTTAGAAAAATCGTTAATAGAATTGCAAAAGTTTTTTAAATTAAGTTCATATGCAAAAATGTGAATGGGATGAATCATGAATGGCTTTAATGATCAAATGTTGCTAAGTTAGATTTGATAGACTAATAAGAAATTACCAAATACAATTCTGATCCCAATAGAAACTTACTCAAAAGTCAAAATACTCAACATATGGTATATATATAACGAAAATACCAACAGAATCAGTCAAGAATCAAGAGCTCTCCATATTTGAATATGAAGTTTTCTCTTATTCATTTATCACTTATCAGCTAGAGCAAATTGAAATAATTTTACAGCCACTACAAAACTACAACAAATCTCAAAAAAATAGGCTAGAGTTTTCAATTTATCTAACAAAGCTAAATACTACTTGTACTTGTGCAGTTGTGCCTATAATTTTGTAGAAGCAACAACAAAACAGAAAAATCTAAGGTTAGATTCAGATCTGCAGAAGCCTGTAATTTATCAAGGAGTGAAAAAAAAACAAGGTCCACTAAAGCCTAACCTCATAGAGTCATAAACAAATTGACCATGTAATAATGAGAGTTCAAACATGGGAAACAACACAATTAGGGTCCACTTATACCAAACTTAAAAAACTCTTCATCACAGTGCATTGTTCCATTCAGTAGCTTCAATCCAATCTCAGCTAATCAAAAATAAGAAGAGGGAACTAAACTAAGAGAAATGCAGCCCCCTTGAAGTTATGGGGGCCAACGTGAAATTATTCAGTCAACTAGGGATCCAACTTTCCTCCAAAGTCAGCATTGAGCAAACACATAAGAAACTCAAAAGGCATCAGCAAAAAGCCACTCTTTGTTGCCTAAAAGCCACTACATCATCAAAGATTATAAATCCAATCCTAATGCTGTCCCCTGGAAAAGCTTCAGCAAGAAAAAAGATCCCATGTGTTCATACCCCATTTAATCCTTTTGCTTTTCTGAACTAATCTAAAGAAACACATCCATTAGTAGATAATTCATTTTTGAAGAAAGCATGATCTGATCCTCTAAATACCCTGGTCTCTTGGACTATGATATGAATCTTATCCTTCTCTTTAATTTCCAATATCAAGCATAGAAAATCCCTGCTTTTATTACATTCATTGAACCTGCAACTGGGTGAGCACCATCAGATACTTGGTATAAACTGATTCCTAGATCTTCACTAATATACTAAAATTCCATATAAACTCCTTTGGAAGCATGCAACAACACCCTTAAGCAGCAGTTATATGTTGCAAGCCACATACCAATGAATAATACATACTCATACAGAAGTAATCGTTAACATTTGGCGTCATATAACCTTTACAGCTAACTAACAAGAAAATAGTTTTGTGGCAATGACCATCAAGTTAATTCATGTTCAAAGAAATATTATCCCATGAAAGTCCTGATTCACATATTGTCTGCTCAAAGAAAGCTAAAAGTTGGAATCTTTCAAGAGTTAAAGTGGAAAAAGGGAAATTTGGAGCAGCCACAGCAGATGATGTCTCAACTTTCAGCAAATGAAGAACTGCTTGGTCGGAGGAAGAGAAGTGGATCATCATCTGCTAATGGAGTGGCCTGTGGCCATGATCATGACCATGTGACAAGATAGAAGCAGAGGTCAATGCACAAAGGTGAGAAAATTTAGATTGACAATCATATATCAATCTTCACATTCTTAGTGACTAAAGAGTAAGCAGGAAAGTTAAGAGGAGGCTTAGATGGAGACTGCTCCAAGAAAATCTGACATCCAAATTCTGACCAGGCAAACTATCAGTAAGTTTGAAGTGGATATCCACTAACAGACTAGTTTGTTAAGTTTCAATTTTGCAGGGAAAAGTGAAACTGGAAACTTTAATGGAAGATTCATAGAAATTTTCTTCAAGAAAAAGCTGACAAAAAGCGAATGAAACTGAATGTCCTAACTCAAAATCAAACATCGCTATTGGGACTCAGTCTTCACAGTCTACAAATTGTGCAAAACTGTTTTTAGTTGGAGGCTGTATTTAATCATTCTCCTCTTCACTAGCCTGAATCTTCCAATTGTTTCAAATACAACAATCATGATAACACTTGTTTCAAATACACAATACAGTACCTTCAATAAAAATTTACAGGATGTTTCAGATGTACAATTGCAATCAAAAGAACTTCAGGTGACTAAAATCATCTTGAATCTCATCACAAAATATCTCTAAAACCTGAAGAAGTGATAAGCAACCAAACCTTCAAGAACACCGAGACAGGCACCGACGACGACGTCAAACACAAAATGCCGGCCAAGCAAAACCCTGGAAACCGAGGTCAGCACCGCCCAAATCAACACACACAATGCAAAAAGATTAACAATTCTACCGACATCATCATACTCTCCAATCCACCGATCTACAATCTCCCCCTTTCTCATCTTCAGCTGCTCCAATCCGGCGATGATTTCACCAATCGACAGATAACAAAGTGCGGCGACGAAACAAACCCTAGATGAGTGACCGCTAGGGAAAGACCAGTTATCGACGCTGAAAGTTAATCCCATTCCTTTATTGTATACGGGGCGAGGGCGGCGAACGAGGTGCTTGATTGGGCCGATCATGGCGATGTCGAGAATGAGGCCGAGGAAGAGCGCGAGGAAGAAAGAGTACATGTGGTTGGAGTGGAGAGATAGAGGGGATAGAAAAATGGCGATTGAGATCGGGAACCAGAATCGGCCGTCGCCGGAAAGTTCGAGAAGCTTCAGGAAGCCGCGTGGGATCACAGGGGCCGCAAGCGTGTGGATGTGGAGGGACCAATTCGTATCCAGTAGCACCACAGATTTTAGAGCCGAACAAGATGGAGGCGGAGGCGGCGGTTGTGGTGGCGGTGTCTTGGTATCCATGATTCCGGCGGCGAATTTTTTAGGGTTTCCGAGCTTGCTTTGCAAACTGATGACAAAGGATGGTTGATCGGTGGATTCGCCGACTCCGCCTTCACCGCCTCAGCGCCTCTACGTTGGACAGGTCGAGCAAGACACACAACGCAGCGTTTCGACGATTATAGGAGGTTCAGTCAGCGTATTGATTCTTTGGGCCTAGTGGGCTTCCGGCGCTTGTTGGACCTGATGGGCCTTGTTAGATTTTGAGTATTTTGACCCAACAATGCTGAATGCTTAATTAGTGATACAACAAAGTGATTAATTGGTGATGGTGGTCACTAAACATAGTCATATCCTTTATTCAATTTCATCAATTTGTGTCATTTTTCATACTTCAACTTGGACACTTAATCTTGGAGCTTCAACTCGGTCTAACTTAATTTTCAAACTTATATAACTTGGACGAGGATTTTGGACCCATTGACTCTTTAAGAATTTTCAATTAATAAAATGGATCCTTATTAGTTTTTAAGGGTTTAAGAGGTAGGAATAGGGGATAGGGAGTAAGGTTTAGGAAGAGGGAGAATGGTCTATTTTTACTAAAGGTTCATTAATTTAAAAAAATATTTATCAAAGAATTATTTACTTAATTCACCGTAACTTGGACTTAAGACCTCCTATAATCTATGTCTATCTTAATAAATATCCTTTATTTTATTCATTTTCATCACTACTTGTCACTTGGTTTGGCCTTTCATAATTTTCCAACGTGGACACATAAGCATGAAGCTTCAACTTGGTCTAACTCTATATAACATGGATACATGACCTCCTATAATGTAATTTTGTGTTGATTCAATGCACAAAATAAATTATTATAAAGTGAACATCACTGCAAGTCTGCAACTTTCATTCTATCGTTTATCGTGACTAAATTTGCCTTCATTTCATAGACCTATTCTCATCGTTAGTGTTTGGTAAGTATAATATTCTATCATGTCAAAAACCGACCCGATCCGATTTTTTGGTAGAGATCCGACTCGAAAGTCATTGGGACTGGGTCAATAAAAACCCGAAGGATCTGACCCGAATAGTAAATCCGAGCTCAATGGACCTCGTTATTTCATATATTTTATTTTATTTATATTAAATATTTTAAAATACTTTATTAAATAATTATATAATATTAATTTTTTAAATAATTTTTTTTTTTTAAATTTAAAATCATAATAGTAATCATACAAAAATGGGTACATTCGACCCGTTGGGTCAACTCGAACCCGACCCGTCCGCCCCAAAAATTTTAACGGACCCGATCGACCCGAACCTGACTCGAACCCGACCCGCCCGACTCAATTGACAGGTATGTTCTGACCTTTCTTTGTAAGAAAAAATCATAAAAAATAACACAAACTTTTATTAGTATATTAAAATTACATATATTTTAAGTCAAAAAAATAATTGCAATTATTCTTACCTTTTAAAAAAATTACAACTTTCAACCCATGAAAAAATTTATATAAATGATTTTCTAGTTGAAACTTTAGTTAATTGAGTGACGTGTACTCGAGGTCTCTTCGTATTTAGATGTGGTAATTGATTATCTTTTGTACAATATCTCTTATTAGATGTCATATATATTGTCATCGAATTTGCCAAAATTCGACCAAAAATATAATTTGTATTATTCTCGATTCATGAATTAAAGTTGTGATTATTTTTTATTGACTTGATAGTTTAAGATTATTCTTATCTCCTAGTGAAAGTTGAGGTTATTTTTAATATTTTTTCCTTTAAAAAAACATAGATATTCCTTGAGTTTAAATAAAGACTAAACAAGACTAGTATATAAGCTTAGTGGACTCCTCCTCCTATTGCCAATTGGTTTTAAGATGAAACCCCATTGAGCTTGTATGTTGGGCTTTATGCGCATGTGCGCACGGACTGACACGTCCCCCGTCTATCGGCTCACCGAACTTTATCATGGTATCAGAGTTGGTCTGGTTCTGGACCTCTTTCATGGTCTACTTGGGTCTTCGCCCCTTATAATTATCTACCTATGGCCTTCACCCGTTCTGTTATCTACCTTACCTCTTATGGGCCTTCACCCGTCTATTATCTACCTTACCTACTACCTATCTTGTTCAAGTGTCAACTGTGCCAGAACAGTTGCACTTGAGGAGGAGTGTTAAGATATTATCCCACATCATATATAAATAGTAAACAAGACTAGTATTTAAGCTTAGTGGACTACTTCTCCTATTGTCAAATGATTTTAAGATGAAACCTCATTGGACTTGTATGTTGGGCTTTATGCGCATGTGTGCACGGACTGATACGTCCCCCCCGTCTATCGGCTCACCACACTTTATCAAAAGTGGAAAACGTGGCATAGAGAACAAGGTTGGGCTCTGTTCGGCAAATACAAACTTATTCTAGTTGAAACTGAAGCTGAAGATGATTGGGGCTGAAATGTGTAGCTGAAGCTAAGGATGATTTAGTAACTGATATTTTGAAAAAAATATTATTATGTGTTTGGTAAAGCGAAACTTATTTTATAAAAGTGAATGATAAAATTACGAAAAGGGTGTGAAAAATATGGATAAGGGATGAAAGGATATTGATGAAAAGAAAAGTGTTAGGAATCGAACGCGGTAACGAATAGAAAACAAAACAAAGAACACAAGAATTGTTAACCCAGTTCGTCAAGAATTGACTACGTCTGGGGGCACTACCAAGCCAGGGTATTTCTCTCTCAATATTGTGATAACAATGACGACGACGACTTACAACGACTTGAAGATTACAATTGATCAACTAAGGTTATATAACAAACACAGATTAAACCTAATGGGCCCAAAAACTCAACACACGAGAAACGGCCTAGCGCCTACCGCGGGGCGGCGGATCCCACCGTGGGGCGTCAGTCCCACCGCGACCCGGCGGCAACTCTCAGTTGCCATCCATTGCAAAACCGACGCCCACCGCGACCCGGCGGCTCCTCCCAGTTGCCTTCTATGCCTTTACGCGTACTTCCTTTACGCTTCAGGCTCCATAACCCAACAATCTCCCACCTGGAGACTGATGCAATCATAATCGTCCTCCTTATCAACCCATATCTGGTAGTAGTGTCAGGCCTTCAACTCAGTTACCAATGCCAGTTGAAGCCATACAAAGCTTCAACTTCTCTAAGGTCACAACCTTAGTTAGCATGTCTGCAGGGTTCTCAGTTCCTCGAATCTTCATCAACTGCAAGACCTTTCTTTCCAAGAGATGCCGTATGTAGTGATACTTCAACTCTATGTGCTTAGTCCTCGAATGAAATGATGGGTTCTTCGTCAAGTGGATGGCACTCTGACTATTACTGTATAGAATGCTGTCCCCCTGCTCCTTTCCCAATTCACGCAAGAAATTCTACAACCATACCATCTCCTTACTAGCCTCAGTCACTGCAACATACTCAGCCTCTGCAGTGGACAAGGCTATAACTTTCTGCAGCTTAGAAGCCCAAGAGACCGCAGTACCACCCAATGTAAAGACATACTCGGTTGTACTCCTTCTCTTGTCGAGGTCACTTGATGCCAAGTCTGCATCCACATACCCTGCTAGCACGACTTCCTTTCCTTCAAAACACAAGGCTTGCTCTGCGGTACCTCTCAAGTATCTAAGGATCCATTTCACAGCTTCCCAATGCTCCTTCCATGGGTTCCCCATGAAGCGACTAACCACTCCCACTGCATGTGCAATATCTGGCCTTGTACACACCATTGCATACATTAAACTGTCAATCGCTGAAGCATATGGAGTCCTCTGCATCTGCGCACGCTCTTCTTCGCTCTTAGGTGAGTCCCTATTAGATAGCTTGAAATAGCTACCCAAAGGAACTTTGGCTGGCTTCGCATCCTGCATACTGAATCTCTTCAAGACCTTCTTGATATACTCAGCCTGCGACAGATACAAAATTCCAGCCTTCCTATCTCGATCAATCCGCATACCCAGAATCTGCTTAGCCTCTCCAAGGTCCTTCATAGCAAACCGTTTAGACAACTGCTTCTTCAACTTGCTCACTTCTCGAGCACTCGAGCCTGCTATCAGCATGTCATCAACATATAGCAGCAATATGATGTAGCCGTTGTCAAACTTCTTGAAGTATCAACAATGGTCAGCTTCACTCCTCACGAACTCAATTTCGTGCATGAATCCATCAAACTTCTTGTACCACTACCTCGGAGCTTGTTTCAGATCATACAAGCTCTTGTTCAACTTGCACACAAGCATAGCGTTACCCTTTTCCACATAGCCCTCAGGTTGCTTCATGTAGATGTCTTCATCTAAGTCCCCATGAAGGAAGGCCGTTTTT
Organism: Rheum nobile; assembly: GCA_027886185.1. Classification (NCBI taxonomy): domain Eukaryota; kingdom Viridiplantae; phylum Streptophyta; class Magnoliopsida; order Caryophyllales; family Polygonaceae; genus Rheum; species Rheum nobile. The sequence goes on along the minus strand of WOAB01000500.1, from coordinate 308,821 downwards.
ACATCCATCTGCTGTAACTCTAGGTTTTCTGCAGCCACCATACTCAACACTAAACGTATAGTAGTTAGTTTCACCACAAGAGTAAAAATGTCAGTATAGTCAATACCGTATTTCTGCTGAAATCCCTTCACAATCAGCCTTGCCTTGTAACGCTTGCTTCCATTTGCCTCCTCCTCGATTCTATAAACCCACTTGTTATGCAATGCCTTCTTGCATGCTGGAAGCTCAACTAGCTCCCAGGTTCCGTTGGTCAACAACGAATCCATCTCATCATCCATTGCGAGCTTCCACTTGCTCACATGTTCTCCACGAGACGCCTCTGCATAACACTCTGGCTCACCACCATCAGTCAACAAAAGATAGTAGTTTGAAGGCAAAAATCTATCAGGCGATCCACGCTCTCTGGTGGACCTCCGCAGCGGAATCACTGGGGTGCTCAGCTCCTCCTCAACAGCCTCCTGGTCGTTACGAACCACCTTGCTCCCACCCGAGTTTGAGATATCTAACTCCACAACTTCAGGTCTTGTACTAGCTGTTTCTGATGCACCCAGACTATCCTTGTACATCACCTGCTCATTAAACACGACGTCTCGACTACGAATAACCTTTCTGTTCTGGTCATCCCAGAACCGATATCCGAAATCATCACCACCATATCCAATAAACGTGCACTTGACAGACTTTACATCCATCTTGCTTCTCTCAACAGGAGCAATATGAACATATGAAACGCACCCAAATATCCGAAGAAAGGACAGATTTACCTCTTTGCCACTCCAAGCCTCCTCTGGAATCCCATTCTCCAAGAGAGTAGATGGCCCTCGGTTGATCAAGAATGCAACAGTATTGACTGCATCCGCCCAGAACATCTTCGGAAGCCCACACTTCAGCCTCATGCTCCTAGCACGTTCATTCAGGGTCTTGTTCATATGTTCAGCGACGTCGTTCTCTTGAGGGGTTCCTTTCAAGGTTTTCTCCATGCGAATTCCATTCTCAGCACAAAACTCCTTGAACTCACGAAGCTCATACTCCCCACCATTATCAGATCTCAAACACTTCACTTTAAGACCTGTCTCAGTTTCTACTAGAGTCTTCCACTTTCTGAAAGAGTCAAATGCATCAGACTTTTGCTTCAGAAAATAGACTCATACCTTTCTTGTAGCATCGTCAATGAAAGTCATGTAGTATGACGCTCCACCCAGAGATGTCACAGGTGCTGGCCCCCATAAGTCGGTGTGGATCAACTCCAACTTCTGCTTCTTCAAGGTTCTGCCGCCCTTCGCAAAGCTTACCCTTTTCTGCTTCCCGAGCACACAGTCTTCACACAATCCGATATCAACGGATTTGAGACCTGGCAGCAAACCCTTCGAGCATAGCACCTTCATCCCTTTCTGACTCATGTGGCCCAGACGACAGTGCCACAAATCTGCGTCACGGTTTACTCCTGCAACAGCAATGCTATCCCGGACGTTGCTTGTCATGTACAACGTTCCCTCCTTCTTTCCTCGAGCTACCACCATAGCTCCTTTGGTTATCTTTTAGCTATTGCAGCCGAAGGTTGCTTCATAACCCTCGTCATCCAACTGACCAATGGAAAACAAGTTTCTTTTCAAACCAGGAATATGCCTTACTCCATGCAACTTCAGCACAGATCCATTCGACGCCTTGATTCGCACATCACCCTTCCCCACGATTTTCAAAGCCTCATCATCAGCAAGATAGACTTTTCCGAAATCTCTAGAGGTGTAGCGATCCAATATATCAGCACTGCTGCATGAATGAAACGAAGCTCCAGAGTCTAACACCCAAGACTCCAATGGACTGCTCGCGCTCAGAATCGATGCATCTGCAGTGGTTCCTGTCGTTGAATCGCTCAGAGTCAACGCGTCTGCAATATCTTCACTGGCTGAATTCGCTGATTTATCTTTCAACGGTGCCTTACATTCACTCTTGTAATGACCGTTTTCATCACAATTCCAACACTTGATCATGCTCTTGTCTTTGGGTTTATCCTTCCCTCTAGACTTCGATCTACCACGATTCGACTTCTTAGAGTCTGACTTGCCCCTGTTACCCGTGTTTAAGGCTGATCCCGAAGCAGTACCTGACGCCTTCCTGCGAATTTCTTCGCTGATAATCAGATCCCTGACATCATCAAACTTGATCTTTGCCTTCCCCGCCGAAACACTAACAACAGTAACTGTCCCGCCCCAACTTTCTGGTAAAGAGGATAAAAGTATTAGGGCTTGTACCTCATCGTCGAAATCGATCTCAACTGAACTCAGTTGTGCGATCGTCATGTTGAACTCGTTCAAGTGATTGGTCACCGCTGTACTCTCCGTCATCCGCAGATTAAACAACCGCCGCATCAGGTGAACCTTGTTCACCGCAGAGGGTTTCTCATACATTGCGAAAAGGATTTCCAGCATGCCCTTCGTCGTCTCTGCCTTGACCGTGTGATGCGCCATGTTCCTGGACAGCGATAGGCGGACCACGCTCATCGCTTTCCTGTCCAGTAACTTCCACTCGTCGTCCTTCATGTCTTCCGACTTCTCACCCAGCGGCAAATACAGATCTTTACCGTACAGGTAATCTTCGATCTGCATCTTCCAGAATCCAAAATCCGTTCCATCGAACTTCTCCACCGGTGATCTTCCGTCTTCCATCGTCACCACCAAAACCTGGCTCTGATACCAGTTGTTAGGAATCGAACGCGGTAACGAATAGAAAACAAAACAAAGAACACAAGAATTGTTAACCCAGTTCATCAAGAATTGACTACGTCTGGGGGCACTACCAAGCCAGGGTATTTCTCTCTCAATATTGTGATAACAATGACGACGACGACTTACAACGACTTGAAGATTACAATTGATCAACTAGGGTTATATAACAAACACGGATTAAACCTAATGGGCCCAAAAACTCAACACGCGAGAAACGGCCCAGCGCCCACCGCGGGGCGGCGGATCCCACCGCGGGGCGTCAGTCCCACTGCGACCCGGCGGCAACTCTCAGTTGCCATCCACTGCAAAACCGACGCCCACCGCGGGGCGTCCAGTCCTACCGTGACTCGGCGGCTCCTCCCAGTTGCCTTCTCTGCCTTTACGCGTACTTCCTTTACGCTTCAGGCTCCATAACCCAACAAAAAGAAAATGTTTGGTGAATATGAACATATATATGATATTTACGTGATTAACCAAACAACTAGTCATGGACAAAATCCACCTAAAAATGAAGGTGAGGCCAGTGGAGATAGAGTAGACAGTGGAACACCCAATTGATTCTTTCTATCTTATTTCAGTAGTAAGGAAAGTAGAAGAATGACCTCTTTTTTGTTCCAATTTCACAATCAAACAACCGCATTGCACTTTATAACACCTCTGAGCCAAAAAAAGCTCACAAAATTTCATATATGGCGCACATTTGAACACAAAAACGAAGCTATTCTACATCAAGGAGCAAGATAAAATTTGAAAGAAAACATCATTCCAATACCACAGTAGCGCCCAAGGCCTTCAATTTCTCAATAATTGATTCTCCTTACTCATTAGAAACTCCTTTCTTCACCACAATAGGTGCCTTCTCCACCAAATCCCTGGCCTCCTTCAACCCTAACTCCGTGAAGCTTCGAACCTCCTTGATCTTGGCAGCGGCATCGAACTTGTCCAGCTTCACATCGAACACCGTCTTCTCCGCCGCCTTGGCTTCGGCTCCCTCGCCGGCCTGCTGTGCCGCGGCGGACAGATCGAAGCCGGAGAGAGCATGCGCGGAGTTGTTGAGACCTAATCTGAGGCGGAAGAGAATGGAGTAGTCGTAGCGCTCGAGCTTGTTGAGGGATAAGAGCTCGTCGACGATGCGTTCGAGCTTCTGGGATCGAGGTGCCGTGGATGTGGAGAGATTACGGGGGGAGGAGGGGAGAAAAGCGAGAGCGGCGGCGGCGGAAGCAGTGAGCGGCGGTGATGGGAGAAGGAGGATGCGTTTGAGAAGGGAGTGAGCAGAGAGTGGAGAAGATGAGAAGAGGAAGAGGGTATTCTTTAAAAACTATGTATTATGTTAGTTAATAATGTTCACCCTCCAACATTATTTTTTTAGTTGAAAATCTGATAAGATCCAATTTCAACTTAAGCTTTTATTTAGATTTGTGCTTGAGAAAGTGTTGTTCGGTTACAACTGAAACTTATTTTTTATATAAGCTTCAAATAAGTCTCTTATAAACCCGTCCAATAGAGCTTTGCTTGATGCATGAACATTTACCAAAACTTAATTGGTATGCATGTGTCAATGTCGTACAATCAACGTGAAGTTGTTGGTCGTACAATTTAACGAGTTAATTAACACCATGCAAAGTGCAACGATTAAATATGTACATTAAATTAGGTACATGTCTGAGTCTCATCACAGTATATATATATATATATGCTCGATCTTTCATTATTTTAACCTGATCACATATATGAAAACAAATAATTTTCATGTCTAAAATTACATATATTTCTAGCTTTAAAACTTTATCTAGAGATAATTTATTTTAAGTTATTTTAACTATTTTTTTCTAACTTTATCCTTAATTATTAATGTAATTTTATTCACCCAATAAATAATTTTTTAAATATTATACCGAACTCTAAAAAAACATGTAATATTAGAGGGAGAGCATATTAAATTAGTTGATTTAGTTGATAATATTATATGTTAATGGAGCGAATAATCATGATTAAACCCCAATTGATTAATAGTAACGCAACACTTGGCATGGGCTGGTAGTAGGGATGCACAATATTGGACCGGACCTGACCGAAATTTTTCGGGTCGGTCCAGGATCGGTCTATTATCGGTCCGGTCCACGGGTCATGATTTTTTATAAAATCGGGTTTCGGGTTGGGTCTGGACCGGATCAGAATTTTTCGGACTGGACCGTATTGGACCAGACCTTTTAAAAAAAACAAATTATATCCTTGTATAGTGTATACAGTACGTAGCAGCCGGCCCTAATCCTCTCTCAAAGACTCAAACAGTCGAACTCCAATCCAATCTCCCTCCACTCTCTGGCGACCTGCTTGGCTTCCTCTCCGACGACCTACTTCTCCGGCGACCTGCTTCTCCGGTTCTCCCTACCTTCTCAGTCCGACCGACCTCCAATCTCCCTCCATTCCCGCAGCGGCGCATCCTCGTCTCCGGACTCCAAGTCGCACCAGCAGGTTCGTTGTTCCACTGAGAATTCCAATCTCCCTCCACTCTATGTTCTCTGGCGACCTGCTTGGCTTCCTCTCCGGCGACCTGCTTCTTCGGTTCTCCCTACCTTCTCAGTCCGACCGGCCTCCAATCTCCCTCCATTCCCGCAGCGGCGTGGCCTCGTCGCCGGACTCCAAATCGCACCAGCAGGTTCGATTGTTCTACCTTCTCAGTCCGACCGGCCTCCAATATCCCTCCATTTCCAGTTTCATAATAGTATAGAACCTTCAATGTCAACTTCTCTTTTTCATGATGTATTGTAGTTATCTGATAATATGATGTATTATCATGATGATCTGTAATCCACCTTCAATTCCACTTATGATAATATGCACTTTATATTATCTTTGTGTTTTCGTTTAATACAGTATTTTGTTGAAGGATTTTGGAGTTTTCCCCACTATAAAACATTATCTACTTAGACTACTTATATTAAATTATTAATTGTAATGAGATTATGATGAACTTTTAGCTTAATATGCAATACAAATAATCAATTATTCAATTCAAGCAGGTACATCGTAGTAATAGAACCGAGCCAGGCCGGGCCGTCAACACGATGGACCGTTATACCCCAAAAATGACAAATCGGGCTTTCTGGTCCGACCCGTGGACCGGACCGAAAAATGATCGGACCGGATAGATCGGGTCCGGTCCACGGGTCACTTTTTTATAAAAAGCCGGTCTACCGGTCCGACCCGGACCGGAGAACTCCGGTCCGGGTCAACCCGGTTGTGCATCCCTAGCTGGTAGGTCAGACTAACTATTTTATCAGCTGTGTTGGCCGCAAGGATTTTGGGCCCATTGGCCCTTTAAGAGTTTTTCAATTAACAAAATTATCATTACTAGTTTTTATGTATTTTTTCTACTCCTACTAGTTTTTTTTTTTTTTGTTCTCATCCATCTTCTTTGTTTTTTTTTTCTTCTAAAATATTGCCTTTTGGGATTTAGGATTTAGGGGGAGGGAGTTAGTTTCCTAGAGGGTTAGTTTCTAAATATTATATAAAACAAGATATTATTATTTTCATGCAAACATGCACTTTATATTTTCTATAGTAGGAGTGTACATTTAAGGTACATATATCATAATATGACCAAATCAGTGTTTAGTGTCTACATGAAACGCATAAGTGGTGAGGGTCCATGCTAAAATAACAGCAAAATTCAATGTCAAGGATTAAGAATTCAATGTTAAGCCGTTAAGGAGTGTATCGAATAGAAATTCCATACATAGTTCAGATTAAGACTTCATTACATAGTTTAGATTAAGACTTTCATTTCGGAGAGCATCGAAAATATATAATTTCGCATATGAGAGCATATTCATTGCACCGAAATTACTATTATAGTTGTCAAAATTCCAATCAATCTCCCAATTAAGCACCTAAACTTTCTTTTGAATTTATTTTAAAAAAAATTACAAAAAACGTCATGCTAAATTGAATTGTTAAAAAGTTGAAATTTGTACAAAAATAATCTAACTGCTCATAATATTTATCCATATATCACTTAAATATTTGGTTATAAAGGCCATATTATTTGGTTAAGCATAATATGGATAAATTGTCATCTTTTCTTCCTAATCTTATGCTTAGTTACTAGTCATATAAAATAGTGGGTCATTTCCCGTAATTTCCTGAAACGTTTCATACAAAATAATCTGTTTATTTCCTAAAAAAATCACAAAGTTCTCCTCCTCCATACTTCTCGTATTTATATAATTAATATTGACACAATAAAAAGCAAAAAAAGTCGAAAGAAATTACAACTATTTCCCCCTCTTTTGAACATGGGTGAGCAGCACATGCCCCCACTGGACCAATTCCCCCTCCGATGATCATCGCAATCAATGTCGACAGACAACGTCAGCGTATCGGAATCCACGTCATCCAGAAGTCTCTTCACCGCGGATCCGTCGGAGGAGGAATCCACCGCCGTCCTCCGGCCGGGGGTTGATCTGGTGGCGGCCGCCAGGCGTAACGTCGCTTTCCTCCGAAACGTGGCCGATTCCGATTGGCTCCACCACTCTCCCACTCTCCTAGAATCAATTCGCAGGTCCGCTCTTCAATTTGGTGGAGTATTTACTGCTCAAAGTCAAATCACACTGAAAGCTGATTTAAATTATATCGTTTTCCGTTGTTAGGTATGATAAGCTGTGGATGCCGTTGATCTCTGATCTGACGGTGGATACCGCTCCTCCTCCCGTCCTCGTCCCTCCGTTCGATATCGAGTGGGTCTGGTTCTGCCACTCGTTGGACCCGGTAAACTCGCAATTTCTCGATCTTCAATTTCATAACCCTAGGAGAGAGAAAATTCTGTTTTTCCGCCGTATAATACGCGAATTTGACGGCGAATTGCCCCTTGTTTTTCTTAGGTTCACTATAGGGAATACTGCGTATCGAGGTTCTCGAAGATTATAGGGAAACCGGCGATATTCGATAGGGAGAACGAGGATTATGCATACAATCGCTGCAGTCAAATCTGGAGCTCCAGGTATCCGAATGAGCCATTCGACAATGAATTGGATTCGGATTTGCAGGATCCGGATCCTGCCGTTGATTTACATAAGGATCTAATTGCGCGTGTGTTGAAGAAGAGGATTTTGGTATCTTTGTTCTTGGATGCGTACATGTCTGAGACATTGTATTTGATGGCTGCTCGGAGGAGATACAACAAGTTATTGTGTTTGTTGATTTCGTCCTCTGATGTGTGTTCTTGTTTGGTTCCCACTGTTGATATTTTGCTCATTTGGATTACCCACATGGTGAGTTACTCTATACCATGGACATGAATAATGCTACAAAATTTAGATAATTTTTTAACATTGTCATTTGTGATATATTTATACAATAATGATAGTGATTTGAATTGAATTGTTCTCTCAATGATCCTTTTTTGGCCATATTGATTTGAATTTAGAGCTATCCGACAGTGTATGCAGCTGATACCAAGCACATAGAAGATGCCATGGTGAAGGTGGTTGGGCCATGGGATAAGGTAGGAGAGGAGGGTGTTGAGGAAAGTAAGAAGCTATGGCAATCCACATTTGATCAGCCTTATGAAAAAGCAGGAGCTACGATCCCTTCGAATTTCGGAGACACTAACCGAGTCACATTGCCTCCGGTTTACTGGGTGGCATCCGACTCAGAAGATGTCAATACCAAATACAAGTCTATGCATCCAAGATTTCTGTTAGAGGTAACGACTCAAACCGTCAGATTTACATTTGGTTCATTCTATAATGGCGCGAAAAAATCAACTCCTTACATACTTATAATAGCAGGTGTGTGTACATATCCGGGTGTTACCAGAAATGGATGTCACACAAACAGAGAAGAACCGCGAGTTCTTACGCCTAAGTGTGCTGAAATGTCACAGGGAGCTCAAACTTGACAAGCCTATTTCAGAGTTTTTGCGAAATTCATGGCAGAAAGCTTGGCACCTGTCTTGTGAATTCGGAACCAAGGGAATCAAACTCGAATTCCGCCACTCGGGCAGTCTTTGTTTTAAAGGGACAGGCTTACTTGAGAGTGCCTGTTTTCAGTGGAACGACCTTGTAAGAGCGCCTTCTCTGGCTCTTGCAGGAGAGCTTGAAAACAGAGTTAAGGCCTTTACCTCAATTACGCCGCCAGTTCAAGTGCCCTACTTGTTGAAATGTGTACCTGACCGTGTCACAGACAATTCCGGGGCCATGATCTCTGATTTGATACTCAGAATGAATCAGTATCGGCCTCAGGAAGGGCGGTGGCTATCTCGAACGGTCCTGGATCATGCGGGCAGGGAGTGCTTCGTGATTCGTATAAGGTGAAACCTTGATCAAGCATATGAACATCCAAATTGACTAATCAGAAATCTGATTTTTTTTCCTTGTGAAACTCGACAGGATTGGAGGCGGGTTTTGGAGGAGAGGAGGCGAGTCACCCGAGATTGTGAAATGGGAGGACAGGATCATAGAAGTTCGAGAAGGTTCATGGTCTTACGTCGCTGACTCAGTCGGTAAAGCACCTGGTATGTTACTTGAACCTTTGTTCTTATCCCTAAGGTTTTGTTTGGCACGAGGGCATTACTATATAAATTGACATTGTTTGATCATAGAGAAAATTGTTGGACAAGCGACACCTAAAGAAGAATCATTGCAAGAGAGGAGAGCTACATGGAGCTTTTCAACTGGAGACGAGTTAACCATTCAATGGGATCCAACGGCTACACTTTCTAGCCTGAGCTTCACCCTCAATAACCAAAACAACTCCAACTCCTCCGTAAGATCATCAACTTTCTTCATTTTCCGCCACGGAAAATAATCTACACAAAACCAGCCTTATATTATTCATACCTTGTTACGAACTTGACACACATGCTTATTTGAACCTTGTAAAAATGTTAAGGAAAAGTGTGAAATACAAATACTCTCCAGTTAGGCAAAAAGAAGCACTAAATGTGTACAAGTAATGAATGTACACAACATTTTATATAGCTTAGCATCAGTCACACTGAAAGTAAAGATCAGCAACTGGCCAATTTATTGGAAAAACTCTTATTTACAGGCGAAGCTATTAATGGGGAGAAGAATGCAGTACGAGACGGGCAAAGAAGCTCAGGAACACGACAGGGAAGACGAACACTTTGTGACACTTGTTAGGTACACGGACGAGAATCCTACAGGGAAGGCAACAGCCCTGTTAAACTGGAAGCTTCAAGTGGTCGAACTATTGCCAGAAGAAGACGCTGTATTCGTCCTCCTCTTGTGCTTGGCCATAGTGAGAAGCGTCTCTGAGATGAAAAGGGAAGATGTTGGAAACTTGTTGGTTAGGAGGAGGCTAAAGGAAGCAAAACTCGGGTCCAAAGACTGGGGATCCGTCATGCTCCATCCTTGCACGTCTTTGTCGCTTGCTCCTTCCTATTCAGGCTCACTTCATCTTCAACCGTGGTACTGGGGTGGCAATGCGAACGCCATTTTTGCAAGAGAAGGGGTTGATAGGGTGGTTAGGCAACCGGTTCTGCCCTTTTCGTTGGTCGAAGGCGGTGATAAGCTGTACAAGAAGGGGATTATTCCATAGATGAAGAGGCTGATATGATTTGTATGGATACAAATTACATAAACTGCTAATTCTACAAGTGCCAAGAGAAATTCTTGAAGGTATGAAATGGCTGTACATATAAACCCTTGTGAAAACTCCGAGATGTTTGTAGCTTGTGGTGATTGATGGGTTGTATTGTGGTGTTGTTTTGAGTTTTGACTTGTGATTTCTTGAAATTCTGGTGTTTCCTTTTTAATATCATGAGTTGAGTTTATATGTTACGATTCATCTACTCTTATTCTTATGGGCTTAGTAACGTGTAAAGCATAATTTGTGCTAGGCCCAAGCCCGCTCATCCTATAAAATGGGCATCATAGAGTCATATCAACAAATTGTGAATCAATTTTGGTACCTGGATGCTCAAATGAATTCAAACAGGATGGGGGTTCACTTGAAGCTACATCACAAATACAAGAATCAAGAAATTGCTTGAGAATAGTTGAAGTAAGATAAGATTCCCAGTTGACAAATTTACAACTCGATTGCGGCATATTCACATAATCTCGCCAGTTCTGATGAAAAATCCGGAAGCTTCCACGTATGTGTAGTGAAGCAGCCAACTTCAAGAATACTTAGGGTCTGTTTGCCCCTAGTCTATAAACACATTATAAATAAAACTCTTTTTTTTTTCTCTCTTCACATTTTACTATATTATCCAATATTCAAATATTATTATACTACTTTTTCAAAAAAAAAAAATTATAAATAAAAAATACTTTATAAACACACTTATCAAACCAACCCTTATTTTATTTTTAGTATATTGTTTTCATGATGTTGATTGAAACCACTTACCTATTTTTTTATTCTTCTTCTTGTCAACCAGTGAACCTTTTTGGGTAAAATAGAATATGTTTCGGTTCCTTGCACAGTTGCACCTTGCATGTATATAAATTATATATTTTATATTTAATTATCATTTTTATTATTATTATGTGTATGGACACATGCTAAAAATTTAAATTATAAATTATTCCCTAAAGTAGATTGGATAAACCCTTACAAAAAATTAAACTAATGGCTAAAAAATATTATTGTTAAACATAGAATTTTTACTGGGTGCCTATATGTATGATAAATATTCATTTTCTTGTTTTATTTAATTAATTATATTAAATAGATTTCTTATTATATATATGTCAAGTCATATTTGATAAATATAAAAATTGATGTATGTAAAATTTAATATAAATTGTAAAAGAAAAGAAGGGTAAAGTGGTAAAAAAAAATAGAGTTAGCTCACATGGCATATCCCAAATGCCGACATATAGAAAAGAGAAAATAAGGTTTTAAATATGTATATATAAAGTATATAGATTAAAAGTTCTTTTTAAATAAACGGACTTAAATCTTTTAGGAAAATGTTTTTTTATAAAAGAAAAAGTTTAAAACCTCAGAATAAATAATAGAGACTTGCGTTATTTTAACAAGAAAAGTTCAAAGACATTGAAGTGATGACTTAGGCAATCCCACAATTGATCTATATTTAGGAAGAGGATGGCGGGCAAGTGAAGGTGGCTTTTAGGACAATCCACTCAGACTAACATATATGGACAACAAACTCTTTGAAGTTTGAACATTTTCGTACGTTCAAATGATCCATCAATATTCAATTTGTAACTTAGCATATAAAACTATTAGACTCATAAATCATTCTTCTCGTTGGCCTTATAATCATTAAATAAATCATTTGGCATGACATGAGATTTGTACAGTATATATCAGATTGAATAATAGAGGGAGAAAAAGATTATTTAAGCATCTCCTCTCGAATCTCAAGGGGGTGACGCCATGATGTTGTCATTTGCTTAAGCAGTTTTTTTTTTTTTGATGGTATTTGCTTAAGCAGTTAACTGTCAAACGAACGGCGCAAGTTTTATAAAACTAGGGGCGTTTTGAAACTGGACAGTTGGAATATCAATTTAGATTATTTTATAGTTTTTTCTCCATTTTGGTACAAATATTTATTACTCCATGTAATTTTTCGTATCAATTAGCATGTGTCTCCGTGCCTTGCACGTGTATGATCATATATTTTAAGAATAAATTTAAATTTCTTTATAGTATGTAAAATATAAAAGAGAATAATATAGGAAAATTAACATGATGTTTTAGAAAGATAATTTCTTGATTGAAATAATTTATAAGGCGTATTGTATGATGAAAACTAGCATGTGTCATCGTGCCTTGCACGTGTATGGTCATATATTTTAAGAATAAATTTAAATTTGTTTATAGTACGTAAAATATAAAAGTGAATTATATAGATAATTAACATGATGTATCGGAAAGATAATTTCTTGATTGAACTAATTTATAAGGTGTATTGTATGATGAAAATTGAAGGTAGATTTGTGAATTTATATTAATAGAAGAAAATATAAATTAGAAATTTTATATAATTTAAAAAATAAAGCTTCCCTAAAATAAAATTGGATATTGTATTCTTTATAGTGGAGTTTACGGACAATCTATTCACCCTTATTAAATCATGAACACTAATTAAGTATGATAATAATATTTTTGGTAAGTGCATAATAATATGTATGTTGGTGGATGAACCATATAATGTTAACTATTTACGGACCATCTATCTATATACATATTTTTTATAATGAAGTTTGCTGACCATTAACGTACATATTATATTATGAACACTAATTAAGTATGATAATAATGTTTTTGGTAAGTGCAGAATGATCATGTACAATGGGAAATATTTTGGGATGGTAATTTAGGAAATTTGTATAAATAAAAGATAAAACAAATTGAAAATAGAATAAGGGTGAATATGTAAATATACATAATTATTTAATGACATGACATACTTAGATGAACGACACGTAGGAGAGATAATTGCGGCTTTAGTAGTAGTATATAGATTGAAGGTAGATGTGCAAATTTATATTAATAGAAGAAAATATAAATTAGGAATTCTGTATAAATACTAAAAATAAGACTGCACTAAAATAAAACTGCATATTGTATTCTTTATTTATAATGGAGTTTACGGACCATTGACGTACATATTATATTATGGACACTAATTAAGTATGAGAATAATGTTTTTGGTAAGTGCAGAATTATCATGTACAATGAAAAACATTTTGGGGTGATAAATTAGGAAATTTGTATAAATAAAAGATACAATAGATTGTAAATAGAATAAGGATGAACATATAAATGTACATAATTATTTGATGATGTGACATACTTAGATGAACAACACGTAAGAGAGATAATTACTACTTTAGTAGTAGTATATAGATATCGATATATAGATAAAATAAGGAGTCTACACTTTTCGTATAGTTGTTTATTATTTCTGCGAGTAAGTGTTTTATTAACCTTAATTTTTTATTAAAAAATACTTATATTTGTCATTTTATACTGATAATGAGTTACTTGAAAAATATACATATTAATACTTTTTATACATTTTTTTTAAAAATGATTATTTATTTGTAAATTATAAAATATGTTTAAAATATACTAAAAGTTAAAATAATAAGTATTACGAAGTATTAAAAAATAATTTTTTTTCTTCTATTTCTATTTGATCTGACCGATTTCTACCTTCCCGTTTTGTATTTCACATAAACTAAAGATATGTTTGAATTTTATCATAGAATATATTAAAATATATTATCTTCTATTAAATTCTAATCGGAATCCAAACATGTCCTAAATATAAATGTATTATCTTTCGATTTGGACCGATCACCCACCTCAAATCTTTTGTCCCATTTTGGTGTCTCAAGTGGTGTTCCATTCATTTTGATTGGTGAAAAAATTATAAAAAATGCAAAAACTTGTTTAATGAAAAGTTAAAAAATAATTATAGACCAATCAGAGTGATTGGGACACGGTTTGAGCCACCGAAGTGGGACAGACGATTTGGACCGTCGCCCACCACCTCAACTCTTTTGTCCCATTTTGGTGTCTCAAGTGGTGTCCCATTTTGTTTTGTCTGTTCGATCAGATTTTCAAATTCTTCTTCAAGTTGACATTTGTTTTATGTTGTAACTAATTTAAATACATATATCCAGTAACACAAAAAATAATGATATCTCTGAAGGAATTGTATCCTTTAATCAAATGTGTAATTACTAATTATGAAGTGTGACCATTTATGAAGATTCATAATCCGATTATCTTAGGTAGTCATAGTGTTTTGCTAGAAGCCAACTATGATTTATGGACTATATGTTATAAAGTTTATTGCTATTATTACTGGATCCTACGAGGTCACACCCTTAGAGTCTATGGACTGGATCAGTTTATTGAGAGACATATTATATAAAGTTATATATGATATAACTTGAGAGATAAGACTTATTAGTAATAAAGAGTTATTACTGATAATAAAAGATATATTAATTTAGGAAATAATATATCCACATATGGTATTATAAAAGGAGGACTTTCTAGGAGAAAAAACCCTAACCCCATACAATACCACACGACTGCCTCCTTCCCTGGAGTTCTCCCTCGTTCGCCTTCGTTCCTCGTTCTAGCAATCGAGCCCTAGGCGATCCAGATCCATACTCGGGTGGACCAACTAGAGGAGTCACACTTGATGCTCTAATCTCCCCATTCCAGGAAGATTCAAACACACATCAAGATGTAATTAATTCTTCTTATCTATGATCTATTTAGTTTATGCATGAGATCCTTGGTTAGATGTTAGGAAAAACGTTTTACTGAAATTCCGCTTTAAGCATCTAAATCCCTACAGTGGTATCAGTTGCCTCTTGCATATATTGATTAGATCAAATTTAAAGTCTTTAATTTTGATGCATGTTCATGATTATTTTGATTCAATTATGTAGAGATTGATTGTATGGATTAATTTGCATGATTAAAATGAAACAAAAATTTTGAAGGCTAAAATTCGTGTCTTTTCACATGGGTATAGTTGCTGAATTTTTTGAAATTTTCATGCTATTTTGCCCTAGAGTTGATTCTTTTGATTAGTTTATGCAAATTTGTTGTATAGATTATGAACGAACATGTAAAATCCGATTTTTCATGCTTAAATTGTGAATAAAAAAGCCTAATTTATATGAAAAACCATTACCATAAGTTTTCCTACCAAAGAGTTGTAAAAGTTACAATTTTTAAGTGGGAGAAACACTGGATTACGCGGTGTAGATGGTTCGGGACCATCTTGGCGGCCAGAGGGCAAAACCGCGATCGCGGTCCAAAAACTGCGCTTTTATTATGTGGTGCCGCGGTGACTGACTTCGAATACAGATTCAGAAGCAGAGGGCAAACCGCGATCGCGGTTTCATTACTGTGGCTACTGACTATAGCAAAACCGTGATCGCGGTTTTGGACCCGCGATCGCGGTTTTGGACCCGCGATCGCGGTTTTGGACCCGCGATCGCGGTCACGACTGCTGATCGTCCTTGGCTCGTGGCTATAAAAAAAAACGCGATCGCAGTTGTTGGTTATTAGGGTTTTGTGTTTTTTGGGAAAATTCCTAATTGGATGGAAATTACCCTAACAAGATATTATTTACCAAAATAAGATAAGATATTTGATATTCTGTGATACCCCGTATTTCTGTAAGGTTATTTTGGGAATTTTGGGAATTTTCCCGAGTACCCGTTTCGTACGTCGGATTTAATTCAGATAGTTTGAGACATTCTGTAATGTTCTCTGCCTCTGTAATATTTTTCTCAGTGAAATAACATACAGTCGACGCATTTTGGGAGTTAATACTCGTTCGTGTACGAATATATTTAACACGGGGTTAAGATTATTGTCCAAGAGTTATCATCCAATGGACACTAAAATACAAGTTTGTTACCCTAAGGTTTTTATCCAAGAGGCAAAGTGCAAGGTTATTACCCAAGGGATGAGAAGGAAGCTTCCTATCACCTTCCTCCCCCTTGGATTTGCCTATATAAGGATGGCTTGGGAGGAAGAGAGAGGGCTAGTTTCATAAGCTCTCAAACTCTCAAAAACGCTCTCTTCGGGAAAGCTCAAGTCGAACGTCGGAGCTCGTTTGGTGTCGTTTTCGGTGGCCAAGAGAAGCTTGGGAGGCCCTTAGAAGCCTAGAAACCAAGCAAGGAGAAAGACGAGCCAAACCGATCGTCGAGGGTGAGTTTTTCCTCTCGTATTTCAGTTTCTGTTTAGCGACAGCGACCGTCGGATAGAGGCGGCGACCGCCGGCTTGAAGGCGACAACTGCCGGCCAGAACACGGCGCCCGCCGTGAAGATCCCGGCGACCGCCGTGAAGATGTGGCCACCGCCGTGAGGAGCCGTGAGGAGCGGCGCCCGCTGCATTTGGGCGGCGCCCGCCGCAGCTGAGGCGGCGCCCGCCGCAAGTGGGGCGGCGCCCGCCGCAAGTTTGGTTGTTGGCCGGTTGCTGTCGTGGATTCCGTGGCCTTCGTTCGGGTTTCGTTTCCTTCGATTCCTTTCATTCTTTCTTAGATCTGTATTGTTGTTTGTCGAATCTAACTTAGGGTTTCTTTGTGGGTCGATCCTAAGGAATCTGTGCTCCAGATCTGTCCCTGTGTCGAGCCCGAAATCCCGTCGTTAGACTTCATTCAAACTCTGCGGATTCAGGCAAGTGGCGGTTCGCTCTTGCTCATCGTTCCATATTTACATTAATTATCAGTTGTTTATCTGAGTAATTAATTTGGAATGATTAATGTGTTTATCTGGAATTGGTTTTATAAACTATTTTGGAAACTATAATAATGATATTAATAGGTTGTATATTTATTAGAACAACGCTATTATTTATGTTCGCCTTGAGGGCATTTATGTGGATTTATCCTGAACTATTGTTGTGCTCGAACTGTTAGTTAGCACGAGTATTCGTAGGAACGCCTGGACTCCGAGAGGTCCATTCGTTTCTTTATAACTTGGGGAAAAGGGCGATCAAGACCCTACGATAGTAGAAGCTTGGACTCTGTGAGGTTCATTCCTTCGATATAAGTCCAAAGGCTTGGATTCTGTGAGGTCCATTCCTCAGTTGTATGTCCTGCGTGACAGAGCATATGTTTAAAAGCTTATAATGTAATGTGAGTTTTGGAATTTAATAAGATAAAGTGCCCGAGTGCACATAATTAATATACCTTTGGCGAGTAGTGTAGCTAAGTAAATAGTGCAGCTAGGAAAGCTCGTCTCGACTTTTGATCAGAGTACGTTCTCTTTCCAATCTGGATTCGCTGTAAGCGATGAGGTAGGTCGTGAACCAAAACATCTAAGTCAGCTTTTAAATCACCGATGTCTGATTCTTTAAACGTTCCAGATTTGTCGTATTTTCTTAAAGACTCAATCTCTTGGAGTCTCTTTTTGGGTCGATTTCTGTGAAGATTCAGTCTTCCGGAATCTTCTCTTGTGCATACCTCTTGTTTATTCCAGTAGGAGTATGATGGTTGACTATCGTCATCGGTTATTATTCGAGAAGCGATGAGTCTAACCTAATACGACTGCTTCGAACCACTCTGCTCTGTACCCTTGCATAGTCTATTCAGTAGACTAATCAACCGCAATTGTTCTCTGCATGGTTGGCTGGTGTCATCCGTTCGATTCGGCACATCAGATAGAGCGAAGATATGAGGAGACTAGATTGACTATGAAGACGACGATTGTTTTTGGATGTTTTTAATAATTTCTTTTAATCAGGTTGAGATCCTTGAGAGATGACCATTGTGGTCAAGATCCTTGTTTGTAATATATTTAAAAGACTTCCGTTGTACCTTGTTTAAAGACTTTCGCTGTACTTTGTTAAACTCTGTGTTTGTCCTATTCGGGATTATGATGTAATCCCGAGACTCATGTTTTATATGAATAAAGTTATCATTTTGTATCATTGTATTTCATGGTTTGTATTCAAACGGTAAAGCCTTGGGTGATCTCGGTAAGGAACACTGAGGTTACTGGCGGTAATACCTTTCCAAATGGGTTCAAATTTGGGGGTGTTACATATTCTATCTTAATAAATTAGATTTATTATAATCAATAAGATATTTGATATTTTATTTGGTACATAAGGATTTAATTATTATTTTTTAGATATTTTGATATCTCATTTGGTAAAATTTTGAGTTACCATAATTAAATATTATCTTGGAAAATTAGATTCATCATATTTTAGCAAATTAATGATTAATATAAGATATTAATTCCATACACAATTTAATTGAATTAAAATAATAAGAAATCAGTTTCTATATTAAATAGTTAATATGATTAACTGTTTATGCTTTTATTTTGGATTAATAGCATGTTTCATTTATATGAAATTTTATATGTTATTATTGCATGTATATTTAATATTATGATATTATTGCATGCGATGACTAGTATGGCCCACATTAGGATAGATAAATACGATATGCGTATCGTTATGTTTTTCTTGTACACGATTTGCGTATCATTATGTATTTTTGTAATTTAAATTGTTGCAAGAAAGTTTATTTCAATTATATGTAAGACAAGAAGAAGAAGATCTTATGAAGACTGAAGGATGGTGATCCAAGAAGGTCAAGACTATTGAAGATTAGATCTCTTTAGGGGCCATAATAAGATCACAAATTTAATTGTTTATTATTGCATTACTTGAATGCTTTACTATTTCCCACTTTGCATGCTTGCTTGTCTGTTTATGTTATTTAGTTCACTTATAGATAGACAACCATTGCATGCTTAAGTCCCTTACAAGAATATTGAGGTAATGCATTTCCATGTCATAACCATGAGGCCCTTGGAATTCGTTGGATAGTTTTTGCCCTAGCGAGGTGTCCTTCCTTGACCTTGGGATAGTGCGGGTATGTCTAATAGGGGCATGCTGCCTTGATATGGTTACACTCAACAAGAGGCCAAAAGGCTCAATTTTGGATCTTGAGGCATAAGGATGAGTCTTACATAAGATGTGGTCATCAACCAAGAGTTATACGGTGTTATAATTAGTAAGAGTTTACTTACCTTGATTACATGAGACTTGAGGAAGTGCCTTAGTACGCTCGAGTTTCATCTAAGATAGGATCTTGGAATAATTTTACTCACAAGGGACAATTTAATTGAGTAGAATGTGCAACAACTTACTATTTATAGCTTGTCTAAATTTTAAGTTCTTGCATGTCAAACATAATTTATCTGCATGTTTTATTCAGTTTTTTTGTAGTTACTATGTCTAATGAACACCTCAAATTCACTCTCCGCTCAATTGTTGAGAAAAACAAGTTGAACGACACAAATTTCCTTGATTGGGAAAGAAATATGAGCATCAGTCTCAGGTCTGAGGGACAAGAGGATGTCCTTGAAACCCCCATCCCAGAGCTGACTGCCACCTCATCTGATGAGGATAAGGCACATCACAAATACCTGGAAGAAAAGAAGAGGGGAACAGTCTCCACTTCAGGTATTTACGTTACTGAAATCTTATCAACCAAGTCTCATTCTTGGGTATTAGATACCGGATGTGGTTCTCACATTATTTCGAATGTGCAAGGACTAAGAAATAGGAGACGGTTGCAGAAGGGTGAGATAGATCTGCACGTTGGAAATGGAGCAAGGGTTGCTGCACTTGCTATTGGAGATTATAGTCTACCTCTACCTTCTGGCTTAGTTTTAGAACTTTATAATTGTTATTTTGTTCCTTCTATGACTAAGAATTTGATTTCAATTTCAATTTTGAACCTTGAGGGTTATGATTTTGTTATTAAGGATTGTTTTTCCATTTATAAGAATGACATTTTCTATACTCGAGCCCATATGAGTAGTAGTGGACTATACATATTGGATCTCAAATCTGAAATTTATAACGTTGACACAAAGAGGCAAAAGTCGAATGATATAAGTGAAGCCAATTTATGGAATTGTCGCTTGGGTCACATTAGCATCAAACGCATGAAGGAACTCCAAACAGTTGGTAGCCTAAAGTCATTTGATTTAGAATCATTTGAAACATGTGAGTCATGTCTGATGGGCAAGATGACAATGTCACCTTTCACTGGTACAAGTGAGAGGACTAGTGAGCTCTTAGCTCTCATACATACCGATGTGTGTGGACCTATGAGCACAAAAGCTAGGAGAGGCTATCGATACTTCATTACATTTACTGATGATTTTAGTAGATATGGGTATATCTACTTAATGAAGCATAAATCCGAGTCCTTTGAAAAGTTCAAAAAATTCCAGAATGAAGTTGAGACACAGACTGACAAGAAGATAAAGGCACTCCGATCAGATCGAGGGGGCGAATATCTGAGCCAAGAATTCGATCATCACTTGAGAAGTTGTGGCATTTTGACTCAACTGACTCCACCAGGCACGCCATAGCTGAATGGCATATCTGAGAGGAGAAACAAGACATTGTTAGACATGGTCCGCTCAATGATGAGCTTTGCTGATCTTCCTACATCCTTTTGGGGATATGCCCTCACCACTGCTGCATTCACACTAAATAGGACTCCGTCACGATCAGTTGACAAGACACCACATGATATATGATATGGAAAAGTTCCTAGCTTGTCATTTCTGAAGGTCTGGGGATGCGAGACTTATGTAAAGCGTTTACTATCTGATAAGCTAGCACCCAAATAAGACAAATGCTTCTTTATAGGTTACCCCAAGGAAACAAGAGAATATTATTTCTACAATCCCTTTGAGAACAAAGTGTTTGTTGCTCGGGATAGTGTCTTTTTGGAAAAGGATTTATTTTCCAAGAAGCCAAGTGGGAGAAATGTTCAGCTTGATGAGATTCAAGCTGAGCAACAAACCCAACAACACGAGGACATAGACGATGTCACTGAGGAACTTGACTTTGGAGGCGTACCTTCTCAAAGGGAAACCGCCCAGATTCAAGATGCAATTCCTCAAGTAGATGAAGCACCTGAGGTCCCATATACCGATGTGGTCAACCCTTCTGCTGAAGTCTCTCCTATTGTTGGACCACTTTAAAGATCAGACAGGCCAAGGCAACAGCCTAGACGATATGAGGATTACGTCTTGACTGCTAGCATTGACGTTCTACTTTTAGAGAACGACGAGCCTGTGACCTATAAGCAAGCAATGACGGACCCCGACTCCGAGAAATGGCTGGTAGCCATGAAATCCGAAATGGACTCCATGTCTGAGAATCAAGTCTGGGACTTGATAGATTTGCCTGATGGGGTAAAATTCATTGGATGCAAATGGGTCTTTAAGATCAAAATAGACAAGGATGGAAACGTTTCTGTCTATAAGGCAAGACTAGTTGCCAAAGGATTTAGACAGGTTCATGGTACTGACTATGATGAAATGTTCTCACTGATCGTTATGATCAGATCCATTAGGATACTCCTAGCGATTGTCGCTTATTATGATTATGAGATTTGGCAAATGGATGTCAAGACCGCTTTTCTAAATGGATATTTAGAAGAGGATGTATACATGATGCAACCATAAGGTTTTGAGGATCCAGAAAAGCCTAGGAGAATATGCAAGCTTAAGAAGTCCATCTATGGACTTAAGCAAGCATCCAGGAGTTGGAATCTTTGTTTTGATGAAGTGGTCAAAAAGTTTGACTTCATCAGATGCGAAGAAGAGCCCTGTGTCTACAAGAAGTTTAGTGGGAGCAAAGTGGCCTTCCTAGTTCTATATGTGGATGACATATTGCTCATTGGGAATGACATATGTACATTCCTACGCTGGAGACAGTTAAGGAGTGGCTTAAAAAGTATTTTTCAATGAAGGACTTGGGAGAGGCTGAGTACATACTAGGCAGTAAGATATATAGAGATAGATCTAAGAGACTTATTGGTCTGGGTCAGGAAACTTATGTAGATAAGGTCCTTGATAGATTCGATGAACTCTAAGAAAGGGTTCCTGCCTATACAACATGACTTACATCTCAGCAAGAGCCAATGTCCTAAGACACTTGGTGAAACTGAGAGGATGAGCAGGATTCCCTATGCCTCAGCCATAGGATCCATCATGTATGCAATGACTTGTACTCGCCCAGATGTTGCATATGCTTTGAGTATGTGTAGCAGGTACCAATCAAACCCGGGTGATGCACATTGGAGTGCAGCTAAGAACATCCTGAAGTACTTGAGAAAGACTAGGGATGATCTCTTGGTATTTGGAGGTGATGACGAGTTGGTCGTCAAGGGCTATACTGATGCAAGTTTCCAGATGACAGAGATGATTTGAATCTCAGTCTGGATACATCTTCATTCTGAATGGAGGAGCTGTCAGCTGGAAGAGCTCGAAGCAAGGGACAGTAGCAGATTCTACAACGGAGGCAGAGTACATTAATGCAGGTGAAGCAGCAAAGGAGGCTATCTGGATTAGGCAGTTCATAGCTGAGCTCGGTGTCGTTCCTAGCACATCTAGAGCTATTGACGTCTATTGTGACAACAATGGCGCCATTGCTCAAGCCAAGGAACATAGCTCTAGCTCCAAATCCAGACATGTTCTATGGAAGTACCACATGATTAGACACTATGTTGATAGATGAGACGTGAGGATGTGCAAAGTGCACACAGACGACAACATTGCAGATCCTTTGACCAAGCCCATGCCCAAGCATGACAGTCACACTCGGGCCAAGGGGCTCAAGCACATTAGAGAGTTCTTTTGAGACATTGTTTGTTTTATGATAAACTCTGTTTATTGTTATCACAGACATTTATGCTTGACTTATTGATCAGCGCTACTTTGTAGTGCTTAACTATGAGTTATTACCGGTGTTTTGGGTACCATTTGGAGATGTTTAGAGCGTATTGTAGAGATTGGAGTTGAGAAGTAGAAGTGCGGATATGGTGGTTTGGAGGAGCTTAAATGAAGATATATTGAAGAGAGAAGGAACCACCCAAGAAGACGAATAATAGACCCAACTGGGTCTACAGAAGAAATCCGTGACCGCGGGCGAGCAAGAGGTTGATCGCGGAAAAGTCGAAGAGAGTCGAGAGCAAAATGGAGATTTCCGTGACCGCGGAAATTCATCTGTGATCACGGAAATATGCATCAGCAAAGCGAACAGGAAAGGAATTTTCCGCGACCGCGGAATTTCATCTGCGATTGCGGAAATGCACAGCAGCGAGCCGCGCGGGACTTCTCCGAAGATATTTTATTTTACTTTTTCGTTTTTCTTTTAATTTCTTTATTTCCTTTATTTCCTTTTTAGATTATGTTTGTGATCCTTGGTTTTAGGTTATTTAAACCTAATTCCATAGCCTCCATTCATCATCGAGACTATTATTCAGTTTTCCATTCAGTATTGTTTTCCCTTTGAGTTATGAAGAACTAAGCACCTTTGCTTAGTCCGACAATTGAAGCCTTTATTTGATTCATGATTGTGAGGTTATAACTCTATCTCCTATTCATTTGGATTATATCTTTTCTCTTGAGCTTATTCCTATTGATTCTTATTGATTTCGCTTGTTGGACGCAACTAGTTGTTATTGGTAATTGTCTATTGCTAGGGTTTGGATATTTCGAGTTGAAATCCCTTATTTTGTGTAGCAACCATGATATTCTAGGACTAGTTGGACTAGTTTATTATGAAAGAGAATTGATTATGTGCTAAATACTGCGAAACATCGGTGTTGTATGTATCCTGGTTAATTCCTATGCTCTATGCTGTTGTTGTTCTAAATCTTGATAGTTTCTCGTGCGTTCAATAGTAAGGGTGGCCAGGCCGAGTTGGACTGGTGACTATTTCAGAATAGGGACATGAATAATCAAAGGAAGAAATAGAGATAACCTAGGACCAGTCAATCAAATGAATGATGTATATTTGTTTGGCTAAGTGTTTTTCCCTAATTGATTAAAAACCTTTGCTTTTTACTTTATTTTGTTTACTTGTAACTCAAACAACCAACAAAACCCCCCTTTGTTACTATTGCATGCTAATTCACATAAAGAAAGATAACTTCTCCCCGTGGGATTCGACCCTTACTTGCCTATTCTACTGAGTTAGGTTTGTTAGGATTATTTTGATTAGGCGATACGACTTTAGCTCTTATCAAATTTTTAGGATTGCCTATTCACATTTAAGCTCTTATCAACGGCGCCAATTTCTGTATCGAAATCAAAACAACCAACAAAACCCCCCTTTGTTACTATTGCATGCTAATTTTATTTTATTTTAAATTTTTTTGGGCAGGGAATAGGAGGACTTACGTTGGTGGTTAACACCGTCTTCAATATGGCTCGGGTCTCCTCCCTGCAGGTTAGTCGAAATGCAAAAACAAAACAAAAGCAAAAACACAAACAAAAAGCACTAACACAAAAACAATTAAAGACATGCAATAGAAGAAATAAGAAACGAAATACATACCACGGGTTGCCTCCCGGACAACGCCTTAATTATTGTCGTGGCTCGACCTACTACTTTTCCACATCAACTTGGTTTGCTCACATCAATTGAGCACTCGGGGTTTCCTTCCGGAGGGTGTCGCTTTGCATCATCTATGCTGAAACCGACCCTCACCCCGTCGAATTCCATTGTGAGTGAACCGCTGCTCACATCGATCTTTGTACCAGCCGTGTTCATAAACGGCCTTCCTAGCATTACCGGGGCTGCATCCTTGTCCTACCATGTGTCCATCACAAAGAAGTCTGCAGGGAACACCAACTTGTCCACTTCTACCAGCACGTCTTGTACCACTCCTTTGGGGTAAACGTATGAATTATCCTCCAGCTGGATCACAATCCCCGTCTTCTCTAATGGCCCCACCTCCAGAGACTCGTATAGTGAGAGAGGCAACACATTTATGGAGGCACCTAAATCGAGTAATGCCTTGTCGAACAAGGTACCCCCAATTTTGCATGGAATCGTGAACATCCCCGGATCACTTGCCTTCTTGGGTATCCGCTTTTGCAGCATAGCGGATACATTCTCACTAACTTGGACCTTTTTCTTTTCCTTGACCGCCTTCTTCCTCTTAAGCGTGCAGAGCTCCTTCAAGAATTTAGCATAGCGAGGGATACTATTGACCAGCTTGAGTAAAGGAATGTTTACCTCGCAATTGCTGAATGTCTCGAACAATTCCTTATCATTCGCTGGTCTTCTTGTGTCCTTCAGAGCCTCGGGAAAGGGTGCGGGAAGGCTTTACTGGTTGGAGCGGAGGGAAATTGGGGGGCACGTACCCATCATGGTTGTCGTCGAGAGGAACGGACACTGCTGGGGGGTTTCCGCGATCGTGGTTTGGTGTCCGCGGTCGCGGAAAACTCTCGAACAACTCCTCTTCTTCAGCGCTTTTTCCGCGATCGCGGAATTCAGGCGGCAGTCATGGAAAACTTTCTACTTTGTCCTCTTCGTGGCAGATTTTTCCGCGATCGCGGAAATAGGAGACTTACAGTGGGATTTCCGCGCCCGCGGAAATGTTGCTGGTGCGTAATTCACCTTCTTTAATTTTGCTACGGATCTCCTTCCTGCAGGTTAGTCTAAAACGAAAACAAAAGCAAAAACAAAATAACACAAAGCAACTAAAAACAAGGAATGGAAAACAAGAAAGAAAAACATACCCCGGGTTGCCTCCCGGACAGCGCCTTAGTTATTGTCGTGGCTCGACCTACTACTCTCCCACTCAACTTGGGTTGCTCACAACAACTGAACTCCTGGGATCAATATCAGGGAGATGCCTCTTTGTATTTTCTTTGTTGAGCTTTACCCCCAGTCTCATGCACTTCATGGTGAGTGGACCGCTATTCAAATCAATGAATACACTTGCCATCTTCAGAAACGGCCTACCCAACATCCCAGGGGTTGCACGCTTATCCTGCCCCGTATCCAGCTTATAGAAATTTGCCTTTTGGATCCTAGTTTCCTTCTTGTGCTTCCCCTTCTTTTTCTTTTTCTTTTTCTTTTTCTTTTTGATCTTGATACAGAAATGGAGAGATTTCCGCAACCATGATATTTTAGGTAATTGTCTATTGCTAGGGTTTGGATATTTCGAGTTGAAATCCCTTATCTTGTGTAGCAACCATGATATTTTAGGACTAGTTGGACTAGTTTATTATGAAAGAGAATTGATTATGTGTTAAATGTTGCGAAACATCGGTGTTGTATGTATCCTGGTTAATTCCTATGCTCTATGCTGCTGTTGTTCTAAATCTTGATAGTTTCTCGTGTGTTCAATAGTAAGGGTTGCCAGGCCGAGTTGGACTGGTGACTATTTCAGAATAGGGACAGGAATAATCAAAGAAAGGAATAGAGATAACCTAGGACCAGTCAATCAAATGAATGGTGGATATTTGTTTGGCTATGTATTTTTCCCTAATTGATTAAAAACCTTTGCTTTTTACTTTGTTTTGTTTACTTGCAACTCAAACAACCAACAAAACCCCCCTTTGTTACTATTGCATGCTAATTCACATAAAGAAAGATAACTCCTCCCTGTGAGATTCGACCCTTGATTGCCTATTCTACTAGTTTAGGTTGTTAAGGATTTTACTTTGATTGGGCACACGACTTTAGCTCTTATCAAAAAATTGGCGCCGTTGTCGGGGAGGCAAGTTTTGTTTTTCTTTGTGTGTGTTTGTGTGCCAATTTTTTGTGTGGACCTATCTTACGGTCCACACCCGTGCTACTAATTATTTTTCTTTTTGATTTTGATACAGAAATGGAGAGATTTCCGCAATTCTGGCAGGAACCGTGATATGGCCCATACTCCTACGCATACACTCCAGGGTGGGAAGATCACCCCAATTCGAGTTATGGGAACCAGCAATACCCTTGTTATGGTCCTAACTACCAGGAGTTCTATCCGGAGCCACATTCGTACTATCAGCAGGACACTCCACAGCAGTACAGTCCAGCCTACGAGCATAGACCTCCGGTGTCCAATCCAAGTTCCTCCAACGACAATAACTAAGGCGTTGTCCGGGAGGCAACCCGAGGTATGTTTTTCTTTCTTGTTTTCCATTCCTTGTTTTTAGTTGCTTTGTGTTATTTTGTTTTTGCTTTTGTTTTTGTTTTAGACTAACCTGCAGGAAGGAGATCCGGAGCAAAATTGAAGAAGGTGAATTACGCACCAGCAACATTTCCGCGGTGTCAATGAAACTCCTTTACTGGCTCCTCCCCTAGTTTCTGGCCGGGCCGCGGTGGGGTCTGCCGCGGGGCGGTCGGTGATTTCTTCCTTCTCGAACTCGTTCTCCTCTTCAACATTAGGAGCAACGATCAATTTCTTACCACTTCTGAGCGTGATAGCACTCACGTTCTCTCTGGGATTCACAGTGGTCTGGGATGGTAGGGAATTTGATGCCCTTTGGTTAATCTTGGTCACCTCATCGCCTAACTGACCAATCTGCCTCTCCATATTCTTGATACTCGACTCAGTAGCCTGCACATGTGTGGCAAAGTGCTGAGTCAGAGTCTTTAGCATATCCTCAGTAGAAGATCCAGATGTTTGGCCCTGGGGCCTCTGTTGATAAGGGGCTCTCTGTTGGTACTGTTGTTATGCCGGCTGGTACTGCTATTGCTGTATTGGTTGTTGACCACCTTGAGGGTCACTCCATCTAAAGCCTGGGTGGTCACGCCCTCTCTGATTGTAATTGGGATGTCCACCATATTGTGGTCTAGGGGGTCCGTAACCTCCTACAACGTTTACTTCAACAACACCTTCTTCTTGCAGTTGGGGACAGGTATCGGTATGGTGGGACTGGTTAGAGCAAAGTCCACACGCTTTAACTTGTTGAGGGGCATTCTGATTCGCCATCCTCAGCACCAACTCTTTAAGCTCGGCCAACTCAGTCAACACCGGGCTTGGTCCTGCAGGGGTCACAGCATTGACCGCCTTTCTCTGGTACGTCTTCCCGAAGCTCCTGGTACTCTCACTCATCTCCTAAAGTCTCTCCATAGCCTCATCCGGTGTCAGGTTCAGAATACTTTCACCGCATGCAGCATCAACCATTCTCCTCTCTTGGTCCAGCAGACCGTTGTGCAGATAAAGGACAAGGTCCTGCTTGGCATATCCGTGGAATGGGCAGCTGGAACAGAGCCTCTTGTACCTCTCCAGATAATCATACAGCGTCTCATCACCAGCCTGCTCAATGTTGGCAATTGCCTTTTTCAGAGCATTCGCCTTCTTCGTGGGAAAGTACTTGTCCAGGAATGCTTTGTGCAGTTTAGTCCATGTATCTATGGTTCCTGGCGGCATGTGGTAATACCAATCGCTCGCAGAGTCGAGTAGGGAGAAACCAAAAGCTCTCATCTTGATCTGGTCTTCCGTCACATTCTTGGGCTTCATCGTCATACAGACATTGTGGAACTTGCCCAGGTGAGAGATCGGATCCTCTCCACTCAGCCCGTGGAATTTAGGGAGATAAGCAACAACTCCCGACTTCAATTTAAAGTTCACCCCTTCTCCTAGCGCAGGGATGATGACAGCTAGGGGTTGTGCCCCTATATTCGGCTCAGTAAGCTCTCTCAGGGTTCTAGTTCCAGCCATTGCAATGGCTGGGGTATTGGTAGTCTCAACAGTTTCTGTCTCGATGGTTTCAGTCTCAACGGTCTCAACTGTCTCTATTCCTTCTTCTCCGTCTTCCCTTTGATTGCGCAGGTTCCTAAGGAAAGATCTGTCAACCTCTGGATCGAAAGGAGCTAGAATAGGGTCAGTACTACGGGTGTCGACCATAAGATAGGTCTCCACCAAAAATCAATCACGAAAACACACAACAAATAAAAGCCTTCCCCGACAACGGTGCCAAATTTGACGGTGGCTAAAAGATGCACAAGCAAATGTCGTTGATTAGCCTTATCAAAGTAAATTATCCTAACAAACCCACTAAACAGAAGTATAGCAGACAAGTAAAGGTCGATCCCACAGAGAAGGTTTGATGTAGTATGCAACCGTGAATGACAAGTAACACAAACGGGGGGTTTAGTTATCAAGAGAACAAAGCAAACAAAGCAAATGAATTGAGTTTAGAAAATATAATGAGGAAAAAATAGTTCTACTAGAGCGAAATCCACAAGTACAGAGATAAAGTTCGATCACTGAAATCTATTTCGTCCAAGTTCTTTAATTATCCTTATAGTCGTTCTCACCCTGATCTTAAGTACTATTGATTCTCACAGTTGTCAATAGACTTATTACTATGCCAATGATAAAATACCACTGATTCTCACAGTTGTCAGCGTACCGTAGCACCAACACCGCAATAGCAATGCACACAAGGATATAGGATACATGCAAGTAGAAAGACGTACAAGTACTCACTCCCCTACTTAACATGCAACTGATTCTCACTCACAATTGTACGCTCGGAACCCCTATACGCACAATTGTGTTTGCCACTAGATATGCACTCGGAACCCCTATATGCAATCCTAGCAATTGATAAAAAGCATTCAACCTAGTTGATCAAGCTAAGAAGAACAACAAGAAATCAATATCAATATAACCTAGAGAATCAATCCAACACTTATAAGGATAAGAACAAGGAATAGAAATCTCACAAACACATCAACTGTACTGCTTCAATCGTCTAGCAGAACAAGGGTGAAGTTAGTTCTCCATCAAAGGGGATGAAAAACTCTATAGAAAATAACGTATGAAAACGGAAGCAATCAAGTGATGATAAGTCTCTTTTCTCTTAACCTAGAAAAGAGGCTTAAATAGTCTTAACAAACTAGGCTAAACTAAAGCTGAAATTAAAGGAAACAGAATAATAATAAAATAAAGTCTCAAACATAAAAGGAAACTAAATCGTCTCTGGCGCGAGGTCATTAAGCACAGCCACCGCGGGGCGGTGAATTCCACCGCGAGGCGTCGAACTTCCACCGATGGGCGGTGGCATCCTCTGGCGCGGGCTTCGTCTTCACTATAGCTGAGAGTCACCGCCGGGCTGCGGTACTTCTGACGCGGGGCGGTGAGCTCATTTCTCCAGCTCTCTTCTTCTCTGCTTCTGCTGCTCTTCAATCCTACCAAGTGTTGGTAGTCTTCTCCATAGATGCTCCAATAGCTCCATCCATCCTCATGCTCCATCTAAGCTGCAAAACCTTGGATTTCTTCACTTCTCTCCAAAATATCTGGATTGCAGACTTAGCACCAAAACTCATCCAAAACCTCTCCAAATCATGCTAATAATTGCTAGTAAAGGTGTATGAAATAACACCTATCAACTATACTGTTGTGGAGTGTCCTGCTGATAGTACGACTGTGGCTCCGGATAGAATTCCCGGTAGTTAGGACCATAAAAAGGGTATTGATGGTTCCCATAACTCTAATTGGGGTGATCTCCCCACCCTGGAGTGTATGCGTAGGAGTATGGGTCATATTGCGGTTCCTGCCAGAATTGCGGAAATCTCTCCATTTCTGTATCGAAATCAAAAAGAAAAAATAATCAGTAGCACGGGTGTGGACCGTAAGATAGGTCCACACAAAAATTGGCACACAGACACACACAAAGAAAAACAAAACTTGACTCTCCGGCAACGACGCCAATTTGACAGAAGGCTAAAGTCGTATCGCCTAATCAAAATAATCCTAACAAACCTAACTCAGTAGAATAGGCAAGTAAGGGTCGAATCCCACAGGGAGGAGTTGTTTATCTTTATGTAGATTACATGCAATAGTAACAATGGGGGGGTTTTGGTTGGTTGGTTGTAAACAAAGTAAACAAAACAAACAAAGCAAAGAGTTGTAATCAATTAGGGAAAAACACTTAGCCAAACAAATATCCACCATTCATTTGATTGATTGGTCCTAGGTTATCTCTATTCCTTCCTTTGATTATTCCTGTCCCTATTATGAAATAGTCACCAGTCTAACTCGGTCTGGCAACCCTTACTATTGAACGCACGAGAAACTATCAAGATTTAGAACAACATCAGCATAGAGCATAAGAATTAACCAGGATACATACAACACCGATGTTTCACAGTATTTAGCACATAATCAATTCTCTTTCATAATAAACTAGTCCAACTAGTCCTAGAATATCATGGTTGCTACACAAGATAAGGGATTTCAACTCAAAATATCCAAACCCTAGCAATAGACAATTACTAATATCAACTAGGTACGTCCAACAAGCGAAATCAATAAGAATCAATAGGAATAAGCTCAAGAGAAAGGATATAATTTAAAGGAATAGGAGATAGAGTTATAACCTCACAATCATGAATCAAATGAAGGCGTCAATTGTCGGACTAAGCAAAGGTGCTTAGTTCTTCATAACTCAAAGAGAAAACAATACTGAATGGAAAACTGAATAATAGTCTCGATGATGAATGGAGGCTATGGAATTAGGTTTAAATAACCTAAACCTAAAACCAAAGATCACAAACATAATCTAAAAAGGAAATAAACTAAATAAATGAAATAAAGAAATTAAAAGAAAAACGAAAAAGTAAAATAAAATATCTTCGGAGAAGTCCCGCGCGGCTCGCTGCTGTGCATTTCCGCGATCGCGAATGAAATTCCACGGTCGCGGAAAATTCCTTTCCTGTTCGCTTCGTTGATGCATATTTCCGCGATCGCGGATGAATTTCCGCGGTCGCGGAAATCTCCATTTTGCTCTCGACTCTCTTCGACTTTTCCGCGATCAACCTCTTGCTCGCCCGCGGTCACGGATTTCTTCTGTAGACCTGATAAGCACTACTTTGTAGGGCTTAACTAAGAGTTATTAGAGGGTTTTATTGGTGCCATTCGGGTAGATTTAGACACATTCTTGTGCATGGCGTTTGAGGGCGAAGTCTGGTGTTTTTGGAGGTGTATGAGCTATTTTGGATATCATAGGAGACACTGAGGAAGGAAGCCACCAAAAGAAGACGCCAAGGAAGTGAAGACGAGAGGTTAGGAGGCGAAGCCAAGGAGTGAAGGCCGAGCATTAACCGCAACCGCGGGCAAGGGTGCCGCGATCGCGGTTCCTCGGGCAAGTCGAGAGTTTTCCGCAAGCGCGGAGGAATGTGAAGAGCGCAGAGCCACAAGAGGCCGCGATCGCGGTAAATGGCCGCGATCGCGAGTCGTCGACGCTGAAAGTTCTGACTTTTCCCGAGTCTGTCTTTTCTAATTTCTTTTCTTATTTTTCCATTTTATTTCGTTTCTTTTCTTATTGGGCTTAGGAACTTGTTAGGCCCATATTAGTTCTCTTTTCTATTTAACCTAGGAAGAGAGCTCATACTAAAAGAGACTATCATATCAGGTTTTAGTTTTACATCATCGTTGTTTTCTCAAGACTATGGAAGGCTAAGCACTTTTGCTTAGTCTGGCAATGGAAGCTTAAGTTTTGATTATTGGTTGCGAGGTTATGTTTCCTTTCTTAATTCCTATTGATCTATATCTCTTCTCTTAAGCAGAATATCATTGAATAATTATCGATTTGTCTAGACATGCCATCTAGGTTTATTGATTGTTACTCATATTGCTATGACTAGGAAACTGTTGGGCTAACGTCCTGGTCTGGAGTGGCAAGCATAGGTTTTATTTGCTTTGGTGGATTTTATCTATGTAGAGATTTGATTACATGTTGAATGCTTCTGGTTGAGGTGTTATGTGTATCCTGGTTAATTCTTATGTTCATTGCTGCCTTTGGGTTGAATCACTAGTGGTGCTAGGGTTATTCATTGGTAAGGGTTCTTAGGGATGGTTTCCTTATTAATCTACACAAGATCGGGACAGGAATAATCATAGGAAGGAATTGGAAGTAATCTAGGATCAACCAACCAAAACTTAAGTGGAAATTGCCTGGCTAAGTGTTTTCTCACATTTGATTGCATACTATTTATTCTGTTTTATTTTCTACTTGATTAAAACCTAAAAAAAAAACCCTTTGTTACTACTGTTCGATTGGTATTTAATTTGTGACAGGAATACAGACACTTGTGATTCTCTTAGGATTTCGACCCTTGCTTGCTTACTATACTAGTTTGGAAGTTGAGGTTTACTTTGATTTGGCATAACGACCTTAGGCCACGTCAAGACCCAACTGGGTCTATTCTTCGTCTTCTTGGGTGGTTCCTTCTCTCTTCAATATATCTTCATTTAAGCTCCTCTAAACCACCATATCCACACTTCTACTTCTCAACTCCAATCTCTACAATACGCTCTAAACATCTCCAAATGGTACCCAAAACACCGATAACAACTCATAGTTAAGCACTACAAAGTAGCGTTGATCAACTCATATATGAGTTTCATATTATTATTTAATCATTGCTTGGGATTAGATAAAGTATCCAAACAATTTAATAATTATCAAATGGGCTCATCAAAACTGTTTTGGTGAATGAAACCCCATTAAGTGAACTGAAATTATAAAATTGTTAGAAGTCCATGGTCTAAGTCGTTAACTTGGATACAAATGACTTAATCAAAAGACCATATTGTGAGATTGATTGATAACACCGAGTTTCATGTGTTATAGGGACATAGAGATGTCTAATCGATTACATAGATGTGTATACCGATACATATCGGACATACCGATCTTAGGACTCCTCGGGACTTTACTGCGGAGTTCTAGGACTATTCATGATTAGTGAGTTCCTTAGACATGAGTATGATATAGTTATCATTTGACTGCTGGTATGTCTTTGACGCTGTCAAACGCTGACCGTAACAGGCAGTTATAAAAACAATGATTGTGATTGCCAAAAGTTAAGTGGGAGTTGTAGTCTTACAAGATTGAATATGTCCTCCTATTCCGTGTATACCACGATACATTTGGAAAAGATTGGTGTCTCGGCCACTTGAAGAGTGAGAACTGTGAAAATGCATGGCCATGCTTAGATGGATTATTAGTAATCATCTGTACCGACAATTTGATCTCAAGAGTTCAAGAAACGTATTTGGCGGTAAAGATGAGTTTCATCATATAGTCAAATAAGACACTAAGTGACAAAGGAATTTTAACATTGCACACTTGTTTTAAGGACAAGTGGGAGATTGAAGGAATTGTGTCCTTTAATCAAAGGTGCAATTACTAATTATGAAGTGAGACCATTTATGGAGATTCATAATCCGGTTATCTTAGGTAGTCATACTGTTTTGCTAGAAACCAACTATGATTTATGGACTATATGTTATAAAGTCTATTGCTATTATTACCGGGTTCTACGAGGTCACACCCTTAGAGTCTATGGATTTGATCAGTTTATTGGGAGACATATTATATAAAGTACATGATATAAAGTTATATATGATATAACTTGGGAGATAAGGCTTATTAGTAATAAATAGTTATTACTGATAATAAAAGATATATTAATTTAGGAAATAATATATCCACATATGGTATTATAAAAGGAGGGCTTTCTAGGAGAAAAAACCCTAACCCCATACAATACCACACGGCTGCCGCCTTCCCTGGAGTTCTCCCTCATTCGCCTTCGTTCCTCGTTCTAGCAATCGAGCCCTAGGCGATCCAGATCCATACTCGGGTGGACCAACTAGAGGAGTCACACTTGAAGCTTTAATCTCTCCATTCCAGGAAGATTCAAACACGTATCAAGAGGTAATTAATTCTTCTTATCTATGATCTATTTAGTATATGCATGAGATCCTTGGTTAGATGTTAGAAAAAACGTTTTCATGAAATTCCGCTTTAAATATCTAAATCCCTACAATCTCCATTTCAGTTGAAGTAAATCATATGAGAATGATTTTTTTTATGTGAGAAATTTGTGAAAATAATATACATTTGGAATATAATGTGTGTACTTTCCAATTATTTTTACAAAAGTACAAGTAAAAATTTAAATTATTATACATATACAAGCAAAAACATGCAAATACGTATAATTTTTTTTATCTATATGTGCATATCTTTTAGACAATATATGCGTGACTTTATAAAATGTATATTTATGTCTTTATATACACGAATTTCAAAAGTAAATAAATTCATAAAAATACGAATTTTTTTATCTATATGTATATAATACTCACATTCTCACAAAGAAAAAATCATCAGATATATTCCCTGTTTCGACATGTATATTACTTTATTCACTAATTGATGTATTTTCAAGCCTTTCATTTTTAACATTAATTTGACCCTTCAAAATAACATGCGTCTAAAACAAAAAGAACACTAGATACTCGTAAATAATTGATTATGATAAGCATCGATAAAAAGTTGAGTTTGGGATGGGACAGATGATAAATAGATGGCTATACGATGATTCGATGAATTAAATTAGATGTACATTCTGGAGAGAATTTAATCGATAAGAATGTGATCCCGTTCCCAAGCTGTAATTGAAAAAAAACAACTACTGTACAACTGAAATTGGTAAATAAATGGAAAAGAGTACGTATATATCTTACACTTTCATCACAACTATACACGTGGCGTAAGTATTGGGAATGTGTGAAATATAAAGGAATTAAATAGTACAAGCTCAAGCTATCCACTACTTATCGCAATCATCCAGTGTTTCAAGTTTCACGTTTCACGTTTCACAATTGAAGAAGCATGTGGGAGCAACTGTCACTTCACTTCTTCAGCCTTACCAACAGTCCTTCCTGGTTTGTTTGCTAAGGCAGGGCTGCCACGAAGGTGTTGGTCCAGTGGAAGAATCAACCTGGCTACATGGGAATTCTTGTATGATTTGTGTAAGAGGTTTCCTGCATTTGAACCTTGGGGTCAAGGTTCTTAAGGGATGAGAGATCTGTTATAGGAAATAAGTGATTACCACGTGTTATAATTTCATTGGTCTTGTTCTTAATTCTGTTGAGTCGTTAGTTGAGTTTGTTAGAAACTGAATTGTATAAGGGGAAGGAAGGTGATTCAGGTCATTCATTCACAAACATTGTAAACAATTCCTTCGTTCAATTGAAAGCATCTCAACCAGCTAGATTTGGTCTTGAGGTGAGGATTGTTGTTGATAATAGTCAACATTAGTCCTTTATCTTGTTTTTCGTTCTCGATCGTCATCTCTGTTCTTCAATCAGATTCTGATTTATTGTATTATCTTTGGTGAAGTCCAAATCCCTGACCCTTGAGGCGTTTGCAGATTAATCATAAATGCGTCTTGCGTTTTTTCTTCTTCTTTTGGTTAAAATGTGTGTGTCTTGTTGTGCAAGTCTGCTTTGAAGCGATGAGAATTGAACCGCCCGCATCTCTTGACGTTCTACCTTACCCTTTCTTTATTACTCAGTAAGTATATTTTAAATACGAAGTATTATTACATGCTTGTGGCCAATACCATTCTACAACGAGTCATGTCACGTTTTAATATATTATTATATAATATTTCAGTTATCACAACATTTAGTTGATCTAGTGGTTTGGGATTAGAATTATTTATGTTTTCTATTCAGAGGTCTCGAGTTCGCCTCCTGTTAGAGACGTGTATGTAGATCGACATTGATGTTGAGAGGAATCTACCACTTTGTGTGCCAAAAGTATCCCGATCTAGACGTAGAGCGGTTTCGACTGGTCGAACCAGGCAATCAAGAATTAGAAAAAAAAATGCAATTATTTTTATAAAAATATTAATAAATTAGTATAATACGTATCTACAACTTTATTCTAACGTTTCCATACGACGATGAAATGGGCTATTAATATATGATTTATTGACATTCGACGAATATTAGCAACTTTATTGTCTTATATCAAATGTAAATCAATTAAAGATGATTAACATATTTTATAATAAATTAGTTGTCTTTTCGATTATAAATAATATTTCAAAATTTTCAATATTTTAAAATATGTAAGAATTTACTTCTCATATTTTTACCATATTTCAGCATCTTTCGTGAAATTTTTATATCACCTAAATAGATAATGACAAATGATAATTTAATAATAGTCTTGCCTAATATTTTTAGGGAAAAGATCACGTGAGGACGTAATTGGCCGTTAGGAATAAGGATGGATCTCGGCTGTCCGTTTCACCATTCTTCATTAAAATTTCTTTCTGGCGCGTTCCTTGGCGTGTGCCCCTTTCTTCTTCTTTCTTGTTCTCCAATCCAACAGTATGGCTTTTCTCGAGTTGCTGAAATCGTTGTCGCCGTCTTCTACACTCCATCGATTTGATGAAATCGTCTTCTTCTGTTTGATTGCGCATTCACCTCTTTGATCTGGCATTCATCTTCTTCATTTGATTCAGTATAAATTTGTTTTTGATTACCTGCTTCAACTGATTTTGACGTGCCAAATTAGTCTCGCCTGTAGATCCCTTGAAATTGGGGTTTTTCTTTCTCGTTTTCGATGGATTTAGGTAAGTTCTCGGTGTTGTTGTTGTTGTTTAGTTTATAATATCGTATTTTGCTTCGTATTGCTTTAAATCTCTATAGTTTCTGTTGTTTTTCTTGTTGTTTTAACATATGAACACATTCTCTTTGTATTTCAGATATGAACAAATTTTCTGGTTCATATGAACATATTCTCTTTGTGTTTTAGGTTTACGTACATTCTCTTGGCTTTCGCATATGAACACATCTTTTTATATGTATGCACACATGTGTTTACCTGTCATTAATACATTATTAATTCATCTTTCAATGTATTTAGTCTTTTATATATTATCTGTACATTTTGCATATGCACACAATAATGTTTTAGTGTTTCATATACTGTATATGCACAAAGTGTAAGTTGATGTATGCACACAATAGTGTTAATCATATGCACACAAAGGTGTTTAGCATATGAACACATGTGTGTTAACATATGAACACATTTGTGTTAGCTTATGAACACATCTTAATTTCATCTTTCCATGTAGTTTTAGTGCTTCATATATTATATATGCACACACTGGAAGTTGAGGTGTGCACACAACAGTGTTAATTATATATTATCTATTCCCACATGTGTTTTACCTGGCATGAATACAATATTAATTTATCTTTCCATTTAGGTAGTCTTTCATATATTATCTATGCACACACTTGAAGTTAAGTTATGCACACAACAGTGTTAATAATATGCACACATGAGTTATAATATATGCACACAACATTCTGCAACTTATATTTTTGTATTATGTTGGACACATTTTTCAGGAAAGGGTGAAATGGAGGAGAAGAAGGGTATTGTTTCTCCATGCAGTACTATTGAGTATTATTCTCATGTGTGTGATGATGAATTGAAGCCATATGTTGGACAACTTTTCCCTTCTGTTGAAGCTGCAATTCAGTTTTATCGAATCTATGCAGAAGCATGTGGTTTTTCTATACGTGTGAATTCATCAAAGAAAGCAAAGGATGGATCAAATGTTATCATATGGAAGTATCTAGTTTGCAATAGAGAAGGGTTCAAACATGTATCTCCTTATGCTGAGTTCAATCTTGCTGAAGGAGATCTTGTTAAAAGAAGGACGGTGTCAAACAGGTGCGGATGTGATGCTAAAATGTGGTTCAGATTCGCAGGAAATGAGGGCTATCGAGTGACACATTTTGTTAGTGAACATACACATCCCATGCTACGGAAGTCTGAAATGCAGTTTTCTAAAAGCAGCAGGAAAGTCACACCATTTCACCAAGACTTCATCATGAACTGCATTAAATCAAATGTCGGTGTTAGCAAGAGTTACAAAGTCTACAAGAATTTAGTTGGTTCATATGCTAATGTAGGTGATACTGTTGTTGATTTCAAGAATTTTCTGAGAGGTCTCAATTCATACATGGTAGGCTCTGATGCACAAATGGTCCTTGATGACTTCTACAAGAGGAAGGAACGATCTGATTCATTCTACTTTGACTATTTTGTTAACAAGGAGGACCAACTATGCCGCTTATTTTGGTGTGATGCTATTAGTAGGAAGAGTTTCTCTTATTTTGGCGACGTTGTTTCAACTAATGCTACCTACCAACTGAATTTGTATGTACTTTCTTCCTTCACCCTTTAAATCTGTTAATTACATATGCACACTAAAATAGGAAGACATATGAACACAATAATCAATTACATATGCACATATATGATTTAACACATGGACACATGAGACTTGGGTTATGCACACTAGGTATATGATATGAACACACTGACTTGTAAATTTCTTCATTGCACATGAAGACATTTGTATACCATCTGCACACATTAATGCATTTCATATGAACAAATTATCAATAACAAATGCACACAATATTGATGTGTTTACTTTTTATTGATGTTGTAGGTATAACATGGTTTTCGTTCCATTTACTGGTGTTGATAATCATAAAAAGTCTATAACGTTTGCTGCTGGTTTGGTGTTGAATGAAGATATACCTTCTTATGTGTGGTTATTTGATAATTTGAAAAAGGCAATGGGCCGTGAGCCGTATGTGATTCTAACTGACCAAGATGCTGCTGTTAAATCTGTTGTTGAGCAAGTTTTTAGTGGTTCTGTTCATCGGTTATGCATGTGGCATATCATGAAGAAGGTCAATCTGAAAGTGAGATTCCCTCATATGACATGTCCTACTACTATTGATAGATTCCATAAGAAGTTTAATGGCATTGTTTGGAGCGAGGAACTTACTCCTATTCAGTTTGAAGAGCAGTGGTCTACTATTATTTTTGAATATGGTCTGGAGATAACGGGAGTTATGTTTGATCTAAGATGTTACTGGATACCTTCATTCTTCCACGATGTTAAGATGGCTGGCTTGTTGAGGACAACGTCTCGGTCTGAAAGCCAAAACAGTTTCTTTGGTAATTTTCTTGGGTCGCAGTCAACTCTTGTTATGTTCATGATGCAGTTTAATAGTGCAATTGAGTCACAAAGGCACAATCAGAAAAAGTTGGATTTGGATTCGTCCACTTGCTCTCCACGCTTGAAGACGTCGTTGGAGATAGAAAGGCATTGTGCTTCAATCTATACCATCAACATGTTCTATGATGTGCAGGAAGAGATTTGTGGTGCTACTTACCAGTGTTCGCTTGTTGATCTGAGGAAGGAAACCGATATTCATCACTATAAAGTTAGCTTCCCAGTTGGGAAAAATCATACAGTTCAACATGTGATTGCTAGTGATGACTACCACTGTTCATGCAACAAGTTCCTCAGTGTAGGTATTCCTTGCTGCCACATCTTCATGGTATTTAAAATCTTGGTATCAAGTCATTACCTACAAAGTTCATTAGTACTCATTGGACGAAGCAAGCAATTTTACAGCCTCTTTTTGAAGTAGATGGTTCAGTTGACGATGGTAGTGTTCAGATTGATGAGAAGAAGCAATTGGTGACTGAACTTTTGTCATAGATGCATTATTGTGTTGATATTTTGGGTGACAATGTTGATAAAATGAAGGAGTTTTTGTGTGTGATAAAGGAGCAAAAGTCAGCTTTTATGAGTGTAGCAACACTTGAGACATCTGCTTCCACCTCAACAAGAAATTATTCAAAATATGTAGGTGTTTTACCAGATCAAGTTAATGTTCATCCTCCTCCAAGAGCAAACAACAAGGGCAGGAAGAGACGCATTAGGAGTGGACAAGAGATCGGGATAGAAAACTCAAAGAAGCAAAAAAGAACATGTGTGATTTGCAAAAAGTCTGGACACAATTATAAGACTTGCCCTCAATATGAGGATTAGGGAACACTTGTTATAGATTCAAATTTTTAACGGAATATTGATTCAAGTTGTATTTTTTTTCTTTAGCTTTTGGTATTCAAACATTCTGTGTTTTCTTTTGTTATTGAAACTTTTACACACTTTTTGTTTTCATGTGCAGAAACTAGATATATTATATGAACACAGTAGGTATGTCATATGCACACACTGACTCTCACCATATGCTCACAAGAGCTTTCATGATATGCTCACAAGAGCTTTCATGATATGCACACACAACAATCATTACACGCCCACACAAGAATTCAACATATGCACACAGAAGAATCCATCATATGCACACAGAAGAACTCATCATATGCACAGAGAAGAAATCATCATACACTGTTTCATGTGCAGAAACTAGATATAATATATGAACACACTAGGTATGTCATATGCACACACTGGCTCTCACCATATGCTCACAAGAGCTTTCATGATATGCACACACAACAATCATCACATGCCCACACAAGAACTCAACATATGCACACAGAAGAATCCATCATATGCGCACAGAAGAACTCATCATATGCACACACTGCCTTTCAAGATATGCACACAAAATATTACACCATTCGTAGACTTTCTTTATATGCACAAACAAGAATACATATATGCACACACAAGAATTCAACATATGCACACACTAGTTATACATATGCACACGGTAAGCTTGGCATTTGCACACAAAACACTGAATAAATGCACAAAAAATATTAGCATTTTATACATTCACTCACAGAAGCAGTACATTGTTATTAATTACAAAACGAAATAAAACCTTCAATTGTCTTCTACCGTAGATGTCTTACTAACATTCAAGCAACTACAACGTTAAATTGTTTTGTTCCAAACACAGTGTAACATTACAACATTTATGGCTTTTTCTTGTTGGCTACATAACTTTTCCTCTTTAGATAGGCTTCAAGCAATTGCTCAAATTTCTTCTTGTGCTCACATTTGAGGAAAGTAGAGCAGTACTTCACTCTCAAATTGTTCAACTGCTTCTGGTTTTCCTTCAACAGACCGATGCGCCAATCTGACAACCCATTCCCTTTGTATGTTTCCATGTGTCTCATGGCAAAAATCCCACAGTCTATCTTGTTTTTCCCATCCCTCCAGTTCATCTCTAGTCTCTCAGTGGGAACTTTGTTTACATCCATTATGATTTGAGCTTTCGTTGTCATCTGACTTTCCATGAGAAAATTCACAAATAAAGTTCTCTACGACAAAAAAAAAACATAAGTTAGTAATAATTTTCCAATTCAATATTAATAAATTTATCATTTATAATCAAGTTATACTCACCAATTCGCTGGGAACTTCTCCATACTTGTCATCACCTCCGTTTGACGAGTTATCAATTATGTGCACAACTGGTGTCTTGACATTGATTGCAATCACATAATAGTGTCCATGTGCAGTAATTGGGAAAATGAACTGTTTAATCAATAAAAATAATATATGTTAGAATATATCAATACTTTTGTGTGCATATGCACCCAAAAAATATGATGACACTTATGCATCCAGTACTTTGTATGTGTGTGTGCATATGCACACACATGCACACAAGTCTTTATATGTAAGACAAGACATATATGCACACATAAGTGTACACATATGCACACAAAAGTGTGGTCATATGCACACAAAAGTGTGGTCATATGCACACAAAAGACTTATGGACAAATCTGCAATGTGCATATGGTTGAACAATTCCAACTTACTAAGTCAACATTTTGGATCTTCAAATTCTTTTTCTTGAAAGCTTGAACAGAGTTAAAGCTCTCCATTAAGCATTTGTTGAACAATATTGTTTTTTGCTCTATTGTAACTTCTTTTGCCAACACAATATACATTTGCATGTTTAAGAAAAATGAAGTTAGAAAATGTAATTCGTTAATAATGATATAATTTATTACAGTATGTAATATGTACCATATGCACTGTTGGTAGGAAGAACCTCAATGGAGACGCTGCATCTTTGTATATTTCATTTTCATTTAATATTGCAGTATATCCATCAAAAAGACCACTGTCTAGGCATTTGTAACACCCCCAAATATTCCATTGGAAATGCATTACCGCCAGTGACCTCAGACGTACTGTCCGATGTCACCCAAGGCTTTTCCAGTTGATATAAATCATCAAACAACAATTATGATACAAAATATCATAACTTTCAATTAAAATCATTGTCTCGGCATTACATCCATAATCCGAAAGACAACCAAAATACAGCGGAAGACTTAATACAAGATATATTTAATACAGCGGAAGACTTTAAATAACCAACAAAAGGGTCTTGATCGCACTGATCACCCGTCAAGGATCTTAACCTGAATAAACTTGTCCAAAACGCCGTTCGCCTCTATAGTCGTTCTAGTCTTCACGGGATGGCAACTTATCTGATGTGCCGAATCGAACGGATGACACCAGCCAACCATGCAGAGAATAATTACGGTTGGTTAGTCTAATGAAAGACTAAGCAAGGGTACAAAGCAGAGTGGTTCGAAGTAGACGTATTAGGTTAGACTCATCGCTCCTCGAATCAAAACCGATAACGATAGTCAACCACCATACTCTACTGAAACACAAGAAGAGACATGATCAAGAGAAGATTCTGGAGACCGAGTCTCACAGCAATCAATCCCAAAAGAAGACTCCAACGAAATGAGTCTTATCAGAAACATGATAAATGTTGGGGAACATAAATAATCTCATACAAGCGTTCAAAAATGACTTGATGTTTCGGCTCACGACCAACCTCACCGCCCAAGGCGAATCCAGATTGGAAAGAGAACTTTACTCTGATCAAAGTCAAGACGAGATTTCCTAGCTGCACTATTGCTTAGCAGCACTACTCGCCCAAGGGTATATTAATCATGTGCACTAAAGCACTTATCTCATTAATTTCCAAAACGCACACCACGTTATAAGCTTTTAAAATCTCATCCCCACGGGATAAAGAGATACCGTCGGGAACTAAATCCCTAAGGCGGAGTTGACTCGGGAACTAAATCCCTAAAGTCGAATCGGGAACTAAATCCAAAACAACGGAGTCAGGAACTAAATCCCTACAAGTGGCACCAGCTGTTTGCACAAACCCTGAGTAAGGGTATGGTCAAGACCAGAGAAGGATGGTAGGAACTAAATCCTAACCACCAGGTTATCAAGAAACGACTAG
Source organism: Rheum nobile (assembly GCA_027886185.1). Classification (NCBI taxonomy): domain Eukaryota; kingdom Viridiplantae; phylum Streptophyta; class Magnoliopsida; order Caryophyllales; family Polygonaceae; genus Rheum; species Rheum nobile. The sequence continues at coordinate 264,861 of WOAB01000500.1, read as the reverse complement.
CACTCGCAATGAGATACTCAGTAGCGTTCCTACGAATACTCGTGCTAACTAAACAGTTCAGCACAGTATTAATCCACATCAAAGCCATCATGGCCAATAACAGATAAAATAGCGTTGTTCTAACGATATACAACCTATCATAATATCTGTAATTAATCTCATATATATAATAGCGTTGTTCTAACAGATATACAACCTATTATAATATCTCTTTTTTTAATCATATCATTTAACAAAACTGTTCCCAACGCAAACAGTAAATCATCCCAAATTAATTATCAACTAAACAATTGATAATTAATTGAAATATGGAATGATGAGCAAGAGCGAACCGCCACTTGCCTTAGATCCGCAGAAGCTTAACCAAAGCTTAGAGACGACGAGTTCCTGGGTCCGAAACAGGGACAGATCTGAGACCACAGATTCCTTCGGATCGGCCCAAAATGAAACCCTAAGTTAGATTCAATATCCACATATATGAATCTAAAAGAATACTAAAAGAATCGAAGGAGCCAAGCCTCGCCCAAATCCAAACACCCAAGAACACACAACCCGGGTAAGCTCACCGCGGGTGCGGTGGAGCCTCTGCCGCGGGTGCAGCGGGATGACAGGGGCGAGAGCTTTCGACAACTTTAATGGCGAAACTCACTTGGTTTGGTTCGTTGGCTTCCGATTCGATTGTGGCTCCACTTCTAACCTTCTTAGGCTTTAGAATACCACTTAGGAACACCTTTCTAAACGCTCAAAGGGGTTCGAACACCTCTCAAACAAAGTTCAAAAGCTTGGGCTTTAATGGAGATTTTCTGAGGAGGAAGAAGAGCAGATCAGCACTCTCTTCTTCAGCTTTCTCTCCCTTTTATAGGCCCAGTTAGGAGGGGAACAAGCAGGGGACAAGCCCTCGACCAAGGGAGACAACCCCTTGTTGACAACCGGCGCCACTTGTAGTGGAGGGGAAGAGGATAACGTCGTCATAAAAAAATATCCCACCACGGGGTACGGCAGGGTGCGGTGGCGCCCAGTGACCGCCTCACCTGTTGCTTCAGAACTGGTCCTCGCCGCGGGTGCGGCCACTTGACCGCGGGGTGCGGTCAAGGCCATTTTTCACCCTTTTTGACTGTTTTGACTTTGGGTTAATGATGCGTTCCTACAAGCGATGAAAGGATCGAGATCTTGTAACGGCAGCCGCTGCGACGAATTGGTACGTTCTGGACAAAGAACGCGTTGATTTGGGAGGATGGAACGCGAGGAATTGTGATGATGAGTGGTGTTTGAGTGGATAAGGTGGAGTTGTGTTTGGTAGCAGCGGAGGGGGGAAGTGTGGCGAAGAAGTGTAGGCAATGGAGCGGTGGTGGTAAGGTAGGCTCGACGTGGTCGAGTGGTGCCGGAGCGCGAGCAACGGCGGTGAAAGGGAGAGAAGTAGACGGTGAAGGAGGTGAGAAGCAGAGATTGTGACGCCCAAATACTCAAAGGGAGGAAGCAATGCTTTCAACTCAAGCTCTGAATTTGAATTAGACGTAAAACCCTTTACAATGGCCAAGGGCCCTATTTATACAAGGCTAATCAGGGTCTTAATGACCCAAATCTATGAAGTAAATGCAAAGATAAGGATAAGATTACATTAATTACACAGATCACGTTTGAATTCAAAAATGGATTCAGCCATTAATGCCGAATATTCTCAATTAATGCTCATCAATGCTGAAGATCGTGATCTGGTTTGAAATGATCGCGTTCATTCAATGGTTGAAAGAAGATGCACTCTGAACGCGATCTGTGTGTTCTCTTGGAGCCTTTGAAGGGAGAACGCATTCTCTTGATTGGGCTCCCTGTTGCCTTGGCTTGCTTGAACGCGTTGAATTATAGAATTCACCGCATTCACAATGGACTTAGCGCGTGCCCTTGTGATTGGTCCTTCTTGTGGCGCGCGCAAGGCTGTGTCCTCCTCTTCGACACTTACGCTTGGTGGGATCGCATCACCCTCCCCCACTTGGCTGTGAAGCGTCCCCGCTTCACCATCATCACTGTCGGGCGCCACGTATGCCTCCAAGTCTGCAACGTTGAAGGTTTTGTGTACGCCATAATCCGGGGGCAGATCGATCTCATAGGCGTTGTCGCCAATTGCCTTAAGCACTTGAAATGGCCCATCTCCGCGTGGTGCAAGCTTGGACTTCCTTTTTGCGGGGAATCGTCCTTTGCGAAGATGTACCCAGACCAGGTCACCTGGAGCAAAAATGACGCGCTTGCGTCCTTTTCTGTGTTGTTTGGTATATTCATCAGCGCGTTGCTCCAAATGTTCGCGTGTTCTCTGATGCAACTCTTGAATCCAACGCGCACGATTTGCCGCACTTGGATGTTCGTTGTCCTTCAAAGGACGCGGCAGTAGGTCCAAAGGAGTGAGCGGGTTCCTTCCGTAGACAACCTCAAATGGCGCGAGCTTTGTAGCCGAGTGCCTAGACCTGTTATAAGAGAACTCCACAGTGGAAAGTAAGTCCTCCCAACCTTTTGGGTTGGTCTTCAGCATCGTCCTAAGCAAGGCGCCTAGTGTCCTGTTGGTCACCTCAGTTTGACCATCTGTCTGGGGGTGATAACTAGTAGAATAAAGTAATTTTGTACCAAGTTTCCCCCATAATGTTCGCCAGAAAATAGACACGAATTTTGTGTCGCGGTCACTGACCACAGAACGCGGTATTCCGTGTAGCCTTACCACGTTGTCGTAAAACAACGCGGCAATCTCGGACGCGCTTTGTGTGGTCTTGCACGCGATAAAATGTGCCATTTTGCTAAACCTATCAACAACCACAAAGATAGAATCCTTACCTCGTTTGGAGACAGGTAAGCCAGTGATGAAGTCCATGGACAAGTCTTCCCAAGGCGCCAAGGGGATTGGCAGTGGAGTGTAGACACCATAAGGATGGGAAGTGGACTTGGCGCGTTGGCAAGTGACACAACTGTTGCAGAAGCGAGTCACCTGGTATGTCATCTTTGGCCAGAAGAAATGCTCGCGAAGAGCTGCCAGTGTCTTGTTGACGCCAAAATGACTGCGGCCTTCATGTGCTTCTTGTATCAGCAGCTTCCGGATGGGTGAGCTTGGAATGCATAAGCGTCCTGCTTTGTATAGGAACCCATCCTGCAAAAAGAATGTTTCTACCTCGCGGTTCCTAAGGCATTGCTCCAGAATAGGCTTGAAGAAGGAGTCAGACGCATACAACTCTTTAATCAACGAAAAGCCAAGCAGTTTGGATTGAAGTTGAGAAATGAGCACATACCTTCGAGAGAGCGCGTCAGCGACCACATTCTCTTTACCTTTCTTGTGCACCACCACGTATGGAAATGTTTCCATGAATTCAACCCAGCGTGCGTGGCGTCTGCTGAGATGTGCTTGGCTCTTGAGATAACTGAGTGCCGCGTGGTCTGAATGAATGACGAATTCGCACGGCCACAGGTAATGTTGCCAAGTCTTCAGGACCCTAATCAGCGCGTACAACTCTTTGTCGTACGTAGGGTAGTTGAGTGTGGCCCCAGTGAGTTTCTCGCTAAAGTACGCGATGGGCCTTCTCTCTTGGTGGAGCACTCCACTAATGCCAATGTTTGACGCGTCACACTCCACTTCGAAATGTTTGTTGAAGTCTGGGAGCTGAAGTAGTGGCGCGTTGCACAGTGCCTCCTTCAACGCGTTGAATGCGTTGTTGTGGCTCTCTTTCCAAATCACCACGGCACCTTTTTTGGTCAGCTCATGTAAAGGCGCCGCGATTGTGCTGAAATTCCTTACGAACCTCCGATAAAAACCTGCTAAACCCAGAAAGCTTCGCACCATGGTTGGGGTCGTCGGAGCAGGTCAGTCTCTAATTGCCGCGATCTTCTCTTCATCAACGCGCAACCCATCTCTAGAGACCACATAGCCTAGAAAATTTGTGGTGTCGGAAGCAAAGCGACACTTGCCCAAGTTGGCATATAACTCTTGCCTTCTCAAGCACTGCAAAACAAGTCTCAAATGATTAACATGATCAGCAAGAGATAAAGAATATACCAGAATGTCGTCGAAGTACACGACGATGAATTTGCCCAAGAACTCGCGAAGCACATGGTTCATCAGTCTCATAAACGTGCTTGGCGCGTTGGTCAATCCAAATGGCATGACAAGCCATTCGTAAAGACCATACTTCATCTTGAACGTGGTCTTCCACTCGTCTCCCTCTTGCATGCGAATCTGATGATAGCCGCTCTTGAGGTCGATTTTTGTGAAGATCATCGCGCCATGGAGCTCGTCCAGCATGTCATCCAGGCGAGGAATTGGGTGTCTGTACTTCACCGTGATCTGATTGATCGCGCGGCAGTCGACACACATTCGCCACGAACCATCTTTCTTGGGGACCAGGATGACCGGAACCGCGCAAGGGCTTAAGGACTCCCTTACGTAGCCACGATCAAGTAGCTTCTGGACTTGTCGTTGAAGTTCCTTGGTTTCTTCTGGGCCAGCGCGATAAGCTGCTCGATTGGGAAGTGACGCGCCAGGCACCAAGTCAATTTGGTGCTCAACGCCTCGCAGTGGTGGCAATCCTTGTGGGAGCTCCTCAGGAAAGAGGTCCTTGAACTCCTCTAGCAACTGGGTTATTTCGCTTGGCACGCCTTGCAGAATAGGCACGTCTTCTTGACCTGGTTGTGGCACTAGTAAGAAACAAGGCGTCTTCCCTTGGAGAGCAGGCGTCAGGTCACTTGGCCGTGCCAAGAGGAGTCTGTGCTCACAACCTCCTTGCAAATTTGTGCCTGCCTTGGTGTTTTGAGGCACCTCCTTGGATCGCGTTCTTTCCTGAGAAGCCACCTTTTTCTTTTGCTTGGCTTTCCCAGAAGAACGCGTACTTTGGCTGCCTTGGCTCATGGCAGCCTCAATAGCCTTTTGCCTCTCGCGCTCTACTTGGTCCTGTAATATCTCATTCGGCGACATAGGTAAGAGCGTGACGCGCTTCCCGTGGTAAGTAAACACATAAGTGTTTAAATACCCATCGTGAAGAACGCGTCGATCAAATTGCCATGGACGCCCCAGCAACAAGTGTGTCGCGTCCATGGTGATAACATCACACAGAACAGTGTCTGTGTACTGGCCAATGGAAAAAGGAATTAAGCATTGACGAGTTACAGTGTTACCTGAACTCGACGAGATCCATTGTAGTCCATATGGCTGTGGATGCGGGGTAGTTGGCAAATTGAAGTGGTTCACCACCTTTTCGTTGATGATGTTGCAACAACTACCTCCATCGATTATCACGCTCAAGGTCGCAGTCTTGACCAAACAACGCGTGTGAAACAGGTTCTCGCGTTGATCCACAAGACTAGCTTCCTTGACTGTGAGCAATCTCCTAGTGACGAGGCTTAGCGCGGTGCCTTCATGCAGCGCGGTTGGTTCACAAGTGTAGGCCTCCTCGTCTTCATCTTCAGCTTCAGCAGCAGTAGTCTCGAAGGCTTCCTCTTCTTCAAAGGACTCATAACCTTGTGAGACTGTAGAGAACAGGACCTTCTTCGCGTTGGGACAGTTGCGCATCATATGTCCTCTGCCTCCACACTTGTAACACTCCACGTCACGCGCTCTGTCTTAGGTAGAGGGAGTACCCTTAGCTTGTGGAGCGCGCGCTGTCGTCCCTGGAGTCATCGCGATCTTCCCTTGCCTGTTCTGAGAACTTTGGTTGTTTCCTGGGGCAAGACCGCGCACATTAGTAGAAGGTAATGGACTTGAGTTAGAATCATACCTTCTTTGTCCATATGGTTGGTATGGGGCTTGGCGCTTGCGAACGAGTTGATTGTGAATCTTCATCGCAGCATGTGTCAAGTCGTTGATGTTTTTGATGGGCAATACCTCCAATTGGTCTCTGATGTTTGTGTTCAGACCACTCAGAAACTTCGTCCTCAAGGTTGAGGGCGCGACACTGATAGACGCCTTGTAGTACATGTCCTCGAGTTGTGAGAAGAACTCAAGGGGCGTCTTGTTCCCTTGCTTGGCCATCGCGATGTTTAGTCGCATCTGGTTCTTGTAGTCTTGTGGAACATACTTCTGTGTCATCACGAACTTAAGCTGGTGCCATTCAGTCAGAGGCACCAGGTTTTGCCTTATCCTGTCATCCACGAATCGATGCCACCAAACTCGCGCGGCACCTCTGAAGTGGACAGTCGCCGCGGCCACGTAATCTTGGGGTGGAATCTGAGTGAAGATCAAGGTGTACTCCATGGCCTGCAACCATTCAAGAAACACAGCGGGATCATATTCACCATAAAAATGTTCAAGTTTTACCTTGATGTCATGGCGATTGAGACGCAGTGCATTAGGATCACGCGTTCTTTGCAGTTGAGCAGGTGGGAACTCCTGTGCGGCATATTGATTGATAGGAGCTTGGTGGAATTGGCCCTGACCTCTGTTGTTCCTTTGCGCGTCTCTGTTAGCGCGTTGATTCTCAGCGTAAAGCTGGTTGTTTCTCCAAAGAACGCGTTGTTCGCATTGTTGATTCTGAGGGAGTTGTGCTGGAGGAAACCAGTCTTGGGGGTTGTCTTGTAGCTCCGCTGGATCCCCTAGTGGTTGGTGAAAGTTCCCTGGGTTGATCATCCCAGAGTCCTCCATCTCTTCGTCATCAAACTCCTCAAAATCATCCTGTGGCAGAGGAGTGGTGGAATAGTACCCATCTGAACCATAGTGCGGAGTGCGCGCACTTTGGTGGCCCAGGTGGTCCTCCACGTTGAAAGGCACTGGGGTGTTAGCATAATGCTTCTGACGCGGCACCATCTGTCTATTGCGACTTGATTTTCGCACCAACGTGGGATCACGTTTGCCCCTTTGTATTCTGCCAGAACGCGTGGTTGTCGCAACCTCGCGTTGATCTCTTTGTTGGTACCTGTCATCATAAACGAGATCGTCAGGGTACTCACCTTGGTCATCGTCCGCATCTTCTAGATATTCCTCATCGCGAACTGGAGTAGCCTGTGGGACATATCTATCGCGATGAGAGACATGGCCTTGTTTGCTCTTGATGACCGACTGGATCCTTTGGAGGCGTGGTTGAGGATTTGAAGTGGAGGGCATCACGCCCTTGTCCACGCGTTGTTGGTTCGGACCCGTCTCAGTTGGATAGGGCACGAATATTGGATTGGGCACGAACATTGGATTCATCGCGACCTGCATAGTGGGGTTTGCTTGTTGCATAGCAGCGCATCTTAGGGCCTCTTTCTCCTGTCGCTCCTCAGCGAGTTGACGTCTCAAGTCTTGGATCTCTCGCTGCTCCGGTGACAGCTCAAGGAGAGGTTGATTTGGATCTTGAGTAAGGTTGGGGTCTTGTGCTTGGGGTGGGGGATGGTTGTTCCCTTGTCCATTGGCACCAATCTGTGCCGCGACATTCCCTACAACATCCTGACCTTCCATTACAAGTAAAAAAGCACAAAAGACAATGAAGCACAAATAAAGCAAGCACTACGAAGGCACAAGTGTTCACGTTGGTTATAAGGATTGTTTGGCCGTGAGGGCGGCTAACAGGCTAGCAAACAAGTGTGAAGTGCAAGCGTGAAAACCACTTAACCAAACGAATGTTGTCTTAAGATCTTGCGTAAAGAACGCGTTAAAACAAGACAGAAACCACGCGAGACACTAGACGGCGGAGAGATTAAGAAATGAGCCTAGCCGTTGGTGGTGAAAGAGGGTTGCCTTATTTTGGCTTTACCTCTTCTTTTTTTTGAATCGTCGCGATCTTTTTGTTTTCTTTTTTTTTTGTTGATGCGACTTGTTTTTTTTTTTGTATCAGATCCAAGAACTCGTATTGATTGACGAGTGGATCTGAAAGGAAAGCAAAAGAAAAATAAAAATAACGGCTAAGTAACTAGAAGAAAGAAATCACGTTTTTGATGTCGTGATGGGGGAGAAGAAGTTGATGTAGATTTTTTTGGTCAACGCGTTGAATATGTCAAGTATTCACCGCATTGTTTTTGCAATCACTTACGAAAACACGCAATTAATTAAGGAAATTTTCAAACAAGCAAAACACATCAGTTTGCAAAGGTATCGCAATTCGGCCAAGATTTCTCTTGTAGGACCGATAGGTGGGTGAAAAAGAAAAAGAAAATATTGTGAAAATGGGGGTGGCGGAAGCAAGTATGATGGATGAAAAAAAAAATTGTGAACAAGTGAGCTTAGTAGCGACTTACAAGATCAGGCTCTGATACCAGTTGATGCGTTCCTACAAGCGATGAAAGGATCGAGATATTGTAACGGCAGCCGCTGCGACGAATTGGTACGTTCTGGACAAAGAACGCGTTGATTTGGGAGGATGGAATGCGAGGAATTGTGATGATGAGTGGTGTTTGAGTGGATAAGGTGGAGTTGTGTTTGGTAGCAGCGGAGGGGGGAAGTGTAGCGAAGAAGTGTAGGCAATGGAGCGGTGGTGGTAAGGTAGGCTCGACGTGGTCGAGTGGTGCCGGAGCGCGAGCAACGGCGGTGAAAGGGAGAGAAGTACACGGTGAAGGAGGTGAGAAGCAGAGATTGTGACGCCCAAATACTCAAAGGGGGGAAGCAATGCTTTCAACTCAAGCTCTGAATTTGAATTAGACGTAAAACCCTTTACAATGGCCAAGGGCCCTATTTATACAAGGCTAATCAGGGTCTTAATGACCCAAATCTATGAAGTAAATGCAAAGATAAGGATAAGATTACATTAATTACACAGATCACGTTTGAATTCAAAAATGGATTCAGCCATTAATGCCGAATATTCTCAATTAATGCTCATCAATGCTGAAGATCGTGATCTGGTTTGAAATGATCGCGTTCATTCAATGGTTGAAAGAAGACGCACTCTGAACGCGATCTGTGTGTTCTCTTGGAGCCTTTGAAGGGAGAACACGTTCTCTTGATTGGGCTCCCTGTTGCCTTGGCTTGCTTGAACGCGTTGAATTATAGAATTCACCGCATTCGCAATGGACTTAGCACGTACCCTTGTGATTGGTCCTTCTTGTGACGCGCGCAAGGCTGTGTCCTCCTCTTCGGCACTTACGCTTGGTGGGATCGCATCAGTTAATCTTCTTAACCCCGGGTTAAATATATTTGTACACGAACGACTATTTAACCCCGAAATTACGTTAACTGTATTTTATATTACTCAGAAAAATATTACAGAGATCAAACATATTACCGAATGTCTGAACTTCTCTGAAATTAATCCGACTTGTAATACGGGAGTTGGAAAAATTCCAAAATACCCTTATAAAATGAGGGATATTACAACATTGTCCTTCCTTTAATGAGGAGAAGTTACTTTTATAGTATGAGAATTCATTCACTTTAAAAATCACATCGCTGCATGAAACTTATTTCATTAGAAATATGATTTAATATACTTACATACTAAAATTAGATACGCACACAAAAGAATCAAAATATGCATACATAAGAATCAAGATATGCGCACACAAGCTTTAATATATGCACACATAAGAATCAATATATGCACACACAAGTTATTATATGCACACACAGGCTTTAGTATATGCACACACACGCTTTAATATATGCACACACAAGAATCAACATATGCATATACACTAACTATCATATGAACACATAATATTTGAAAATAACATGTATATCAACTTATCGGCTTTTTATTCTTGTGTTCATCAGCCAATCGTAGATATTTTTCTCCTCTGTAGTTGCATGCTCATTAATATCAACCTCTCTTGTTTTAAATGGAGATTTCACATATTCTGAAGGATTAGTTATCCTTTTCTGTACGTTCTGGACCGGTGTCACATAAGAGTTTACAACCACAAATGTTACCTAATAATACACACAAACCATTAGAGTCTTGCAAATTATAAAAGGTTCTAATTCAGCCAAATTTTCTTTCTCTGTACCTTCTTTGGAATGGTTGATTCTGTTGCCTCAACTGCTGTTGATTCCTTCGATTCCAATTTCCTCAATAGTTCATTCTCCTGAGTAGAAATTGGTGAGATCCCCAAGTCAAATGATGAAACTTCACAATAATCCATTATGTTCTGCAGTATGCACACAAAACAAGAATTATGAGGTATGCACACACAAGTATTATATGCACACAAAAGTATCAACATATGCACACACATAACATTTTATAAGCACACACAAGTTTTAAGATATGCACATTATCTTTACCTCTTTGTCTGTTGAAGCCTCCTTATCTTTGTCGTCAATGATTTGGACAGGTATTGTACTTGAACCCTTAACCTTCAACATATGCACACACAAGAATTATGAGGTCTGCACACACACAAGAGTTATTAGTATGCACACAACTGATTTTTATTATTTTTACCTGTTTCTCCCCTGATGACTCCTTATCTTGCTCTTCAATGATTTGGCCAGGCATTTCACTTGGACCCTTAAACTTCAACATATACACACACAAGAGTTATTTATATGCACACACAACGACTCAACATATGCACACACAGATTTATTGTTAAAAGATTTTCTTACCTAATTTCCATCATCTTCTTCCTTGTCATTAATATTTACCTCCTCCATGATTTATTCTTCATTATGAGGCTCCTCTATGTTTACCTGGTTTTGTTCTTCCTCATTTTCTTTTTCCTTGTCATTTACAATTTCTTCTCCCTTTTCAATGCCGCTGGCCTCCTCCATGTTTTCTTCGTAAGTGTGAGGCTCCTCCATGTTTCCTCGTTCTTCCTTATCATCATCACTGCCAACAATTTGGGATTCGTGCATGTTTTCTTCATCATTGGTTTTCTTCATTAGAAGGTAAACACATGGATTAGTACTCGTTATATTATAACAAAATATATAGCAAACAAAAACACATTATTAACTTACTTCACCGTAATTCCTTGATACTTGTTGAACAAAATCCGACAGTCCAGGTACCCACATAGATCCCTCATGCTTATATTTTTCCTTCAAAGTTTTATCAATTTCATCCAAGCACTTTACAGCTTCATCCCAGTATTCAGATTGGTTGTCAAAAACGTCATCATCAGTTTGTGACAAGGACTCCGATCTCAACTTAACATTTAAAATCTTCTCACAACCAATGTTCACCTTGTTCAGTAAACCATTGTGAGCAAGCTGTGGTGGTGTCCCCTTGTTCTTATTCACAAACTTTCTAATCTTGACAACCATTTCTTCAGCATCATGTAGATAGCCCTTCATGAATGTCTTGAGTTCGTCGTCATTTGGAGCAGCATCATTCTGTTTATCTTGGGCAGAAGATGTCTCTGCATGCCTTGTTGATTCATCTTGATCATGAAACTGAGGTCTTCCCCTTACAAACCCTTTCCCAAATCCACCATGGATTAACTCTTCGTCTTCTCTTTCCTTTAGGGTCTTTGTGTTCCAGTTATTGATTATTGGAAATTTCCTCTCAGAAGGCTTTCCTTTGAACACCATTTGGTCAACATATACCAACTGCAAAGAAGTGATATGCACACATTAAGATGTGAACAAAGAGGTAAACACATAGTAGAAGACATATGCACACAACACTGTAAGCATATGTACTCAACACCATAAGCATATGCACACAGCACGAGACATGTGTGTGCACACAGATATGCACCCATTTATGTCCATGTGCACACACACTCATTTATGTCCATGTGCACACACACCCATTTATGTCCATGTGCATACACAAGTGTGTGCATATCTGTGTGCACACACAAGTGTCTGCACATGCACACACACCCATTTATGTCCATGTGCACACACAAGTGTGTGTACATGCACACACTTTGCACACACATGTGTGTGCAAATTCTGTTCATCAACAAACATTTCACACACAAGTGTGTGCACATGTTTGTGCAGTGCACTGCACACACATGTGTCTGGATATGCACAAATAAGTAGTCATATATGCACACAAATTTTAGAAATAATGAATTCAAAGAAATGAAAGTTTTATTCTTACCAGTAGTAGTAACAGAGGTCCCGTGTATGGTTTTGTTGTACTAGATTCTCAATTACCTCCACACTCAACAAGTTTGTCAAAGACAAAGGCACTCCAATTATATTGGCTTATATTGTCAACATCATCTAGGAGATCAAGTATCTCAAACTTCAACTTCCCATTCGCATGCCCATCCACCACCGAATTGACAAAAAAGAGGATGAAGTACCTCTTGAACCAAATATCCCCTTGATAGGTCAGCATCTTGTCTTTGATATTACTGAGCACAATACTCCTCGTTGTCTTGTTTGGGAAGTCGTCAGCTAACTTGGCAAGGATTTCTTTGTTGCGCAATTTATCGAGAGCCACAATTCTGATGCTGCCCTTCGGAATGCCGAGATAGTCATGTGCATCATTCTCAGTAACCAAAATCTCTGCAGAACCCTTTAACTTGATGGTGCATTTACATTCATCAAATTTGCTAGCAACATATAGGCCTAGCCTCCCTGGCAAGTCTTCGACCTTCCACGCAAGCAATGTTCCAAATCCCAAGTCTATAACAGTTTGTCTCTGAGCAGCACTGAAATTCTGTTCATCAGCAAACATTCGAACAAGTGTTCTTGGGGATTTTCTACATAACAACCGAGGGTTATCATTCCTAGCTTCAGTTATCCATTTCTTCACCTTCAATTGTTGCTTTGATACCTTCTCAGTGTCCTTCTCCTCCTTTTTCCCTCTCTTTGATACCTTCTCAGTGTCCTTGTCCTCCTTTTTCTGTTTCTTTTGTCTAGATACCTCTGGTTCTGTAGGGATTTTCTTCCTCTTGCCTTTTTGTTTGTGTTTTTCAGTAACTTCCTTCTCTTTTGCTTCAGTGTGTGATGGCTTTGACTTCTTTGTATATCTCGTGGATTTTCTTGTTCCTTCTCTTTGTTTATTCCTTCTTGTTTTTGTGCCTAAAATAAAAGAAACACAATAATATTTAACATATGAACACATAAGTATTAAAGTGTTGTACACAGTGTACATAACATATACACGTGTCTCAAGGTTTGCACACACAATATGAACACACATTAACTCATAGTATATGAAGACAAACATTATCATTGTATGCACACAAAAGCTTCAGTTAAATCATATGTACACACATGTTTCAACCATATGCACAAAGATGTTTTTATCCTATTTGTCATATGCACACAACACTTTAACATTTGGCATATGCACTCACAAGTGTGTGCATGTGCACATAAAATTTTAAGAAACACGCACACACAAGTTAAACACATATGCACACACAGTAAAAAGTCATGTGCACACAATTAAAAATCATATGTACATGTGTGTATATGCACACACAAGACTCATGAACAGATTTGCATATGCATAGACAAGTGTGTTTGCACATACAGTTATAAGAGATATGCACACACAAGCTAAACACATATACACACACAAGTTAAACACATATGCATACAAAGCTATTTTACTAACCAAGGGGAGTGTTTGTTGGAGGAGTGAATTCACAACTAGAATCTTATTATTGTGTAGATGTTTGTCCTCCTTGATACACAACCATCATAGAAGCTGATGGATCCATCCCTCTCAGATCTGTGGAGTCTACTCTCTCTTCTTCTTCAGATTCAGAACTATTATTTTGTATTTGTCTGTTGGCCAACGTTTTTTTGATCTTCTTGTTTGTTCCCTTCACACCTATTAAGTACATATATTCAAAACGTACATTTCATATGCACACCTATTAACTAGAGATATTCAAAGACAAATATGTTTTCAAATGCACACATATTTACAATATACCTTGTGTTAGTGAGGAAGTTGGTGTTTTGTTCTCTGTAGATCTGTTGTTCCTTTGCTTTGTTCTCAACTCCCTATTTGTCATGGATGATGATGTTGGGCTTTGATTTGGATCATATGCAGGCACATCCTATTTGTCATATGCACACAACACTTTAACAGTTTACAACAATCTATTTCACTACAAACAATAACATAGTTAAATCATCTGCACACTCATGTTACAACCATATGCACACACATGTTTTTATGATATGCACACAATACTATAACATTTCATAACAATATATTTCACTACAGACAATAACAAAGTTAAATGATCTTCACATGCATGTTACAACCATATGCACACACATGTTATTACTGTATGCACACAACTCTAAAACATTTTAAAACACAATCTAAAGAATAGAAGCACATGAATTTTGTAGGAAGCAGTTTAAACTAGAAGATTTATATAGGTTTTACAGTTTTCTTCATACTTGTTGTGCTTTCTCGTTTCTCGATTTCGGCATTTTTGACTTGTTTTTGTTCTTTCTTCTTTCGATACCTGAAAATCCACTAGAAATCTTAGAAGATGAACAAGAAATCTGCTTGAAGGAGTCCAAATCGCGCGGAACAAAGTAGGAAAAAAACTGAAATTTGAGCGGAAGAATGTTAGAGTTGAGAACAAGCATCAAACTGAGAAGCAGCGCTTGAAATCGCTTAGATGTACTGCAAAGCATGATGAAATAGATACATTACCTTGTGTTTGGAAACTTCTCTTGAATTCGCTCGAAATCAACCTCTGAAATTGCCTTAGTTGGGTGCAAATCTGAAATCGCCCTAGTTTCGCTCTCCTTCCCTCCCGTTAACTGTCTCGCGCTCTGTTTTATGATTGTATCACTTGGAATTCTTTTTATTTAAAAATTGCGTGTCTCCAAGCGAGGCTGAGAGCGTGGATGTTTCTCATCTACCAACACGCGAGCAATTGTACTCGTTGGATGGATTTCAATCCACTGTTATTAGTTGTCCTTAGTCCTAACGTGTAGAGATGTCCTCACCGGATTTGCACCCCATGTTAAGAGCCTAAATTTTGAAACTTTTTCCAAAATATTTCCTAAAGTAGAAGGGGTGAACCCCTAGAAAAAAATTAAATTATTGGCTAAAAGGAATTGTTACTAAATATGGGATTTTTATTGTGTGCCTATGGACACATATTAGAAAAATCCTTTATAATTATTCAAATTTTAGAATTTGTGATCATTCTGTTCTTGGATATGAATGAATGAACAACTCCATATAACTTGATGTGTGATCATTCTGATATTGAATAGGATTTTCTAAGTAGATGCATTTTACTAGTGCTTAACTTAGGACTCAAAACACATGTTCCTAACTATTAAACCCTTATCAAAGAATGATGTTCTCATTACATATATAAAACCAAAAAATTAAAAAGCTAAGATTATATCAATTACATTCATATTCACTACGTAAAATGAACCGATAAAAAATGTCGAACTTCAATATAATAACATACAAAGATTGAAACAAAACCTAATATTCGCATGGCAAATGATCTTCTCATTACATCTTTTAAATCACCCCATTTAGAAAATCATTAACATGACATCAAATTGCACAACAACAAAAAATAGCATAATATCTCACAAATTCAAAAATATAAAGATACAAAGATTGCAAGAAACATAGATTATGTCAAGTAATCATAGAATTTTTAGAACAAATCTATAAAATAAAAGATGTGTGAGATGATTTTTGTTTGAGAAGCTATATAACATTTTCTTTTCTGTTTATATACCTTTAGTGTTCCAGTATAATGCAGATCTCTCAAATGATCCAAACAATGAGTTCATCTTCATATTCATGATAAAGAGAGAACGTAAAAGGAAGGCATAGTGATTATTTGTCTACAAATATAGAAGAAAGAATTGCATATTAGAATTATGGGTAGAGCATAAATATTGTAATGGGAAGGCATTATTTACACTCATTTCTCTTTTCAATCAAGAGGATTTATAAAATGATATGAAGCTTGAATTGTAAATAAGAAAATTTATTACGTGTGAGTTATAACCGATTTTCTCAAAAAATAGACCATACATGGATGTAACCGATGTATATACTTTATTGCAATAATATTCTCAAGCAAAAAAAAATTAACTTAATGATGGATTTATTTTCGAGGTTGTAACATATATGCATTTATGTAGAAGATATTAAGTGTTGTAACTGATGCTTTTGAACCATTCACTTTTATTTGATGTCATGATAAACTTCTATTGGTTGGAGTTCTTTCGAATTAATTGCTAATTACGTTTTAGGTCAAATAGTTGTCTTTTCATTTACAACTTTTCTTATACAAAGGCTTGTTGGTGCAATTATTTGAAAGAAAATTTGATCAATCCTACTGTGATATAATAATAATGTTAATTTACATTTTAAATGTTAAATTTTTACCATTTTAAAGTGAATGTGATTGCCAAAATATAGAGTACTACATGATATAAGAAATATATAAAAGATACGATGTTATAATCATCTATATTTTATTTTCAAAAGACTTTATATTATATTATATAATATAAATAAGATGCTTATAAATGTTTACAGATGATAAATGCTTATAAAGATTATACAATAATAATTATAATATAGATATAGAATATGTATATTTTTTTTTGATAGATTTATAAATATATAGATATAACATATATATTATGTATCAGTTTTTTTAATATATTATACAATAACAGATTTTTATATTTTTTATAATATATCATACAATTAGTGATTGATTTGCATGTATGATAGATTTAAAAAAAATTAAAGCAAATATATAATAGAATTTTATAACAAAGTTATTCTAATTCTATAATTAATGAAATGGACATTGATTGTTCAATACCCTATTTTACATTATATATAGATTTTTCTGCAAACAACCTATAAATTATAATTGTCCATGTGTCATATTCATTTAATTTACTTTAACCAAAATAAAAATCCTCATTTAATTTACAGATTATTGGTAAATGGAAATGCAAAAAGTAACCCAAGTTCCTTTCGGAACTTTCATCTCTCCCCTCCTCCAGCACTTGTCCACAGCAGCACCGCCTCGCCGGAAAATCGCTCTCGTCCCACTTGATTTTACTTTCATCTATGCTCTTTCAACCCATCGTTTTTTTAATAAAAATGTGGAGGTTGCTAATCCGACCCAAAAATCGCTCCAATTGCTCCCTCCTCCACCACTACTAGCCCACCGTCCCGCCACCAGGTTCCCCGACACGATTTCCCGAATTGTTCAAATCTAAATCACAAATCATTAAATTGAAGTTGCTTAAAGTTAATTGTGTGAATGAATTCAGTAATCAATGGAATACTCTTCCTGGTGTGTGAATGAATTTACAGGTCTGGTAAAATGGAGAGGCGGCGGTCGGAGGAGAGGCGGCAACAGCGGTGGTCGAAGGTGAGGCTGCAGGAGACGGTGTGGCCATGGGAGATGAAGCGTTAATAACAAGAATTGAAATTTTGTATTCAATTAATTAGGTTGTAGGATTTGCCATAGAATATAGAATTCAACAAGAAATCAGAATAAATATAGCATAGGGGTAGAACGGAGAGGTTAGGTATGTGATTAGCTTTCAATGGTTTCCAAGAGATAAATATGGGGAAAGAGAGGAAGGTAGAGGCAGTCAAGTCACCGGTGTGCTTCAGGGGGTGAGGGAGATAATATAAAAAATGGGTAAAAGGAAAGGAATAGATAGAGTCATAGAGGGTAAATGAAAAGTCATAAGAGTAATTTTTGTATGGGGTTATCAATTCTCATAAGGAACCCTTAATTTATTTTACCATTTTTCAAGGAAAAGCTGATTATGATTTGGAATATTTTGACAAGGGTCAAAATGTGTAAGAATTGGTGTTTATACATTGTGTAAAACTGTAAATGTACCAATTAACGAGGAGGTTTATACGTCTACACCGGATGTAGAAAAGAATATTTTACACCTTTCACGTGGATTATTTATTCAATACATTCACTTTCTTTTCTCTTTTCTTTCTTTTTTAAAATCTATATTTTCAATTTCAGATCTTACTTTACAATACAAACAAACAAAACCCCAATTTCAGATCTTATTTTCAATTTACAGCGGTGTTCTTCATGCGTCAACCGGGAGCAGAAACCGTCACGTCAACTGCCGGAGAAGACGTTGGAGCCGCTTCCACCGGCGGAGCTGGAGCGAGCTCGGATATGGCAGCGATCGGGGACGAAGACATCAAAGTTAGAGAAGGAGGAGGAGGAAGCGAGGAATTAGGAGGCGGCGGAAGCGGTGGCAATCAGTGGCCAAGGCAGGAGACTCTGGCTCTGTCCGATCTTCGTCGGAGTCAGCGCCGGCGAACTCGAGGTCGAAG
This sequence comes from Rheum nobile, assembly GCA_027886185.1. Classification (NCBI taxonomy): domain Eukaryota; kingdom Viridiplantae; phylum Streptophyta; class Magnoliopsida; order Caryophyllales; family Polygonaceae; genus Rheum; species Rheum nobile. Next base: position 246,721 of record WOAB01000500.1, on the reverse strand, counting down.
AAGGGGCCATCATCTCCGCCGAGGCGTCGTCGGAATTTTCGGCGGTGAGGATGGTTGCAGCGGAGGCGGTGGAGGGTTTTCAGAACTTGAGAAGGCTGAAGGCCTCCATGGGTGGGTGAGAGGTGGGTAGAAGGATCACCGGGGAGGAGGAAAGAATGGAAGAAAAATTTACAGATATTAAAGAAAAATCAGATCTGGTGAAGTAAATGGAAAGAATGGAAGAAAAATCAGATCTGGGAGGAGGAAGAAGAAAAAAAAAATCAGATCTGGGAGGAGGAAGAAAGAAAAATTAGATCTGGTGAAGTAAATGGAAAGAATGGAAGAAAAATCAGATTTGGAAGAGGAGTAATTATTAGCACGTTTTTCAATATATTAAATTTACATTTGGATCAAATTTTTATTTTCAGTCAAATTTCTAGGTCTTTTCATGGTTGGTTTACGTGGACAAAAAATAGGAAGTGACAGACAACATTACACAATTTTTTTATTCATCTAATTTTCTTATTGGTCTAGGTTTAAAGGTGTACAAGATTCTCATTTACACCAAGTGTAAATGGATTCTTGTCCAATTAACGAAGACCAAGCGATGAGAAAAAGATGGAGAAAACTACACTTATACTAAGTGTATGGATATTCTTACACTTTTTGCCATTTGTCATTAAAAAACTAAAAATAAGTGTAAATTATTCTATAATTATTCCAAATGTACAAAAGCCATCTATGGAGTATAATTGATCATTGAAACTATAAAAAGTAAAATTAAAATTTATTATTATACTACCCTTTTATTATTTATCCCCATAAACACAATCTCTACCCTTTTACTCCATGACTGAACGTGAAATCCAAATTTGAAATTGATTTTCAATTGTACAATTTCAAAAAATGAAAAGGTGGACTGGTAGTAATTAAAACAAATTTCTAACTTGTGGTGTTTTATGGAATAAACCATCTAAAACTAGCTTAATCACAAATTTTGTACTGACACAAGGCTTCTCGATTGAAACCTAGAAAATACACTCCCAGTTCATCTCTTCCTATAATGCTTCTACGATTCTAACTCCGAAATCTCCATCTCTGAGCATCAATGAAATTTTCTTCCGAACGGGTCTGAATCCGATCGGAGAGGAGGGCGTATACAAAGGAATTGAGTTGCCGGTGCCGCTGGGAGATGATCTGGGAGATTATGGAGGTTGTGAATCGAGATCTAGGAGATTTGGAAGAGAATAGCTCTTCGATCGTAAGGCCGTGAATCTAGTGCGACCTCTCTCTTGCAACCTAGATCCCACCGACCTGAAACTTTTTCCTTTGCCGCTTCAACTTCCGCCATGGTCGCCCCAATCTCAAAGCTTTCTCTTTGCGGTGCTTTTCGGCTCCGCCAACCTCCGACATCACATAACTGGCCTCGCCTTTCGGCTCCGTCAAACAACAAATCGTCATTATATCTAGCCGATGAGGCTGAGGAGGACTAGCGTCAGCGTCGATGGTGCAAACTGTAGATCGGGAATTTGAAGGATTGAAGGAAATTGTGTGGGGAAAGATGAACATTTGGAAGAAAGAGAATTAAAGGAGATGAAGGGGTGTAAAAGTAAAAATAATACCTGTATGATCCACTGTATTGAGTCTTTTAAAAAATAAATAATTAATACTTACAAATGACAAAAGGTGTAGGAATAAATTTTTACACCCGGTGTATAAGTATCAGGAGAGCTTAATTTATTGATGAAAGTTTTACGACAATAAAAATAATACCTATATGATCCACTGTATTGAGTCTTTTAAAAAATAAATAATTAATACTTACAAATGACAAAAGGTGTAGGAATAAATTTTTACACCCGATGTATAAGTATCAGGAGAGCTTAATTTATTGATGAAAGTTTTACGACAATAAAATTGAAAGACCTAAATGATAACGTCACCATACATAAAATTGATCGGACCAAACTTTTATACTCCCTCTGTCCTATAATGTTTGTCATGTTTGAATTTTGTACACTATTCATAGTTGAAAAGAATCTTTAAGATTTCTTATAATATATAAGAAAAAACATAGTCATGTGGGGTCTTGTTTAATTCGTCTCAACGAGTACTTTAATAATATTAAAAAAAATATTTTTTATTAATATGTAATTAGAGATATTAACGATATAAAATATGCCTCGATAAATGTGTTCGGTCAAAACAGGAGAAACATTATGGGTTGGAGAGTACTATACAGGGAGTAGTAAATTTGCGGTGGTGTACGTGTCGTACGTTGTCCGTCAATGTCCCATAATCGATACTGGGGATAGTACGGTCGCACTGCAGGCTACTGGGCCCCACTGTACTATCCGCAATTACAAAATTGTCCTCCTGATCCCTATCCCTATAACGACGATACAACGCGCCATTTTCACCTCTGGCTTCACCTACCTATTGGCTATTACTACACGCTTAGATGGCGCTTCTTTTGTTCATCAATCCATATCCTACGGTCAAAAGTCAAACTCACTCCATAGTTTCATGAAAAATTCATGTCAATAAAATCATAGTACTATCATGAGTATTGCTTCGAAAACGGACCTCTCAAAAACTGATCCGATCTGAACTTTTTAGGTTGAGATTCGATTCAAATGTCATCGGGTCAAGAAGGACCTAAACTCGAAGACCCGAACCCAAATCAGACCCGATCCGACCTGAATGCAAATCCGAGCTCGCCGGTTCCCGTTATTTCGTATATATTATTTCATTTATATTAATTATTTTATTATACTTTATTAAATAATATTAATTATATTATTATAATTATTTTAAAGTTAAAAATTATAATAATAAGAGAAATTTGCGGTAAACCACCCGTTATATACGCGTTTCTGCGGCAAATCACCCGTTCTATTCGAAATTATTTTAAACCACCCTTAATTTACATTCCGTTAGCAAATCGTCACCCATGGGCTTTTGTTGTCCAAATTTTCGTTAAAATGCGTGAAATGACCATTTTGCCCCTTGTTTTCCCCCAAATTACCGGTTTAGTCCAACTTTCTTTTCATATACTCCAAACCCGATCTAAACCAACGAAAATTAAACCAAACCTAAATCGATGAAATTCTTCCAAAGTGCTCCATTTTCCATAAACAAACCCTCAAGCACGCAAAAATTCCATGAAATCGCAGCCTCTCAACAATGATTTTCACATAAATACCCAAATCGACACCACCAATTCCAGTAACGCAAAGTCGGAAAATGATAAATCGATTGTGAATCATTGGCCCCCTCTCGAGCAGCTCGCGTCAAGGGATGCTTCGATGTGGTCGCTTAACTGGTTCGACCACAGCGATGCTAGCTGAGCCACCGCCACCAGTGACTGTTGTAACAGGGGAATAAACGATGTGAAGGATGTCGATGACATGAGCGAGATCTCTTCGTCTTGCTCGACAACCAGGATGAAGATTAAAGAGATTTTAGACGATTTGATGGGGACAACGATGACCATTGCGGCGATAGAGAAGAGAATCGGAGAAGGCGGAATAAGTATAGGTCTATTGCCGACATATACAAGACTACGGCACCATTAATTAAGAAGTTTAAGAAGGTTTCCCATCGGAGACCAAGATTGAGGAACTACCATGGCCGCTAGGAAGCAAAGGCTCGGAGGAGCATTTGGAAGAATGTAATCGGGTTAGGTTTTTAGTTGGGTTTGGTTTAATTTTAGTCGGGTTTGGAGTATTTTAAAAAAAAGTTGGACTAAACCGGTAATTTGGGGAAAAAACAAGGGGCAAAAGGGTCATTCCACGCATTTTAACAGAAATTTAGACGGCAAAAGCCCATGGGTGGTGATTTGATAACGGAATGTAAGTTAAGGGTGGTTTAAAATAATTTCGAATAGAACGGGTGGTTTGCTACAGAAATGCGTATATAACGGGTGGTTTGTCGCAAATTTCTCTAATAATAATCATCATAAAAAATAACATGTCCGACCCGCCGGGTCAACCGAACCCGACCCGAAAATTTCTATCAACCCGAACCTGATTTGACCTAAACCCAACATGACCCAACCCGTCCGACCCAGTTGACAGATCTAAATAACGCACATGTATATAATTTGTTGCGCAATTCTTTAATTTTATGTAAATTATGTAACTACAAAAAGTAATAACTTATTACGTAGTACTCATTATTTGACATTTACTAACTAAAATAAGTATGAAATAGTATTAGGACGTGTTTGGATTCTCAAAATAATATATTAAAATGTATTATCTTATATTAATTGATAATTTAATATAAGATAATGTATTTTAATACACTATTTCATGTGATCCAAACAAACACTTAATGTCGGAGGATTCACTGTTAATTACGAGTATCTATTTTTATAAGAACCTTATAAGTAATATATATATATATATCACGGGTCAAATGAACTTTAGACTTCTACAAAATGGATAAGATTGTCATCTTATGGCTGTTTTTGTACTAATTAAAATAGTTTATTGGAAAAAAAAATCAAATTTAAGTAGAAATTAATAATAAATATTTCTTAACAAAAAATCATTACTTAAAATTTTAAAATAATAAATATTTCTTAACATAAATGACTAAATGAGAGTTATTACCGAATGGATGAAGTACTTATATCTTGGCAATGGCTAAATACACGCGAAATACTGTATATATCGACGCTATTTTACACGTTTAACTTAGGCGTGTGGTTTTACACGCTTAACATAGGCGCACTGGGGTATAGTGGAAATTTTGAAAAGACAGATCACGGATGTTTCGAAGGAGAGGAAAATACATGAATGAAATACACGCTTAACTTAAGCGTGTAGTTACACGCTTAAGTTAGGCGCACCATACTAAATGTTTTTTTAAAAAAAATGCAATTTTCCCCATAATCATGTATAGAATTTCAATACGAGTCCGTGCATATAAAATTCGTCCAAAACGGACATCGTTTACCCCTCCAAAAGCCCAAAAAACGAAGCCTTCTTACCCATTTTTTTTACAATTTGGTGTCCGGCATATAGCGCATTGTAGTGATTTTTTTTGGTATTTTCTGCATTTTTCTACTATAATTTTGTATACAATTTTAATATGAGTCCGTACATATAAAATTCATCCAAAACGGATATCGTTTTTCCAAAAGCCAAAAAATGAGAATAATTTTTTTAGCAAGTATAGTATATAAGTAATATGTTCGTAATACTTAACTATAGTATATAAGTAATAAGTTCATAATACTTAACCATAATGTGTAACTATAGTATATAAGTAATAAGTTCGTAATACTTAACTATAATACATAACTATAATATATAAGTAATAAGTTCATAATACTTAACCATAATGTGTAACTATAGTATATAAGTAATAAGTTCATAATACATAACTATAGTATATAAGTAATAATTTCATAATACTTAACCATAATGTCTAACTATAGTATATAAGTAATAAGTTCGTAATACTTAACTATAATACATAGCTATACTTTATAAGTAATAAGTTCATAATACTTAACTATAATGTGTAAGTATAGTATATAAGTAATAAGTTCATAATACTTCACTATAGTATATAAGTAATAAGTTCATAATACTTAACCGTAATGTTTAACTATAATATATAAGTAATAAGTTCGTAATACTTAACCATAATGTGTAACTATACTTTATAAGTAATAAGTTCGTAGTACTTAACTATAAAAACTTTAGAAAGTATAATATATAAGTAATATATTTTTTAAAGGGGAAACTATAATGTGTAACTATAGTATATAAGTAATAAGTTCATAATACTTAACTATAATGTGTAACTATAGTATATAAGTAATAAGTTCGTAATACTTAACTATAAGTAATAAGTTCATAATACTTAACTATAATACATAACTATAGTATATAAGTAATAAGTTCATAATACTTAACCATAATGTGTAACTATAGTATATAAGTAATAAGTTCGTAATACTTAACTATAAGTAATAAGTTCATAATACTTAACTATAATACATAACTATAGTATATAAACAATAAGTTCATAATACTTAACCATAATACATAACTATAGTATATAAGTAATAATTTCATAATACTTAACCATAATGTTTAACTATAGTATATAAGTAATAAGTTCGTAATACTTAACCATAATATGTAACTATAGTATATAAGTAATAAGTACGTAATACTGAATTATAATGCATAACTATACTTTATAACTAATATATTTTGTAATACTTAACTATAATGCATAACTATATTATATAAGTAATAAGTTCATAATACTTAACTATAGTATATAAGTAATAAGTTCATAATACTTAACTATAATACATAACTATAGTATATAAACAATAAGTTCATAATACTTAACCATAATGTATAACTATAGTATATAAGTAATAAGTTCGTAATACTTAACTATAATGCATAGCTATACTTTATAAGTAATAAGTTCATAATACTTAACTATAATGTGTAAGTATAGTATATAAGTAATCGGTTCATAATACTTAACTATAATACATAACTATAGTATATAAGTAATAAGTTAATAATACTTAACCATAATGTGTAACTATAGTATATAAGTAATAAGTTCGTAATACTTAACTATAATGCATAGCTATACTTTATAAGTAATAAGTTCATAATATTTAACCATAATGTGTAACTATAGTATGTAAGTAATAAGTTCATAATACATAACTATAGTATATAGGTAATAATTTCATAATACTTAACAATAATGTTTAACTATAGTATATAAGTAATAAGTTCGTAATACTTAACTATAATATGTAACTATAGTATATAAGTAATAAGTACGTAATACTTAATTATAATGTATAACTATACTTTATAACTAATATATTTTGTAATACTTAACTATAATGCGTAACTATAGTATATAAGTAATAAGTTCATAATACTTAACTATAGTATATAAGTAATAAGTTCATAATACTTAACCGTAATATGTAATTATAGTATATAAGTAATAAGTACGTAATACTTAATTATAATGCATAACTATACTTTATACTAATATATTTTGTAATACTTAACTATAATGCATAACCATAGTATATAAGTAATATATTCATAATACTTAACTATAGTATATAAGTAATAAGTTCATAATACTTAACCATAATGTGTAACTACAGTATATAAGTAATAAGTTCGCAATACTTAACTATAATGCATAACTATACTATATGTATTATAGTTAAGTATTACAAAATATATTACTTATATAATATAGTGTCTAAAGTTTTTATTCTCGTTTTTTGACTTTTTGGAGGGGAAAACGATATCCGTTTTGGATGAATTTTATATGTACGGACTCGTATTAAAATTTTCTAAAAAATTATAGTAGAAAAATGCAAAAAATACCAACTTTTTTCACTACAATGCGCTATATGCCGGGCACCAAATTGTAAAAGAAAAAAGGTAGGAAGGCTTCGTTTTTTGGGTTTTTGGAGGGGCAAACGATGTCCGTTTTGGACGAATTTTATATGTACGGACTCGTATTGAAATTCTCTACATGATTATGGAGAAATAATTATACTTTATGTACTATAGTTAAGTATTACAAAATATATTACTTAAATACTATAGTTTCTAAAGTTTTTATTCTCGTTTTTTGGAGGGGAAAACGATATCCGTTTTGGATGAATTTTATATATATGGACTCGTATTAAAATTTTATACAAAATTATAGTAGAAAAATTCAAAAAATACAAAAAAAATTACTACAATGCGCTATATGCCGGGCACAAAATTATAAAAAAAATGGGTAAGAAGGCTTCGTTTTTTGGACTTTTAGAGGGATAAACGATGTCCGTTTTGGACGAATTTTATATGCATGGACTCCTATTGAAATTCTATACATGATTATGGGGAAAAAAGTGCAATTTGTTTTTTAAAAAAATTAGTATGGTGCGCCTAACTTAAGCGTGTATTCCATTCATGTATTTTCAAAATGACCACAATACCCTTACACGCGTAGCTTAAGCGCATAAAATCGTCCACTTACCTTAAGCGTGTAAATTAGCGTCTATTTAGACGTACATTCGCGTACATTTAGCTTTTTCGTTATATCTGTAAGGGATGGACGATTACCTACGTTCTACTTCTTTGATAGTCTACGAAGCGGGTACCTAGTTGGGAAAGAGTAGAATTACACCGTGTAAAATCTTCTTACACTTATAAAAAAACATGTATGTATATAAGATCTTATTGTCTTTTTTGTTTTTTCTGAGATTTCTTTTAAATTTCAATGCAATTTTTAAAAAGAAAATATGTATGTAGTCTGTATTTTCTTCAGCTTCTTCTCCAATTTTTTTGAAGAGGTAAATTGTGATCTTCCTTGCTATTTAATTAATAGAGCTAATAAATAAGAAAAAAGCCTATTTAATATAATATAGCCTATTAAAAGAGGGGTTTCCATATAAGAAAGGTATTTAAGTCTTTTATCTTTTTTTTCTTTACAATTGAATTCATTATTTTTTACGCTTAGGGTTTTGAGCCTCCATAGCTTCAAACCTTTGATAGCTTCTTGAGAGAGATTCCTGACTTGAGCGTCGGAGGGGCCTTAGACGGGATCCCCCTCCCGTTCACGTTTGTTCGTGATTTCAGATCTAGAGTTGAAGACTTCTCGCATTCTTGGAGGCGGAATTCAATCGTTCCTAATCAATTTCCCGACGATATAGATTCCTGCATCGACAATTGGCCTCATCTCTGGGAATGATTTCGATGGCCCCGACCCGAAGAACGATGAGTTTGAACGAACTGGCATGCCCAGACGGCGGTGGTTTGGCTGCTGAGGAAAGTGACCGCCAGCGAACGGAGGAAGAGGCCAGTCGCTCGGCGGATGAATCGACCCGCCGGCAGGCGGAGTTGGAGTCGGCTGTTGCAGAAAAGGATCGGCAATTGGCCGAGTTGACTGATGCTTTGGCGGGGCGAGATCGCGAGATCCGCTCGATTCAGGAAGAGTTGCAGGCTGCGCAGCGAAGGGTTGAGCGCGCCAATGGAAAGCGGATCATTGACGGTGGTGAGTCGGATGCCGCTGCCGCTCAACGTCTGTCAAGTATTGTCAAAATTCCCGAGTCCCAGATGCATCTTAGTCGAGACCAGGCTGCTCGAGTGGAGTTCTCCATGCGCGATAGAAAGAACCGCGATTGCGGTTTGGATGCAAGGGAAAACCGCGATCGCGATTGGGAAAACCGTGATTGCGGTAGGGAAAACCACGATCGCGGTAGGGCAAGCCGCGACCGCGGTGTTCGCGTGTCATCATCGGCCTCCAGGCCGAGTCATTCTCGGTCGAATTGAGGGGTTTCGCATCGACACAGTCCGACGAGACGGAGCCCAGCCCGCAGAGAGCGAGCACGCAGCAGATCGGGCGAGTCTCGCTCGAATCTGCCTTCACGTAGATCAAGATCCTATTCGCCGAATGTTGTTGATCGGCGTAGTCTGAACAAAGAAAGAATGGGTGAGGCTGAGCGTTGTCTTCTTCGTCTCCTCAACAACCAAGGAGAGTTGCTTCTGAATGCTCAAGAGCAGGCTGAAATCAGGCTTGCTCGGATGACATCGACACCCTTTGCCCGAGCAATTCGCGACGAAAGACCCCCAGCTAAGTTTTCTTCTCCATCGTTTGGATTGTATGATGGGGAATCTGATCCTGTATTGCATATTGCAGCTTTTACACATAGAATGACTTTATGGGTTTCGAATAATGTTTTGATGTGCAAGATGTTTCCGGCTAGTTTAGGCAAAACTGCTGCAAAATGGTTCCATTCGTTAGAGCCTAACTCGATTTATGCTTGGGAACAATTGGCTAGGAAATTTGTTTCACATTTTATAGCAAATAGCAGAGAGCCTGTGTCTGTGGATGCTTTATTCGGTTTGAAATTGCGTAGGGGAGAGAGCTTGCGACAGTTTGCGCCGCGCTTCATGGAGTGCGTGGCTAACATGGACAGCTGCGATGAGAGGGTTGATGTGTCTGCATTTAGGCTTGCTTTGCCTAAAGAAAGCAGGTTGCGAGAGAGTTTGACTTTGAGAGCTCCTGCATGCCTGACTGAATTGCAAGAACGAATCAGGCAGTACATGAAGCTTGAGGAGGATACGAAGCCATCCCGGGAGAGGAGGTCAGCGTCCCCAGTCGCTCAGAAAGAGAGGGACGGGGGTGACAAGTCAACTTCTAGAAGAAGGGGCAGGGATAGAGTTGCCAAGGAGAGAGGTCTTCTCCCTAGGGCAGCCCATTACACAGTCTATACCGTCTTCAAAATATCTATTTACAAGATCCTGCCTCAGATTAAGGATAAGAGGTTCTTTAGCTGGCCCCCTAAGCAGCAAAGCAATCCGCATAGTAGAGATCAGAACAAGTACTGTGCATTTCATCGAGAGAAGGGTCATCTAACAGGTGATTGCATTTCCTTAAAGAAGGCATTGGAGAGATGGGCTGCGCAGGGGCACTTGCCTGAGTTCGTCGGGCAGGGCGTCGAGCCTGATGTCAGGTCGGTTCGAAGGGACGTTGATGAAGCACTCGAGCAGGAGGCTAATGAGCCTCAAAGACAAGTCATTCATGTCATAGAGGCTCGTGCAAGGCAAGACAATGCAGGAAAGCATGACTACAGGAAAAAGTGTCACTCCTTGGAGGTCTTGAAAGCTGAAGTAGGGCCTCCCAAGAAGCAGCGGGTCATGCCATCTGAGCTTCTGACTTTCTCTAACGAAGACTTGGTCGGACTGCAGCACCCACACAACGACCCTTTAATTCTTACAGTGGGAATCGAATCTTGTGATGTGAGAAGGATTCTGGTGGATTCAGGAAGCTCGGTCGACATTATGTGTTTTGTGACTTTCAAGAAGTTAGGGAAATCTCAGAGTGATCTAATCCCAGTATCTACGCAGTTAACCGGTCTTGGGACATTTCCCGTATGGCCTTTGGGAATGCTAAGGGAGACTGTTTCTTTGGGAGGCAAGTCAGTGATTACCGAATTCTTGGTGGTTAACATCCCCTCGTCCTACAATGCAATTCTTGGAAGACCATGGCTTCATTTGATGAGAGCGGTTCATTCTACGCTCCATCAACTAATCGTCTTTCCACATGAAGGAGGTGTTACGCGTGTCCAGGGTGATCAAAGAGCAGCTCGTCAATGCCTCAAGATTGAGGGGCGTGTCAAGGAGGTGCACATGGTGCACACAACCCCTCAAGTGCTCGACGATGTAGGATCCGAGCCGGCTGAAAAGTCGGTTGAAGAACTGCAAAAAGTCCTTGTAAGTCCTTCTGAACCTGGAAAATATTTTTTAGTTGGAGCTAACGTTGTAGGTGATGAGCTAGAGTCTTTAACGGGACTCTTGAGACGAAATAGAAAGGTGTTTGCTTGAACGCCTTATGAGATGTCGGGTTTGAGCCCGAATATTGCCTGTCATGCCTTGAGTGTAAACCCGGATATGCGTCCAGTTGTGCAACGAGCGAGACGTTCGTCCGTCGAGCATACTGAGGCAGTGCTGAAAGAGTTGGCTAAATTGCAAGAAGCTGGGGCAGTCAGAGAAGTCATGTACCCGATGTGGATTGCAAATCCGGTTGTGGTCAAAAAGAAGAATGGGGAATGGCAAGTTTGTGTTGATTTCACCAATCTCAATAGAGCGTGTCCTAAGGATTTCTTCCCGCTACCAAAGATTGATCAGTTAGTAGATTCGACAGTGGGGCATGCCCATATGAGTTTCCTTGATGCTTACAGAGGATACCACCAGATACCTTTGGCATTAGAAGATCAAGAGAAAGCAACGGTCATGACCCCGAGAGGCATTTTATGCTACTCTGTAATGCCTTTCGGTTTGAAGAATGCAGGAGCAACGTTTCAGAGGATGATTATGAGCCTGTTCTCAGAGCTGATTGGTGATATCGTTGAGGTCTATATCGACGATATGGTCATCAAGAGCAGGTTGCAAGACTCGCACTTGGGGGATCTGCATAGCGTCTTTGACATCTTAAGGCATCCCAAACTATGACTAAATCCGCTGAAGTGTGCCTTTGGTGTCGGCTCTGGCAAATTTATGGGGCATTTGGTCACCAGAAGGGGAATTAAAGCAAGTCCGAATCAGATTCGGGCTATTCAGTCTATTAAAAGCACGGAAACTGTAAGGGATGTGCAAAAGCTTACAGGGATGACAGCTGCGCTTAATCGTTTCATCGGCAGGTCTTCTGATAAGTGTAACGACTTCTTCAAATTGCTAAAGGGCGATCGTTTGTTTCAATGGGACACAGAGTGTGAGCGTGCTCTGGTGGATCTGAAAAAATATTTGCAAGAGCCGCCTTTTTTATCTGTGCCAGGCCATGGAGAGAAGTTGACCTTGTATTTGGCAGTCTCAGTACGATCCGTAAGTGCTGTATTAGTCAGGGAGGAAGACAGGAGGCAGCGACCCATTTACTACGTCAGCAAAACGTTGCTTGATGCTGAAAGCAGGTATACATTGATGGAGAAATTGTTATTGGCACTAGTCGTAGCAGCCCGGAAACTTAATCATTATTTTCAGGCTCATCCGATAGAGGTTATGACAGCCTTCCCGCTTAAGGCTCTCTTAGCTAGATCAGACTTGTCAGGCCGTGTCGCTAAGTGGTCGGTCGAGCTGGGGCAATATGAGATCACTTTCGTACCAAGAACAGCCATCAAGAGTCAGGTACTTGCCGATTTCATCGCTGAATTTGTCGGCGAGGACTTGCAGGACGAGCGTCAGGTATGGCAAGTCAGGATTGACAAGCAGGGAACTTGGGAGCTATAGGTAGACGGTTCAAAGAATCGAAAAGGAGCAGGGGCATGCCTAGTCCTCATTTCTCCAACCGGAGAAACTATCAAAACTGCGGTAAAACTGGGTTTTGAAGCAACCAACAATGAAGCCGAGTACGAGGCTTTAATTCTCGGACTCATAGTTGCAAGAAACCAGGGGGCAAAGACTGTGACTGTGTATTCCGACTCGCAGCTGATTGTGAATTAGGTGACGGGCGAGTATGGCGCTAAGTCGGCCCACATGCTTGCTTATCTAGAAAGGGCCCGAAGCATTCTTGCTGATTTTGTAGAGTTTCAGGTCCTTCAAATTCCGTGCGAGCAGAATGAGGTGGCTGATGCACTGGCTACCCTAGCATCCTCGAGTTCATCTGGGGCGGAGTCGACAGTTCATATTGAGATTCTAGAGTCCCCTAGCATCGAAGGGGAAGAGGTTTGTCCGGTTGATTTCGAGCCGAGTTGGATGGATCCGATTTTTTACTATTTAGTGCATGATAAACTTCCGGATGATAAAAAAGAGGCTCGCTTGATTTGTTTGAGAGCATCTCATTTCTGGATCTCACCACATGGGGTATTGCACCAAAAATCGTTTACAGGTCCGTACCTCAGATGCGTCCCGCCATCAAGAGTAGAGGACACTTTGTTTGAAATGCATGAGGGCGTGTGCGGGGTACACGCAGCCGAGAGAAGTCTGGCTTTTCGAGCACAAACTCAGGGATACTGGTGGCCCTATATGCAGAAAGATGTTGAATATTATGTCAGAAAATGTGAGAAGTGCCAGAAATTTGCTAAGATCACACACCAACCAGCGGTGGATCTTCATCCACTTACGAGCCCTTGGCCATTCGCACAATGGGGACTTGATCTCGTTGGCCCTTTTCCTAAGGCTACGGGAAAGCTATGCTACCTGGTCACGGCCACTGATTACTTCACCAAGTGGGTGGAGGCAAAGCCTTTAGCAAGAATAAGAGACACAAACATAGAGAAGTTCATTTGGGAGTCAATTATAACTCGCTTTGGCATTCCTCATGCTTTGATTTCTGACAACGGGACACAATTTAGTAGTGCTTCATTTAAAGCTTTTTGTGCAGGTTATGGCATCAAAAATTTCTACTCATCTGTAGCTTACCCGCAGGCAAATGGTCAAGCTGAGGCGACCAATAAGGCCATACTGGATGGGATCAAGAAGAGACTTGACCAGGCTAAAACTCGATGGGTGGAGGAGCTCCTTGTAGTGCTCTGGGCGCATAGGACGACCCCGAGGAGCTCGATAAGAGAGACGCCATTCGCTCTGGCTTATGGCACTGAAGCGGTCATACCCCTTGACGTCGGACTCCCTGGAGTTCGGGCTGATGCGTTTGAGCAAGGAGGTAATGACCAAGCTTAGGGAGTTCAATTGGACTTCCTGTAGGAAAGAAGAGACGCGTCTTCAATCAGGATGGCAGCCTATCAACAAGAGTTGATCAAGGCACATGGCAAGAAAGTTAAGCCGCGCGCCTTTGGAGTGGGAGACTTTGTGCTTCGCAAGGTTCTTACCAACACCAAGGAGCCAGCGGACGAAAAGCTACGTCCGAATTGGGAGGGACCCTATCGGGTCATAGCAAGCTCCGACAGTGGTTCATACAAGCTAGAGGACTTGAGTGGGAAGGCGATTCCGCACACTTGGAACGCCTCCAACTTGAGGAAGTTTTACATTTGAACTTGAACAAGGTAGGGGTACTCTTTTTCTCTTCGTATGGTTTTTTCCCATGAGGTTTTCCTGCGAAGAGGTTTTAATGAGGCCCTCGGGGGTTTGTCCCTGAACTTGTAAGACACTTTTCGGTTTACCTTGATTGGAACTCAATGCAATTTCATTTTCTTTGCAATTGTTACGCATTCTTGGCTTCAGATTAGCACAGGAACAAGAAAATTGACAGGAGATAGCGGGCTGACGCGAGTGTAAATAACATGCAACTCAGCGTCGAGCTCGACTTTGTGAGCATGGCTTGCCATCTAGCGCCGTTGCAGGCGCCTTATGTAGGCGGCTCAGCGACGAGCGAAACCCGTTGGCCGTATGTCAAGCAGAGAGAGTCGTCGAAGCGCTAAGTATGAGCAACTTGAATCGATGAGCAGCCTTACAGGCAGGAATTGCCATATGACGCCGTCACGGGCACACTTAGCACGTCATCAAGAGTAAAAGAGACGTGAAGGACGTCAGGGGAGCCAAGTCTGAGCCCCGGGGCAAGTAGATTGCGAGCATAAAGGACAAACATGACCACACGGCCGTGCAAAATAACGCACATGCCATCCTGCGGTCGCGGTTTGGTCATACGACAAAGCTGGAGTGATCACACGGCCGTGCGCTTTTTTCGCATCGGCGGTGCGGTAACTGCACGGTCATGCGTTTTTCCGCACGGGCCGTGCGGTGCTTGCGGCAATTCGACAAAATTTTAATTTCGAAAGAAAAATAAAAACGCACGGCCGTTCTCGCCGAGACTTCTTTTCTGAAAAAAAATTACCGCCTGCACGGTTGTGCGTTTTTTCGCACAAGCCGTGCGGTTTGCGGATTTTCTCCAATACCGAGGTTGAGAGTTCCAAGTTGGGGCAGTTTGACGAGTGGGCCAAGTTCTTTATATTTTGGATCATCGGACCCATACAAGCTCCAACAATCCGAGGGGCAAATTAAAGAGGTAAATTGTGATCTCCCTTGCTATTTAATTAATAGAGCTAATAAATAAGGAAAAAGCCTATTTAATATAATATAGCCTATTAAAAGAGGGGTTTCCATATAAGAAAGGTATTTAAGTCTTTTTTTCTTTTTTCTCTTTACAATTGAATTCATTCTTTTTTACGCTTAGGGTTTTGAGCCTCCATATCTTCAAACCTTTGAGAGCTTCTTGAGAGAGATTCCTGACTTGAGCGTCGGAGGGGCCTTAGACGGGACCCCCCCTCCCGTTCAAGTTTGTTCGTGATTTCAGATCTAGAGTTGAAGACTTCTCGCGTTCTTGGAGGCGAAATTCAATCATTCCTAATCAATTTCCTGACGATACAGATTCTTGCATCGACAATTTTCATTACCCAATTCCAGCCCTAAATCACCATTGTCACATAGCACCCTGAAGCCACCTTTCAACCTTGTCGCCACCTCCCACCCGTGCCCAACTTCTATAGTGCCGCTTTAGATGACCGAGTTCTTTCGGTATTCTTTAATGCTACCTATCGACACCCAATGTCGACCGACGTGGCACCACCATCTTCAATAACACATCCGTGTCACCAATCCGAAGCAAGTACCAAAAATTATATTTTGGGGCTCGTCATTTTTAAATTTAGGGTTATTCGTTGTAGTTCATGAAACCTCATTAAAATTGCTTCTTCTTTTATTCAATTTGTCAGGTAAATCGACTAAAATGTCTATATAAACTCCAAAATCGACAATGTCGTAGAGTTGAAACCAGAAAATGTTTGTTTTTTTCCTCATGTTTTTTCACGTTTTCGATAAAACCTTTTCGTAAAAGTATTTTAACAAAGGTTTCCGTGATTTTAGTCGATTTTATTTAAACCGTTCCATTTCTATTCATGTCAGCATTTCATATCGAGGTTATTATATCGGCAATGGTGTCCCTACATATAATACCCTAAAATTTATAGTGCTCTAATTTTTTATATAATCAACATGTTTTTCTTAGATTATTCTTTTTTTTTTATGTAAAAAGGAAAGGTATATACGTGATACGCAATCTACTGCTCGATTTCATTCCTCATTTTTATTAGATGATTTATGCGATGTATTTCGAGTGTTTTTTATGTCTGGCTCATACTTGTGATGAATATGTATGGCTCATCCAACAACGTGGGCAGTGCTTGTCCCACGATATGATGTGGTGGGTGGCGCATGAACTGCAACAGCTTTGGCGACGAGGATGACAAGATATAGGCGATGGTTGGTGCGGTGTTGGCTACTTTGAGGGAGAAGGGACGAAGAAAGATGAAAAAGAGAAGATTATAGTGTAGTATTTGTTAGTACATCATTCTTTCACGTGTTCTATTTACATGACGCGGCGATTCAAGAAGATTGTGGCAGAGAGACGAAAGCCACGAAACCTCTCCAGCGCGATCATCCTTCACGACCGCGTAGAATCTGTCAGGCACTATCAAAACGCCACGAGCCTGTCGGACCAATCGGGGCATGCCAACCATGCATCTCTCCAGCTTGACACGTGTCTTCCCACCCTGTTGGCTCAATCACGACCTTACACCTGTTCGCCGACGTCTGTCACTAGACGGGTCACTAGACGACGCGTGTCCCTGTATATCAGCCGACTTTGGGCAAGATCCCTCGCCTATAAATAGCCCAAGACCCCCTCATAAATAGGGGTCGAGAAAAGGAGAGAGACAGTGTCGCAAGCCTGTTTTGGCCTTTTTGAGATTTGTGATGATTTCCAAGTAATTGTAAGAGAGTGGAAAGCTTCGTGCTCACCGTCTGTAATATGTCGCGTCCTTTGTTTGAATTTGTGTTCTTGTTTAGTGCTCGTCGTCTGCAATATGTTGCGTCCTTTATTCGACTTTGTGTTCTTGCTTAGTGGATTGGGTGGATCTCCCATTTTGAGATCCCGCGGATGTAGGGTAACCGAACCGCGTTACCAATTCTTTGTGTTCTTGCATCAATCTTGTTTTATCGCATTCGTCAAGGGCCAAGTTTTTTATAGGCTTTACACTTTGTTTACTTAAAAACTTGGGAACCATTATTGGCGCCGTCACTGGCGCCGTCTGTGGGAACTTCCTCACACTAGGACTGCTTGGTCCTCTGTGAACGCGACGGAAGAAGATGTGAACTGGGCTTCTTAAACGGGTGAGATCTCCCAACGGGCTTGGGGTTGCCACCACGTTCTTCAAAACGGGTGAGATCCCCCAACGAGCTTGGGGCTGCCATTGCGTTCTTCAAAATGGGTGAGATCCCCCAATGAGCTTGGGGTTGCCACCGTGTTCTTCAAAATGGGTGAGATCCCCCAACGAGCTTGGGGCTGCCACCGCATTCTTCAAAACGGGTGAGATCCCCCAACGAGCTTGGGGTTGCCACCGCGTTCTTCAAAACGGATGAGATCCCCCAACGAGCTTGGGGCTGCCACCGCGTTCTTCAAAACGGGTGAGATCCCCCAACGAGCTTGGGGCTGCCACCGCGTTCTTCAAAACGGGTGAGATCCCCCAACGAGCTTGGGGCTGCCATCGCGTTCTTCTCATCGAGAGAATTTACTATGTCACTCAGATTGCCACTATCTAAAAAGATGATAAAGTTCAAAAAGTTGTTTTTCATTCATCTGATATCTTACTAATTGTCTCATGCGATGACATACAGGTAGAAAAGTTGAAGAAAGTCTACAAGTCGCATGGGGGAAATCAAGGAGCATTGCGATTCTCGAGCAAGGTTGCACTGGTTGTCGCGGCATTTGTATCCACATCCATGGGTTGGTTATCTCCTTCCACGGGATCTTCGATCGGAGGCTCGCCAAAAAGATCCGTGTAGTCTGGAGTGAAATAAATAATCTTGGGATCGATCTCGCTGAACCTCGCCACCACTTGCCTGACTCCAATCCTTATGCCCTGCTCTTAATGGGGTCCCACCTCGTCGGCCAACTTCATCTGGTAGTCTTCCGACTTGAGATAGTCAGAAACAGCGCGTTCTGCTCTGGCACGCCATTTCTCAGCTTCAAGATGGGAAGCATCGCACTGCCTTCTAAGCACTGCCACCTCATCATCTTTCTCGGACATGACGCGTTGGAGGTTCTCAACATTCTTCTTGATCAACGCATTCTCCTCCTCAAGTTTTGCCTTCTCACCCTCAAGATTTGTCGCGTTTGCATTCGCCTCATCAAGTTCTGCGACAGATTGCTCAATCTATCTAGTTAACGCATCCACTTTTGTACGAGCTTCATTCTCTTCACGAATGCCTTTGCATTTGGCATCTAAGATGTTGCAATACGACGTGGCTGCCAGCATGCTGAGACGAGCCTGCAAACTCAAACGTGATGAGATCAGATAAGTAAAATTAATGTGACAAAAAGCATAAGCAAGCATTGAAACACGTACCATCTCCATGTATTTCATGGGCGTCGTGGCCGCCAGCATGT
Organism: Rheum nobile; assembly: GCA_027886185.1. Classification (NCBI taxonomy): domain Eukaryota; kingdom Viridiplantae; phylum Streptophyta; class Magnoliopsida; order Caryophyllales; family Polygonaceae; genus Rheum; species Rheum nobile. The sequence continues at coordinate 227,836 of WOAB01000500.1, read as the reverse complement.
TGTAGGTAAGCTAAGATTACAAAAGCCCTTGTCGTACTTCAGAGTGAAGAGCTTGAGCATGTGTTGTGCATCGGGAGAGAGGCCAAAAGTATAACATCGCATTGTATATCCACTGAGATACCTCCACGCGTTAGGATACAGTTGGGCAGGATTGAGATTGATGAGCCTCAAGAAGTCGTGGTAAAAGTCAGGTAGAGGAAGACGAAATCCGGCCTTGACGCTAGCTACGAAGACAACTACGCAATTTTCATATCGCGCCAAGGAAGTCCCCCCTCTCTCAGGAAGACAGAGTTCTATCCCTGCTGGCCACGGGATTGATCTCGCCAAATCCTCTAGAATGGATAGCGAGACAGTGGTGGCTTCTCCAAGACTGCGCATGTCCTTTCTTGGATGATCCTTTATCATTGGAATCTTGTCTGGGATAACCGCGGGGATCGGAGGAGGAACAGCATTCAACCGGTGACTCGCGAAGCTCTCCACGCTCCGCGGTTTTTCTTCTTGGGGATTGCTTGTAGATTTGTTTGCCACGGAGGGAGAAGAAACCGCACTTTTGCCCCTTATTTGCTTAGCTCGCAACGCACGCCTCTTTGAAACCACTTTGGCTATGGTCTGACACGTTAAATCACTAGAAGATGAAGACGCGGCCTCAAACTCGGGACTCGAGGCAGATTCATGCTCTATGTACGTGTTCCCCACTGCTCTACCATATGCGTCGCCACTCCCTGAATTCGTTTCGCTTGACATGGTGGAGGGGTAAGGAAGGATGGTTGCGCGCGATGAAATAAGCCCTCTCTGAAAAGAAGAAAAGAGTTTAGTCACAAAAAAGCAGAAGCAACGCGTGCAACCAAAACAAGACTGATGATGGTCTTGGAAAAAGAACGTGAACAACCAAGGTAAAGCAAAATGAAGCATTGTTAGGAAAACAACGCGATCAACAAGGAATTGAAACGGATGGGGTTGTCGAAAGATCCAGAGGCAGAATTTCAAAGAGCCAGGAAGAAGAAGCAAGATTGAGGAAAAACCATGAAGAAGCAACAGTAAAACCCTACGCTCCACCGCCTACAAGAATTCGCCAAATAAGGTTATTCACCCGTTTCCCCACATCTCGGTTTTCACCTTCTCAGGAGAACACCCAGTGGCTTTGTTATCACCGCCATTGTTGCCCAGAAGAGCGAAAAATGAGAAGATGAAACGGCGGAGGAGAGAGAAAGAGAAGGGAAGTACAATCATCCACAAAAACACCGAGAAATCGAACAAAAAGCAAACACATTCAAAAAATTAGAAAGCAAAGGAGCTGATTTACCTGAGCAATTCCAAGAAAGACGACGAAGAGGAAGCGCCTGTGACCGGAGCAGAGATGGAGGAAACCGAATCGCCGCGGAAGCCTCTGACAGAGATAGAGAAGAAGAAGAGTGTGGAAAGTGGGGTAACTCCCCGCCCACCTGATGGCCCATCCTATTTTAACAGGACAAGTGGGCCCCCACTTACCAAGCCCAAAGGCCAGGGGAGTCGGCCCACCAAAAAAGGGATCATGCGAAGGCCCACCAAGGTATCAATAGAACGCGTTCATTTTACTTAATTACTATTTATTATTTTGCCTATGCCAGGAATGACTCGCCAAAACAAGGGGTTGTGTTAGTACGTCATTCTTTCACACGTTCTATTTACATGACGCGGCGATTCAAGAAGATTGTGGCAGAGAGACGAAAGCCACGAAACCTCTCTAGCGCGATCATCCTTCACGATCGCGTAGAATCTGTCAGGCACTATCAAAATGCCACGAGCCTGTCGGACCAATCGGGGCATGCCAACCATGCATCTCTCCAGCCTGACACGTGTCTTCCCACCCTGGTGGCTCAATCACGACCTTACACCTGTTCGCCGACGTCTGTCACTAGACGGGTCACTAGACGACGCGTGTCCCTGTATATCAGCCGACTTTGGGCAAGATCCCTCGCCTATAAATAGCCCAAGACCCCCTCATAAATAGGGGTCGAGAAAAAGAGAGAGACAGTGCCGCAAACATGTTTTGGCCTTTTTGAGATCTGTGATGATTTCCAAGTAATTGTAAGAGAGTGGAAAGCTTCGTGCTCACCGTCTATAATATGTCGCGTCCTTTGTTTGAATTTGTGTTCTTGTTTAGTGCTCGTCGTCTGTAATATGTCGCGTCCTTTATTCGACTTTGTGTTCTTGCTTAGTGGATTGGGTGAATCTCCCATTTTGAGATCTCGCGGATGTAGGATAACCGAACCGCATTATCAATTGTTTGTGTTCTTACATCAATCTTGTTTTATCGCGTTCGTCAAGGGTCAAGTTTTTTTATAGGCTTTACACTTTATTTACTTAAAAACTTGGAAACCATCAGTATTAACTTTTAATATACATTAAATCAAAACTTGTAATTCGATCTATTATATAGAGAAAAAGATGAAATGATTGTGTGTTTTTCCATGCTCAACATTTTTTACTTGTTTTTTGCAAATTCAACAAATACAATGTCCACGTGTCAAGAAACTGTTAGTCATGTAAGATGCCTATCTTCTATGTGATTATAGATGTAAAAAAGTATATTTACACACTCCGTGTACGTAAACGTACAAAGATCCACCTAACTAGTATTGAAAAAAAGTCTTTGCAAATCTGAGTTGTTTAATTATCATCAGGCCGCCACTCAATTAATTTCCAACTCAAAAGTGTACTTCAAATTTAAGTTTGTCTAGTCTAGCTTGGGTTGACAGCGGGACAAACATTGTCCAACTTGGCTGCCAGTCTGGCACGACATATCACCCAATCAACCGGGCCCATGTTGGATGTAGAAGTGAACGATGATATTTGATAAAAGGTTTTTTATAGTGTGTTCATGTCGTTAGTTTAATATTTTTTAAAGGTTTTACTTTATTTATTTTAAAGAATAGTTTAGAAATAAAATTTTAATCATGTGCCTATGAATACACACTAGAAAAATCGTTTGATAAATATTAGTTCATCCATTAAATAATATTTGTTATTTTTGTTTCTAATACACTAACTAAGAAATGTAATAATTAAGATATGACATTACGATTTTTTTTAAAATCTATAATTTAATAATTGCTACCTCATTTGAAACAAATTAATGAAGAGAATATGTACAAAAAGTGCTAATATGTGTAATTTTCAATTACGTACCTCATAACTTACAAATAAATTATTATCTAAAATTCTAAAATATCAAATATTTTCTTAACAAAAATAGAAGGCTACATTGACACTTATTTTTTAACGGAGGAATAGTTATAAAAAATTAGGAACTATATTAATAAAGTTTTGTTTGGTCAAGTCTTGATAAAGATCTTATTTAAAAAAAGTATTTAATTTTTCCTTTCAAACTACCCTATACCACACAAATTTATAAATTACTTATCTATAAAAAAATATTATAAATAAAAATTCAATAATTAAAAAAAATGAAAATATATTATTAATAAACATAATAAAATAGTTTGTAACTCAAAATTTTGCTTTGTTTGGTTTAGATTTCAACTTTCATTTGTCTACTTCTAATCATCTTTTCTTCTAGTTCTAGATTTATCGTTGATAGCTGTGAAAAATATTATAATGGTACAATAATTTTAAAGTATTTATCTAATAAAATAGAAAATTATTTAAAAAATATAATCAAACTTATATCACACAAGGCGGTCTAGTAATAAAATGTACTAGTGTAAGAAGTAAAAGCGTCTAGTAATACTTTCGACACTAGACTTTATTGGTTTAGGGTTCGTTCGGTAGGGATAAATTTGAACTTCAATCAGTTGAAGTGAAAGGAAAAGCTTCCTGGGGGAGGGGGGCAGCATTATGGATTTGCTTCAACTAGTTGAAGCAAATATATGCAAAATTTTATTTCAACTGGTTGAAACAAAATCTAACTGAACGAAGCCTTAGTAGGAAGTGACATTGAACTATTTACAGGTTCTAAGTTTTAGTCATTTCAGCGACGTATGCAAAGTGTGCACGTTGGCAGGGATGATATTTGCCATTTGCTTCAGCTTGGCAGTACCCGCACTACTAGAAAGTGCGTACGAAATCGACGCTTTATATGCTTTTTGTCTGCAAATTTTGGCGTCGGAAGCATCAACGCTTAAAAGTGTACGTTAACAAGCTTCGTAATTATTAGTGTACCATATTGTTATTGTTTATGGTAGTTTAAAACGTAAATGTGTAATAATTTAGTTTTTTCTATATTGAAATGACATGAAAGAGTCATTTTAAGTCATTTTGGTATTAAGTTTGACCAATTTTTATACATAAACATTATATTTGTAATTTAATATAAATGATATATTTGTAATTTCAAGAATCATTAATAAAATGATAGAAATTTATACAAGATCTTTGATAAGAGAGAAAATAAAAAGGTGGTGAAATATGAATTTTAAGGATGCTTGAATGGAGGATCAATTGATAAATTACTACTTTATCCGTTAAAAATAAGTGTCGTTTTAACATTCTATTTTTGTTAAGAAATACTGTATTTATTATTATAGAGTTTTAGGTAATGATTTATTGATGAGTTACGAGAAATGTTATTGAAAATTGCACATATTGTCACTTTCAATGCAAATTCTCTTCATTCATTGGTTAGAATTGAGGTTAATAATTAAATGGGAAAGGTTCACGTAAGAAATATTAATATAGTGATAAATGAGAATAAAAAAAGACCGTGCCACTTTTTTGGAAAAAAAATGCGTATTTTTGAAAAAAAACTCCAAAAAAGACGCGAGGTGCGCACAAGATTTGGCATGTGAATAGGTTTTAGCTTGTGTGTGCATGAATTTTGACCTATATGTGCGTTTAAATTCTACTTGTGTACATCGTTATTCCGGATTAAAATGTGGATGTGGTTTGAACTATATGTGCATTCCTTTTGAAGTGCATGCCGACCTTTCTACTTGTATGTGTACGTAATTTGTACTAGGTGTGCATGAGTTTCCGCTTACATATTTTCTAGAAATAAAAATGTATGTGACTTTGTGTAAGCAAAAATTCATGCATATATAGGCAAAAACTTGTGCACTTCTTAGAATGTGCACAAGATTGTGTTTGTATGTGCATAGGTTTTGCTTACATGTGTGACTTTGTTTAAGTGAAAACTCATGCACATGCATGTAAAAACTTATGCAGTTCTTGAAATGTGCACAAGTTTGTGTTTGTATGTGCATGAGTTTTGACTATATGTGCGGCTTTGTGTAAGTGAAAACTCATGAATATGCACGAGTTTGTGCATGAATATTTGTTTGTCTTTGTTTAGTGAAAACGGACGCACATACAAACAAAAACGTATGCACTTATTGGAATGTGCACAAGTTTGTGCTTCATTTGACTTTATGTGGATGAGTTAGAAAATGCATATATTTTGCATGTATGTGCATGAAAATAAGTTTGTATATGCATGATTTTTGTGCTGTATGTGTCAGCGGATTAAAAAAATTGCATGCACACACGTCTGCCTGTATTTCCCCCAAAAAATACGCGTTTTTTTTAAAATAAAATTTGGTTGTGCCAAACTATTTCGTTATTTTGGTTTTTTTAATCCGGACCTTTATTTTCTTTTGATCAAATGACTCATATTCATACTCATTTCTCACCCTAGCGTCCTTTCTCACCAGATCTGAATCTATTATTAGATTGTAGATTTTAGAAAAAACTTATAATATTTTAGCTTAATTATTACATTTCTTATGATTTTTTAGTGCGTGCCATGGGCACATGCTAAGAGTTTAAATTTGAAAATCTTTTCCATAAAATAGAAGGGGTAACACCCTAAAAAAAATTAAACTAATAATTAAAAATTATTATTATTAAATATAGATTTTTTATTGTTTCAGAAACTAAAGTGATAGTGAAACAAAAAGTATATCCAATTGATCGCCTCAAAAGATGAAATGCTCCCAAAGAAACCCTACCTTATGCCGCTCTTGACCACCTTCCCCAAAAACCAGATCTAACCTCACCATGATCCACACAAGCGCACCCACCTCGAACCCACACTAGATAACCCCTCGCGGACGTGCCCAAATTTGCTCCTCACCACGTCAGACCCGCGACCTACCGTCGAACCGAATCGCACGCATCCTCACCAAATCGGCCCTCGCTCAAACCACACTCAAACCCACCGGCTCGAGACACTCCAGTTGCTTCCACCGCACCATCCCGCACCTTCGTGCTGCCCAAGCCTCGAATCGCTCCATCGGCGCCGCGACCCTCTGATGGTCCATCGCCCTCGATCCACTCCTCTGCAACACCAGCCGCAAAGACCATGTCGCCAGTGTCCTCCGCCTTCTTGGTCATCGATGCCGGAAGTGAATTTGAAACCGATGTGCTCTCGGGTCTGGATCTGTTTTCATCCTGTTTGCGGACCCTTTCTTTCAAGCTTGGTGTGAATACCAATTTGCATTTGAGGTGCTAATCTAGGGTGTGATCCGAGTTGTATTGGTTGAGGTCGTGGATATGTCCGAGACTCCTGAAGACCTTTCATTTCGGTGGAGGGAACATCACGGGTGCACTCCCCAGGGATATCTTGTTTGACCTGCTTCCAGCGGCGCTACTCTTTTGCTAGTCCTTACTCATCCCACGCTCTAGTTCGTTTAGGCTCTTTTTTTACTTTGGTGTATTCATCTTTACTTGTTTTTTCTTCTTCTTTTTTTCTCATGTTCATTTGTCCAGCTGCCAATTTTTTCGGCCTCTTAATCTATCAGGTTTGTCTGATATATCATTTTTTTACCTTTTTTTAAATAAAAGAAACTAAAGTGGTAAATTATGGGTTTGTTTGGTTGAAGTATTTTTTTTATTATTATTGATAAGTAGATAAAAAATAGAATTGTGTAAAAAGTGTGTTTGGTGAAAACATATTTTTTATAGGTACGTGTGAAAATGTTTTTAGAAGTATTTATAATGAAAAAATTTTAAAATAATTTTATTACACGTTTATCAAATTCATAAAAATATTTTTTTTTTAAAAGGTCTTGATAAGTAATAAAGAGAGAACACCGAACAAGGCCTAAATATGGTATGGGCGTTGAACACGTAATTTATTACTCCGTAGTACTGTTGTAGATACCAACACCGTACACAAATGGCTGCTATAGAAAAGGATAGTTTGGTCATTTACGATTTTATATCTATAAATTAATCAATCCACTAGCATGTTGCCACGTCACACATGATAATCATCCACGTGAGCACCACGTGATCTTCACAGTAAAAGCTTTTTTATACCTCGTCAGAGCTCGGACGGCTGGTAAACACCAGAAAAGACCCCTCCACCCCCCTCTCTCTCCCCTCCCCTTCATCTCTCTCTCTCTCTTCGCCAACGCCGCCTTTCAGAAACCCGCCGGAAAACCCCAGCAGCCAAAGAAAAGTGGAAAAACAGATAAACGACATGCGAGTTTTAAGGAAACGACGCCGTTTCATTCCCTTTTACAGCCGTCAATCCCTCTCGCTCCTCCACCTCCGCGTCCTCTTCCTCTTCGTCCCAACCTGAATTTCTTCCGTTAGTTCCCCCCAATTGAAATTGTATCTTGTTTTCGTCTTCATCTTCGACTTACTTTCCACCTCTCTGAGAATTTCCGCGAGTTCATTCCCTGATGACCGTGCCTCGAATTCTGTACCTTCTCACCGACGACCTACTCGCCCGGATCCGATCCAAACTCGCCGATGAATCGGATAGGAAATCGTTCCGGCTCGTTTGCAAGGCCTTTAACCGAGTCGACTCACTGAGTCGGACTCACCTTCGCATCCTCCGTCCCGAGTTCGCTCCTTCCCTGCTCCCCAAGTTTCCTGCAGTCGAATCCATAGACTTGTCCGTCTGCCCCCGCTTCGACGGGGCCGCGGTGGCTAATCTCCTCCATTCCACCACAGCCGGCGCCGGAGATTCCGCGAATTGGACGCGTCAGATTCGAAGCCTGATTCTGAGGCGGGTGAATGGGCTGAGATACCACGGGCTCGAGATGCTAATTAGGGCTTGTAGCGAGAGGCTGGAGATGGTGGATATCTCCTACTGTTTCGCGCTCGGCGACAGAGCGCTTCAGGCGTTGTCTTGCGCGGCGGGGCTCAAAGATCTCCGATTGGACAAATGTTTGAATGTGACGGATGTTGGATTGGCCCACATAGCGGTTGGTTGCGGTGGTTTGGAGCGATTGAGCTTGAAGTGGTGCTTGGAGATCACTGATTTGGGAATTGATCTTCTCACCAAGAAGTGTTTGAAGCTCAAATTTCTTGATATCTCTTACTTGGAGGTAGCCATGGAACGCGGGAATTCTTTCCTGTTTTTGATTCCTTAGTTCAAAACGGAATGGAGTATAATTAGGGATGTGCTTATGTTCTGTTTTGCAGGTAACAAGTGAGTCATTGCGTTCAATTTCGTGTTTGGAGAAGCTGGAGATTTTGGTAATGGTGGGGTGTTCAGCTGTTGATGATGCAGGCCTGCGCTTTCTGGGCAATGGATGCCCTCTCCTCAAGGTATGGAGTTAGATTGTGATATTGTGAATATTGTAAACTGAATAAAGCTAGCCCTTAATAGCGCCCAGTTTTCACTGAATTTTATGTTCAACAAAGAATTACAGTAAACCACCCATAAACGGATTTCAGTAGCAAAGGATCACCCCTGCTTAAGATTTAGTTAGTGGTAAGTCAAAGTACCCTTGTGATTAACTTCTTTCAAAACCTAATTGTGGTAGAAATGACATACTGATTGAGAGCGGAGAAAAGTTAGCATTTCCTGGTTAACCTGTCATGAGTGTAGTTATGGAATGGAAATCTTGATTAGGGCAGGATTTCTAGGGGAAGGAAAGGGTTTTTTTAGAAAAGAAAAAAGAAGGCAAATGATGGAGCAAGCATTTGAGTGGAATATTTTTTTTTTATTTCCCCCCTGATCAATTGAGGCATTTTCTACATTGAATTGGATGCAATGTAAAGGTTGACATGGCAGTTTTATGGCCAAACCTTCTCAAAGATGGATTTGCTACAATGAGAAATGAACCAATTGTGGTGATCATGTATACTTGTTTATGTATTGATTTTGTGATAACAGGTACTAAGTGTATCAAGGTGTGATGGTATTACTTCAGCTGGCTTGTGTGCGGTCACCGAGGGACACGTTGGCTTGTTGAAGCTAAATGCTAGTCATTGTATGGTCGTGAGTATTTTTTAGAATTTGTAAGATTTATGCCTATTACTTTCTTTGTCAAATTCATTGCTTCTAGGTATTATTCTAGGCACAACGTATGGAGAAAAAATAAGTTGAAACCACCATGTCTCCCAGCCAGAAGTTAACGGGTTTTTCTCTGGCAGGATCTTTCTTCCAACTTTCTCCATTGCTTGAAGAATTTAAGATGTCTAACTACGCTCAAAGTTGATGGTGCTCGGGTTTCTCAGTCTATATTCGAGACCCTTAGTACCACTTGCAAGTCTCTGGTTGAAATTGGGCTGAGCAAATGCATAGGTTTGACGGATACATATGTGGCACATCTGGTAACTGGATGTAGCAACTTGAGAACCCTTAATCTTTCATGCTGTGATTCCATAACCGATGATGCAATTTCAGCTATAGCAGATTCTTGTAGAAAACTTGCATCTTTGCAGTTAGAATCATGTAGTTTCATCTCCGAGAGGAGTTTGAAGTTGCTTGGATTGTACTGCGTTCTTCTTGAGGAGCTTGATTTTACCGATTGTCATGGCGTCAATGATACAGGTTAGATACAACTATTGTGGATTCTGTAGCTCGTATTTTATTTTACATGACGTACGCATTATTTTTCATTTCAATGCTCTGAGATGTTGCTCATTCTTTTTGTGCAGCTCTAAAATACTTATCTCGGTGCTCAAATCTGAAGTGCTTGAAAGTGGGTCTCTGCACCGAAATATCTGACAAGGGATTGTTTTATATAGCTTCTAACTGTAGCAAGATTGTTGAACTCGACTTATACCGGTAACTCGATCTCTGCAACATAACTCTCACTTCCTCATGATCATTGAAAGATGGATGGTAAAATGATTATTATTCTCATTTGTTTACGTTTCACAGCTGCCCAGGCATTGGAGATGACGGATTGGCAGCTATATCAAGTGGTTGCAAGAAGCTGAAGAGTCTTAATGTATCATATTGCACTAGATTGACTGATAGAGGGATAGAATATATAGGGCGGCTTAAGGAGCTGGTTGATCTCGACATGCGCAGTTTGGTAGGAGTCCATGGTGCCGGTTTGACAGCAGTTGCTGCTGGGTGTGAAAAACTGGCAGAGTTGGATTTGAAGCACTGTAAAAACATACAAGACATGGCTTTTTGTGCTCTGGCTTACTACTCCAAGAATTTACGCCAGGTTTGCATTCTGTGCTTGTATTTGGAAACATCATTACATTGCAAATGAAGGGTTTCTTACATTGATTTTTCTTTCTTCATGTTCTCAGATAAACTTGAGCTATTGTGCTATCTCGGACGTTGCATTGTGCATGGTAATGAGTAATCTCTCCAGCCTTCAGGTTGCAAAGCTAGTGCAACTGACCAACATATCAACAGGCGCTCTTGAGATTGCTCTGAAAGCCTGCTGTGGAAGGCTGAAGAAGGTGAAATTACATACTTCTCGTAAACTAACGCTCTCGTCTGACGTGCTTTCTGCCCTGTGGGCTAGTGGCTGTAAAATTGGATGGGACTAGAATCATATTGAGTGATTGGCTGATTGCAGTCTTGTGGGTTTGAATTTCAGTTTCCTATATAATAAGAGGACCATGGACATGAGTCTTCATATGATAGATCTATGGCTATCATTTCACTCTTTAGCTGTTGCTACATGCACACATAAGTCCTTATGTAATGTTACAAGTCTTCTTTGAGTTAGGTGGTTGTTTTCTTCAGCTTATGATTCGAGGTTGAGAGTCTTTGAAAGCAACATTGTGGTTGGTGTTGATTGTTTTGCCCCTCTTTTTTTATCAATGTTTGTTGTCTTTGGGTAACCATCTAGTTGGTGATAATGATCTTTTGCCCTTTGGTTGCTTGAGAAGTTGCTATTTTTGTCTACGGCTCCACTTGTTCTTCTAGAATATACTCATTTTTAGCATCCCACTTGACGAGAATGTACACGGATATCTTCAAACTTGTACTGTGCTATTTTGTCCCTGTTCTGTCAAATTCAGATACTGTGCTAATGGAAGAACAAATAATGATATCCATTCCATAAAGTATTTATCAATTTATATTAAAAAATAATTTGAGAATTGAAATAAGACGAAGAGTTGGAATCCTGACTGCTTAGCAGAGGACAAACAAAAAACACATAGAAGGAACAATGTGTTAGACGATCAATAAAGAAATGAAAAAAATCACCGGATAACATTATTAAATCAATACAGATGAATTCACTAAAACTAATGGTGAATCTAGTTTTGGCTACATTTTCAGAAACAATACAGGTAAATCAATTTTCCTCTTTGGGGATAAATGTGGTATCTCAACCCCTTTAAAAACAGAAACACTTGCAGTAAGAAATGTTCTGGTAAATGCCTATGAATTAGGCATTATCGACATTCAACTTGAATGCGATAACCTTATCATTGTAAATGTTCTTAATCAAATCTGACACTGTCCATGGGATATTGAAATGTTAATTTCCAATATCTCGTGTGTTTTACAACTGTTTTCCTCGGTGTAGATTTTTCATGTCTTCCGAGAAACAAATGTAGTGGCCAACTTCATCGCAAAGACGGTCCAGCGGAGTTCCTTGGAAGATATTCGAGCTAGTCTAAAATTTGTAATTCTTATCCGAAAGAATGTTATAGACTGAAAAACAGTCTTTTTTGTGATTTTCAGTCTAATTTTTACCTAATAAAAAAAAAACTACTAATGCATCTGCCAATTACATCTTAAAATCCATTTTAAATCAAAGCATGTTTCTAAAATATAATTATGTTGAATAAACTCCATGAATGCTATAGAAATTTTGTTTAAGGCATGATTTTTATCAGGAAATGAAAGACAACAGCATTTAATTATGTACTAATAGAAATGCTGTCATCTTAATCGGGACAGCATCTAACCAATTGCAGGTAGTTTCCCCCCCTTTAGTCTGTCTGCAAGTCAAGCAATTGACAAACATAACCAGTATTTGGTAAAGATCACAGTATTTGTAAAACCTTGTTCGGAGGACACAGCAATTACATTGTCATAGCGGCAAACAAACAGATAACAAGTTCTTTAAGGCAAGTCATTTAGATCTGACTGCGACTCGAGCCGATCTTGTTCCCATCAATCTAGTCGCTCCATCTGCACAAATAGATTTACAGAATGTTACTAAATAGACCTTTACAGTAATAACGGAATTGTGATTTGAGTCAGAACACTCAGTTTTGCACCTCTCTATCAGTGTAAGCAGTTAGGTAATTCTTTAATAGTTTAAACAAAGACTATATCAAATAGGAAGGAGACTATGCAAGAAGTGTATCTGCAGAGAATTGGAGAAGGAGACTTGTTTTACCTTCCACAGGCCATCGTTCAGATAATGCAATGTATCAACACCAATTCCCTTGTTGACAGCTCGTCTGCAGTGGAAGAGATGAGTTAAAAGGGAAGAAATATAGCAAGAGAAGAGAGATTCAATGGAAAGTATTTTCTAATGTAGGTTAACTCTTACATATCCTTTGCTGACATCTTTGTGAAGCCAATAGCAAGCGCATGCTGCTTTCCCTCGGCCATGATTGCCTGGAATACATTAATTTTGCTAAGTTAATATAAAACATGTCACCTTAGAAATGTAAATAAAGAGGACAACGTTTCTATACCACTGGTGTTTCCGCCTCAACTTCATCATCTAAAGCACCTCCTGGAGATGTAAGTCCAGGACACATTATGTTGGCACCAGAGAACACAAATCTTATGGCTCCCCTGTCTACTTGTAACTTCTTCATTATATTAGGATCTGCATGAGATAAGAATAGACATTTCTGTCAACTATGATGAGAGTGACAGAAAAATGATTCAGCCTGAACTCCTATGGAATCTTTTAGTTCAAGAATATAACTTCCAAGAGAAGCTCATTGGTGCTTTTCCAATAAAAGACTCCATTTTTGTTCTGTCAAACTATGTCCTTTACACCCATCTAACACTAGGAAATATTGAACAAAGCTATTCATTACAGCTAAAAGGACTAATTAGAGGATACAGAACCTCATTACATAGAGACTACATCAGGTTTACCACATTTCAGCAAGATGTAACTAAGATGATGCTACACATGTGTATCAATATATTTGTTACATATATACGAGGACCGAACAGAAAAATATCAAACGAACTGCATTGAGAACTTGAGAAAATTATACTGGAAGGACAAACCATGAATCCAGACTATCTTCCCATTGAAAACTTACATTGATGAAGAAGTCGCAGAGTAGGCATGTAAGGTCCATCTCTGATGTTGAAGAAGAGTGGGACGTTGTTCACCACAACAAGATTCAAATGATTTTGACTGTAGAAGTACCGAAATCTTTTAGGTAACAGAAGTACAAGTTCATAGGTGAAGGCAAACAGCAAAGAAGAGATACAGACCATTTCACAACAACAAGAGGCGACTTTTTAGGAAGCAACTCATCCAACACCGGTTCGAGTCCAGGATACTGCATCAAATCCAAAACCCAGCAACATTTCAATTAACAAGCTTAAAACAATGTCAGCTTGTAGAAGCTGCAACCCCTAAACAAGAATAAATGTTCATAAGAAGGACAGGAGCAAGCAATACTAGCCTCTTCAGCTATACTCTGTCGAATTCTCCGTTGCACAGATGTCTTGACTTGATTTTGGGCAGATACCTCTTCAGAAGAAAACCTAACAATATTGGAAATATGAAAAACTGGAATTCACAGAGTGCCAAACAATTTTTAGGGAACAAAAGAAGAAACCTGGATGTGTACAGCTATTGAGCAAATCGTACTACAATACTACTGACGGCGACAATAATCTCATATCATAAAGAAGTATTTTTTTTCATAAAGAATTGAAATTTGAAACGCACAAAACTTGGAAGACTTAAAATGCAGAACAGTATTGTATGTACGCACAAATGCACAGGAAAATCGGACATCTAGAAACAAAAGCAATTGGTTTATGGCGGCTAACTCATTGTTGATATGGCAGGCATACTATCACTTGGATTGAAATATCAAACGAGGACTTCAATTCAGTTTTTCACACGAAGATCCATCCAAGAGAGGATCAACCCTAGCGATTTAGGGTTTGAGATCGATACTCGGATTAATATCGGAAATTTTGCAATACAAATGGCAATCCATCAGATCAAACCCTAAAAACGGACCAAAAACGTTACCGAATCAAAAGACCAGAGGTTGAAGGAAAGAAAAAGATTACTTCTTGAACATTTTCGGTGTGAGAGTAGAGTGACTGTTTTGTGTTCGTCGGAGATGAAACAACTCCCTCGCTTTCGCTTCGCACTTTCGTTGCCTCAACTCTGTTCTGTAGCCCCGCTTTCAATACTAGTGAAAGATTTTTTCCACCAAAAAAAAATACTAGTGAAAGATTTTGCAAAAAAGATGAAGAAAGAAAATAGGCAAAATCACATAAAAACCATCTCAAGTAATTTGGAATTTTTTTTCTTCAAATGAGCTGTAAAATGTGAAATTATAAAATTACTCGTTAAATACATTTCGTTTTACAAATGCCATCAATTTTATTTATTTTTTTGTAGTAAAACACCGATACACAATATCCTTGTAACAAAAAAAAAAAGAATAGAAAATAAATTACACTAATAGAAAAGTAATTCCTACTTGGTTTTAGTATAAACAAACATCTTTATACTAGTGTAATACCCGTGTCTTGCACGGAATTTGTTTATTTTTTTCTTATATTTATAAAAATAGTAATATTATAATTATATATTTAATTGATATAGAAATACGTAGTTAATTACTGTTATAGAGTAGAGAAATTCTTATATAAAAAATGACTAATTGAATAAAAAAATTCAAGATGTTAAAAAATTACATTATATAAAAAGATGCGAAACTCTCCATAACTTTATTAATAGTAAAAATTGGCTAAGTAGTTTTTGAAACGGAGATAGCCACATCCCTAACATCAATACTACTAAAACGATAAAGCATAATCAAAATGTTCTTCTAATACATGAAAATGAAACCCTAAACATAAAATCTCGTAAGATGTTCAAAATTGCTACAAATTATGAAAAACTTCATTGTATACTACATTGGTTGTAGTATTACATATTTTTTTGTTTTTGTCGCAAATCAATATCTTCAAACCTTTCTTGCTAGTCACTCTTGATGATACAACATAAAACTGACAATGACTGAAAACAGGACGTGGAAGATACAAACCGACATTTGCAAGAGATCGGCCCTGGCTCTTGTTTATCGTCATAGGAAAACAGACACTCAAGGGAAATTGTCTTCGTTGAAACTTGAAAGGGTATGAAGTGTCTCATGGTGACATGATCATGCGATGAATCAAAACCGTATGTCCAATATTGTTGCCTGAAATAATTCTCCCTTATATGACATGACTGTCAAGCTGTGTGGTTATCAATCTCGTCTCATTGCATAAACTTAAAGACTGATCAATATTTCGAAGCAACATAATAGGGACCCCAACCTTAAGTTTCAGTACATGATTTGGCACACCAGAGCATTTAACACTATTCAAGTAGTTAGACGTATAAATACTTGCATTACTGTCTTTAATAGAACATGCCTTGCAAAGGCTATCCGAACTGAGATACATTTTTTCATCACCAGGTAACGAAGACAATATATAGTCATTAACTCTTTCTACCTCTTCATGTGTTGGTGCAAAAATTGCTCGTTCTTCAAAGTATGTCGGAGACAACTGATTGTCAAAAAGAGAGGGATAAACAGAATTAACAACTACTGAAATCGGATGTAAGTCATAATCCTTCACCAATAGTTAATCAAGAATTTGTATTTGCGCTTTTCCATCATTGTCATCACCTACAGTACCATCTCCGATGCTTTAATACTCATTCAGAAAATTCCTTTGCTTCTTGGATATCAGAATCAGATGTATCTTGTTGAATCCTCATGTTTTTTTGTCAAATTAAGAACTTTGCAATGTTCACACAAATAAGAGGAATTGATGGTGACAAAAACAATATCATGCTTGCTCCCTTTTGTGATAACGGGTAGGATTTGCCTAAAGTTTTCACCAATAACTACGACTTTCCCTCCAAAAGGCCGAACTAAGGATATTTGTAGCCCGTAAAATATCTCTTAGCGTCCTAACTAATGCTTCAAAACAGAATCTATTCGTCATCGGAGCTTCATCCCAGATAATAAGTTTGGCGGCACAAATCAACTCAGTAAGTTCCGTACCTGAACATATATGACACGTTGAATCCTCATTAACTTGCAAAGGTATTTTAAACCGCGAATGAGCAGTTCTGCCGCCAGGTATTAGGAGAGCCGCATTTCCACTTGAAACAACAGTAATGACTATTTCACCTTTAGACCTTATAGCCGTTGAAAGTGCCCTCCATATAAAAGTTTTGCATGTGTCACCATATCCATATAAGATGAAGACACCTCTATTATTTGATAAAACAACATTCATGATCTCATCATACACCCCTTTCTACTCCATTGTAAATCTAGAAATTAATTGTGTATGCTCATTAGCTAGACATGTTGTGTCATATTGAAGTTCATCTTGTATAAGCTTGTTGACACCTTCAGATATGAGACTTTGATCTACATGAGACATGGTCTTGTAATGGCTCAAACTACTATCATTTCGCTGTAATAACTTGTCAATTTCAGCAAGAGCATTATTTTTTATCATCTGTTAGATGCAAATCTGCATATAGATACAATTTCAGCAAGAGCATAGTTTTGCCTGGTAACCCTGAATTTTTGACTTTTTTTACGAAATCCCCTAAGGTTTTGACATATTCGCCTAGTAACCCTAAGTTTTTGAGAATTTTGCTTGATAACCCTGAGTTTTTGACCTTTCACGAAATCTCATCAAGTTTTGACAATTTCGTGTGGTAACCTTGAATTTTTTATTTTTTCGCCCAATACCCCTCCATCCATTTCACTTAAAAAAACGTGAACTTGAATGGTTTGGAGTTTATGTTTAGGGCTTAGGGGTTTAGGGTTTAAGGTTAGGGTTTAAGTTTATATTTCTAAACTTAAAATAAATATAACTCTAACCCCAAACCCTAAACATAAACCTAAACCCTAAATACATAACCCCTTAACCCAAAAAAGTTTTTAGGGTTTATGGTTTATTTTAAAAAAATGAAATCGTTTGTATTTAACGATTTGGGTATTTTACGAAAAACCCTAATCCTAACCCCTAAACCCTAAATCCCAAACCCTAAACTCCTAAGCCCTAAAAAAAATTAAAAAGTAACATTTTTAAGTGAAATGGATGAAGGGATATTTGATGAAAAAATTAAAAACTCAAGGTTACCACACGAAATTGTCAAAACTTGAGGGGGTTTTGCGAAAAAGTCAAAAAACTCAGGGTTACATGCGAAATTGTCAAAAACTCAGGGTTACCAAGCGAATTTGTCAAAACCTTAGGGAATTTTGCGAAAAAGTCAAAAACTCGGGGTTACCAGGCGAAATTTCCGTTAAATTATTATGGCAGATCTTTGATTTATGGAAAAAAAAAAACCGAAAAAATGAGAGCTTGCCACGTGGCAAATTCAATGTCGTGATGCCATATGGCAGTAGAAAATTTTGGTTCATTTAGGGGGCGCCACGTGGTGTAGTAGGTATTCTACTTTAGTAGATATATAGTAGATTAAAGATAATCTTTTTCTTATTTGGACCTTTATCATACAAAACACTTGCGAATAGTATTTAGGCTTTTCCTAGTGGACTCTCAAAATGAGCATTTGTTAAGAGTGATAAAGAAGATTGCTACTTAATTCTCACTTTATTTATTTTTTGTACATATCGAAATTAATTGAACATATAACAATTTCTTGTTATAATTACCTCGATCAACCCTATACGATTGCAAAAATTTCCATTTTATATATCTTGCATTCGTTACATAGGATTTTAATCTATTATTAATTTATTTAACATACTGCATGTCTCATAAAAGACATTAAAAATGATTTCACATTTGTGTTGATTTTGTATGAGATTTGCAAGCTTAGTTTTTTTTGCACAAAATCATTTAGTTGGTACGATTTTTTGTTTTACTCTAGGTTTATTTTGGAAATAATAGTTATAAAAAATATTGCAGATTTATTTTATTCCATATGATATGGTCTATTTTGGAAATAATAGATCTTACATATATCGCAGAATCATTTTATTGCATTAGACTAATAGCTTGCAGAGAATAAAGTAGGAATATAATAATTTTGGAAATAAATTATTATGCAAATATTGTGGCTGATCTTTGATTACGAAATAAACAAAAAATTTGAAAATAAATTATTATACAATTATTGTGACAGATCTTTAATTTACGAAAAAACGATATGCTGAGTTTCTTGTTATAATTACCTCAATCAACCCTATACGATTGCAAAAAATTCCATTTTATATATCTTGCATTAGTTGCATACGATTTTAATCTATTTTTAATTTACTTTACATATTGCATTTCTTATAAAAGACATTAAAAATGATTTCACATTTGTGTTGATTTTGTATGAGATTTGCAAGCTTAGTTTTTGGTACAAAATTATTTAGTTGGTACGATTTTTTGTTTTACTCTAGGTTTATTTTGGAAATAATAGTTATAACAAATATTGCAGAATTATTTTATTCCATATGTTATGGTCTATTTTGGAAATAATAGATCTTACTGATATTGCAGAATCATTTTATTGCATTAGACTAATAGCTTGCAGACAATAAAGTAAGAATATAATAATTTTGGAAATAAATTATTATGCAAATATTGTGGCTGATCTTTGATTACGAAATAAACAAAAAATTTGGAAATAAATTATTATACAATTATTGTGGCAGATCTTTGATTTACAAAAAACAAAAAAATGATATGCTGACATGTGTTAAATTAAATATTGTGACGTCATGTGACAGAAAAGAGAAATTGGGTCATTGTAGGGACGCCACGTGACGTAGCAGGTATTCTGCGTTAGTATTTATATAGTAGATTAGTTTTTTGTGTGAAAAAATCATTTGCTTTTTGATCTTTAAAAAAACAATAAATCTACACGATTACTTTTCGGCGCATAGGCATTTTGCCGTTTGGCGCATAGGCTCGCACGTAACGTGAGGGTACAAACCACACGTTACGTATGACAGTGCTCCACACGTTACGTGTGGGACCATTTCACACGTTACGTGTGATTTGTACCCACACGTTACGTGTGGATTAGTCAATAGGGTTTAGAATGGTTATAGGGTATTTGTGTATGTCATATTATTGTATATTTTATGGTATTTATTTGTTGTTCAATGTTAAATTATTATTTATTTTATACATATTATAATGTTACATGTATGAATGTTGTATCATATTATTGTTTATTTGTAGTATTTATTTGTTTATCTAAAATCCTACAAAAAACACCCCAAAATAATCAACATAGAAGATAGAATAGAATTGTTCATTACGTTGGATGAATACAATCACATTTAGCTCACAATACAAGAAATAATACAAGTTCTTCATAAACTTAGAAAACCTAGCACAAAATAAATGACATCGCCTAGTTGCGTTTGAAAAAATTAGGATAGTCTCTTGTAAAACTTCGCGACATATCATGTCTCTGCTTTGATAAAATTGCTTGCTCCCTACAAAGGTTGATAGTACGTAAACAACATTACACAAAAGATACGACATCAAGGCATTATATGATGTACATCATTATATAGATTGAGGTTATACCTACGCATCTTATCCATATCTTGTAAAAGTTCTTGCTTAACAACATCTTGATTCCCCTTAATAAGATCTTGTTTTTCCCGCCATTGTTGTCGAATAACCGCGTGTGCCCTCTCCTCGTACACAGGATCAATCCAATTCCTGTATAAACACCCTAGTCTTGGGCATCCCCAATACCTCCTTCCGTAGTTCCACTGCAAATCCCAAGTACGGACAATGGTTTTCAAATTACACTCGCATTGTGGAGCACTTATTTGTTGATGGTTCCTATTTAGGTTTGATGATGATTCGGATAAAGATGTCATTATTTGATGTAGTGCTTGGTTTCCTACAAATCCATTAATATGAAAAGGCCAATTAGGGTTACTAAATCGAAAGAAACTGGAAGAAGAAGCTTACCCACAAATGAATCTTCAATCTCGTTTGTGTTGGAAGTGTTGTAGTGAACAAACAACCCTAATGCCTCTTATATAGTGAAATGATATATACAACTGTAGTAATTAAAGACCACAACCACAAGAATTAAAGACATCAACCACTAGCATTAAAGACCTCAACCACTAGCATTAAGGACCTCAACCACTCTTACCCTAATAACACTAAACCCTAAATGTCAACCACTCTCATAAACAATGTAACTCGCATACCCAAATTCACCCTTAATAATTAAAGATAAACCCTAAACTCAAACCCTAAACCCTAATCATAATACTAACCCTAAGCCCTAAACCCTAACCCTAAACCCTAACTTAAAACTCATTATTCTAAACTCTATCGAAATGCCATAACCCTAAACCACAAAACCTAAACCCTACCCCTATCCATCCTACCCTACCCTACCCTACATACGCCTAAACCCTAGTAATCACACGTTACGTGTTAGTGTGTTTCACACGTAACGTGCCAATCTACTTCACTCGTAACGTGTGGCACGGTTTGACACGTAACGTGTGGTTCAGTCTGTTGCAAAACGCATTGAATTAACCGTCTTGTCCCCACCTAACTGTAATAATGACCCATCTTCTTTGTCCGCTAACAATCCATTTCGAACCTAAACCCTCATCCTAAACACTCCCAAAATCTTGATTTTCACTCACATTTTTTGTACAAAAAATGGACAATCCGAACAACAACGAGTATTGGAGCAACAATGGGGAAGATATTCCACTTTGGAACGAGGTAATTTCTATAAGTAACCCTAAAGTTGTCTTTTTTATTTCTTGTTCTGAAAATGTTTAAAGTTCTTAGCTTCGACGCCAACTCCTCGCAATGAGTCTTAAAATCTCCCGCGTGCAAGTTACCGGCGACGATAGCACCATCCTCCAGCTCAAAAAACTCATGCGTCTGCTCCATCAACGCCTTCTTCAAATCATTGCGGCTCAGCTGCTCGTGCCATTTCTTTGGGGGACCCATGTCTTACCCTTGTATGTTAAGCCCAAGGATCATCCACACATCATGGAGAGTTATAGTCATCTCTCCCCATGGCATGTGGAATGAGTTGGTTTCCGGTTGCCAACGCTCGACGAAGGCACCAATCAGCGTCTCATCCACATGTTCATGCATGATGTCCGATAGATGACATAGCCCGGACGCCAACGCCATGCTACCCCACGCGTCTTCCGTTGTGAGACGCCATGAGCGTAACTGCTTGCCTCGCTGCTGGAACCTCAAGGGTTGCACCGACTGTATATGAACATAATTAAGCAATCATACAGACTTATTTAGAACAAGATTAATGATTAAAAAAATTGTGTTACGTGCAACTTACAACGCGCTGGTAAAGGAGGTACGCCACGTGGTTTACAAAACTCTTTAGGAGTTCAGGTCTCTCCGGACCTCTAGGAACGCTCACCACCAGTTCAGGGTCGTATCTGACATTCTTCTTTGACCGGGGTGGTTTTTCCCGCGAAGAAGAGGCTTCCTGAGGCTCCTCGCCCGGCTCCTCGCCCGCCGTGTTTGGGGCGTCTTCTCTTGGAATCCAGGCATTGCTGGACTGGTCCTGAGTCCCCTGGTCCTGAGTCCCCCATGTACATGCATGATCCTACATTTATTAAATAGATCAGATGCAATAATGAATTGTAAACAAATGCATGTTATACTAAATGTACTTACCATAGGCTGATGATAGGCAGCGTTCGGGTACACTGCCGGGTTCTCCCACGGGTTGTCCTGCTCCTCATCTCCCTGATAATAATCCCTCGGGCTATGATGAGGGCTCACATGCGGCGGTAGTACCGGCAGACTAAAATTCCGCCCGTAATAGTTATTCTGATCTATTGTATCGGAATAACAATGCAGCGGACTTCCTTCATAGTCTGGGTCCCTCGGAGGCTCAGAGCCTGCTCTACCCCCAATAAACGACGGCACTGCCATTAGGCTATGCACTCCTATCATGCCAATATCGCTAGCAGCCCCACTACTGCTACCGACTCCAGTTTGAAACCCTAAACCAGCCTCAGTACTGCTACCTGCTCCAATCTGGTATGCGTCGGTCTCATCATCCCGGTATCACACATCCCTCCGTTGCCTCCTTTCCGACCTTTTGACCTCTTCGCCAGTCATATACGATTGTTGGCGTACAAGGTTGCGACGTATCCTGCGTTCAGTTCTTTCCTCAGGTTCCATCTGCGGTTACATATCAACACATTTTAATCAACAAAAATCAACAAACAGAAAATCAACGTTAAAGATATCAAAAAAAATGCAAATTCACACGTTACGTGTGACTTGTTCTCACACGTAACGCTTGGTGCACATTCACACGTTACGTGTGACTTGCTCTCACACGTAACGCGTGGTGCACATTCACACGTTACGTGTGAATGTGCACATTCCAATTTCATCGGCAAGCCGCCGACGACTTTCCGATGATATTCCGGCAACTTTTCGGTCGTCTTCTCCGGCGAGACAGTCCGATTTTTTTTTTAATCAAATATACCCAAAATTCAACAACAAATTCACAATTTTTACCAATCTAACAATATCATCACTTCCACTTCCATTTTTCCACACAAAATGTCAACAAACCTAGATCTACCTAACCAAATTCATAAACATCACAAAAACTTCTACAAAACCTAGATCTACCATCCAAATCATCTCCACATCGTAGATCTACCATCCAAACCTAGATCTACCTAACTAAACACTTTGTGTGGATCTACAATTCCTAACAAAACACTTTAAATTTATTAAAAACAAAATCAAATAATTATTTCTAGGAACTAACCTTACGCGGGAGGGGCAAGGAGGCGTTACGCGGGAGGGGCAAGGAGACGTTACGCGGGAGGGGCAAGGAGGCGCAGCGGCTGAGTTATGGTGATGAATGAAGAGGAGGAGCCGAATCTGGCTTTTATAGCCAGATTCCCACACGTTACGTGTGATACAATGTCACACGTAACGTGTGAACCGATCCCACACGTAACGTGTGGAGCCAATTCACACGTTACGTGTGGGTCTTGAATGTGTCAGTATCGACGCGTAACGTGGAAAGTCTATTCTCACGTTACGCGCGACCCTATGCGCCAAAAGGCAAAAATGCCTATGCGCCGAATAGTTGAGCCCTAAATCTAAGTGAAAGTAAGAGTAAAAATAATTCCTACTTAGACTTTAATAATATCCAAATTGAATGCGATAATCTTACAATTGTAAATGTTCTAAACAAAATCTGGCATTGTCATTGGGATATCAAAATCTTAATTTCTAATATCCTTTGTGTTTTACAACTGTTTTCTTCAGTGTAAATTTATCACGTCTTTCGAGAAACTAACGTTGTTGCTGACTACATTGTGAAGCTGGCCCAGCGAAGTGTCTTGGAAGATTTTAGAAATTATTTAGAACTTATAGTTCTCATCCGCATGAATGCTATAGACTGAGAAACTGTTCCTTCTGTGGTTTTCGGTCTAATTTTTACCATATAAAAAAAGAAGAAGTAAATATACGTTTTTAATTGAAAATATATCATAGAAAAGGAATTATTATTTTTTTAAAAAAAAATTACCTACAAAAATAACCAAATATTATTTTTTAATTTTCATAAAATACAATTTCTAAAATATAATATAATAGAAATAACTTCATACTCATATAGTCATATTCACCCAAGCACTCACATTTATTTAAAATTACAAAACTCGCCTTCATCTTTTTTTCCCTTTCGGTTGTCGCCTTAGAAACGGAAACCCTTCTTGAATCCAACCCCGCCGATACACACTACACACGTCTCCTCTCTACTTCGCTCCACACTCCGCCGCCACCCCAACTGAATCGATCGCCGGCGACCACTGAGTGCTCGTGCCATCAGCCTCCATCCGCCGGTAACTTCAACCTTTCAATAACTCCAGTTCAGCGAACAGCTGCACCTACTCATTCACCGCGCTCCACCTGGTTAGGTCTTTTTCACAGTTTTATTCAATTCCCAACTTTTTTTTGTTGGATCTTCGGGCTATTCCAGATGCTGAAAATCCAACAATTTTTTGCTTTCTAGCGTTTGAATTTTATCCGAGTACACTATTTTGGTTATTTCATCGAGCGGGCAAAATGATTCTTGTTTCGGACAAAAGGAATTCGTAACTAATAGCATATAATTGTTGATTGTATTGGCCTGCGAATTGTTATGCTGATGATCTGGATTGTAAAAATAATTGGGTAAAGCTAGTAAAGGGAAGTTCCCTTCAAAAGAAAACTATTGCAGTGAAGTTGAAGTTGGAAGGTTAGTTTGGCCTCCCAGTACATATTATGCTCAATGTTGTTTATCTTTGAGTTGATTGGTTCTTTGTAGTATGTTGTGCTAGTGATTATCATAGTCTAGTGTGTTTCTCCGGATAATTTTGTTTTGACAGATTCATGAGCTGAGACTAATCCCTTGTTTCAATCCATTGGTTTTGGTTTAGACATGTTCCATCTACCAGATGTTGTTCATGATTAATATGTATATTCAAGTGGAAATTAATGGATTGGGTCACTCTGTAAATCATTACCTTCATGAGTCTGAGTCTAGTCATCACGTATTGGGTTTAATTCTATTTCCTTCTATTTGTTGTTTGATGGCTTGATTCTGATTTGGGTGCCTCGTGCATTTCTAAGTTGCTAACTATATATGGTTCTGATTGTTCTACATTATCTGATTTCTAGGATTTTCTTTTGTCATCGTGGTTGGTTGTCTTGTTGAATTTTTACTCATTTTGTGTGCCTCTTAGGTTCTTATATTTGATATGTTATGTGAATATATAGTACTAAAAAGGATGCTCGGGGAATCGTAGATATAAAATGCAGTTGAGGCACTCATGTTGGGTATTGGGTCTTTTTATTTGCTAGGATTATTATTGACGAATTGATAAAATCTCGGATTCGCCACTGCAAAAGAGAAAGTGCAAATCCAGTATTTTAAACTTGACATTTCTCCTTTAGGATGATTTGATTAACATGAGAAACAATAATACACACTGATATCGAGTTATGAACACACATCAGACTGCAGCTAGGTACTTATAATATCTGTATATCATAAGCAATGAATTGCCTTCATTCCATTGTCACTGTATTACCATACTCAGAGCTTAGGGCATCAGTTGTACAAATCATTATTCTGGCTGAAATTGGACCATATGCAAATGGATCAATCATTTTTGAAACCATTAAACTAGAATTATGTGCTTAGCACAGATAACCATACTCTTGCATAACTCTATGACTGAATACAGTCTGCTTAGATTGAATGAATATATATATATAGAAAGGTGGAATCACGTCAAGCCATTATTTGTTTGTTTTTCCAAAAATTTCTGTCATCACGTTGGAGAGAATTAACCGAAGTCATACTGAATTTTCTGATGATGGGTGATATGTGAATTTTGTGAAGGGCAAAGATGGTTATCCCACCACCAGTAAGGCCTCCAAGAATCATGAACTTTTTGAAGCCATACGTGCTGAAAATGCACTTCACTAACAAGTTTGTACACGCCCAAGTCATTCACTCACCAACTGCCACTGTAGCAGCCTCTGCAAGCTCCCAGGAGAAGACCTTGAGATCAAGCATGGAAATCACTAGGGACGTAGCCGCCGCTGCAAAGATAGGTAAGATCCTCGGGGAGCGTTTGCTGCTTCAGGACATTCCTGGCGTTGCTGTCTTTCTGAAGAGAGATCAGAAGTATCATGGGAAGGTGAAAGCAGTGGTGGATTCTTTGGTAACAGCTGGAGTCAAGCTCCTTTGAGGACTTCTTATCTTTGTTTCTGGAGGCTAAGTTTGGATCCCATTGTGAGAGTTAAAACACTTGCTGAACATGGTTATTGAATGTTCACTTGAGTCTGTTCTTTTCTTGTCTTTGAATATGGCATTAAAGACTTACAAGTGTACTTGTTACTCTCCCTAGGTATCAGATCATTTGCATGATGTTATGGTGCACCTGAATTCATCATCCACTTTAGACCGAGACTTGTTTATCTCTTTTTCATCTGCAGCTACTTGTCACTACTTGCCTTATAATTAAAAAAAAAACATACAATCAGACTTGTTTATGTCTGAAAGACTGAAACTGAAGGACAAATCTTATCTTCAGGTTGCTTCATCGTTTCCAGCATCTAACTTGCAACTTTTCCTGATACATAGTGAGGTTATATGTTGTGGCTTATCACATGATTGCAATTTCTGAAATAAAGCCTGGATTTAGAGCAGGATTTGGTCTGTAACACAAAAGAAGAAGAAGAAGTACCACAATTTATCCGATTAATATAAATATACTTAATAAATATATATTTTTTCATTTAAAGGAATGAAAGAGAGGACGTACCACTGTTAAAATATTATCTCATTTAATATTACTGAGAGGAAAAATCTATTTTGGAGAAAAATCGAAGGTGGGTCAGGGACACTCAGGGTCGGGCATTCTGTAAATTTCTAAAACAAAAATAGAGCCGGTAAAATAAGAGGCAATAAAAAGAAAAAGATTACGAGATGAAACTACCTAAGTTGGGTAGTCTGCGCTGCAAAAAGTAAACTCATCGAGACTATGCTTCAGCCATGGCGAATTTGTTAAGATTCAAGCACGACGTCGTTTTGCTGCTACTGCTCTTGGCCATTCTCCTCTCATCGTCCTTCTCCGGTACTTCTCCCTCCACTGATCTCCATTCTCTCATACCAGTCCGAATCGTTTGTTGGTTTATTCTGATTTCCCCAAATTCCTGGCTGTTTCCTCTACAAATTACAAAACCCTAATTTCTAATCCCATGTTAATCTTAATTGCCCCTTTAATGGATTCATTCCTGTTTTATTATTTATAGGGATAGAAAGTTCTTTATTTGTATTGATTTCCATAAGATCAACCATACTCCTGTGTACGTATTCTCAACAATGAAAGGCTGTGACCACTTTAATGGAGATTTTTCTGTATCAGAGGGCAGTAGTTGAATGGCCGGATAAAAGTCAAAACATTTTGTTTATTAGATGAATGGTTTATTGAAGGGTTTAATTTTGGCTTTGATTCTGATGTTTAGCTCTACTCTTGTACTCAGCTGTGCCTGAGTTGAGGTTTGGGAATTTATGAAATCATTTCCATTTGCATATTTTGTTCCTCTCCCAGTTGACTTTCTTTTCTTCTATGCCTTAAATTCTCAATGTTATCTTTGTTAGATTTGCTTATATACATCATAATCTTGTGATGCTGCTAAGGTGTGAAATCCGGAAATACAAATACATGATTCACTCAGCAGCTCCTTGAAGCTAAAGCCTAATAGATATGTAGTGGAGTGAATCAAGTTTAGGATTCTACTTTTGGAATGTTGCTACTATAATAAGATAATTTTGTCAAAAGTTTCTACAAGGCTGTGAATCGAAATACTGAATGAACTTAGTTTTTGCTAGTGCAGAAAAATCTAATGGAGTCTGTGTTTCTCCGGGTGGCCGCTTTCATCCCTTCTCCTCGGAAGGGAAACCTCCCAGGAAGGTCAGAGATTTGACACACTGCAGGATGTTCCGTCGGAAAACGTGCTGTGATGTGTCTCAAACACATTACGCTTTGCTTTCTGTGAGAAAGCTGGCCACAACAGGCGAAGCAGACCAAGACTGTTTACATCTGTGGGAATTACTTGAATGCTCAATTTGTGATCCTAATGTTGGAGTGCAACCCGGTCTTCCAGTGATTTGTGAATCGTTCTGTGACAGGGTGTTCCAAGCTTGCTCTAGTGCTTATTTTTCTCTGAATGCAAAGACACAGGTAATGCTTGACTATAAATAATCCATTACTCAACAAATGAGTTTTCAGATGTTTAAAATTTCATTTTAAATGTATAATTTCTGCCAAATTCAAGTCATAGAGCAACAAATGAAGTTTGATCTATGACATATCATCAGTCACTAGAGTACCTACTTACATGACTAGGTATTATATTTCAGGCCATATCACCGTGTGGAGTAAATGATTTTGTGTGTGGTAGAGCCTCTGAATGGGTCTCTAATGGGACAGATCTCTGCCGAGCTGCAGGATTTGTCGTTAAGAAATTTGAGGAACACGGGGTTCACAATGAAGAAACATCATGCTATGGGGGAAAAGCAAGTCTAGATTCTATCAAAGATTCATGGAAGGAATCGAAATCTGGGAACTTGAGGAAAGATGATAGCTTCGGGGTGCCAGAAGATTTCCAACAATGGGTAAGGGAGATGCCATTCAGAGAAAGAGTGTCATGGGCCGTAGGAGGTCTGGTTCTTACTGCAGGACTCTTCTTTATGTGGTACGACTTCTTTCTACCTTTTCAGCACGAATTTGTGCATGCCCTTCCATGTTGATTGTTGGGTGAGCTGTACATATTGATTTGATTTTCTAATACTAGCCTTTTTCCATTACTTTATATGCTGAAACTGTTACACTTTCTTCATAAGTGTCGAGATTATCCATGGATCTGCAATTTTTCGTTCCTCCTATGATTTGCTTAGTAGTTTGCATATAGTTAGCTCTTAAAAGTTGATGGGTTTCAATCTGTGCAGTTGCGTACTTGCATGCAATAGGACTGAAGGAATACTAGTTCTGCTTTTTTTTTTAGCATGTAGCAGAAGCAGTTCAAGTAGATTGTTGGTTATTGTGGAGATTGTTCAATTATTGAATAAATCATTCATTTTATTGTTGACATTGAAGGAAAATGTCCATATCTACCAAGAAAATTCCACATAATCATAATTTCCTTTTCTTTGTTCCATCTTTAACTATATGGAAGTACAACTTTGCTCAGGATATATTAAATGGAACAGAATTTTCAAAGTTCTTGTTTCTTATCACCATCATGTTCCAATTATTTGATCATGGAAGAATTTGAATGCACTGCCTGGTCTAGTCTACTGTCTCTTCGTCAGCATGTCTAGCCTATTGTCACTTTGTTAGCATATGTCTTGGCCTATTTGACTTTTCAGTTTTTTTGGTGGAAATGAAAAACGTTCTATTTAATAATTTCAAAAATCATAAACCTGATAGGATAATCTCATTGACTGAGAACTTTAATGCTGTGTTTTTATCTTGCAAAAATGGTCTCTTACCATATACTCAAGTCTTTGTTTAATGAAACTTTAAACTTGACAGCAAAAGGAATAGCTACAACCAGCGACGAAAGCAAGCAGCTGTATATCGAACTGTTAGGAGGTCGGATTCCAGGACTGACCAGATGCCTCCTAATAGTCAGATCAGAAAGAGATGATTTCTTTTCAGGTCCTCTTGCATCGCGGTTCAGCTGTTATTCGGACCCTGTGGTGTAACGGTTATATCATCAACTTTGATGTAGTGTGTCTTGATTTTCAAGATTTTTGGGTGATGATATTTAAGATGTTTATCATTTAAAAGCAATGTGTGTTAGTTTGGAAACCATAATCTATATAACTCATGCTGCACTGCTACTCCTTTTTGTTTTGATATGTGAATTGCCCATCAAGCTGGCATTATCCAATTTGTTATCCAAATTGTCATTGTCAGTGACAAGTGACAGGTAATCCGTAATCTACACGTTGAGAATATTACATGTAACTTTTGAACTGTGGAATGAAAAAGCTAACATTGACTTCAAAGTTTTTGGTTAAGTCAAGTTACAACTCCAACATTTTTCTTTTTATAGACTATAGATACACACATAGGTTTGTTTTGAGTTTCGGTTATTTCAGGTTATATTGGTTTAGTGATGATTATTCCAAGCTTCAAAAAGTTGGCTGCAGCATCAAGCAGGCGACATAGAAACTCAGACAGTATGCAAACGTGGGTTAAGTATTACACAAAAAGAGTAACAATAAAAAATCAATGGCAGGCTAAACACCCAGTAACAATTAGTAGAAGAGAGGAGCACTTCCAAGTAAGCTAATCACCATTTTTCGCTCTCGTAAAGTTTAATTCGATCAAGAGAGGGAACGAAAAAGAGAAGAAAACACAGATTCGTGTACAGAAAGATGATGCTGGGGATGGTCATTTACAGCTGCAATGTTTTAAGAGTTTTGTAACTACGTTTTGAACCTGATGGGTTGACACCCGAGTTGGCTGATCGAGTGATCTTCGTGTGAGCTCATGGCTTGTATCACGCTTTTCCTGCTTTTGGTACCTGATCAATGAGAGAGAGCTGAGTTAACTCTTTCAAGTGTTTTGAGAGGTCAAGGAATTGATTGAAATAGAAGCTTACCTTCTTAAGGTTGGCCCTAGAACTACTTGGTATGTCACGCGGTTTCAAGATCTCAAAAGAACAAACGAGAGATTCGTCTACACTCAGGAGGGCGCCGGCATTGTCAAACTCCCCGCCATAGTTGGGTGCTGAAAAGATTGTGACCAGTCTTCTCTTGGCGAAAAATTCGTATCCGTCTTCCACCACCTGTAAGTAATCCGTCACATGAATTCTTAGTTCAAGTAGCCTTGAATCAGTCACTGAAAATGAATCAGTCACCTAGAGACTCATATAAATGTTAATGACAAGTTAATGTAACGGGTTTAATGTCAAAGGTGGTATCTTGCAAACAATGTAGGGTGTTTTGTTTTAACAATTTCTTTCATTAATGAGTGCTTTTTGGTAAACAACCCTATTTTCTTTTCGCTTAAATGTTTAGACTGAGCCACGAATTGTGAAATAACCTAAAGCAGATAATCAGATGCTCAAAAAGATCCAACAATATAAGAATGAAGGAATCTTGAAGGTCATGCAAATAAAGATTCCGAGTCCACAGATGAACAACGAAGGCCTACCTGATGACCGCGACAAATGAGATCAAGATCATTCTTGTCAAGAAACTCAGAGATTGCATCAGCACCAAACGTACACGAGACGCCTCTATCACTACCCGCCCAACCTTCAACCCTTGAATCCGGATCTGACCAGAGAAGATCACATAAGAGACCACTATCTGGAATATCGGTCGGTCTCTCAATCTCCTCTATTTGCTTCACGTTCCGCAGCTCTGGAGACAGACCTCCGTGCATGCAGATTATCTTATCGTCAATGAGCGCTGCAACGGGTAAACAATTAAAGCAGTCGGTGAAAATCTTCCAGAGTCGAACGTTGAATCTTCTTTTGCATTCGTCATAGAATCCATATATTCGGTTTATCTTTGCATCTTCATGGTTTCCACGCAGAAGGAAGACGTTTTCAGGGTACCGTACTTTCAGTGCCAGGAGTAGGCAAATGGTCTCCAAGCTTTGCTTCCCTCTGTCCACATAATCGCCAAGAAAGAGATAATTTGCATCAGGTGGGTAGCCACCAATCTCGAAGATCCTGAGTAGATCCTGATACTGCCCGTGTATGTCACCTGTACGAGTTCCATATCGAATTAATACTTCAGAAATGATATTCCATGGATCACTAAACACGAATGGTGCTCAGGAATACACAAACCAAAAGACAGTAAAGCGCAGCAAAGTTACACAGAAGCCATGGCAAGACCAATGTCTTCTTCAATCCTATGAATATATGAATTATTCACCCTAACATTTCCTAGCCAAGCAATAATTTCCAATGCAAGGGTGAAAACCAATTTCAGAATGCTCAAACATGAAGAAATTTGAGAGCTACCAGTTTCAATTACATCTCAATATCAACCCAATTTCAGAATCAATCAAGGATGAAATCCAACTAAGACACCCATCTAAATACCAAAACCCAACCCGGGTATCCTAAATTCCTAATTTTGCAAGAAAATTTTGTCAATCCCTAATCACCCACCACGGCACATGAACAATTAACAGCTCCAAAAATCCAAATACCCAACATCACAGATTCTTGAAGAAACACAAGAAACCCCACAACCACTAAAATACCCAGAATTAACTTTCCCTTCAAGCACCAAATAATTCGACCAAAAACAGAGCAAATCACAAAACCCCAACATGCAAATACACGCAGAAACGCGGAATTAGAAAGCAAAACAAAAAATTGAGAGAGAAATCGAAAGAAGAAACGAACCACAGATCCTGATGGGAGCACGCACGGCGAGAAGATTAGGCTGTGAAAGAAAAACGTTGCGAGCGTTGACGCAGAGCTGCCGGATCTCGCCTTCGGAGAGTTGAACTTGTTTTCCCCCTTTTCCCTCCAACAATCTCCTTATTATGTCGTCCAATACGTTCGAATCCATCGACCCTTCTATTGTTATCATCTTCTCTGTTGTTCTCCAACTCTCCGAATCAACAAAGAGCACCGATTATGTTTACGAGTTGCGCAAGAAATTCGACCCAAGAATTTAAAAAAACCCAGCAAATTGGGCTTGAACAAGGGGATGCGAAATGAAAAAACCTAAACAGAGAAGGGAGAGAAAGAAATGAAACGAAGGCGGATACTTTGACGGGGATTTCTGTATAATATTGGGTTAGTGGGGTTTGTCATTGTCTAATGATGCGTGCCCTCCTCTACTCTTTCTCAAATTTGCTGCTTTTTATTGATTTGAAAAAAACAGAGGGAAGAAATTCGGAGTTTGAAGTGGATATCTTATCTCTTAAATGAAAATAATAATTAGATAATTATATTGCTCAGGTGGACTATATAATTGTCCACTATATATACCCACATAAGTTTTGTGCAAATTGAGTTTGAGATGGATTAGTCAAAAAATGACTCCTTAGTCCTTATGCACAGCTTCCCCGTGTAACAAGAAAAAAGAACTCTTGCTAATAGTGAATTAATTTAATTGTCAAAAAATAATTTAGATTTCGTTTGAAGAATGTCTTTATTTTTTTTATTAATTTTTTAAATTTGAAATTTAAGTAATATAAAAAAGCATGAAGAGAGAAACAATTTATAACTAATGTAGCAAACAAATCTTTAGTTTATCTCATAAAATTTAATCAGTTACTAATCTTTAATTTGTCATATTATAAGTTTCGATGTGTATACATTTAAATCTTATTTTTATTAAATATCAATTATTTGATATATATGATATTACCATTTTTTTATACGTGACAATTTTTAAGAATTTCGTCACACTTTTTCAAAAGAGAATCCTCTAACTAACCTGCTCACCGGCCTCAACTATGCAACACTGCGTTAATTTATACTTACCATGTGTCTTATTCACCCCATCCATGGGTCGCTAAAGTTTTCATTTCGATTTGTTTCTTTTTTTTCCTGTTGTTATTGTATTATTGTCTTTCATGTCAATTAACTTGGCTATCGAACTTTTCGGTCTCTTAATTTACCAAGCATATATTAGTACATTGAAACTTATACTAAAAAACATAGTGGTATACATAAAATGTTTTAGTAAAAAAATAAAACTATTGATTCATATCAATATTTGACAAATAGAAATAACAAAATAAAATTTTGAATATCGGATGGAATAGAAATTAGTAGGAAGATTCCTAACTATTTAGGCTTTGTTTGAAAAAATATCTTTATTAAATAAAGACTATTTAATAAATAATTATTTTTTATGAATGTCAACTAAGATACGATAAATTTTAAAATTATTTTTTCGCTACACCCTTTCAAAGAAAATACATACTTATATATATATATTTTTTTTTTACTAAACACACTTTCTTAAATAACTATATTTTTCATCTATTTATTAATAAAATAATTTATAAATAACTCCTTACTACCAAAGAAAGTAAGAAACCCTTATTGCAATTGCCAATTGGGTTGGAAAGCTTAAGGGGTGAATAAAGTTGAGCGGCAACTGGTGTGAGATTAGAGCAGTCGGGAGTTGAGAAACCGCGTACATTGAAGAGTTCGCTGCTGGTATTTTTAGATGTGGGTGGTCCCCACCAACCTCCGACGAGTTTTAATTACAACTCGAATATATATATTTTCCCCCTTTTTTGGACTAATAATTTTAAAGTATGGCTTAATTCACGGTATATTTTGTAACTAATACTGAGTTTTTTTTTTGTACAAATATCCAATTGTTAACTTTTTAACAGCTTCCTTATTTTTATAAAGAAAAAAGGCAAAAAACCAAAATTATTACGCTTGGGCCTGCTGTGTTCTGGAATGTAATTCCGCTTTCCATAAATCCATCTCCAAGCACCACCGCTGCAACGCAAGACATGATATTGATCTCAGTCTTCGCATCCAACACAACGTATTAATGGTTCCACTGTACAACTATTCTTCATGGAGGATACTCACATTTTAAAGTGAGAGAACTCATAGAATTTAGATTAAATCTCATCTACAATTAGCCGGTGAATTAAAATGAGATTCCGTTGAGAAAACCATTTGGAAGAATGATCGATACTTTAACTCTTTTCTTTAGGATTCAGATGAAAACCACTATATATTAATTAGCATCCTCACATGACAAGATACAAAAAAAACTATACAGAAGAGATAGAAAATCATACAGATATACTATGAACAAAAATAAGTAGAAGGATCAGATCAAAATTAGAGATTCACTCACCCACAGTAGCCGTGTATATCAAAATAAGGGATTCCCTCCAACTCCAAATCACTCGGCGCCGCCTTCACTGCCTCTTGCACCGTCGCGTAATCGCACCCCGCCTTGCAAACCGTCGCGTCCGCCGCCAATTTCGCCGGAAACCTGCCACCGAACCCCAAATCCGGTCCACTCGACCCCGAACCGGTCCGGGCGCTGCCAGCACGTTGCTTTTGGAAACGATGAGGGAGTCCGAGAAACGACATCGTTTTGTGGACTCTGCTGTGTCGTTCACGAGCGGCCGCCGCCTTGCTTGCCCCAAGACTCGCCGCCGCCTTGCTCGACCAGGTGTCGTCGCCATTATCTGAGGAGTCGAAGGTTGAAGATGAAGTGGTCGGGACTCGGGTTTCTTATTTACAAAAGGCTTTTATTTTTATTTTTTAAAATATATAAAAAATAAACGGAAAAGTTAACCGTCAGGTATTTGGCTTAAAAAAAAACAAATCTTACGGTTAACTAGCTAAATATACACCAACTACCACTTCGTCTAGTGGTTATCTGGGGCTAGGCTGTTTAAGCATTTGTCCAGAAGTCTCAAGTTCGAGACTCTCTAGCGGTGTATATGCAGCAAGTGGGGTTGGGAGGAGCCGACGCCTCGAAAGGGGTCCATCCACACTCCGATCCGGACGTAGGGTGAGGAAAGTCTCACCCGAACCGGGCGACGCTCAGCGTAACCGAAAAAAAAAACTAGCAAAATATACTAAAGTTTAGGGTATTGCGCGAATTAAGCAATAATTCAGAATTATCAAGCGAAAAAACCATTTTTTTATAAGGTAAAAGTTAGATAAATCATAAATGAAACGGATTCCAGTTTAGAATTTGGTTCTAGTGAAACAGTCCTTTAGAGTAAAACGGAAGTACAAATAAGGGCATTTAGATTAGAACCAAATCAATGACCCGGATCAGATCTAATTAAAAGGGTGCAAATTTATATTGTGGAATGCACACACCTGATTGATTCTATTCACGTTATTTATGAGATCTCCTCTCTCCATATCCTCATATCTCTCTCCCAATTTCCATAATCGATCTCCTCTCTCCATAATTCTTCTCTGCATTTTCATCTCCCACCATAGATAAACTCGTCGACGACCATCAACCGAGCCCTTGCCCACTGTCCTCGCAGACCCGCCAACGACCATCAACTGAGCCCGCTCGGATCCCCACCGCCGCTGCTGAACCTCATCGCCCACGACCATGTTCGCGGCGATCAACACCAATACCTCCCCCACTCCCTCGCGCCCAGAACCGAGTCCCTACCGCACACCACCAAATCCGACCACCACCCATCTGGAGCCCATCCAAACCCGCCCCGATCTACCCGAACCCAGATCTGAGCCTAGCCGAACCCTTGCCCACTGTCCTCGCAGTCTCACAGACCCGCCGACGACCATCAACCGAGCCCGCTCGGATCCCCACCGCCGCTGCTGAACCTCATCGCACACGACCATGTTTGCGGCGACCAACACCACCCCCACTCCCTCGCGCCCAGAACCGAGTCCCCACCGCGCACTGTTAGCGCCGAGCCGCTAGCAGCGTCGCCCTCGCCGAG
This sequence comes from Rheum nobile, assembly GCA_027886185.1. Classification (NCBI taxonomy): domain Eukaryota; kingdom Viridiplantae; phylum Streptophyta; class Magnoliopsida; order Caryophyllales; family Polygonaceae; genus Rheum; species Rheum nobile. Next base: position 191,500 of record WOAB01000500.1, on the reverse strand, counting down.
TCCATATTTGGCATCGACTTTGGTTGTAAATGGAGGTGCGTACCTCACCTCTTGAATTTGATAAATGTTTCATGTTAATTTTTCTAGGCTACTAATTTGGTTTCCTAATGAGTTTAGCAGGACAATCCATGACCTCAGTGCTTTTTGCTTTCACTCTTGCCAATTGTTTGGTACTTGTTGGTTTTGCTGATTTGGACAGGATACATAATGGGAATGTTATTGCAATCTCGGCGCGACGGCGGCGGCGAGGAGAGTGGCTCTGGTAGCCGCCATTAGAGGATCCCTAATTCAAAAAAATCCTAAATTCTTTTGGTTTTTTACTCTAATGTTGATGTTCATATTTCGCGTTATGATATTCATGTTAACAGTATTGTTATTCACAGTGTTACAATTTGTGTGTTTTGATATTTATGTTTCGGATATTGTATATTTGATATTCAGTTTCTCTATAGTGTTATTTATTATAATAATATCGATATTCATGTGGATTCAGATTTTGCTTGATGATGGTGTTGTATGAGTTGTTGGTCATTGATATTCACGTTAATTACGTACGGTCCAATGGGTAGTGATCAATATTCATAATTTGATTGATGATATTCATGTAATATTCACGATATTTGGGGTGATATTCGTGTAATATTCACGATATTACAATCAACCAGGTTATTCAAAATTGGATATGCGATATTCATCAAATACAAAGAAAAAGTTTCGAAGATCATGCATCTATTCCAAAAGATTGAAATTAACACACAAATATCAATACAGTTTGTATGAATATCGCCTAATTTATATAACCGATAATCATCATGTGCGAATTAAACTTTGAATATCGATATTGCTTTAATGAATATCGACTATTGTTTTTATGAATATCGATTTAAAAAGTACGTGAATATCATAACATTTTGAATGAATATCGACTACTGTTTTTACTATCAATCGGGTTGGAGCGTTTTAGGAAATAGAAAATATTGTGTTTTCTCTCTCATCTAACAACCTCATTTATTATCTTTTTCTAATTAAAAATTAAATAATTGCCTTATTAGAGTATATTTGGTGGTTACACCCCTACCATATCCATTATAAGGCCCAATCATCCAATCATCCATTACCATCAATTCAACGCTCCAGATTAATACTTCCGTTTTACCATAACTCTCGTTTTACCAGAGCGTTCCTCTTTCGGTTTATAGCATATTCGCAAATGAAAACTAAATGCTCTAGATTGACTTGAATATATTTCAAAGAAACTTTTGCAATGCAGTCAGAGTATATACAACCAGACGACTTGAATCCGAGTTTCCCATGAAATATTGTTGTTTTGTAGTATATAATCTGGAGTATATAAAATAAGGAAGAGCTTCACATAAGAACAATATATTAGGAGAGAACTAAGAAATTACCTAGACCGTTGATCATAAATCAATCGGACGGCTGGGGCAACACCTCCTCCAACTACTTGCAGACTCCCGAACGACGTCGTACGATCTCGCCTTCACCTTCCACTCCACTCCTCCTCACCACCTCCTCCAAGCCATTCCTCATTCTCTCTCCTTCCTCGTCAATCTCGCAACCGACGATGGCTTCGATTCCATTCTCCACCTCCTTTGGCCAGGTCTTCACATTCACTCCTTAGATCTCTGTACAATGTATCATCTGAACTTAAGGATTTTACAATTTTGCTCACAAAAAAAAAATTACAATTATATACGATTTTGCAATTCATATTACTTGATTCATGATTCATGACCTTGAATGTGTATGTGCAATCATATAGTGTTTTGAAATTCTAGGTACTTCAGAATGAGTTTGAATATTTGATAGGGTAATCTCTGAGCATGGTTTTTTCAATGATTCGTGTAAAGTGAGATATAACTGGTTTCCTTTGCGTAAGTATTACACCAAAGTGGCTCCTGCATGAATCTAGATAAAAGCTAGGGTAGTAAATTTTGGATACTTAGTATAAGGATTACAACATATCTAAGTATCTCTTGTCCATGAACTGTCATTTAAGTATCCTTGAACGTTTGTACTGATGTCCTTGAACATGCATGTAAAAGGCTGGAAATATTTGAGAGAAAAAGTCCATGAACCGTCATTTAAGTATCCTTGAACATTTGTACTGATGTCCTTGAACATGGATGTAAAAGGCTGGAAACAGTTGAGAGAAAAAGTCCATGAATTGTTATTTAAGTATCCTTGAATGTTTGCACTAATGTCCTTGAACATGGATGTAAAAGGCTGGAAACAGTTGAGAAAAAAAGTCCATGAACGGTCATTTAAGTATCCTTGAACGTTTGTATTGATGTCCTTGAACATGGATGTAAAAGGCTGGAAACAGTTGAGAGAAAAAGTCCATGAACGGTCATTTAAGTATCCTTGAACGTTTGTATTGATGTCCGTGAACATGGATATAAAAGGCTGAAAACAGTTGAGAGAAAAAATCCATGAACTGTTATTTAAGTATCATTGAACTAATTGTTTACTGTCCATAAACAAACTTGAACACTACCTTTCTTTCATTTTTTTAGGTTTACACGTGCGTCTATTATTTGTTACAGCTAATTTACGTGAATGACTGTGATTTATTCTTAGTTTTTTCTTAGAAAATAGTTCTCACAAGAATCGCACCCTATAAAATAATACTAATCACAACCAGTAATTAATTACAACTAGTATTAAATATGACATGTCCTAAACTGGGAGGTCATGATTTTATTCCCCTTCTCTAGTTATAGTGATTAGATGCTTACCCTTAAAGAAGAGATACTAAAGAGAAAATGAGAATGGATTCGAAATTTTCAAGTCAAATGGATGTTTAGGTCACGTTTTACAGGTTTACTGATGATCCACACCACAAGAATACAAGATTCAAAGCTAATGCAAAAAGAACTAGGAGAGGCTAATCGTGAAAGTAAACCGATGATCATTTAAAAAACTAACACAATACTAAAAAGTCTCCTCGGGAAAAAAACTGCAATACTAATCATTTCCAAAAATTACTAGATGTTGATTGATATAGATTGAAATACTTGCTCTGTCCAAAAACAGATTATCACAGAGGAAATAAGGACAACGTTTGAGCAAAACGGCGTGTTTGAGGCAAATTAGTGTAATTGACTAATATATGCCCGAATAAAGAGATGTGATGACGACCAACTAAGATAGCGTGATTGCGAAGATGAATCTTGTATATCATGTGGTGATTTTGTACTATGTGTCTAAACATTTCACTTAAAATATACTCAGTATTAAAACATTTGTCTTTCTATCTTTAATTTGTTATCATTTTAATATATTTTACGTTTGTTTTACATATATATTTTTATAATTTTTAATATTTTTTAATAAATAAGAAAAAAATTATTAATAATTATATTAAAAAAATAATAAAATAAAATAATAAATAAAAACATATTTATATATTTCATATTCTCTTTAATATATGTGCAATTGTGCAATTATTTTGATATGAAGGGGTATGTCAAAATAACCGGTCATGTTAAACTCTAGGGGTTGAGTTATAAAATCCTGTAGTAGAAAGGTAAAAATGTTACAAAAAAATAAAAGATAAAAATTATATATAAATATAAACATAGAAAAACATAATCTTAACCTTAATTAACGTTAAGATTTATTCAACTCTATCTAAAGTTGTTTTTTTATGGTCATTATAACTAAATTAATATTTATATATCTTTCTGCGAAAAATGTAATGACATTAGCAACCCAGTTAACTTAATTTCATCAATTAGATTCTTGATCTGAGAAATTTTGGAAGTTTGGGTTCTTTTAAACATTTTAGACCGTTCCATATCTTTTCAATCAAGCTAAACAAGTATGTGAACTACATACCGTTTTATATAGGGCTGTGCAGATTTGGACCGGAACAAAAATGCCCGGAACGGACCGGGGTAATTACGGTCCGGTCTCCGGTCTACATATTTTTAAAATTTCGGTTCGGTCTAAATCCGGCCGGTTTTCGATCCGGACTGGATGGATCGATTTTTTATTATTTGTAATTTAATTTTATATATTAATATCTCATAACACTATTAAAAATTAGTTTTTACTATAAATATAAATAAATAATAAAATATATTGTCTAATATTATACACAATAGTTATAAAAATAGGAAAAATAATTAATTTTTTATTTATATAAAACTAAAAAATAAAAAAATATGATTACTGGTCCAAGACCGGACCGAATCATACCGGTCCGGTCTCCGATCCAAGGATTACAAAAATTCCGGTCCAGTCTGGACCGGATGCACGGCCCTAGTTGTATGAACACAAGCTCCGGGTAAGTGAACGAAGCTATTTAAAAGCAGACATTCCTGTTAATATCGTAATTGATAATTTTACGAAGCCACTATATACACTACCATTTTCACACTTTCGCACTACATTTCTTTACGCAGAAACCTGGCATACGCCAGATACCTGCGTAGAGGAGGAAATTTCTCTATGCAGGTATCTGGCGTACGCAAGATACCTGTATAGAGCTAAAATATGATTGTTGGAGATATGAGAGTTGGGTTTTTTTTTGAAATTTGGCTCCTCCTGGCGTACGCCAGATCCTGGCGCAGAAAAAAAAATAAAAAATCTTGGACGCAACCAAGTGAACAACATATTTTTGAAATCTGCATTTGACTCTAGTAATAGACGTTATCAAGTAATCAATGTTACATGACAATAAATTCGTTTGTATCATGAGATTTCAATATACTTTTATTCATGTACATTTCTCCACCAATTTGTTTGATATTAACTGTTTGTTATTATTATTCTCGAAAATCACATATAACTATGATTATATCTTATAGTTATATCCAATTTGGTTATATTTTATGGTTATATTCCATAGTTATATACTATGGTTATATCTTATATTATATCACATAGTTATATACTATGGTTATATTATATAGTTATATACTATGATTATACCTTATAGTTATATCCAATTTGGTTATATTCTATAGTTATATACTATGGTTATATCATATATCTTAGGGCCCGTTTGGTATCCATATCTTAGTATATCAGATATCAGGTATGGGTATGGATATCAGATATCAGGTATGAGTATGAGATTGATATCTGATATCTGTGTTTGGAAGGAGATGTGTTTTGGAGAGGAGACATAGTAGGTAGAGGAGAAAAGATATGAGTGATACCCTAATAAAAATGGGTATATGGAAAATGTTAAAAGTGGGGATATCAGGGATATCAATTTGATATCCATATACTGATATACCAAACACCAGGTATGGATATGAGTGATTTTCATACCCATACTTGATATCAGTATATGGATACCAAACGGGCCTTTATAGTTATATAACTATATGATATAACCAAATTGGATATAACTATAAGATATAATCATAGTATATAAGTTATATACTATGGTTGTATCATATAGTTATATAATATGATCATATCTTATAGTTATATCCAATTTGGTTATATTCTATAGTTATATACTATGGTTCTATCATCTATCTTATAGTTATATAATTATATGATATAACCAATTTGGATATAACTATACTATATAATCATAATATATAACTATATGATATAACCATAGTATATAACTAAAAGAAATATAACCATAGTATATAACTATAGAATATAACCAAATTGGATATAACTATAAAATATAATATATGATATAGCCATAAGAATTTGGTTCTAGTGAAACAGCTTCTTAGAGTAAAACGGTAGTACTAATTAAAGCCATTGGATGAGAATGAAATTGAAAGCCTAGATTTAATCTCGTGTGTTGCTTATTCTCTTTATGGGATCATGCACACACAATTACTGCAAATTTGTTTTTTTGGAATTTTTTTTATATGCAAAATCAGAACGGTTGCACTTCCTAAAATTACTCCCTCACTATCGATTCTCTCTCTATAGATATTCACAATCTCCATTGCATGAGGAAGAGGAAGAGGAAGATCAAATCCTCATCCATCTCCACGGACCAGATCCAACACCGAAACCCTAGTAATAGGCGTTTTGTCGCATGCACCTAACAAAGTAAACCTCAAAAACCTAACTAATGTAGTCTGGTAAGTAAGGGTCGAATCCCACAGAGAATCAAGCTATATATCATGTTTGTCAAAACGTTCACCAATTGATAACAAAGACAAATGGGGGAGTTTATATGAATAACTAAGAAAAATAATAGATAAAACATAAATAGCTTGACTAGACAAATATCCACTTTCAGTTTGGTTGATAAATCATTGATTATCCCTAGTTCTCAATCATCATGAATGTCCTAATCCCTGTTCTAAATTAATTATCAGTCCAATCAGTCTTGATAATCCTAACTATTAAACAATCAAGAAACCATCAAGATTTAATCTAATAGCAGCAGTAAGCTCAGGAATAGATATGTTCATGCAATACTTAACAACCAATCAGTACTCGACATGCAATCAATTCTCTTCACAATAAACATTCACAACTAGTTCCTGAAAATCGTGGTTGCTACTCTGAATTAGGAATGAACAATATTAATCTCAACAAATTGACCAGATTAGGGGAACTAGCACTATAGATAATACCAATCTCAACTAGTTTGTCAGGCTAGGGAAACTAATATTAATAATACTAATCACAACAATTGATGAACTAGATCAACCAATAGAATTCAAAACCCTAATCTTGCAGTATGAATAATACCAATAAAACTATGTGATCAGGCTAGAGAAATCAGTAAAACTCAATGGGATGAAGCGTAATAAAATCATAACATTCAAGGATAAAGAAAGGAATAATTTCAATATTAACTTCAAACCAAGGCTTCAATTGTCTAGCAAAAAACAAAACAAAGAACTAAACTAAGAAAAAAGAAAAGAGGAAGAAAGGTAAAACCCAACTTGGGGTAGAACCCAACTTACAAAACTGATGTTCTAAGGGAGGAATATAAAGACTTTGCAAAACCTATTTTCCTAAAAGATAACAATAACAATCTTCTAAAAATAAAACAAACGAACTAAAAGAAAATAAAATAAATAAAGTAAGCTAAAGCTCTCGAACGAAAATCGCGTCTCCGCACCGCGCCAGGAAAGGAAATCCGTGACCGCGGAAATGCTTATGTAGCCAATCCGCTACCGCGGAAATATTTCCGCGCCCGCGGATTTCTCTGGTGCGCTCCCGCGGCTCTCTCTCATCGCGGCACTCCTCGCGGGCTTCTCCTGTAGTGGCTTCTTGGCCTTCATCTCCTCACTGCTTCAATACTCCACTAAAATCTTCCTTTTCACCACTTCTTCTCTACAACTTCATTATCCTAAAATGTCTTCTAAACCCATACAAAATGGTACCTAATATCCAGTAATAACTCCTAGTTACGCACTACAAAGTAGAGCGGATCAAATTTCCCCATGCTTAAACCTTGCTCGTCCTCGAGTAAGCTAATAGAAACCTACTCCTCCAATGAAATACCCAAGGACTCAGGAAGCACAATAAAACCATCTCCACTAAGAACTGCACCTAATCATGAATCTACATGGCACCAACAAATCAACACAACACACAAGCTTAAAGGAAAGCAGAGTACTTCCCCCAAGCTTAACCCGAACACCATAGAGTGAAAGTGACCATCTAATCCTAGCCTCCATCTATCTTTTTATAACCCTCACAGTGGCCTACCCGAATCCTCCTTATAACTCCAACACTTATGTCACCACGCCAGGAAAAATGAGAAATCCTAATAATCACTCTTCTTCTTTTCACTCATTTTGCCAAGGCGCCCTTTCGGGTTTTCACCTGGCCATTCATTTTATTTTTCTATAGATGGGCTCACAAAACTCACATCACTCTTGACCTCTTATTATCCCAGCCTAATGCTGGTCCGGGCCACCTGCTTATTACCTAAGCCGTCCTTTCGGGTTTTCGACTTATCCCAAAATTTTCTTTTTGTCTTTTTTTTTCTTGCTTTTTGACTTTTTTTTTTTAAAGGAAAGAAATACGAAATCACAAATATATACATAGATAGATAGCAAGTACATTCTTCTCCCCCATGCTTAAATATTGCATTGTCCTCAATGTAATGAAAGACAAAAAGATAAAGCACATGGAAGGGCAGAAAAGTACTCACGACCGTCGCCGAGGTGACCTGGATGTGGATGCTGGCGGTAAAACATTGAAAACACAAGTCGCTGGTATTGCGGCGGTCCACTCAAGCAAAATCCACGTGCAACCAAATAGATCCACTGTAAGATGAAGTGGTACATCAAAGAAACGGGGTTGCACGGCCTTCAACGAACACAGAATTGGAGCCCAAGTGTAATCGTGTATCGGGCTCCATCGCTCCATATCAATCATCGTATCTGCAGTTGGCTCTAGAGCGCCTCCTCGTCAGCTGTCGAATGTCGGGCCATCATCGGTGCCAAATGAAAATGTCGGGCTATTGTCTCCGCCTTGGCAGCATGATGCACACCATCTCGCGTAGAAAAGCTCAGACAACTGGGCCGCGATCGCGGAAATATTCAGATTTTTCTTTCTCGATTTTTTTAATTTTTTTTCTAGATGAGGGGACTTACAATGGACAAACCGCGGTCGCGGAAAAGGTTCTGCGGTCGCAGTTTCACATCTGGTGCGAGATGAACACCGTCTTCGAACTCTCACCTGCATGTTAGTCTAAACACGAAACAACACAAATAAAAACTTGAAACGAAAAGACATGAAAATAGTTACATACATCGGGTTGCCTCCCGAACAACGCCTTGGTTAGTGTCGTGGCTCGACATTGTGCCCTTTAAATCATCTTGGGTTGTCCATACCAACCGAACACTTGGGGTTACAATCAGGAGGGTGTATCTTTGCATCATCAATGTTGTGTTCGACCCTCACCCCATCAAACTCCATGGTGAGCGAACCACTACTCACATAAATTTTCGTATTCGCTGTTTTCATAAACGGCCTACCCAACATCACAAGGGCTGCATGCTTGTCTTGCCCCGTATCCATCACAAAGAAATCCGCAGGGAAAATCAGCTTATCGACCGCTACCAGAACATCCTGCACGAATCCTTTGGGATACACATAGGACATATCCGCCAATTGAATCACCGTCCCTGTCCCATGCAATGGTCCAAGCCCCAAAGATTCATACAACGAGAGAGACAGTACATTTATAGATGCACCCAAATCCAACATGGCTTTATCGAACGTGGTGCCACCTATATTGCAAGGAATACTGAACATGCATGGGTCACTACACTTCTTGGGCATCCGCTTTTGCAGCATAGCGAAAACATTCTCATTAACCTAGACCTTCTTCTTCGTTTTCTCTTTTGTCTTCCTCTTGATCTTACATAATTCCTTCAAAAATTTTGCATAGCGAGGAATGCTCTTAACCAGCATGATCAAAGGAATATTTACATCGCAATTGTTGAAGGTCTCAAAGATCTCCTTGTCGTTCTCCGGCCTTCTAGTATCCTGTAGTGCTTCAGGGAAGGGCACGGGTGGTTTCAGCGAACCGAGCGGATGAAAATATGGACGAACATAATCGTCATGGACGTCATTAGGGAAACCGCGGTCGCGGTTTGGGACCCGCGATCGTGGTTCAGCATCAAGAATTTTTGGCTCGTCAGTGACGAATCCGCGGTCGCGGCTGTCAATCCGCGGTCGCGGATTTGCTTCAGATTTTTCACCTCCTCTAGGAACATTTCCGCGGTTGCGGAAATCAGGCCGTGGTCGCGGAAATTCTTCGGAAATTGCTCCGCCTTCAGTGATGATTCCGCGGTCGCGGAAATCGGGCCACGGTCGTGGTTCTTCCTCTGCAGCATCCGTCACTCCCTTCATTTGTGTTCCACTCCTTAACGTCATCGCACATACATTCTCTCTCGGGTTTGCTACCGTTTGAAATGGTAGTTTTCCCGAATCCCGGGCCTCCAATTTGCTCACTGCTAGAGAAATCTGCCCTACCTGCTTTTCTAGGTTCTGAATACTAGACTTCATCTTATGATTTTGTTAGACCATAGTGTTTGCCAACGTTGATACACTCTGACCGAGATATTTGATCATGTCGTCACTGGACATAGACGAACTTGCGCTCTGGCCTTGAGGTCTAGGGTCATATTGTGCTCTAAATTGTTGTTGTTGTTGACCTCCAGGCCGCTGAAATTGATGCTGTTGCTGTAGGAATTGTGGCGGTCTCTGGTGGAACTCCTGATCATCACGACCCTGAGGGGGATTCTGCTGGTTCCCGTATCTCAAATTAGGGTGATCTCTCCACCCTGGATTGTAAGTGTTGGAGTACAGGTCATATCTCGGCCTTGGAGGACTGAAACCTCCAATAGCGTTTACTTCAGCAGTGGGCTCCTACAGTGTGGGACACGCATCAGTAGGGTGCATCGTGTCATAGCAGATTCCACAAGACTTGACTTGCTGCTGGTTGCCCTTCATCATAAACCTCCTCATCATCTCCTTCATCTCAGAAAGTAGTGAGGACGATGGCTGAGAGTTTGTGGCCTTAACTTCTTGAGCGCTCGCTCTCTTGCTAAACTGTCTTGAGCCCTCAGATAGCTCAAAGAATATCTCGAATGATACAGCTGACGTCTTGTTTAGAATGTTACCGCCACAGGCTGCGTTCACCATTCTTCGCTCATCATCAAGAAGCCCACCATACAAATATAGCACGAGGTCTTGGTCAGAATAACCATGGTATGGGCAGCTTGAAATCAACCTCTTGAACCTCTCATAGTACTCATACAACGTCTCAGTAGCATGCTGTTCGATATTGCTGATGTTCCTCTTCAAGCTACCGAGCTTCGTTGCAGGGAAGTTGATAGGTGTTATTTCATACACCTTTACTAGCAACTATTAGCATGATTTGGAGGAGTTTTGGATGAGTTTTGGTGCTAAGTCTGTGATCCAGAAGTTATGGAGAGAAGTGAAGATATCCCAGGATTTACAGCTTAGATGGAGATGGAGCTGCTGGAGCATACTTGGAGAAGACTACCAAACACTTGGTAGGATTGAAGAGCAGCAGAAGAGAAGAAGAAGAGCTGAAGAAGTTGAAGGAGTGAGCTCACCGCCCCGCGCCAGAGTCACCGCGGCCCGGCGGTGACTCTCAGAGAAGAATGACGCCCGCGGTGGAAAGCCTGACGCCCCGCGGTGGATCTCACCGCCCCACGGTGGCCGTGTTTAATGCCTCGCGCCAGAAGACTGTTACTTTCCTTTTATTTCGTTTAGACTTTATTTTATTATTATTTTGTTTCCTTTATTGTTTGCATTAGTTTAACCTAGTTCCCTAAGACTATTTAAGTCCTCTTTCTAGGTTAAGAGACATAGACTTTTTTACCTACACACGATTTTTTAGACGTTATTTCACATTAGAGTTTTTCATTCTCGTTTGAATGGAGAACTAACTTCCCTCTGTTCTACTAGACGATTAAAGCAATACAGTTGATGTGTTTGTGAGATCTTTATTCCTTGTTCTTATCCTGATAAATGTTGGTTTGATTCTCTTGGTTATATTGAATATTGATTTCTTGTTGTTCTTATTAGCCTGATCAACTAGGTTGAATGCTTTTTTATCAATTGCTAGGATTGCATATAGGGGTTCCGAGTGCATATCTAGTAGCAAACACAATTGTGCGTATAGGGGTTCCGAGCGTACAATTGTGAGTGAGAATCAGTTGCATGCGAGTATTAGTACGTCCTTCTATTTGCATGTATCTTATATCCTTGTGTGCATTGCTATTGCTGTGTTGGTGGTAAAGTATACTGACAACTGTGAGAATCAATGGTATTTTATCATTGGCATAGTAATAAGTCTATTGACAACTGTGAGAATCAATAGTACTTAAGATCAGGGTGGGAACAACTATAAGGATAGTAAAAGAACTTGGATTACATAGATTTCTGTGATCAAATTATATCTCTGTATTGTGGATCTCGCTCTAGTAGGACTACTTTCCCATTATATTTTCTCAACTCAACCAAACTTGTTTGCTTTGCTTTGCTTTCTCGTAATAACTAAACCCCCTTGCTTGTTACTTGTCCATCACAATTGCATACTGCATCAGACCTTCCTTGTGGGTTCGACCCTTGCTTGCTTACTATATATCTGTTTAGTAGGTCTGTTAGGACTTTTTACTTTGATAAGGCTAATCAACGATATTTGCATTGCGCATCTTTAGCCCCGTCAAATTTGGCGCCGTTGTCGGGGAAGTTTTCTGTTTTGTTGTGTATTTTTTTTGTGATTGATTTTTGGTGGAGACCTATCTTATGGTCGACACTCGTTCTACTGACTCTCCTCTCGCTGCTTTTGATCCAGAAGTCGACAGATCGTTCTGTGCGAACCTACGCGATCAAGGAGAAGAAGAAGTCGAGGTTGAGGTCGTTGAGCCGACTGAGCCAATTAACATCCCTACTGTCGCAATGGCTGAGACTCTGAGAGAATTGACTGAGCCGAATATTGGAGCACAACCCCTGGCTGTCGTCATCCCTGCACTTGGCGAAGGGGTGAATTTTGAGTTGAAATCTGGAGTTGTTGCTTATCTCCCAAAGTTCCACGGTTTGAGTGGAGAAGACCCGATCTTTCACCTGGGCAAGTTCCACAATGTCTGTATGACTATGAAGCCCAGGAACATGACGGAAGACCAAATCAAGATGAGAGCTTTTGGTTTCTCCCTGCTAGACTCTGCAAGCGACTGGTACTATCACTTGCCACCAGGAACCATAGATACCTGGAATAAACTGCACAAGGCATTCTTGGACAAATACTTTCCAACGAAGAAGGCGAATGCCTTGAAAAAGGCAATTGCCAATATTGAGCAGGCTGGTGATGAGACGCTATATGATTATCTTGAGAGGTACAAGAGGCTTTTCTCTAGCTGCCCATTCCACGGATACGCCAAGCAGGACCTTGTCCTCTATTTACACAATGGTCTGCTGGACCAAGAGAGAAGGATGGTTGACGCTGCTTGCGGTGGAAGCATTCTGAATCTGACACCGGATGCAGCCATGGAGAGATTCCAGGAGATGAGTGAGAGCACCAGGAGTTTTGGGAAGACATACCAAAGAAAGACGGTCAATGCTGTGACCCCTACAGGACCAAGCCCAGTGTTGACTGAGCTAGCTGAGCTGAAAGAGATGGTGAAGAGGATGGTGAATCAGAATGCCCCTCAACAAGTCAAGGCATGTGGACTTTGCGCTGATCAGTACCATCCCACCGACACTTGTCCTTAGCTGTAGGAGGAGGGTGTTGCTGAAGTTAATGCTATAGGAGGTTATGGACCCTCTAGACCACAGTTTGGTGGACATCCCAATTATAATCCGAGAGGGCGAGACCACCCATGTTTTAGATGGAGTGACCCTCAAGGTGGTCAACAGCCAGTGCAACAACAACAATACCAGCCTGCACAACAGCAGTACCAGTAGAGAGCCCCGTACCAACAGAGGCCTCAAGGCCAAAGCTCTGGTTCTTCTACCGAAGAGATGCTAAAGACTCTGACTTAGCATTTTGCCACGCATGTGCAGGCTACTGAGTCAAGTATTAAGAACATGGAGAGACAAATTGGTCAGTTAGTTGATGCTGTGACTAAGATCGACCAAAGGACTTCCAACTTCTTGCCCTCTCAGACTACTGTGAAGCCCAGAGAGAACGTGAGTGCTATCACGCTCAGAAGTGGTAAGAAGTTGGTCGTTGCTCCTATTGCTGAAGAGGAGAACGAGATCGAGAAGGCATAAATCACCGAACACCCCGTGGCGGATCCTACCGCGGCCCGGCCAGAAATTGAAGGAGGAGCCAGGAAAGAAGACGTGTCGGCACCGCCCCGCGGTGACTTTCACCGCAACCCGGCACCTGACCCCAGTAAATACACCGCGATCCCACCGCCCCGCAGCAATGTCCAACGCCCCGCGGTGGGGCTGTCGCGATCTGGTCCTCAAAAATCTCTCTTCGCTGAAGAAACCTATGTTGACGATTACGTTCGTCCATTATTCCCTCCTCTAGGTTCCGAGAAGCCACCAGCACCTTTCCCTGAGGCGCTGAAGGCCAAGAGAGTAGTTGAAGACAACGATCTGTTCGAGACATTTCGGGACTGTGAGGTGAACATTCCCCTGATCAAGCTTATCAAGGCTATCCCTCGATATGCCAAGTTCTTGAAGGAGCTGTGCACCGTGAAGAGGACTCAGAAGTAGAAGGCTCAAAAGAAGATTCCAGTGAGTGAACATGTGTCAGCAGTAGTTCAGAGACGCATGCCTGAGAAATGCAAAGATCCAGGTACATTTACTATTCCTATCACTATAGGTGAGCATCGATTTGAGAAAGTCTTGTTAGACTTGGGTGCCTCAATTAATGTATTACCCTATTCTTTGATTGAGGATTTAGGAATAGGATCCTTGCATGATTCTAACATTGTTATACAACTTGCTGATGGTTCTTGTGTACCCCCTAAGGGTGTTGTGGAAAATGTTCTTGTGAGGATAGGCTCTTTGATTTTTCCTGCTGACTTCTTTGTTATAGATATGGACTATGATGAGCAGGTTGCTCCAGTTATGCTAGGACGACCTTTTATGAAAACATCCATGATAAAGATTGATGTAGACATTGGAATTTTAACTATGGAATTTGATGGAATAATTTTTGAGCATAATATTCATAAAGCCAACCCCATTGAATTGCCTACCCCTTGCTGTATTAGTGATATTGATAATCGTGTGCCTGAAAATGTTAAACTTGATGCAGTAGAGACCATAGTTGATTGTTTCTCTATTGATGAACCTATTGAGTCGCATGAGTTACATGTTGGTGATGTCTTGTTGGATGACATAGGAGATTCCATTCCCTCCATTTTGGGCACTCGCCCCCCTGCACTAACCATACAAGGCTGTAAGCCTTTATTCAGTGATGTGCAGCATATTCAGATTGAGTCATATCGCCCCCCACATCGCTCTAAGTATGGGGGAGATGCTCCAAAGGAAGTCAGCATGGAGTCGATGGCAAAGAGGGAGCATGGTCTAAGGTTTAAACCTTTCCATGAGAGGTCTCAACATGAAGAGACGAGTAGGAGGATTCCGAGGGGATCCTACTCCAGATGGAAGTTGATTTGCAGTACGTTGAGCCAACGACGATAACCAAGGCGCTGTCTGGGAGGCAACCCGTGTTAGTCTTTCTTTGATTTTTTTTTCCTTAGATTATTTTTGTAGTTTATTTTGCTTTGTTTCGTTCGCCTGTTACTCACATTTCAGGTATGAAAGTAAACTTGAGAAGAGACGTTGTGCCCAACCATTCCCACCGCCTCGCGGCGTTCCTCACCGCCCCGCGGTGGAGGTCAGGTATGATTTCTCGACTCTATAAAAAAAACAAAAAAAAACAAGAATAAAGAGCCCCGAAAAAACCTTAAACGGGTGCGTAAAATTTTATTTCTTGAGTGGTAACTAAGGATTTGACGGATTGGGCCCCTTTGGGCCAAGATTTTTCTTTGGGCCATGGTACATACCCGGCCCCATCATCCCTTTCTTCCCTTTCACTTTTCCTTCCCTGACCTAGCCCCCATACTCACAAACACTCCATTCCCACCACCACCATCAGGCCCGCAGTGAGTTTATTTTCTTCTTCCCCTATTTCCTTTGCTGTTCTCTTTTCTACATTGAGGACAATGTTCGGTTTAAGTATGGGGGAGGGATTTAGACTTGCCATCTGTCTATCCTTTGTACAGATTGTTTTCTTTTCGTGTGTTGTATTTCCCATTTGATTTCTATAAAAAAAAAATCAAAAAAGCCAAAAAAGAAGTAAAAAGGCAATCAAAATCCTGGGATGAGCTGAAAACCCGAAAGGGCAGTTCAGGTAAAAAGCAGGTAGTTTGGCTGGTATAGACCAGGGCAAAAGTGGACTGGAGTGATGTGAGTATATGTGAGATATCTAGCAAAATGAAATGAGTGGCTTGGTGAAAACCCGAAAGGGCGCCTTGGCAAGATGAGCGAAAAAGAAGAAGAGTGATTCTAGGATTTCTCTCTATTTCTTGGCGAGGTGTCATAAGAAGAGGTGGTATAAGGAGTTCGGGTAGGCCACTCTGGAGCGATAAGGAGCTAGATTGGAGTTAGGACTAGAATTATCTTTGCATCACTTATTTTGGTTGTCTGGAGCTTATTGTTGATATGTTGTAATTGCTAGTGTCTTATTTTCTTGTACTTCCTGAGGCCTTGGTGTTTGATTGAGAGAGTAGGTTTTTCTTTAGCTTACTCGGGACGAGTAAAGGTCTAAGTATGGGGGAATTTGATAGGTGTTATTTCATACACCTTTACTAGCAACTATTAGCATGATTTGGAGGAGTTTTGGATGAGTTTTGGTGCTAAGTCTGTGATCCAGAAGTTATGGAGAGAAGTGAAGATATCTCAGGATTTACAGCTTAGATGGAGATGGAGCTACTGGAGCATACTTGGAGAAGACTACCAAACACTTGGTAGGATTGAAGAGCAGCAGAAGAGAAGAAGAGGAGCTGAAGAAGTTGAAAGAGTGAGCTCACCGCCCCGCGCCAGAGTCACCGCGGCCCGGCGGTGACTCTCAGAGAAGAATGACGCCCGCGGTGGAAAGCCTGACGCCCCGCGGTGGATCTCACCGCCCCGCGGTGGCCGTGTTTAATGCCTCGCGCCAGAAGACTGTTACTTTCCTTTTATTTCGTTTAGACTTTATTTTATTATTATTCTGTTTCCTTTATTGTTTGCATTAGTTTAACCTAGTTCCCTAAGACTATTTAAGTCCTCTTTCTAGGCTAAGAGACATATACTTTTTTACCTACACACGATTTTTCAGACGTTATTTCACATTAGAGTTTTTCATTCTCGTTTGAATGGAGAACTAACTTCCCTCTGTTCTACTAGACGATTGAAGCAATACAGTTGATGTGTTTGTGAGATCTCTATTCCTTGTTCTTATCCTTATAAATGTTGGTTTGATTCTCTTGGTTATATTGAATATTGATTTCTTGTTGTTCTTCTTAGCCTGATCAACTAGGTTGAATGCTTTTTATCAATTGCTAGGATTGCATATAGGGGTTCCGAGTGCATATCTAGTAGCAAACACAATTGTGCGTATAGGGGTTCCGAGCGTACAATTGTGAGTGAGAATCAGTTGCATGCGAGTATTAGTACATCCTTCTATTTGCATGTATCCTATATCCTTGTGTGCATTGCTATTGCTGTGTTGGTGGTAAAGTATATTGACAACTGTGAGAATCAGTGGTATTTTATCATTGACATAGTAATAAGTCTATTGACAACTGTGAGAATCAATAGTACTTAAGATCAGGGTGGGAACAACTATAAGGATAGTAAAAGAACTTGGATTACATAGATTTCGGTGATCAAATTATATCTCTGTATTATGGATCTCGCTCTAGTAGGACTACTTTCCCATTATATTTTCTCAACTCAACCAAACTTGTTTGCTTTGCTTTGTTTTCTCGTGATAACTAAACCCCCCTTGCTTGTTACTTGTCAATCACAATTGCATACTGCATCAGACCTTCCCTGTGGGTTCGACCCTTGCTTGCTTACTATACATCTATTTAGTAGGTCTGTTAGGACTTTTTACTTTGATAAGGCTAATCAACGATATTTGCATTGCACATCTTTAGCCCCGTCAGAAGTACTTCTCCAGGAAGGCTTTCTTCATCTTTGCCCATGTGTCTATGCTTCCCGGGGCCAAATAGTAGAATCAATCATTGGCCGCATCCTTCAGAGAGAATGGAAAGGCCCTCAGCTTCATCTGGTCCTCAGTAATGTTCCTGGGCTTCATGCTGCTGTAGACAACGTGGAATTCAGAGAGATGTTTGTTGGGGTCTTCTCCACTCATCCCATGGAAGTGGGGTAATAAGTGAATCAACCCAGATTTAAGCTCAAAGTTCACGCCATCCGCCAACTCTGGCAACTGCACAACAAGTGGCTGCTGCTCTAGATTCGGCACAGTCAACTGCCTCAATGTCTGTTCTTCCTCAGCCATCTCGAGTTGCGTGCGGGCTGCTATACAGTTCCTGGAAAGTGTTCGTTCGATTTCTGGATCAAGATCTAAAGTAGGAGAGTCAGTAGCACGGGTGTGGACCATAAGATAGGTCCACACAATAGTTGACACACAAACAAAAAGAAAAGAAAATTTGAAACTTGCTTCCCCGGCAACGCCGCCAAATTTGATAGGCGTTTTGTCGCATGCACCTAACAAAGTAAACCTCAAAAACCTAAATAATATAGTCTGGTAAGTAAGGGTCGAATCTCACAGAGAATCAAGTTATATATCTTGTTTGTCAAAACGTTCACCAATTGATAACAAAGACAAAGGGGGGAGTTTATATGAATCTAACTAATAAAAATAATAGATAAAACATAAATAGCTTGGTTAGACAAATATTCACCTTCAGTTTGGTTGATCAATCATTGATTATCCCTAGTTCTCAATCATCATGAATGTCCTAATCCATGTTCTAAATTAATTACCAGTCCAACCAGTCCTGATAATCCTAACTATTAAACAATCAAGAAACCATCAAGATTTAATCTAATAGCAGCAATAAGATCAGGAATAGATATGCTCATGCAATACTTAACAATCAGTCAGTACTCGACATGCAATCAATTCTCTTCACAATAAACATTCACAACTAGTTCATGTAAATTGTGGTTGCTACTCTGAATTATGGATGAACAATATTAATCTCAACAAGTTGACCAGATTAGGGGAACTAGCACTATAGATAATACCAATCTTAACTAGTTTGTCAGGCTAGGGAAACTAATATTAATAATACTAATCACAACAATTGATGAACTAGATCAACCAATAGAATTCAAAACCATAATCCTACAGTATGAATAATACCAATAAAACTAGGTGATCAGGCTAGAGAAATCAGTAAAACTCAATGGGATGAAGCGTAATAAAATCATAACATTCAAGGATAAAGAAAGGAATAATCTCAATATCAACTTCAAACCAAGGCTTCAATTGTCTAGCCAAAAACAAAACAAAGAACTAAACTAAGAAAAGGGAAAAGAGGAAGAAAGGTAAAACCCAACTTACAAAACTGATGTTCTAAGGGAAGAATATAAAGACTTTGTAAAACCTAATTTCCTAAAAGATAACAATAACAATCTTCTAAAAATAAAACAAACGAACTAAAAGAAAAGAAAATAAATAAAATAAGCTAAAGCTCTCGGACGAAAATCGCGTCTCCGCACCGCGCCAGGAAAGGAAATCCACGACCGTGGAAATGCTTATGTCGCCAATCCACTACCGCGGAAATATTTCCGTGCCCGTGGATTTCTCTGGTGCGCTCCCGCGGCTCTCTCTCATCGCGACACTCCTCGCGGGCTTCTCCTGTAGTGGCTTCTTGGCCTTCATCTCCTCAATGCTTCAATACTCCACTAAAATCTTCCTTTTCACCACTTCTTCTCTACAACTTCATTCTCCTAAAATGTCTTCTAAACCCATACAAAATGGTACCTAATATTCAGTAACAACTCCTAGTTACGCACTACAAAGTAGAGCGGATCACTAGCAGCGCCGACAACGACCACCACAATTAGTTTGTGTGGAAATCTCCATTGCAGGAGGAAGAGGAAGATCAAATCCTCATCCATTTCCACGGACCAGATCCAACACCGAAACCCTAGCGGCGCCGACAACGACCACCATGACCAGTTTTTATGGACATCTGACAAGATAGAAAAAATCTACTCGTTATAACTTCTGGAATCGCTCAAAAAGCTCCAGCTCTGCCCTTCTTCCTCGTCGTCATCGGCTATGTGCCGCGGCCGAGCCGTTCGAGAAGCCGTCGATCGAGCTCTTGTCGTGGCGGCGAGGGGGAGAACGAGGTGGAGTCGCGCTGTCCCCAGCAACCGCCTCAAGTTCAAACTCATGAAGAGCAAGACCCCGATAGGAACAACGTTGTCTGGCGACCGTCGTGGAGGCCGTTCGAGTGTGAGTAAGCCGAGATCTATATTCAAGTTGCAGTGCTTCTGCATCCTTCTTTTGTTTTTGTGGACGACATTAAAGGCATCTGCTAGGTTTCATGAAACAAGCATTTGATTTTGCGAAAAAAGCTTTTGGAATATTAACTGTTGGATCGTTAGAGTTACGTCTGAGGGAACAAAAGCTTTATTCCCACAGAAGTTGCAGCGGATTTAATATAGCAAGAAAGATAACGAACAGACTCACGATGTATAGTGGAAACCCTGATTAGCAAAACTAGCTTCTCAAGGAAAAACCACTACCTTCAAGCTTCCGCTTGAGAGGATTTTGAAGCGTGTACTTGTCTTATTGATTTCTTGTTCGATTACACTTGTATCCTAGACTTCGACCTCTAAACAACCAGCTAGACTCGAAGACTCTTCTACAACGATGAATCGAACTCAACCCTCAAAGACTTACACACACCTCACTTATTTTCTTTCTCTTTTTCGTTCTCTCTTTTTTCGTCGTTCAAAGCCGTACTTAAGAAATGAATCCTCACTTCACTTAAATACAACTCGGCTAAACCCTAATCATAACAAGATAGGATATTCTAAAATCGGATTACAAAAGATATGATTTTGTTGGAAGAATAATATCCCAACCGATTATATTAATTAAGGAAGGAGTTCTGTTGAATTCCTTAGGTTTTGATGGTAACAAACATTCAACTAATATGGGTACTAAGTGTTTCAGGAACAAAGACAGTTGTTATAGGGAACCATTGCAGCAAAGGATCGCAGAGGGAACAAAGCTCTGTTCATGTGCTTTGTTACCTCTCAAGGAACATCAGTGACGAACAAGATCAAGCTGCGAATGGAAGAAAGATATCCAGCGTGAAGATTATGGAAACTTTCCTAGAAGAATCACGCGGTCAAATGATAGGATTTCGGCTGGAAGGATCTCGCCGAAAAGAAGATTTGGAGAGAGAATCCGAATGTGTTATCTTAGGAAAACTTTCCTAAGATAATATATTTGGAGAGAGAAGAATCTTATCTTAATCCGTTAATGTTATCTTAGGAATTATTTCCTTAGATAATATCGGTTGTTAAGATAATATTCTTCAAATCAATTAATGGTTGTTAAGATAATATTCTTCAAATCAATTAATATCATCTTGTTACCAAGTTTAGGAAGATAGGATTATCTTGTTATGATTAGGGTTTGGTCGAGTTGTATTTATATGGGAATGTGGGATTCATTTCTATGTAACCACGACGACGAAGAATGAAGAACTGAGAGCATTCAGTTAAGAAGAAAAAGAGAGTGAAGTGTTTGTGAGTCTTTGAGGGTTGAGTTCGATTCATCGTTATAGAAGAGGTTTCAAATCTAGGTGGGAAGAGGTTTCAAATCTAGGGTTTGGAGTCCAGGATACAAGTGTAATCGAACAAGAAATCAATAAGACAAGTAGATGCTTCAAAATCCTCTCAAGCGGAAGCTTGAAGGTAGTGTTTTTTCCTTGAGAAGCTAGTTTTGCCAATCAGGGTTTCCACTATATATCGTGAGTTCATTCGTTATCTTTCCTGCTATATTGTTCCACTGTGCCTTATGTGGGAACAAAGCCTTTGTTCCCTCAGACATAACTCTAACGATCCAACAAGTTCCTTAATTAATCCAATCGGAAGGATATTCTTCTTCTCTCTCCAATTGCCTTATCTTAGGAAAGATTCCTAAGATAACACAATCGGTTTTTCTCTCTCCATATCTTCGCGCAATCCGGCTTGATCCTTGGAGCCGAAGTCTTCATCCTTTACCGCGTGTGCTTCTTGATTTGTTTCCTTAATTCAACACGCTGGATTTCTTCTTTCCTTTTGCAGCCTTGATTTGGTCCGTCACTTCAGTTCCTTGAGAGGTAACAAAGCACTTGACAAGACTTTGTTCCCTCTGAGATCCTTTGCTGCAAAGCTCCCTGGGATAACTTTTCTTGTCCCTGAAACACTTGGTACACATATTAGTTGAGTGTTTGTTATCATTAAAACCTAAGGAATTCAACAAATTCCCCCTTTTTGATGGTGACAAACACCCTTAATAAGAAAGCATATACCAACTAGAAAAAGACAAATATGACATGAAAGTTTCCCACTAAGACACAGTTAGTTCCCCCTTAGTTTAGCAATACGTTTTACTTGTTCTGTTCCCCCTCAACTAATGCTACTTGTCATATTCCCCCTTTTGACATCATCAAAAACATCAGTAAAGAATTAGAGAGGAAAAGTCAAGGCCAGATTAACACAAACACCCCTTGTCATTAATTAAAAAAAACTTAAAAACATGCAAACACCGCCGAGACAGACAAAACATCAAAACATAGTCAAAATGCCACACCGGGCACACAAACCAGATAACAAGAAAAACAACTAAGAGGGAGTAGATGGGCAAGGGAACAAAAGAGGGGTAAGGACAGCAGGTAAGCGATCAGGCATCACTGTGACCATCCGGTTGAGCCGATGCGTGATGAGAGATAAGCGCGCGCACATCTGCCATGAGACGTCTCACATCCTTGCAGAGACTTCTCACATCCCTCCCTAGAGACAAATTCTCGTTCAGTTCCCCCTCAGAGCTGTCGGCCTCAGAAACCTCCATTGCCTCGGAATCCTTGATAGGGCGTTGTCGTGACACCTAATCAAAATAATCCTAACAAACCTAAACAAGTAGTATAGGCAAGCAAGGGTCGAATCCACAGGGAGAAAGTAATCAATCTATGTGTTTATAAGCATGCAAAGTAACAAGGGGGGTTTTGATTATCAAGCACAGAGTAACAAGGATGCAGGCTTTAGAAAAAGAATAAGAACAATGGGTGGAAGTATTCCATCAGACAAATATCCACACTACAAAGGAAACAGGTTGATCACTGAAATCTATTAAATCCAAGTTCTTTTCACAATCTTATCGTTATTCTCATCATGCTCTTAAGTACTACTGATTCTCATAGTTGTCAATAAACTTATTACTATGCCAATGGTAAAATACACCAGTCACGCCTGTCACACGGTACCAGACCGGGGTACATTACCACCAACAAAGCAATAGCAATGCACACAAGGATATAGGATACATGCAAGTAGAAAGACGTACAAGTACTCACTCCCCTACTTAACATGCAACTGATTCTCACTCACAATTGTACGCTCGGAACCCCTATATGCACAATTGTGTTTGCCACTAGATATGCACTCGGAACCCCTATATGCAATCCTAGCACTATGATAGATGTCGATAAGCCTAGTTAGCAACTCTAGATAAACCAACATAAATCAATAGACAATATAACCAAGAGAATCAAACCAACACTTATAAGATATAGAACAAGGAATAGAAATCTCACAACCAATCCATTGCAATGCTTCAATTGTCTAGCGAAATAAAGGTGTTTAGCTCTCCATGGGTTGAAAACCCTGGAGGCAGAATGAAAACTAACTAAGTCTCCTGAAGGAGAATTGTAACTTCTTGGCAACTAGGTTAACAAAAAGAGTTTATAACCTAAATCTAAAAGTGATAAAAATAATAAAAAGGAAATAATAATAAAAATAATAACCAAATATAAACTAATCAAATCCCGGGAAATTAATCCCGGAATCACGCTCGGCCTCGTGCAAGCAGCAAATCATCTTCGGCCCAACAAAGCAGCTGCCCACCTCCAATTCCTCTCAGCTTGCTGACGTCATCGTCCCGCATCAATTCACGCTTCTTCATTTCCCGCATTCAATTCACGCGACACGGTACTTCATGGGCCTAATATTAAATCAGCATCACGTGGCATCAACTTCTATTGGGCCTATTATCCTTTGGGCCTAATTCTTCCTTCCAAATTCCAGCATCAGCACTCACGCAGGCTTAATTAATTGCTTCGCCCAACATATGGCCGCGGGGCGGCACCTTTCTCTGAGACTCACCGCCGGGTCGCGGTGGCTCTAGCGCGGGGCGGTGATTTTTGCCCGCCTTCTTCTTCTCTTCTGCTCTTTATTGTGGTTCCTTCATGTATTTTTCTTCGTCTCCTTAGGTGGTCAGCTCCTCTTCCTCTGGATGTCTCCAATTAGCTCCTCCAGACCACCAAAACCACACTTATCCGCTTTAACTCCATAATCTCCAATTGTGCATAAAATCCAACCAAATGGCGCCTCAAACTTGGTAATAATCCTTAGATATGTGCCACAAAATAGCACTTATCAAATCCCCCATGCTTAAACCTTGCTCGTCCTCGAGTAAGCTAAAGTCAACCTACTCCTCCAATCAATCCCCAAGGCTTCAGGAAGCATAGAAAACTCAACCTCCAAGAATCATACCAAACAATAAACTCCAGGCAACCATACAAATAAGCACAGCACAATAAACTACAACATCAAATCAATAAATCTCAACACAACCAAGCTAAAAGGAAAGCAGAGTACTTATCCCAAGCTTATCCCAAACACCATAGAGTGAATACATTCTAATCCTATCTCTCATCTATCTTCTTATCGCTCCAGAGTGACCTACCCGACAATCCTTCTTTGACTCCTCTTCTTATGACGCCTCGCCAAGAATAATGAGAAATCCTAGAATCACTCTTCTTCTTTTTCGCTCATTTTGCCAAGGCGCCCTTTCGGGTTTTCATCAAGCCACTCATTTCATTTTCCAATAGATGTACTCACATAAGCTCACGTCACTCTTGACCACATATTACCCCAGCCTAATGCTGGTCCAAGCCACCTGCTTATTACCTAGGCCGCCCTTTCGGGTTTTTGACCTATCCCAGGATTTTTAATGTATGCCTTTTTTCAATTTTTGGCTTTTTTCATTTTTATTCATTTTTCTCCTCAGCGACGTAGCAAGTATAGAACTCTCCCCCATGCTTAAACATTGCATTGTCCTCAATGTAATGAAAGACAAAAGAATAAGAGCATAGGGAAAAGCAAAAAATAACTCACAAACGTCGCCAAGCTGCTTGGACACTTCCGTTGTTGCTGGCGGTCTTCTCAATAAATGCCCAGGTCTCTGGTGTTGGGCGGGTGTCTTCATCAACTCTATAATCTTCTTCTACCGTGCAACCAAAAGGGAACCACTTTGGTGAATAGTGATATAACAAAGATGTCGGGGTTGCACGGCCTTCTAGGAACACATAGTGGAGCCCAGATATGATCTTGGTGGGGGCTCTAGCGTTCCTTCTCCTCAGCTATCGAATGTAGGGCCATCATCGTTGCCAAATAATGTGTGGTGAAAGTGTTCCTCCGTTAGCAACATGATGCGCACCTCTCCGTGGTGACTCTGGACAGCTCGGTAAAACTTTTTTTTTGATTTTTTTTTTGATTTTTTTTTTGCCTCCCTGTTTAAGGTTTTTTCGGGGAGCGACTTAGTGCAGGGAAGGAAGAGACTTACATTGGTGTGGAAACACCTTCTTCAATATGCATGGGTCTCTTCCCTGCAGGTTAGTCGGAAACAAAACCAAAACAAAAACAAAGCAAAACACACTAAAGAAAATGCAAAAACAAAGAATGAAAAGCAAAGAAAGAAAAACATACCTCGGGTTGCCTCCCGGATAGCGCCTTAGTTATTGTCATGGCATGACATACCACTCTAAACTCCTCAACTTGGGTTGCTCATAGCAACCAAACTCCTGGGGCCTATATCAGGGGGATGCCTCTTTGTATACTCCTTGTTGAGCCTCTCCCCCATGCTTATGCACTTCATGATGGTTGGATCGCTGTTCATATCTACGAATGCACTTGCCATCTTTAGAAACGGTCTACCAAGCATCTCAGGGGCTATATGTATGTCTTGCCCCGTATCCAGCATGTAAGAAATCACCACCTGCATCAAGGCATCCTTCTTGTGTTTCCCCTTTGGTTTCTTCTTGATCAAACCCAGCACCTTTAACATTTCCTTGCTGCGAGGGGTGCTGTCCGCCAGTGTGACCAAGGGAACGGTTTTTATGCAGTCACTGAAGGCCTCATAGATATCCTCGTTGTTCTTTGGCCTTTGAGTAACTCGGGAAGCCTCAAGGAGGGGCGCGATGGGTTGCAGCGAAACAAGAGGGAAGGAGTTGAGACATACAAACTCATCATAGGCAGCCTCCAGAGGATCGGGGACTGCCGGGGTGATTGTCTCTAGAGTATTTTCGCGATCACAGCACTCCTCCTCATCATCGCTCCAATCCTCCTCATATCTCAAAAAGTACTCCTCCTCAGAAAGCACCTGACGTGCAACCCCGTAAGGATCTACCCAAACCTCACCAGCATATCTGAAATTTTGGACACCGGGCCGCGGCGAGATCGCGCTAGGAGGTACTTCGTCCACCGCGGGGCGGTAGTCATTGCCGCGGGGCGGTGAGGTCGCGGTGGAGTTACTGGGGCACGTCATCGGGTCGCGGTCATTCTCGCCGCGGGGCGGTGAGATAACTGGGATCTCACGCCGGGTCGCGGTGAGAAGTGACGCGGGGCGGTGGGCGATGTTCTCCATCTCACGGTCGCTCTCTTTTTCAGCTGACTTCGACTCAATCAACGCTTGACTCAGTTGGTTAACTTGGCTTTGGAGATTAGCAATCGCCTCTTGCTGTTGGTAATCATTCTGAGCCATGGTTATTTGCAGTATGGACACGTTCTGGGCCATGGTTGTTTTCATTGAGGACACGGTCTAGGCCATGGTTGTTTGCATTGATGACACGGTCTGGGCCATGGTTGTTTGCATTGATGACACGGTCTGGGCCATGGTTGTCATACTTTGAATCAGAGCGCTGAGCACATTGGCATTGGGTGCAGGCGAGAACTGTGGTTGATTTCCATACGGAGCTGGGTTATGGTTCTCCCTCCACCCTGAGTTGTAGGTGTCCGGATAGTGCTCCTGCCTCGGTCCCTGCGAGTTCACACCTCGACGTGCATTTACTGCTGCTCTGAATGCAGGAAGTCCTGGACAATCGTCAGTGGTGTGCAGCGTATCGCGACAGATTCTGCAGGTACTAGGAGTTGGGTAGTGTCCCCTCTCTGGTGAGAATGAGCAGGGGCCTGGTCTTTCGTGCGGTTCTCCCCCAAACTCCATATCTGTATCAAAAGCAAAAGAAAAAAAAAAGAAAAATTAGTAGCACGGGTGTGGACCGTAAGATAGGTCCACACCAAAGTAACACACACACAAACAAACACACAGAAAAATCAAATCTTGCCTCCCCGGCAACGGCGCCAATTTGATAGGGCGTTGTCGTGACACTTAATCAAAATAATCCTAACAAACCTAAACAAGTAGTAGAGGCAAGCAATGGTCGAATCCACATGGAGGAAGTAATCAATCTATGTGTTTATAAGCATGCAAAGTAACAAGGGGGGTTTTGATTATCAAGCACAGAGTAACAAGGATGCAGGCTTTAGAAAAAGAATAAGAACAATGGGTGGAAGTATTCCACCAGACAAATATCCACACTGCAAAGGAAACAGGTTGATCACTGAAATCTATTAAATCCAAGTTCTTTTCACAATCTTATAGTTGTTCCCATCCTGATCTTAAGTACTACTGATTCTCACAGTTGTCAATAAACTTATTACTATACCAATGGTAAAATACACCAGTCACGCCTGTCACACGGTACCAGACCGGGGTACATTACCACCAATAAAGCAATAGCAATGCACACAAGGATATAGGATACATGCAAGTAGAAAGACGTACAAGTACTCACTCCCCTACTAAACATGCAACTGATTCTCACTCACAATTATACGCTCGGAACCCCTATACGCACAATTGTGTTTGCCACTAGATATGCACTCGGAATCCCTATATGCAATCCTAGCACTATGATAGATGTCGATAAGCCTAGTTAGCAACTCTAGATAAATAGACAATATAACCAATAGAATCAAACCAACACTTATAAGATATAGAACAAGGAATAGAAATCTCACAACCAATCCATTGCAATGCTTCAATTGTCTAGCGAAATAAAGGTGTTTAGCTCTCCATGGGTTGAAAACCCTGGAGGCAGAATGAAAACTAACTAAGTCTCCTGGAGGAGAATTGTAACTTCTTGGCAACTAGGTTAACAAAAAGAGTTTATAACCTAAATCTAAAAGTGATAAAAATAATAAAAAGGAAATAATAATAAAAATAATAACCAAATATAAACTAATCAAATCCCGGGAAATTAATCCCGGAATCACGCTCGGCCTCGTGCAAGCAACAAATCATCTTCGGCCCAACAAAGCAGCGGCCCACCTCCAATTCCTCTCAGCTTGATGACGTCATCGTCCCGCATCAATTCACGCTTCTTCAATTCCCGCATTCAATTCACGCGGCGCGGTACTTCATGGGCCTAATATTAAATCAGCATCACGTGGCATCAACTTCTATTGGGCCTATTATCCTTTGGGCCTAATTCTTCCTTCCAAATTCCAGCATCAGCACTCACGCAGGCTTAATTAATTGCTTCGCCCAGCATATGGCCGCGGGGCGGCACCTTTCTCTGAGACTCACCGCCGGGTCGCGGTGGCTCTAGCGCGGGGCGGTGATTTTTGCCCGCCTTCTTCTTCTCTTCTGCTCTTTATTGTGGTTCCTTCATGTATTTTTCTTCGTCTCCTTAGGTGGTCAACTCCTCTTCCTCTGGATGTCTCCAATTAGCTCCTTCAAACCACCAAAATCACACTTATCCGCTCTAACTCCATAATCTCCAATTGTGCATAAAATCCAACCAAATGGCACCTCAAACCTGGTAATAATCCTTAGATATGTGCCACAAAATAGCACTTATCAATCCTCGACTGCCTCAGAAGCTGCAAGGGCACTCTCAACCTTCACCCAACCTTCATCATCTTGAAGAACAAACTGCATCTTGTGCAGGTTACTGGCGTCGAACGGGTGGGAGAAGATGCTCACGTCCTCCGATGGGTTGTACACTTTATGGTACTCAAGGATTTTCTTGACAACCCATGGGAAGGGAAGAGCGTGCTGGAGAGTGTTCCTGGCGTGGGCCATGTTCAGCATTAGGGACAGTAGGACAATGTCCAAGATTAGAAGCCGGTTTCTCTTCTGTCCCCTTGGCGTGATGTTGCTGATGAGGAAGTGGTACAACACTTTGTTGACAGCGGACATCTCTGAGATGTCGAGATCAGCACTCCCCTGAGGGTTCTCAATACCAGCAACAGCCAACACAACCTCTGAGTAGGCAAAGTCCTTCGGCCACCTTCCTTTTGGGTATTCCCCATACCCTTCATGTGGAACGCCCAGAGCAACACCAAGCTCAATGCTTGAGAACATGTGGACATGCCCTTCCATCTTGTAACTCCCTAGAACAACGTGGGGGCGAACTTCCATCGCGTAGGTAGAGTAGAACTCCCTTAGCAGCACCTCATCCATCTCCTCTTCCTCCACAAACAGATTGCTCCATTTTTGGGTCTCCAACAGATCATGCACCCCTTCCAGATGGTTCTCCAGTAGGAACTTAGGGACGACTCGCAGCTCCTTGACTACCGACTTGTGGCTCATGTCTTTGACATCATCAGCCGCCACATTTCCTTTGGCTTTGGTCGGCTGACGACGCTGGCTTTGACGGACAGGATCGGCAGACACCTTGGCTTTCTTTGCTTTGTTCCCTGAGAGGGGTACTGACTCCTCATCGGAGCTGACCGTTATCGCCTTCTCAGACTTCCTCTGAGAGCGTGTCTTCCGCTTGGAGGAGCAGGCAGTCTTCACCCTGCCAGAAGTCTTAGGAGCCTTTGGGGGCTCCTCCTCATCAACTTTCTCAACCAGTTCCTTGTTGAGGTCCCGCACAACCGACTGAATCTTCTCCTTCACAGCAAAGTGCTCCTCAGCTATGACCGGGGTCTCTTGACGGGGCATCTCCTCCATCTCCTCATCAATGGGGTCGGGATGGGTTGGAGAGGAATGGACCTCCTCTATTTCAGTAGAGGAGATGGCGGTTGGGACGACTGGAGAGGTTTTGGGGTTAGGGTTTTATGGAGCGGGGTCTGTGTTTGGGGCTACGAAGGGGACCATGGCGAGTTGGTCCTGGGTTGGTGATGGTGGAGGGGTAACAGTGGTGGTTGCTGGAGTGGTGGAGGTGGAAGGTAGGGATTGGGTAATGGCGGCGAGGAGAGCCGGGTCGGTTCCCATGGAGGACAGTTTGGTGAGGAGGGTTTGGAGGTCTTGGGCGATGATGTTGGGGAGGTTTGAGTTGGAGGCCATTTCTGTGAGAGAGGGAGAGTTCTGGGAAGACGAGAGACAGAGAGGAAGGGAAAGATTGCTTGAGGAAGATAAGGAAATGGTAACAGGTTTTTTGTCGTTCTAAAAACCGCTATGCAAAGTATCCAAACAAACCTTAAACCGTAGTCCTAGGTAAGTACAGGTCGAATCCACAGGGAGGCGAATTCTATCTTAATATGCAATTTGTATGTCAAACCAAAGTAACCAGAGGGGGGTTTTGTGAGTTTTAGTAACCTAAGCATGCAAAAGTAAACAAAGTAAAATATGATGAAATCAGTGATGGGGAAAAACACTTAGTCAAACAACATCCACAATTCGTATGACAAGTTGATCATAGATACTCATTCAAAATCTCATGCAATGGTGATTCCAATTCCTTTTCAGATATAACTAATAGCACAACCAAATACTATTAGCACTAACTAATTAAACAACCCTGAAACTATCAAGATTCAGTTTAACAACAGCTTTACAGATATGAATATAGTTGGATACAATTCTAGCATAAAACAACCAACTTTTATCCTAGAATGTAAATCAGTTCTCTTCTGCATAAGACTAACACAACCAGATACTAGTACGATGTAGTTGCTACTCTGAAATAGATATGCTCAACCAGTAACAATCTGAATCTAGCAATATATCAATAATAACAAACCCTAGATGATCAGACTAGAGATTATCAATATCAATCATAAGCAACTTAAGCAAGAGAAGAGATAAAAATCATGCAATAGATTAAGAACGAGAGTCTCACAACTGAATCAAAACGAAAGCTTCAGCGTCTGACTAAGCCAAGGAGGTTTAGTTCTTCATAGCAAATACGTAAAAACTAATTAGGGTTCGAGAGAGAATCCAAGATTGGCAAACAAGCCTTTTCTCAACCCTTAAATACTAAAGGAAATAAAGCTAAGTTAACCTAAAACGAAATAATAAAAAGTAATAAAATAATGCAAATAATGAAACGGCACAGCGGACTTCAGACATGCACGGCGGGCGCTGCATCCTCCACGGCGGGCGCCGTAATCGCGGTGGGCGCCGTCTTTCCACGGCGGGCGCCGTAATTACATCGTAGCCAATGTTGTTGGATGGGAATTGGCGGCGGTCGCCGTAAGTTGCACGGCGGTCGCCGTGAACTCGTTTCTTCCTTCTTTGTCTCTTCAGCTCCCGAAAGCGTGTCTTCAGCACCTCCTCGCCAATACTTCATAACTCCTTGGCGTCTACTACTGGTGGCTTCCTCCTCAGTGTTTCATATGATCTCCAAAATAGCTCAAACACCTCCAAATACACCAACTTCGCCTCCAAACGCCATACACATGAATGTGTCTAAATCTACCCGAATGACACCAATAAAATCTCTAATGACTCTTACTTAAGCCCTACAAAGTAGTGCTTATCAGGAAACAGTGAGGAGGAGACATACCCGAAGACTCCAATATATAATCTTCACCGAATCTTCTAGTGTTTCCAAAGATAAATTCAAATCTTTTCAGTTTCCAACAGATAACAATTGCAATCTTCCAACTTTCCAAAATAAAATCAGAATCTCGTCCAAATCCGACTTAGCCAACCGAATTACCCTTCCCAACTCCTTTCCATCAAACCAGCCCTAAATGCTCAACGCGGCCCAACACAGACTTCCATCATTACACCCTGCAAACACACGTCACCATAACCTGTAAGTCACAGAAGCCGAATCGTTTTCCCGCCAAACCAAAAAGTAGTAGGGTGTGATGCTGGGGGTTAGTTATCAGAGAGGGTACAAAAGACCATCACACCAAAATATATGATATTTGCGCTTGATTTTTACATCATGCCTGAGGGGTCTCCAGTTATGGATGATAAGAGGGGCTCATAGGAGACTTCAAACATGGCGGTCTAGGTAATCTGTAGAATCAACTATAATTTGGGCTTATGATGAGGGAACAAAACATCAAGTTGATTCTTTTGGGTTGAAATAAAGCTGATTCATGTGACAAATGATGACATATAAGATCATGCACGACATTCAGTACATCAAGGAAGTAAAAGCACGTATTCAAGTCGAATGGTTAATTAATACCCAAGGAAGAGAATGCATATCAAGACATGAAAGTTCATCTTTCACAATTTACCACGTAATCTAGCCAATCATCGAGGGAACACAACAAATAGACATGTAGTTAGGGGAACAAACACGGCTTCGTATGGAACTGAATGTAGAGTTCCCCAACAGGTGTCCTAATGAGAAAATTAGCATTTGATCCTTTGATCCACAAGTTTCCCTGTATTCCAATCTTTCTCGACACTGTGATGTCTTTCCTAGATGTACATGGTACCTTTGTTACCAGGCCTTTGAGTCTCAACCATTCCTGCAGGAGTGAGATGAGACTCGCTTCGTTCCCTGTCAAGTAACTGACCCTTGTACGAATGAAATACCGGGAACTTTCCTCACTTTATTCTGCACAGAAAGAGTTAGTTCTTGCGAACCCAGACAAGCTTATGCTTTATGGGCACAGGAGCAACATATCTAATCTTAGGAGGTTCAGCATTCATTTGCTCTCTAGTAGTACGAGCAATCTCCTCATTGTGTTGCTTCAGAAGGCACTCTTGCTTGTAGTGACCAGAGTGTCCGCAATACCAACAGACCCTATGGCACTTCAGATCTGCATACTTGCTCTTTCCAGGCCAAATTGTTTTGTTAGAAATCCTTGAATGAAAATCAATATTATTAGACTTACTGCTTTGAGATTGCTTCAACCAGATAGCGTGAGCCTTCTGTCCATGATACCAAGCATTGCCCTCCTCAGTCGAGTTTGAACAGTCTTTGCCTTTGTTCCCTCCGGAGGAACTGTCCCCTTTTTCTTTTACAGGTTGTTTTCCTTCGACTTTGGAGCCTTTTTGCTTGGTGCCATTGACAGGAAGTTTGGGTTGATAGTCAATCCCAAAGCGAGGCACTTCCTTTGACTCAATCTTCTTTTCATTCTTGGCTGCAACAAAGACAATGCCTTTTGGCTTGTCCTTCTGTTCCTCACTGAGTTTGGTTAGATCACTAGAAAGTTTTGCATTTCCTAGTTTCAACATTAATGACTCAGCCTCGAGTGAGGAGACAGAGGACTCCAGAGACACAATCTTTTCAGTGAGTTTAGGACACTCAGAGCAAGAGTTTGAAGAGGAGGATGAACCTTTCTCAAGTCTGAGCACTTTGTCTGCCCAACCCTGATTTTCTTGGATCAAACCTGAGATCGATTCATCTTTCTCTTCGATTTGCTCACTGAAAACACTATTCTCATGAACAAGTTTCTTAATGAGAGATATCAAGCTCTCTTTAGATTTGTTTTTTAAGCTTGATACTAGATCAGATTCAGTTACCTCATCGTTGAGTACATTTCCCTTTGATTCATTTGGTTCTTCAATGGCCATCAAGCAGACATCCCTGGAGTGTGACGAATATTCGTCATCTGAGTCTGAGTCTCCCCAGGTGGCAACCATTGCCTGCTTCCCTTCATTTGCTGGAGGCATTCCTGCCTTTTTCTTGAAGCAGTTTCTGGCCATATGTCCCTTGTTCTGACAGTGGTAGCACACCACATCTTTTAGGTCTCTGTTCCCTTCAGAGGAACTCGACGAATCCTTGTTTCGAGACCATATATTCCTCATGGCTCTTGTGATGAGCGCAACATCTTCATCACCATCTTCATCACCATCTTCATCTTCATCTTCGACTTGGGACAAGTCAAATGCCCTTTCCACCTTTAAGGCAATGCTCTTCGTCTTCTCCTCTCCCTTCTTGTTCAGCTTGTGACTATAGACAGAGGCGTTGCTTTCCAGCTTAGCAACAACCTCTTCCATGGTAAGAGTCTTGACATCTGTCTGAGAGTAGAGAGCAAGAGCAATGGCATCCCACTGAGAGTTGAGGCCTTGCATGAAGTGGTGAGTCAGCTTCCAGTCTGGCATTGCTTCACCAAGGAACTGAAGCTGACCAATTAGCCCCTGGAATCTGGAGTAGTACTCCTGAATGTATTCATCTTTTCCCTGAGAGACTTGGTCGTACTCCTTTATCAGAGAGAGAATCTTGTTCTTCTTGGCATCTTCATTTCCTTGATGAAGGCGTTTCAAGGCATCCCAGATCTCCTTGGCAGTCTTCTAGCTCATGATTTTCTTGAGATCGGAGGGAAGAAGAGCCATGTGAAGGATCTTTTTGGCCCTGTTGTTTTTCTCCAACTTATTCCAGTCATCACCGATGTAGTCGACCTTTGATTTTGGCTTCGTCTCATCCTTCTCATTTTTGATAGCCAAAGGTCCAACTTCAATGACTCTCCAGATCTGTCCATCTAGGGAACAAATATGAGACTCAATTTGTTCCACCCACCAGTCATACTCACCGGCCTTCAGAATTGGTGGCTTCCAGAATGAATCACCGATTGCATTGCTTGACGACGACATCTTTCCTGCAAATTCTATAACGAAAACAATATAGAGCACCGGGCTCTGATACCAATTGTTGGATCGTTAGAGTTACGTCTGAGGGAACAAAAGCTTTGTTCCCACAGAAGTTGCAGCGGATTTAATATAGCAAGAAAGATAACGAACGAACTCACGATGTATAGTGGAAACCCTGATTAGCAAAACTAGCTTATCAAGGAAAAACCACTACCTTCAAGCTTCCGCTTGAGAGGATTTTGAAGCGTATACTTGTCTTATTGATTTCTTGTTAGATTACACTTGTATCCTGGACTTCGACCTCTAAACAACCAGCTAGACTCGAAGACTCTTCTACAACGATGAATCGAACTCAACCCTCAAAGACTTACACACACCTCACTTCTTTTCTTTCTCTTTTTTGTTCTCTCTTTTTTCGTCGTTCAAAGCCGTACTTAAGAAATGAATCCTCACTTCACTTAAATACAACTCGGCTAAACCCTAATCATAACAAGATAGGATATTCTAAAATCGGATTACAAAAGATATGATTTTGTTGGAAGAATAATATCCCAACCGATTATATTAATTAAGGAAGGAGTTCCTTAATTAATCCAATCGGAAAGATATTCTTCTTCTCTCTCCAATTGCCTTATCTTAGGAAAGATTCCTAAGATAACACAATCGGGTTTTCTCTCTCCATATCTTCGCGCAATCCGACTTGATCCTTGGAGCCGAAGTCTTCATCCTTTACCGCGTGTGCTTCTTGATTTGTTTCCTTAATTCAACACGCTGGATTTCTTCTTTCCTTTTGCAGCATTGATATGGTCCGTCACTTCAGTTCCTTGAGAGGTAACAAAGCACTTGACAGGACTTTGTTCCCTCTGAGATCCTTTGCTGCAAAGCTCCTTGGGATAACTTTCCTTGTCCCTGAAACACTTGATACACATATTAGTTGAGTGTTTGTTACCATCAAAACCTAAGGAATTCAACATTAACATTGTTGTGATTGGAAAATTTCACAAGTGTTAAGGCTCCCATTGCAGTTCTTGGTGTTGAAATTGATCATATGTCTCCACCCGAGCTCATAAAACAGTTCGAGGAGATCTTGAATTCAAAGCCCGAGGTATGAAATAAAGAACCCATTACAATTGCAACTTTTAAAGTGTTTGGTAGTCTTTTCTTTCATATGCATCAATTTAGGATTAAACCAAGATAATATCTTAGTTTCGTCTCTGGTTTGCAGGTTGAGAGTTTTACCAAGATATTCCCTGGAGTTGCACACGGATGGACTGTACGGTACAACACCGACGATGCAGCAGCAGTGAAGTCTGCAAAAGAGGCTCATCAAGACATGCTAGCTTGGTTCACCAAGTACATTCAGTAACC
This sequence comes from Rheum nobile, assembly GCA_027886185.1. Classification (NCBI taxonomy): domain Eukaryota; kingdom Viridiplantae; phylum Streptophyta; class Magnoliopsida; order Caryophyllales; family Polygonaceae; genus Rheum; species Rheum nobile. Next base: position 155,568 of record WOAB01000500.1, on the reverse strand, counting down.
ATATCTTTCAGACAAGTGTGTTACTGAGATTAAGGAAACTCATATGTGACTATTTTAATGCATGTGGTATGACATGAATGAATAAAGGATACTCTCCTATAGTCCTATGTATGAACTGGATCTTTGCAGTGTAATTTTCTGTGGCATAAATGTAATACCCCTCATTTTTAGTAAGGATATTTGGGTAATTTCCCCAACCCTCGTTCTGTAATCGTGTCACTTTCGGAGAAGTTCGGATTTTCTGTAATGTGTATGATCTCTGTAATAATTCCCTGAGTGGTATAAAATACATTCGATGTATTTTTGCGGCTTAGAATATTTGTTTGGGTATAAATATATAATTTATGGGACTCAAACCCGTGCTAAATCCTTCCCTGAGCAAGCGGACGCGGAAAAGGGCATTTCCGCGACCGCGGGTAAATGGCACTCAGAGACGCTGGGCAATGGAATTTTCCACGACCGCGGAAGATTTCCGTGACCGCGGAATAATGCATGCGTGCGATGCCTCGTCTTCCTCCGCGCCTCGTCAAACGCGTCGCCGTCGATCTGGTCGGGGGGCTGCTCCTTATTTGTCTATAAATGGGGGCCGAGTTGGAGGGTTTTGGGCATCCGAAAATCAGATCTCCCCTCTCTCTCTCGTGTTCTTTGTCGCCGGAATTGTGTGGTGTCGCCAGAGCTCTCGCCGGAAGTTGTGGTGGCTATGGGGTGGTGCATTGGAGGCGCGGTGAGGATATGAGTCGAAGCCCTCTCGCCTCGAGCCCCGTCGTGTCGTCGCCGGTGAGAATTTAGCCGATTTGGGGTCGCCGAGTTCACGGCCGTGACCGCGGACATGAACTGCCGCGACCGCGGACGATGTCAAGTCGGCCGCGACTGCGGACATGAACTGCTGCGACCGCGGATGATGTCCAGATGTCCGCGACCGCGGAATCCAAGCCGCGGCCGCAGTTTGCCTTAGCAAACGCGATCGTGGCCTTGGACAAACCGGTCTCGGACGGGACCCTCGTTCTTTCGGTTCCGTTCGTTTTTCCTTAGATTCATATTATTAATTGTCGAATCTAACCTAGGGTTTCGTCATGGGTCGTTGTCGTAGGAATCTGTAATCCGATTTCCATTTCCGTTTCGGACCCAGAAACCCGTCGTCGCTCAATCGTTCATCTAGACTAAGGCAAGTGGCGGTTCGCTCTTGCTTATCATTCCATGTTTCCATTAATTATCAATTGTTTTTATTTGTTAATTAAATTGGGATGAAGGTTGTTTTCGTTCGGGAATAGTTTTGATAAACGTATGTGATATAAAAAGTGAAATTATAATAGGTTATATATACTGCTAGAAACAACGCTATTATATATATGTTATTGCCATAATGGTATTGATGTGGACTATTATGTGGTTTTAACTGTTTAGTTAGAACGAGTATTCGTAGGAACGTTATATACCTTGCGAGGTCTAGTCGTTTCTTTATAACTGGTATTAGGAGGATTTTTCCCTAGTACTTTCTCTGGTCATGATTGTACCCTTACTCAGGGTAGGTGCACACAGCTGGTGCCGACACTCGGGATTTATCCCCTCCGATATCTCTCGTGTTGAGATGATATATCTTAAAAGCTTATAATGTAATTGCGCGTTTTGGAATTAAATAAGATAAGTGTGATTATGCACATAATTAATATACCCTCGGGCGAGGAGTACAACGTGGAAACCGCCCGGACTTCGATTAAAGTAAGTCCTCCTTCCAAATCTGAATTCGCATTGCGCGGTGAGGTTGGTCGTGGACCCAAATGATCAAGTCTTTTTAAAAACGCTTGTGCAAAATTATAATGTTTCCGAACACTTGTCATACTTTTCGATAAGACTCAATCCTTTGGAGTCTTCTCTTCACACGTTTCCCATAAGACTCAATCTTCCAGAGTCTTCTCGTGATCTTTCTATTTCGTATATTCTTGTAGAAGTATCAAGGTTTACTATCGTCATCGGCTTTCATTCGAGAAGCGATGGGTCTAACCTAATACGACTACTTAGAACCTTTCTGTTTTACCCTTGCATAGTCTTTCATTAGACTAACCAACCGGTTATTTTCCCTTGCATGGTTGGCTGGTGTCATCCGTCTCATACGACACATCAGGTAAACTCTCGTTCCGTGAAGGCTAGAATCCGACAATGAAGCCAGATGAAGTTTTTAAGAGTTTTATCAAGGTTGAAGATCCTAGGCGTGCGATCGCGTGATCAAGACTCTTATGTTATTTATTTAAGAATTCCGCTGTATTAAACATATTCTGTATTTCTGTTGTATTTGGAATTTACGGATGTAATCCCGAGACTTTGGTTTCAATAAAGATTATGATATTTCATATTATCAATGTATTTTATGTTTTGTATAAAGTAGTTAAGCCTTGAGTGGCTTCGGATGTGAAATCTGAGGTCACTGGCGGTAATACTTTCAATGTGATATTTGGGGGTGTTACAATAAAAGAATGAACAAAACTCATGCTTGTGCACATCTCTTTATTGCAATCTGCATATATCAGCAAGTCATTGTCATGTAATTGCAGCCTGCATTAAAGTAGGCACTAATAACCAACTTTAGATCAGGCATCCTGAAGTTGAAAGGGGAAGAACTCCCCGACGGTGCAACGAAAGGTTAGTATTCTGAGCCGCTTGGTTCCTGGATGCAGGAAAGAGGCGTTGCGTGAGATCCTGGAAGAGGCAATTGATTACATAGGGGCTTTGGAGATGTAGATTCACACCATGAGATTAAAGGATGTTATTCACAATAGTATACATTATATTCATGATATTGGGGTTGATATTCGCGCAATTAGGTGATAGATATTCATATAATTGGATGGTGATCAATATTCACGAATTGGGTGGTGATATTCATGTAATTAGGTGATGATATTCATATAATTAAGTGGTGACTGATATTCACAATTTGAGTGGTGATATTCATGTAATTGAGTGTGATATTATGTAATATTCATGTAATTGAGTGTGATATTCACATTATCAAGTGATGATATTCATGTTTTTAAGTATGATATGCATGTCTTAAGAAATTAAATATTCACATGTTAAACAAAGATATTCATACAAACATAGACGATATTCAATAAACCATGGAAGAACAACAAGAACAAATTTACGGATCTGCGAATTTGTTGAGCATGAAGATGCACTTGATCGATATTCATAAACAAATAATCGATATTCATGAACACATAATCGATATTCATGAATATTGTAAAAACGATTATAAACGAGTTTAATCCAATAAATTATTATAGAGAGTACGAAATCTAAAAACTAAACTAACGTATCAGTAAGTTGGGAAAAAGATTTTAGATTTTTCTCTCTTCTCTAACAATATCTCTAATTATTTTATTTTAATTTTAAAATCCAATAACTGCCTTTTTAGAGAAGATATGGTGGTTACACCCATACCATATCAATCATAAGACTCAACCATCCATCCGTCCATCACCCTTCATCCAACGTCCCAGATTAATACCTCTGTTTTACCACAATTCTCGTTTTACCGAAGCGTTCCTCATAGCCATAATATATAACTATATGATATAACCATAGTATATAACTATAGAATCTAATATAGGATATAACCAAAGTATATAACTATAGGATATAACCAAATTGGATATAACTATACGATATAACCATAGTATATAACTATAGGATATACCCATAAGATATAAACAAATTGGATATAACTATACGATATAACCATAGTATATAACTATAGGATATATCCATAAGATATAACCAAATTGGATATAACTATACGATATAACCATAGTATATACCCATAAGATATAACCAAATTGGATATAACTATACGATATAACCATAGTATATAACTATAGGATATAACCATAGTATAAAACTACAGGATATAACCATAGGATATAACCATAAGATATAATCAAATTGGATATAACTAAAGGATATAACCATAGTATATAACTATAGGATATAACCATAAGATATAACCAAATTAGATATAACTATAAAATATAATCATAATATATAATTATAGGATATAACGATATGATATAACCAAATTAGATATAACTATAAGATATAACTATAGGATATAACCATAAGATATAACCAAATTGAATATAACTATAAGATATAATCATAATATATAACTATAGGATATAACCATATTATATAACTAAAGGATGTAACCATAGTATATAACTATAGGATATAACCATAAGATATAACCAAATTGGATATAACCATAGTATATAACTATAGGATATAACCATAGTATATAACTATAGGATATAACCAAAAGATATAACTAAAGGATATAACCATAATATATAATTATAGGATATAACCAAATTAGATATAACTATAAGATATAATCATAATATATAATTATAGGATATAACGATATGGTATAACCAAATTGGATATAACTATAAGATATAATCATAGTATATAACTATAGGATATAACCATAAGATATAACCAAATTAGATATAACTATAAGATATAACCATAATATATAACTATAGGATATAACCATAATATATAACTATAGGATATAACCATAATATATAACTAAAGAATATAACTATAAGATATAACCAAATTGGATATAACTATAAGATATAATCATAGTATATAACTATAGGATATAACCATAAGATATAACCAAATTGGATATAACTATAAGATATAACCATAATATATAACTATAGGATATAACCATAATATATAACTATAGGATATAACCATAATATATAACTAAAGAATATAACTATAAGATATAACCAAATTGGATATAACTATAAGATATAATCATAGTATATAGCTATACGATATAACCATAGTATATAACTAAAGAATATAACCATAGTATATAGCTATAAGATATAATCATAATATATAATTAGATGATATAACAATATGATATAACCAAATTGGATATAACTATAAGATATAACCATAGTATATAACTATATGATATAACCATAAGATATAACCAAATTGGATATAACTATAAGATATAAACATAATATATAACTATAGGATATAACCAAATTGGATATAACTATAAGATATAACCATAATATATAACTATAGGATATAACCATAGTATATAACTATAGGATAAAACCATAAGATATAATCAAATTGGATATAACTAAAGGATATAACCATAGTATATAACTATATGATATAATCATAAGATATAACCATAAGATATAACCAAATTGGATATAACTATAAGATATAATCATGATATATAATTATAGGATATAACGATATGATATAACCAAATTGGATATAACTATAAGATATAACCATATTATATAACTAAAGGATATAACCATAGTATATAACTATAGGATATAACCATAAGATATAATCAAATTGGATATAACTATAGTATATAACCATAGTATATAACTAAATGATATAACCATAGTATATAACTATAGGATATAACCAAAAGATATAACCAAATTGGATATAACCATAATATATAACTATAGGATATAACCAAAAGATATAACCAAATTGGATATAACTATAAGATATAATAATAATATATAATTATAAGATATAACGATATGATATAACCAAATTGGATATAACTATAAGATATAACCATAATATATAACTATAGGATATAACCATAAGATATAACCAAATTGGATATAACTATAAGATATAACCATAATATATAACTATAGTATATAACCATAATATATAACTATAGTATATAACCATAATATATAACTATATGATATAACCATAGTATATAACTAAAAAATATAACTATAGCATATAACTATAAGATATAACCAAATTGGATATAACTATAAGATATAACCATAGTTATATGTGATTTTCGAGAATAATAATAACAAACAGTCAATATCAAACAAATTGGTGGAGAAATATACATGAATAAAAGTATATTGAAACTTCATGATACAAACGAATTTATTGCCATGTAACATTGATTACTTGATAATGTCTATTACTAGAGTAAAATGCAGATTTTAAAAAATATGTTCACTTAGGTGCGTCCATTTTTTTTTGTGCCAAGATCTAGCGTGCGCTAGATACTGGCGTAGGAGCCAAATTTCAAAAAACAAAAACCCAACTCCCATATCTCCAACAATCATATTTTAGCTCTACGCAGGTATCTGGCGTACGCCAGGTTTCTGCATAGAGAAATGTAGTGTGAAAGGGCAAAAAACTTAGTGTATATAGTAGCGGCCATAGTTATATGTGATTTTTTGTTTTGTTTTAGTTGGCCTAATTCACAAGGAATTCCATCTCAAGTGGCATTGTGATTTAGAGAAAGAGGGATTCAAAAGGAAGGAATTTCAATGACTCATTTCTGAATGCTTTAAAGAAGCTTGTAAGAAATATTCATTTTTTTATTAATAAAGTTTTTTAAAAAGGATAACTTTAGAGGAATTGAGATTGAATAATTCTATTTGTTGGGAATAAAGTTGCAACATATGTCCTACTCACAACCGCGGACAAGAACACGTTTACACCAAGTGTATAAAGAATATTCTACACCTTTAGTAAAGTAAAAGGATATACATGTAAATTTAATTTCTGCTACAATTTATCAAAAAACGTGTTAATAATTACTTTTTTTTTCATTTCTTCTTCCTCCTCCCAGATATAATTTTTCTTCCATTCTTTCAATTTCCTTCAAAAGATCTGAAATCATTTTTGTTTTCTTTCCATCTCCTACACCTGACGGGGCTAAAGATGCATAAGAAAATGTCGTTGATTAACCTTATCAAAGTAATTTATCCTAACCAACCTACTAAACAGAGTATAGCAGACAAGTAAGGGTCGAATCCTACAGAGAAGGTATGATGTAGTATGCAAACGTGAATGACAAGTAACAAGTAACTGGGGGGGTTTTGTAATCAAGAGAACACAAAGCAAGCAAGCAAGTAGATTGAGTAAAATCGAGAAAATAATATGAGGGAAAGTAGTCCTATTAGAGCGAAATCCACAGTACAAAGATAGAGTTTGATCACTGAAATCTATTTTGTCCAAGTTCGTTTATTTATCTTTATAGTCGTTCCCACCCTGCTCGTAAGTACTATTGATTCTCACAGTTGTCAATAGACTTATTATTATGCCAATGATAAAGTACAACTGATTCTCACAGTTGTCAGCGTACTTTAGCACAAACACAACAATAGCAATGCACACAAGGATATAGGATACATGCAAGTAGAAAGACGTACAAGTACTCACTCCCCTACTTAACATGCAATTGATTCTCATACACAATTGTACGCTCGGGAGCCCTATACGCACAATTATGTTTGCCACTAGATATGCACTCGGAACCCCTATATGCAATCCTAGCAATTGATAAAACGTATTCAACCTAGTTGATCAGGCTAAGAAGAACAACAAGAAATCAATATCAATATAACCAAGAGAATCAATCTAACATTTATAAGGATAAGAACAAGGAATAGAAATCTCACAAACACATCAACTGTACTGCTTCAATCGTCTAACAGAACAAAAGGAAGTTAGTTCTCCATCAACGGGGATGAAAAACTCTAATTAGAAAACTACGTCTGAAACAATAGTGCGTCTGATGATGATGATTTGGAGGCTGTGGGGAAAAGAGGTTAAATAGAGTTAACCTAAATCCCCAAGATCACAAACCATATCTTACAAGGAAATAAAATAATAAAATAAAGGAAATCTGACTAATGCATAAAAGGAAATAAAGTAAAATAAAATAACTCTGGCCACGAGGCAATAAACACATCCACCGCGGGGCTTCAGCTCTCCACCGCTGGGCGGTGGCCTCCTCTCACGCGGGATCCATCCTTCACTGGGAGTCATCGCCGGGCCGCGGCATTGCTGACGCGGGGCGGTGAACTCCAGACTTCAGCTCTCGTCTTCTTCTCTTCTTCTGCTGCTCTCCAAATACTACCAAGTGTTGGTAGCCTTCTCCATAAATACTCCAGCAGCTCCATCTTCATCTCTAAACTCCATTTAAGCTGCAAATCCTTGGATTTCTTCACTTCTCTTCATAACATCTGGATTGCAGACTTAGCACCAAAACACATCCAAAACTCCTCCAAATCATGCTAATAGTTGCTAGAAAAGGTGTATGAAATAACACCTATCAACACCAAATCTGTAGATCTTCTTTTTCTTTCTCTCTTAGATCCGTGATGAAGACGTCGTCGGCGTACCACATCCCCGGTGGTCGTATCGTGCCGGTACCGCAACCAGATCTGTGTCGTCGTCCCTTATCACAAACCACCGTGCCTCCTCTGCCCCTCCGGTGTCAAAACCCCCTTTAAATCCCTGTGAGCTTATCCGACACCCAGCGTCCAGGGCCGTGTCGAATTTGGAGAAGGAGTACGGCGGGGAGGTCGTCGTCGGCCACGTGTAGTTATTCGCGGCGGATCCGGCGAGGCCAAATAGGATGTGTAGCGAGTCAAACTCGGACTCATACTTTTACCTTCTTTCCCTCAAATCTTCTTCTTGGTCCCATTCTTCTCTCTCTTTCAAGTTTTTTTTTTAATCACCCTCCCTTTTGAAATTTGTAGGAATTAAAAATTCTAATCACAACCTCCCTTAACCCACCACACCACCAACTAGTACCATCAACTACGAATGAATTCTCTCCGACCATTTGAAACCCTTTCCAACCCTAAATTCAAAAGTTCAGATCCAACGAGTTTCAAATAATCTCTCTCTTCTCTGGCCAAAGTCCAAATTTGAAAGAACCCGTGAATATATTGCACAAATCCAACGACACAGACAGCAAAAGATGCAAATGATAGCATGCATTTAGGCTAGTTTAGATCATGTTTATTTCTCTTGAATAGGTTTGTTTTGCTCCTTTTTATTTTAGTTTTATTTGGTTTTCATAGATTTTGTAGTGTTCGGAGTCTACTCTTGTGTTGTTGTGATTTTAAGATCGTTTGGAGGCGTTTTGAAGAAAATCGAGCTACCAGTGAAGCTATGAAGATGTTCAGGTGGACGACTCGAAGGGATGGCGCCAAGGTCGAAATACAAGTGCCAAGATCAAATGAGGAGAGTTCGAAATGGAAGCTCGGTCGAGCTAGTGAAGACAAAGGAAAACTCGGCCCACAACTCGGCCGAGTTGTGGACCGAGTCATCGGGCCCGAGCTAGTGATGCTGAAGGGGAGCAACAGAAAACAACTCGGTCAACAACTCGACCGAGTTGTTGACCGAGTCAGCAACACATGTTGGAACAGACAACAACTCGGTATACAACTCGGCCGAGTTGTGGACCGAGTCAGCGAACTGGGTCGAGTTCTGAAGGAAAGGGAAAAACAGATGACAACTCGGTCAACAACTCGACCGAGTTGTTGACCGATTCGGCATCCGTAACGTTTTTCCCTTCTGCTGAAATGCCTACAGCTGCTCTTTTGATGAGAGGGGGACATGGATTTAGTTTTTTTTATGCGATTTTTGTGAAGAACACTCCCAAAAAAAAAAGAAAACCCTAAGTGGAAGACTTTGGAGAATTCTCTATTTTGGATTCGTGTGAAGTTGAATCGTATTGAAAGACAACTCGGTATGTTGATTTTTGCAATGGATTTGATTTCTCCCTTCTCTATGTCTAGCTAATTCTCTAATTCTAAGGTTGGGTGAACCCTATGATGTAGTAGGTATGTTTGTATGATGATGTTTGGTTGATTGGAGATTTGAATGGAGTTTGATTCGTTCCTAGGTCGCTTAATGCCCTAATTTGATTATAATTGGGAATCCTATTAGCATCTGAGTCCGAGAGGAGATGATGATAATAGGGTTTTGATAAAGTGAGTTTGCAATTGTTGATTCATTTTAGATCCCTAGGAATGAACTTGAGAATTATTTGTGCGAGAGCGATTTAACTTCTCTTGTGGTACTTCTACTATCGTAGTAGATCTTTGGTGAGTAGATTCAGCGGAGCGCGAGAGCGAATGTTGATTCTATTTATCTATTGATCTCTAAAGAACGTAAAGGATCTAGACTAGACTAGCTTTGTGCGAGAGTGACTGCTAGTCGAGTCTAGGTACGTACACTTGTCGTCTGAAAAGAGGTAGTGTTGGCATTAGATAGTCGGTCCTTCAAACGGCATTCAATTTGAAATCCAATCAGATATCATTTAAAATCTACTAAAACATCATATTGGGAATCCTAACCTTAGAAGTCGTTTCTCTTATTGATAACTTTTTGTTACTTGTTAGCTTGATAATTCAATCACAAACTCTCCGTCTTTGCCTTTTTGACTTGGTCTACTAGTTGGAATAGCAATTGTTACTACTTAGTCCCCGTGTTCGACACCTTGGTACTACAATCGAACCCGTATACTTGCGGGGTTTGATTTGCAAGCATCAGCAAACAACAAAAGATGAATAATTTTTAGATCTAGTTAACAAACAACAATAGATGAAAAAAAATTGAAATTCGTTGCATTTGGTTGTAGTAGGCATCGGTGAAAGTCGGGGCGGCTCCGACTCTCGGAGGGAGGCAGGGGCGTCGGAAGGAGGGCTGGAGTAGGAACCGTAGGAAGTGATGATGGCGGCCGCGTGGAGGAAACAGATGTGGCCGACGCAGTAGTCGGTAGTGATTACTCTGTTTTATTTTTTGAGTAAAAGAAGCCATGGAAGATGAAAAATGGAGCATGAGAGGAGAGAGACGAGTGAATAGTCTGAACTCAGAAGGGGCAGGAAGTGGGGTCAAAGAAGGAAAGAAGAGAGAGAAATGAAAAGGGTTAATTAACTCTTAGAAGGGATAGAAGGAAAAGACGGAAAGAGACATATATTAAATTAATGCAATTTTAATTTTTGTTTTGTTTATAATTTAAATGTCATGTGTCTATTATATATTGGATAAAAAGTTTACACAAGTGTAAACGTATCATTGTCCCACAACCGCCAAAAGCCAAAAAGGGCCCAGACATGTGTCTTGCTCAATCGGAAACGGGGATTAAAATTTCATCAATTGATAATGATATAAAAAAATCAATATTTCCCTAAAGATTATTATCTTAACCTTTGAAATAACTATTAAATAATATAATAACTAGTTCATAATTTTACAATTTTTTTCAAAAATTATAATTTACTTATAACTCATCTAGTTTCAGCTAATATAAAAAGTTATATAACTACACGGCTTTTAATACCATAACTTTATCAATTAATTATTATTTAGAACTGATAATGATATAAATTTCTTAATAAAGTTTAAGGGCTAGAATAATAATTATATTCGAACTGAGAGTATAGCCTGTATAGGGTTTATTTGGATAGTATATTTATAAAGACATTTTTACTAATAAGTATTTATTTGTAATAATGGTGTTTGGCAATATTAGTTATAATATCCTTATTTTAAATTTTTTCCCTCCCAATTACAAATTAAAGTGACACAAATTTCAGCAGGAATCGAACTCGAGATCTCTGAATAGAACGCTTAAGGGAGTCTAGTGTCAAACCACTAGACCAACTGAATGTTGCTCTAAAACTACTTTTTTAACAAAACATACATTATAAATGATAATGGCTTTTATAAATTGCATTGCCAAACAAACCCTAATTTATACTAATTTTCACACTTTTTAAAAATTTATTGAAAAAATAGATCTGTTTTACTTTTAGGGTGGTGCTATATTATATACATCTTCTAAATATACAATACAATGGCACACATATATAACACGTACTCGTAAAGTAGGCACGAAAAAGCAAAACGTGCATGTGCATCTTACATCGGATACTAGTATCCGTTTTTTTTTTAAAGGCATGAAAAAAAATAAGCGCCCGTGCAACATAAATTTTATAGAAAATTACGCACGTGCACAGTAGAGTAAATTGTGCCAAACAAAATTAAAAAAACAAAAAATTATGGTACGGGCACGGTTAATTACCATGTGCCCAACATTTTTTTTTAAAAAAAGTGAACTCGTTCCCGCTTACATATTTTTTTAAAAAATCGCCAACTAGGCTAAAAAAGTTTGTGGCATTCATCTTCCTCCTCCATCCCACCTGCCGTCACCTTCTATTAGTGACATTCCATAATTAATTCCAGTCATTTATTTTAATCACAATTGAGTTAATTTCATTTGACTATTTCCTCCTGAATCTTAGCCACTAGGATAAGTATTGTTAGTGTGGCTGTTAGTGCAGAGAACCACTAGGCTTATTGTTGGCAACATTCTCTTAATCAGTTAGTATTTTCCTGTATAAATTTGGAATTCATCAATGGAAATCAATCAGCTTCTTTTCAATATTTCTATATGGTATCAGATTGGTAGATCCTCTGCCTTCTACACTTTCTCCCTAACCACTCATCCCTCAAACTAAACTTCGGCTACCCTCCATGGCTGCCCAGGACTATGCCAATCTCATTCCCAATCCTCATGAACCCACAAAACCGCTCGCCTGTGTTCATCTCTCAGGTGTAGTTAAACTTACCCCTACCAATTACATCAATTGGAAACTCCAAATTGAGGCTCTCTTGGATGGCCATAATCTATTCAAATTTTTGGATGGATCTCACCCGGCATCGGCAATGACCCTCTCCAGTACCGCAACTCCGTCGGTTGTCTCCCCTAACCCTGCATACCAGACTTGGCGGAAGCAGGACCGTCTCATATACGGAGCTATGCTCACCACACTCTCCGACATGGTCGCCTCTCTTGTGTCTCAAACACGCACCTCCGGCGACCTTTGGGGGCTCCTCCAACGCACCTACGCCAAGGCGTCCAGGGGCCACATCAAGCAACTAAAGGATCGACTCCGATCCACCACGAAGGGAACTCAATCTGTCACAGAGTTCATGCATTCCATCAAGGTCACTGCGGATCTGTTGGCGTCGATCGGAAAACCCGTCTCCGACGAGGATCTCACGGATCATGTTCTGAGGGGATTAGATGAGGAGTACACGCCAGGGACAATCCGATATCCTTTGATGAGCTGCTGGAGAAGCTCATAAACCACGAGCTTATCCTCAGCGTTGCCCTAAAGCCTACACCAGGCCCAACTTCTGCCTTGACTGCTCAGTTTAGGCCCACAAAGAATAAACCCAACAATGGCCAGCGTGGTTGGCAGTCTTCCGGGCCGTTTCCAGGCCAGCCCAACAATGCCCACCGTCCTTGGCAACCTCCTTCTCAGCAGAACAACAACCAGCGCCCTCTAGGTCTGAAGCCCTACTTAGGGAAGTGCCAATGGTGCAATGTTCTGGGTCATGTGATGGCTCAGTGTGTGGCATTCCGTCAACAACATCCGACGATTCCACCTCCGGCGTTCCATTGCTACCCTGGTCCGCAGCCAGCAACTCAGGCTAACACCATGACAGCCGACACCTCCAACTCAAACTACATCATTGATAGCGGAGCTACGCATCATGTGACGAAGGACCTTGAAAACTTGGCACTCTATCACCCATATACTGGTCCGGATGAGCTCTACATGGGGATGGTTCAGGTTTAACAATTTCTCACTCTGGAATGCTTAAGTTTTTTGACATGTCTTTACCTATTGCCCTCCATGTCCCATCAATCAAACACAATATACTCTCAGTATCTAAACTTGCCCACCAAACACAATCTGCAGTTGTTTTCTTACATGACTCTTTCTATGTGAAGGATCTTTTGACAGGAAAGATAAACCTTAAAGGTCCTTGTGTTGATGGAGTATATGTGTGTGCCCCGCCATCACCCGCCATCCACACTCTTCGTCTCAATTCCGCAGGAACGTGGCATCACCGGCTCGGGCATCCATCCACCTCCATCTTTGGATTTCTTCAACATCATTTCTCTTTGGGCTCCTCCAAATTTCAGCAGTCAGATTGTTTTTCTTGCCAAATAAACAAAAGTCACAAATTGCCTTTTTATGATTCGTCTCTCAAGTCGTCTCATCCCTTAGAAGTAATTTTTTCCGATGTATGGACCTCTCCGGTTTTATCCGTTGATGGATTACGCTATTATTGCTTGTTTGTCGATCATTTTACTCGTTACTTATGGCTTTACCCGATGAAGAAAAAATCTGACATGTAATTCATTTTCCCCAAATTTAAAGCGCTTGTTGAAAATTTCCTTTACCACAAAATTAAAATCCTATATACCGACAATGGTGGTGAATACATAGGCCTTAGACCGTTCCTCTCCGATCACGACATCGGTCATCATACGACACCTCTCCACACTCCCGAACACAACAGTATCTCGGAGCGACGGAATCGACATATTGCCGAGACCGGACTCTCGCTTCTCACCCACGCCGGAATGCCACTCACATACTGGCCCTACGTTATGTCCACTACAGCCTACCTAATCAACCGCTTGCCCACCCCGACCCTTGACTACGAGTCGCCATACTCAAAATTGTTAAACACACAGTCGGACTATCAAAAGCTTAGGTGTTTTGGGTGTTTATGTTATCCTTGGATTAAACCTTATGCCACTCACAAACTTGCTCCAAAGTCTACATTGTGTGTTTTTATAGGGTATGCAGCTGATCAACACGCCTATCATTGTCTTGATCCGAAGATGGGACGTCTCTATACGTCTCGCCATGTGAAGTTCGTTGAGTCTGATTTTCCCTTCAAACACTTGGCGAATCAGCCTAGTACTCCGCCCCAAGCTGCTGCTCATGAGGCCGTCTCAATTCCAATCATCGGGCCTTCAGTTTGGCCCCGTTGTCCGCAAGAAAGTGATATAATCAGTCCACCCACCTCGCTCTTAGATAGCTCCCCATCTGCCTCCGTAGATCCGGTGTTGGGCCCCTCACTATTGGGCCCGCCTCCTCCAGCCCAGATCTCCCAAACCTCACAAAATCCTCTGCCAAATACCCCAACTCCACCCTCTCCCCCGACTATCCACCCTATCCCCTGCCACATTCTAAACAAAAGGCAGAAGACCGGCGATGGAGTTGTCACGAGATCCCAGAACAACATCACCCGCCCCATCAAAAAATTCACCCTTCACACCACTTCCTCCATGGCCCAAGAACCATCGACCGTCACTCGGGCTCTCAAGGATCTCGCCTGGAGGGCAGCAATGCAAGCATAATTCACAGCCCTATGTCACAATCACACATGGGAGTTGGTTGAATATGCACCGGGGCAAAACTTGGTGGGCTGCAAATGGGTGTTTCGAATCAAGAGGCTCTTTCAGTCGACCGGTTCAAGGCACGGCTCATTGCCAAGGGTTTCCACCAACGACCGGGATGGGATTACACCGACACCTTCAGCCCGGTGGTGAAACCGGTGATCGTTCGCACTATTCTGACCATTGCAGTTCGTCAGGGATGGTCCCTCCGCCAATTAGACATAAATAATGCCTTCCTTCAAGGTACCTTGAATGAGGAAGTGTTCATGGCGCAACCTCCTGGCTTCGTTGATAGTCAATTTCCGGGTCAGGTTTGTCGACTTCGCAAGGCAATTTATGGCCTAAAGCAGGCTCCGAGGGCTTGGTATACTGAGCTGAAGAATTTTCTGATGTCAATTGGGTTCACCAACTCCACAGCAGACGCTTCTCTCTTCATCTACAGAGTCGGCCTCACTGTTCTGTACTTACTCGTCTACGTCGACGATATCATCGTGACATGTAGTTCTCTCACCTCCCTTACCAAGATGATTACGGACCTTACTGCTCGGTTCTCCCTTAAGGATCTAGGGGTCCTGAATTACTTCCTTGGAGTGGAAGTTCTTCCATCAAAGGATGGGGTCTTTCTTTCCCAATGCCGATATGTGACTGATCTCCTGCACAAGGCCGGTATGGCTGAGACTAAGCCAGTCTCAACTCCGATGTCTGCCTCAGTTCTGCTCACCAGGTCTGCAGGGGTGCCGCTACCTTGTCCAACTGAATACAGGGCCTTGGTAGGGAGCCTTCAATACCTCAGCTTGACGAGGCTAGACATAGCCTTTAGCACAAACAAACTTGCTCAGTATATGCAGGCGCCCACAACCGATCATTGGTCCGCCTTGAAGGGTGTACTGCGGTATCTAGATGGCACCTCCGACAGAGGCATCTCCATCATTGCCTCGTCTCCTCTCAGCCTTCATGCCTTCTCCGACGCCGATTGGGCTGGAGATAAGGATGATTATATATCCACTACAGGTTACTTAGTGTATCTCGGTGGGACCCCTATATCTTGGAGCTCCAGGAAACAACACTCCAGTGCAAGGTCATCTACGGAAGCTGAATACAAGGCGTTGGCTAACACGTCTTTGGAGCTGTTATGGATAGTTTCCCTGCTTGATGAACTTGGTCACAAGTTAGTCGATCAGCCGATCATCTACTATGATAACTGTTAGGAAACAGAACTCTGGAACCTCGGTTCCCCTGAGAGTTCCTTTCCTCAGTTTCTCTACTTTTGAAGATGACAAATATTATGATACTAATGTTTTATCTCAAAGATGTGTTTTAAGGAACCACAAGAATATACCAAAGGCAAGAAAACCAAACAGGACAAAGAGAACCAAAGGAACAAGACAGAAGAAGGAACCCAGGTGTACCCAGAAAGGTAGCATGCAAGGCTGCGATTTCCGAGAAATCTGGGAACACACAACCTAGGACAAAAGTTGTTGAAAACGACTTGTCCGAAGTTTCCAAAGGTCTGCCAATGTCCAGAACAAAACAACAAGATACCCAGAAACGCTGAACCTCGGACAAAAAAGATGAAAGCGACAGGACATAGAGATGTCATTATCCAGAAGACAGTTCCCAAGCGCCCAGCTTGCTCAACCTCAGACGAAAGCACTTGAACAACGACATAGCAAGACTCGTCTGAGGTAGTTGACCAACCAAGAGAGATTCTGAGCTGCCTAGGTTGTTTGCACATGCCAAGAACAACGTGGACCAAGGAGAACCACTGATCCTAGGGCAAGCTCAATCTGTGGGAACTCAGAGAGGATTAAGCTGCGAAGAATCCTCTATAAAAGGAAGACTAACTCAAGAGAGTTATGCTCATGCACTGAAATACGAGTCACACTCATTAGCAAATATCAAGTGTGAACCTTCAAACAAGATCATCAAAGCAAACCGAGATCAAGAGGAACCAGTCAAGGAAGAGAAGATCTGAGTGCTAAGTTCCTGTGACTGTAAGTGATAGTTCCTAGGTGCGAAGGTCTGTTTCTTGGATTAATTATTGATTGTGTTAAGTTATCTAGGATTGCCTAACTGTGTGTAAGACAAAGAAACTGTGTGTTTGTTCCTAGGATAAGCTGTAACCAAAAGAGATAAGAAATCAAGAAGTAGACCTTGAAATCCTTTCGATTTCGAAAGGTAGTGGTTTTTATCCTGGATTGCTAGTTGGCAATCAAAGGTTTCCACTATAAGGAACTTGTTATTTGTTTGATTGTTTATTTCCGCTGCGAAGGGAACTTAGAATTCATATTCTGAGTTCCTTAAGTTATTTTCTAACAATCACGATCCTACAATTGGTATCAGAGCAGGAAAAGCTCTAGATCTTTGTTAAGTTTGCAGATCATGTCTCAACCAAGCAAGTTTGAGCTCAAAATCTCCACCAACAAGCCACATCTCCGAAAGAAAGGAGAAGAAACATGGTGGGAAAAGTGCATGGAAAGCCACATCAAAACCAACGACTACCAATGCTGGAGGATAGTCGAAAATGGAGATGGCTATGTCGACCTCACCATGAAGGAAGAAGATTGGAAAATAGAACACTATGTTATCATGGAGAAGAATGCCAAGGCCATGCAGGTCATCCTCAATGGATTAGACAGATAGGACATGGACAAGGTCATAGGCATCAAGACGGCCAAGGAAATGTAGAAAGCTCTCAAGGAGATGCATGAAGGAAGTGAGGAACTAAAGCAAAGCAGAAAATTTGCTTTGAAAGGAGAATACCACACCTTCAAAATGATGGAAACTGAGACCATCTCAGAATACTACTCCCGCTTCAACAGATTGATTGGAAAGTTAACAGCGGCGGGAGTCGACCTTGATGAAGTTTCCAAGTCCCTAGTGGTCATCAACGGACTCAACTCCAAGTTCACCCTTCTCAAGGGAATCATGAAGAACACTCCAGGCATTCAATCCCTTCCCTTGACCCAAGTCATAGGGAAACTGGAAGTTGAAGAAGGAGAGCACACCAAAGCCAATGCCGACAAGAAACTTGAGAAAGGAATCGCCCTTAAAATCTCCAAAGCCTTCTCCAGGCTCGAGATGGAACAAGAGAACTCAGACCTGGAAGAAGAAGAGGACGAACTAACCACCTTCTTCTCAAAGAACATCAAAAAATTCTTTGTGAAGGGAAGGTTCCAAAAGGGCAGTTCCTCCAACAATGGACCCGGAAGGGATCTCAAGGAAGTCTCCTGTTACGAGTGCAAGGAAAAGGGACACTACGCTAAGAATTGTCCCAACAAGGAAGACTCAAAGGAAGAAGAAAGACCTCAGAGAAAGAAGGCTCTCGTAGCCTCATGGGGAGAAGACTCAGATGAGGAATTGGATCTCAGTGGCTTCTCTGGAGGAAGATGTCTCATGGCAAAAGGAGACTCAAGCGATTCAGAAGACCTTGAGGTAACTTATGACGATCTCTTAAAATCCCTAGTTGATTGTGATAAGAAACAACTTCTTAAGATCATAAAGAAACTAGGAAAGGAAACCAATTCCCTTCAACAGAAACTAGATGATTGTGAAGATGAAATTGCTTGCTTGACTGTTGAGAATTCTGTTTGGAGTAAGAAACTTGATGAAACTGAGAAAGACCTAGCTGAAACCCACTCTGAACTCATTGATATTAGGAATGTGCATGCTAGTCACCTTAAAACTTGCAAATCTTGTGATGAAACTAGCATAGATTCCGTCAAAGTTCCCTTGCATGCTAACCCACCTGGAAATGACATGCTTCAATCCATAATTGATAGGTTAGACATTCTCACTAATTCCATTAATGAAAAAACGATAAATCAAACTGTTTTTGTGAGACAACGACATAGAATAGGATATGTCAATAATAAAGGGAACAATGATGCTGAAGAAGAAAAGGCTAGGCGAGAACTTGTTGAGATGAATGAGAATCTCAGTATTGCTCTTGCCACTTCTCGTGATAGGAATCAATTCCTATCAGAGAAGATCATGGTCCTTGAGAACAAGGCTGAGGTTGCCAAACGTCTCAATAAAGGCTCTCAAAGTCCTAAGAAGGAACCAAAGGGAAAATAAAAGATGGTTCCTGAAAACCAATGGTTCACCAATTCCTTTGCTCACAAAAGATATATTGACATGGCCCATAGCAAGGTTAGAAACAATGTTGATTTTAACAAAAGGAAAACTGAAAAACCTTTTAGGCCAGGAAAAGGAAAATATGGACATGTTATTTACAATCGTTTGTGTACCTACTGTGGTAATAATGGTCATTACAACACTGACTGTGCTAAGAAAAGGAACTTTGAAAAGGAGAAAAGTACTCATTACCATGAAAAGAACCAGTTCCCTGGCTACTCACAGACTCGGAATGCTAATCCCCCCAGTAAAGCCAAGCTTCGATGGGTTCAGAAATCTTAGTTCCCTTGCGTGCAGAAAGAAGAGAGGCAACCCCAACTATGGTACATTGACAGTGGTTGCTCATGCCATATGACTGGAAGAAGAAATCAAATGACCTCTCTTCAACCTCTCCAAGGTGGAAACATATCTTTTGGAGACAAAAGCAAAGGGAAAATCTGTGGAATAGGAACTGTGAAACTCAACGACCACATTCAGGTAAACAAAGTTCACCTTGTTGATAATCTTGGTTTTGATCTAATAAGTGTGTCACAGCTGTGTGATCAAGGAGACAATGAAGTTAGATTCAGATCAAACGAATGTTCAGTCCTTGACTCCTCGGGACAAATCATCCTAAAAGGGAAAAGATTCAACAATGTCTACATAATTGATTCATCCTTTGTTCACAAGGAGAAACTTTGTCTCTCAACTGTGAATGACCAAGCTGACTTGTGGCATCAACGCCTCGGTCATGCTAGCACCAAGCTAATTCAAAAGCTACACTCAAAGGAGCTAGTCAGAGGGCTTCCAAAGCTAAGTGGCACATATAAGGAACTATACTATGACTGTGTAAAAGGGAAACAGGCTCGTAGTTTCTTTAAGTCCAAAAACATGGTAAGCACCTCAAGGCCTCTTGAACTCATCCACATGGATCTGTGTGGACCCATGAGAGTTCAGAGCCTATGAGGGAACAAGTATATCTTTGTTCTTGTCGATGACTTCTCTCGCTTTACTTGGACCATCTTTATTAAATCTAAGAGTGAAGTTATTGACTGCTTTAAAGATCTGGTTTCCTTGTTAGAAAAATCTCTTGATTGCTCACTCAATGCTATTCGGTTTGACCATGGTACCGAATTCGAAAATAGAGAATTTCTAACCTTTTGCAGTGAACATGGATTTGATCACAACTTCTCTGCACCATACACTCTTCAACAGAATGGAGTAGTGGAAAGGAAGAACAGAACTTTGGAAGACATGGCCCGGACTATGCTGATCTCAAGTGGACTCTCTCAATCATTTTGGGCTGAGGCGATCAACACAGCTTGCTACATCATCAATCGAGCCATGCTTCGCCCAATCACAGAAAAGACACCCTATGAGCTCCTAAGAGGAAGAGTTCCCAACATCTCACATCTGAGGGTGTTCGGATGCAAGTGCTTTGTGCACAACAATGGGAAGGACAATCTTGGCAAATTCGACCCAAGAAGTGATGAAGGAATCTTCATTGGATACGCCTCGGGTAGCAAGGCGTACAAAGTCTTCAACAAAAGGACTAAAAAGGTATAAGAAAGTGTTCATGTTATTTTTAATGAAAAATCACTTGGAAAGAATGTACAGAACACCACCAATTCCTTTGAAGACCCGTTTCTCAAGTCATATCAAGAAGATCCAGATGAAGATGTCACTACACCCAGTTCCTGTCCTGCTGCTCGGAACCCTCCAATGGCTCCTCCACCAGTTTCCATGGATAATGAACAACAATCCATATCTGGGAACCAGGAGCATGACGACAACATCTATGGAGACTTCAATGATTCATCTTCCCACATGATCTTCAATGGAGAAGGTGATCCCAACCAGGAAGCTGAATGCTCAACTCAGAATGTCTCCACATCAAATGCTCTAGCTCCTAACGGAGAAAGAAGAGTCATCAAGCCTCCAGTCAAGTTCGAACATCTAACCTTCTTTGCCTTCAATGCCTTTCTATCTATTGTGGAACCAAAGAACATAGGTGAGGCATTGAAGGATGCGGACTGGATCCAAGCTATGCAAGAAGAGCTTCATCAGTTTGAAAGAAACAAAGTATGGCATCTAGTTCCCCGCCCCAAGGATAAACACATCATAGGAACTAGATGGGTTTTCAGAAATAAGCTAGATGATACAGGAGCTGTGATAAGGAACAAAGCTAGACTCGTTGCTCAAGGATACAATCAACAAGAAGGCATCGACTATGATGAAACTTATGCTCCAGTGGCAAGGATCGAAGCAATAAGATTGTTGATTGCCTTTGCATCTCACAAAGGGTTCAAGTTGTTCCAAATGGATGTAAAGACGGCCTTCCTCAATGGAATTCTTCAATAAGAAGTCTATGTCAAGCAACCACCTGGTTTTGAAGACGACGATCATCCAGATCATGTCTACTTTCTAGACAAGGCACTATATGGCCTCAAGCAAGCTCCCAGAGCTTGGTATGATCGTCTTGCCCAGTTTCTACTTTCAAATGGCTACAGGCGTGAAGTCATTGATAAGACTCTCTTCATCCTAGAAGAAGAAGGTAACACCTTAGTGGTTCAAATTTATGTTGATGATATCATTTTTGGTTCCACTAACCTGTCCCTTATAGATAAGTTCAAAGACTTGATGAGCGGTGAATTTGAAATGAGCCTAATAAGGGAACTCACTTTCTTCCTCGGATTACAAATCACTCAAAAGAAAGATGGCATACAAATTCACCAACAGAAGTATGTCAGGGAACTACTGAAGAAGTTCAAAATGGATTCATGCAAGCCTATCTCCACTCCCATATCCACCATTGCCCACTTAGATAAGGACCATTCGAGTCCTCTAGTGGAGGAGAAGCTCTATAGAGGTATGATAGGCCCACTCATATACCTAATTGCTAGTCGACCAGACATTGTTTTTGATGTTGGCTTGTGTGCTAGGTTCCAATCCTGTCCAAGAGAAATCCACTTGGCTGTTGTGAAGAGAATACTTAGATATCTCAAGGGAACTGACTCTCTCTGCATTTGGTACCCCAAAGAATGTCCATTTGAGCTGATGGGTTTCACTGATGCTGATTATGCTGGATACTTGGTGGATAGGAAGAGCACTTCTGGAATGGCACAGTTCCTAGGCCCTTGCCTTGTGTCATGGGGATCAAAGAAACAAGTCTCAGTCTCCCTCTCCACCACAGAATCCGAGTACATTGCGGCTGCCTCCTGCTGTTCCCAACTTCTCTGGCTAAAGCAACAACTCGCGGATCTTGGTATGTCTTATGGCCCTCTTATAATTCTCTGTGATAACACTAGTGCCATAAACATTTCAAAGAATCCTGTGCATCATACTAGGACCAAACATATCGACATAAGACATCATTTTCTTAGAGATCATGTTGAGAAGAAAAACATCATTATGAAGTTTTGTAGAACTGAAGATCAGGTTGCAGATATATTCACTAAAGCATTGAATAGAGTTCCTTTCGAGAACTTTAGATTGGAACTATGAATGATTCCTATAACCTAGTAGTGACTTTAGTATAAAGGTTCCTTTCCAGTTCCCCTGATTGTCTAGTTTAAGATTGTCAACTTGTTGAGTCTTGATATCTTTGTGTTATATTTGTTGCTTCAAACCCTACTTTTCATAATGGTCTCTTTAAAAAGGGTTTAGATAAATTTTTCTGGCTCGTGTCCTTCTGGTCCTCATTATTCTTTCCACTTCTTCATTGTTCAAGTTTCTTTGAATGGCCCAAAAGTCACAATCTGATCATATTTCTAACCCAACACTACAAGCCGAAATGATGATTGTATACTAAGACCTTCCCTTGCCTCATTGCTCACTTTAATTCTCTATGATCCATCCCTAAACCCTCTCTGAGAATTATTGTGCAATGCGATAAATGGCCTACCCTGATTTCTTGTATGGGAACGTATTTTTCTGGTTCCATTGTTTAAACCCACATCAAAGGTTCCCACTTGTCCTTCTAGCACGTTGAATATATCGCCAGAAAGGAACCAGGATGAAGCATACTTCCAACGGCTACTTTGGCTCTCCCCCAAAGCTATTTATGGCAAAATAGCAGAGGTCAGTCACGTCCTATCAGTTGGCAGACCTCCCTCCTCTCTGAAAGGGTAAGCTTTGAATTTGTATTGACCGTTCGGAAAAGCTGCAAAGAGCCTTCAATGCTCCAGATTCTCCCCAATCTTCTCAACGGCTAGATTTGTCTCAACGTCCCTTCCGCCCTCACCACCTTTAAGAGTTGCCCTGTTGCTCCAAGCTAATCCCACAACTCGCCATCTCTCTGATCTTCCACTTCTCTCTCTCTTAAACACATAAATCCTTAACCTCTCAAAATGGCCAATCCAAACCCCAATGTTATCCTGGATGAAGAGGAGGCATCCCTTCTCAAAGCCTTTCGCGAAAAGAAGGCAGCATCTTCCTCCAAGCCTATTTCTGCCACCACTTCTCCAAAAACCCAACCTGAAGATAAAACTGTGGAGACAACAGCGGAGAAACCTAAAGAGAAACTTGAGAAGTCGTCAAAATCACAGACTGAGGAGAAAGCCTTAGCCATCACCCCGGCCTCGGAATCGGCTACAAAATCCATCCCCGAAGGTGACTCTCATGACTCCTCCCCTGACAAGTCTATCCAAACGCTCTCCAGTCCTAAGCCCTCACCAGCAAGCCTCAAATCAAAAACCCCTTCCAATCCCGGTCCCTCTGTTGCCACCATGCTACAACAACGGAAAAGGAGTTCCCAAGCCTTAGTTCCCTATGATCCTCAATCCAACGAGCAGAAACCCTCCAAAAGAACCAAAGCCCTAACCGTCTCTACCTCTTCCTCCCTGGGTCTCGTCTCCTCTCTCTTCTCTAAGAGGAAGATCCTCAAGCCCCTCATAATCGGCAAAGAGTTTTGGTCACAAAAACTGGAAGAAGAAGATGAGGATATGTTTGGAGAAGCCCTTGCTGAGTTTCACTCCCTCCTGCAGTACCAAGGATGGGACGAGATGTTGATTGAGCCCTTCTCTGCTTCTGATGAGGTCGTCCGCCTGTTTTACCAGTCTATCGAGTTTGTACCCGCTAAAGACAATTGTCCATGTAACGATGCTATTCTCATATGGAAGGGAACCAGCTATCCCCTATCCTCCAACCTCATCGCATCCGCTCTAGGGATTGAGTCCAGGTCTGGGTTTGGCATTCTCCCTCAGAAAAAGGGGTGGCCTAAGGGAAAGGGCTACAAATCCAAGGGAGCAGTGGTCAAGAAAATCTACAACGGCGCCTCCCCCAATCCTTGGAGACAAAGGACCTCTCCATCACAAACAAGATGTTACACTTCTGGATCACCCGTAATCTAGTTCCCAGACAGGAGCACAGGAACGACGTTCTCATCACAGACGCCATTTTTATGGATAAGGTGCTCTCTGGTGTCCAGATTGATCTCCCTCGCATTGTGTTGGCTCATATGCAGTTCTGTTCATCCCATGCCTCTCATGCCCTACCCTTCCCTCATATCATCAAGTCTATTCTCTCTAACCTTCACCAATACCTGATGATTTGCCTGAGACAGTCTATAGCAAGTGCCTTACTATGGCCACTGTCCGGAAGTTGAAGACAAAGGAACAACAACCCAACCCTTCTGACACTCAAGCCAATCCGCCTAAGGAAAATGCGAGTTCTCAGGCCCCTTCTAGCTCCCGACCACAGCTCAACCCCTCTTTAGACTCCTCTGTGATCCTCTTTGTTTTGGATCGTATTGAAAAAGCAATCATGGAAGACTCGACTGCCATCCCGGTCGCCCTCCGTGATCAAGTACAAGAGTTGGGAAAAATGAGCTCAGTTGTGATAAGTCTGGTGAAAGTCCTTCAGATGAATTGGGAAGATGCAATCGGTGCTCATCAGGCCACAGGCCAAAATGTAGGAACTGACGACACAGTTGATGAAGAGGAGGCCGCTGCTCTGCCATAGGAACGCTTGTTCTGGTTCCCAGTGTTGTAACATCACAGCGTGCTAGTAGTTTCCCCTAGGATCCTACTTCCCTTTTCCTTCCCCATGTCGTCTTTCCTAACGATTGCTTTTGTTGTTGCCCTCGTCGTTTGTTATTTTGTTGTTGGTTCTTGTCGGTGGTTGTTAAGTTATTAGTTTGTGTTGTTTTGTGGCTTATCTTATCCTTTCTATGACCAATGATCAGTGTTAAGTTTTAATGACTATCTTTTGGTTTCGTTCCAATGATCAATTTGTCTTTGCCCTAAGTTTCCATTATGCTTCTGTTATGAGATTGATGCATTTGCATATTCACTTGTATATCCTGTTCTTAACTAGCATTTAATCTTTTCGATGATGTCAAAAGGGGGAAGAAAAGGACAGAAACCTTGAACTTTGGAAACCACTTGACTAATAGGAACTCTGAACTAGTTCTACTTCTAAGGGGGGATTTGAAATAAACTCGTTCACTTGCGTAGGGGGAATTTGCAACCATTGAATGTTCCTCATTACTCTGTAATATTAAAAATCCCTTAAAACTCAATATGGTCTCATGAAATTCAAGTCCTATTATGTTGCCAGGTTCCTTGTATTTGTCATCATCAAAAATGGGGAAATTGTTAGGAAACGTAACTCTGGAACCTCGGTTCCCCTGAGAGTTCATTTCCTCAGTTTCTCTACTTTTGAAGATGACAAATATTATGATACTAATGTTTTATCTCAAAGATGTGTTTTAAGGAACCACAGGAATATACCAAAGGCAAGAAAACTAAACAGGACAAAGAGAACCAAAGGAACAAGACAGAAGAAGGAACCCAGAGGAACCCAGGTGTACCCAGAAAGGTAGCATGCAAGGCTGCGATTTCCGAGAAATCTGGGAACACACCACCTAGGACAAAAGTTGTTGAAAACGACTTGTCCGAAGTTTCCAAAGGTCTGCCAATGTCCAGAACAAAACAACAAGATACCCAGAAACGCTGAACCTCGGACAGAAAAGATGAAAGCGACAGGACATAGAGATGTCACTATCTAGAAGACAGTTCCCAAGCGCCCAGCTTGCTCAACCTCAGACGAAAGCACTTGAACAACGACATAGCAAGACTCGTCTGAGGTAGTTGACCAACCAAGAGAGATTCTGAGCTACCTAGGTTGTTTGCACATGCCAAGAACAACGTGGAACAAGGAGAACCACTGATCTTAGGGCAAGCTCAATCTGTGGGAACCCAGAGAGGATTAAGCTGCGAAGAATCCTCTATAAAAGGAAGACTAACTCAAGAGAGTTATGCTCATGCACTGAAATACGAGTCACACTCATTAGCAAATATCAAGTGTGAACCTTCAAACAAGATCATCAAAGCAAACCGAGATCAAGAGGAACCAGTCAAGAAAGAGAAGAGCTGAGTGCTAAGTTTCTGTGACTGTAAGTGATAGTTCCTAGGTGCGAAAGTCTGTTTCTTGGATTAATTATTGATTGTGTTAAGTTATCTAGGATTGCCTAACTGTGTGTAAGGCAAAGAAACTGTGTATTTGTTCCTAGGATAAGTTGTAACCAAAAGAGATAAGAAATCAAGAAGTAGACCTTGAAATCCTTTCGATTTCGAAAGGTAGTGGTTTTTATCCTGGATTGCTAGTTGGCAATCAAAGGTTTCCACTATAAGGAACTTGTTATTTGTTTGATTGTTTATTTCCGCTGCGAAGGGAACTTAGAATTCATATTCTGAGTTCCTTAAGTTATTTTCTAACAATCACGATCCTACAATAACCTTGGCGCC
Organism: Rheum nobile; assembly: GCA_027886185.1. Lineage (NCBI taxonomy): Eukaryota > Viridiplantae > Streptophyta > Magnoliopsida > Caryophyllales > Polygonaceae > Rheum > Rheum nobile. The sequence continues at coordinate 128,586 of WOAB01000500.1, read as the reverse complement.
ACAAGTCTCAGTGCCAATCCTGTCTTCCACTCCAGGATGAAACACAAAGCCTTAGCCTACCATTTTGTCCGTGAACAAGTGCAACGGGGTGCCTTCCGCGTGTCTTGTGTTCCCACGGATGACCAACTGGCCGACATACTCACTAAACCACTGATGCGCCCTCGCTTTGATTATCTCCTGTCCAAGTTGAACTTGTCGTCTCAATCGTCCAACTTGCGGGGGCATATTAGTGGCATTCCATAATTAATTTCAGTCATTTATTTTAATCACAATTCAGTTAATTTCATTTGACTATTTCCTCATGAATCTTAGCCACTAGGATAAGTATTGTTAGTGTGGCTGTTAGTGCAGAGAACCACTAGGCTTATTGTTAGCAACGTTCTCTTAATCAGTTAGTATTTTCCTGTATAAATTTGGAATTCATCAATGGAAATCAATCAGCTTCTTTTCAATATTTCTATACCTTCTTCCCCCCGCCTCCTTCCGCCATTTTCGATCCGCCTCCTCCATTCCCTCTCCTTCCTCCTCGCGACCTTCCTCCTCCATTTCCTCCTTCCTCCTCCAGCAGCATCTCCGTCGGCGACGCAACAGATCGACGACCTTCCTCTCCTTCTTCCATCTCTTTCTCAGCAAGTCGATGCCAATAAAGCAGCGTAGGAGGAATGCGAGGGAATGAAGAAGGCGAATTCCCTTACCAAACATTCTGAAAGAACCACGTGCCAGAGTTCATCACTAGTGAATTCTCTTACCAAACATTTTCTCTAATTAAATTCTCATTTTTACAAAGGGAGCAACACCAAGGGAATGCAATAGCTAGATAGCATGTTAAATTACTATTAGTGCATACTAGTCAACTCTGAATTAAAATTTACCATGGGAACCATATCCCTCAATATTTATGAAAACTAAGAAGTTAATGTAACACCCCCGATTTATACCTCGGTAGTGCCACATGCCAGTGACCTCAGACTTTACCGCCCAAAGTCACCCCAGGCTTTTCCAGAACAATCATGCTTAAATATACAAACATATTAAATGAAAGATTAAACATCGGAAGACTTTAGTACATGAAACTCAACCCTTTTATTAAAAGATCTCTCTTCAAACGAGGAGATGATTTTACAACAGAGTGTTAATACAATGGAAGACTTTAAATTACACAGCGGAAGACTTTTAATATTCTTAATAACTTAAAACACTTAACAACTTAAAACACTGACACTTAAATCTTTGTTTGCAAGCCTCTTATCCTTCAACAAGTTACTTTGGAATCGGGCACCAACCTCTGATGTGCCGAATCGAACGGATGACACCAGCCAACCATACAAAGAACAATTACGGTTGGTTAGTCTAATGAAAGACTATGCAAGGGTACAAAGCAGAAGGTTCGAAGTAGTTGTATTAGGTTAGACTCATCGTTTCTCGAATAACAACCGATAACGATAATCAACCTTCATACTTCTACTGAATAACAACAAGAGGTATGCATAAGAGAAGATTCTGGGAGACTGAATCTTCACAGAAATCGACCCGAAAGAAGACTCCAACGGAAGTGAGTCTTAAGGAAATATGACAAATCTGGAACGTTTAAAGAATCAGACAACAGTGATTTAAAAGCTTACTTAGATGTTTCGGTTCACGACCAACCTCACCGCGTACAGCGAATCCAGATTGGAAAAAGAACGTACTCTGATCAAAGTCAATACGAGCTTTCCTAGCTGCACTATTTACTTAGCTGCACTACTCGCCAAGGTATATTAATCATGTGCACTCAGACACTTTATCTTATTTAGTTACAAAACACATGTCACTGAAATACATTAATATTATTAAGAGCGGCTACAAAGCTTTAAATCTCAGGGTGACCATTATGTCGACCCAAATTAATACAACACACAAACACACACACGGGGCTTAATATTATTCTGAGTAACCACGGAAGTTATTATTACACAGGGTGACCTTACGTTTACCCAGATTGCACTGCCATAGTGCTTACACTTTAATTTACAGGGTGACAGTTACGTCCACCCCAATTGCACTAGCTAGGTGCTTAATACACAGTGTGACAATTATGTTCACCCAATTGCGCTAGCAAGGCGCTTAAACACTTCAGATCCTTAAAGGTGGATAGGAAGCATAGATCATGACCCTTAAATTATTATTCGGAAATTATCCCGAGGAATATTACGTTATAAAGAAACGACAAATCCTTACTTGGATTAGCGTTCCTACGAACACTCGTGCTAACTAAACAGTCTAACACATCCATTATTCACATCAAAGCCATCTTGGCAATCAATTTAACATAGAGATAATAGAAACGGCTAATCCTTACTTGGATTAGCTTTCCTATTAACCCATATGCTACTCTAGCATTAAGATTAACATTAAATTCACAACAATACCATCACGGTAATTATCACATATAATAACGTTGTTCTAACAGATATATAACCTATCATAACATTACTTTAATCACGTTTATTTATGAAATTAGTTCCTAAACAAAACAACAGTTCACTCCAATTTAATTAACAATTAAACAATTGATAATTAATGAAACATGGAATGATTAAGCAAGAGCGAACCGCCACTTGCCTTAATCCGCAGAGTTTGAACGAAGCCTAACGACGAGTTTCCGGGCTCGACACAAGGACAGATCTGGCACACAGATTCCTTCGAATCGACCCATAAAGAAACCCTAAGTTAGATTCGACATAAACGAGTAGAATAACGAAAGAAATCGAAAGGAACGACGTCCGATCGAAGACCACCAAAGCCGAGGCCAAACTAGGCCATCAGCCTTCTGGCGGCGGTCGCCGGTGGCCTTACGGCGGGCGCCGTGTGTTCATGGCGGCGGTCGCCGCCTTCATCACGACGGGCACCGCTATGAACATCGGAAAATTTAACGAGGCCAGAAAACTCATCGACGACGAGCGATTTGGTCCTCTTTCTCCTTGCTTTGGATTCTAAGCTCCAATGTGCCTCCAAAGCTCCACTTGGCCACTGGAAGCAACACCAAAGGAGCTTCGGCGATCAACTTCAACAACTCCGGCGATGGCTAGATTTTCCGGCGAGAGCAATTCTGAGGATTTGAGCTACTGATTTGTGCTCAATCTGATCCCCAAGCATCCCCTTTTATAGCCCAACATCAAGAGGATAAGAATGGGCAAGGCCGAACAACGTGGAGGCCTTTCATTAGCGTCGTCAGAGCTCGCCGGAAGCACAGGGCTAGCCCTCTGCTACTCCGCGGCGGTCGTCGGCGACAGCTCCAAGTCGCCGCTGCCTTGGCTCCACGGCGGCGGGGTGATGGCGGCGGTCGCCGCTATTGTGCGGCGGTCGCCGCTTCCTAGGCCACTTGTCCAAGTAGCTGGCGAGAGGAAGGTGCCAGGAAGCTGCTGGCGGCGGTCGCCGCCATACCCACGGCGGGCGCCGCCAGGTCAGCCCTTATCCGATGGCTTATGGATAATTTGGCTTAATCCGGGATAAAAATAATCGTACACGAACGAGTATTAAGTCCCAAAGTACGTTGTCTGTATTTTATTTCACTGAGAAAAATATTACAGAGGTTGAGAACATTACAAAATGTCTTTCTGTCTCCGAAATTAATCCGACGTACCAAAACAGGTGTTCGGAAAAAATCCCAAAAATACCCAAAACTCCAAAATATCCTTACGAAAATACGAGATATCACAGTTAAAATACTAAAGACTAGATAAAGAGTGCTGCTTCTTCTCTGGCAACGAATTAGAATATAAAACAACACATCATGAACTACAATTACAGAGAGAAAGGGAGTGCCAAGTTTTGGCACGTGTTTGTATTACGTGCCCTTAGTGCAATTTGGCACGTACTTAGAACACGTGCCCTTGCCAATGCCATATTTGGCACGTGTTTATATTACGTGCCTGTGCCAAATTTGGCCAAAGCACGGATTTTTTTAACGTATTCGTGCCTGATTCGAATATACGACAGATAAATAATAGGCACGGACACAATTATTATTTGCGTGCCTTTGATGCACGGACATATTATCTAAATGCATGTCTCTTCACTGTATGAATATAAAATATATTTAGTGGCGGTGTACTTTCAACCCATTTACTGAATTAGTGGTTGCCATAAATAGACCCGAACAATGTAGAGATGAGACACGTGACGATCCAGATTTCCTCTAACTTGATCGACGGCGCATAATAAAAGCTTGGGGCGGTGTCCTACCGAATCCTACCCCTTCCGCTTTATATACCTAAAATCCACGCGTCTCTGTTCCTGCACTTTCGAGAAGTTTCCAAGGTGGTCTCTCTCCCTCGCTCTCCCCTAGCTTGTGTACTTGACGCTGTCTCGCAATCCTGGGGTTCGCGTGGTTCCCGTCTCAGTTTTCGTTGATTGCTCGCAAATTAGGGTTTTTTACGCTGCTTCGTATTCCGTTGTGGAATCCGATCGCATGTTGCTTTCTGGTTTTCCTGCACTGCTGACGATAATTTTTTAATTCTGAATGCTAGGGTTTGTTTTCCAGTTCTTGAAATCTCGACTAGGTCAGGTTGAATTGTTTCTGGAGAAAAAATCATCCTTTTTGAACCTAGTATACTTGCTATTTGGGCATGGAGTTTAAGAGTTCATGATGATAAAATTTTATTGTTTGAATGTGTCCGATTGAATCAAGTTAATTATGTTCTAGATGTGTGGGAAGCGATAGTATTGAGTTGCCTCTAGGAAGTCTAGTGGTTCTACGCTGTTATATCTGAGCCATAATTCATGGTGTGTGTAGAGTCTCGGGTTTTTGCTCTTGTTCTGTACTGTTTGTTTTAAGCACGATTCTGATTGTTGCATATGTTTCAGAGAAGATGACAAGGCGATTGGAACGGACCATTTATGTTGGAAATCTTCCTGGTGATACACGTGAGAGAGAAGTAGAAGACCTTTTTTACAAGGTTTTTGCTTTCTGCCTTCTGAGAACTTATTTCTGATATTCCGAATTTTCTGTATGTAATTCTTTTGTAGATAGCTTTATAGTGCATTGCAATGTGTTAAATATATGTGTATAGTCTGTTTACAAGGTTCTAATGTTTGAGACACTGGTTTTGTTGTCTAATGTGATGTGGTGAGACTGAGTTAGTTTGTATATTTTGATGGTGACGTAATCTGACTGTCACCATAAGCTTGCACAAATAATTGCCACCTGAAGGTTCAGAAAACAAATAAGAAGAATATTATCTTGTGCTGCCACCAGCTTTGCTGATATGAGACCATTTCAGTTCACTAGTGGTAATGTGTTAGATTTTGTGCCTTACCTTTATAGGATGAAGAGTATGGGAAACGATCACTTTTCATGTAATTCTACTCCTCTTCTTGTTTTTGGGTGGGGAGTTGGGGAACATGCTGACGACTAATAATCTATCCTCACATTGAAGTTGCTTATATGGACTACAACTATTGGTGATTTGATCCTCCACTTGTTATCCAGTAATTTAACTTCTGTAGTATGACTTACTTTCGCTCTTTGTTCAATATACTTACCAACTAGTGTACTCTTTGGGAACAGGAAGTTACAGGATTCAGTCAGTGCAGGCTAGAATGGAAAATCTACTTTAAGAGTAGATGATCTGTGCTCATCTTATATTTTGTGATTTGAACTTAAATTTGTATTTGCCACTAATTGGTCAATATTTCTTTATAATTGGTATAGTCAACTGATTCATGCTATCTCTACCCCTGGATTTGATGCAGTATGGGCGAATTGTTGAAATTGATTTGAAGATTCCACCGAGGCCTCCAGGTTATGCGTTTGTAGAGGTAACTGTAGCTTCTTTTTTAGTTATGTCCCTCGTTTGCTCTCTAAAAACAGTTTTTCAGCCCAGGGCTTTTGCTACTGCAGTTTGAAGATGAACAAGATGCTGAAGATGCTGTTCGTGGTCGGGATGGATATGATTTTGATGGCCATCGCTTAAGGGTTAGTCATCCTTTTGTACCCATTCAATCAAGCACTCCTATTAATTATTAATTTTTGTAAACTTACTTCATATGTCTTTAATTTGATTACACTTATATTCCTTTTCGCTGCAGGTTGAGTTTGCACATGGTGGGCGAGGCTTCTCATCATCAGAACGCCACAGCAGCTACAGTGGCAGTAGTCATCGTGGTGGACTTCCCAGGCATTCAGATTATCGAGGTTCGTCTTTCTCTGGTAAATGTCATTCAATTATACTCTCGCATAAGAAATTCATTATATGTTGTTCATTGCGGCAGTTAAGATCACTGGGTTGCCTTCTTCTGCTTCATGGCAAGACCTGAAGGTTAGTATGACAATCCTTCCATTCCAATTTAGTATTTGGGACATTTTGAACACAAATTTTAATGAGATTGATTTCTTTGTTGTCAAATCTGGACAATAATCCTGAACATTAGTATGTTTAAGCTCTTATTTATTGATTTGTTGCTTTTTTTCTGGCTCATTACACTCAGGATCATATGAGACGAGCGGGTGATGTTTGCTTTTCTCAAGTTTTCCGTGACCGTGGTAGGGGTAAGTCAATTTATTATAATATGATACTTAGATTTTTAATGCTGTAATCCTTTTGCAGTGCAATATTCAGATATAATCAATTTGGTAGTTTTGTTTGGAGTATGAGTTATCAGTTAGGAACTACAAAACTTGATTTGCATGGTTAGTACTTACCTATTATGTAGGTGTTAATTGTATGTTGTTTTTGGCAGGCATGACGGGGATTGTGGACTATACTAACTCTGATGATATGAGGCGTGCAGTAAGTGGCTACAATCTAGATGTGCCAAGTGCTAACTATTTCATATTCCAATCCACCCTTCTTGATCTCTTGGACGGGTGAGACGAGGTCCTTTGGGAAATTGGAATTGTCTTGTTTATTGACTTAAATTTGTTGGTGACAGATCAGGAAGCTGGATGATTCTGAATTTCGTAATGCATTTTCTCGTGGTTATTATATAAGAGTATGTTCCGTTAAAAAAGACTCTTACTGATCAATTATATTTTCCATACTCTCTTGATCTGTTTCTTTTACTTCTAATTGTAGGTGAGGGAGTATGACTCAAGGAGCCCAAGCCCTTACCGTCGGTCAAGAAGCAGGAGTTACAGTCCTGCTCGTAGCTACAGTCGAAGTCGTAGCTACAGGTAAAGCTAATTTTGTTTCCGGCTATAATTGTTTGCTTTTTGTCATGTTTGGAAGATGAAGTTTAATGTTCAAAAATGTTGCAGCATCTCTCCCCGAGCAAAACGTTCAGGAAGATCCATCTCTAGATCTGTTTCAAGGTCCCTTTCCAGGTATTTTTCGTACTTCCTGCATTGCCAGTATTGGGAAATTCTTACAGAACTTTTGCTGTTCTGTGTTACTGGACAGTTAACGTTTCATATCAAATGCCCTTCTCTTTTATTTTAACCTTGGGATAAGGATGAGATAGAGGATTTTCTCGTGGTGGAGTCTGTTGAAGTCTAGGAAGCAAGTTGATTATATTTGACCATTAACAGTCTCAGCCTACCCACACTCTGCCCCTACACACCCCCTTGAAATGGTATTCTACAACAGTTGAAATATAGTTTTGTCATATGACTGATATTCTGTATGCAAGTTGGCACATAGTCATGGAGAGAACTTTTGACAATTCATAATGGCATTACTAATAGTTGAGCACTTCGGAGAAGTTACAAGTCATTAATGTAATGTTCTCCTTGTCCAATGAAATTTCCCATGCGATATGCTAATCCCAAAATGATCTTTAAGAGGAGAAGTTGCAAGATACATGTTTTGACCATAAAAAATCTTTTTGAAGCTGGCTATGTTTAAAGGTGTGGGCTGGATTATGGGAATGCCCATTTTATTACCTGTTTATGAAGCTTGTCTGTTTTTCTTTGTTCTCTAGATCTGGCCTATTGCTGCGGTCAGGGGATTGGACATAGGACTGTATATGATGTGGCGCTCAGGATGCCTACACCTACATTTATGGTTGTGGAGGTAGACCTGTTGCTGAGGAGCGTATCTGAAGAAAATATCTTAGGGGGTACAAATTTTATTTGTATATTATGAATGGAAAGGGGTATAGTCAGTTTTTTCACATCATGAACCGGATTGGTATGATAAAGCTCTCAGATCTCATGGACCATAAAAGTCACAAAACAACAACATTGAATGAATTGCACTTGCTTAAGAGAGTTATTATTAGCCCTATACATGATATGTTTGGTGTGTTAATATAGTACAAATACCTCGAGCGGGGCTTTCATGAATGGTTCATATGCTGTTCCACGCTCCCGAGGACTAAATTTGTGAAGGGTGAGGTAAAATTGTTATGATCTTGTATCGTGATAAGAGGCTTCTGTGCTATATTTGCTTTTTGAACCAATGTTTAACCTATGAAATGGTGTGCAAAAAGAGTAGATATGGATCATTATCACGACTTCTTTGTAATTTTGCAGGTCCCGTTCAATTTCTAGATCTCCTGTGCGTTCGGTAAGTAAGCATGCAAAAAACTGAACTGGTTTTCCTTTCATTTTCATACCATGACAAATATTTGGATTGTTCTCTCACTTCAAATTCATAATGAATCCAGTCTAGAGGTGATAAGCACAGGAGCCCAGCGCGGTCAGAATCTCATTCTCCTGTATGGCCCCTTGTAAATGGCTAGATTTAGTGTAATTTCAATATAGAAGTTCCATGCGACATGTTGCTAATGGTTTTGAAAATTGCAGGTGAGATCTGACAGAAGCCGTTCAGTTGACTCTCGTGACAAGTACTCTGAGTGAGGTATATCTGCTGCTGTCTGCCGGAGGGGACGGTATTCGAACAGCTACGCTTTGGCTTTGTTCCAAACCCTTGTTAACGAGAACTATAGCTATGCACTAGGCTGCCTGAACTTGTGTATTTTCATGGTTTTGTTACCTTGTGGGAGTTGGCTAACAGCGCATAAATAAGTTTAACATCTAGTGTCTGTTGAATAGAACGAACTGTAATACATTGATTTGGATTTGCTTCGGGACATTTACTCTTTTACTATGTTGTTGGCGTTTTGGGTTTTGCTTGTGGGGTGCTGAAAAAATGAGATGAGATTTTAAATATTTATATTCAACGTCTTTGGATCCTCCATCCGTACTTTTTTGAACTCTCAACATATACATGATGATGATGATGCAAACTGACATGCTCTTCTTGTTGAGTTCTGCTTTCTGGGCTTATATAACTCAAGATGAACAATCGGGTTGATCTGGGCGACAGTTGGCCCCTTTGTTTATTCTCAATCTCCTCTCAGTCTAATTACACTTGGACCTTCTCCTTTTATTTTTTCCCATTTGAAAAACTTCCTTATTTTAGGTTTCTGTTAGCGTTTAGTGACTCCGTTTAAATGTGAAGAAGATTGGAATTGGAAGCGATGGTGGTGTTTGTGTGTGACTTTGTTAATCGATCGTTTATTTCGACATCTAGTTTGTGCCAACGTATTAATTTGACATTAGATAAGAAAAAAACGAATAAAATTTGACATTTACAGTAGAAAATCAAAACCAACAATTTTTTTCTAGATTGAAAAGAAATGACAACACATGTAAAATCTGGATGGTTAACTAGAGAAGTTTGGAACCAATCTTGCCCCTGGGAGTTCGGCCCTGCGTCTCCGTTCACTTCCCAGTCCCAAGTTCTTTTGAGATGTCCCTATTCAGACTGATTTGCAGAGTGTTATGCCATGGGAACAACGTACGCGTGACTGGAAGCTTTCTTCGGAGATCCTGCACATAAGACGACGGTTTCAAAGGATGAGATACAACACACAGCATCCAATATGTAGTCTATATGATTCGCCATTGAGTACCTTGAAAGTGGTGTCTGGCAGATTCACGTACGATGCCTGTATATCAAGCAGAACGCGAGAATATGAAGAATCGTTCTAATAAGTTCATAAATAATGGGATGATTAAACAAGGCTGTTTAGTACCTCAAGAGATGTCAGATATTCTGTTTCGTGGTGGCGAATGATGTTTGCTATGGTAACCGCTGAATCGTCTGGAGACTAAAATCACAACGCAGGAATAACAGACATTCAGTAAATATTATAATGGTCTCAGACCACATACAGTAGCAAATTCACCAACACCCACACATGTTCACTTGTTCTGAAGAATTCATAATCAAAGCAAGTTACTAACCCAATGTTACCTAAGCCACATTATATTTACAGGCTTCAACTCCTAATGAAAAGAAGAATTTGGAGACCTTGGTTTTATAAATTATGTGGCTCTTTTATGGAAGGAGACACTAAGGCCATACTTACAGGCTTGTTTTATAAGCCCTGGATGCTTGTTTGTCTAAAAGTATAGCTAACAGCCAGGTTAGATATTTCATAAGCTAGCTAAACATATAGTCATGCCAAATGCACCCTAAAACATCACATAAATCAACATGATAAAGTAATCATGTATCCATGTCTTAATTAGCTACCTGAAATATTGTCGAGTCTTGGCACTCATGGTCCGAGTCTAACTGCACATTGCCTTCTTCGAAATAATGAGCTCCAACCTAAAGCAATAAGATGACATCATGAATGGATGGCCATTTAGTTTAGAACTATCAATATTCTATACTATCTCAGACAATCTCCAAAACATTCTTTTCAGGAACCACATATGGAAGTTCAAAGGATGAGATCTTTCGATCACCTGCATTCTGCCTTTGATTTCCACTGTCTGTTCTTCATCCTTGAATTCAACGTTCCAGATTGATCTCCAACTCCCATTGCTAGGTAAGACAGGATATTATTTAGTTGAAATTCCACTCACAACAATCAAGAAAACAAAATATTTATTACTCTACATGTAACAGTTTCAAGCTGACATGCATGTAACTTCAATAAAGATACAACTGTAATTCCCCGAAATCAGAATAAATGAAACAAAGCCATTGTAATTCTGAAGGGCAGGCCAGGTTGCAAGAACAAGAACAGAAGTTGGACAAGATTTTTTGGTTCACTAAACTTACCAGAAGTTTTGAGGACTGTGTCTGGCAGCAGAAATAAGCATAACAAACTCAAAATCAGATCCTGGTCCTTCTACATCCTTTCCTTTCACACAGTAAACTGAGCAGATGCCTTTGGGATAAGCTTCACTCACATATTTCATGAATTCTACATCTAATGCACATCTGCAACAAAAAAGAAGGTGATTGATTATTTCAGTAGTTGTTCTATGAGCTAAAAGGAATTCTATTAGAGCACCCACTCCCCTAATTTTAAAAGGAACGACAACCCATAGGTAAATGTAATTAAACAATATGAATTAGAGAACCTCACACTTGAAGGTTACACCCAGTCACCAACCACTAAAATATTAAACCTACCTAAATTCTTCAACATATGGAGATGGAAGTTCCTCATCAGTTGCATGTCTCACGTCTGTACAAACCTGGATCAGTTTAGGAAGACATTATAATAGAAGTGTGAATACTAAGGCAACAATTCCAGTATGACAGTAAGGGATCAATAATAGTATGTACAGTTTACAAGTACAAAATCAATATAGTAAAAATACTAAGATACAAACTCCAAGCTGAAAAAGTGGTCAAGGAAATGGAAGATTTAAGTATATCCAAGGAGCTATAAAATCATGGTCTATCTATTTCCTAAAAATGTACCGAACTTGAAGAAGACAATATATGTTAGATGAACAGTAAATGATTATCAGTAGACCACATTCAAATATAAAAAAAAATTCTTTCATAATCCTTATATACACCCTTACAAGTATATACAACAATCTTTTGATTTTTTCTGATTAGGTATCAAAAGCTACAAAGTAATGAGAAAACACCTACTTTTCTCTTCAGAGCTCATACATTGTAATCCTCTTTGAACAATTAGTCCACTCAATTACCAAAGTCAAGTTTTTGTAACTGCATATTCCCTTTATACATTTCATATTCATGTAACATAAATTGTAACTCTATATTCCAAAACTAAAATGAGGTCAACAACAAGAACAGAGCTGAAAGGAAAGAAAGAATTAATGTTTGATTTGACAACTTACTTGTTTGACATGATCAATTATAGCGATTTTAGCAGTTCTGGGATCAATATACTCATTCTCACTAACCTCGCCAAAAGATGTAACAATCACCTGATGTCACAAAACAAGCAGCAAAAATAATTAAGAATGTAATAATTGTGTCTATAGAGAATAGCTCAGTCTTTCAGTTAAGTGAATTGTATCAGTGTCTGAATGCACAAGCAGACATTTTTTACACTTTTGATGCAACTCTCTCCCAAACCATTACATGGATAAAAATCAGTAAAGATTATTGACCAAGGATTCACGACCTCCCGATCGCAGTTCAACGACTCCATCTCAACATTCCATCAATCAGGTGAAATTTTTCCACATAACTCAGGATTTCGTAATGTCAACACACGTTAAAGGTGGAAACCCTAATATTTTACCGAATGAATAGCGTATGGACAGAAATGATCACATTCGAACAACATTCAACTCTAATAAAAAGGTTTCGACATCGAAAATGTTCAGATCCAAAAACTTACATCGCCGCTTCTGTCAGCCAATTCAAGCGCAATCATTTGAGATTTGTTGTACACGGGAAACGCCTCCATCGCAGCCTCATTGTATACACCATCATTATTCAAAATTGCCTTGATATCTACTCAAACACAAAATGCAGCGCGAAAATCAGCACGCACGTCCGATTTTGGCAAAACAAACAAACAAACGAAAATTTTATAATAAAACACCGTTTCAAACCAGTAATCACAGATCGCTGAAAAGAGAAAAACTAGTATTTATCTTCACCTTTGGCGACGTATTTGATTTCGCCGGCGGGAGCGTTCAAAAGGAACCATTTCGCGATCTCTTTCTTCTGCTTGTCGCTGAGCTCTGGCTCTTGAGTGTCTTCGTCCGCCATCTTTTCTCCCTCTATCTCCTAATCCCCTCCTTGTTTGTATATCGTTTGTTTGAAGTTTGGGCAAACAGAGAACGTGCTACGAAATCATTTCAGTTTAGAACGCAGAAAAAGATACAAGGAAACCAGTGATACGTTTTAGGTGAAATTTTACATCAATAACAACAATTTTTTTTATACTTCTTTGGAAAAAATAAAGTTGAAATATATCATTAAGATCATTAATGCCTTTTCTTTTTGTTTTGATGGTCTGGATAAAGTCGTTCTAAATTCAGAATATAACGATTAAAGAAGTCTAGTATTAAATTATTAGATCAATTCAATGTTATTAGAGAATACATTTTATTACATGGTTTATTATTTTAAATCAACACTAGTTTGTACTTTGAGATAAAACCACATTCTTAAACAGTTTGTTTCAAAACCCATTTTTATATATACACGTAGTTATAATTATCTATACATAATACATCCGAGAAATGTACTATAACAAGTATGATACATTTAAATTTCGAAGTTATACATTTTAACTTCCTCTTATGTTATGTTGTATCAAATTACAAATATACACTATATGTAAAGAATCATATAAAGATTGTTTATGATGAGAAGCTCCCTTTTTTATATATATAAGTAACAATATGAATCGGATAAGATATACATTTGAACTCAAATTGAACTGTTGCAGTCATTGGAGGATGACATTAGTTTAAACACTTCATCCCATTTATAAATCAACAGTAATCATCACTCCCTGTAAGAAGCTTGTCATCATAAGCACAAATCAAAGATTATCTCTTGAAATTTGGGGCTCCTGGCACTGAAAATCTCTTAAAATTTGCGGGAAATGAAGGTCCAAGTAGACAAACTCCATTTCTAGTGAAACACTTCAAATTCCACTCAGGACTCAGGAGACGAAATACAAAAACCTGGTACAAGTAAAACTGTGAAAGGGTAAAATAAAATACCCGGAAATTTCTACCCGAAGCACATTACATTCTTTATACAGCGTTGGCATAGTTCCATGGTCCTATTACATTAGCTTCCAAGAACTGTTTCCAAGCCTTCAATGGACTAATACCTCTAATATCTACACATTTCTCCCTTGGATGAGTAAGTATACCTCTGGCTGCAAAACCGATGAGCTCCATCGACTCCTTATAACCCTGGATTCTGGATACGATTCCACCTCCATACGCGTAGCCTGCTTCGTAATGTCTATCTGGCAAGGCTCCTTGTTGTGGTTGTGTTGCACTATGTCGCTCTTGAGGCGCCTCTTTTTCTACTGATAAGCTATCTTGCGTGCTCATATGGTCGTCCATCCCGAATAGTTCCCATTCAACCTGATGCAGGATTCCAGCTGCTGGGAAGGGTTCGTGTGAGCTTGTGCTTCTCGTCTGAAGCGCTTGCTCTTGAGCTACTTTGTCTACTTGGACCTTCATTTCCCGCAACTGGTTGCCAATCCTCAAAGATATGGCATCGTACAAGTCCTTTCGTGAGACGAGCCCCTCGCGTTCTAAACTGAGCAGGTCATCAAATTGGATTGGATCACCAATGAGAACAGTCACCTACATATTGCAGGAAGAAACAAATGTGATCGATATGAAGCAAAACCAAAATAGAACCGTGTTAATACGCAAGGCTACTTGTTTTTGTGCCTCATTTTGGCATTACTAAGCTACTAGTATATCTTGAATTGTTTTTGGCTTTAAGTTTTTCACTGTGGCTGGTTTTTCAGTTCAGATTTTAAACTAAACAACCTTTAAAGCGTAATAGACCTAACATCCAATGAGAATTATAGTAAAACCAATGGAAACACATTCATAATCAAGAATTGGACTAGTCTAGCATTGCATAATCAAAAGAGCAAGGCATTAGGATATATTAGGAACCTACAGAGGTAATACTAGTATAGAAAGCTATTGTCATGAACGAGCTGACTACTTACTGTTTTTCCAATCCTCGGGAATTTGGCTCCAATTGGCATGATTTCCTGCATTCCAGTATGTACAAATGGGACGACAATTGGAATGTTATCTGAATCCAGAACCAACCTGTAAGAGAGCATGTAAGTATGCAATTAGTGAAAACTTGGAGTATATCAGCTTACGTTGCTTTAAGATACTATACAGTACCAGTCTTAAGGGTTTGGAAGGATTTGTAGCAGCATATGCAAAGTGAGATAAAGGAAGCATGAGAAATCTGAGCTTTTGATTGGTTATGAACTTTCTCCTAATTCCAGTGCACAAATGATGCTCACGGTGATCAGAGTATTCAGTAGTAGTAGTACATCCCCTTCCAAATCAAAGCATGACAAATTTCTATACTAGGTACATGATTGTTGTTTAAAGTAAAAAACTATAGCCGTGAATGTTTCCAACAGGAACATAAATAACATTCCAGGTCATACGAACTAAGCATAAAACATTGGTCAAATGCACATTGTTAAAAGTCTTCAACAAGAACTCAATCAAGCTAAATAATGCTGAAGCAGAAGACTCAATTCCAAAGGTCAGTTGTGGGCAAGCAAACATTCACCATGGAGAAGTGCACAAACACTTCTTTAGATGAATTTAAAAGGTATTGTTACCTTGCCACACCCCTCTTGGCTGATCCAAGAGTCTTTCCACCATCTCTTGAACGACTACCTTCCGGAAATATGTGGACCCAACCCCCAGCATTTAACTTCGAAATTGCTAAATCAAGTCCCTGCAAGCAGCCAAAATTTATATATGACGAGTTCATTATAATTTACCCCAAGTAACCTCGTCGAATCAAATCAAATGCAATGAGAGTACAACAAATCACCTTTTGATGAATCCCATCACCACGAGCAACTGGCAAAACTTTAACAGATCTGAAAAAGGCAGAAGTAACTGGATTCTTGAAACAACGATCAGTAGCACAAAGGGTCCATCTTAAATCACGAGCATCCATAAGAACATGTGGTGGAAGCAATGAAGCAATAACAAAAGGATCGTCGATTGAAGCAACATGATTACTGACCTGTAATATTGGAGCATAAGTTAAGTAGATATTGAACTCGTGAATTCTATACTATTTCTTGCAAAGCACGCGACTTACTGTGATAAGTGGTTTGTCTTTAGGTCTGCACAACAGTGCCTGATGTAGCTTTTCTGCTCCATAGACCTGTCAAATGACAAATTATTAACTGGAGACTCAGCCAGCAATTTTATTCCTCATTGGTTTGCATGACAATGAATTTAGTTAGATACTGTTATTGTACCTGTACACGGTTAAAACCATGCATAAAAACATGGCAGACATTTCCAAGAACTGGAACTGCCAAAGCTTGAAGCATGCGGATGATTGATGAATCTTCGTCTGCAAATATGTCCTTGTTTACTGCAAACATAAGTTCAGAAATTGAAGTTCAACTAGCTTAATTAAAAAGCAAGGAACAGAAAGCTTAAATGTCAAATAAAAAATCAAATTGGTGTTACAAGACAGTTTATATGAGTTAGCATATGAGTTTCAGGATATTGTGTTTACATCCAACATGTGTAATCACCTTGAGATGGTAGAGAAATGCTGAAACCAACCAGGTTAACATATTAAGCCTCGTAGCTCAATTGCTCTAGCCGTTCAAACAGCAATTGATATTCTAGGCTGCTAAACATCCTAAAGCACAGTGGCAATAGACTAATGTCTCAACTTTCTAGTCTCAAGCATAGAGTTTATGATTCATATTCTCAATCTAATAAACAACAATTAGACCGTGGTAGAACCATGAAGAATTCCTGAAAGCCGTATATGTATATTCATGTAAATCAAGATTCCTTCTTAGACTTTGATGGCAAACCTAAGGACTGTTTTCCTGTGCTTTGATTTTGTCAAGTTACCCTGCTTTTTTTTTTTGTAATTTCATATACTTACGTGCAGAAACCGAAACAGGCACATATCACAAACAAGAGTTCACAGTTTTAGATTTGACTGATCTTGTACATAAGTAAAAGTCAAATCTTAGTTTGTTTGACAGCGTGTTATGTTTTCGAGCATTAATTCGATGAAAACGAAACTATCACACGGAAAATCATCAAAGAAAACGCAACATCTAAGCTGATTTTCGAATCCAACCATAAAGCTGAAAACAAAAATCTGAAGCAAATCGTACAAGGCGGCTACCTTTCCTCCGATAGAATGCGGATGAAGAAGCGAGGGAGTCTCGGCGGAAATTGCGAAACCTATGTATCCACCGCGTCACCGAAGACGAGAAGTAACCGTCGTCGAAGAACATCGGTCGCCGAATGCGGCGATCAACGGCGACTCTAAACCTCTCCCTAAGTTGAAGCTGAAGAATCCGCGCCTTATTCTTCCACAGATCTCCACGATCAATCAGATGGCCCGCCATAGCGATTCTAGTATGCTTTATTAGAAGTGTTTTCGTGCTGTTGCACTTTGCAAAGCGCTGAGAAGAGCAAAAGAAAAGAAGGGAACACTGTGAAGGAGGCCGGCGGTGTTTAAGATGCTTCTAGGGGTCTGGTGCAAAAATGCGCCGGGGCTCTTTATTCTTTTTTCCGGATAAATATCAAAGGAACATCAGAAGGGTCCCACAAAGGCCACAAGTAGCCACTTGCAACGTGGAGTGTGATCCACTTCACTGGACACGTTCACACTCCACGTGGCAGATGTAGACACGGGTAATGTTTTTTTTTTTTCTCTAACCCATCATCGAACAAAGAAACCCAACTTTGTGGGGGTAGCTACAGCTAGATGATAAATTAGATAGTAATGTTACTGGTTTTCACAAAGACTTTGGACCTAGGCTTTGAGATATGAATAAATCAAACTTATCTGCTTTCAATGTTTAGATTAATGTTTAATGTTTAGATTAATGTTTAGATTATTGAAGATTAATAAGTTGAATTTTATATTTATAAATTCAGTTTCAGATTCAATTAGTCATAAGTAAACAGCTTTTTTTATTATTATTATTATTATAGAAAAGGTAAACAGCTTTTTATTTGGTAAAGGATGAAGAATTTCCCTTCACCGAATAAGAAGAGTCGGTTGCTTTAAAAAACTAAGTTCCACGGTAGAACGAAGTTCTTTTCTTGAAAAACTTTCAATACCCTTCTCCGATAGAATCTGGACGAAATGTATAGTTCATAACTCTGACCTTAATTTTGCTTCAAGCGGGGCAAAAATCATACTCGAAAAGAATTGCATATGATTCACTGAAACAAAGAATTTACAAGACTAAAATCTGTCAAACCAAGCATCCAACTAAAATCCAAGCTGAGAAATATGTACAAACTACAAAGGCAGTGCAACATACTTCAACAACTCTAGACGACAAACTTGCTTCAGTTCACATGAATTCTAAAGAAACCTTCATTTTAGTACTACCACCAGACCAGCATTTCCATCTCATGACACTGGGATTTCAGTTTCAGCTTCATGATTTTGAGCGCTGAACACCTTTGCGATCTTCTCAGTTGGTACCAAGGGCAAATAGTTTGCAACCCTGTATCCATTCTCAACCTTGGAGATGACAGCTCGGTTGTACTGCTCAGAGCAGTAGGCAGCAGTTGGAACTACCACCTCAGCTACCTTGGGGAACAAGGGGAGCTGGTTCAGTCTCTGCCATGTCAGCACAGCATACCTCTCTGCCACTGGCTCGTACATAGAGTAGAGCGCCTTGGCTGCAGGCTCGTATTTGGAGTACATGTCCTTGGCCACAGGCTCGTACTTCACATAAGCGTTCTTTGCTGTGCCCATCACTCCGTCACGTTGAACCTCTGAGACGAGCCCACGAGCTACCTCTGGAGCCTTTTGAGCTGCTGAGAATGCTTGGGTTGAGACTTGTTTCATGACTGGAGGAATACGACCATCCAATTTGGTCATTGATTCGTCCATCTGTAAGAGACCGGACAGAAAATCAATATGTTTCCATTCCACCAACATTATCAAGGACTGATTTGACACATGATCAAGCGTGATATCTGACTAAAGATAGATTGATTTAAGCTGTGCAGAAACAATAGTAATATTCGGGGCACAATATTTACATGCACAAGGGCATTGGGCATTAAGCTCCAGGAGGAGACTTGAAGCAGAAATGCAAACAGAGACAAACAATACCAGTCATTCCAGATAGTTAAAATTTAAACACACCTATACGGCTAAACTTAGAGCAAACCATAGACAAAAGACTTGGTTCAGCAATAGCTTAATAGATTACAGCTTTGTTGTTATTGGAGAACAGGAGATATGTCAAATGCTAATCAAGTCATTGCCAAATTAGAAAAACATAGATACTAAAACGTGAGAAGTGAACCCCAAAGCTAGATTCAATTGACGACCCATAAACCAAACTCAAGAATCAGTTTGATAAACCAAAAATTGAGAGCCGTAATTGTGACCTCAAGAAAAAAGAAGGGAAAAAAAGGAACAATTGACATGACCTTCCCTCATAACACTGATTTAGGTGTCAAGAAGACACCCCCTTAGTTTTTGGTTAAGCTTCTGTTAAAAGCCTGGTTGACTTTTGATGATTAAACCATATTGATTACGCCTGGCGGTTTACAAGCATAAATGCACTGATTTAGGTGTCAAGAAGACACCTATTTTTTTGTTATGATTCTTTTAAAACCTTGATGGACTTCTTATGATTAACCATTTTAATCATGCTAGGGGTTTACAAGCATAAATCTCAAGAAGTAATTCATTCCAACAAATTGATACTTGATAGCGATTACTAAGTTGACAATGTTGATTCTTCATGAACAATCATGCAGCATGAACGATGCAAAGCAACAATTCAAACTGACTAACTAGCTGGATTGAAACTTCAGAATATCAGATCTTAACAACACATAAACAACAACCAAGAAGAGATCTAGAGTTACCTTGCGATCGACAAACTTGAGAAGCTCGATGGGGACATCGTGAAACTTGTTGTAGACCGGGTAAACGACAGTCTTGACCGCGCCCTCGACAGATTCGACACCCGGTTTGAGAGGCCCAGACTTCTCCTTCGCGAAGGCGTATAGGCTAGCGAAGTAAAGAATAGCATGAAGAGCAGCCGCCTGGATAAACCCTAGATACTTGAACCTTTCCGCGTCATTAACATCCTTAAGAAGACAATAACACAAATCAAAACCAGATCAATCGTAGCATTTGACAGAAAATGAAAGAAAAAAAACACGAATCGAGATTGATCAGAACAAACAAATCGACATGAAAAGGAGAAAAATCGTGAACAGTTACAATTAAACCCTAAAAACGGAAAATCGAAGCGAAGGAAGTACCATTTTCTGCTCAAATCCGGAATTTTCTGCGCCCATGATCGGATCTGTATTCAGTTTATTAGCGAAATCAAAGCACAGACTCGTTTGGGAATTCTTGAAAGAGAGGATCGGAAGATTGTGAGAGAAAGATTGTGCGAGGGGATTCTTTATAGGGCTGGAGAAGCAAGGGCACGAGGAGACCCACGCTTGAGGGGTTTCTGCGTTCGGAAGGAAAATGGGGGAGAAATCAAAGATGGAAAGTATGAGCCTGCCTTCTGGTGGGCCCCGATGACGAGTTCTGTAGCTCCTTGGCGGTTAAGCTAACTTGGGATATTCTAGAACAAGGAACCCAATCTAGAACGTTCTTTTGTCTTTCTTCCATTCCCGCAAATTTATTACTCCCTCCGTATGAAAAAAATTTATAATTTTAAAATTTGACACATTTATTAAGAAATACAATGATTATTCTATATTTTTATAATTTTAAAAAAAAATTATAAATATTTAATAACTCATCTCAATTATAGCCAATAAACATAGATAATTTGTATAAAAAGAGTCAAAAAATACAATTTACGATATCAAACCTCGTAACTCACTAATAAATTATTACCTAAACACCTAAAATTACAATATTTTCTATACAAAAATTATGGACTAAAATGACAACCTCTCTACTTACGAGAGCTCGATTATCTATTTTTGTTTTGCTTACGAGAGCTCGATCAGTGGCTCAGAGCACATGTTTTTTTTTTATTATTATGTAAAAATTAAACTGGAAACCACAGAGGAGCTGGTTTCTCAGTCTATAGCATCCTTTCGGATGAGAATTACAAATTCTAAATTAGCTCGAATATCTTCCAAGGAACTAAGCTGGACCTTCTTTGCGATGAAGTCGGCCACCACGTTTGTTTCCCGTAAGACATGGAAAATCTACACTGAAGAGAAAAGTTGTAAAACACACAAGATATCAGAAATTAACATTTCAATATCCCATGGACAGTGCCAGATTTGATTCAGGACATTCACAACGGTCAGGTTATCGCATTCTAGATGAATGTCGGTAATACCTAATTCATAGGCCTTTACCAGGGCATTTCTTACTGCAAGCGTTTCTATTTTTAAGGGGGTTGAGGTACCACATTTATCCCCGAAAAGAAAAATTGTTTCACCTTTGTTGTTTCTGAAAATGTAGTCAAAGCTAGATTCACCATTCGTTTTTGTTGATCCATCAGTATTGATTTTAATAATTTTATCCGGAGGTTTTTTCCATTTCTTTATTGATCTTCTGAAGTTATTTATTCTATGAGTTTTGGGTCTGTCATCCGCTAGACAGTCAGGATTCCAGCTTTTCGTCTTCTTCCAGTTCTCAATTTGTTGTTTAATATAACTCGGTACATCCTTGATGTAGTCGGCACCATCGTTTGGGCTTCCAAAGCTTTGTTGGTTTCTATAGAACCAGATTCCCCACCAAGAAACCAGTAATTCTATAAATTGCGAGCGATCGGTTTTTTTGTCGAATTTCATCGATGATTTCATTGATTTTTTTGTTTGCTATGTTTAGGGAAGTAATAATACCATACGTGTGATAGTTCATTTTCTCTATTGTTTTTATGGTGTGGTTACAACGGAATAGGAGATGATTCAAATCCTCCAATTGCGCATTGCATCGGATGCAACCCTGGGGGATTGCTACACCTTTTTCTGTTAGTCTTGCTTTTGTCGGTAGCCCGTTTTTCATTATTTTCCAAACAAAGTTTTTAACTTTGGGGTAAGTGTCCATTTTCCAGATCCAAGATGAATCATAAGCAGTGTATCTTTTGTTTCTGTTAATTAGTCCCATGGCAGAGTTTGTAGAAAACCAACCATTTTTGTTGGTTTTCCAGTATATTCTATCATGAATATCATTCAACGGAATTGGGATAGATGTTATCTTTTTTACTAAGCCATGAGATAAGTATTGTTCTATTAGGTCCTTATTCCAGGTTTTATTTGATAGCATAAAATCAGCTACCAGAGCATCTTTATCAAGGGTTGCTTGTGTGTTTATGGAGTCACTCAACGGGAATCTTGAAACCCAATTATCTAGCCAGAATTTGATTGTTCTGCCATTACCAACTTGCCAGATTAGTCCACACTTGAATTCATCAATGAGTTCAATCATTTTGGACCATTGCCAAGAGCAATTTCTTTTTTTCTCGTAGTGAAGAATATGGATTGTTTTCAAATATTTTTCAGTGACAATTCTAACCCAGTAGTTATTTGGTTCTGCTAAGATTTTCCATAGCAATTTGAATTGTAGGGTTTTATTCATGTCATTTGATTTCCTCAAACCAAGGCCTTCTTGTTGTGTTGGTTTACAAAAAATTTCCCAGCCTATCAAAGGCTTATAGGAGCTATCTTTGTTCCAAAAGAAAGATTTGTTTAGCTTGTCAAGTTCATTGTGTGTGTGTGAAGGTAACATAAAGCTTTGCATAAGATAGTTTGGTCTAGAAGCCAGATTCGTTTTGATTAGAGTTGTTCTTCCTGCTTGAGAAAGAGAATTTGCTTTTCATTTTGAGAGTTGTTGTTGTGTACTGATTAAAAAATCAAAAAATGTATTTGAGTTGACTCTACCATTAATGATAGGGCACCCAAGGTATTTTTCAAGGGATATCATGTTTGTGATAGTGAGGATACCTTGTATAGCTATTTTATTTTGATTGGTGACTTTATTAGTGACTTGAAAAGCCGATTTATGAAAATTTACTTTTTGTCCTGAGATTTTATAGTAGTCATCAATAATGTCCTTTATTTCTTTGCAGTGTTCTTGTTTAGCTTTTGAGAAGATCACAATGTCATCAGCAAAAGCCAGGAAAGAGATTTTTGATCCTTGATGAGTAATTTGAAATCCTAAAAGATTACGAGGTCTTTCAGAGGCTTTTTGGAGTTTTCTAGCAAGGATTTCAGATCCCAAAATAAACAAGAAAGGGGATAGGGGGTCACCCTGCCGAAGTCCTCTTGTTGGTTTGAATATTTCTGTCAGTTCGTTGTTAACAAGCACCGAAAAAGAGACCGTTGTTATGCATTCTCTTATCCAGTTGATAAATTTTCCATGGAATCCAAATTTTTCCATAGTTTTGAGAATGAAATTCCATTCAATTCTATCATAAGTTTTTTCCATATCCAATTTTAGCGCAATGAAGCATTCAGTTCCTTTTTTCGATTTGAAAGATTGAAATATCTCATGGGCAATCAAAATATTATCTTGAATTGCCCTGTTAGCAACAAATGCACCCTGTAGGGGGTGAATTAATTTTTCCATGGTTCCTTTAAGTCTTGTTGTTATGATCTTTGAGATTATTTTATAAATTATGGAGCATAGACTAATAGGTCTATAGTGATTAGTGGAGTTCGGGTTATCACATTTTGGGATCAAAGAGATAAACGTATGGTTCACCTGTTTGAGCAGTTTCCCGGAGAGGAAAAAGCTTTTAACAGCTTGGATAACAGAGAGACCTATAATATCCCAATATTTTTGGTAGAATTTTGCTGTCATACCATCAGGACCCGGAGATTTGTTCGAGCCAATGTTAAAGACAGCCTTCTTAATTTCTTCATTTGTTACATTTCTAATTAATTCTAAATTGTCCTCTGCAGAGATTTCAGATTGGATTAGTTCTAGATTTTCTTGAAAAAGTTTGTGGTTCATATTTTCACTTCTGAATCTTTTAATGAAATCATTTCTGATTTCAGATCTAATGTTTTCTTCTCCAGTAATACTAGTTCCTTCTTGTGTTTTGATTTCTTTTATGATTTTTCTGTTTCTTCTTCCACTTGCTATTTTATGAAAATAGCCAGTGTTTGTATCGTTGAATTTAATGTGTTTAACTTTAGCTCTTTGGTTCCAATAGATTTTTTGGAAACAGAGGAGTTTTTCCTTTTTTCCATGATTCTAATTTGTTTCTTAATGAGATCACTTGTAGGAAACGTATAGATCTCGGTTTGGATTTCAGAGAGTTGTTTTTCTATGTTTTGTAATTGAGTAAAAACATTGTCAAATGTGCTTTTGTTCCAAATCTTGGCATGTTTCTTTAGTAATTTTGTTTTGGATACTAGATTATATAATCTTGATCCGTGATAGTTAGTTCTTCAGGTTTGTTTTACAACATTTCTAAAATCCTTTCTGGTCATCCAGATATTTTCAAATTTGAATGGCTGATTTTTAAATGGGATTGCTGAGTCCAACTCAATAGAGATGGGACAATGGTCTGAGTTTGTAAAGGCAAAATGTTTGGTGCAGATATCAGGGTACCACTGAAGGATCTGGTGATGAATGAGTACCCTATCCAATTTTTCATATATGTTATCAATTTCTGTAATGTTCTTTCGCCAGATATAGATGTTTCCTTGAATAGGAGTATCTATTAGTTCACATTCATTATTAAAATGTCGTAACCTTGCAAATTTGGTCAAGGGTGGTAATAATCCACCTAATTTCTCAGAAGGGTCTTGAATTTCGTTCAGATCTCCCATAATAATGCACAGAAGAGAGCAGTATTTAATAAAGGATGTGAGACTATTCCAAAACACATTTTTAGCAGAATCATTCGGAGGAGCATAAGTAAGGATTAGCATGAGTTTTTTGTTCGTGAATTGATTAGTGTATTTGATCGAGATAAACCTAGTATCAATTTGATCAATTTCAAGAATTTCATTTGTAAGTTGGTAGGTCTTCCACATAACACAAATACCACCCGAGAAACCCGTAGTCGGGATACAGTAGAATTGATCAAAGCCTGCTTTTTTCCATACTTTTTCATTTGGTTCTTTGTTTGTTCTAGTTCCAAAAAGTGCGATTAATTGAATACGTTCAATTTTGCAGAACGATTCAACATCCGTCTAGAAGATTTTATTTCCGATACCACGGCAATTCCAGGTTGTAATCTTCATAAAAAACCAGTTTTGATTTTGCCCCATATCAAAAGACTTTTAGGGGACTTCAAATTATGTAAGGTTGGTGTTGTGATTTCATATTTATTTTTTTGAGGGGGAGTTCATCCCAATATTCAGAAATATATGATTAATCTTTATTTTGAGATAAGGATTCATACAACAAATGTAGAAACAAACCCAAATCACACATGTGTTCAGTTCATCACAAGAAATCCAGGTGATGGTCTGAGATATATTGATACAAATTTTCCAGATTTCAAATGACAAGAATCCAACATAAGGCAAGTTCTCATCATTGTTCAAAAGGGATTTGTTCCCAGAGGTAAACCTCTCGAGCTGTTTGTTCAAGAGATAGGTTTTCAGGGGCTTTGATATGTAAAGAACTTTGTTCAGGGTGTATTTGTTCAAAGAGTTCCACTTGTTCGTATTTGGCATTTTCTGTGCGAGTTGATGAGGTTCTTCCTTGTACAACTTTGTTGTTTTTGAAATCCTGATGTTTGGTATAATCTGGTCACAACTCAACAAAGCCAAAGACATGTGATTAGTCCAATTTGCATGTTCGTAAAGACAAGAAAAACAACATACCTTGTCAAATATAAAGTTCCATGATAAGTGCTACTTTGTAGAGCTTAAGTAAGAGTCATTAGAGGGTTTATTGGTGCCATTCGGGTAGATTTAGGCACATTCATGTGCATGGCGTTTGGGGGCGAAGTTTGGTGTTATTAGGAGTGTTTGAGCTATATTGGAGATCACTAGAGACACTAAGGAGGAAACCACCAATAGAAGACGCCAATGGAGTGAAGAGATGTGCTAAGAAGTGGTGCGAGGCAAGCTAGGAGAAGAAGAAGACGAGTCTGAAGACCACCGCCCCCGGCGGTGTGAAGATGGCCGCCCCCAGCGGCAAGAAGAGCTGACGCCTGGCCACGGCAGCTTACCGCCCCCCGCGGCAGGAAGGCCACCGCACCCCGCGGTGGTAAGGCGCTGACGAGATTTATTTCTGAGTTTTATTTCTTTTTCTTTTTTATTTATCCGAGACTTTATATTTCGGAATGTTATTATTTCCTTATTTTTTTATTCCATATTGGTTTCCTAGTATTTAAGACTATTTTAGAACACTTTGTGGTTAACCCTAGTGGCCACCGTTTTACGTATTTTTCTCTCACAAACCCTAATGGAGAACTAAACCTCCATTGTTGCACTTGACAGTTTGAAGCCAGCAATTGATTGGTTGTGAGTTTTCTACTCTTGTTCGTTTTCCTATCTAGTTGGATTAATTCTCTTGTGCTTGATGGATTATTGGTTTATGTTGATTTATCTAGATTGATCACCTAGGTTTATTGATATCTTCCTAATTGCTAGGACTTGTGATTCCGGGTTTGGGTTGTATATCTAGTAGCGAGCACGATTGTTGCGTATAGGGGATCCGAGCGCTTCATCGTGAGAGAGAGTTAATTGCATGCTTATAGTAACGAGTTGTTTCTACTGCATGTATCTTGTTGAATCCTTGGTTGAATGATATTGCTTCATTGAGTCTTGAAGGTTTTCGGATTTGATTTAGTAATAAGTACTATTAGGGCTGGTAGAACTAATAGTTATCTAAGATCGGGATAAGAACAAACTATAGGAATATTAAGAACTTGAGATTGATAGAATTCCGTGATCGACCTATCTATTGTTGTGTGGATCTTTGTTGAGTGTGGCGATTTTCCCCATTATATTTACAACTGTTTCCTGCGAACTTATTTACTTGCTTTGTTTACTTTGGTTACGATAAACACAAACAAACCCCCCCCTAGTTCCTAGTTGGTGATAACGAATTGCACAAATTGATAACCTGACTCTCTGTGGGATCGACCCTGTCTTGCTTACTATACTACTTAGTAGGTATTTTGGGATTTATTTGATAGGCATCACGACTTTAGCTCTGTCAGATTTGGCGCCGTTGCCGGGGACTCAAATTTTCTGTTTTTGTGATTTGTTTGTTACCAACCTTGGTGTGGACCTATCTTATGGTCCACACTCGTGCTACTAATTCACCTCTTCTTGATTTTGATCCAGAGATTGATAGAACTTTGTCCCAGGATCGCAGAGTGAACCGTACTTTGGTTTTTGACAACCCTGCATTTGAGATGGGTGACGCGGATAGAACGTTGAGACAGTTGACTGCGCCCGACCTGCAACAGCAACCTTTGGCTGTGACTATTCCTGCTATAGGAGCGGGCGTAAACTTTGAGTTGAAGCCGGGGCTGATTAATTTGCTCCCATCTTTCCATGGACTGGCTGGAGAGGACCCAATCAAACACATGGGTAAATTCCACACAGTCTGCATGAGCATGAAACCGGCGAACGTTACTGAGGAGCAAATAAAGATGAGAGCTTTTGGGTTCACCCTGAAGGACACTGCTGATGATTGGTACTACCATCTGCCTACTGGAAGCATCGATACGTGGAACAAGCTGCATAAGGCATTTCTTGAAAAGTATTTCCCTGCAAAGAAGGCAAACAGTTTGAAAAAGGCTATTAGCAACATTGAGCAGGAGGATGACGAGAGCCTGTATGAGTACTATGAGCGGTTCAAGAGACTTTGCTCAAGTTGTCCGTTCCACGGGTACTCCAATCAAGATCTGGTACTCCACCTTTACAATGGTCTGCTGGACAATGAAAGGAGGATTGTCGACGCTGCATGTGGCGGCAATATTCTCAACACAACACCGGCAGCAGCTATGGAGAAGATTCAGGAGATGGCAGAGGGCACAAGAAATTTCGGCAGAGCTTCTACCAAGAGAGGGGTCAATGATGCTGACTCTAGTCACTCTGCGTATGCCAGTGATATTGCTGAGTTGAAGGATATGGTGAGGAGACTTACGCTGCAAGGAACTCCTCAGCAACTCAAAGCGTGTGGGGTCTGTGCCGATCAATTCCACCCCACTGACGCATGTCCTCAACTACAAGATGATACGCCTACTGAAGTAAACGATGTAGGAGGATATGGAAATCCGAGACCTCGGCATGATCCCTACTCCAACACTTATAATTCGGGATGGAGAGACCACCCAAATTTTAGATGGAGGGAACAACAACAACAGCCTCAGTTTCAACAACAACAACAGCCAAGACCTCAATTTCTACAAAGGTCGCAAGATCCACAACCTGATGCATCTCCTTCAACTGCAGATATGCTCCAAGCCTTGACGAAACATTTCACTACTCATGTTCAAGCCACAACGTCAAGCATAAAGA
The DNA here is from genome assembly GCA_027886185.1 of Rheum nobile. Lineage (NCBI taxonomy): Eukaryota > Viridiplantae > Streptophyta > Magnoliopsida > Caryophyllales > Polygonaceae > Rheum > Rheum nobile. The sequence goes on along the minus strand of WOAB01000500.1, from coordinate 100,232 downwards.
ATTTGGAAACGCAGGTGAGCCAAATGGCTGAAGTCATCACGAGAATCGATGTAAAGATGTCGGGAAATCTACCATCTCAAACGGTAGTGAACCCGAGGGAAAATGTAAGTGCTGTAACTCTCAGAAGTGGGAAACAACTGCCAAGCGCTGAGGAAGACGTTGCAGGAAAAGAGGAATCTCTGGAGGAAAACCGCACCCTGCGGCACCATCTTGCCACCCCCAGCGGTAAGAAGGAAAATGAAGATGCTCTGACGACCACCGCCCCCCGCGGCAATGAGGCTACCGCCCCCAGCGGTGACCTTGATTCTCAGAAATCTTCGGGTAGTTTACCGCCCCCCGCGGTGAACACTGGCCGCCCCCCGCGGCAACCTGCTGGAGCTAATGACGAGCCTTATGTGGACACCTACGTTCGTCCTTACTTTCCTCCTCTCGGTTCCGAGAAGCCACCCGCCCCTTTTCCAGAGGCGCTCAAGGAGAGAAGGGTAGTTGACGACAAGGACCTCTTCGAAATGTTCAGCAAGTGTGAGGTCAACATCCCGTTGCTCAAGCTTGTTAAAAGCATTCCCAAGTATGCTAAGTTCTTGAAGGAGCTCTGCACGATCAAGAGGAACCAGAAGCAGAAGAAAAAGAAGCAGGTCCAGGTGAGCGAGCAAGTATCTGCTGTTTTTCAAAAGCGTTTGCCCAAGAAGTGTAGTAATCCAGGTATGTTCTCTATCCCTTGCATCATTGGTGAGACAAAGATTGATAAGGCTATGCTAGATCTTGGTGCTGCTATTAATGTCTTACCATTGTTGTTCTATGAGTCCCTTGGTCTACCACCACTACAGGACACTAGACTAGTTATTCAATTAGCTGATGGAACCAATGTCTACCCGAAAGGGGTTGTTGAGGATGTCCTTGTTATGGTAGATACGCTGATTTTTCCCACTGATTTTTATGTTCTTGATATGGATGGTGGTACAGGTGCACATATGCTGTTAGGTAGACCTTTCATGAAAATTGCAAATACCACAATTGATGTTAGAAGTGGGAAATTAACTATGGAATTTGATGGGGATGGAGTTGAATATAACATATATGATATGAAACTCGTCATTAACACCTCTTTGAACTTCGTTGATGTAATGAGTCCTAACCCTTTGGATGAATTGCAACCTATACTAGAGGATCCCATAGTTGACTTGCCTGTCGATATTACTGTATCTTCTAATCTGCAGGAAGTCACGGCTTTATTGGATGAGAAGGGTGAGTCTCCTACTTCTCTTTTGGGCATTGGCCCCACTGTGCTAACTCCGAGCGAGAAGCTCGTTCCCTCTATGGTGCAGGCCCCTGAAGTTGAAGTTAAACACCCCCCTGATCGATCTAAGTATGGGGGGAAGGCGACTACGAAGGCCAAGGTGAAGGAGCCATTGAAAAAGAGGAATGGTCTAAGGTTCAAACCTTTCCATGATTGGTTCAGGAAGGAGGTGCTGAATGAGAGGGTACCTAAGGAACCCGATGTTGTGGATTAAGGTTGTTCGAGTAGTATGTCAAGCCATGACAATAACTAAGGCGCTGTCCGGGAGGCAACCCGAGGTATGTTTTTCTTTCTTTGCTTTTCTATCTTTGTTTTTGCATTTTCTTTAGTGTGTTTTTGCTTTGTTTTTGTTCTTGTTTTTATTTCCGACGAACCTATAGGGAAGAGACCCATGCCTATTGAAGAAGGTGTTTCCACACCAATGTAAGTCTCTTCCTTCCCTGCACTAAGTCACCCCCCAAAAAAACCTTAAACGGGGGGTAAAAAAAATATCGAAAAAAGAAAAAGAAAAAAAGAGAGTTCTACCGTAGGCCAGCTGTCCAGAGTTCCCCATGGAGAGACGGTGCGCATCATGTTGTCAAAGGAGGAGACATTAGCCCTACACATTATTTGGCAACGATGATGGTCGTACAATTGACAGCTGAGAAGGAGGAACACTAGAGCCCACACCATGATTACATCTGGGCTCCACCATGTGTTCCTAGAAGGCCGTGCAATCCTACTATTATTATTTTACCACTATTCACCAAAGTGGTTTTCTTTTGGTTGCACGGTAGGAGAATATTATAGAGTTGATGAATACACCCGCCCAACACTGGAGACCTGTGCGTATATTGAAGACCGCCAGCAACAACGGAAGTGTCCAAGCAGCTTGGCGACGTTTGTGAGTTATTTTTTTCTTTTCCCTGTGCTTCTATTCTTTTGTCTTTCATTACATTGAGGACAATACAATGTTTAAGCATGGGGGAGGGTTCTATACTTGCTACGTTGTTGAGAAGAAGAAGAAAAATTGAAAAGAGCCAAAAATTTGAAAAAAGGCTATCATAGAAATCCTGGGATAGGTCGAAAACCCGAAAGGGCGGCCTAGGCAATAAGCAGGTGGCTTGGACCAGCATTAGGCTGGGGTAATATGAGGTCAAGAGTGACGTGAGCTTATGTGAGCGCATCTATGAAAAAAAAATATGAGTGGCTTGGTGAAAACCCGAAAGGACGCCTTGGCAAAATGAGCGAAAAAGAAGAAGAGTGATTTAGGATTTCTCATTATTCTTGGCGAGGCGTCATAAGAAGAGGAGTCAAAGAAGGATTGTCGGGTAGGTCACTCTGGGAGACATAAGGAGTCATAGATGGAGGCTAGGATTAGAGGTTACTCACGCTTTTGGATGTCCGGGTTAAGCTTGGGGGAAGTACTCTGCTTGCCCCCAGGTTTGTTGATGATGAGGATGTGTTGTAGATGAGATTGGCGCCAGGAGTTTTGGCATGGGTTAGGTGACTCTTAGTTAGAGGAGATGCTTCCTGAGACCTTGTGTGCTACATTGGAGGAGTGAACTTTCTTTTAGTTTACTCGAGGACGAGCAAAGGTCTAAGCATGGGGGAATTTGATAAGCGCTACTTTGTAGAGCTTAAGTAAGAGTCATTAGAGGGTTTATTGGTGCCATTTGGGTAGATTTAGGCACATTCATGTGCATGGCGTTTGGGGGCGAAGTTTGGTGTTATTAGGAGTGTTTGAGCTATATTGGAGATCACTGGAGACACTGAGGAGAAAACCACCAATAGAAGACGCCAATGGAGTGAAGAGATGTGCTAAGAAGTGGTGCGAGGCAAGCTAGGAGAAGAAGAAGACGAGTCTGAAGACCACCGCCCCCGGCGGTGTGAAGATGGCCGCCCCCAGCGGCAAGAAGAGCTGACGCCTGGCCACGGCAGCTTACCGCCCCCCGCGGCAGGAAGGCCACCGCACCCCGCGGTGGTAAGGCGCTGACGAGATTTATTTCCGAGTTTTATTTCTGTTTTTCTTTTATCCGAGACTTTATATTTCGGAATGTTATTATTTCCTTATTTTTTTATTCCATATTGGTTTCCTAGTATTTAAGACTATTTTAGAACACTTTGTGGTTAACCCTAGTGGCCACCGTTTTACGTATTTTTCTCTCACAAACCCTAATGGAGAACTAAACCTCCATTGTTGCACTTGACAGTTTGAAGCCAGCAATTGATTGGTTGTGAGTTTTCTACTCTTGTTCGTTTTTCTATCTAGTTGGATTAATTCTCTTGTGCTTGATTGATTATTGGTTTATGTTGATTTATCTAGATTGATCACCTAGGTTTATTGATATCTTCCTAATTGCTAGGACTTGTGATTCCGGGTTCGGGTTGCATATCTAGTAGCGAGCACGATTGTTGCGTATAGGGGATCCGAGCGCTTCATCGTGAGAGAGAGTTAATTGCATGCTTATAGTAACGGGTTGTTTCTACTGTATGTATCTTGTTGAATCCTTGGTTGAATGCTATTGCTTCATTGAGTCTTGAAGGTTTTCGGATTTGATTTAGTAATAAGTACTATTAGGGCTGATAGAACTAATAGTTATCTAAGATCGGGATAAGAACAACTATAGGAATATTAAGAACTTGAGATTGATAGAATTCCGTGATCGACCTATCTATTGTTGTGTGGATCTCTGTTGAGTGTGGCACTTTTCCCCATTATATTTACAACCGTTTCCTGCGAACTTATTTACTTGCTTTGTTTACTTTGGTTACGATAAACACAAACAAACCCCCCCCCTAGTTCCTAGTTGGTGATAACGAATTGCACAAATTGATAACCTGACTCTCTGTGGGATCGACCCTGTCTTGCTTACTATACTACTTAGTAGGTATTTTGGGATTTATTTGATAGGCATCACGACTTTAGCTATGTCATTCCATATAAGGTTGAAACAGATTATAAATCTATAAGAAGACTGTCTGACCACACCAAGAGCAGTCAAACAGTAACTCAATTTCCAGTGCTCAAAACAGTTAGAAAACCAAAACCTAAAGGATTGGTAAAGAAACCAGAAGACATTGTGCAAAACTCTATCCAAGATGTTTCCATAGAAGGTATGAGTCAAATTGTTCAGGCTCAGGTTGATCAAAATATTCCAGTTGTTCATCAGAAAGATGTAGATCAAATTAATAGGATTATCTAGACAGGACTCGTGAAATTCCAAATTGGTCAAAGCAGTTAAGCAAGGATTAATATGGCAAAGTAGTGCAATACACAAAAAGTATTCTAACCCATACCATTCCCAATCATAGATCCAAACAACAAAGAGTGGTTGATCAAAGCTGTCTATAAGCCATAAAGGCCACCCAGCAGATAAAGAGTAGTATGTATGAGAGTAATTGTTCAAGTTTAATTTGTTCAGAGAATAACCTTTGTTCAGGTGGATCCTATTGTAGTCAACATGATCATGGTGTCCTTTGTTCATAGTCCTGCTCTGTGAGGAGATGAATCTTGAGGTTGTCCTCCTTTCCTCAAGATTTGGCATCCATTCCCAGCAAAGCCAAGAAGATCCTCCCTCATCAGTGTGTAAAGTCTCATAGGTTGGTCCAAGAGAAACTTCCCATAGGTGGTTCCTCACCATCTAGGCAGCCCAGTTATCAGATTATCCTGAAGGTCAAGTTTCATTATCACAGAAAGCAACGGATTCAAGTCTAGAGCACTCTCAGAGTCATGAAGAGAGCACCAAGACAGAGCCAAATAATTGAAAAAAGACAGGTTCAAAGTGAAGGTGATAAACTGCCAAGGCCAAATAACAATATGAAATTTGCCAGCAAATAAACAGATAAGAGGTGGGAAGTAACCACAAATTTTAGGAAAGTTCTTTCGAAACAAAGGACTAAACAACAAGCGCATAGCCCAAATATTTCGACCGAGATTGTTCAGGGAGTTGAAACTCCAAATAAGATTGTTCAGGGAATGATTATTCAGAATATGATTTCTAAGGTGAATCCAAATACCATTGTTCAGGCAAACATTGTTCAGGTTAAGGCGAGCACTATTCAGGTTAAGACTACGGGATCGGATCCAGAAAAGAGTGAAGTGAAAGAGGAAAACAAGAAAGAAAAGGAGAAACTACAGAAACAATAAAAAAGGTAAGGAGAGATAGCACCTGAGGAAGAGCAACCCAGATTTCCCATATCTGGAGGAGTTGGGCGGAAGATACCACCAGATCTGCACTCGAACAACAGAGTCAAGAGAAGGGTATCCAGTGCAAGTCCAGACCACAACCTTTGAGCAGTGAAGGAGGAGAAGCAATCCGAGGTGCCTAACAAGCACACTCTCGCTTGAGACATCACCGCCATCGCCGACTTCAGCCCATCTCTCAACCAAGCCCGGATCCCATGAAGGCATCAGAAAGCTTCCTTCGAGGACACGAGAAGAGACGAGCAGGAACGGCCAGTTCCATGGATGAAGGATCGAGTTCAAGCAATAAACCAAGGCTATTCTGACACGAGTAAGGAAGAAGAAAACCCCCCAACCCGCCCTAGCTTCCGGTACCCTAATCGAGAGCACAAAGAGTTCAGGGAGATCATGATGCAGGTTGAGGTCGAGGAGAGGGGAAGAGCGTCTGAGCTCGTTGAGCGGCGGTGGCCGAGAAGAGAGAAAGGTTTCAGGGGGCGGCGGTGGCCGAGTAGAGAATAGGGTTTCAGGGGGCAGGTTGGGGTTTGGCAAAGGGAGCGTTTTAGGTTTCAGATTCATTTTTTGATCAGACCATCAGAGCACATGTTTTTGTTTTGCTTACGAGAGCTCGATTATCTATTTTTGAATTCTATAAACTCTACTAATGACGTTGATGAGGTGATTCAAAACATAATAAGCAGAGTTTGAATGCGATGAGACTGCACGAACTTGACAACGATGTACATGCACTCAAGTTTATGCATATAATTTTATGTATTTTGTGAATGGGGATTCTTTTTCGCACCCGTTTTTTTTTTTGCGGCGGAAAAACGGGCACAACCTGATTGCGCCCAAAAAATGGATTTTTTTTCCAAAAAAAAACAATTCCTTGGGCGCAACCTGGTTGCGCCCAAGATCTGAGAGAATTTTTTTTATTTTGAAAAATGATTTTTTAAAGATTATTGAACCGGTTTTGGAGTCTAAACTAGTTAACTTGCGCCCAGGAAAAAAATTTATTTATTATTTATTTAAAAAAAAAAAAAAAAATTGGACGCAACTATATTGTGCCCAAAAAAGGGAAAAAAAAACTTAGATGTCTTGTAGTTATATCCAATTTGGTTATTACTATGGTTATATCCTATAGTTATATACTATGATTATATCTTATAGTTATATCCAATTTGATTATATCCTTGTAGTTATATCCAATTTGGTTATTACTATAGAATATAACCATAAGGATATAGCCAAATTGGATATGACCAAATTGGATATAACTATAAGATATAGTCATAATATATAACTATATGATATAATATAGGATATAACCATAGTATATAACTATAGAATATAACTATAAGATATAATTATAGTATATAATTATAGGATATAACCATAGTATATAACTATATAATATAACCATAAGATATAATCATAATATATAACTATAGAATATAATGATATGATATAACCAAATTGGATATAAGTCATATAACTATAAGATATAATCATTGTATATAACTATATGATATAACCATAGTATATCTATATGATATAATATAGGATATAATCATAGTATATAACTATAGAATATAACCATAAGATATAATCATAGAATATAACCGTAGTATATGACCATAAGACATAACCAAATTGGATATAACCATAGTTATATGTGATTTTCGAATGATATAATCATAGTAAATAACTATAGGATATAACGATATGATATAACCAAATTGGATATAACTATAAGATATAGTCATAGTATATAACTATATGATATAACCATAGTATATAACTATATGATATAACCATAGTATATAACTATGGAATATTACCATAAACCCTAAAAACACTAGAAACTCCTTGGACGTAACTAGGTTATGCCCGAAAACCTTAAGCCTTAAACCACAAACCCTAAACCCCAAAACCTAACCCTAAACCCTAAAAAAACACTAGAAACCCCTTGGACGCAATTAGGTTGCGCCTATAGTTCTGGACGCAATATAGTTGCGCCCAAAGGGTGTGTGGGGATTGTTTTAGGGTTTAGGGGTTTAGGGTTTGTACTCGAATGGACGAAAATCCCAAACCCCAAAACCTAACCCTAAACCCTAAAAATACTAGAAACCCCTTGGACGCAACCTAGTTGCGCCCAAAAACCCTAAACCTTAAACCACAAATCCTAAACCCCAAAACCTAACCCTAAAAAAACACTAGAAACCCTTGGGCGTAATTAGGTTGCACTCATAGTTCTGGACGCATTCTAGTTGTGCCCAAAGGGTGTGTGGGGATTGTTTTAGGGTTTAGGGTTTCTACTGAAATGCACGAAAACCCCAAAACCTAACCATAAACCCTAAAAAATACTAGAAACCCCTTGGACGCAACCTGGTTGCGCCAAAAAACCCTAAACCTTAAATCACAAACCCTAAACCATAAAACCTAACCCTAAATCCTAAAAACACACTAGAAACCCTTGGGCGCAACTAGGTTGCGCCCATAGTTCTGGACGCAATCGAGTTGCGCCCAAAATGTGTGTGGGGATTGTTTTAGGGTTTTGGGTCTTTATCACAGTATATACCATAGTATATAACTATATAATATATGATTTAACCATAGTATATAACTATAAAATATATTATAGGGTATAACCATAGTATATAACTATAGAATATATTATAGGATATAACCATAGTATATAACTATATAATATAACCATAAGATATAATCATAATATATAACTATAGAATATAACGATATGATATAATCAAATTGGATATAAGTCATATATAACTATAAGATATAATCATTGTATATAACTATATGATATAACCATCGTATATAACGATATGATATAACGAAATTGGATATAACTATAAGATATAATCATAGTATATATAACTATAGGATATAACGATATGATATAACCAATTGGATATAACTATAATATATTTATAATCATAGTATATAATATATGATATAACCATAGTATATAACTATAGAATATAATAGAGGATATAACCATAGTATATAACTATAAGATATAATGATATGATATAACCAAATTGGATATAACTTAAGATATAATCATAGTATATAACTATTAGATATAAACATAGTATATCTATATGATATAATATAAGATATAATCATAGTATATAACTATGGAATATAACCATAAGATATAATCATAGTATATAATTATAAGATATAACCATAGTATATAACTATAGAATATAATAGTAGTATATGACCATAAGACATAACCAAATTGGATATAACTATAGTTATATGTGATTTTCGAGAATAATAATAATAAACAGTTAATAACAAACGAATTAGTGGAGAAACATACATGAATTTTAGATGAATAAAAGTATATTGAAACCTCATGATACAAACAAATTTATTGCCATGTAACCCTGGTTACTTGAAAACGTCTATTATAATAGTCAAATGCACACAAATGTACAAATCTACTAGATATCTGAATTTCCAAATCATATAAAATATCAAGATAGATACAATAGGATGAGTATGTAGTAAATTTATTTTAAATATAAAATAAATTTGTTGATTTAAATACGTAGCGCCCATTTTTTATTTTTTTATTTTTCGTTTTTTTTACGTTGCGCCCAAGGTGAACCGGATTTTTTATTTTTTTATTTTAAAAAAATCGGCCATGAACCGGGTTTTTTAACAACCCGGTTCATTCATTTGGGCGCAACCAGGTTGCGCCCAAGGAATTGTTTTTTTTTTTGAAAAAAAAAATCCATTTTTTGGGTGCAACCTGGTTGCGTCCAAAAACGGGTGCGAACATTCTACCCGTTTGTGAATGCATGCACATACATACAAGAATTTATACATTTTGCATATTTTATATATATTTATTTGAGGTTTTAAAAAGGTAATTTTTTATCTGCATGTGAATATTTATACTCGGGCGTTCATTCGCACCCGACACCTTTCCTTATAAATACGAAAAGGCTAAATACACGTGGTTTTTTAGCTAAATGGACGCGATTCTGTGCGCTTAAGGTACGCGCATAGTTTGATGCGCCTAACATACGCGCACAAGGTTATAAATGATATTTTAGGAAAATGAGGAAGAAACCCATGCGCGTAGCGTAGGCGCATGGTAAATGGGCCGGCCCACTTACGCGTGCGCATAGCATACGCGCACGGCCAATGTTATAATTCCCAGCGTCGTCTTCTTCCCCCTGGTCGACGAAATCGGAAAAAACCCTAACATTTTAATCGCTTGATTCTTCTTCCTTCGTTGGTTGATTCTCAAAATTGGCAATGGATTCTTCTTCCTTGGGTGATTCCGAGCTCGGGGGTGGCGAAAACGGCGGAAATGGTGGAGGGCAAGAGCGGCCGGTGGGCGGCAGTGGCGCCGGCGTCGTCTCCACAGCGGCTTCGATGGAGGAGGAAGGCGGTGTGGCTGCTGGGGTGGCTGTGGCGCCGGTGGTGGATGAGGTGGTGGATGTTGGGGTGGCAGGAGGGACGCCAGTGGTGGTTGGGGTGGAGGAGGGTGATTTGGGTGATTTGGGGGTTTTGGGTGGAGGGAGACCGCGTACGAGATTTTAAGCAAACGTACCGGTGGAGCCGGAAGAGGCAGAGGTCCCAAACGCTCAGATTTTTACTGGTCTCCATCAGGTTTTTTTTCCGATATTCTAAATTTATATTTTATTTTCAACTAAAATGTTTATATAAATTGAATTGTATAACTTATAAAATGGATTAGTTGTAAATTTCATTTGAAAGTAATTGTGAATTTTAATTAACATGTTTTTGTGTATTTAGAATATAAATTATGTTTCCGACGTAGTTGTTTATGTGCTAGTTGTGAATTTGATTTGAAATTAATTGTAAAATTTGATTATGAATTTTGTGTGAAGTTAGACTAGAAACTATCCATAATATTGTGCATAGGTTAGGATTAGAAATTCTTAGCTGTGTTTTTTTTATTTTTAATAGTTGTGAATTTTGATTTGAAATGTTATATGAACTTAGACTAGAAATTCTTTATAATATTGTGCATAAGTTATGATTAGAAATTCTTAGTTGTGTTTTTATTGTTAAAAATAGTTGTGAATTTAGATTTGAAATTAGTTGTGAAACTAGACCTAAAGTAATAGAGTAGAAATACCCATTTGATTTACTTAAATTATCTTTAATTTAGAGGTTACGGGGGGTCTTAACCCCTTCGGGTCGGACAGAGCCGACGCCAGTGGCTGATCGTCGCAGACCACATATAGGGTTGTCAGATTCTATACGTCGTCGTGCTGCTATCGTCCATGTGGATATATTATCTGTTTCTGCCCCTCCTCCTCCTCCGACCGTCATTGTTGATGATGTTTATATGGAGCCTGCTGATGAGCATATAGAGGTAGATTTGCAGCCGATGACGACAGACATGGCTGATGATATGCACTCGCAGATGGATGATGATTTAGATTATGTTGAGTCATTAGAGCCGAGGTTGAGGACTGAGGATTTGAGTCGTGACGAGTCTCCCCCTACCCGGTCCCCCTTATTCTCCTCTCATGGCCCGTCTTTTGTCCCCTCTCCTGAGTTTGGTGTTGGTCAATTTGTTGTGTCACTCGTACGCCCCTCCACTTCTGCACATCCACCTCTCGTTCCCCTTTCAGGTCATGTTGGTGATTTTGATCCAGGACTTCCATCTACTTATGCGACGTGGATGCCTGGAGGTCCACGTTGCCCGATCCTTCTCCCTAGTTATGCCACGCACATTGCGAAGGCCATTTATGAGCGTCCCCAGCCCGATCTTGTTCACCATATGTTTGTTGATCCTGCACTCCCTCCCGTTAGGCAGAGGAGACGGAGGAGGAGAGGAGAGGCAGATCCAGAGGATGCTGATGCAGATCCAGATGCTCCAGAGGCAGATGATGATATTATCGCAGAGCCTGCTGCTCTAAAGGTAGCTCCTCTTAGAGGTGTCGCCCGCCGACAGGCGATACAGGATTTGGTATGTGAAACTATTAATATAAATAATTTAGATTTTAGAATTATGTGATGAATTTTATTGACTAATGCTATATTTTCTATTTCTAGAGTCGCAAGATTGTTAGGATCCATTTCCGATATGCCCAGCTATATCGTCACGAGGCCTTTATTACCGATGATCCCCAGTCGTGGTTTAGGATTGCAGAGCGCATCGGCCTTACACATTTACGCACAGTTGGCATCGCCGCCAGTATAGATGATGCTATGATATCTGCATTTTTGGAGAGATGGCATCCGGAGACTAGTTCATTTCATTTGCCATTCGGAGAGATGACGATTACATTGTTAGATGTTTTCCAGATTCTGCGGGTTCCCATTCATGGGAGGAGTTGTACTTCAGCGTTGACTGAGGATGAGATCTACAGTCGTATCGCTACAGATCTGGGGGTTGACGTGGTTCAGGTGAGGCGGTGGTATTCCGGTGGCGGCATCCCATTAGATTATCTAGAGAAGACATTGAGGGAGAGGATGGCGACACCCGATAGAGTGGAGAGCGTTATTGCCACGTATTATATGTTGTTGCTTCTTGGGTTGACTGTCCTGGTGGACAAGTCGACTAAGTCCGTGAAGCACTGGTGGTCTGCCCTTCTGTTTGACCACGAGAGTACTGGAGGTTATGCATGGGGAGCCGGCATCCTTGCGTTTTTGTATCGCAATTTAGGAGAGGCTTCTAGGCGTGGAGCGCAGGGGATTGCATCATGCGGGATTCTTATTAGGGTAAGCTATTCGTGTCATATTATTAAAGTTATAATTTACTGTCTAATTATTTTTTTGCTAATAGTGTTATTTCATTATGTGCAGTCATGGATTTGGGCGTACTTTCGCCATTTTCTCGGACATTATATTACGAACCCGCTATTTGCGGGAGCAGCTGCTAGGGATGGAGTGGAGTTGGCGTCCAGTAGAGATACTGGACGTTTGGTGGAGATACGTCGGATGCTGGACAACATGAGATATGAGGAGGTATATAATATATAGCTTATTCTCGATACGTTTATAAACTTCAATTGCTTTAAATAGATAATTAATTTAGAAATTTGACGTTACAGGTTATTTGGACTCCATGGGTGGGGGTGGACTACAACGCTCCAGAGATTTCCCCATCTCGGTTCCGGGGTGTGTTGCGTATTATAAACATTACAGAGCCGTATAGAAGAAACCGGAACCAAGATTTCCCCATCTCGGTTCCGGTTTCTTCTATAATCCTTCCTATTGGGCCTGTTTGGGCCCAATTTTACATAATTTCATTTTTTTACCGGTTTCTTCTATAATCCTTCCTATTGGGCCTATTTGGGCCCAATTTTACATATTTTTATTTTTTCACCGGTTTCTTCTATAATCCTTCCTATTGGGCCTATTTGGGCCCAATTTTACGTAACATCAGTCAATTAGAATAACAGATCCGTCTCCAGAATACATGAAAGGATCCGGTGCCTGACCATATGCAATCCGGTACTCTCGATACAACTTCAAATTCCCCTCATATTGTGTTGCCCACCACAAAATGTTTGGATCCGCGTATGTACGCCACGAACCAGGAGTGTGCGGTATTGGTGACCCATCCTTGAAAACCACCTATATAAACACAAAACATTTTGATTAGCATAAACAATATAGCCTAATTACATACAACAAAATAATTAAGAAATAAACTTTACTGGTATGAAGTGATCATGGTTGCCTACGTGTGCCATGCCCAAAATCCTTTGTGGAGGACCGACATTGGATGTCCTGGCCCTTAACGGTAAGCACAACGTCGGAACTTCTCAAGTTAATAAGACGAGACCAACCTGATATAGTGTGGCAAACACTAGACCCATCATTGGCATATGAAGCCAGTATACCGAGGAACAAGGACTTCTACAATGATTGACTTAGACAATAAGATCATCCCAAGACCCTTCCCGAAGATGCCTACGTATCGGCTCGTATAGATCTCGGTTGTCAAGCAACTCCCCTACCAGCTCCCGTCGGATGTTGACATATTCTCTCTCTTCCCTTCCCAACAGTACAGCCATAGACCGATATCCACAATGACCATCAGGACGTACATCTCTAACATCCTTGATATACGGAATCCAGAAGTCATCCACATTATCAACCCCAAAGTTAACCCCCATATGAACAATGGGAATACTGGACTCTTCAGGCCACTGCGAATCTTCTGGTTGTGATTTTTCTGGTACAGGTTGAGATTGTAATTCCTCAAAGCCGATCACCACTGGACTAGGACCACTTGCTTCCTTTCTAGGACGACTTGGGCCTCTACCAGAGCTCTCACTTGCCTTCCCCTTAGCCTTTGCATTCTTCTCCTTCTGTTTCAATTCTTCTTGTCTGTGCTCAAACAAGCACTTCTCCCTCTTCTCCACCTTGTTCAACTTGTTCCTAGAACCACTTGGCCTTCCTTTAGAACGGATCCCAGTCGGCTCCAACAATGTACTTTCCTCTGGATACTCCAAGTCGTGATACAACTCACCTAGTTGGAATGTCGTGCCTTTCTTCAAAGTCCCAGTATCAATCTTGGCCCATATTTCTCTAAGTCGCATCTCTGTAATGTTCATTCGAACATTCTGATCATCAGACACACTTGTTATAGGAGCATCTTCCCATTCCAAGTCCCTCCAAAACGGGTGAAAGTCCTCTGGAATGAGGGGTGTTCTCATAATGATGGCATTTGCAAGGACATGTACGCACGGCATCCCTAAATAGTTTCTCACCCAATGATCGGTGCATTCTTCTTCGTACTGCTCCTTCAATAACCGCTCATACGACGCCAACAACAAATCAAAGCACATGTCCGACACTTTGTAGAAGAGCCTAGAAAATATAGCGCGTACAGCTGACAACATCGTTGGATCATCGAAATTTGTTGGTCGTTTAGTCAGTGACATGTTCATGCTTGCCCTAATCTGATCAATTTGAAGGATGATGGCATGGTGGATCCTCACAATTACTCTATTGAAACCCCCTCTGCTAGAGCCAATAATATCTTTCAAAACCTTGTGCATCCCCTCAACCCTTTCAAAACACATTAGGATAGTAAGACATTAAGAATTAATGATAATAAAACAAAAATATCATTACAGTCGTGATACCTGTTTGAAGTCCTCGTGAAGAAGTGCAGATGATGATCAATCCACGCCCTTACTATGCTTTTCTTGTAAGGAGTACGCCATGTGGCCTCCACGTATCCGACAAGGCCTCTCTTCCATGATGTCCTCAATGCGGCAAGCCTCTCTTCATAGCTTTCTTCACTGGTTGAGCAAAAAAGTCCCCAGCATTGGTTTGCAAAGAAATCTACACTTTCCTTCATCTTCAGAATGGATGATGCATGTGCCTCAATGTTGTGTCTGATATGCACCCAACACAAGAGGTGTTGAACTTCGTTGCCAAACACATTTCCAATTGCAGTAATGAGGGCCTTCTCACAGTCTGTCATTATTGTCGTTGGCATCACTCCCAAATCTAAACACAATGCCCAGATTTTTCTCATTATCCACGTGTAATGGTAAATCCTTTCCGCCCGAGTGAATGCATATGCAATGTTGAACGTCTGGTGAGTGTTGGTGAAACCAACAATCTCCACAAGTGGCATATCATATCTGTGACAAACATTTCAATAAGACAACATCAATGAAATTTAATAACAATAAAACAACATCAATAAAATTTAAAGACTTACTTGTTTGTCTTGTATGTCGCATCGATGATTACAACATATTGGAACTTTTTCATCAGCCACAAAGACTCTAGGTTAGCAAAAAATAAGATTGCTACCTCGTCCGTCTTCGCATCCCTCAGAGGATGAACTACATATTTGTGTTCAACCAGAAATGTAAGCGACCACTGAGTCACAGTTAGTTCCCCACGATCCTCATACTGGAGCTTCTGCAAGAAGTTGGCTACTTGTTTTCGGGATGTAACATTGCCCGGAAAGTTTGCTCTCAATTCAGAAACAATTTGTTTCGGTGTCTTTCGACCATCCCCCCACCTCCTAGCACTTAGCTGCTCCGCCTCGGTCATTCGACCAATGAATGCATTCCCTTTAAAGCTAGTCTGTAGCTTATGGTTGTGCCGATCTTCCATCACAGACAATATCCATTTTTCACCAACCATCCATGACTCTTTCTTCATACGAACACCCATAATCTCAAACTTACACCCATACTTCTTGGATTTTGATTTTCTTAATATAGGAACCGGTAATTCTGGATTCTCCTTGTTCACCTTCGGCCTCCCCGTTCTCCATTCCCCAAACCTATCACACACTATACTAATTTGATACGGACTTGAATTGCGCTTCACCAAAGCTATAACAAACTCATTTCCTCTTTCTTTCGCCCATTCATATAATTCTTCCTTACTATCAAACATTAAGTCCGTAGTAAAGTACTCTGTATAGTCTCTCCCCTATAAATGATGATTTTTTTTACTATCAAACATTATAGTCTATAAATGCAACTATAAACTATAATTTCAGTACTAATTATGATCTAACAATAAGATGAAATATAAACATGAATTAGTTTAACACTAACCACGAATTCCCCGCTAGGGTCCCAATCACCGGTCGCTTCGTCAACTTCGACATCTAAGAAAAACCTCGACGCCATCCATGAGTCGTCCTCGTCTTCTTCTTCTTCACTTTGAACCCAATCATTTTCCTCGTCACTATCCTCACCACTATGATACATCTTGCAATTTGTGTAGTTACCTGTTATTTCAAGTCATGAAGCCTTTGAAATTACTCGAAATCGAATTATGAATGATATTCAGATTCAATCAAATAGCTACATTTATAAGACACTACAAACATTAAGCTTCAATGGAATTAAACATTAAGCTTCAATGGAATTAAGCTTCACCGGTCGCTTCGTCAACTTCGACATATAAGAAATACTAAGACAAATCCTACAATGCTACTATCACGTGACAAATTGACAATGAGTAGCAATTTCATTGATTTTGCAATTCCCCCCCCCCCCCCCCTAAGCTTGAATGTACAACTCATACAAGCACAATATAATTTTATTACAAGTTCAAGTGCTAAAAATGCTTCAATTTTTAGTACACAAATATCCTTATCAAGATTTTAGATCTAAAATTTACAAATGAATGTATAATTACCAGCAACTCATCAAGAACAAGATCTGGGATGCTGTGGTGAGTCAAAACTGCGGGTGGCTCGGTGGGCTGCTGGTCGTGGACTCGTGGCGGTCCCGCGGGTGGCTCGGTGGGCTGCTGGTCGTGGACTCGTGGCGGTCCCGCGGGTGGCTCGGTGGGCTGCTGTGGTGAGTCAAAAGTGCTCCCGTACTCCCGTGGTGGAGGGGAGAAATAGAAGGGGGCGGGATCTAAAGACTAGAGAATGGAGCCAGCCATAGAGGGGAGAATGGAGCTGGCGGCGACAATGGAGCTGCTGGAGACGAATGGAGAGAAACAGAAGGAGGCAACTGGAGGTTGAAGACGGGTTAAATACATTCAATGTGCGCGTAAGGTACGCGCACAAAATTAAATTATTGGCCAGCTCGTGCGCGTAAGGTAAGCGCACAGAATTATCCCCCAACCATTTTCTGCGCGTAAGATAAGCGCACAAAATATCCCCCAACTTTCCTAAAATGTCATTTATAACCCTGTGCGCGTATCTTAGGCGCATAAATATGTGCGCGTACCTTAAGCGCACAAAAACGCGTCCGTTTAGTCACAAAAACGCGTGCATTTAGCCTTTGCCAAATATAAAAACAATAATATTAATGAGGGCATTGTTCAAGTGTGAATAGTATATATCATGCAATATTTATCGGTGCACACTCTGTATTGCACATTTGCTTGTGTTGATATGAATATTTGTGTTATGAATTGCACATTTGTTTGTACAGTCAATGATATACATTACTACAGTACACATTACAAAACATTATATATAATCATGATGCATATTTATTTATGGACGCGGTTCGGGTGCGAAAGGCTGTTAAAATACAAAATACGAAAGATTTTCAGCCGTCCACCGTGGCCAGCGCTATGGAGTGTGTCATTACACCCGCTTTATTATGTTTGCTTGCACTTTGTATTTATTTTCTTGCACTTTGTTTTGTTTTACTTGCACTTTTTTCTTATATGCTTGCACTTTATGTTTTCATTACACATTTGTTTATTCTGCTTGCACATTGTGTATATTCGAATGCACCTTATGTTTACTTGCACTTTGTGTTTATTTTTTTGCACTTTATGTTTTCTTATTGCACTTTTATTTATTAGTTTGCACATTGTGTATATTCGAATGCACCTTGTGTTTATTCGCTTGCACTTTGTATTTTTTTGCTTGCATTTTTTTCTTATATGCTTGCACTTTATGTTTTCATTGAACATTTGTTTATTCTGCTTGCACATTGTGTATATTCGAATGCACATTGTGTATATTCGAATGCACATTGTATTTGTTTGCACTTTGTGTTTATTTTCTTGCACTTTGTGTTGATTTGCTTGCACTTTTTTCTTATATGCTTGCACTTTATGTTTTCTGATTGCACTTTTTTCTTATATGCTTGCACTTTAGGTTCAAGAGATTAAATAACAGAAAGTGCAAGCCAATAGGAAGAAAGTGCATGAGAATACGAAGTAAAGTGCAAGTAAGTGAACAGAAAGTGCATCAGAATAATGAATAAGTGCAAGTGAAATGACGAAAGTGCAAGCCAATAGGAAGAAAGTACATGGAAATACAGAGTAAAGTGCAAGTAAGTGAACAGAAAGTGCAAGCAAATATGATATTAAAAAATATTTAAAATACAAGTAAGCGAACAGAAAGTGCATCAGAATAATGAATAAGTGCAAGCGAATAGAACGAAAGTGCAAGCTGTTAAACAGAAGTGCAAGTGGTTAAGGAGGAAGTGCAAATGAATTAAAAAAAGTGTAAGTTCGTGTAACAATGCAAAAAAAAATTAGAAAAATAATAATTAGAAAAGCTGAAGCGAAAAAAAGAAGGCTGAAGCGAATTTTTTTTTTGAAAGCGCGTGTAACAATGCAAAAAACTGAAGCAAATCGGACGGTTATAATTCTTTCGTATTTTGTACGTTAATAAACTTTCGTACATGATACTTTTCCTATATTTATAATTATACTACAGATTTGTTTTTGTTGTGCTATATTCTTTGTGCATAATCGGATTGGTATGGAACTCTTTTATAAGCATAATCTTTTTTTCCTGCCGGAGGACGAATAGCAGCGTTATATTAATTATTGGTGGATTCCTATCAGTCTTTGATAGGCTGAGAAAAAAATTGTAAACCAACATAATAAGGAGGCTTTGGATTGAGAAAATCAAAGGACATGAATAAAGCCCTACAATTTAAATTACTATGAAAAATCTTAGCAGAATCAAATAACTATTGGGTTAGAGTTGTCACTGAAAAATATTTGAAAACAATCAATATTCTTCATTATGAGAAAAAAAGAAATTGCTCTTGGCAATGGTCCAAAATGATTGAACTCATCGATGAATTCAAGTTTGGACTAATCTGGCAAGTTGGTAATGGAAGAACAATCAAATTATGGCTAGATAATTGGGTTTCAAGATTCCCGCTGAGTGACTCCATAAACACACAAGCAACCCTTGATAAAGATGCTCTGGTAGCTGATTTTATGCTGCCAAATAAAACCTGGAATAAGGACCTAATAGAACAATATTTACCCCATGACTTAGCAAAATAGATAACATCTATCCCAATTCCGTTGAATGATATTCATGATAGAATGTACTGGGAAACCAACAAAAATGGTTGGTTTTCTACAAACTCTGCCATGAATCTAATTAACAGAAACAAAATATACACTGCTTATGATTCCTCTTGGATTTGGAAAATGGACACTTACCCCAAAGTTAAAAACTTTGTATGGAAAATAATAAAAAACGGATTACTAACAAAAGCAAGACTAACAGAAAAAGCTGTAGCAATCCCCCAGGGTTGTATCCGATGCAATGCGCAATTGGAATATTTGAATCATCTCCTATTCCATTGTAACCACACCATGAAAACAATAGAGAAAGTGAACTATCATACGTATGGTATTATTACTTCCCTAAACATAGCAAACAAAAAAATCCATGAAATCATTGATGAAATTCGATAAAAAACTGATCGCTCACAATTTATAGAACTACTGGTTTCTTGGTGGGGAATCTGGTTCTATAGAAACCAACAAAGTTTTGGAAGACCAAACGATGGTGCCGACTGCATCAAGGATGTACCGATTTATATTAAACAACAAATTGAGAACTGGAAGAAGACAAAAAACTGAAATCCTGACTGCCTAGTAGATGACAGACCCAAAACTCATAGAATAAATAACATCAGAAGACCAATAAAGAAATGGAAAAAAACTCTGGATAAAATTATTAAAATCAATACTGATGGCTCAACAAAAACGAATGGTGAATCTAGCTTTGGCTACATTTTCAGGAACAACAAAGGTGAAACAATTTTTCTCTTTGGGGATAAATGTGGTACCTCAACACCTTTAAAAACAGAAAAGCTTGCAGTAAAAAATGCTCTGATAAAGGCCTATGAATTAGGCATTACCGACATTCATCTAGAATGCGATAACCTGACCGTTGTGAATGTCCTGAATCAAATCTGGCACTGTCCATGGGATATTGAAATGTTAATTTCTGATATCCTGTGTGTTTTACAACTTTTCTCTTCAGTGCAGATTTCACATGTCTTTCGAGAAACAAACGTGATGGCCGACTTCATCGCAAAGGAGGTCCAGCTTAGTTCCTTGGAAGATATTCGAGCTAATTTAAATTTTCTAATTCTCATCCGAAAGGATGCTATAGACTGAGAAATCGGCTCTTCTGTGGTTTTAAATCTAATTTTTACCTAATAAAAAAAAAATTGGTGGATGAATTTTTTTGTTAAAAGTCGGTATGATCAGGGTTCCACGTCGGTGAGATTTTGTGCGGCAATGTGTAGTGTGGTCCAATACCTTTCAACCAGGCCCACTAGACCATGACAATAATGGGTCGAAGGCCCATGAAAACCTAATGACCCAACGCACTTGTGATCAATATTAATCATAAATAAATGAAGACATATTGGTGACAGATACAGCTATCTATAATTCTATATGTAAATAGTTAACAGTAGATCATAGTAACAGATCAGCAATGTCATATTCATATAACCGAAAGCCAACTGTCATAATTTTTCAATTTAAGCCTAGCAACTTCATCAATATTAGTCTATTAACTACCGCCCTCCACATTTAAAACATAGCTACTAATTTCATAATAGCAATATCAAGCTCTCCATGTATACTTACACTTCACTCTTGTACAAACTTTTCTTGTCTAGCACAATCTTCTCCAACATGAGTTCCAAGATTGCAAGATGTCTGAATCATCCCCCAATCCAGCAACACCTCGCCATTAACTCTTCTTGAGGCATAAGAAACCATGTGCCAAGTGCCAATGGACTTCATGAGTTTCAATTTCAATCTTCTGCAGAAGTTTGGTAGTTTGGTTCATGGCGTATACAACGCCTTTAGAACGTACGCTTGTGCGATTATGAGGGATGACGAAATCCCAAAACCTCGAGTTCTCATCACTTAGAAGTTCTGGATCATTTTGGTGACTGTAAACGTTGAGTAGTTTGAAAAAGATTGAGGGATGTGATTACAAATCTTAGTATATGAAATCCTACTTTACAGTGCTTAATAAACCAGGTACTATTGTCCCTCCGAATAAAATAAATATATTTTTGAATTATATCAGTTATAAGAAAAAGCAAGCATAATCTTTCTTGCAACAACTTTTGTGATGGTTAAGATTTAGAAATATCATAATCCATTAGAATTTTTGTGCTCGATCGAGCCTAGTAGTGCAATGTTTATATGGACACGACAATTGCAATAACTTAATTGCAAATTTGCAACCAAAAACCAAAACAAATTATTTTTCTAGAAAATATAATGGGTGCAAAGGAAGGAACATATACTATCTAGTGGATCTGGTATTCAAATTCATTAACCCTGCTTAGTTTTTATTTTTTTAACAAAGAACAATCAGTCATGAAACAGTAATTCAATATTCAATCCTCTACAAGGTAAATGGGAAAACCCTAAGTTGGATTCAACTTTCAAAGAACCCTAAAATTTAACTTTCAAAAGACAGGAAACTGAGGGAAGTAAAAGCCTCTAAAGTTGGATTCAACAATGGCTATAGTTAAGCAGGAAAAAACAGCCTTAGTACCCATCAAAATAATTTTGTGCAGGAAAACCAAAAGCTAAAAAAAACACCAAACTTGAAAAGGTTGGAATCTGTAAAGGACCCATAGCAATCTGAACACCAATCAATAGCCAAAAAATCACACAATTCCAACCACAAATTTGAAGACTCCGATCTGGAAACAGCTAAAGATCTCAAGTGTTCTCATATCAACTACTAACCAGATGCAACATTCCTCTTAACAGCTTGAAAATCTAAGAGGACTGAAAGATCAGAAAGCAAACTTTACCAGCTAAACACCAAAACCAGGCCCTTCAATTTATTCTTCAAATCCAAAAACGATATTAAGAACTCCACTAAAATCCACAACGGAGATCGAGTGGATAGGAGAAACACTGAGAAATCTGAAGAATAGAAGCCAGCATTGACCAATCCATAACCGGATTTATCCTTCTTATTGAACCATTCATAAGATATCCAGATCTTTACAGAACAAATTTCATATCAAGGTACTACTACAATCTAAGCATAGGCTTTATCATCATAACAAATCTCGCATCCAAAATCCATCCAGAGCCAAAAGAATCAAAGAAATAATTTAAAAATATTACAGATCTTACATTTCCAGTTTTCGCCCCCATTTTTCATCCTCGAACCCTAGCTCCCAGCTCAAACCGCGGTTTATAGAGAGATTAACTCCTGCACCGGGTGATGGCGCTGCAGCCGCGTCTATAAGGGTTAGCCGACGAGCCAGGGCGGCAGTTGTAATACGACGCGCCGCGCCTGGAGCACGGCACACTGTTCTTGTTCAGCGCAGCGTAGCTGATGTACCTAGAGGTGGCTAAGATCCGCCGATTGATCTCGGAGTCAAGATCGAACTCGCCAAGCCCGCACTCGCCCATTGGACCGTCACAGCCGCCGGATCGGACCACCGGCATCCAGCTCATATCGGAGCCGAAGTTTCCGCCGGCATCGACGGCCGATAGGAGGCTGAGTGCTAAGAAACCGACGGCCAGGATCAAGCATATGGTCTTCTTCGCCATTGGAGCTACTTTCTTCTTCTCCTTTTCCCCTCTCTCTCTACTCTGAAATCTGGAGCGTGGTGGGCGAGCTGGCTTTCTGTGTAGACTTGAAGAGGGGGTTTGGGGGAGATTTATTTTAGGCGGGGGTCGTTAGAAAAAAGGCTTCGAGTGAGCTATAATTACCAAAATGCCATTCAAACGGTGTGCGATGTAAGGCAATGTTTGGTTATGCAATTAATTACTGTTATTATGTGACAGATGTACTCATACTTTGAACTTCGAAGCCTACTTGATTATTAAAAAAAATTATTTGTTCACAACGTGTCATGTCATTATATATTAGTAGGTGTAATAACTTTCCTAAGTTATAAACGGAATACTCCATTTGTGTTATATTTTTATTTGTGATTTACGAAATAAATCATTAAAAATGATATATATTAACATTTTCTATATTTTTTTTATTAATTAGATGAAATGAGGTAAGTAATTTATTAATTTGTAAATTTTAATAAAAACTTAGTCCATCCGTTAAGAAACATATTTGATTTAGCTTTTAATATTTGTTAAGAAATACTTGTCATTTTATTATTAATTTAGTGTTTTATGTAATAATTTATTAATGAGTTACGAGATAGATTATTAGAAGTTATACTTATTGATATGATCTATGCAAACTCTCTTTATTCACTGATTACAAATAAAATGGATAATTATTAAATTATAAATTTGAAAAAAAAATTGTAGGATTTTAACTTAATGATTACATTTCTTACTAATTGTGTCGAAAGGTAAAACTACATCTATTTCTTAATAGGGGAGTGAAATATTTTAATGTAATTATTGTATTATCAAAGTGTAAAATAACAAGTATTATTAAATGAGAAAATAGTACATAAGGTGAGTTTCGACCCCAAAAATAATCATTATATTACATTAAATAATATCATCCCATTAATTAACTTCTTTGATATCCCGTTATATTTGAAGAGGAGGGCATTTTGGAAATAGAGTGGAGGTGTGAGGGCAGAAAGGTAAAGAAGACAATGTGGACAATTTGTTGACTTATTAGTTGTCTGTCTGAAAAGTGAAAACCGAAAATGCTGCTTCAACAGGCAATTAAGCCAGGCTTTTAATTACAATATTTCATCTTCTTATTATTTAACAGAAAAAGATTGTAGAAAGAAGAAGGGATTCCAATTCCAAAGGTGAAGTGAAACGGAAATGCCGCGCATCCATCCAAAGAATCTGCGAATAAATCCCATACACGCTTTTCTCTCTCCTCTGCCAACCTTATTCCGCGTTGTTTGTGTTTTCTGCCTGCCTTTTGCTTCTCAATCTTCCAAGGCTTCAATTAATTATGAGGTGTATTGTATTTGTATATAATACTGAACTCAAT
This sequence comes from Rheum nobile, assembly GCA_027886185.1. NCBI lineage: Eukaryota > Viridiplantae > Streptophyta > Magnoliopsida > Caryophyllales > Polygonaceae > Rheum > Rheum nobile. Next base: position 76,100 of record WOAB01000500.1, on the reverse strand, counting down.
TGGAAGATAAAACCGAAAATGTGCTACTGTATGATTTAGCATTTAGTATAAGAATACAATTTACAAAAATATAAGATCTACTGCAGTATTTAGGATTGAGGATTAGCTTAGGACTTTGCTGTCCATATACCTGTAGTTTATGCATGATTTATCCAAACTTTCTCAAACTATAATTATTTTTTTCTCTGAACAGGATATATAAAAGGTTTCTGAGGCAAAATAAATGGTGTCAAAACTATTGTAAACCAGCTTTATTCAAAGCATATAGTTTATAATTACCCATAGAGATTCAATTAGACTGTTTCTAAGGATTATGCTTTACAGCTAATTCTCGAATAAAAACGAAATTAATTATTTATATGAGGGGCATTGTTGCCTCATAATTTTGTCCTTAATCACTAAATTTGATAGTATGCACAACTTTTCTTGATTGATCATAGGCCTATGATTAATGACTTCATTATTCATAGTTAGGTTCAAACTTTTCTGAATGATGATTTGGAGCTTAAAACAAAGTTCCTAATCAATGATTAATAGAATGTTAGGTAGAACGATAGAATCCAACAACGGTTGCCAAATGTCACCAAACTCTCAGCATTTTAAATATGTACTCTATAATCTACAAACCTTTTTCTTGTGGCTGCAAATGAGTATCAAGTCATGCTCAATACACCAAGTGTTGATTTTCAGCAAAATTTTGCACAAACGCATTCATCAAAGAAATTAAATTGCCTAACATCAAATCAACATCGGAGCATCAAGAAGGATGAGGGTGTACGTGAAAATATGAATTCACTCACACCATTACCAATCATTGTTCCTCATAGTAAGGAGGTGTTGACTGTATGCACTGCTCATTATCTTCAGTTTCATCGTCACCTTCATCCTCATTCTCTTCTGCTCCTACCCAGTTACTTGGGTGGCGTTGAGATAATCCTTTACCATCTCTAACTCCTGGAAGCACAAGATAGAGTTATGTGTAAAAATACAGATGATGGCAAACACAAGAGTAATATTTTAGGGACAAATCAGATTCACTGCTAACCTTGAGATTCTTGCGCTTTATCAGCTTCCATGTTATAGTGTCTAATGATACAGTCAAGGGGAATAGGTTAAGTTCCAGATCATGAGTAAACTGCTAGGATACTATTAGGTTGATCAAATAGAATAGCCAATATACTTTCTTCACAATAAGAATAGGCTTTACTGTGAGCTTTATATCACTACATCCTAACTCTTTTTTACTGGCAACAACTGCAAAATATTGAATGAGACTTTCTAAGACAAAATCAAAGGGTCTATCAGCTCATTTGTAACCATATATATAACTTCGGGCAAGAAATTTTCGCGGATTTGAGGTTGGGTGACATATCCCTCTTTGCAATCGTTGACAGATCTTAAGAAACATAGAAGATAAAAGTATAAAGTAGATTGATGGGGAAGTTGCAAGTGGTGAGAGATTTAGGATACGGATCTGGATCACCAGCCAGATTTTGCCTAGAATGAGGAGGATTGGAAATCTGCATAGCGCTAAACCTTTGAGTTTCTTCTCTTTGTTCATGCAAGTTTGCACTTGTCCCACCTTGAGCTTCTCTACTTCCAGTAGCATTGCCACTACCACTAGCATTTTTTGCTGTAATTAGGGAAGAGGATTAAGAATTTGAAGCCTCATAATTATATATTGATAGCCAGTGAAAGAATTACCAGAAAGGTCTGACCAAATTCTGGTGTGATCAGATAAATGACTGGAGACATTGACCCTAGACTTCTCTTGCTGTCCGTCAGTCTGATGATTATCTTCAGCGTTCATGTGTACAGGGGCTGCCTCATTTCTTTCATGTAGCTGTGAAATTAACATTGTTGCAAGTACAAGTGTGGCGTCATAGTTTGAAGTAGATCCATCATCCACAATGAATTTTGGCCCCATCAATATTGGCCTATTCAATCAAAGGATGACTCTGTCAAATGTGTAAAACTTTGCTGAAAGTGCATCTCATGTTAAGTAATGACAAATGAGTTCAAAATGTTGCAGATAACAAGTTCTGTAAGAATTATAATCCAAGCTCACAAAATAAATAAAAATATGGCGCTACATATAGCACTATCTACTCTAATGAAAATCATATTCAAGAAAGTACATCAAACTAAAAATAGTGGAAGTATTCATATCAACAACATATAAAAGTTCGGTTGTTCAACATCATTTAAGGTGATAGAAGAAGAAGAAACTTACTCGCCAGCCTTCTCAAAAAATATGTGAATGTCAACTTCACCACCCTCACAGAAGGAAAGAAATGCCTAAAACATGAAAGATTATTTCAGCCAATATCAACTTTAAGTTATAAAAAACAGTTAGCTAAAAACAAAACAAACAAGATACAGGACAAAAAGGTAGTTACGGCACTTGAGCATTTACAAACAACATGAATAAAAGGTCCTTCAACCTTTTGTACATAGCAAACTAAAACATGAAGATGGTGCCCATGTAGAACCAACTAGCATTACTCTTCTATCCAGGTTGATGCAACGAGGTTTAAGTCAACTTACCAAGGTCTCTTGATAACAAATAATTACTGAATTAACTGTGACAAAATAGCATGATATGAAGCTACAAAGTTCTGGTTTACCTTTAAATCCTTCAACCCAAATGTAACGTCCACTGGATCACCAGAATGAGTATACTGTACAAATTCTTCCATAGGATCTATCCAAAGCTGAGTGTGTAAGGATGAATCATTATCTGTCATTTGCAAAAAATAGGATTGTGATTAATACAGAACTGAAGAAGTAATAACAGCCTTAATATATCAGTATCAGGCTCCACCTTTTGTTGGGTCCATGTAACTTCTAAGCTCAACTGCTTTTCCTCCAATTTCATTTGCAATATCCGATGGAGCAGCAGAAGGATCTGTAGCTATGATGGTAATCTCTTGAAGAGAAGGCTGAAAGTTAGAAAGCAAACGATTGAGATCGCGAGGTCTCACAACAAAATTGCTCGGAAATCTTCCCTTATCAAGAGACAATTGCTGTGTATCAGGTTCTACATTGCAAGCAATCCAGTAGGTCTTTTTCATACCTAACAGATATCACATTATACTTTAAGAAAGAAATGCACCCAAATGGAAACAAATTAAAAGAATACTTTGCTTTATTGTGAAAACAAAACCCACCATTGGAGCAGTCCAGGATCCAATATACTCTTGATGCATCAGGATCTGCTAAACGCATCCGCAGCTGATCAATGCTTCCAATTGAGGTCCTTAAAACAGCGCTAAGGGCCTAAGAAGAGGAAAATCTCTTATTTACTGCAAAGTATCTTTGAATGCAAATATGCAATGGGTGAACTATACATACCTTCAGCAGTATGCTGCATTGCACTTGGGTGCCTGAAACTGTATACTCGTCGAAAAAAGCAGGTTTAAATATGATTGATAGATAGGCCGACCGGGAAGAATTAATGGCCACAAATGCAATCTGCACACCATTTACAAAAGAAGAAGAATACAAAGGCAGAATAATCAACAACCTTAGAGTTCATTATCAATACAACAAGTCCGAAGAAACGACCAATGTGAATTTTGTGTAAGCAATTAGGTGAAGTTTTTATTCTTCTAAAGTTCGTTTATAGGTCAGTCTGATGCACAAGTCGTTCGATTTAAAATACGGGGACAAAATTTCGAATCACCCTAATTGCCAAAGCTAGAAAAAGAGAACCAGCTTCTAGAAACCCTAACCTAATTATCAGTTTATCACCATCAACAAGCAGTGAAGCAGCATTTACTTGCAGTACAAAACTGAGTTCCCGAAACTCATAATCTCTATACAAAATCGAGAGGTAGGGGCAAAAATTGTGCGATTATGAAATCAAAAGCGAATAAATTGAAGGTACAGAAATCTGATTAGCTATATAATCATTACACACAAACCGAAATAGAAGAGAGAAAGAGGGAAGAACCTGAGCAGGGGAAGCTTGGATTGAAACCTGGTTGCCGATGCGAGCAAGGCAAGTGACGGATCGAGCGAGCGTCTTCAGACCACTTCCGCTCAGACTCCACTCCATCTCTCTCTCTCTCTCCAATCGCTCTTGGCGGGAACTGAAGGCGGGGCTTATATTTTTTCTTTTTAATATTGACTTTTCTTTTCTATAGTCAAGCTATATTCCCACTCTTTTTTTTTTGAGCAGATATTCCCACTTAATTACAAAACTCAATTTAAGAAATTTGAATATCAATCCTTTTCAAAAATTTGTAAGAATTTTCTAAAGTACCAATTCAAATTACCAAGTACCAAATTTAAATAGTTTATTTATTGATCACTTACAACATGTTGTTTTTAATTCATATTCGTGTAAAAATCTATAAGTAAATAGATTGGAAATGTGTATGGCTTTGTACGTAAGTGTAGTTAAATCTTATCATAAAGCCAATTGGTTATATAACAGACATTTATTAAGGCTTTGTTTGGCCAATAGTATTTATTATTTATAAACACATTATTTTAAAAATCTACTTTTAAAGTTTTAATAAACGTGTAATGAAATTAATTTATATTTTTTTCACTATTCACACATTCTAAATAAAATACATATAATATCAATAAAACCTATTTTTTTACCCGACCCTACTTTTTAACTACTTATAAATAACAAATCTTTATAAACAATCTCACCTAACAAACCCTAAACTTCTACACTTAAATGTGAAATGTGTTTAATACTAAAGTTATCACCCAAAAAACGTCTATCTATAAATACTGTGCAGACGAATGAACACAAAAGCGCATCTAGTGTAGTGGTATCATAGTACCCTCCCACGGTACTGACCGGGGTTCGATTCCCCGGATGCGCAGCTAAAATCTTTTTACCCCATTTCGTTCTTCAAATGCATGCATAAACTCCGAATTTTATATACTTTGCCCTCGTGCGAAAGCATAGAATATCGTGTAAATGTAACACCGCTCCAAAATGGCCCTTTCCGCATCACAGCGCTTTTTTTTTTTTTTCCTTCTTCAATAAACCAAAACACAAATGCGTGGCTCATCAAAATATACCATCACCGCGCTCTTAGGCCTCTCAATCTCGTCTCTCTTTCTCCTCCTCCTCCTCTCCCGCAAGAATCGGCGCGAAATGCCGACCGAGAAGCTTAATATCATCCGTGACGCCGTCGATCAGGCTGATCGGAGACTCGACTCGCTTCTAGAACGTCACGACGCGCTACTCTCACAGGTATGTTCGCAAGGCTTGTTCTGCAACCGCGAGCTCCACCACGCGCTTCTGGACGCCCGGAAAGCCGTTCTCCAGGCTTCCGAGTTCGCCGCTGCTCTTCGTAGGCTGCAGATGGACGTTCTTGCTAACTTCCCTCATCCACCGCCCGCGCCAGCACCAAATTTGTTGTAGGAAGGCCCCGGAGTTTGGTTAAGTCAAAATGACATGATTATAAAATTCATGTCCTAATGATTATTATGTTATCGTCCATTTTCTTTGCTTTATCACGAATTAAGGATTGTAGAGGTACGTCATGCAAGCTTGAAAAATCCAAATAAAATTTATGTCATTCACATCCACCAAAAGATATTATGATAAATTCATAACTTTTGATTCTCATTCGATAAAATGCTTTAGGCTGATTTTCAATAGTAATGTACAAGTCGGGGCCCATGATTTTGGTATATTTTTATTCGGTTTAGACAGGCTGAAATCGTTGTCCAATCTCGTCCGGAAGTCTGGGCTGACCTGATTTTGTATTATATAGTATATAATTAATGTTTTATATTATATATAATTCTATATATCATATAATATAATAAGAGTCAAAAATTTAGTAACTATATATATATATATATATATAGAATAGTATATAATATTAACATATTTAATGTTTTTTAAATTTCAACTAGATACTGGGCTGGGCCTAGAGGGGTGTCATGCTCGGTCCGTTTATGTACCGGCCCGGTTGGACTAATGTTCTTGTCCAAGTCCGAGTTTTAAATCGGTCGAGCCGGTACAAACTTGTATAGGTCTAATTTTCAAGCAGATTTTAATACTAGTCTAATTCTTATCTTATCACGAAAATTCTATATGTTTTCATGTTACATTCATTCTACAAAAGGGCCAAGAATGGCAAAACACTAAATTCATCACAGTTCCATTAAAGAAGAGAGAGATACTTACAACTCAAATTGTGCTATTTAGGCCCAAACATGTATATTTGCAGCTGTGCAGCCAAGAAAAGACCTCGATTGACATTCATATGAACACAAAATAACAAGGCGAATACTCTGAGATTTACGACCAAGTATGGTATCTGCACTAAACTACTCGGATGCCCACATTCGACATCTCCTATCTAAGATTACCCTTTTACCCTTCCCACATCCAAAACAGTTCAAAAGCTTAGTTTGTAAAAGTAACTTCAAAGAGCTTAGAAACAACCTCTTACCTTTACAGCGCTTGAATGGGCCACATTTGGTGATAATGTGGATATTAACACTTGCCAAGTTGCACCACTGTCACAAACAAACTCTCTACGTCATTGTCTTAGGCTCAGCCGCTGCGTCGTTCGTTTGATCCGACCTCGTTGATTCCGAGTCCCTACTGCCATCAGACGTCTTTGAGCGGGCCCGCCTTGACACCTTCGGCTTCTCGTCTTCTGCCTGCGAGCGTTTCTTCCCGGCTTTCGGGTTGAAGAAGCTACTCTCAAGGGCTTCCAATGCTCTTGTGCTCAATGGGCGGATTCTCGTGCTCTGCCTTCTTGCGTTCCCATTCGCCTGCTCGTCTTGTTCGGAGTTTTCCAAATGTGGGTTCGTATCGTTGCTACCGTTTTGGCTCAAGACGTTGCCCTCCTCAACCTTCGCGTCTGTCGCTCGTACGTTGGCCTCGGGTTCAGCAGGAACCTGAGGTACGTTCAAGTCGATTAGCGGTTGAGACTGATGACGAGCTTCGTTTGTAGTGGCCAAGCTACAACAGCTCTTCTCTCCATGATTCTCTGCAACTATAGAGCTCACAGGCAACACCCTACGATGAGTACGAGCGTCAGAATGGCTCTTGCGAACGGCTTTCTTGGGGAGTGCTGGTAAGCTCAGTACGAAGTTTTGTCGTCTCACAGCTGACTCGGAACAGCGTCTGATGGCGGGTTTTTTCTCTGCTTTCGAACAAGTCTTCAATCTCCGACGTTTGAGAGCGTGTTCAGAGTTGTGTTTCACAGTTCTTGGCGCATTATTAAGATGATCATTAAGATGATCACGGTGGCTCGATTGGCGTTTGGAGAGCGACGTTTTCATTTCAGCGGGTAAACTCTTGAGTTCCCTCACCATAGATGTTTGATCTTCATGAAACAAGCTGGTGTCCACTATAGTGAACTTCATGGTATTGGCTGCATCAGAAGAGGATCGTGGTTTTAGGTACCGTTGGTGTTCAAGATCAGACCCGCCATCTTCCTCCGAATTCGGCTCTGATCCGGACCCGTTTCGTTTTACGGAAGCTGTAGCTCCGTTTTCTTCGGACTCGAGCACGAGGAGTTCCGGTTTGGAAGCAACCTTCTTCAAGACGTCGCTGAGAGAGTCGAAGTAATGGTCTCCTTTCAAGAGCTTCCTCCTGAACTTCTTAATCCCAGGCAGGAGAAAAACCAAACAATTCTTGGACCCTCTAATGTACGCCTCGTCCTTGGGCTTCTCGGAATGCCATCCTTTTGCCAAAAGACGAGGCCAAACGGCTTCCCAAAAGAGGTCGTTCGAACGAGCCTTACTCAGCCTGAAATCTCCAGTCAGGTACTTGACGATCTCCTCGTACGTGAGAGACGAGCATGCTTTGGCAGACGGCATTTCGGGACGAGATGAGATGGTGGCGTGGGTCCGAGAGGACTCCATAGCCATAACGGTTAGGTCCTCGTTCTCCTTGCCAATTCTTACGGCCTCTACCAATGAACGTATGCCAACCATGCTCTTCAACGTAGATACGTACTCATCCAGCAAAGTTCTTCCATCCATTAATGCCCTGTAGGCCTGATAAACAGTTTATAGACATGATGAGAATTTGATATACATTTTGATGGCCAGTCAAAATATAACAGCCTAAAATGAACAAGAAGAAAACCCGCAGAATGGACGACAACATAATTCTAACATTATCCTGGGCTAAAAATAATATGAAATGCTTCTAGCATTTGAGGATAAAGCAAGATCTCAGACAAGCCACATATAAAGTCAATAGATTAGCTGATTACGCTTAAACAGAAACTTGAGCAAACCTTTTTTTATCCATACAACTGGAAAAACATGCTCAGCAATGCTTAATTGAGGAAAAATATGCAAAACTACATGCAGAATAATTTATAAATTTATCATGTATTATGTGAGCTTCCTTTTTTCCATCTCCTTCTCCGTGATTTTGTATGAGAAATGTCTCTTCATAATGGTTTTCTGATTGGATTTTAGGGTGAAAGCAAAACAAGAAAAATAGGACGTAAAAAGCAAAAATGGAAGATGCGTAAAATTCTTATTTATTTACCATGTACATATATAATAAAGAGTGAAATTGGTATACCTCCACTGCAGTGTTTCGAGATACTTCAGATAGACGAGGAAGCAAACGTGAGAGGAGTTCATGTTGCCTGCTTCCTGATAAAATCCTCTGACCAATGATACATTTCCTGCCTTTAATCTTCCGACAACCAGCCCACCGTTGGTATCTAGCACTTCTATAAAACCTCCCATAGTAAAAAGATAATATTTGGCCCATTTCTTTTCCCTCCATAAATTTCTTCACCTGAAGAAGATTCTTGCCGAAAAGATACAAACCCAGAAGAAAACATTCAACTTCAAACTCACTCCAAGAGTCTCTTGGCAACCCGGGAACAAAGCCATACCCATTAGCTACACATTTCTGATTGACACAATCCTCCTTGACGCTCGGCTCTTTCTTATCTGAAACACTTGAACATTCTGTGACACACTCAATAGGCTCCATCTTTAAACAATTCACATTATCATGACGTCCGGTTGCCTCATCTTTGATAGTTTTGGCTTCATTGTAGGCAAGCTTAATTGGAACAGGTAGTCCTATCAGAAAACTATGAACAGCATCAGCCAAGGCTTGAGAATCACACGGGTTACTGAAGTACTTGAGCCGCTCAGAAGATGTCAACAAGTTAGGAATTGCAGCTTGGTACTCTTCACCAACACGAGGATGCAGCTCTGATTCTCCAAATGTATCACTTGAATCAGGAGAATCGGAATGAACAGACTGATCGGAAAATGTATCCTCAAATTCCATGTCAGCTTGATCTTGCTCGTTGGCGTCCATCTATAAAAAAAATGCAACAAAAAGAACTTCATGGATAAAGGGGCGCAGTAACACAACGTTCAACACAAGAGGCCATTTTAAACAGAACTATCCCCTATATTCATCACAGTTCATTGTGCAATTTACACAGCTTGATTGGATTGGACAGATACATTACTGTTGTAATTTATTACCCATCAAGTGAGATCTACAGACTACAGTTATGGATCTCTAATGACCATATATTTTGGTATCATGACCAAAAAACACTGCTTGCTGTCACTCATTAAAAATTAACACAAAAAAAAACTGTTGCCCAGATAACTGATCCCTAATCACCAAGCAAATGAATCATATGCAAAAACCTAATGCCTCTCCACCGAATACAACATATTTTTCTAGCAACAAATGAGGGTTTGATTTATCACATAAAAGCTAACTCAATCTCTATTACAGATAAAAATTACACAGCTGGGAAGAACAAAACCTCAATAGTTTTCCAACAATCTTCCCATGCTACTAAACAACAGGGAATTCCCAGCATGAAACAGCCATAATCAGGACCCAAAACAGGAGAAACCCAGATTGCATATCTTCAAACCCCACAACAACTTTCCAATTCCAACAAAACAAGAGAAACCCAGATTCAGATCCATTATCATCCAAATTCAAACCAGCAAAAAACATAAAAGGAAACACCGTTTCGCCCGACCCGAATCGGGTCAGGGCCATTCCTAACACAGATTCCTTCCAAACCAAAGAAGCAACGCAAGCAACGATTTTCCAACGTCCCAAGCAAAATGCATAGCCCCCCAGGGTTCACATCAGAGTAAAAGAAGATCAAACCATGACCTACCCATGTTTTCTCCTTCACTAAAAACTCTTAACACCCAAACGAAATAACCCACAAAAAAAACACTAAACATGTTTTGCGGAGGCAACACGTTCAAGCTTAACAAGGACAGATTGGGGTGACCAGTTCTCTATTCGCAATCAAAGAGCTTCGCAGCAACCAAACAACACCTAAACGACTCAATATGAACAAATGGGCTGCGCTTATTGACCTTGATTCTTTGCTTTCTTGAACCCAAATTGACAGGAAAAAAACATTTCAAACAAGCACTACGGTACTGCTTGTTTGAATGTTATTTTTTTGTCAATTTGAGCACGGTTACAAGGCCAAAAACAACATACAAGAACAGAGATTTAGAAACCAGAGAAAGAGAGTTCACCTGAAGCTGTTGAGCGAAAGGAGAAGGCTTGAGAACTGGAAGTTTTGGAGAGCAAAGCAAAGCAAAGCAGAAGAATAATACGAGCGAGCCCGTAGCCCCGAGCGATTTTTGTGTGTGTTTTTCGAGCTTTTTAGAGAGAGAGAAATGGGTGTTTTTGTAGAGAGAGGGGGGCTAGGGATTAAAAGACGAAATTGCCCTTGCGGTCAACCAATTGCACACGGCCATTGAAATCGACCTCGGGGACGAAATTGGTATTTCGAATTTTGGTTATTCGTTTAATTTTCTGCCTTTTTTGGAGGTGGGTGTGGGGTTTTTTTTTTTGGAGGTTGATGTAATTTCTATACAATGGGCCATACCAATTGTGTATAGTAATGCTAATTGCTTCTCTTCATGTGTGTCTCCTTTCTTGAGCTTTTTCTGGTAAATTTGATCCATCTTTTAGCTTGTTTTGATACGCAATGGGTTTACATCAGTAAAAAACCGGCAGCGAATTTCAGATATATATAACTGCGGATAATCTAGCGGCAATTTACATCCGCAGTTTTTATGCTGCTGAGTATGGTGGTTTTTTATTAAAACTCTTGACTTGGATTGAAAAGGAAGATATTGATTTGCAAAGATCTCTCGATGTATTAGGGTATATGGTGTGAATCGTGTGATACATCATAGATAAATAATGTGATGTGTTAAAAAAACCACAACGGATTTTGGATATATACAACACTAATTTCGTTGATAGAATTTATCCCAATATTTTTATGTTTCTGAATTTAGTATTATTTCCATCTGTTTTGCTTGGATTAAGATGGAACAAGAATTGATTTGCAACTATTGCTTGTGGTTTTAAGATGTATAATGTGATGACACCACAACGAGTTTTTCCTTATATATATGTGTGTTAATAATTAAACTTACAATAATCTATTTTCATACATCTCAGTTACTTTTAGATTTTTCATTTCACCCTTTACTTGTTTTAAGATATTAATGATATACATGTCAAATGTTAACTTTAGGATATAGAAACTAATATTTTAAAATTATTTTTTATTATCGAGAACACAACAAAGAAATCATTTATAGAGAATAATAAAAGACTTGATTTTTTTTAGCGGAATAAAAGACTTATAATTGAGTAGACGTTTCTTGTAAGAACTATAATTTTCAATTAGATGAATAATTTCCGAATCACGATTCTTGATATATACTATAAGTTCAAAATATAAGTAAAAAAAAATGAAAAACGCAAAAAGAGTAAACTACTACACAAATCTAAAAGTATTAAAAATATTTTTTACCAAAAAATTACATTATAAATAAAATTGTCTTTATAAGTTATGTAGCACTTGAAAATCTTGGGCATTGTACGGTTCAATGTGTTAGTAACGGGTTTATTTGGCCATGTCATTATAATGACATTTCGTGTTATAAGTATTTTATTTAAACTAAATATGTTTGGTGTATACATATTTTCCTATAAGAAAGTTTTTTTTATTTGAGGAATGAGATCATTAATAAGCATAATTGAAGGTTCAAGTGAGAAATATTACTAGAGTGATAAATGAGAAAAAAAATATGGTACGATATTTTTTTTGAAAAATATTTCAAAAGGATGTGCGCGCTCAGGATATGAAATGTGCATATATTTGGGTTGTGTGTGCATGAATTTAGACTTGTATGTGCATCTAAATTTTACTTGTGTGTATCGTTTTTCTGGGTAAAATATACATGAATTTTGAAGTGTATGTGCATTGCTTTTGAAGTACATGCATTTCTATTTGTATGTGCATGTAATTTGTACTAGGTGTGCATGAGTTTTCACTTACATATTTTCTAGAAATAAAAATGTGTGTGGCTTTGTGTAAGTAAAAATTCTTGCGCGTACAAGCAAAAACTTATGCACTTCTTGGAATGTGCACAAGTTTGTTCCTGTATGTGCATAGATTTTGACTGTATGTTTGGTTTTATACGTGTAAGTGGAAATATGCACATACAAGCAAAAACTAATACACTTTACAGAATGTGCACGAGTTTGTGCTTGTATCTGCATGAATATTTGTTTTTCTTTGTTTAGTGGAAACTCATTCACATAAATGCAAAACTCATGCACTTCTTGAAACGTGCACAAGTTTGTGTTTCATTTCACTCTATGTGGACGAGTTAAAAAGACACAGTTTTTGTCTGTATGTGCATGAAAATAAGTATCTATGTGCATGATTTTTGTGTTATATGTGCTAGCGAATTAAAAAAACGCATGCGCATGCAACCGTCTGTATTTTCTCCAAAAAATACGCGTTTTTTCAAATAAAATTCGGTCATGCCGAATTGTTGCATTTTTTGGCTTTTTAATATGGGCCTTAAGTTTCCTTCGATCAAATAGCCCATATTCATCCTTAAAGATCATCTTTCTAGTCCATTATTATAGTCCATTTTGTGGTCCATTTATTTTGATTGGTCAAAATAATTTAAGAATGTCAATTATAATTATTATATTTGAAAACTCCATTATAAATAAAAATCTATTTATATATATATTAAACCTATCACTTTTTAAGTCACTAGAGTGTTTTTAGGCCTATGTTGTTAAGGTGTTATTTTTTTTTGTTTTTCCATTTCTTTATTTATTATTATATTAAAAAAAATAAAATTTTTAAATTAACAAAGAGATCTTAACAAGATTTGCACCAAAAATACAAATCTTAACAATTGTAAATTCTCCAGGACACAAATACAAATTATTTATTTCGATTTAAGCAAAAGATATAATACGATTTATTTTATTTCTCTTTCATTATTAACTATTTAACGGTTTAATATTTTTGGGCACTAATTACCATATGTATAAGTAAATTATTTTTTGAAAATGAGTTTGTAAAATTCATATAATTTTAAAATAAATAATTCAATAAATTGTAAAAGTTGTTCAATTCGATTAGATTTTTAATATATATGACCAATGACCATGTATCGACGAGATAATTTTAACCACTTTTTCTATTTTACGATTGTCTTTTTTGTATATTCATACTTAATTGTGGTAATTAGAAAGTGATTTGTGTTCCTTTTTCACATCAATAGAATAAATTATTATATTTTAGACTAAAAATATTCTAAACATAAGATAATAAAATAATATAATTGAATTGTTTTATAGGCATGTGACTTTTATTTATTTGGTATATATTTAACTCTTCATTTATGTAAATATTTCTAAAACGATTTAGAACATAAGTTAATAATCTTATTTTTGAAAAATATTGTGTTAGATATTATATATTTGAAGATTTTAATCTAAGACATATATCATATAGACCGTTTCAAAATATGAAATAAGCATGATACGTATAAAGATGCAATTTCATGTCAAAGATACATTTTTTTATTAGAAGGATCCAACAAAGATAGAAACTAACACTTCGTAGTATTTAAGTCATATATAGTTGAAAATGCATCATAACAACATATCTTGATATTTTATAACTTAATTCATATTTGATATTTTACTGTAAATTGAGTAACGAAATCTATTTGTTGAAGTTGCATTAGAACAATGTACCTATTTATACATGTAATATTTAAATAGTTTATAAACCAAAATTTTATATAATTATGTGGTTTATTTTTGATAATTGGTTCCTGTATTTGTTTTGAACTAGATAACATAATATTTGATATATGATTTGTTTTCTTTATTTTTAAATTTTTTTGTCGCTATTGTTTAAAAACTATAAATCACTTTGATACGTAAATATATGTTTAGTATATTTTCTCTGATTAAGATCTTAACTTAAGACAAATATCAATATGAAAATTGAGATTTTTTTTTCATTTTCTTATGACATCCTATATATATATATGTATCTTTGCATTACTATGTTCAACTACACTTAGGAGGGTCAATTTATTCTACCATTACTCCCCATGCATGTTTTCATATTTTTTCCTTTTTTAGATTTTCTTCATTACTTTGTCAATAATTATCTTTATTGAATCTAAATAAATTTCAATTTCTAAACTTTAATTTAAAAAAGTTCATGCAAGTAAAATCTAAAAAATTCAGTCATAATATTGTAAATAATCACTCATATGTTACAGTTATTTTGATTATATATACATCAATATATAAGTTGCAAATAACCGACATGACACGGGTATTACACTAATACTAGTATCATTATAAATTAAAGGTCCAAACAAACCTTAAACTTAATGGCTTAATGCAACTTAATTTCTTATATGTAGATGTTCGTATACACTGTTTTTTCATAATATCTTTAAATTGGTTTAGGGTGGAAAGTCTTACAACATAGACATTACTCGTAATAGCATATTACGTACATATGATACCAAAAAGAAAATACGGTGAGTTTTTTAAGGATCGTACGTTAATTAGTCCTTACCTCATAATTTTATTTTTTCTAAAACGTTTTTCTAACATGAATACTTGTTAAGAGCTTAAATTTTAAAATTATTTTTCAACTATTTAAGTAAATGGGATAAATTCATTAAAAAAAATAAACTCAAATGACCAAAAAACATTATTGCTAAACATAAAATTTTATTATGTATCCATGGATACACACTAAAACAAATCTTTTTTTTCTCTCAAATGTGTATATGATGTCTTTTGTTTTTCGTTCCTTTATAATTTTCTTCATATCTTTCTTGTAACTTTGTAAGTAACTTGTTTAAGATGGAAAGTCTTACATTACTGAGATTAGTTGTCTGATCCATTTTAGATATTACTGACAGAGTGACAGTAACAAATTAAAATGTTCATTATAATTCTCCATGTGAACAAAAATGTACGTGTCAGGTTGATTCTTCTATCATTCCGTGTTTTTCAAAATTCAATGACTAGGAATTTCTCTAAATTAGGTATAATTTATCTAATTAATGAAGCAATAGGAACGATGATTAATTTGCTGGCAGGTTATTGCGTGTGAAACTTCCGTGTACACATACGATACGAGTATATGAGTGTCTTTTCAATGTTTTCATGCATATAAAATAAATGTGAAATAGTTTTATGCAATGTAAATTATCAAGTATCGACCAATTTTGGCAATTTTTGCACCCCAAAACACCAGAAAAATAAATTCGGAGGATTTTAAACAGCGACAAACACACAAAAATACAAAATATAAGGTCCGGCCGGCTCACCTCTTGGCTTAGAAAGTTACAATGGTGATATTCAGAAAATACAAATATAAAGATGCGTCTATCGAGTATCGACAAAATTGCAAAAATAAGAATAGATTAATTTGCATGGGTTGATTGTGACGAGTTTGCCAACGATATTCACTTATGATATAATTCGATTATTGGGTAGAAATAATATATTGATAACACTAATATCAAATATTTTAGCCAACAAGGTACGACATATATGGGTGATTGGGTGAATAAAACCAACCTATACAAAATTATAATTTGGGTAATTATTTCTATAACGTTGTGTTCTCAAACACAGTCACTTTCTTGTTTTATTTTGTTAAGTTGATTTTTTTTGAAGTGCGATAAATATGGAAAAAGATCACGTGAGGATGTGTTAGTAGGGTAGGAATGAAGATGAATCAAGGTCATTCGTTCTTTTCCCTCTCCATCTAATCTTGGCCGTTCGTTCGTTTTTTCATGTTCGTTCGTTTTTCCCTGTTCGCTCGCTCGATAAAACAGATTTGAGGCTGCTCACTGGTTCGTTTTTCCTTGTTCCCTCTCTTCTTCGTGGTAATCCGTTCTTCTTCGTGATAAAACTAATTCTTCATGGTAATCCGTTCGCTCGTTCCATCGGCCGATCGTTTCCGTCTTGCCGCCGGTGTGCTTTCTCTTCTTCATGTTTGCTGTTTTCATTTTATTCTCGTCGTTCTTAGTCGACATGGTTACTCCTACTGATTCAGGTACATATCTGTAATTTGTTGTTGATTTGTTTGTTGTTTAGGTATTTAGGCATTTAGGTATGTGCGTTTCAACAAAATTTCTCTGTTTTGGGATTTAGGTATGTGCTTGGTTGAATTTTAGGTATGTGCTTGGTTGAAATTAAGATATGTGTATTGCAATTTAATCAGATTCAAAATTCACTAAATTCAGTGCCTCATGCACTTTCTTACTAGTTCATGCATTTTGTCCATTGGTTCATGCACCTTTATTCTTTATTCCATGCACTTTATTCCAGTCAGTGATGCACATAACCTAACCATTGTTGATTGTGTGACTATTGCATAAAACTAACTACCTCATGCACTTTACTCCATTTGTTCATGCACCTTTATTCATTGGGCCATGCACTTTCTTCCCGTCATTCATGCACTTATAAGCTCATGCTCTATTATTAATTCCACTATTTCTTTTGTCAGGAGATGAACATCAAATGAAGCATAATATTATATCTTTTTCCCCAAGCATTACCGCTGAATATATTATTCCTGAGTGCAATGATGCATTGAAGCCGTATCTTGGGCAGCTTTTCCCGACTCTTAATGACGCTATCGCTTTTTACGAAGCTTATGCAGCGGCATGTGGTTTTATTGTTCGTGTTTGTTCTACCAAGAAAAACAAGGATGTACCGCCGACTGTTATTTGGAAGCACCTTTGTTGTAATAGAGAAGGATACAAAATTGTATCTCCATATTCTGAGTTCAACCAGGCTGTCCCAACAGATGGAGATGTTGTGAAAAGGAGGAGAAT
Source organism: Rheum nobile (assembly GCA_027886185.1). Taxonomy (NCBI): domain Eukaryota; kingdom Viridiplantae; phylum Streptophyta; class Magnoliopsida; order Caryophyllales; family Polygonaceae; genus Rheum; species Rheum nobile. The sequence goes on along the minus strand of WOAB01000500.1, from coordinate 58,907 downwards.
ATCTAATAGATGTGGTTGTGAAGCTAAGTGTTGGCTCAAGTATGAAGGTAATGATGGTTACCGTGTTATAAAATTGGAGTATGGTCATACACATGCTATGTTGGAGTTGTCTCATATGGTTTTCTCAAAAGGGAACATGTAAGTGACTCCATTTCATCAAGAAATTATGATGAACTGTATTAAATCCAATATTGGTGTCACTAAGAGTTACAAAGTGTACAAGAATCTAGTGGGTTCATATGCTAACGTAGGCGCCACTGTTGTTGACTTCAAGAACTTTATGAAGGGTTTGAACTCATACATGGAAGGCAATGACGCTCAAATGGTCATCAATGACTTTTTGAAGAAGAAAGAATGTTGTAATGCATATTACTTTGATTATGACGTAAACAAGGAGGGCCAGCTATGCCGTTTGTTTTGGTGTGATCCTATCAATCGAAAGAGTTTCTCTTATTTCGGTGATGTAGTGTCGGCTGATGCTACATACCAATTGATTAGGTAATTTTATTTTCATGCATTTACTTATGTAATCTGATTTATGTATTTCAAATGGTTTTCCCATGTACCTTGAGTAACTTATGCACTTATAATGAGTAACTCATGTACCTTTACTCATCAACTCATGAGTTATAATGAGTAATGCATGCACTTATAATGAGTAACTCATGCACCTATACATAGTAACTCATGCACCTTTACTGAATCACTCATGCACTAACATGCTCAAACTCTTGTACCCCATATTACAGATATAATATGGTGTTCATACCATTTACTGGAGTGGACAATCATAAGAGGTCTATTACATTTGTTGTTGCTTTGCTTTTGCATGAAGACATTGAGTCTTATGTGTGGTTATTTGAGAATTTCAAGAAGGCAATGGGCCATGAACCTCATGTCATTATAACTGATCAAGCTGCATCTGTCAAGGCTGCTGTTGAACGAGTGTTTACTCATTCTGTCCACCGGTTGTGCATGTGGCATATAATGATGAAGGTTGCTAACAAGGTTAAGTTCCCTCCAAATCCTTCTATCATTGATTCATTCCAAAAGAAGTTCAAGAAGATTGTTTAGAGTGATGAACTCACTCCAATTGAGTTTGAAAATGAGTGGTTCTCGGTTCTTGAAGAATTTGGTTTCCAAGGGCATGAGTGGCTAGGAGTAATGTTTGAACTACGACGTTATTGGATCCCTGCATTTTTTCATGATGTGAGAATGTCGTCCCTACTGAGGACGACATCAAGGTCTGAGAGTCAAAACCGTTTTTTTGGAAATTTCATAGGGTCTCAATCAAACCTAGTGGTGTTCATGATGCAGTATAGCAGTGCAATTGAATCGCAGCGGCATAATCAGAAGAAGTGTGATATAGATTCCGCTACCTGCACTCCACGGATGAAGACGCCTTACCAGTTTGAAAAGAACCTAGCAGCTATTTACATTATCAACGCATTTTATGATGTCCAGGAGGCGTTTGTTAGTGGTACGTATCATTGCAGCCTTGATGAACTGAAAAAAGATGCTGATATCCATCACTTTAGGGTTGAAGACGAATTTGGTAGAATCTGTGCTATTCAGAAAGTGGTTGCAAGTAATGAGTATCATTGTCCTTGCAATAATTTCCTCACTCTGGGCTTTCCTTGCCAACATATTTTTTTTGCTTTAAAGAATACTCATGCAACTGTCTTGCCTCCTACCCTCATCAACACTCGCTGGACGAAGCAAGCGATTCTACAACCAATTTTTGAAGTGGATGGTACAGTGTATGATGCGAGTGTTCAAATTGATGAAAAGAAGAGGCAGTTGGCTGAAGTGATGACAGAAATGTACTCTTGTGTCGACATTGTTGGTGATGACATGGACAAATTGAAAGACTTTTTAGCTATTTTAAAGGAACAAAAGGCTGCTCTCACAAGGTCACAAGTAGTTGATCCTTCTGCCTCAACATCAGCTAGCAACTATAAGTTTGAGAAATTTGTAGGCCCGTTACCGGATCAAGTGAATGTTCATCCTCCTGAAATGGCAAAGAACAAGTTCAGGAAGATGCGCATTAGAAGTGGCCAAGAGGTTGGAATGGAAAATTCCAGGAAGAAGACAAGATTATGTACTCTTTGTAAAAGGTCGGGACACAACATCACGACTTGTCCTCAAATTTTATATATATTCAGATATTAAGAAATGCACTTATATATACTCAACCATGCACCAAAATACAGTGACTCATGCACTTTCCAAATAACTACTGTTTCTTTTCAGAAAAACTCATATACTTACAAATAACTACTGTTTCAAACCAAATTCCTACAACCATTACCTAAACTGTTCACTAGATTAATCAAATTACATTGAAACTGTAACACCCCCAAATTTAAATCCGTTTGGAAAGGTATTACCGCCAGTGACCCCGGTTTCCACACCGAAGTCATCCCAGGCTTTACCGGTTTCAACACAATTCATAAACAACGGTTAAGATATAAACATCAAAACCTTTAATTAAAACATATGTCTGAGGATTACATCCCAATCCCCATAGGACAAAACAGAGTATTTAGCAGAAGTCTTTATAAATATAAATACATGGGTCTTGATCATAAAGATCATCCGCCAAGGATCGTAGCCTGATAAACCATTAAAACACCGTTTACTTTTATAGTTGTTCTAGCCTCCATTCCTCGGATGCTTATCTGATGTGCCGAATCGAACGGATGACACCATCCAACCATGCAGAGAATAATTACGGTTGGTTAGTCTAATGAAAGACTACGCAAGGGTACAAAGCAGAGTGGTTCGAAGTAGTCCTATTAGGTTAAACTCATCGTTTCTCGAATTAAAACCGACGACGATAGGACAAATCCCCATAGGACAAAACAGAGTATTTAGCGGAAGTCTTTATAAATATAAATACATGGGTCTTGATCATAAAGATCACCCGCCAAGGATCGTAGCCTGATAAACCATTAAAACACTGTTTACTTTTATAGTTGTTCTAGCCTCCATTCCTCGGATGCTTATCTGATGTGCCGAATCGAACGGATGACACCGGCCAACCATGCAGAGAATAATTACGGTTGGTTAGTCTAATGAAAGACTATGCAAGGGTACAAAACAGAGTGGTTCGAAGTAGTCGTATTAGGTTAAACTCATCGTTTCTCGAATTAAAACCGACGACGATAGTCAACCACCATACTCCTACTAGAATATATCAAAAGGTATGATGAAAGGGAGATTCTGGAGACCAAGTCTCACAGCAATCAACCCAAAATAAGACTTCAATGAATTGAGTCTTATCGGAAGTATGACAATGTTGGGGAACATAAATAATTTCATACAAGCGTTCAAAAACGACTTGATGTTTCGGTTCACGACCAACCTCACCGCTTAACGCGAATCCATATTGGAAAGAGAACGGTACTCTGATCAAAGTCAAGACGGGCTTTCCTAGCTGTACTATTCCCTAGCTGCACTACTCGTCTGAGGTTTATTAATCATGTGCGTTCCGGCACTTATCCTTTTTAATTCCAAAACGCACATCACGTTATAGGCTTTTAATTATATGCCTGCCGACAGCGGGACATACTTCTGATAGGGACGAATCCCAAGTTTGTAGCACCAGCTTCATGCCATCATCTCTATACCTAGTACAGAGAAAGGTCATGACCCACCAAATGGTCTTTGAGTTTAGAACCCTTAGCACCATTTTCATTATCAAGAAACGACTAGACCTTAATTAGTCCATCGCTCCTACGAATACTCGTGCTAACTAAACAGTCCAAGCACAACAATAATCATATCAAAGCCCTCAGGCCAAAATATATATTTATAATAGCGTTGTTCTAACAGATATACAACCTATTATAATATCATATTCCTTTTATATCATTTAGTAAAACTATTCCCAACAATTCAATAAATCATTCCAAATTAATTAACAATTAAGCAATTGATAATCAATGGAAATATGGAATGATAAGCAAGAGCGAACCGCCACTTGCCTTAGATCAGCCGAAAGCTTGAACGAAGCTTAGGAACAAGAGGTTTCCGGGTCTGGAACTGGGACGGATCCTGGATGTTAAATCCTTCTAGAACGACCCATAATGAGACCCTAAGTTAGATTCGACAATAGTTAGTACGAATCTAAAGAATAACAAAAGGAATCGAAGGGAACGGAGCCCGATCAAAAGCCACAGAAGCCAAGGCCAAAACATGCCAAGGTCCTGGCGGCGGCGGTCGCCGCCTACCTTACGGCGGGTGCCGCCTGTTCGTGGCGGCGTTCGCTGCTACGAACAGGCCAGAATATTTCGAAAAGAAGAAATCTCACCGACGTCGGTCGATTTGCTTCTCCTTTGGTTTGCTTTGGATTCTAAGCTTCCTAGGGCCACCAAAGCTTCACTTAGGGATCAACCAAACTCAAGAACGAAGCTCCGACGAAGCTTTGAAGTTCTCCGGCGAGATGGGATTTTCCGGCGAGATTTTGGAAGAGAAAGGGCGAGTTCAGACGAGCTCGGATTCCTCTTCTTTCTCTGTATATATAACCCAAGCAAGGAGGAGAAGCAGCCAGCTGCGTTGCCCGACCAAATGGGCGTCCTCCGATGCGTTAACGGCGCGAGTTTCCAGCTCCGGCGATGTCAGAGATATTGGCGGCGGTCGCCGCCCGATTTGTGCCTGGCGGCGGTCGCTGCTTTCGCCGCTTTGGCCAATTTTTGTCCGTTTTGTCGTCTGGGTTAATAAAATTCGTACACGAACGACTTTTTAACCCAAAAATACCTTAACTGTATTTTATATTACTCAGAAAAATATTACAGAGACCAAACATCTCACAGAATGTCCGTATCTTCTCTGAATTTAATCTGACTTGTAATATGGGCATTAGAAATTTCAAAATTACCCCTACAAAATGAGGGATATTATAGAAACATTCTTTTTCCCACACACAACTGCTACATTTCCAGTTTTCTTCTCTTGAATAATTTGTTCAACTCTAGCCTTCCTTTCATTAAACTCGCTGGTTAGGAGGGCATAACAATACTTGATCCTAAGCTTTGCCAATTGGCGTTTGCCTCCCGTATTTAGTTTAGAATTCCATCTTGACAGTCCATTGCCCATAAATGTCTCCATGTGTCTTAGTAGAAAGACCCCACAGTCAACTTTGTTTTTTCCATCCCTCCATTTCATTTGCAGCCTTTCACATGGGACATTTGCAATGTCTTCAATTGCTTTAGTTTTGGCTTCCATATCATTATTCATGAAGAAACTGACCATTATATGTCTCTGTATAAATAAAGCGGTTAAATTCTATCACATTTCTATATATGAAAACTTTTAATTGTTATAAAATCATTATACTCAATGTCTACTCATCAGAGTAGATGGTACTTTTCCATACTTGTCATCGCCCCCACTTGATGAGTTGTCTAATAACAACATGGACTTACTCATGGTTAAGAATTGGGCAAAAGAACTGTACAAGTAAAAGAAAAACAGATTGTAAGTTATCTAATAACAACATGGACTTACTCATGCACATTAATGCAGTTATCATGCACATATATCCACCCTCTCATGCACTCACAACTATTCCTTCAAATTAACTCACTGATTCACCCAAAAACAATAGTTCATGCACTCTACAAAGAATACTTCATGCACCTGCAAGCATTGGTCCATGTACTTTTGAGCACTGTCTCATGCACTAACATACAAAACACTGTCTTATGCACCAACATACAATCACACAATCACTCATGAACTTTAACCTACTAACTCATGCACCAATAATAAAAACTTCATGCAGTTTGATAAACATACTCATGCACCAGTAAAAGCTGAGTGTAAGATAATTACCACATCAACATTTTTAATTGTGTAGTTTTTGTTCTTAAAATCCTTGACATCAGCAAATGTTTCTAGCATTGTATCTGTGAATAGGCTAGATCTCTCATCCATTGTGTATAATGTGTCATCACAAGCAAAAGTCTGCGAATACAAAAAAATGGAAATTAATAAATTAGAGCACCAATTAACATAATATTATTGCAAAGATGTGACTTACCATAGCTATTGACGGTAGAAAGAATCTCAACGGTGACATACGATCCCTATATGTTTCATTTTCATTTAACATGACCGTAAAAGCATCAATTAACAGACTATCTACTTCAGCATTTTCAGCCAATGTAATCAAGTCCTTTTTCTTAAGAGTGGTATCTTCCATTCGGAAAACTTCCTCACTGCAACACATAAAAAAATCAATTCGTAAACTAGCTACATGTTATTAAATTTTATAACCAAATTCATATAATTAAATATGTACTTACTTTTCCCCTCCTTCAACAGTCATCCAGTTGTAAATGATCCTTTCATCGGCTGTTGTTCTTTCTGAAATGTTTACTTCTCTCTCTTTAAATGGCGAAATTGTGTTTTCAGAAGGAAAAAATGTTCATTTTCTCTGCTGGTGTAGCTTCAGCTATACCTTTTGGATCAGAACTGCACACAAATTTCACCTGACAAATCCCACATTCACAAGTTTTTTAATTAGGAAATTGTTTAAAATCGATACCACTTAGTTACACAATGAATAATTCACATATAAACATCTTGTTTTCTATACCTTTTTTGGTTGTTTATTTACATTATCCTCTTGGACTTTTTGCTTGGTGATGTTCTCCTACAACACATACAAAAAAAAGTTATTAACAGATGCACCAAAAAACATTCATTCATGCACTCACAGTTATTAACTAATATTCATTAACTCATGGATTCATTGATGCACCAATAAGTATTCATTCATGCACTAATATTCATTGACTCATGCACCCACAGTCTTTTGTTTTACAATATCTATAGCATCCTTGTGCTCTTGAGCTACAATATCTTCCATCCCTTTGTCTGTCCTCATCCCTTCCTTGTCAGCAACGTGATCCTTCACGGTCTCTTTCTCTTGATCTACCTCCTGTTGTTGTACACTCTCTCCAGCCTCCTTGTCCTCTTTGTCCTTGTTCTCTGTATCCATTCCTACTTTATCATCAATGTCTTTATCAGCAACGGCATCCTTCTCCGTCTCCTCTGTGTCTCTTTCATTTTTGTTATCTGTGTCCTTGTCAACAACTTCCTTCACAGCAACAGCCTCCAATTGGTGTTCCAATTCCACCTTCAAAAAATAGTATTTTTGTTAACTATATTACATGTAACCTAGAAACATATTTACTCATGCACTCAGTGGCCTTTAATAATGCACTCATATTCTCTGACTCATGCACACAGATATATTTGCATCTAGAAACAAATTTACTTATGCACCAACATTCATTAGCTTATGCACCAATAAACACTTACTCATGCACCAATCAATTTTCAGTCATGCACCTATATAAATAGGCTCATGCATTTACACCATCCTCAACAATAATTTTAAAGGCGATTTACCTGTATTGGTGATAGGCCCAAGTCAAAACTATGGATTTCTGGACCCATCTGCAATAATAAAGAAAAAGCATCGGTATCATACACTAAAGCCTAATGTCATTCATGGAGAATCATGTATCGAATAATTTCGTAGAGTCACTTACCCCCCTATTTTCTGCCTCCTCTGTATCTTTTTCTTTGTTGTCATTGTCCTTACCCTCCTTGTGCTTCTCAACAACATCCTCCACAGCCACTTCTCCAGCAACGTCCTTCTCAACAACGTCTTCCACATCCACTTATCCAGCAACGACCTTGTCAGAAACCACCACTTCTTCATCAACCTCCATGTTAACAACATTCTCAGTAGCATCTTGCACATCATTCTCAACATTTTCTTTTGTGATTGTATGAATAAGATCTGAAAATTCGGGAATAAACATGTTCCTGCTGTGTTCTTTCTGTTCAGTAATTGTCTTCTCAACCTCCTCCATGCATTTCACAGCTAAATCCCAGAACTCAGTATCTTGGGTTGTTTGTTCCTCAAACACCTCATCTTCAATTGTTGAGGTAAGCCTTACATTGATAATTTTTTCAGCTTGGTTGTTGACTGTCTGCAAGACACTGTTTCTTTTCAGCTGTGGGGGGATTTGTTTCTTCTTCATTAAAATAGCTCATACACTTCGAGCCATGCCTTCTATCTCTTTCAAGTATTCCTCCATGAAAGCCTTCATCTGCTCGTCTGTTTCAACTACCTTTGCTGGTTGAGTTGGAACTTCAAGCTCTGCTTCTTCAGCTTCATTCACATCTCTGCTCGCGCTTGCGTCTACATGGTCAGTGAAGGTTGGTCTACCCAGCAGAAATCCATTCCCAAAACCACCATGCAGGATCTCCTGATCCTCCCTATCCTTCAACATCCTGGTGGTCCAGTTCCTGATTATCGAGAATTTTCTCTGTACATTAAGACCTTTCCACTTCAGTCTGTCCACGTAAATCAACTGGAAAACATAATTCAAAAAGAAATTAGTCATAGAATAGTTGTAAAGCAAACACATATATTACTAGATAATATTTGACTCATGCACTCAGTGTCCTTTACTAATGCACTCATATTCTCTGACTCATGCACACAGATATATTCATGCATCTAGAAACAAATTTACTTATGCACTCATTAGCTTATGCACATATAAACACTTACTCATGCACCAATCCATTTTCAGTCATGCACCTGTACAAATAGGCTCATGCATCTACACACCACTAACTCTAGCACCTACATACACAGACCAAGACACATAGACATATAGTTACTCATGCACCATCACAAACTAAGTCATGCACCTAGAAACACTTACTCATGCACTCATATTCTCTGACTCATGCACATAGATATATTCTATCATGCATCTAGAAGCAAATTCACTTATGCACCAACGTGTATAAGCTTATGCACCAACGTGTATAAGCTTATGCACCTATATACACTGTCTCATGCACCAATTCATTTTCAGTCATGCACATATACAAATAGGCTCATTCATATACACACTTTTAACCCTTGCACCTACACACATAATTACTCATGCACTATCACACACTAAGTGATGCACCAACACTCTTTTCAGTCATGCATCTACACACATTAACTCATGCAGTTATCAAAACACCAAAATGAGAATATTTACCTGTAGTAAAAGCAAGCTCCCATTGAAAGTCTTTTGTTGTTTATTTTCCCATGCAACAGAGCAATTGATAAGTGTCTTGTAAAGAAAAGAGCTCCAATTGAAGTTCCTTATTTCATCAACGTTGTCCATCAATTGAAGAATCTTCAGGTTTATTTTCCCACTGGAATAAGATTCAACAATTGTGTTGACAAACAGCAGGATGAAATATCTCTTAAACCATGGCCCTCCATCATACTGTTTCATTTTCTTCAAGATGTCGGTGGCCGTCAAATTCCTGATATCCTTCCCTTCAAAATCATCTTTCAGTCTCCGCAGAACCTCTTCATTTGTGAGTGGTTTAGGTAAGTCAATCTCAACCTCTCCCTTTGGAATGCCAAGATAATCATAGCCATCATTATCCGTAATGGGTATCTTCCTCCCATTAGTAAGTTTTATTGTAGAATTGAGAGAGTGAAACCTGCTGCAGACATAATGGCCTAGCCTCATAGGCATGTCTTTTATATCCCAGTGGACCATACTTTCAAAGCCAATTTCCATTAGAGCATTTCTCTGGTTGGGTGTGAAATCAGATTGGGAAAGCACGTAGGTGGAAATAACAGAGGGGGATGTTCTACACACCAGCATTGTGTAGTCCTTCCTCGGTTCTAGAATTACTCTTTTGTTCCCCAACTTTGGGATCTTGGATTCTAAAACAAACACATTCTCCACCTTCTCTTTATCGCCCCTCACCTATTTCTTTGTTTTCTTTGTCTTCTTCTCCTCATCAATCTCCATCTTGGCCTTCCCTTTTTTGTCTACAACAACCTTTTTACCAGCAGACTTCCTTTCTTCCGCAGCTTTCCTCTCTATTTTCAAAAGCATCTCAGCAATAGGTACATCCTCACTATCACTGTGATCTTCATCCAAGACCCTTGGCCTTTTTGATTTTTGAGGGCCTTTTCCCTGGCTCTTTCTTCTCTTCCCCGTGTTCAAAATTCAAAGGCATTAGATATCGATTAACAAATCCATGGTGATTAAAATTTAAAGAGATATGATGAGCATTAGCTTACCAGCCAGAGGAGAGGGAGGGGGTGCATCTACATGCATTGTCGCTGATTGCACATTTTGTTCTTCACTCTCTGTTAATTCATGGTGCACAAGAATTTGTTCATGCACACATTTTTAAACACAAGCACAAACACTTATTCATGCACCTTTGCAAACATACTTATGCATGAGTGCTTGTTTATTGGTGCATAAGTGTGTTTGTAAAGCTGCACATATAAGTGCTTTTGCTTGTGACTATATTGTTAAAGTGCATGAGTGGTTGTTTATTGGTGCACAAACATACTCATGCACCAACAAGTATTTACTCATGCAATATCAGATATTAAGTCATGCACTAACATACCAACTCATGCACCAACAAGAAATTACAAAGAAATAACTCATGCACCAATAAGAAATAACTCATGCACTTTCAGTTATTAATTACTCATGCATTTGTATTTCTACTTGACTCATGCATTTATATTTCTATTTGACTTATCAGTGTCTATATATTTTTGTGATCTTGTTACTCTTTTTGTTATTGATGGTGATGGCGAAGTTGTATTTATAGTAACTGGATCTAGTTGTTTTGTTTTAGCTTGAGATCTGGATTTTCTTTGAGTTTTGCTCAGTGATGTAAGCTGGACTGGTGTTTGACTAATGATTAATGTACCATATCTTAACTCCTTCACTATATGGGGTGGATTTTTGTCATCACCATGCTTTCTTTTTCCTACATATTATACACATATATCATTCATAATGGACATTATTATTCACATAACCACATGTTAGGCTGATGCATCTACACACTCTTAACTCAAACACCTGCATACAAAGACGAAGGCACATACACATATAGTTACTCATACACCATCACAAACTAAGTCATGCACCTAGAAACACTTACTCATGCATTCATATTCTCTGACTCATGCACACAGATATATTCATTCATGCATCAAGAAACAAATTTACTTATGCACCAACGTTCATTAGCTTATGCACCTATAAACACTGTCTCATGCACCAATCCATTTTCAGTCATGCACCTATACAAATAGGCTCGTGCATCTACACACTCTTAACTCTTGCATCTACACACATAGTTACTCATGCACCAACACACACTAAGTCATGCACATAGAAACACTTACTCATGCACTCATATTCTCTGACTCATGCACACAGATATATTCATGCATCTAGATTCAAATTTACTTATGCACAACGTTCATTAGCTGATGCACCTATAAACACTTACTCATGCACCAATTCATTTTCAGTCATGCACCTATATAAATACGCTCATGAACTCTTGCATCTACACACATAGTTACTCATACATCATCACACACTAAGTCATGCACCTACAAACACTTACTCATGCACCAACACTCTTCAGTCATGCATCTACACACACATGTTAGAGCAAAAGCAGCGAGTCATGCACTTTTTAATGATCTATTATGCACAGACTTATATCCGGTCACATATATAGAAGCAAGTTCAAATCAGAGTATGTATTTAGTGAGAAATCTCTACATCTACCTTTTGCGATTATGTATTTAGCGAGAAATTTCTACATCTACCTTTGCATACTGTATAAAATGCATACCGAAATCGCGACGATTCATCAACTGAACAACTGAAAATATACCTTGTGTTCCACTGGCAATCTTTGACCTCATTTTGTTGTTATTTGCTGTTGATTCTTCTTCTTTCTGTGTTTGATGTTGTTGCCGAAATTGCGACGATTCTTCTTCTTTCGCTGGTAATCGCCTTTTCTAGGGTTTAGGGTTTCGAATCGCTGAAAATCGCCTTGAAAATGCTTGAGTGTGCAGCGGAAGTTCGATTTGAGAAATTGAAAGAGAGAATCGAGAAGAGAGCGAACGGTTTGTGGTTTGATTTGAGGAATTGAAGGAGAGAATCGAAAAGGAAGAGAGCGAACGATTTTTTTGGGAGCCCGTTATTTTTCAATCCCAAAACCTTGATATTGCACGCGCGGGCCCACCTAGCTTCTCTAAGAGGCCTTCCTCACCGGAATTTCACCCGATAAATATAGCTTAAGAAATATTACACTGAGTAATGAGCATGTAATTATAAATTATACATACCTCGAACATGTGATTAATTACGCTTGCAAATTAACGTTAACTAGTGTAGAACCCGTACCTCGTACGGGTAAATGTAATTTGAGAAAGAAAATATATTTATAATTGAATTAAATTAATGTTATATCGAAGTATTTTTTAGAAAAATATAGTTCTCACTAGATCATTGAAAATGATATGCTATGATATATAGGAATTTATGTACAATCATTTAGAGAATAGTTAATATAAGTATATTATAATGATTATTAATCTAAAAATCTCGATAAAATTATTCCCGATTTACAAAATTATTTATACGTGGTATATATAATAGATGGTCTTTTAAACAATTTAAACAGATTTCAAACAAATAATTAATGTGTGGTTCATTGACAAAAACTATTAGATTAATAATTATATCTTTTGAATAAGAAAGCCAAAAATATTCATAATATGTATAACTCATGTTTGGATTAAAATAGAAATTTTTTAAAAGAAAAAACAATATTGACAAAATCGTGAACATGATCAATATTAAGTATTATAACAAAATCTTTATTTTTTTTATGTTTTTTTATTAGTTTGATATTTGAACAATTCATAATCAAATTTTCAAATCTTATCTACTATATTATACCTTCAAACCAAGTTTAGGTTAAACATGGATAAAATAAAGTGAGGTGAAAATTTTAAAATTATAAAAAATAAATTATATATGTATAATTAATGAATAAGGCCAATGTAAATTTAAAATTAAAAAATTTATATTAAAATAAGATTTATGTTTTTCAGGAAAATAATGTAGCTAAACAATGGGGATTCGAAATTTTTGAACGATACTTGTAAAAATCACAATATAAAACAATGATTTCTTAATATTTATGAAAATAATAATATACATAAGGTTACGAAACCAATATTTATCATAGCAAGCTACTTTATGATATGAAATATTATGTATTAGATATTTCATTTGCATATGGAAAAGAACTAAAGAAGTGACATCAACCTAATAAACATGATATTATCTCGTATGTATTTATTATAATGAATATTAAAAAATAATTATTGAAAAATAAGGTGGAACTCAATATTTGAATATATTTTATTTCAATGATTATTAAAAAAACTATTTTTTAGTTTAATTAGTAAAAAAGATAAAATAAAAGGCAAGCTCAGTTTAAAATTCCATGCATATATTCACAATGGATAATATATTTGACCCTTATATTAAGTTAAAATATTTATATAACAATTTTATCGTAGAATATAAATGTGAAAATTAATATCCAAATAAAAGGAAATGTTTATATTAGATCAAATGTACTGTTCAAACAAAAAAATTGAGTTATTTGATGAAATTTTGAAGATTTTTATAGTATAAATTTAGTTAGTTTAAGGGGAAAAAAACTAAAAATAGGATTAATCGCAAAATAACACGTAAGCAAAGTTGGTCTATGATTGTTTTGGTGTCTCGAAGGGGGATATGAGATCAAAGGAAGGAATTTTTTTTTTGATATTTTAACTTTTTGTTAAAATAAATATATGAAATAATTCAGCAAAATATATATACAAAAATCATTACAAATCAGCCAGATAAATCACATTTTTTTTAGTTTTTTGTAATTACGTAATGGACCCATCTAAAGTTTTAAGATTTTGATTTTAATTTACATCCTTACTCATAGAAAATGATAACTGAAATGTTATTTGAATAATTAATTAATCAGCAGTGGATGATTTATGTAGGTGTAAAATTATCTCAAATTCAAATAATTTTAAAATTTGTATACGTACTACGTTTAATTTACTTTTGATAATGTGCATAATCATATGAAATTGAAAGTTTATTACAACAAAGATTTAGCTAGATTTTTTAGTTAAAACTTTTTGTTTGATTTAAATAAATTTTCTTGGTAATTTATAATTGATATTTCACGGGTTGTTAGTGAATATTTTCTTGGTGATTAACAAACTCAATTTAATTTTTTAAAACTGAAAATTACATTTAGCAAAATGATAAGTAATAAGCCCATAGAAACATTGTAAAATTGGAAAATGGAGACCATGTATTTTTTATATAAAATTATAATCAAATATAAATTGTTAAATGAGAATGTACAATATACATTCGTTAAAAATCTGATATGATATAATTGTTGTTAAGATGAGTTGTTAAAATTGAAAGGTTTAGAATAAAATCTCAAGATTATATAATTTAAGTTTGTTAAGATACATTAGTATGAAATTCACTAAAATGTTAATAAAATATGTATGTGTAATAATATAATATAGTGGGTTGAATTATAAAAGCACACGTATTGTGAGTTAAAAATTGTATATTTTGTATGATTTTGGCCCATAAATTTATATATGTCATATTATATATGCAAAGTCATAAAAATAATATTACTAATTACATAAATGAATATAAGATGTATTTATATATAAATTTAGTAGGAATTCTATCATATATTAGTTTGACATATATAAGCTTATTTTTTGCAATTTGTAGAAATCAAAATTTATAAAAAAAATGTATAAGCATTCAACATAGTTGTATAGTTTTTATATATTTGAAGCTAGGTGTGATTAAATATCGTGGTTTAAATTGAAATATAATGTTAAGAAAAAAAGTGCATTAATAACAAAATGGCATGTAGGATATATGGGGCCAAAAGCATTTCGGTGGCTCGAAATTCAACAGCTTTAATATATATAGATGAGCCATAAAATTTATTCGGATCATTTTACTTTAAACATAAATTTGTATGTGTAAAAATATAATATAGTGGGCTTGATTATAAAAGCACATGTATTTTGAGTTGGAAATTGTATGATTTTGACCCATAAATTTATATAGGTCAAATTATATATGCAAACGCATGAAAATAATATTATTAATTACATAAATGAATATAAGATGTATTATATATATAAGTTTAGTAAGAAATCTATCATATATTATAAGCTTATTGTATGTGTAATTTGTAGAAATTTAATTTTATAAAAAAGTTGTATATAGTTTTTATATATTTGAAGTTAGTTGTGATTAGATATTGTGATTTAATAATTATTATTATTATTTTATTTTATTTTTTGATAAGGTAAGAATTCAAAATATCAGACAAGCCTGATAGATCGATAGACCGAGAAAAACTCGGTAGCCGGACAGACCGACATGAAGAACAAACGAATACAACAAACAGGTCAAAAGAGAAGCAAAAACGGGATACGGCTTCAAGACAACCTGGAGAGGGTGGAATATGGCTTAACAAGGGTTAGAACGAACAAACCTAACACATTGTCGCGCCGCCGGAGAGCAATCAACATGACATTCAAAAGGAGATGCGATGAGAACCCTGGACAAAGCTCCGACATAAGGAGACCACAGGAACCGCAATTGTAATTTAAAATTTTAAATATTTAAAGTTAGTTGTGATTAGATATTGTGATTTAAATTAAATAAAATTATTAATATAAAAATAAATTGGATTAACCATAAATTGTCATCTAAAATTTATGGGACTATAATCAATTTAATGGCTTT
This sequence comes from Rheum nobile, assembly GCA_027886185.1. NCBI lineage: Eukaryota > Viridiplantae > Streptophyta > Magnoliopsida > Caryophyllales > Polygonaceae > Rheum > Rheum nobile. The sequence goes on along the minus strand of WOAB01000500.1, from coordinate 43,146 downwards.
AAATTCCTTTATTTTAATATATATAGATTAGCAACCGTAACTTTAACTTCTTCTTTTTAGTATAGATCTGGGTATGGTTGACCCACGACAGGACCTTTTTAATATTAACGACCCCATATACGTCATTAACATGATCAAACTCAAATTTCCTAAACAATATCAAATCATTAGATTAATTAAACGTTAGCGAACGTTATCTCTTTAATTCCAACATTAAATTGGGCCCGTTTTGGTGTAGTAATATTTCTTATCAGCTCATCATTTGATTATTACAAGTTGACTGTCTGCAACCCAGGTCAAACATCAAGTTATTGTTTATTGGAAATAAAAATCCACATCGCGGGGAAAATGGTCATAATATTATTAATCCAGCTATACGTAAAGTTTAGAGGACATTAGAATTAATAAATTCATATTAACGCAAAGTTTGTAAAATTAGTTAAAAGTAAAGTGACTTCGCAAATTTTGACTACATGTTTATATTCCTTCTTAAATTATCAGTTCATGATGTGCACTATGGTCCAATTTGTGATATATTTTCTCAAAAAATGGTCATTAAACATTTAAACTTGTCACAATATATGACCAATTTGGCAATTTACGCTTAAAAAATATGACCCAAATCAAGCTAACCTGATAAATCGACTAAAAAGATTTACAAAAGCCTTCGCGGGCTTCGTACGGTTAAACATTTAGGCCCATTACTGATTTGGGTTAAGCCGTTTGTGTCAGACCAGTTCTCGATCTAAACACGAATCCATAGCCCATAATACAGCTGTCCTCAACTTAAATTATCGGTTAATTGATCGCAACATTTAATCATTGAGAATTCGCCTGACTTGATTCGAAGAATTAGGGTTTCTGGATGTTTTTGTTGTTCGTTTGGAAACTATCTGGATTTAATGCCTAGGGTTTGTTGTGGATCGATATATATCTATCTCGATTTAATTTGATGATTATACGTTCATGTATCTGCAGTGTTTTTTTTTCCGAATATGGTATAACCACATTTAGTGCTATTGTGAACTTTCTTTGTTGAATGTAGAAACTGGATTATATGCGTACTGGCCTAAGGGTGTAAACTATGCGGATCAATTTAGGGTCGTCCGTTTCGCAGTTCAGATTAAGTCCGCGTGTATTTAAAATAAAAGTGATGCGCTTTACTCTTAAAGAGCGTGTAACTCAGTGGTAGAAACTTAAGGATTTATGAACTTCTAGAAAAGGTTTTATGAACCTCTAGAATAGAGTTTATTTATAATAGATTTTATGAACCTTTAGAATAAGGTTTATGAATCTATTAATAGAGTTTATGAACCTATGCATATGGCTTATGAACCTATGCATATGGCTTATGAACCTTTAGAATAAGGTTTATGAATCTTTAGAATTGTGTTTATAAACCTCTAGTATTAATTTTATTTGTTCTGAACCTCTCGTATAAAGTTTATGAACCTCACTTCAATCACACATTTGTGAAACTAGGTAGATTCGTGAAATTTAAAATTTGTGAACCTCTTACATAATATTTATGAGAATTCTAGCTCCAAGTTATAGTCAACCCATTTAATTTGAGAATTCTAGCTAATTAATTGTGTAGTTAAGAACAAGGCACTACTAGAAAAAGTGCTAATTCTGAACCCTTTTGCTTTGACGCTTTCAGAAACCGTCGAGGAGCATTTTGCACGCACACTTGGAATCTAGAGAATTCGATGCTTTTTTGTGTCGAAAGCGAAAGTATGTAGTAGCGGCCGCTAGGCCCTCCTTTAATTTGCATCTCTTTCCCCTTTTCTCCCAAAAAACCCTAACTCACATCTCTCTCCCCTCTGCAAGCGGATTTCAAACTAACCCTTTTCACCCATCCCCGTTACTCTCGCCGATCTAGTAGAATACTAGCATTCAAATCTCTCGTCGATTCAGACCTAATTGCTCTCGTTTTATAAAACGATCTGGTAGAATAATAGCATTTAAAGCCGAGATTTCAGACTAACCCTTTTCACCCATCTTCTTTCTCCCGACCTAATTGCTCTCGTTTTATATATAATCTGGACCGTATTCAAAGGGATGAAGAAGCAGTTTGTTGGCAAGGTAACTCCCCGTTACGGTGAATCTGCGAGTTTTGCGAGTTTTGTGGTGCTTCTGCAAGTTTTACGGCAAGGTAATTCCCCGATTCAATGCAGTTTGTTGCTTGAAGTTCACCTTACTTTTCCTGATATCTTCATTTTTGTCTCTAAACACTTTATTGTAAAACTTGTGTAAGGCCCTACACATATAAATGATGTTATTCACCACCATCAACTATATATATCAATAAATTCAATAGAAAATAGAAGTTTAGGAAAAATGTCTTACTTTGTAGCTAAATTTTTAAAATCATTCTAACATCATTACCGAGTGGATCTAGCCAATAAACGATGCTTTGTAATGGATCAATCACCGCTAATTAACATCCAATGTAAACTACAAAGAAAAAGTAAGAAAAGTAGAAAATATGTGATTATGTGCATAATTCTAGATTTTGATAGAACGAAAAACTCCAAAAGGAATTGAGAGAGACGAAGATGAACTCTATAAACAACACTAACTCTCTTACTCAAAAAAGAGTTGTTAAAACAAATTAAGTATTGTAGCCGGTTTGACTCAACCAAGGCTAACAGAACCGATTACAAATCGAACCATGGTTAAACACATTTAACCACACATAACAGAAAATAACAAACACCAACACTTAAGCAATACAACTTGAATACTCTAGATCCCCCCCTCAAATTGGAAGTTCAGTAAAACCCAATTTGAGAATGAGAAAATCATGTTGAGCTCGACTAAGTGACTTTGTCATTACATCTGCCAACTGCAAGCTAGTATGGATGTAGGCTGTCTGAAGGAAGCCACTCTGCACCTTCTCCCTTGTGAAATGACAGTCCAGCTCCATATGCTTGGTCCTCTCATGAAAATACGGATTAGCTGCTATCTGTTGAGCTGCTTTGTTATCACAAAACAATGTAAAAGGAAATGACATTGGAATATGTAAATCATGTAGAGCAAAGCTAGTCCAGACAAGCTCTGCTGTTGTAGATGCCATACTTCTATATTTAGCCTCGGCGGATGAACTAGAAACTGCGGCTTGCTTCTTAGTCTTCCAAGAGACAAGAGCATGGCCTAGGAACACACAAAACCCTGTCAATGATCTCCTGGTAGTGAGACAAGCCCCCCAATCTGCATCAGAGAACCCCACAACTTGCAAATCAGTTTGTACTGGATAAAACAAGCCTTTATTCATGCTGCCTTTGAGATATCTTAGTAGATGTAAAGCTGCCTGAAGATGTGGTTGTCTTGGTTGAGCTACAAACTATGAAAGATGATGTACATAATAACTAATGGCTGGTCGTGTGAGAGACAAATACAAAAGTCTACCAACCAACCTCCTATATTGTTCTGAATCATGCAGTAACTCACCATTCTCTGCACTGAGCTTCAAACCAGTTGGTAATGTCATGAACATACTTCATTTGACTCAAATACAAACCATTGGCTTGTCTATGTATTTCCATCCCCAAGAAATACCTTGCTTCCCCTAAATCCTTTATGGTAAACTTGGAATGAAGGGAAGCCTTGATTGACTGAATCTCAGATAAGTCATTGCTTGTCAATAGTATGTCATCAACATATACTAAAAGCACTATAAAAGAATCACCTTTAGCCTTTGTGAAAAGAGAATAGTCATTACTAGACTGCCTGTACCCCAATGTAATGAGGAATCCTGTAAGTTCATGATTCCATTGTCTTGATGCTTGCTTCAAACCATAAAGAGATCTCTTCAATTTGCACACTTGATGAGAATTCCCTTTATGATAGCCCTCTGGAATATTCATGTAAATTTCTTCATCCAGAAAGCCATGCAAGAATGCATTGTTGACATTTAGTTGGAATAATGGCCAATCCTTTGCAATTGCAGTAGCCAGAACTATCCTTATTGTGGGCAACTTTGCCACAGGACTGAAGGTATGTTTATAATCCTTTTCAATCTTTTGATTGAAACCCCTCACAACTAATCTGGCTTTGTGCCTTTCAACTGACCCATCTGCCTTGAATTTTACATTGTAAACCCATTTGGATCCAATAGCCGTGTATCCTTGAGGTAATGAAACCAGATCCCAAGTTCCATTCTTCTCTAATGCTTCAAATTCTTTCTTCATATCCTCCTCCCATTCTGGCTTTCCTTTGGCTTGTGAATAAGTGGAAGGCTCATGGTCTGTCTTGGCATGAGCAAGTGACACAGAAAACTCTGTGTTAACTCTAGCAAATCTATCTGTATCAACTGCAGTCATAACATAATCTCTAGACCAACTTGGAGCTTGACGAATTCTAGCAGATCTTCTGCCATCCCCATCAAGATTGGCATTAGACTCAACTGGTACAGGATTAACTGGAATGTCATGATGTGGTAACACATCCTCTGCTACTGGAGAATGATCAGTATATGCTACCTCTGGTTGAGGAGGAACAAGCTGTACTACTGGTTCCCTGGTATCCAAAGTTTGAAGAATAGGCAAGGGACAATCCTCCCCATCTTCTGCAACCTGTGCATTAGGAAACATAGTAGTGGCATGTATCCCAAGTCCTTGTTCATCATGTTGTTTAAAAGGAAATCTGTCCTCATAAAAACAAACATCTCTACTATGATACACCTCCTTAGTATCTAAATCAAACAATTTGTACCCTTTTTACTGACTTGGATATCCCAATAATACACTTCTCCTTCATCTAGCATCAAATTTATCATGACCTCTTTTAATAGCAGCTCCATAACAAAGGCAACCAATCAACCTAAGATTATCATACTTAGGTGGCTTGTGAAACAAAATTTCAAAGGGAGTTTTCCAATCAATGCTGCTCAATGGCATCTTATTTATCAAATAAGTAGCAGCTAACACACATTCTCCCCAGAATTCCTTTGGCAAATTAGCATGTAGCCTGAGAGCCCTTGATGTCTCAATAAGGTGTCTATGCTTGCGTTCAATCACCCCATTCTGTTATGGCCTGTATGGCATACTCCTTTGATGCAGAATTCCCAGAGAAGACAAATAAACTGTCATTTCTTTGTTCAACAACTCAGTACCATTGTCTGATATGATCCTCTTAGGTGTCACACTGAACTGATTTTTCACCATTGCTAGAAAATCCTTAACACATGAGGAACTTGTTACTTGTTGCTTATTGTGAAGTAAATAGGTCCAAGTAGCTCTACTTAAATCATCCACAATTGTGTAAAAATAGTGCTCACTAGTCAAGCTAGCAATATGGTATGGACCCCATAGGTCCATATGTAACAATTCAAAACAACTAATAGTTTTGATTTCACTGTTTGGAAAAGGCAAATGATGCATTTTGGCAAGCCTACAAGTGTCACAAAATACATCTGTTGCATTGTCATTGATACAACCCGATACATACTTCAATCTAGAAAAAGAAATATGTCCTAATCTATCATGAATGACATGGCTATTGTTTTCTACATTAGAAGAACAACAAGCCTTATTGCTATTGACATCCTTATTCTCTTTGTAACGTCCCAGACCAAGCTACCCCAGCCACCAAGCCGCCCAGCCACCCAACGGTGTCGGCGCCGGTACTGGTGCCGCCTGGATGTCCAAGGGCATGCAGCCCACACACCCAACCCTTCCCCCATTTAAATGGGTAGGTTATTGACCACGGGGATCGAACCCGAGACCTTTAGATATAAGGGCATTACCTTGCCACTTATATCACCAATTGCGCTGCATCGCAATTGGTGACAAATGATGCTTTGGCAGCTTGTTAAAGCGTGAGGTCTCGAGTTCGAGACTCACGAACAACCTGCTGGGCGCCATTTAATATGGGCCAGTGAGGGGTTGGGGTGTATGGGCTGCATCCCTGTGATGGGCCGGGCTGCTAAGCTGTCGAGGTATTACACTCTTGTCCTTGCAACCTGTATAACCCTCCATTTTCCTTTCCAACTGCAATGACTGATTTACTCATACGGTCCTGTAAAGCACACCGAGAAGAATCAAAGTATGCCAGCAAATTTTTCTGAGAAACTATTCTACTCACAGAAAGCATATTAAACTTGAAGTCTGCAACATACAAAACTTCTTCAATCACAAATCCTGGTTCTATACACACATCTCCAACTTGAGTAACCTTTTTTACTGTCCCATCTGGCAACTTAACTAAGATAGGCACATCTAAGTTCTTGATATTAAGCAACATATTAAGATGAGGAGTCATGTGGTCTGTAGCTCCTGTGTCTAGTATCCACTCATATTTATCAAATTTATGAGCAACTAGATTAATGTAGGAACTACATGCAAAGTTGGCAGCTGAGGGAAGCACCATCTTTCCTTTGAAAGCTTTGAGCATCTCGACAGACAGCCTTAACTAACTCTGCATCAACCTGATAACTCTTCCCAGATTGTGAACTCTCTTCTGTTTCCAGTGGACTCAGTTGACCTCCTTCAACATGTGCAACAACCTTATATGATTGACCTTGCACTTTGTTTTTCTTCCCTTTATACCAATCCAGATATCCTATGACCTCAAAACATTCCTCAAGACAATGTCCAGTTTTGTTGCAATTACTACACACCTTTTTTTTCTCCTTTGCCTTTGTTATTCTCTTTCTTGTCACCTGAATTGCTCTTGTGGTTGTTGTTCCTCTGACTGTTGTGGCTTGCGATGAATGCCAATGAATTAGGTGCAAAAGTAGCTATCTCCTTCTGTTTCTCAACCTGCATCACTGTGTGATAGGCTTTGTTCACAGTAGGAAGTGGATCAGTTGCCGATTTGACTCTTAATCGAGTCATAATCACTATTGAGATTAGCTAGGAAAATCATCAACTTATCTTGACTTTCCAGTTCATAGACACGCTCAAGAACCTTACAAGTACACTTTCCTAACGCACCACAACTACACACATGAATTCCATTCAAATACTGCAATTCATCCCAACATTTTTTGAGTTTAGAGTAGTATGCAGAAACTGACAAATTCCCTTGCATTGTTCTCATCAATTCAACCTTTAATTGAAAAACCATAGGAACATTCCCTTGATTGGACCTTTCGACGATCTCATGCCAAAGATCTTTGGTGGATCCAGAATAGACAAAGGTACTCGATATCTCAGGTTTCATGGAGTTCAGTAGCCACCATTCCATCTGCGCGAATCCACCTCACAAGATCAAATGAATCCTCTGCTGGTTTCTGTAATATCCCTTAATTTTTAGTAAGGATATTTGAGTAATTTTTCTCATCCTTCGTTCAATTAATTATTTCGCTTTCAGTGGAGTTCGAATTTTCCGTAATATCCATGATCTCCGAAATAATTTCCTGAGTGGTATAAAATACATTCGATGTATTTTCAGGACTTAGAATATTTGTTTGGATACAAACATATAATTTCCGGGGTTTAAAACCCATACCAAATCTGATTCATTGGCAATCTTATCCTTAGCTGCAACTTGCCCAAATGTGTCGGGGATGTGGCACCCGCCTACGACTTCTGTTCATAGCTGGTCGGGGCTGGTCGGGCTCCTCTTGGGGCGTTATAAGGAGATCGATGGAGAGCTGATGGGCACCCTTGCTCGATCTCTCTCTCTCTCTCCCTCTCGGCCATCTTTGTGCTCCTCCCCGGCGACTCGGATCCGGCGAGCCTCCTCCTTCTTCCTCGACGAACCGCGAGGCCTCTGTTGTGTTCCGTTTCGCGTGTTGTTGTTGTCGTCTCCGGTGGCAAGGAGCCCAGATCCCAGCGGCAACAGCTCGATGGACGACGAGGAAGACGCGCCGTTGCTGCCCATTGTTGATGCGTGGAGCTACTGCACCTCCGGCGAACCGTTGTTGACTGCTGCTCACGCCGACGACGAGGGGGGCGAAGTCGGAGCGAGGTCGGAGTCGTTGTTGCTTCCCGGCGAGCTGCTGTTGAAGGCCGAAGTGCTAGTTGTTGTTGTTGTTGCAGCTGTTCGTTGTTGTTCAAGGAAGAAGAAGGTGTGGGTCCCCCCTCCTTGTTTAATTTGTTGTTGGGCCGAGAAGCCCAAGTTCCATTCCAGTCCAGATTTGACCCGAAATTATTCGAGCGGTATAATTTCGATCCCCTTTCGTCCGTATTTTTCTTTAGGAAAATTTATTAAATATAATTCTTTAAATTCGTCCAGTCAAATTAATTGATAGATAATTAATTTGTCAGTTAGAACGTGATCTGCTGGGTCGCGTGTGGACTCGTACTCTGCTAGGAATATTCTGAAGCATAGGCCATATCCTTGGAAAGGATATCATCAGTAGTCGTCTCGTCTAGATTAATCGCCGAATCTACTCCAGGTAAGTGGCGGTTCGCTCTTGCTCATCATTCCATACTTCCATTAATTATCAATTGTTTAGTTGTTAATTAATTTGGGATGATTCTTGTTTATGTTGGGAACAGTTGTGTTAATTAATATGATTAAAATCTGATATTATAATAGGTTGTATATTTTGCTAGAATCGACGCTATTATAGTTATATTGTGTAGGTGTGGGCCGTGATGGCTTTGATGTGATTTATTGTTGTGTTAAACTGTTTAGTTAGCACGAGTATTCGTAGGGACAATGGGCTCTATGTGAGGTCCAGTCGTTTCTTGATAATCAATTGGTGAAGGGGCAGTGAAGACCCTGACATAAATGGCTATGGATCTGTTGTGGATACGGACGTTGGGCTCTATGTGAGGTCCAATCGTTCTTGATCGTGTTGTGGATATCTAAAAGCTTATAACGTGTTGTGGTTTGTTCTGGAATTAACTCAGATAAGTGCTCTTGGCGCACATAATTAATATACCTTGGCGAGTAGTGCAGCTAAGCGTTAGTGCAGCTAGGAAAACTCGTCTTAGTTTAGATCGCTCGTATGCGATGTTGTGTTTGTCTGATTATTTGGGTTCCCAACATTTGTCATATTTCTGTTAAGGCTCAATTCATTGGAGTCTTCTTTTGGGATTGATTGCTGTGAGACTCGGTCTACAGAATCTTCTCTTGATCATGCCTTTTGATATATTCCAGTAGGAGTATGATGGTTAACTATCGTCATCGGTTATTATTCGAGAAGCGATGAGTCTAACCTAATACGACTACTTCGAACCACTCTGCTTTGTACCCTTGCATAGTCTTTCATTAGACTAACCAACCGATTATTCCCTTGCATGGTTGGCTGGTGTCATCCGTTCGATTCGGCACATCAGATAAGTTGCAGATCCGTGAAGGCTAGAGCGACTATGAAGATGAACGGTGGTTTTTGGATGTTTTTATTGTTTTTAATCAGGTTGAGATCCTTGGGCAGGTGATCACTACGATCACAACCCTTTTCGTAATATTTTAAAGACTTCCGCTGTAATCTATTTACTCTGTTATTTGTTAAATTCTGTATTACGACTTCCGCTGTCTTTTGTTTAAACTATGTATGTTGTCCTATTCGAGATTGTGATGTAATCCCGGGACTCAAGTTTTGATTGAATATTATTATGATTTTGTATCATATGTGTTTCATGATTATATTTAAACGGTAAAGCCTAGGGTGACTTCGGTGAGGAAAACCGAGGTCACTGGCGGTAGTACCTTTCCAAATGGGTTAAGATTTGGGGGTGTTACAGAGATGGTATCAGAGCCGATTTTTTTTTTAAAACGGGTGGGTTTTAAAACATTTTCTGGGAACGAAAATTTTCATAAACCATTTACTCGTTTTAAATTGAGAAATGTTTTCGAAGGCTCTGAATTTTCAAATGAAAATTTTAATCGTTCATAGTCGTGCCTTCTTCTTTAGTCCGATATGGAAGTGACCTTCTATATTTAGAAAAACTAACTCTCTTCTGGTTGCCCCGAAGAGTATGAGTGCTTTCGTTTCTCTCCAGAAGGACTCAGAAGGTGGCGAGATGATTCTATCATCTCTAGTAAGGTTAGATTTCCCTGTTTCTCAGAGATATTTCGAGATTGGAAGACCTAGTAGTTCCCTCGAAAGTATCAAGTATGTGCTTCCTGGTAGTACTAATATCCTAGTGTTGTAATCTCCGAGTATTTTGGTGTGAACGCTCGAGAGATTAATGTAGATGAATCTTGTGCTCTATGTTCATAATTCATCTATAGAGTTACCAAGTTGATCTATTCTAAGTGATTTTATTACATTGATATATGGGATAATTAAGGAATCACTCTTAGGAGTTTTGATGTCTAAGTATGATGTCATAGTCGTTGACATTCATTGTTGAGAAAACGAATACGAAGGATTAATGCTCGATGCAGTCGAGATTTGCCTCCGTATGAGAATTCGTGGGATGAACCTAGGGTAGAGATCGCTGAGCCGTTATGGTAGGCCAACAGGATATTGTAATAACGACGTTTAAATGAAAGCGATTTCCAAGGGAACTCTAGGGGAGATCCCGAGGAAAATCCTCAGAAGAAGGAAGATCCGGAGGAAGATCCTCGAGAGAAGAAAGATCATGCGGAAGATCCTTAGGAAGAGGAAGATCCAGAGGAAAACCCTGAGGAAAATCCTCGAGAGGGGGAAGATCCAAGGGAAGATATGCCAAAGGTCGGGGGTTCGAGTCCCTGCGGCAACAACCTACCCAGTTGGGGGAAGGGTTGGGGTGTATGGGCTGCACGCCCTTAGACAACCAGACGGCACCAGTACCGGCGCCGACACCGTTGGATGGCTGGGCGGCTTGGTGGCTGAGGTAGCTTGGCCTGAGATGTTACAAAAAGTACAGTTTATGTTGGTGCCTGACCTTGCCGACAATGGGCCTGACAGACACCCCGACACTGCCATCTAGTGTTTGGAGGTATAGGTTATGTGGAGTTAATGAGATTAAGAGTTATATCTCACTTGTGTACTTGGGATTTTTGTTCCACTAGAAGTATATAGAGGTGGACTAGTGCAAAGTCATAGGTATCCTTTGGGGAAATCTATTTGAGATTCGTTTAAGGTAATATAAGGAAATGATGCGATTAAGTCCTGAATGAAGAGTAGATTGCGTGAGGAATATAAGGATTTTAAGTTAGAATTAAGCCATTTAAGACAGTACGAGTCGTTGGACTCGATAAGTGGAATTTCCAGAGGATGAGGAGTATTATCGTATGTGATTCATTTCAAGGAACGTAAGAATAAGATGTGGAGATTATGTCTGGAGAAAGTTAATGAATCTTAAAAGTTTAAGTTATAAAGTGAATTAAGGAATATATTAAGTCATTACCGAAAGGATTTAAGTTAGAGATTGTTTAAAGGAAGGTGTTAAATTATTCTTGTAAGGATTTTAAGTTAGAGATGACGTAAGGTCAGTCTTACTTTAAAATAAATGATGGTTCCGCCAAAGGCTCAGGTTGAATTATCGATGGGATTCTATGCCACCACTGTGGTAAGGTTGGGCATAAGAGCCCTAGTTACCAAAAGGAAAGGAAGGATAACATATGTAGCATAGATGTTCGTTCCCTATATGGTTAACACCAGGGTCGACTCTATTACTTAATTCTAGATCCATTCATAAGATTCTTTCTTCATTTCTGGAGTAGCGATACATCAGTATGACTTTAATCGTTTCCTTAGCTGATTTGGCGAGTGTTATCTCGTAGGCTAAGTTTTACCGAAATTTTTTTTGGGTGTATGAACACATGTGAGTGGTTAATGCCCTATGGGATCTAAGGGCTAAAATCTCATACGGGTACCCTGAATATTTGTTCTGATAAAAGTATATAGGGATGAACTATATAGGGTTCAGAATTCCTCGTTGTGAGGTCATGTTGTAGGCATTGTTATGGACAGACTGCTGAAAAGGGAAATGTATAAGAGGGATAGTTCATAGAGAACTTGTTTCCTCTATTACGACCAGTGTAGGACAATGATTAAAGTTTTCTTTTGAAAAGGCAAGTGTGCAAAGTTGTAGGTAGTATTTTGGAAGATCTATTCGAAGTTTCGTTTTGAGGTCCGTTATGAGGCTTCCTTAAGAGAAGCGATATAAGGATTAGACAGAGAGTGATTGATGACTATTATGGCAATTTAGTGTCACGTTTAGGGAAATTAAGTGATTAGGCACAACAGTGCTAATCGATTTATTACGATCTTGTTTCGAGGAAACTAGAGGCATGAGTTGACAATGAACTTTAGGGCCAAATGATTGAAGTTGGGAAGTTGTCCTTTGAGGGAATAAGTAGTTATGACACTTGGAAATTTACAAAGATTCGATATTTGGACTTTATGTGAATAGGTCATCCATAAGGCGTATAGTACAACCCTTATTGGAAAGATCAAGTTGTGAAGTTACTGTGTAGAAAGAGGCCACTTAAATGGAAGAATTACAATTTAAGGATCGGTCATTTTGATGATTCCGATAAACTAAAGGATTTAGTACATAGATTAAGTTTGTGTATGCTTAAGGAATAAGGTAACACTGTTACTTGTGTACATCTATTGGAAGATTAAGACACAAGTGATTGATTCAGTCGGTAATGAATCATTTAAACAATATGATACTTTGAGGAAATAGGAGTAAGATCTCATGTGATGGGTTTGGGGAACATACAAATAAATGTTATGATTATTCTTGGAGAAAGTATATAAATCTTAAAGGATTTAAGTTAGAAATGGCATAAGGTCAAGCTTACTTCCAGATAAATGATGGAATTGTAAGAAGTACCTTTAAGGAAATTGAGAATGTAATGTTTCGAGGTTACTAAGAGTTGATAATTGGATTGTAAGGAATTAAGATGTGAACTTTGGGATTTTGTATATAAGGAAATTGGAAGGGAGATGCGTGTTCTCCTATTAAAGGAACAATAATGTTGTTATGATAATTTTGGAGACCATTATTATATAGTGGTCAAGATCTTGTGGATATAGTGATAATGATTACATGGTATAACACATATAGAGATAAGGTTACGGATGATATCAAGTGGACTTGAGGAAAAAGGTAACCCTCGTTGGTTAAGGTAATCATACAGCACGTTCGGGTGAGACAAGAGTATAATCCTATGGAATGGATTAGTGAATCATGTTGAGGTAATCAGACATAGATTGTGAGATAAAGATATGGCATAAAGGCCGGATATGATTAAGGTAACAAGTGAATCGATTATGTAAGGTATGTATGACAGGTGGAGGTACTAAGTTGTAGTACAGTTGATTTCTAAGTATATACTCGAGGACCGGATTGTCGAAAGGAGGTTAGTGGAAAAATGTTGTATCCTTCTATGTAAGGACATTAAGATCTTCAGGAGAAAGAGTGCATGACCGCAAGGTTATATTGGAGATTTTTGTAATGGATACTCTGGTTAAGGCAATGGTAATCATGTGGATGATTACATCTATTCTAACGAAAGTAAGGAATGCAGACAGTATGTTGTAAGTGGATACGTGATCGAATAGGTAGTTCGATGTTGGCAATATAAGTTATGAAGACCATATTGGTTAAGGATACCGACCTAAGGAGGTTTGGGTATATACTTCAAGAGAAGTTAAAGGTAAGTGTAAGAGAATATGTATTCTCATAATTAAAGTATAGCGAGTCTATTGTGCTGATCATGACTTTGAGGATGGTCACGAGTTAGTATAAGTATAGCATATGGAGATAGGATATGCGAGATAGTAGTATCATCTCTGCCTTTGAGAGAGTGATAAAAGATGAGGTTTCAGGTTCGAGTCTCTTCTCTAACCTACTGGAAGTGGCAAGAATGTTGGGCCATCAGTGATGAGTTGGGATATATGGGCGGCGACCCATGTTAACGACTGGGCGACACCGGAAGGGTGACTGGCCCAGGTCATTACACTAGGCCTAGACTCAGGTAGTGAGATTGAGGTGATTCCAGTCACTCATTAGTTTATCGATGCAAGTTTCGGGGTCGAAACTTTTCTTAAGGGGGTAGTAATGTAATATCCCTTAATTTTTAGTAAGGATATTTGGGTAATTTTTCTCTATAACACCCCCAAATTTCACACTATTTGAAAGTATTACTGCCGATGACTCCAGACGTAAACCCCGAAGTCACCTCAGGCTTTTCCAACGACATAACTGTCTTAAACATAGTTACAATACTAAAATCATAACTTTTATTAACCCACATGGTCACAGAATGTCAACACAATTCCAAATACGACCAAAAACATCAAAAATACATAATCAGAAATAAATACAGCGAAAGACTTTTAAAACAAAACAACTCTTCAAAACACCGTTCATCTTCATAGTCGTTCTAGCCTTCTCGGATCTTCAACACACCTGATGTGCCGAATCGAACGGATGACACCAGCCAACCATGCAAGGAAAATTACGGTTGGTTAGTCTAAATGAATAGACTAGCAAGGGTACAAAGCAGAGTGGTTCGAAGCAGTCGTATTAGGTTAGACCCATCGCTTCTCGAATAATAACCGATGACGATAGCCAACCATCATACTCCTATTGGAATAACAAAAGGTATGCACAAGAGAAGATTCTGGAGACCGAGTCTCACAGCAATCAATCCCAAAAGAAGACTCCAAATGAAATGAGCCTTATAGGAAAATATGACAAATGTTGGGAAACTTAAACAAACACACAAACACATCATCACAGCATCGCATACGAGCGATTTACAACTAAGACAAGTTTTTCCTAACTGCACTAGCGCTTAGCTGCACTACTCACCAAGGCATATTAATTATGTGCGACAACGGTACTTATCTCATTTAATTCCAAAATGATCATCACGTTATAAGCTTTTAAATCTTCCCACAAGAGATATCGGATCTCCTCACAAGAGATATCAGATCTCCTCACAAGAGATATCGGATCTCCTCACAAGAGATACCAGAGGGAATAAATCCCAAAAGATTTGGCACTAGCTAAGTGCACCATCCTGAGTAAGGGCATGGTCAAGACCTTAGAGAGTACTGGGGAAAAATCCACCAAGTACTAGTTATAAAGAAACAGCTAAACCCCCACAAGGTATATAGCGTTCCTACGAATACTCGTGCTAACTAAACAGTTTAAACATACAACAACCACACACATGACCATCACGGCCCAACCTGAACAACTATCACCCTAGATTTAATAATCTAAACACACACAATAAATCAAATCAAAGTCCCTTACGACCTTCACCTGCACAAATCTACAATATACTAGCGTCGGTTCTAGCAGAATATACAACCTAGTATAATATCTTCTTTTAAACACATAACGTTATCAAAACAGTTTCCAACATAATTCAGAATCATCCCAAATTATTTAACAACAAAACAATTGATAAATAATCAAAGTATGGAATGATGAACAAGAGCGAACCGCCACTTGCCTGGATCCACAGAAGCTTAAGCAAAGCTTAGAGACAACGGGTTCCTGAGTCTGAAACTGGAACAGATCTGGAATAATAAATCCCAAAGAAACGACCCACAACGAGACCCTAACTTAGATCCAATACACTTATATATGAATCTAAAAGAATATGAAAAGAATCGAAGGAACCAACCCTCGTACAAGACCACAACACACAAAACCACAACACGAACCTATCTCGCCGCGGGTGCGGTGAGGTCCATGCCGCGGGTGCGGTGACTGCACAGAGGCGAAGCTTCGACAGAGCATAAATGGAGAATTTCTTACCCAAATCGATTTGTATGCTTCGATTTGTCTATGGTTCGATCTCCCAACACCTTAAACCTTCCAACAACACTCAAGAGCTCCTTCTCAACTCAAGAAACACTCGATCTCTCTCACACACGAAGCTCAAAAGCTCGGTTTTAATGGTGAAAAATAGAGGAAAACAGAGGAGGAAAGGAGGAAGAAGAAGAGAGCTTAAGCTTCGGTCTTCACCTCCTTTTATAGCCTCAAATCCAAGCCACCACCAAGGGAACAAGTCGGGGATAAGGGGACAAAGGCGAAGGGCCACTTGGGAGCCCACTTGGCCTGCCCACAGACTGCCCAAGCCACTTGCGCGAGGAAGACGATCGACTTGCTCTGTTTTCTGGCCTTGCCGCGGGTGCGGTGACACTGGCGCCGGGTGCGGTCACGGCCAAAATCTCCCCTTCTTATCCGAATTCAACTTGGGTTAATTTCCTTAAACCCAGGTTAAATATATTCGTACACTAACGATACATTAACCCCAAAAACACTTCAACTGTATTATATAATGCTTGGAAAAATCTACAGAGCTCAGACATATTACAGAATGTCCGATCTTCTCTGAATTAAATCCGTCTAGCAAAACGGGCATAAGAAAAAATTCAAAATACCCTTAAAAATTACGGGATATTACATTACTACCCCCTTATTTTAAGTTTCGACCCCGAAACTTGCATTAATCAAGGCCGAAAACAATTAGGGAAAGTATCTAAGCATACCCGCCTCAGTCTCCCAAGTAACCTCTTCGGTTTCTAACTTGGAGCACAAAACTCGTACCAAAGGTACCACCTTGCTGCGCAACTGCCTCAAAGCCAAAGAGGAACCTTGCCTCAGCACAAAACTTACCACCTGAACTCAACATCCTTAATCACTTCATCCTCTAGATTACTACTGGAGAGATCAGTCGATTTTCCTCAGTGTCTTCCCTCGGCTCCACCTCAGGAACCTTGGTCTTATCAGACACTTAACACTACTGACTCAGGGAGTACAGTCTTCACCTCTCAGGTGGACTACTAGGTCCTACAACCTCAAATCACGACAAGCAAACTGAGAACTCAAGTCTAACTGGAGATGGCGAAACCACCTCGACTTCTTCTGAGTCCTTCTGAAGAGAACAGAATGCACCCCTAACTACGGGTGACAAACAGAGAGTCTTAGTCTTTCTAGACACAGAAGCAAACTTCCGTATCAGACTATAGAAGGCACGACTATGAACGGCTTTTTATTTGAAAAAATTCAGAGCTCTTGGAAAACATTTTAGCTCTGATACCAAATCTGTCACACCCCCAAATTTCACACTATTTGAAAGTATTACTGCCGATGACTCCGGACGTAAACCCCGAAGTCACCCCATGCTTTTCCAACGACATAACTGTCTTAAACATAGTTACAATACTAAAATCATAACTTTTATTAACCCACATGGTCGCGGAATGTCAACACAATTCCAAATACGACCAAAAACATCAAAAATACATAATCAGAAATAAATACAGCGGAAGACTTTTAAAATAAAATAACTCTTCAAAACACCGTTCATCTTCATAGTCGTTCTAGCCTTCTCGGATCTTCAACACACCTGATGTGCCAAATCGAACGGATGACACCAGCCAACCATGTAAGGAAAATTACGGTTGGTTAGTCTAAATGAATAGACTAGCAAGGGTACAAAGCAGAGTGGTTTGAAGCAGTCGTATTAGGTTAGACCCATCGCTTCTCGAATAATAACCGATGACGATAGCCAACCATCATACTCCTACTGGAATAACAAAAGGTATGCACAAGAGAAGATTCTAGAGACCGAGTCTCACAGCAAAAGAGCAGCAGTCTCTTAGGCTTCTCAATCCTACAACCATTCAAAGTTATCTTAGAAAAGGTTATAGATTTTTGCATCTTGGGTTAATCCAAATTGCTTTAAAACCTCTTCATAGAAAAGGAATTGATTCTCCTGTCTTCCTAGCCCTTAGGGATGACCGGTTTCTCTCTTACAAAGACTCGATTCTGGCCTTAGTACAATCCAACATCTGCAATGGACCTTTGTTCTTCAATTGTTCTCCAAACTTCTCAGTCGACTTGACTGACCCTAGGATTTGTCAAACCGTCATCCTAGACATCAAAATGCTAAATAACAACTGCAAACAGTTCACTAAGAACTTTGCTGTTATTTATAGACTGCATTTCAAACTCATGAGTTCTTTAACAGATCCAAAGTGCACCATTACCCCTCTAGCTCATGGAGAGACTGTTCTTCTTCAATTAGAAGCAGAAAAGTCTTGCACTTTTACTCCCAAGACCATCAAGTGGAAAGACATTACTATTCCTGAAACCCTAGAGGTCGACAACGACAACCCTCCTAGAAACCTGGAACAACAAGAGATCTCTCAGATCATAGAAGAGTCTGATGGTAGAATTCTCATCAGGTTCAATTCGGTCAGAGAAAACTCAACCAACCGACCTAGCTTTGCCCCAGCTCGGAATTCTATTAGTGACCCCTTCTACTCCATGACCAGTGAGTTCTCCAGAAATAGTTCTCTAAGAAGAGATCATATAGACTTTGCCCATCCTCTTCCTAGAATCATTCCCCAGAATGAGGAAGAGTCTGTTGGTGACCATTCTCCTACCTCTACCAACATGCATAACTATTCTACTATCAATGTCTTAACCAAAGAAGGTTTTACCATTGATAAAGAGTATCTTAGAAAAGATTTCTATGGTACCAGCAACAACAAAAGGAGAAAATGGTTCATGCAACTAGACAAAGATTGCAGAGATAGAATCCAAGAAGAATATTATGAAGAGATGAACAATCTCCAAACTAATATTCTTTTCTTTAGATGGTTCTCTATTTATCTGTCTAAAAAAGACATTGATGACCCATTCCATCTTCCATCCTTAGAAGTGCAAAATAGGATTTCTAGAACCTGGAATCTTTTTCCCTCAGGAACCAGTACCTCTGTTCATCCTCCGCTCAAGAGTATCATTGTTAAACATGACAATGAAGATATTCGTGCTGATCCCTTTAAGAAAGGGAGACCTGAGCAGGATCATAGTCAGACCAATTTGGGAGATATCAAGAAGATCTACTCCCAAAACAACTACAGCAATCAAATCCTTCATACCATCTCTGAACAAATAGATCAGATTCATCTTGGTATGGATAAAGGATTGAGTTCCCCTAAGTTTCCTAGAGATATTAGTAGGCCTCACTTTCAAGCTGAAAGTATTCCTAACAATCTCTTAAGCAACATCAGCCTTAGCCCTCCTTCTATCCTTGATAGAATCAATCAAAGGATGGATTCCTTCCACCTAGCCATTAACCAAAGGATGGATAATATCCAGGCTTCCTCCTCAAAACGCGTCACCTCTCCAGCTGCAAATATCAACTGCCTAAAGAATAAAGGCAACTGTAGCAGTAAGTCTAAGAAGGATTCTGGAGACTCTATAAGTAGCTCTAGCAAGACGAGCCACTCCATCAGCAAAATCGCTTTTCTAGGATCTGAATCCCCAGAGGTTAATAAACTCAGGAGAAGGGGAAACGGATCTCAGCATTACTCCAAAAGATTTGGAGCACATACTGATACTAGAAATTACTACAATCGTCCAACTCCTCCTGATCTTCAGTATGAAGAAAGAGCTAAATTCAGGACCACGGATTACAATGGAACATCCATCTATGAATGGAACATAGATGGCAAATCAGAAGGAGAAATCATGAATACTCTCCAAGAAATGGGAATGGCTAAAGCAGCCTATAGAACCCATGATCAAACGGATAAGACAGCAGCATGTCTTATAATTCAAGGCTTCACTGGTCAGCTTAAATACTGGTGGGATAATGCCTTGAACTTACAACAACAATTAGATATCCTAAACGCCACCGTCTCTACAGAAGACGATCAGGGAAGGATCTCTACAGATCAAAATGCAACCAACCAACTTATATATGCTATAAGTATGTATTTCGTTGGCAACCCGCATGAAGAACTTCAAGCCAACAAGATCACCCTAACAGAACTTAGATGCCCAACTCTAAGTGATTATAGGTGGTACAAGGACGTCTTCATCACCTATGTCCTTAAAAGACCAGACTGTAACGAATCTTTTTGGAAAGAAAGATTTGTTTCAGGATTACCATCCCTCTTCGCAAAAAGAATCGTTACCAAGCTTAAAGAAAACATAGGTAAGGAAGAAATCCCTTGGAAGGATATCACCTATGGGCAGCTTGGAGCATTCATCAAGAAAGAAGGATTAGCATTATGCACTGAATTAAAAATTCAAGCAAAATACGGGGGAGAAAAGGGTAAATCCAGAAGAGAAATGGGAAACTTCTGTGAAGCCTTTGGCATGGAAAAGATCCAAGCCCCCTCCAGAGCTAGAAAAGAGAAGACTCATAGACCTAAAAGAGAATTCTTTAGGCGCTCTAAACAGAGATCTAACAGGTATGATAAACCTGTCCACACCAGAGATAGCAAGCCTAATAGACCCAGCTACGGCAAAAAGATTATCTGCTACAAGTGTCGTAAGCCAGGTCACAAGGCCAACAGCTGTCCAATGAAGCAGAAGATCAACGAGCTTCTCAAAGATGAACCAGATCTTAAAGAAAAGATTGGTGAACTTCTCTGCCTAGACACTGAATCCTCCTCTGACAATGAAGGATTATATGAGATCAACTATGACTCTTCAAGCTCTGACCAAGATCAACCTCAGCATTACTGCAATGTTATTACCAAAGCAGAAAGAGAAGAAGCTCTTTTTGACCTCATCAATCAGATCCCAGATCCTCAAACTAAGCATGATTATTTCATGAAACTTAAGGATCTTATCTTCAACGAGCAAAGACCAGCCCTCAATAGACCCTTCAGCATCTCAAAACTCTTTGAAAATCAACCTAGTAATAATATTCTAGGTTCCAAAGTCACCATCAAAGACCTTCAATCAGAAGTCAATACTCTCAAGAAAGAAGTTAAAGGACTTCAAGAGTATGTTAGACTAAGAGACTCTATGGATGATCTCATAGAAATCAGAATTAACAAGCTAGAATCTAAAAATGAATCTAGCTGTAGTTCTGAGATAAGATCATCTAACAGATCCAGCCAAGGCTCTGTTAAAATTAGAACCTCTTCCTCTACCAGCAAAAAACCCCTCATCTCGCAAAATGAATCATTTAACCCCTCTTTTCAGCAAGACAATCTCTTTCTTTCAGCTCTTAACAAAGTAGAATGCCAAAAATGGTATTGTCCTGTTAAGATTAAGATTGAAGATTCCACCTTCAAAATTGTCGCCCTCATTGACAGCGGAGCTGATCTCAACTGTATCAGAGAAGGCCTTGTCAATTCCAAGTATTTTGTCAAGACCAATGAAAGACTTCTTAATGCCAGCGGCATTAAAATGCAGTTAAACTACAAAATTCCTGAAGCCTCCGTCTGCAGCAATGGATGGTGTCTCCTAAACTCTTTTGTCCTTGTCAAAGATCTTCAACAAGAAGTCATCCTAGGATCCCCATTCCTAACCCAGCTTTATCCCTTCTCAGTTGATAAAGACGGCATTCATGCCAAGGTTCTAGGAAAAAACCTAGACTTCCCCTTCCTTTCCCCAATTAAGAGCAGAGATCTTGATCTCCTTCAAAATGCTTCTATCAAAAGACAGCTTAGCAGCATTCAGCATAAGAAAACCCTCATTAGAGATTTAACTAATGAAATTGGGTTTTTAAAGATTGAAGAAAGGCTGCAAGGCCCTCTTTGGCAAACCAAGGCCCTAGACTTCGAGAATCTCTTCAAAGAGCAAGTCTGTGCGGATATCCCCAATGCCTTCTGGGACAGAAAGAAGCATCATGTTTATCTCCCCTATGAAAAAGACTTTCATGAGAGAGATATCCCAACCAAAGCTAGGCCTATTCAAATGAACAAAGAACTCTTAGAAACCTGCAAGAAAGAAATTGAGACCTTGTTAGTTAAGAAACTAATTAGAAAATCTCAATCTCCCTGGAGTTGCGCGGCTTTCTATGTCATGAACGCAGCCGAAAAAGAAAGAGGCGTTCCTAGGCTGGTTATCAACTACAAACCCCTCAACAAAGCCTTACAATGGATCAGGTATCCTATCCCCAATAAGAGAGACCTCCTCAACAGACTTTTCGAAGCAAAAGTCTTCTCTAAGTTTGACATGAAGAGCGGTTACTGGCAAATCCAGATTGTCGAAGAAGACAGATACAAAACCGCCTTCACTGTACCATTTGGGCATTACGAATGGAATGTCATGCCCTTTGGTCTCAAAAATGCCCCTTCAGAATATCAAAGGATTATGAATGATATTCTGAATCCCTTCTCTGACTTCCTCATCGTCTACATCGACGATATCCTCATTTATTCCCTAACCTTAGAAGAACACTCTAAGCATCTCAATACCTTTCTGCATGTCATCAAAAAGAATGGATTAGTTTTATCTGCCACTAAGATAAAACTCTTTCAGACCAAGATTAGATTTCTTGGCCATGACATTCATCAACAAACCATCAAACCTATCCAAAGGAGCATTGAGTTCACAGATAGATTTCCCGACGAAATCAAAGACAAAACTCAATTACAAAGATTCCTTGGTTGCCTCAATTATATTTCTGATTTCTTTTCCGATCTTAGAAAACTCTGCATTCCCTTATTTTCCAGACTCAAAAAGAATCCTGCTCCTTGGGGTTCTGATCAAACCAAAGCCGTCCAAATCATCAAAAGCAAGATTAAATCTCTTCCTTGCCTAGGGCTTCCTCAGCCCAATGCTTTTATGATCGTTGAAACTGATGCCTCCAACATTGGTTTTGGTGGCATTCTTAAACAAAGGATCAATCCAGAAAGCAAAGAGCAACTGGTTAGATTCTACTCTGGTTGCTGGGCTGGGCCTCAGTTAAACTATAGCACGATTAAAAAGGAAATCCTTTCCATCGTCGCTTGCATTTCCAAATTTCAAGATGATTTATACAACAAGTCTTTTCTTCTTAGAGTTGATTGCAAATCCGCAAAAGATATACTTCAAAAAGATGTCCAGAACATTGTCTCAAAACAAATTTTTGCTCGATGGCAAGCCATTTTATCTGTCTTTGATTTTGAAATTGAATTTATCAAAGGAGAAAGCAATTCTTTACCAGATTTTCTGACAAGAGAATTTCTGCAGGGAAAACCTTAAAACACATGGCCCCCTTTCCTTATTTCAAAACCCTCCAAGACAAACAAAAGGCCTACTACTCCTATTTTCGAGTCTTTGAAGCCCAAAAGACCGTTCGCAAAACTGCTCAAGAATCATTTCACTCCGAGAAGATTAAACATATCATTCTCTCCAGTGAAATCAGGATCCTCAACATTCGCCAACAAACTGCTGACAGGATCATTAGGGATTGCATTCTTTCTAATGTACCTTTTTAATCTTGTTTAAAACAGGTTTTCAAGAATGGCGGGGAGGGGAAACCCTCGCAAGCAAACCCCACAGGATTATGCTTCAGCAAGCTCGTCCCCAGCAAAAAGCGTTGTTCAAACGCAAAACCAATTTCAATCCTTATCCCAATTCCCAGCTCTCACAGACAGTCCTCTAAACCCGAGGACTCCACAAAAAACTGACAAACAGAAATCCACCAAGCATTTCCACAGATACATCCTCAAGCAATCATCCCTACAAAATATCTGCCTCACAAAAGAATTCAATCCCCCTGACCAAAAGGACTTTGGACCCTTCACAAAAAAATCTCTCTCCCTCTCTCTCCTTTATATTTTTAGTTTCTTGCTTTGCTGCTCTTCGGCTACCTGTAAGTTTTGTACAGTTTCTTTCTTTTGCAATTTATATCAAGCACAATAGTCCAGTATTGTGTTATTGTCTTGCTTATCATTTCTAGCATATTTTCATTGCTTTTGATCCTTTTGGCCAACCTGCTGAAATACATACTTATAGCATATTTTCATTGCTTTTGATCCTTTTGGCCAACCTGGTATCAGAGCCTTGTTAATTTAATCTCCTTATCCTCTTCATCGTTTTAAAAAAATTTAAGTTTCAGTCTTTCTATTTTAAGTGCTTATCTAGGCTTTGGGCACAATGCTTGGTTTAGTCCCGTAAGATCCGTTTGGTCAGCCTTGATGATAGGTGGTCCCGGTGGACGGTCCCGTTGTTATAAGCCTTAGATAAAACCTTGTTTTAGAAAACTTTACTTTGTTTTAAAAACATGTCGATGGCAAGAAGATTATTCCGACGAGGTTCCGGTAGCAATTCGGAACAAATCGTTCATAGCAATGAGAACATGTATAGTCTTGACCCTGACAATATTCAAGACTGGACTATTCCAGACAATCCTCAGTCTATTTATAGATCTGGGATCTTGGACTTGTTCCATGCCAATTGCATCAAACACCAAGAATCAACCATCTGCCTTACAAAAGAGCAGCAGTCTCTTAGGCTTCTCAATCCTACAACCATTCAAAGTTATCTTAGAAAAGGTTATAGATTTTTGCATCTTGGGTTAATCCAAATTGCTTTAAAACCTCTTCATAGAAAAGGAATTGATTCTCCTGTCTTCCTAGCCCTTAGGGATGACCGGTTTCTCTCTTACAAAGACTCGATTCTGGCCTTAGTACAATCCAACATCTGCAATGGACCTTTGTTCTTCAATTGTTCTCCAAACTTCTCAGTCGACTTGACTGACCCTAGGATTTGTCAAACCGTCATCCTAGACATCAAAATGCTAAATAACAACTGCAAACAGTTCACTAAGAACTTTGCTGTTATTTATAGACTGCATTTCAAACTCATGAGTTCTTTAACAGATCCAAAGTGCACCATTACCCCTCTAGCTCATGGAGAGACTGTTCTTCTTCAATTAGAAGCAGAAAAGTCTTGCACTTTTACTCCCAAGACCATCAAGTGGAAAGACATTACTATTCCTGAAACCCTAGAGGTCGACAACGATAACCCTCCTAGAAACCTGGAACAACAAGAGATCTCTCAGATCATAGAAGAGTCTGATGGTAGAATTCTCATCAGGTTCAATTCGGTCAGAGAAAACTCAACCAACCGACCTAGCTTTGCCCCTGCTCGGAATTCTATTAGTGACCCCTTCTACTCCATGACCAGTGAGTTCTCCAGAAATAGTTCTCTAAGAAGAGATCATATAGACTTTGCCCATCCTCTTCCTAGAATCATTCCCCAGAATGAGGAAGAGTCTGTTGGTGACCATTCTCCTACCTCTACCAACATGCATAACTATTCTACTATCAATGTCTTAACCAAAGAAGGTTTTACCATTGATAAAGAGTATCTTAGAAAAGATTTCTATGGTACCAGCAACAACAAAAGGAGAAAATGGTTCATGCAACTAGACAAAGATTGCAGAGATAGAATCCAAGAAGAATATTATGAAGAGATGAACAATCTCCAAACTAATATTCTTTTCTTTAGATGGTTCTCTATTTATCTGTCTAAAAAAGACATTGATGACCCATTCCATCTTCCATCCTTAGAAGTGCAAAATAGGATTTCTAGAACCTGGAATCTTTTTCCCTCAGGAACCAGTACCTCTGTTCATCCTCCGCTCAAGAGTATCATTGTTAAACATGACAATGAAGATATTCGTGCTGATCCCTTTAAAAAAGGGAGACCTGAGCAGGATCATAGTCAGACCAATTTGGGAGATATCAAGAAGATCTACTCCCAAAACAACTACAGCAATCAAATCCTTCATACCATCTCTGAACAAATAGATCAGATTCATCTTGGTATGGATAAAGGATTGAGTTCCCCTAAGTTTCCTAGAGATATTAGTAGGCCTCACTTTCAAGCTGAAAGTATTCCTAACAATCTCTTAAGCAACATCAGCCTTAGCCCTCCTTCTATCCTTGATAGAATCAATCAAAGGATGGATTCCTTCCACCTAGCCATTAACCAAAGGATGGATAATATCCAGGCTTCCTCCTCAAAACGCGTCACCTCTCCAGCTGCAAATATCAACTGCCTAAAGAATAAAGGCAACTGTAGCAGTAAGTCTAAGAAGGATTCTGGAGACTCTATAAGTAGCTCTAGCAAGACGAGCCACTCCATCAGCAAAATCGCTTTTCTAGGATCTGAATCCCCAGAGGTTAATAAACTCAGGAGAAGGGGAAACGGATCTCAGCATTACTCCAAAAGATTTGGAGCACATACTGATACTAGAAATTACTACAATCGTCCAACTCCTCCTGATCTTCAGTATGAAGAAAGAGCTAAATTCAGGACCACGGATTACAATGGAACATCCATCTATGAATGGAACATAGATGGCAAATCAGAAGGAGAAATCATGAATACTCTCCAAGAAATGGGAATGGCTAAAGCAGCCTATAGAACCCATGATCAAACGGATAAGACAGCAGCATGTCTTATAATTCAAGGCTTCACTGGTCAGCTTAAATACTGGTGGGATAATGCCTTGAACTTACAACAACAATTAGATATCCTAAACGCCACCATCTCTACAGAAGACGATCAGGGAAGGATCTCTACAGATCAAAATGCAACCAACCAACTTATATATGCTATAAGTATGTATTTCGTTGGCAACCCGCATGAAGAACTTCAAGCCAACAAGATCACCCTAACAGAACTTAGATGCCCAACTCTAAGTGATTATAGGTGGTACAAGGACGTCTTCATCACCTATGTCCTTAAAAGACCAGACTGTAATGAATCTTTTTGGAAAGAAAGATTTGTTTCAGGATTACCATCCCTCTTCGCAAAAAGAATCGTTACCAAGCTTACAGAAAACATAGGTAAGGAAGAAATCCCTTGGAAGGATATCACCTATGGGCAGCTTGGAGCATTCATCAAGAAAGAAGGATTAGCATTATGCACTGAATTAAAAATTCAAGCAAAATACGGGGGAGAAAAGGGTAAATCCAGAAGAGAAATGGGAAACTTCTGTGAAGCCTTTGGCATGGAAAAGATCCAAGCCCCCTCCAGAGCTAGAAAAGAGAAGACTCATAGACCTAAAAGAGAATTCTTTAGGCGCTCTAAACAGAGATCTAACAGGTATGATAAACCTGTCCACACCAGAGATAGCAAGCCTAATAGACCCAGCTACGGCAAAAAGATTATCTGCTACAAGTGTCGTAAGCCAGGTCACAAGGCCAACAGCTGTCCAATGAAGCAGAAGATCAACGAGCTTCTCAAAGATGAACCAGATCTTAAAGAAAAGATTGGTGAACTTCTCTGCCTAGACACTGAATCCTCCTCTGACAATGAAGGATTATATGAGATCAACTATGACTCTTCAAGCTCTGACCAAGATCAACCTCAGCATTACTGCAATGTTATTACCAAAGCAGAAAGAGAAGAAGCTCTTTTTGACCTCATCAATCAGATCCCAGATCCTCAAACTAAGCATGATTATTTCATGAAACTTAAGGATCTTATCTTCAACGAGCAAAGACCAGCCCTCAATAGACCCTTCAGCATCTCAAAACTCTTTGAAAATCAACCTAGTAATAATATTCTAGGTTCCAAAGTCACCATCAAAGACCTTCAATCAGAAGTCAATACTCTCAAGAAAGAAGTTAAAGGACTTCAAGAGTATGTTAGACTAAGAGACTCTATGGATGATCTCATAGAAATCAGAATTAACAAGCTAGAATCTAAAAATGAATCTAGCTGTAGTTCTGAGATAAGATCATCTAACAGATCCAGCCAAGGCTCTGTTAAAATTAGAACCTCTTCCTCTACCAGCAAAAAACCCCTCATCTCGCAAAATGAATCATTTAACCCCTCTTTTCAGCAAGACAATCTCTTTCTTTCAGCTCTTAACAAAGTAGAATGCCAAAAATGGTATTGTCCTGTTAAGATTAAGATTGAAGATTCCACCTTCAAAATTGTCGCCCTCATTGACAGCGGAGCTGATCTCAACTGTATCAGAGAAGGCCTTGTCAATTCCAAGTATTTTGTCAAGACCAATGAAAGACTTCTTAATGCCAGCGGCATTAAAATGCAGTTAAACTACAAAATTCCTGAAGCCTCCGTCTGCAGCAATGGATGGTGTCTCCTAAACTCTTTTGTCCTTGTCAAAGATCTTCAACAAGAAGTCATCCTAGGATCCCCATTCCTAACCCAGCTTTATCCCTTCTCAGTTGATAAAGACGGCATTCATGCCAAGGTTCTAGGAAAAAACCTAGACTTCCCCTTCCTTTCCCCAATTAAGAGCAGAGATCTTGATCTCCTTCAAAATGCTTCTATCAAAAGACAGCTTAGCAGCATTCAGCATAAGAAAACCCTCATTAGAGATTTAACTAATGAAATTGGGTTTTTAAAGATTGAAGAAAGGCTGCAAGGCCCTCTTTGGCAAACCAAGGCCCTAGACTTCGAGAATCTCTTCAAAGAGCAAGTCTGTGCGGATATCCCCAATGCCTTCTGGGACAGAAAGAAGCATCATGTTTATCTCCCCTATGAAAAAGACTTTCATGAGAGAGATATCCCAACCAAAGCTAGGCCTATTCAAATGAACAAAGAACTCTTAGAAACCTGCAAGAAAGAAATTGAGACCTTGTTAGTTAAGAAACTAATTAGAAAATCTCAATCTCCCTGGAGTTGCGCGGCTTTCTATGTCATGAACGCAGCCGAAAAAGAAAGAGGCGTTCCTAGGCTGGTTATCAACTACAAACCCCTCAACAAAGCCTTACAATGGATCAGGTATCCTATCCCCAATAAGAGAGACCTCCTCAACAGACTTTTCGAAGCAAAAGTCTTCTCTAAGTTTGACATGAAGAGCGGTTACTGGCAAATCCAGATTGTCGAAGAAGACAGATACAAAACCGCCTTCACTGTACCATTTGGGCATTACGAATGGAATGTCATGCCCTTTGGTCTCAAAAATGCCCCTTCAGAATATCAAAGGATTATGAATGATATTCTGAATCCCTTCTCTGACTTCCTCATCGTCTACATCGACGATATCCTCATTTATTCCCTAACCTTAGAAGAACACTCTAAGCATCTCAATACCTTTCTGCATGTCATCAAAAAGAATGGATTAGTTTTATCTGCCACTAAGATAAAACTCTTTCAGACCAAGATTAGATTTCTTGGCCATGACATTCATCAACAAACCATCAAACCTATCCAAAGGAGCATTGAGTTCACAGATAGATTTCCCGACGAAATCAAAGACAAAACTCAATTACAAAGATTCCTTGGTTGCCTCAATTATATTTCTGATTTCTTTTCCGATCTTAGAAAACTCTGCATTCCCTTATTTTCCAGACTCAAAAAGAATCCTGCTCCTTGGGGTTCTGATCAAACCAAAGCCGTCCAAATCATCAAAAGCAAGATTAAATCTCTTCCTTGCCTAGGGCTTCCTCAGCCCAATGCTTTTATGATCGTTGAAACTGATGCCTCCAACATTGGTTTTGGTGGCATTCTTAAACAAAGGATCAATCCAGAAAGCAAAGAGCAACTGGTTAGATTCTACTCTGGTTGCTGGGCTGGGCCTCAGTTAAACTATAGCACGATTAAAAAGGAAATCCTTTCCATCGTCGCTTGCATTTCCAAATTTCAAGATGATTTATACAACAAGTCTTTTCTTCTTAGAGTTGATTGCAAATCCGCAAAAGATATACTTCAAAAAGATGTCCAGAACATTGTCTCAAAACAAATTTTTGCTCGATGGCAAGCCATTTTATCTGTCTTTGATTTTGAAATTGAATTTATCAAAGGAGAAAGCAATTCTTTACCAGATTTTCTGACAAGAGAATTTCTGCAGGGAAAACCTTAAAACACATGGCCCCCTTTCCTTATTTCAAAACCCTCCAAGACAAACAAAAGGCCTACTACTCCTATTTTCGAGTCTTTGAAGCCCAAAAGACCGTTCGCAAAACTGCTCAAGAATCATTTCACTCCGAGAAGATTAAACATATCATTCTCTCCAGTGAAATCAGGATCCTCAACATTCGCCAACAAACTGCTGACAGGATCATTAGGGATTGCATTCTTTCTAATGTACCTTTTTAATCTTGTTTAAAACAGGTTCTCAAGAATGGCGGGGAGGGGAAACCCTCGCAAGCAAACCCCACAGGATTATGCTTCAGCAAGCTCGTCCCCAGCAAAAAGCGTTGTTCAAACGCAAAACCAATTTCAATCCTTATCCCAATTCCCAGCTCTCACAGACAGTCCTCTAAACCCGAGGACTCCACAAAAAACTGACAAACAGAAATCCACCAAGCATTTCCACAGATACATCCTCAAGCAATCATCCCTACAAAATATCTGCCTCACAAAAGAATTCAATCCCCCTGACCAAAAGGACTTTGGACCCTTCACAAAAAAATCTCTCTCCCTCTCTCTCCTTTATATTTTTAGTTTCTTGCTTTGCTGCTCTTCGGCTACCTGTAAGTTTTGTACAGTTTCTTTCTTTTGCAATTTATATCAAGCACAATAGTCCAGTATTGTGTTATTGTCTTGCTTATCATTTCTAGCATATTTTCATTGCTTTTGATCCTTTTGGCCAACCTGCTGAAATACATACTTATAGCATATTTTCATTGCTTTTGATCCTTTTGGCCAACCTGGTATCAGAGCCTTGTTAATTTAATCTCCTTATCCTCTTCATCGTTTTAAAAAATTTAAGTTTCAGTCTTTCTATTTTAAGTGCTTATCTAGGCTTTGGGCACAATGCTTGGTTTAGTCCCGTAAGATCCGTTTGGTCAGCCTTGATGATAGGTGGTCCCGGTGGACGGTCCCGTTGTTATAAGCCTTAGATAAAACCTTGTTTTAGAAAACTTTACTTTGTTTTAAAAACATGTCGATGGCAAGAAGATTATTCCGACGAGGTTCCGGTAGCAATTCGGAACAAATCGTTCATAGCAATGAGAACATGTATAGTCTTGACCCTGACAATATTCAAGACTGGACTATTCCAGACAATCCTCAGTCTATTTATAGATCTGGGATCTTGGACTTGTTCCATGCCAATTGCATCAAACACCAAGAATCAACCATCTGCCTTACAAAAGAGCAGCAGTCTCTTAGGCTTCTCAATCCTACAACCATTCAAAGTTATCTTAGAAAAGGTTATAGATTTTTGCATCTTGGGTTAATCCAAATTGCTTTAAAACCTCTTCATAGAAAAGGAATTGATTCTCCTGTCTTCCTAGCCCTTAGGGATGACCGGTTTCTCTCTTACAAAGACTCGATTCTGGCCTTAGTACAATCCAACATCTGCAATGGACCTTTGTTCTTCAATTGTTCTCCAAACTTCTCAGTCGACTTGACTGACCCTAGGATTTGTCAAACCGTCATCCTAGACATCAAAATGCTAAATAACAACTGCAAACAGTTCACTAAGAACTTTGCTGTTATTTATAGACTGCATTTCAAACTCATGAGTTCTTTAACAGATCCAAAGTGCACCATTACCCCTCTAGCTCATGGAGAGACTGTTCTTCTTCAATTAGAAGCAGAAAAGTCTTGCACTTTTACTCCCAAGACCATCAAGTGGAAAGACATTACTATTCCTGAAACCCTAGAGGTCGACAACGATAACCCTCCTAGAAACCTGGAACAACAAGAGATCTCTCAGATCATAGAAGAGTCTGATGGTAGAATTCTCATCAGGTTCAATTCGGTCAGAGAAAACTCAACCAACCGACCTAGCTTTGCCCCTGCTCGGAATTCTATTAGTGACCCCTTCTACTCCATGACCAGTGAGTTCTCCAGAAATAGTTCTCTAAGAAGAGATCATATAGACTTTGCCCATCCTCTTCCTAGAATCATTCCCCAGAATGAGGAAGAGTCTGTTGGTGACCATTCTCCTACCTCTACCAACATGCATAACTATTCTACTATCAATGTCTTAACCAAAGAAGGTTTTACCATTGATAAAGAGTATCTTAGAAAAGATTTCTATGGTACCAGCAACAACAAAAGGAGAAAATGGTTCATGCAACTAGACAAAGATTGCAGAGATAGAATCCAAGAAGAATATTATGAAGAGATGAACAATCTCCAAACTAATATTCTTTTCTTTAGATGGTTCTCTATTTATCTGTCTAAAAAAGACATTGATGACCCATTCCATCTTCCATCCTTAGAAGTGCAAAATAGGATTTCTAGAACCTGGAATCTTTTTCCCTCAGGAACCAGTACCTCTGTTCATCCTCCGCTCAAGAGTATCATTGTTAAACATGACAATGAAGATATTCGTGCTGATCCCTTTAAAAAAGGGAGACCTGAGCAGGATCATAGTCAGACCAATTTGGGAGATATCAAGAAGATCTACTCCCAAAACAACTACAGCAATCAAATCCTTCATACCATCTCTGAACAAATAGATCAGATTCATCTTGGTATGGATAAAGGATTGAGTTCCCCTAAGTTTCCTAGAGATATTAGTAGGCCTCACTTTCAAGCTGAAAGTATTCCTAACAATCTCTTAAGCAACATCAGCCTTAGCCCTCCTTCTATCCTTGATAGAATCAATCAAAGGATGGATTCCTTCCACCTAGCCATTAACCAAAGGATGGATAATATCCAGGCTTCCTCCTCAAAACGCGTCACCTCTCCAGCTGCAAATATCAACTGCCTAAAGAATAAAGGCAACTGTAGCAGTAAGTCTAAGAAGGATTCTGGAGACTCTATAAGTAGCTCTAGCAAGACGAGCCACTCCATCAGCAAAATCGCTTTTCTAGGATCTGAATCCCCAGAGGTTAATAAACTCAGGAGAAGGGGAAACGGATCTCAGCATTACTCCAAAAGATTTGGAGCACATACTGATACTAGAAATTACTACAATCGTCCAACTCCTCCTGATCTTCAGTATGAAGAAAGAGCTAAATTCAGGACCACGGATTACAATGGAACATCCATCTATGAATGGAACATAGATGGCAAATCAGAAGGAGAAATCATGAATACTCTCCAAGAAATGGGAATGGCTAAAGCAGCCTATAGAACCCATGATCAAACGGATAAGACAGCAGCATGTCTTATAATTCAAGGCTTCACTGGTCAGCTTAAATACTGGTGGGATAATGCCTTGAACTTACAACAACAATTAGATATCCTAAACGCCACCATCTCTACAGAAGACGATCAGGGAAGGATCTCTACAGATCAAAATGCAACCAACCAACTTATATATGCTATAAGTATGTATTTCGTTGGCAACCCGCATGAAGAACTTCAAGCCAACAAGATCACCCTAACAGAACTTAGATGCCCAACTCTAAGTGATTATAGGTGGTACAAGGACGTCTTCATCACCTATGTCCTTAAAAGACCAGACTGTAATGAATCTTTTTGGAAAGAAAGATTTGTTTCAGGATTACCATCCCTCTTCGCAAAAAGAATCGTTACCAAGCTTACAGAAAACATAGGTAAGGAAGAAATCCCTTGGAAGGATATCACCTATGGGCAGCTTGGAGCATTCATCAAGAAAGAAGGATTAGCATTATGCACTGAATTAAAAA
This sequence comes from Rheum nobile, assembly GCA_027886185.1. Lineage (NCBI taxonomy): Eukaryota > Viridiplantae > Streptophyta > Magnoliopsida > Caryophyllales > Polygonaceae > Rheum > Rheum nobile. The sequence goes on along the minus strand of WOAB01000500.1, from coordinate 10,058 downwards.
TTCAAGCAAAATACGGGGGAGAAAAGGGTAAATCCAGAAGAGAAATGGGAAACTTCTGTGAAGCCTTTGGCATGGAAAAGATCCAAGCCCCCTCCAGAGCTAGAAAAGAGAAGACTCATAGACCTAAAAGAGAATTCTTTAGGCGCTCTAAACAGAGATCTAACAGGTATGATAAACCTGTCCACACCAGAGATAGCAAGCCTAATAGACCCAGCTACGGCAAAAAGATTATCTGCTACAAGTGTCGTAAGCCAGGTCACAAGGCCAACAGCTGTCCAATGAAGCAGAAGATCAACGAGCTTCTCAAAGATGAACCAGATCTTAAAGAAAAGATTGGTGAACTTCTCTGCCTAGACACTGAATCCTCCTCTGACAATGAAGGATTATATGAGATCAACTATGACTCTTCAAGCTCTGACCAAGATCAACCTCAGCATTACTGCAATGTTATTACCAAAGCAGAAAGAGAAGAAGCTCTTTTTGACCTCATCAATCAGATCCCAGATCCTCAAACTAAGCATGATTATTTCATGAAACTTAAGGATCTTATCTTCAACGAGCAAAGACCAGCCCTCAATAGACCCTTCAGCATCTCAAAACTCTTTGAAAATCAACCTAGTAATAATATTCTAGGTTCCAAAGTCACCATCAAAGACCTTCAATCAGAAGTCAATACTCTCAAGAAAGAAGTTAAAGGACTTCAAGAGTATGTTAGACTAAGAGACTCTATGGATGATCTCATAGAAATCAGAATTAACAAGCTAGAATCTAAAAATGAATCTAGCTGTAGTTCTGAGATAAGATCATCTAACAGATCCAGCCAAGGCTCTGTTAAAATTAGAACCTCTTCCTCTACCAGCAAAAAACCCCTCATCTCGCAAAATGAATCATTTAACCCCTCTTTTCAGCAAGACAATCTCTTTCTTTCAGCTCTTAACAAAGTAGAATGCCAAAAATGGTATTGTCCTGTTAAGATTAAGATTGAAGATTCCACCTTCAAAATTGTCGCCCTCATTGACAGCGGAGCTGATCTCAACTGTATCAGAGAAGGCCTTGTCAATTCCAAGTATTTTGTCAAGACCAATGAAAGACTTCTTAATGCCAGCGGCATTAAAATGCAGTTAAACTACAAAATTCCTGAAGCCTCCGTCTGCAGCAATGGATGGTGTCTCCTAAACTCTTTTGTCCTTGTCAAAGATCTTCAACAAGAAGTCATCCTAGGATCCCCATTCCTAACCCAGCTTTATCCCTTCTCAGTTGATAAAGACGGCATTCATGCCAAGGTTCTAGGAAAAAACCTAGACTTCCCCTTCCTTTCCCCAATTAAGAGCAGAGATCTTGATCTCCTTCAAAATGCTTCTATCAAAAGACAGCTTAGCAGCATTCAGCATAAGAAAACCCTCATTAGAGATTTAACTAATGAAATTGGGTTTTTAAAGATTGAAGAAAGGCTGCAAGGCCCTCTTTGGCAAACCAAGGCCCTAGACTTCGAGAATCTCTTCAAAGAGCAAGTCTGTGCGGATATCCCCAATGCCTTCTGGGACAGAAAGAAGCATCATGTTTATCTCCCCTATGAAAAAGACTTTCATGAGAGAGATATCCCAACCAAAGCTAGGCCTATTCAAATGAACAAAGAACTCTTAGAAACCTGCAAGAAAGAAATTGAGACCTTGTTAGTTAAGAAACTAATTAGAAAATCTCAATCTCCCTGGAGTTGCGCGGCTTTCTATGTCATGAACGCAGCCGAAAAAGAAAGAGGCGTTCCTAGGCTGGTTATCAACTACAAACCCCTCAACAAAGCCTTACAATGGATCAGGTATCCTATCCCCAATAAGAGAGACCTCCTCAACAGACTTTTCGAAGCAAAAGTCTTCTCTAAGTTTGACATGAAGAGCGGTTACTGGCAAATCCAGATTGTCGAAGAAGACAGATACAAAACCGCCTTCACTGTACCATTTGGGCATTACGAATGGAATGTCATGCCCTTTGGTCTCAAAAATGCCCCTTCAGAATATCAAAGGATTATGAATGATATTCTGAATCCCTTCTCTGACTTCCTCATCGTCTACATCGACGATATCCTCATTTATTCCCTAACCTTAGAAGAACACTCTAAGCATCTCAATACCTTTCTGCATGTCATCAAAAAGAATGGATTAGTTTTATCTGCCACTAAGATAAAACTCTTTCAGACCAAGATTAGATTTCTTGGCCATGACATTCATCAACAAACCATCAAACCTATCCAAAGGAGCATTGAGTTCACAGATAGATTTCCCGACGAAATCAAAGACAAAACTCAATTACAAAGATTCCTTGGTTGCCTCAATTATATTTCTGATTTCTTTTCCGATCTTAGAAAACTCTGCATTCCCTTATTTTCCAGACTCAAAAGAATCCTGCTCCTTGGGGTTCTGATCAAACCAAAGCCGTCCAAATCATCAAAAGCAAGATTAAATCTCTTCCTTGCCTAGGGCTTCCTCAGCCCAATGCTTTTATGATCGTTGAAACTGATGCCTCCAACATTGGTTTTGGTGGCATTCTTAAACAAAGGATCAATCCAGAAAGCAAAGAGCAACTGGTTAGATTCTACTCTGGTTGCTGGGCTGGGCCTCAGTTAAACTATAGCACGATTAAAAAGGAAATCCTTTCCATCGTCGCTTGCATTTCCAAATTTCAAGATGATTTATACAACAAGTCTTTTCTTCTTAGAGTTGATTGCAAATCCGCAAAAGATATACTTCAAAAAGATGTCCAGAACATTGTCTCAAAACAAATTTTTGCTCGATGGCAAGCCATTTTATCTGTCTTTGATTTTGAAATTGAATTTATCAAAGGAGAAAGCAATTCTTTACCAGATTTTCTGACAAGAGAATTTCTGCAGGGAAAACCTTAAAACACATGGCCCCCTTTCCTTATTTCAAAACCCTCCAAGACAAACAAAAGGCCTACTACTCCTATTTTCGAGTCTTTGAAGCCCAAAAGACCGTTCGCAAAACTGCTCAAGAATCATTTCACTCCGAGAAGATTAAACATATCATTCTCTCCAGTGAAATCAGGATCCTCAACATTCGCCAACAAACTGCTGACAGGATCATTAGGGATTGCATTCTTTCTAATGTACCTTTTTAATCTTGTTTAAAACAGGTTCTCAAGAATGGCGGGGAGGGGAAACCCTCGCAAGCAAACCCCACAGGATTATGCTTCAGCAAGCTCGTCCCCAGCAAAAAGCGTTGTTCAAACGCAAAACCAATTTCAATCCTTATCCCAATTCCCAGCTCTCACAGACAGTCCTCTAAACCCGAGGACTCCACAAAAAACTGACAAACAGAAATCCACCAAGCATTTCCACAGATACATCCTCAAGCAATCATCCCTACAAAATATCTGCCTCACAAAAGAATTCAATCCCCCTGACCAAAAGGACTTTGGACCCTTCACAAAAAAATCTCTCTCCCTCTCTCTCCTTTATATTTTTAGTTTCTTGCTTTGCTGCTCTTCGGCTACCTGTAAGTTTTGTACAGTTTCTTTCTTTTGCAATTTATATCAAGCACAATAGTCCAGTATTGTGTTATTGTCTTGCTTATCATTTCTAGCATATTTTCATTGCTTTTGATCCTTTTGGCCAACCTGCTGAAATACATACTTATAGCATATTTTCATTGCTTTTGATCCTTTTGGCCAACCTGGTATCAGAGCCTTGTTAATTTAATCTCCTTATCCTCTTCATCGTTTTAAAAAATTTAAGTTTCAGTCTTTCTATTTTAAGTGCTTATCTAGGCTTTGGGCACAATGCTTGGTTTAGTCCCGTAAGATCCGTTTGGTCAGCCTTGATGATAGGTGGTCCCGGTGGACGGTCCCGTTGTTATAAGCCTTAGATAAAACCTTGTTTTAGAAAACTTTACTTTGTTTTAAAAACATGTCGATGGCAAGAAGATTATTCCGACGAGGTTCCGGTAGCAATTCGGAACAAATCGTTCATAGCAATGAGAACATGTATAGTCTTGACCCTGACAATATTCAAGACTGGACTATTCCAGACAATCCTCAGTCTATTTATAGATCTGGGATCTTGGACTTGTTCCATGCCAATTGCATCAAACACCAAGAATCAACCATCTGCCTTACAAAAGAGCAGCAGTCTCTTAGGCTTCTCAATCCTACAACCATTCAAAGTTATCTTAGAAAAGGTTATAGATTTTTGCATCTTGGGTTAATCCAAATTGCTTTAAAACCTCTTCATAGAAAAGGAATTGATTCTCCTGTCTTCCTAGCCCTTAGGGATGACCGGTTTCTCTCTTACAAAGACTCGATTCTGGCCTTAGTACAATCCAACATCTGCAATGGACCTTTGTTCTTCAATTGTTCTCCAAACTTCTCAGTCGACTTGACTGACCCTAGGATTTGTCAAACCGTCATCCTAGACATCAAAATGCTAAATAACAACTGCAAACAGTTCACTAAGAACTTTGCTGTTATTTATAGACTGCATTTCAAACTCATGAGTTCTTTAACAGATCCAAAGTGCACCATTACCCCTCTAGCTCATGGAGAGACTGTTCTTCTTCAATTAGAAGCAGAAAAGTCTTGCACTTTTACTCCCAAGACCATCAAGTGGAAAGACATTACTATTCCTGAAACCCTAGAGGTCGACAACGATAACCCTCCTAGAAACCTGGAACAACAAGAGATCTCTCAGATCATAGAAGAGTCTGATGGTAGAATTCTCATCAGGTTCAATTCGGTCAGAGAAAACTCAACCAACCGACCTAGCTTTGCCCCTGCTCGGAATTCTATTAGTGACCCCTTCTACTCCATGACCAGTGAGTTCTCCAGAAATAGTTCTCTAAGAAGAGATCATATAGACTTTGCCCATCCTCTTCCTAGAATCATTCCCCAGAATGAGGAAGAGTCTGTTGGTGACCATTCTCCTACCTCTACCAACATGCATAACTATTCTACTATCAATGTCTTAACCAAAGAAGGTTTTACCATTGATAAAGAGTATCTTAGAAAAGATTTCTATGGTACCAGCAACAACAAAAGGAGAAAATGGTTCATGCAACTAGACAAAGATTGCAGAGATAGAATCCAAGAAGAATATTATGAAGAGATGAACAATCTCCAAACTAATATTCTTTTCTTTAGATGGTTCTCTATTTATCTGTCTAAAAAAGACATTGATGACCCATTCCATCTTCCATCCTTAGAAGTGCAAAATAGGATTTCTAGAACCTGGAATCTTTTTCCCTCAGGAACCAGTACCTCTGTTCATCCTCCGCTCAAGAGTATCATTGTTAAACATGACAATGAAGATATTCGTGCTGATCCCTTTAAAAAAGGGAGACCTGAGCAGGATCATAGTCAGACCAATTTGGGAGATATCAAGAAGATCTACTCCCAAAACAACTACAGCAATCAAATCCTTCATACCATCTCTGAACAAATAGATCAGATTCATCTTGGTATGGATAAAGGATTGAGTTCCCCTAAGTTTCCTAGAGATATTAGTAGGCCTCACTTTCAAGCTGAAAGTATTCCTAACAATCTCTTAAGCAACATCAGCCTTAGCCCTCCTTCTATCCTTGATAGAATCAATCAAAGGATGGATTCCTTCCACCTAGCCATTAACCAAAGGATGGATAATATCCAGGCTTCCTCCTCAAAACGCGTCACCTCTCCAGCTGCAAATATCAACTGCCTAAAGAATAAAGGCAACTGTAGCAGTAAGTCTAAGAAGGATTCTGGAGACTCTATAAGTAGCTCTAGCAAGACGAGCCACTCCATCAGCAAAATCGCTTTTCTAGGATCTGAATCCCCAGAGGTTAATAAACTCAGGAGAAGGGGAAACGGATCTCAGCATTACTCCAAAAGATTTGGAGCACATACTGATACTAGAAATTACTACAATCGTCCAACTCCTCCTGATCTTCAGTATGAAGAAAGAGCTAAATTCAGGACCACGGATTACAATGGAACATCCATCTATGAATGGAACATAGATGGCAAATCAGAAGGAGAAATCATGAATACTCTCCAAGAAATGGGAATGGCTAAAGCAGCCTATAGAACCCATGATCAAACGGATAAGACAGCAGCATGTCTTATAATTCAAGGCTTCACTGGTCAGCTTAAATACTGGTGGGATAATGCCTTGAACTTACAACAACAATTAGATATCCTAAACGCCACCATCTCTACAGAAGACGATCAGGGAAGGATCTCTACAGATCAAAATGCAACCAACCAACTTATATATGCTATAAGTATGTATTTCGTTGGCAACCCGCATGAAGAACTTCAAGCCAACAAGATCACCCTAACAGAACTTAGATGCCCAACTCTAAGTGATTATAGGTGGTACAAGGACGTCTTCATCACCTATGTCCTTAAAAGACCAGACTGTAATGAATCTTTTTGGAAAGAAAGATTTGTTTCAGGATTACCATCCCTCTTCGCAAAAAGAATCGTTACCAAGCTTACAGAAAACATAGGTAAGGAAGAAATCCCTTGGAAGGATATCACCTATGGGCAGCTTGGAGCATTCATCAAGAAAGAAGGATTAGCATTATGCACTGAATTAAAAATTCAAGCAAAATACGGGGGAGAAAAGGGTAAATCCAGAAGAGAAATGGGAAACTTCTGTGAAGCCTTTGGCATGGAAAAGATCCAAGCCCCCTCCAGAGCTAGAAAAGAGAAGACTCATAGACCTAAAAGAGAATTCTTTAGGCGCTCTAAACAGAGATCTAACAGGTATGATAAACCTGTCCACACCAGAGATAGCAAGCCTAATAGACCCAGCTACGGCAAAAAGATTATCTGCTACAAGTGTCGTAAGCCAGGTCACAAGGCCAACAGCTGTCCAATGAAGCAGAAGATCAACGAGCTTCTCAAAGATGAACCAGATCTTAAAGAAAAGATTGGTGAACTTCTCTGCCTAGACACTGAATCCTCCTCTGACAATGAAGGATTATATGAGATCAACTATGACTCTTCAAGCTCTGACCAAGATCAACCTCAGCATTACTGCAATGTTATTACCAAAGCAGAAAGAGAAGAAGCTCTTTTGACCTCATCAATCAGATCCCAGATCCTCAAACTAAGCATGATTATTTCATGAAACTTAAGGATCTTATCTTCAACGAGCAAAGACCAGCCCTCAATAGACCCTTCAGCATCTCAAAACTCTTTGAAAATCAACCTAGTAATAATATTCTAGGTTCCAAAGTCACCATCAAAGACCTTCAATCAAAGTCAATACTCTCAAGAAAGAAGTTAAAGGACTTCAAGAGTATGTTAGACTAAGAGACTCTATGGATGATCTCATAGAAATCAGAATTAACAAGCTAGAATCTAAAAATGAATCTAGCTGTAGTTCTGAGATAAGATCATCTAACAGATCCAGCCAAGGCTCTGTTAAAATTAGAACCTCTTCCTCTACCAGCAAAAAACCCCTCATCTCGCAAAATGAATCATTTAACCCCTCTTTTCAGCAAGACAATCTCTTTCTTTCAGCTCTTAACAAAGTAGAATGCCAAAAATGGTATTGTCCTGTTAAGATTAAGATTGAAGATTCCACCTTCAAAATTGTCGCCCTCATTGACAGCGGAGCTGATCTCAACTGTATCAGAGAAGGCCTTGTCAATTCCAAGTATTTTGTCAAGACCAATGAAAGACTTCTTAATGCCAGCGGCATTAAAATGCAGTTAAACTACAAAATTCCTGAAGCCTCCGTCTGCAGCAATGGATGGTGTCTCCTAAACTCTTTTGTCCTTGTCAAAGATCTTCAACAAGAAGTCATCCTAGGATCCCCATTCCTAACCCAGCTTTATCCCTTCTCAGTTGATAAGACGGCATTCATGCCAAGGTTCTAGGAAAAAACCTAGACTTCCCCTTCCTTTCCCCAATTAAGAGCAGAGATCTTGATCTCCTTCAAAATGCTTCTATCAAAAGACAGCTTAACAGCATTCAGCATAAGAAAACCCTCATTAGAGATTTAACTAATGAAATTGGGTTTTTAAAGATTGAAGAAAGGCTGCAAGGCCCTCTTTGGCAAACCAAGGCCCTAGACTTCGAGAATCTCTTCAAAGAGCAAGTCTGTGCGGATATCCCCAATGCCTTCTGGGACAGAAAGAAGCATCATGTTTATCTCCCCTATGAAAAAGACTTTCATGAGAGAGATATCCCAACCAAAGCTAGGCCTATTCAAATGAACAAAGAACTCTTAGAAACCTGCAAGAAAGAAATTGAGACCTTGTTAGTTAAGAAACTAATTAGAAAATCTCAATCTCCCTGGAGTTGCGCGGCTTTCTATGTCATGAACGCAGCCGAAAAAGAAAGAGGCGTTCCTAGGCTGGTTATCAACTACAAACCCCTCAACAAAGCCTTACAATGGATCAGGTATCCTATCCCCAATAAGAGAGACCTCCTCAACAGACTTTTCGAAGCAAAAGTCTTCTCTAAGTTTGACATGAAGAGCGGTTACTGGCAAATCCAGATTGTCGAAGAAGACAGATACAAAACCGCCTTCACTGTACCATTTGGGCATTACGAATGGAATGTCATGCCCTTTGGTCTCAAAAATGCCCCTTCAGAATATCAAAGGATTATGAATGATATTCTGAATCCCTTCTCTGACTTCCTCATCGTCTACATCGACGATATCCTCATTTATTCCCTAACCTTAGAAGAACACTCTAAGCATCTCAATACCTTTCTGCATGTCATCAAAAAGAATGGATTAGTTTTATCTGCCACTAAGATAAAACTCTTTCAGACCAAGATTAGATTCTTGGCCATGACATTCATCAACAACCATCAAACCTATCCAAAGGAGCATTGAGTTCACAGATAGATTTCCCGACGAAATCAAAGACAAACTCAATTACAAAGATTCCTTGGTTGCCTCAATTATATTTCTGATTTCTTTCCGATCTCAGAAAACTCTGCATTCCCTTATTTTCCAGACTCAAAAAGAATCCTGCTCCTTGGGATTCTGATCAAACCAAAGCCGTCCAAATCATCAAAGCAAGATTAAATCTCTTCCTTGCCTAGGCCTTCCTCAGCCCAATGCTTTATGATCGTTGAAACTGATGCCTCCAACATTGGTTTTGGTGGCATTCTTAAACAAAGGATCAATCCAGAAAGCAAAGAGCAACTGGTTAGATTCTACTCTGGTTGCTGGGCTGGGCCTCAGTTAAACTATAGCACGATTAAAAAGGAATCCTTTCCATCGTCGCTTGCATTTCCAAATTTCAAGATGATTTATACAACAAGTCTTTTCTTCTTAGAGTTGATTGCAAATCCGCAAAAGATATACTTCAAAAAGATGTCCAGAACATTGTCTCAAAACAAATTTTTGCTCGATGGCAAGCCATTTTATCTGTCTTTGATTTTGAAATTGAATTTATCAAAGGAGAAAGCAATTCTTTACCAGATTTTCTGACAAGAGAATTTCTGCAGGGAAAACCTTAAAACACATGGCCCCCTTTCCTTATTTCAAAACCCTCAAGACAAACAAAAGGCCTACTACTCCTATTTTCGAGTCTTTGAAGCCCAAAAGACCGTTCGCAAAACTGCTCAAGAATCATTTCACTCCGAGAAGATTAAACATATCATTCTCTCCAGTGAAATCAGGATCCTCAACATTCGCCAACAAACTGCTGACAGATCATTAGGGATTGCATTCTTTCTAATGTACCTTTTTAATCTTGTTTAAAACAGGTTCTCAAGAATGGCGGGGAGGGGAAACCCTCGCAAGCAAACCCCACAGGATTATGCTTCAGCAAGCTCGTCCCCAGCAAAAAGCGTTGTTCAAACGCAAAACCAATTTCAATCCTTATCCCAATTCCCAGCTCTCACAAACAGTCCTCTAAACCCGAGGACTCCACAAAAAACTGACAAACAGAAATCCACCAAGCATTTCCACAGATACATCCTCAAGCATCATCCCTACAAAATATCTGCCTCACAAAAGAATTCAATCCCCCTGACCAAAAGGACTTTGGACCCTTCACAAAAAAATCTCTCTCCCTCTCTCTCCTTTATATTTTTAGTTT